>OY882869.1:47166338-48366338 GCA_963693515.1 Pipistrellus nathusii
TGGGACATTCTCAAAGATAGACCACATTTTGGGACATAGGCAAAGTTTCTTCAAATTTAAGAAGATAGAAATCGTATCAAGTATCTTCTCAGACCATAATGGCATAAAACTGGAAATTAACTACAATAAAAATAATCCAAAGAAATCAAACACATGGAGATTAAACAGCATGCTATTAAACAAGGACTGGGTTACCAGAGAAATCAAGGAAGAAATTAAAAACATCCTGGCAACAAATGACAATGAAAACACAACAATCCAAAATCTATGGGACACAGCAAAAGCAGTTTTGAGAGGGAAGTTCATATCCTTACAAGCCTATTGCAAAAAACTAGAAAAAAGGGTAACAGATGATCTAACTCTACAACTCAAAGAATTAGAAAAGGAGCAACAAGAAAAGCCCAGTGTAAGCAGAAGGAAGGAAATAACAAAAATCAGAGCACAGATAAACGACATAGAGACCAAAAAAACAATACATAAGATCAACAAAACCAAGAGCTGGTTTTTTGAAAGAATAAACAAGATAGATGAACCTCTAGCCAGGCTAACCAAGAAACAAAGAGAGAGGACCCAAATAAACAAAATCAGAAATGAAAGAGGTGAAATAACAACAGACCCCACCGAAATACAACAGATTGTTACAAAATACTACGAACAACTCTATTCCAACAAACTGAACAACCTGGACGAAATGGACATATTCCTAGAAAAATACAACCTTCCAAAACTCAATCAGGAAGAATCTAAAAATCTTAATAGACCAGTGACGTGGGAAGAAATTGAAACAGTCATCAAAAAGCTTCCAGCAAACAAAAGCCCAGGGCCTGATGGCTTCACAGGAGAGTTTTACCAAACATTCAAGGAAGAACTAAAACCTTTCCTCCTCAGACTATTCCAAAAAATCCAAGAGGAAGGAACACTTCCAAACTCCTTCTATGAAGCTAGCATCACCCTAATACCAAAACCAGATAAAGACAACTCAATGAAAGAGAATTACAGGCCAATATCCCTCATGAACATAGATGCCAAAATCCTCAACAAAATTCTAGCAAATAGACTCCAGATGAACATCACAAAGATCATACACCATGACCAAGTAGGATTTATTCCAGGAATGCAAGGATGGTACAATATCCGCAAATCAATAAACGTGATACATCACATAAACAAACTGAAAGATAAAAATCATATAGTCATATCAATTGATGCAGAAAAAGCATTTGATAAAATCCAACACCCTTTCCTGATAAAAACTCTTAACAAGGTGGGAGTACAAGGATCATACCTCAACATAATAAAAGCTATATATGATAAACCCACAGCCAACATTATACTCAATGGGCAAAAACTAAAACCATTCCCTCTAAGAACAGGAACAAGACAGGGATGCCCACTCTCGCCACTCCTGTTTGACATAGTACTGGAAGTACTAGCCATTGCAATTAGACAAGAGGAGGAAATAAAAGGCATCCAAATTGGAAAAGAAGAAGTAAAGTTATCCTTATTTGCAGATGACATGATACTGTACATAAAAAACCCAAAAGACTCCATTAAAAAACTAATTGACTTAATAAATGAATTTGGCAATGTAGCAGGATACAAAATTAATGCCAAGAAATCCACGGCATTTCTATACACCAACAGCGAAACTATAGAAATAGAGATTAAAAAAGCAATTCCATTTACCATCGCACCAAAAAAATTAAGGTACCTAGGAATAAATTTAACTAAGGAAGTAAAGGACCTATATGCAGAAAACTACATGACACTGAAAAAAGAGATAGAGGAAGATGTAAAGAGATGGAAGAATATACCATGTTCATGGATCGGTAGAATCAACATCATCAAAATGTCCATACTTCCTAAAGCAATCTATAGGTTCAATGCACTCCCCATTAAAATACCAACGGCATATTTCACCGACCTAGAAAGAACTCTCCAAAAGTTCATTTGGAACAATAAAAGACCCCGAATAGCCACAGCAATCCTGAGAAAGAAGGGTAAAGTAGGAGGGATCTCAATACCAGACTTCAAACTGTATTACAAAGCCACTGTTCTCAAAACAGCCTGGTACTGGCACAAGAACAGACATATAGATCAATGGAATAGAATCGAGAACCCAGATATCAACCCAAATCACTATGCTCAATTAATATTTGACAAAGGAGGCACGAATATACAATGGAGTCAAGACAGTTTCTTCAATAAATGGTGTTGGGAAAATTGGGTAGACACATGCAAAAGAATGAAACTAGATCACCAACTTACACCATACACAAAAATAAACTCAAAATGGATACAGGACTTAAACATCAGACGGGAAACCATAAAAATACTAGAAGCATCCGCAGGCAGCAAAATCTCAGACGTATGCCAAAAGAACTTCTTCACTGATACTGCCCCTAGGGCAATGGAAGCTAAAGAGAAAATAAACAAATGGGACTACATCAAAATAAAAAGTTTTTTTACAGCAAAAGAAACCATCAACAAAACAACAAGAAAGCCCACGGTATGGGAGAATATATTTGCAAATAATACCACGGATAAAGGTTTAATCTCCAACATCTACAGACAGCTGATACAACTAAATAAAAGGAAGATGAATGATCCAATTAAAAAATGGGCAATGGACCTAAATAGAATATTTACAAAAGAAGACAGAAAGAAGGCCAAAAGGCACATGAAAACATGCTCAAAGTCACTAAGTATCCGAGAGATGCAAATCAAAACAACAATGCGGTACCATCTCACACCTGTCAGAATGGCCAACATCAACAAATCAACAAACGACAAGTGTTGGCGAGGTTGCGGAGAAAAAGGAACCCTCGTGCACTGCTGGTGGGAATGCAGACTGGTGCAACCACTGTGGAGAACAGTGTGGAGTTTCCTCAAAAAACTGAGAATGGAACTCCCATTTGACCCAGTAATCCCACTTCTTGGAATATATCCCAAGAAACTAGAAACACCAATCAGAAAGGATATATGCACCCCTATGTTCATAGCAGCACAATCTACAATAGCCAGAATCTGGAAACAGCCGAGGTGCCCGTCAGCTGATGATTGGATCCAAAAACTTTGGTACATCTACACAATGGAATACTATGCTGCCATAAAAAAGAAGGAATTCTCATCATTTGCAGCAACCTGGATGGAATTGGAGAACATCATGCTGAGTGAAATAAGCCAATCAATGAAAGAGAAACACCACATGACCCCACTCATTTGTGGATAATAAAGATCATTATAAACTGATGAACCAAAAGATAGATATAGAGACAGTAAAGCAACAAGCAGATTGTCAAATTACAACGGGGAGGGGAGGAGGGTCTGGGGGAGACAATAAATCAACCCAAGGACTTGTATACCTGCATATAAGTACAACCAATGGACATAAAACTCTGGGGAGGGAGGGGATACATGGGAGGGAAGGAGGGGGGCAAAAAAAAAAAATCAATAAAATATGTAAAATAAAAAAAATAAAAAATAAATAAATAAAAAAAAAAAAAAAAGAATGATGATTAAACAGAAAAAAAAAAAAAAAAAAAAAAAAGAAAGTACAAAGAAAGTATTAAAACACCAATTAAGAATACATCAATGTAGAAAATAGATATTTTAAACAGAAATTGAACTTTATATGCATAGGAAAATAGACAAAGAACCACCCCCATATGCCCAAAAGGTGTTGCAGAAACAGAAAATAGAGGAAACTGGTGGCAAATGGAAGATGTTTGAAGAAAAGTATTGTAGATAGGGGAAAAAAAATTTCCCCTAAATCATTATCTTATACCATTGCATTGGTATAAGGTCCATGACCCACTGCGGAGTCTTTTTTCTCAAAGGAAAGAGTTCAAACACAACCCAACATAAAGTTTGAAGTGGAAGAGAGCTCACTAGTGAAGCAGTGGGATAGAAAGAAGGCCGCTCCAGAAATAGAGCAGCCCCCTCCCTAGGGGGTTTACTTCTTTTATTGAGGCTCCTTTAACCTGGATTAGGGCATTCAATAAGGGAGAGGAATATTCAGGACCTCCCTGAGAAAGGGGTGCAGATTTCTCAGAGGAGCCCCATCTGTCATTTTGTCTCCTTGTACAGGATTTCTGTTTCTGATCATGGTGGCTCAGGGTGGGGGGTCAAAATGTTAACTTATTACAATGGTGCATAATGAGGTTAGGGGTCTCTGTCAGGTGAACTTATTTGCCATGTAAAATCGAGTTGGTCTTCTGCCAGTTCTAAGCCATAAATCCTTTGGGGATTGGTCTTATTATCTTCTTGATAGTCCCTGTAGCCCCCATAGGTCACAGTTGTTTTGCCACATGCCCTACCTCAGCCTCACCAATCAGTATAGGCTGTGCTGAACTTCCACAAAGGCATGGACTCAACATCCACCGTGAGGGTTTTGTTTGCCTCTGCTTCTGATAGCATCACAAACCCCAAAGTCCGTGACCCACGGACCTTATCTACATGTCACCACTCCTATCTCTGTGGTTTTTCTTCCCAAGTATTCTTTCCCTCTCTGATATGAAAACAACGATTCCCTTTAAGACGGAAACCAAGCCTAACATTAACTAGTGAGTATCAGAAGACTGGCATAAAAAAAGGTGAGGGTGCTCCAAGTCCCTAAGACACAGAGCCAGTAAAGCAGTGGTTCTCAGCTAATGGTCCTTGGAGCAGCAGCAGCAGCACCTGGGAACCTTTTGGAAATGCAAATCCTTAGGCCCCACCCAAAACCTGCTGAGTCAGAATCTCTGGGGATGAAACCCAACAATCTGTGGTTTAACAAACCCTCCTGGTGATTTTAATGAATGCTTACACTGGAGAGACACTTAAGGCAAACAATTTTTAATGGCAACTGGAAAGATTTTCACTAGGCAGAAAGGAAGTTTTTGGTCAGACAACTAACAGCATTTGACAGGATTAGAGCCTGATTGTGAGGTCAAATGAAGGCAAGAGCTGTCAGAAAAGCTTTATGTAATTATTTTCCAGCATTTATCTTCCCTACTCAGCAATAAGCTCCAAGAAGACAAGAACTACTGTCTTGTTCTTAGTTCAGGGATGCAACAGTCAGTATAGACTCTGTCATTTTACAGTAACAAGACAATCCTGAATTTCAGTGGCTTTAAACAACACAGACTTATTTCTCTTTCATATTACACATCCTTGGGCTTTACAAGGGCCCTAATAGTCTCAATATTGGGACTCATGGCCTTGGCATTGTTGGCCTGTATCTTCTTCAGGCCCTTCTTGTTGTGCTTCTTGGCAAAGTGCATGCTTCTCAGGAACTTGGGGTCTACCCCCTTAAGAGATTTGTGTCTTTGTGGTCAGAGTTTCTTGGTGTTGTTTCTGTGCCATTTTAGGGACTGATTGTCTGTGGTGTGGTTCTTGAACTTGGCCCTGTCTGTACTGAAGCCAGTGATTGCTGAAACGCCTGGGATCAGAGGAGAAAGAGCAATAAAACATTGTTTTAAATCTACACTAATAAAAGAGAAAGATGCAAAATGACAAACAAATCCATGATGCCCATCAGCCAATCAGGAGGGAATATGTAAATTAGAAGGCACAGAGTGGCCAGGTGGGGCAGGACACCTGCTATGAGGGGGGGAAGGGGGGTATGGGGGCAGGGAGGTGCACCACAAAAGAATTTAAAAGAGCAGCACTCTGGCCACAGCAAAGACGAAGACCGCAGACTCTGGCCAGAGTCTACAGAGAAGACCAAGACGGCAGATTCATGCCGGAGTCAGCAGCAAAGGCAGAAGACTGCAGCTAGAGCAAAGACAGAAGGCGGTTGGCAGAGTGAAGAACCTGGGTCTCAGGTGCCAGAGGAAAACTGGTGCCAGAAGCAGGGGAAGGGAGGCCTATGGCATGAATCTTTGTGCAATGAGCCTCTAGTACTTTTTATCTTATGTATTTTATTGATTTTTTTTACAGAGAGGAAGGGAGAGGGACAGATAGTAACATCGATGAGAGAGAAACATTGATTTAGCAGCCTCCTGCACACCCCCTACTGGGGATGTGCCTGCAACCAAGGTACATGGCCCTTAACCGGAATCGAACCCGGGACCCTTGAATCTGCAGGCCTATGCTCTATCCACTGAGCCAGTCTGACTAGGGCCTCTAGTACTTTTTATAATATTTTCACTTTAAACTGGTTACAAAGGTGCTCAAATCAAGATGAATTTTATCACACTTCTTATGTTTCTTCCTCCCTAGGACTTTTGGTTTTATGTCTTCCCAAGGTTTCCTAGGGCTGAAGTAATCTAGTCACACACACACACACACACACACACACACACACACACACACACACTCATACACAAAGAATACCGTCTCAGACCAATTTTGCAACTGGAAGGTTTTGGTTGGCCAAGGGTCCTGACTGTGACCACTGTGATCTAAACATAAGCCTTGGGGCATTAGGCAGAGTCTCTTTATATAATAAAGTTTTACTTGTTACCTCATGAGACTTTTAAGTCTCTGCCTTTCAGATTGGTATTAAGCTTTTGAAATATGTTGCTTTCTCAAAAATGATGAGTTAACTTAGCCTTTGGATGGCTGGCTGACTGTTTTTCCAATTACAATTTATTTTCAATTACATTTTGTATGGGCTTCGTGTGTACAGTATAGTACCTTGATAATCAGACACTTTACAAAGCATCCCCCAATATTTCCAGTACATACCTGGCACCATACATAGTTAGCACAATAATATTGACTATATTCCACGTGCTGTACTTTACATCCCTTCGTCTACTCCGTAACCACCCATTTACACTTCTTAATCCCTTCACTTTCTTCACCCAGACCCTCAACCTCCCTCCCCTCTGCCAACCATCAGTCTCTTCTCTACATCTGAGTCTATTTCTATCTTATCTGTTTATTTATATTATTCTTTCGGGTCCATGTGTAAGTGAAATCATATGGCATTTGTCTTTCTCTGACTTAGTTGACTTAGCACAATACTCTCTTATGTCAGAGGACTGACATTCTTCACAAATAAATAACAAATAATCTGTGGGTATTAATAGATTAATTGTAAGCTTACATTATCAAAATTTAAATGCGTTCTATCATACTTACCTTTTTTATTATAACTACCTTTTGTATATTTGTATTAACATTTCATTTTGAGTATTTTAATTATTGCATCGCCTTAATGAGCATAATTATCATTCTCTGTTTGATATTCAAGTTGCCTCAACTTAGCCAGGAAGAGTCCCTTTGAGTTGGTTCCTTCATTCTTTTAGCACTCACTGCCTGAAGTATCTTTGAAAATCAGCCCTGCTGGCTGTCAAGCTATGATAAACAATTCCTAGCAAACATCGCCATAGGCATATTGCAGCTAGAAGAAAAAAAGATCTCTGAGTGATTTTGCTTTCTTACCAATAAAATCATTGCAGCATAAACACAAGTCTTATAAGTCCCTTCCAGCTCCCTTTGTTTCCAAACACCTAAGCACTGTGTTCTTTCTTGCTCAAACAAGCTAAATAAATCTCAACATGTTCCTGATGGCCTTTCACTAGTGGGTTTTGACACCTTGAAAGTCCTTGCCTTCTAGCAACAGCAAAATGTGTTCCAGACCCATCCCGAAATTTTCTGAGCCCCACCAAGTGGCTCAGTTGGTTGGAGTGTTGTCCCATACACCAAAATTTTCAGATTCAATTCCAGTCAGGGCACATACCTAGGTTGCAGGTACAGTTCCCAGAGGGGGGGGTGGCATGTAAGAGACAACAAATATCTATCTCTAATATCTCTCTCTGTCTCTCTCTGTCTCTCCTCCCTTCTCTCTCTCTCTCTCTCTCGAGTCAATAAAAGAACATATCTTTGGGTGAGAATTTTTAAAAAGTAAGAGATGAAAATCTGGGCTTAGCAGTGTATATGAGAGCTAGAATGATAAAAATTGTTGCTGTTGGAATTATTATTGCCATTGGGCCTTTTTTTTTTTTTTTTAAGCTGGAATATCTCTTTTTCTTTAAGGCTATGGTTTTACATTGATCTCTGCAATCCAGCATGTTTTCTTGCTTTACCCAACCTTCTTTTAACCCATGGTTTTACTAATTACTAATACTTTCTTTTTTTCTCTCCCACATGGATTCTTGCAGGTTTGGGTTGTGTCTGATGACTCACTGCCCTCCACCTCAAGTTGTCACTAATTGAGAAAAACAGGAGAACAAATACAGTCGAAAGAAAGAAAGAAAGAAAGAAAGAAAGAAAGAAAGAAAGAAAGAAAGAAAGAAAGAAAGAAAGAAAGAAAGAAAGAAAGAAAGAAAGTTATATTGCAGAACATACTCTGATACTCTGTGGACAGAAGGAACAAAATTGAATTCAACACCTACATTAATGTGAGGCATCCTGCTGAGCCAGAAATCCTAACCTGATGTTCCCACCATATAAGAAATGAAAGTTAAGGGGGAAGAGGAGAAGGAGCAAGTGAGGAGAGAGGTGAGAAAAAAAGAAGGAATAGCAGAGGAAAAGGAGAGCAAGAACAAGAAAGAGCTATTTCCTTGTATGTATAGTGTCTAAATAATTGTGTTGCCAGTGGGATTAAATCAAATGCTGTCTGTTGTGCCAGACACAGATAAATGCTCATAAAGATAGCTGACAAGGATGCTTTCAGAGAACAGCTCTGATCACTCATTGAACATAGTTATCCTTTACTCTTTAGGGTCAATTTCTAGAACCAGGGGCTCTGAGCACAAGAGTATGAAGCTTAAATTGTTAATACATATTGCAAATGGCCCTTTAGAAAAATTGTCAATATTTTAAATGTTCCCATTCTGAGAGATGGAAAGAACTCACTACATTTCTTTCTGAGTTTAACCTCATCAAAGTTACTTATAGAATTATTTATAGAGTCTGTTCTCCCCCTTTTAGCCCCCCCCCTCTCACCACCACCACTATTGCCTGCTCCTTATAAGCAATTACTTTTAGTGCTTATTTTAGTCCTCCATTTTACTCAGTAATATGAGACAAGGTTAGGAATTGCTGAGGTTTCCTTTTCATCATTATCTACTGATTTCCTATGTTAATTTTTTTTCATATCAATGCCTCTCTTTCTAACCACACACATGCACATTTCCTCACCTGCCCAATATGAACCTTTTATCATTTACATTATATCAATATTCAGTGTTAATGTTATTATGACGAAGGCTCAGAAGGAATTAACCTCCTAACCTGGATCTATCAATACCTCCCCTCACTGTGCACTCCCCACTTCATTCATCCACTCACTCATTTGTCCCTCAAACATTTCTCCAATCACATCACTCCTCCCCTGAACCACGTCTAGCACAGCCAGTGGTGAAGTGGTGAACCTGGGAGGAGGTGGGAGGGTACGGGATGAAGGATTAAAGCAAACAGACAAGAGAATACAGTTGGGGCCAGGTGGGTCACTGTGCCTGGATGAGGAAACATTGACACAGACTGTAGCTTTATTTTATAGTTGCATCACACAAAGCAAAACAAGGGCAAGATGTTTACAATGTTCTTGCGAGTTTCAAATCTGCTTCTTTTCTGTTGTTGCCATTCTCTGAACTCTATCAAGCCTTGTCTAGGCAGCACTTGCTGCACCCCCGCAGCCCACATCCCTTAGCTACCTAGACTGCAGGGTCAGACTATAAGGTCAATCTTACAACCATAGCCTTTTGGCTATAATTGTGGTGAGAGGGCTTTGCCCTCCAAGCTGGGACTTGTATGTGGCTTTGCTACAAGTCAGTCTGAGGCTTGATTCTGTCTGAATGTTGTAGCTGCTCTCCACCCTCCCCTCAAAATCATTTTATTGTGCCCAGCAATGTTTGGAATAAATATGAGTCTTCACAATCTGACCACACCTCAAACATCAAAACACACTCCTCCCAAATACTGAAGAAAATGTTTACTGAATCCATCCAGGTTTCCTCTCTGATCTAGCCCCCAGAAACTATGAAGATTTATAATAATAAAAATGTAATATGCTAATTAGACTGGACATCTTTCCAGATAACCTTCCAAATGAAGCCAGAGCTGCGAGAGAAGCCCAGGTCCCAGGTGCCTGCCAGCAGCCAGAGGGCAGCCCAGGTACTGGGTGTTGGAGAGAAGCTGGTGCTGACAGTCAAGGGTAGGAAGACCTACTCTTGCACAAATTTCATGCATTGGTCCTCTAGCTTACAAATAAGAGTTTTGTCTGAAAGTCTATCATCAATTCCTTCCATAATTATGTGGATCTTTCCTATCTTCCAAAGCGCAAACCCACCTCTTTCAAAATGTTTTTCCTGACACACATTTATTTTTTCCTGAGATAACTTCTTTAGTAGATATGCTATTTATACTTATAGCATACTTAATCCTTATAGCATACTTAATACTTAATCCTATACTTAATCCTGCTCTTCTTGTTTCTATAAATTCTGAAGGTTAGGAACTGTATTGCTCACCTGTTTCTAATACTGGAGTTACTACTTGGATGTGCCCTACACATGGGCTTCACTATGGGGAGGTTGAGTCAGGTCATCTGAATTATATCCACTACTTTTTTCATAAAGTGAAACTTCTATGGAAAAAATACCTACCTTATTTCCCGTCCATGATTTGGGTTCAGAGACGTACATATATGTATGATGTGTGAATTGTGTGGGATTTGAAGAAAGACCGATTAGGGGTTGAATTGTATCCCCCAAAACATGCATGTTGAAGTCCTCAGCCCCCGTAGCTCAGAATGCGAGCTTATTTGGAGACAGGATCTCTACAGAGACAGTTAGACTTAGGTCACTAAGGTGAGCCCTAGCTCTGTGTGACCGGTGTGCTTACCAAAGGGGGAAATTTGGACACAGAGACTTGGGTAGGGGAATATGATGTAAGGAGACATGAGAAGAAGATGGTCTCTACAAGCCAGGGAGAGGGGCCTGGACCAGATCCTTCCCTCACAGCCTCCAAAGGGAGCCAACGTTGTTAGAGTAACCCTAGCAAACTAATACAGACCCAGTAATTAAACATTTGTACATGTTTGTAGCAGCAAAACCTCTTCACTCTGTAATGGCTTTTTATCTTTTTTCTTTTTTCAAGATAAAGTTATTATTTATTGTAATATTTATGTATTTCATAACAATTTACATGTGTAAAACTATGCTACCATTGTCATCATTAACTAAAGTCACACTTTGTCCACATTTTCTTAGTTTTTACCTTTTGTTTCTTTTGAACTTAAATTTATTTGAGTGACATCGTTTGTTTGTGTGTTTTTTCTTCAAACCCGTTCTGCTTCATTTATATGTAACCCTAGAGCAAGCAAGAAAATGATGCAGAAACTTGTTCACTTGTGTGCACAGGTGATTTCGATGGTGGTCATTAATGAAGCCCATTCTTCCCTGACGGGAAAGCACCAGCACAATCAGTCCGGATCGTCCCCCTGGAGCAGCACCTTTCAGCCGTGAAGGTGTGGATCCAACATGGAAAATGTGGCTTTTCGTGGCTGGGCTGGTAGAAATGGCATCTCTGGAATGAGGATTGCATGGAAACAGGAAGTACCAGAGAGAATTATCAGAGAACTAGGGTAGAAACAAAGGCATATCCTGGGAGGGTGACTGGCTGCTGGTTTTGATGAAACATCAGCCAAAGCATTAGCCACAGGCTATGTGTAACCTCATCAAAGGTTTTGGCTGAACAACAGAGTCATATCAGTTTGTGTAAACGTATAAAAGACAACGTCCAGGCCATTAAAGTTATTCTTGTCCAGAAGTGAAAATCCATCTTGATCCCACAATTGTGCATAACCAACAATGCAAAAGCAAAGGCTTATGAAAAGAAAAGCTACCTTCCTAGGTAGGGGAATGGAGAAGTAAACAGAATATAAAAAGGCAAAAGGAAACTTCTTATGATCTCATTTGGGACCATCTTTCCCTGAGAGTTTTAAACCAGACCCATCTCTATAAAAAAAAAAAAAATAGGATCATAATTTTCAAGTGGGGTTTCTTTGAGCCTTTGTGAAATTTAATCACAGGGGTAGTTAACAGGAAGGTCATCATGAGGTTCTGGACATTTGGGGAACAAAAAATGAAGGGAACAAGTTTGGGATGGGACAAGGAGTGAGTACTATGCCCAGGAGAGAAGAACCAAACATTACAAAATGGACTGTGTTTTGGACAAAGGGAGGGGGGTGCAGCTGCTTGTTCTGGACTGTCAGTTTCAGTTGAATGTGTCACAAGCATAGTTAGTGAAGCACTCTCCACCAAACCTGGACACATAGGGGGAGGGTGTATATATGGGGTTGCTGGGCCTGTGGGCCCCGAGGACAGTCTCCAATCAGAAGAAACATTTCTATCTTGCTGAGTTGCCATCTCCTACATCACAGACAATTCAAGGCATGTATGGCCTAACTGTAATTATTCATCAAAAGTGTGTGCAGCCCCGAGTGCTGGAGAAGGCATGAGATGAAGAAGGCATCTTATTTGCAAGCTTCTAGGCTAGGAAGGTTTATCAAAGGTTGCTAGGTGTAGAACAAGCACAAAGTTTCTCCCTTAGCTGGTTTGTCTCAGTGGATAGAGCATATGCCTGTGGACCCAGGTTTAATTTCAGTCAAGGGCACGTACCTTGGTTGCAGGCTTCTCCCATGCCTAGGCCCTGGGCAGGGGTCATGCAACCAATTGATGTCATGTTTCTCTCCCTTTCCCTCTTTCTTCCACTCTCCCTAAAAATCAATGTAAGAGTATCCTCCAGTCAGGATTAACAACAACAAATTTTAAGAAAAAAAACAACACAAAGTTTCTAGGAAGCCCAATGTAATCTAAGTCACTTTGTATGATTGGGGATTTTAGTCTTAGGAAATTCTGGTCTATGTAAAATGGAAGCCTTGATGGGAAGAAAGGAAAAAGAAATTGCCTGTCAGTATCTATTATTATGAACAAGAAAGAAGAACCAAGATTCATCACTAAAATATTTGGATTATGACAGGAAAAGAAGGCAAGCCTGTGCATCTACCATTAGAAGATCCTACAGGAATTAGGTCTTTAAGTAGCAGAATACAGCAGGAAAAATATGATTGACACCAACTGCAAGCAATTCGAGGCAATTTGGAAAGGACCTGGCTCATAGGATTGTCATTGATTTTCACTGGTGGGCAGAATAAATGAGTCTGACCTTATTGGTACTTTGAGGCGAAAGGGTGGGTGGTAAGATGCAGAGGCAGATATTCTTTAATGAGCAAAGGTTATTAGAAAAGAGGCTCTGCAATGGGAAATTAAATACAAAGAATTCCTCCTCAGGAAAGAGGGACATCTCATTTTACAGAAGATCTAGCAGTTTCGTAAGAGATAATGAATTTAGGAGGAAATTATGTTGGTCAGAAATAGATGGGAAGGAGATGTTTGCATGTGATGTTTGCATGAGCATGCGATGATGTGATGGGAAATTTCTACTGCCCTAAATATTTCTGAATTTAATGGAATATGGGGGAAACCTGGTGCTTAGATCGAAGGAGATGGATGGCTGGCACCTATGTCAACAAGGTACTTAACTTCAGTGTGGTTGAGGAAACAAAAACAAAGATAATGTTGCTACTTCCTGGACTGCTCTGTTGTAAAAGAGGAGTGAAGGTTTGTGGGCAAAAGGTCAATACAGGCAGGTGATTTTCTCTAATTGGCCACTGGCTTTTCAATGAACTTTCCTCTCTTTGCCAAGCATTTTCTGGGGCCCCTCTGCTTCTACCCCATCACTGCTTCCATCCTTTCTCTGTAGTTTTCCTGCTCCCTTCCTGGAGCGTTAACACATTTTATTGGTAACATCATCAGGTCAACAGGGAGAAATCTGACCACTGATATGATATAATTTTATACTCAAACGTGAGGAAAGTCTGGGGAAGCTTGGGCTCACATACTGATGTAGTAACAGCCGGGGCATTCCAAACGAGGACTCCCGACTGCAAGTGTGATATTCTTATTCCGAGCCATGACTGCCACCTGCAGAAGCTGTGCTTAGCCTTCATCCTCAGACAAGAACCAGTGATTCATCCTCGGGGTTCTGAAGAATTGGTTTACATTCCAAGCAAACAAGATGGCCCAGGTTATAACAGCTCGAAGGCTATAGAAATAGTTTATTCTACACCAGAAAATGCCCCCAAAATAAATTTCTTATTCATCATCAGAGATTTATCCTGAGGTGGAAAAGAAACATATGGACATAAAGTTGTCAGTCGAAGCACATACATCTTGCTATAGTCATTAAGAAGGAATGCTAAGTAGATATCTATATCTACTGTTAGAGATAATAGTAGAGATATATGTTATGTTAGAGATAATTTGTTATATGTTAGAGATAATTGTTATCTCTATATATGTTAGAGATAATTTGATAATATCATAGGTAGATCTTTAAATTAATATTGGATTTTAATCATCTCATTTGACACTCCAATTAAATTTCTAGAAGGAAATAAATGTAAAACAATAGGGCTTTATTGATTTGGGTCTTCACTTGAGTTTTATGGTAATGAACTCCGAGATGTTTTAGCTTTTCTGTGGAGAGTAAGATAATCAGATGACAATAGGTCCATGACTATAAAGACATCTGACCACCTATCTATGATACCGTGTAACACGTGTGCACGCTGTGTGCCCTGACCAAGCATAATCCTAGAGACTCAAGCCTAGCTGAATTTTCTATTTGTTTGAAAATAATACTCTGTGCAGTTCTCTGATCTATCATGTGTGCTGTTCAACCATCTCATTGTAAATGACTTAAACCCCAACCCAGACTTTCCATTTGGCTTAGATGCTGTCATTTGATTTTGAGCTTAATCATTGTGAATACTTTATTTAATATTAGCTTCTTTCATGATTGTATTGCCATCCAAAATTCTGCTAATAAAAACTAAAATTAACTTTATTTGATTTTGTAAATTATACTGACTTTCCAGTTTGACCTTTAAAAATTTAGTAGTTAAAAAAGAGCATGCTTTACACATGTGTAGCTGAACCCACAACAATCGTGTAATCTTTACAAAACCTTGACTTAGTTAGTTCCCATCACTTGTGTGTGCTCTGTGTTTAACCCAGACTCAAATACATAGTATTTTTTAAAACCATAGTAAATTGTTCTATTTTTTCAAGTTTTTTTTAATAAAGTCCAAAATAACTTTTATATGCATTCATTGATTTGAGCTGATTTGATATTCAGCTTAAGACCAAATGCTGAACTAAACCCAGACGTTACCTATCAGTTGCAGAGTGACATCAATACAGGTACTGGCTATAATGCCTGCAAATTGAGGCTGAGATATCTGCACATTCCAAAATTATAATCTAACTAGAGGCCCAGTGCATGAAATTCATGCAGGGGAGCGGTGGGGAGAACTGTCCCTCAGCCTGACCTGCACCCTCTCCAATCCAGGAGCCCTCAGGGTATGTCCCACTGATGGCTTAGGTCCACTTCCCACGGTTCTCTGCTCTCTGTGGGGCCTGCCTGCTCCCAGGTCATCACAGCGATGGCCAAGCAGGCTGTGCTGGGAGCTGCCTCCTCCCTGCTGTCAGTTTCCACAGAGTCAATGGGATTAATTTACATATTCACTCCTGATTGGCTGGTGGGTGTCACAAAGTGATGGTTAATTTGAATATTTCTCTTTCATTAGTGTAAATACTTTACATAACTTTCAAATAAGAATATAATTTTTATTTGATCATTTTTCCTAATAACTAATTTTTCCTGATGAGCCTTTTCTCCACTACAAATTGTATACAGTCATAAATAACTTATCCCAAAAGAAAATAATGGCTTCACATAGTAAAACAAATTTAAAATATCATCAATATTGATAAGGCCTTTGTATAACTTTATTAGAATCAGTGATGAAAATGTACTTCTATTAAATCTTTTATGGTAAATCATCTTGATATATTATTTTTCCTCCCATTGTTAATGAGGACGATTTGTTTAGTTTGGCAGGCAACAGGAAATCATTTGCCATCTTAGATTAGGAAACTGGTACAGGAAAAATCCTACGCATGTGATGGATGTGGGAAGCCTTGCCAGTCACCCCATTCTACCACTCATTTCACGTGCTTTACAGAGCTTTTCTACCTCAGAAAGTTCACAGCAAGAGAAAGCTTTTAAAACTAAAGCATGCGGGAACCCTTCCAGCTAGAGAAGACAGTTTCTTCTCTACCCCCTAGCCTATTAAAGACATTTCAAACATCCCACCTAAATCAGGCTTTAATTTACCCTCAAACCTGCTCCTTCCTTGTTAGCAGCTGACACCCACATTTGCCAAATTGCACAGGCCCCCAAATCCTGACTCCCAAAGGCAGTCCTGACTCCTCTCTTTCCCTTAATGCCCACATCAAATCCAACAACAAATTTCATTTGTTTTGCCCTCTAAAGAGATTCGGAATCAAGCATTTCTTATCTCCCCATAGTCACTGTCTGGTCCTCTATTTTCTCATCTGCCATTGCTCCCTTGTTCTATGGCAATAGCCTCTTCACGCCAACCCACACTGACATCTAAGATTCAATCTTTTATCTGATTTAAAACGGCTTCTTCCACTGGCTTTGGTCTGATCAAGTCTCAGCAAGAAAGGAACCTTCAGTATCGGTGTCTCTGTTTACTTCCACCTTGTCTGTCTGTGTCCCCTCCCGCGCTGTCTGTGTTCTCTGTGTTGTCTGTCTGTGTCCCCTCCCACACTGTCTGTGTTCTCTTCCCAGAAAGAACACTGGGAGTGATGGGAACACATGCAAAGAAGCCCTCAAGTGACTCTTCAAAGACCAAAAAGATTTGATCCAAACGATATTCAGTTTCCAGATAGAAACATAGAAGCAACTGGCTTATTTCTTATTCTACCCCACCAGTGTGCCTCTTACAGAAATAGTAAGCTGAAGAAGGAAGACAACTGCTGTCAGACAGAAAAGAAAAATAAATACAAAATATGGTTTTAAGACGTGATCATTTTTCAAAACAAAAGAAAATAAAGTGAGATAAAAGAGTTATTCAGATGGGAAGGAAGACATTGGATCAAACAAAAACAAGTACAAGTTAGAAAGCGAGAAAGAGCCTGGGACTGTGTAGACTCTATCCCGGCCCCTTTCAGTGCACCTGCGGGGGGAGCAACCAATCAATGTGTCTCTCTCAGATCGATGTTTCTCTCTCTCTCTGTCACTCCCCATCCCTTCTAGTCTTTCTAAAAATCAGTGGAAAAGTATCCTCTAGTGAGGATTAACCATAAAAAGATAATCTTTTATCTGATCACAAAATGGTAGCCCAACTCTAATTATGCTGCCCACATTCAAGGCAAGAACAAGGGGAACTGATGCCAGCTCCATCTGCTCTAACAGTAAAACAAAGTTTCCCCAAAGCTTCCACTGCCTCTTCCTTTACATCAGAATTAGGCCACATGACCTAGCCTACACTGAGTGGCCAGATTATTATGATCCCTGAACGTATAACAATCTGGCCACTCATTGTATATCCTATGTAATAAAAGGCTAATATGAAAACTGTCCTCTCAACCAGAAGTTCGACCATCAGGCAGGCTGGCCAACAGCCCAGGTCCCCTCCTCCTGGCCAGGTTGGCTGGACCCCCACATGCACGAATTCATGCACAGGGCCTCTGATATATATACTGAGTGGGCTGGGCACTTATGATAATAAGTAAGAAGGGGAAATGGATGTTGGGTGAGCAGATAACAGTGCCAGTCACAAGTCCTGGCAGGAGGAGAGCCAGGTTCAACAGGCAGCCTGTCAGAGAACAAAAACAGAGGACCAAGTTCCATTTTTACTCCTCAGACATCACGGAATAAAATTAATCTAAGACTTGAAAAGGTTTCAGGGTTGCCCTAATATTATACTTCTTGCTAGCCCAGCTACAGTGCCATCGTTAATGTTTTCACATGCATCTTTGTAAAATAGAGCAACCTGTTCTTATTTTTCTGCACTCCTAGCCTGTGGAACAATCTGCCACCTGCCTGTGCCTCCTGAGTTCTCTCCTGTCCCATGTCCTTTCAGAAACATTGGCATTTCAAAGTAGACTCCACAGAACCCAGAGCAGCATGTCCTGTGGAATTTTCAAACCTTTTGGCAATAACAGCGGAGGAGAATTTCTCAGTACAGATGGTTGCTGAGGACAAAGAGAACTGAGCATCACCTAGGAATGTGACCCTTGGGCTGTGTACCCAACTCTCTCTATGTGGACATCTGTGTGGTCCTGGAAGCTGTTGCTCATGCACGTTGGGATGGAAGGAAAAGTTCCATCTGGTCTGCTCTTACCCTCCCGGACACCAGGACGGGATGTTGTAAGAGGCCCTCTCATGAGGTTACCTAGTGTTCCTATCTGGGGCTTGGAGACTGGCTGTTTCCATACATAAGTCTCCCCACTAAATCCTTTTTTATCTTTAATCCTCACCGAGAATAATTTTCTACTGATTTTGAGAGAAAGTGAAAGGGTAGGGGAGAGACAGAGAGAGAGAAACACTGATGTGAGAGACGCATAGGTTGGTTGCCTCTCGCATGCACCCCGACTAGGGCTGAAGATCGAGCCTATAATCGAGGCACATGCCCTCGACTGGAATCTAACCTGGAACACATCATTCTGTGGGCTGGCATTCTATTTACTGAGTCAATAGGCTAGGGCCTAAGTCCTCCCATTGTCCCCTCCCCTCTCCAATGCCCTCTACCACCTGTCCCTAAACTATATTACAAGTAGGTAATATGGCAGGGACAATCTTGGTTTAAAAAACTGCAGTTCTTATTATTTCACAGATGGAAGCATACCAGTTATTCAAGATAGAGAGGTTCACATCTCCTAGAAATAGGTAATTAAAATATATTTACACATGAAAAGATATGTAAAATCTAGCTGGGCCTTTTTAGAAAAATTACTATTTACCAAATAAAAATAGATTCTTACTTTCCAAATATTTTCAGAGTCCATTCTGCTTGGACCAAGTTCACCAGAACTAGGCCTACCCTTCCTCCTCACCCATAACTTCTCCTTCTTCAAGTCACAGGCCACTGTCTTCCTCACTTCCCATCACAGTTATGCAAATAGAGAACAAGTGGTTCTCTATCTTTGTCCTGGGAGGCTGGACTCGGTGAACAGTCATTGCTGTTTATTCCAAATGCACACTACCTATTTCACTGCACTTTAAAATTGCATCCAGGCCCTGACCGATGTTGCTAAATGGTTAGAGCATTAGCTCTCACACTGAAGGGTTGTAGATTTGACTTCCAGTCAAGAGCATGTATTTGGAGGTTCCACTCCCTGTCCTAGCTGGGGTGCATGCAGGAGGCAACCAATTGGTGTGTTTCTCTCATCTCTCTCTCTCTCTCTCTCTCTCTCTCTCTCTCTCTCTCTCTCTCTCTCTCTCTCTCGTATGTCTCTCTCTCTCTCTTTCTCTCTCCCCCTTCCTTCCACTCTCTCTAAAAATCAATGGGGAAAAAATATCCTCAGGTGAGCATTAGCAAACAAACAAATGAAAACTTCCCTCCAGGTTGCCACTATCACTGAGGAGAATTAAGAAGAAAGTGTATGCTGACTTTTTTGGGAAAGCAATTGAGACAAAGGAAACCACACTGGAAGGGGGCTGTGAGTGAGCAGGGCCTGTGATGGGCTTTGAGTGAGCAGGGCCTGTGATGGGCTGTGAGTGAGCAGGGCCTGTGATGGGCTGTGAGTGAGCAGGGCCTGTGATGGGCTGTGAGTGAGCAGGGCCTGTGATGGGGCCGAGAAAGGCACACAGGACTGAGAGCTTCCTAAAGGAGCAAGTCTCCACCATAGAAAGCGGACTAAACCTTCCTTACAGGATCTCCAAACTGCCCAGAGGAGAGAAAGCTTGTAAAAACTCTGGACTTCCTGTAGCTAATAAAGGACAAGAGCATCTATCCACTGGAGAAATGAAAGCAGGATCCTCCATGATGAATGGCAGGGTAAAGACATTTCTGCATTCTCAGAAATGGCCCTTAAACACCATGTAAAAAAATAAGTAGAAATAAAAAATCTTGGATGGCCTAGGTCTGGTTGGCAAATTTTGGCCCCTTGAGTATGGCTCTTCCACAAAATACCACGGCCTGGGTAAGACTATTTTGAAGAAGTGGCATTAGAAGAAGTTTAAGTTTAAAAAATTTGGCTCTCCAAAGAAATTCCAATCGTTGTATTGTTGATATCTGACTCTGTTGACTAATGAGTTTGCTGACCACTCGCCTCGGTGATAACTCTAATCATGGACCACTGTCTATCAAGAGAGACAACAGACAAGTTGATGAATGTCAAACGGTATAGCAGTCCCAGGAAAGAAAAGTTGACTCAGTCCCTATGGAATAGAGGGATGAAGGAACTAAAGAGAATTCAGCCAATTTGACCCCAAGGTACCCTGGAAAGGTTAGGGATTGGAGGAACCAATCCAAAGCAGAAGGTGGGGAGGAAGTCAGGAGCTAGAAACAGATGGATGGAAAGTGTTGTTAGGCTGAACTATATGCAAATGCCTGCTGTTACACGGGTTGAACTATGCCCTTCCCACCTCATCCCCTCTCCGCCCCCCCCCCCCCATTCCTATGTTGAAGTTCTAACTCCCAATATGTCAAAATATGACTTTATTTAGAAATATGGTCATTGCAGATGCAATTAATTAAGATGAGATCATCTGAGTGGGCCCTAAGTCAGTGTGACTGGTGTCCTTATAAAAAGGGGAACCTTAGACAGACACACATAGGGAGAACACCGCGAGAGATAAAGGCAGGGGTTGGGCTGGTGCACCTGAAACCAAGGAGTGCCCCGAATGTTCTTTTTTAATTGTGTTATGATCTTTATAGCTTAGTTTCACTAAAATGTTTGGTTTCCTCACAAGAAGCGTGCCTTTTGAAAGAAAAGGAAAAAAAAGTATATGCCATTATCCTATAGGTTTTGAAAAATATATTTGTTTTAAAAAGCCCCAGCTGCCGAAATCGGTTTGGCTCAGTGATAGAGCATCGGTCTGCGGACTGAAAGGTCCAGGGTTCGATTCCGGTCAAGGGCATGTACCTTGGTTGCGGGCACATCCCCAATAAAGGGTGTGCAAGAGGCAGCCGATCGATGTTCCTCTCTCATCGATGTTTCTAACTCTCTATTCCTCTCTCTTCCTCTCTGTAAAAAATCAATAAAATATATTTTAAAAAATAATAATAAAATAATAATAATAAAAAAGCCACAGCTAACAGAAATAAATACATACTTACGTATATACACACCAAGGAATGCCAAAGGTTACCAACAACCCCCAGGAGGTGAAAAGGTGAAAGGTCTAAAACAGCTCCTCTCTCACAGCCCTCAGAAGGAGCCTACCCTGCCGACACCTTGACCTTGGGCCTCTAGCCTCAAGAACTGTGAGACAATACCTGATTGTTGTTTAAACCAGCCAATTTTTACTTTGTTACCGCGGCCCAGGAAACAAATACACTTATATTTAATGCTTTTTGACCAACAAAAGAGCAGTGATTTCAGTTAATTCGCTTTGACTACAAGAGATACTTAAGCTAGACTATTGGTTCTTCCTCTCCCCAACTTTAGTCTTTGGAGAAAAAAGACAAGGTACTTATAATACAATCTAGTTTAGCAGATGGAGATCCATTAGTGACTGTGACTCTCAGACTCGGCTGTGTGGCAGACAGTGGCTGGAGGAGGCAGAGATAAGGTGAGGCTTCTGAGGGGAAAACCAGTTTGGGGCCAGTGTTGCCACCCGCCCAGGACATTCGGTTAATGTGGCTGCAGGTGGGATGATGCCGGAGGATGCTGCCGAGCCTCAGAGCCATCGTTCTGAACATCATCTCTCTCACTCACATGCCTGCACTGTGCTGGGTAGCTTAAATGGGAAACTTAAAAATCAGACTCTATGAAAAGACAAGCCACAGACTAAGAGAAAATATTTTCTTTTTTAAAAAATATATTTTATTGATTTTTTTCAGAGAGGAAGTGAGAGGGATAGAGAGTTAGAAACTTTGATGAGAGAGAATCATCGATTAGCTGTCTCTTGCATACTCCCACTGGGGATGTGCCCGCAACAAAGGTACATGCCCTTGACCGGAATCGAGCCTGGGACCTTTCAGTCCTCAGGCTGTTGCTCTATCCACTGAGCCAAACCAGTTTCGACAAGAAAATATTTTCAAATTGCACATCTGATAAAAAGACTTGTATCCAAGAGTACATAAAGAACTCTGGAAGCATAATAAGAAAACAAACACCTAGGTTTTTAAAGACTGGCAAAAGATTTGAATAGCCATCTCACTAAAGATATATGAATTGCAAATAAGCAAATTAAAAGATGTTCAGCATCATCCGTCTTAGGGAAATGCAAGCCCAAAACATAATAAGATAGCAGTACACACCTATCAGAATGGCTAAAGACTGACCACACCAAGTGTTGGAGAGAATGTGGAGCAACTAGAACTGTCATACACTGCTGGCAGGAATGTAAAATGACGCAAACACTTTGCAGAACACCTCAGCAGTTTCTTCTTAAAAATAGTTTGCTGAATTTTAGAGAGGAAGGGAGATGGAGAGAGAAAGAGAGAGAAAAACATCGATGTGAGGCGAAGCATTGATTGGCTGCCTCTGAAAGGGAGGAACCCCCACAGGGGATTGAGCTGGCAACCTGGGCATGTGCCCTGACTGGAATCAACCACAACCTCTCGGTGCATGGGACAAAGCCCCACCAACTGAACCACACCAGCCAGGGCCTCAGCAGTTTCTTAAAAAGCTAAAAGTGCACTTACCACACACCTCAGCCATTCCACTTTAGGCATTTACTCAGGATGAATGAAAGCATATGTCCACGCAAAGACTTGTGTGTGCATGTTCACTGCAGCTCTGTTTATCACAGCTAAAACCTGGAGGCAGCCCAAATGTCCATTAGCAGGTAAAGAGATAAGCCTTCTGTTATACATCTATTCAGCGGATTCTACTTACCAGTAAAAGTGAACTATTATGCTGAGTGAGAGAAGTCAGACAGAAAAAGGAACATACTGTGTAAATCAGCTTGCATGAGGCTGTAGGAAATGCAATCTCATGGTACCAATAGCAAAGCAGACCTGCAGTTGCCTGAGGGAGATTCCACAGGGCCATACCGTGTTTCCCTGAAAATAAGACCTACTTACAGGTATCCTTCTGAGTGAAATATAAGGCATCCCCCAAAAAATAAGGCCCCCTTAGGCTAAACATGAGAGATTTGGTCCACTGATTCTGAAAGAAATGGAGTCACAAGAAATTCACCAGGAAATTCAAGAATTGGATTGTTATGATGATGTTCCAGAAGATGATGACATGATTGTCATTGAATAAATGAGTAAATTCTTGATACTGTAGAATTCACAGTTTGTCTGGTTTGTGTTGACAACTACCGTACTACTGTACCATATACATGTAATAAATTTCCTTTATTTTCATTTAACAATAAATGTGTACTGTATTCTTCTTCATGGAAAAATAAGACATCCCCTGAAAATAAGACCTAGCGCATCTTTGGGAGCAAAAATTAATATAAGACACTGTCTTATTTTCGGGGAAACAGGGTAGGAGACTTTTGGGGGTAGGATATTCATTATCTAAATCGTGGGGATGGGTTCATGGTTTCAGGGATGTATATTATGTCAAAGCTTACCAAATGTTACACTTGAACTGCATACATATTATTCAGTATATTATGCCACAATAATAATGCTGTAAAAAAAAAAAGTTAAGAAAAATAAGATTCTATTAAACTGAGATTTTATTTTCTCCCTTTGCTTCTTTTAACAAAAGAGGATTTTAGTGGTTTACAACAAAAGACACATATAGAAAACTGTATTAAACCACAGCAAAGCCACAATAAGAAGGATCCATGTTAATGTTAATTTTGTTAACACCAGAGGTTTTATTTGCTGTAAATAAGCATTAGATTTGGTTTTGAGGCCTTGATGGCTGAGGATGGGAGGAGGGCTGGAAATGTTATGGGTTGCAGTTCTTGTGGTCTCATAAATAGAAGCAGACCAATTATTCAACAGAGATCCGCTCCTGAATTCCGAAAGGAATTTGGCACATGGGATGTCAGGAGGGCCATTGAATGATTTAATGAACAATTCTTTCAACAACCATTTCAGAGTCGCACCAAAACCTTCGTATGTAGCTATTGCCTCAATTCAGATGAAGGAC
Source organism: Pipistrellus nathusii (assembly GCA_963693515.1). Classification (NCBI taxonomy): domain Eukaryota; kingdom Metazoa; phylum Chordata; class Mammalia; order Chiroptera; family Vespertilionidae; genus Pipistrellus; species Pipistrellus nathusii. The sequence continues at coordinate 47,190,443 of OY882869.1, forward strand.
ATAACATGAAATCTAACCATTATTTAGGGTTCTAATCAACATGGTCAGAAAGGTAGCGTTCTGCCTTTCGTACAGAGCAGCAGAGGTACATGCTTGCATCCTTGGTTATACGGATAAACTACGCCTGAGTCTCCAGGCCTCACCTGCTGATAGGGACACGCCTGGATTCCAAGCATCTTTTCTCTGTCGCCTGCCAGTGTACGTGACCTCGGTGCTCTGACAAATCTGCTGTCCTCAGCAATTCTGCCAGATGCAGCCCTGCTCCTGCAGTCCCCACCGCAGGCCTCACCTGGTACGGCTTGCCGTTGCCTGGCAGGATATGCTCTGAACCTGCTCCGGGGTCACTGCAGCTCATGGGGCCACTTACACCGCTGCCCTCAGCCTCTGAGAGGCCCCTGTTTGATGCACATTGTGAGGCGGCAGAGGAACCTGCTTCCATTATTTCATGATGTTACAGAGCTGCCAACTCTGCTGGGCCCAGGGCTTTTCAGAGCTTCTGCTGGAAAAGTGCCTGCACTTCTGCACACAGCTCGCTGGCTCTCTCTCTCTCTTGACTCTCTCTCTGTCTCTCTCTGTCTCTGTCTCTGGCTCTTTATGTTTCTCTCTCTCTCTGTCTCTCTCTCTGTCTCTCTCTCTCGGTCTCTGTTTCTCTGTGTGTGTGTCTCTCTGTTTCTCTGTCTCTCTCTCTGTCTCTTGGTTTCTCTCTCTGTGTGTGTCTCTCTCTGTCTCTTTCTGTCTCTGTTTCTCTCATTCTCTTGCTCTCTCTCTGTCTCTCCATCTCTCGTGGTTTCTCTCTCTGTCTCTCTCTCTGTGTTTCTCTCTGTCTCTCTCTGTCTCTGTCACTCTGTTTCTCTGTCTCTTTGGTTTCTCTCTCTACTCTCTCTGTGTGACTCTCTTTGTCTCTGTTTCTCTCTCTTTCCCCCCTCCCTCCTTCCCTCCCCCGCCCCCCCTCTCTCATCTACAGTATTTACATCTATAAACTCTCCACCACCCTCCATTGCCCAGACTTTTCAGAGTCAATCTGTTGGTTCTCTCCTAGGTCTGAGAATTGCAACCGAGACACGAGACAGGGACAGAGTGAAGTGCATGTACCCAGAAGCAGAGCCCCGGCTTTGGAACCTGACTTGCCTGGCTCCTTCCTGCCTCCCACCTCCAAGTGGAGTTTGTGGTGTTCTCCTCAAATGCCTGCTCATCCCCCAACCCATGTTGTTGGCACAGTGCGCGCCAGTGGTCTCAACCTTCCCGCAGGTTAGAATCCTCTAGACATCTCTGAAAAGTCACCATGTCCCCGGCACACCCCGGCCAGAAGATGGATCCGGCATCAGTGTTTGCAAATGATCTCCAAGTGATTCTAACACACAGCTGAGCTTAAGAACCTGTGGTCTGGACAGAAGCTGAAGCTCATGCCGCAAATGCATCCACAATTGCCGTGTGTCTCCCAAGACAAGTGGAACTGAGAGTGAACTGACTTTGCATGGCGTCTTCCTGTCCTCACTGTTGTGCCCTTCACCATAAATGTATCATCTAAAAGGAAGCTGGAGAATATTTAATAGAAAAAAAAAACGTAAATTAAAGTGTGAAAACTGGAAACAGTGAAGAGTCTCAGTATAATCAGAAAAACAAATTTTATGCTCAAGTAAGACACATTCTGGGAGTCACCTGCTCCCACCTTTGCTTTCTGCTGTTCGTTTTGTGCTGAAATGATATTTTGTGAAGGAATCGCATTTCAGATTCAGCCTGCCCAGGACGCCCTCTGCACGTGCTGTGTGCTTGATGGCACTTCGAATGATGGATCAATTTCAAAGCCGCGAGGTCCCAGCTCATCCCAGGCTTACTGGGCGTTATTATTCATGAGGTCCTTTCTGAGCTCCAGGCAGGGATGTCTGCAAACTGATTCCAAAGACCAGGGACCCCTACTGTAATAAACAAGCCATTTACACGGGGAAATGAAAAACCTGCCCCGTCTGCCAAATGAAAGCAGGCCTGCCTGAGCAAGAGGATTGATGAAGTGAGCTTAGAGAAAGCTGAGCACTGGGTTCCAATACATTAAATTTGCTAAGTGATGGAGAATATACCAAACAAGTGACAGGAAAGGGTGCTAGTGCCTAGATCATGTTGAATTGATTTTGTATTTTCTTCCTTTTGTGTGTGTGTGTGTGTGTGTGTGTGTGTGTGTGTGTGTGTTTTGTTTTGTTTTTAGAAAGCATTATCTATGAAAGCTCTAAAACCTAAAATTTGGCCAAATTATGGCCTAGGGATCTCAGACACCAGCCTCATCCTGGTGAAAAACAACTGCATTTCTTATGGCCTCCTTCTCTCGTGGTCAGCACAGCACAGCTGTCCACGCGGCCTGAATACAGAGAGATTTCCCGGGATCTGTGGTGCCTGGCAGCCCAGGTCTCTTGGCAGCATCTGGGAGAACAGCTCTGGCCTGATGCATAGCAGTGGCACCAGCAGGCGGTGGCAAAGGCCGAGCAGCAAGAGGCGGTGGCTTGCTCCCCCCACCGGTTCTGTGTCCCTCTCACAGGGGACTTAGATCGCATCCATCCACACCTTCTGCTTCAAGTTCACCTACTTTATTTCCCAACCACTCACAGAGCTCTCAGTCTGTGCCAGGCACTGTTCCAAGCACTTATCCTCCATAGGAACTCGTTCGTTCCTTGCAACAGCCCTCCCTCTGAGGAAGGCACTTCTGTGAGGCCAGTGTTACAGATGAGGGATCTGGGCACGGAGAGGCTGAGCAATGTGCTCAGGGTCCTGCACGAACTATGGGCAGGATGTGAGGGCAGCTGACTGCTGGCCTCAGAGCCCTTTTCCAAATGACGATTCTACTCTGCTTTCCTGGCTGCTGTGTAACCTAGCTGTATCTTGCTCTAACAATTACATGGCTGTTTAAAAATAGCCATGTAATGCTCATCCTGGCTGGTTTGGCTCAGTGGATAGAGTGTCAGGCTGTGGACTGAAAGGTCCCAAGTTCGATTCTGGCAGAGGTTGCGGTACCTTGGTTGCGGAAACATCCTCAGCAGGAGATGTGCAAAAGGCAGCTTATCGATGTTTCTCTCTCATCGATATTTCTAACTCCCTATCCCTCTCTCTTCCTCTTTATTAAAAAAAAAATCAATAAAATGTATGAAAACTAAAATAATAAAATAAAAAATAGGTCCCTGTTGCCTTGGCTGATTTGGCTTAGTGTATAGAGCGTCATCCCTCGGACTGAAGGGTGCCAGGTTGGATTGGGGTCAAGGGCATGTATTTTGGTTGCAGGCTATACCAGCCCTGGCCCAGGTGCATGTGAGAGGCAACCAATTGATGTGTCTCTCTCACATCCATGTTTCTCTCTCTGCATCTCTCCCGCTCCCTTCTACTCTCTCTATACATGAATGAAAAAAATATCCTCAGATGAGGATTAAAAAGGAAAAAAATAGTACTGTGCTGTTTAAATATCTTTAAAATATTATGAGGGGAAAACTTCAGGGAGGGAAACATGCATTCCTTTTATATTTGTAGCCAAAGGTCAACAGCAGTGGTTCTCAAATGGCATCCTATTTCAGAATCCCCCGAAGAGCATGTTAGCACACAGACGGCTGTGCCCTTGGTGTTGCTGGTCAGTAGATCTGTGGGGGACCCAGGCGCACACCATTAACAAGCTCCTGGGTGACGCTGACGCTGATGCTGATGTTCTGGGGACCACACTTTGAGAATCACTGGCTTAAAGCACTATTTTTAACTGTTTGGGCTCTTAATGGTTTTTATCCTAAGATATTTTTATATCATTGGGAAGAAGGGCAATCTCTCCTGGAAAAAGAAAAGAAACACAGAGGGTACACATAGGATCCTGTGCAGACTGAGAGGGAAGGTGCAAGGTTCCCTTAGCTTTTCTATTTCTGAGGAAGGAAAAGAACATTAGTGAGTAAACCAGGAAGAGGTTTTGGGAACCCCTGAGATGGGCAAGATGGGCTCTCAGGAATCCAGGGTTGCTGACTGACTACAGCACCTCCTGGCCATGGCTTGGGCTCCGCCGAAGGTGGGTTCATTTCATTCACTTCACATCCCTCAGTATTTGAGCCTTTTTACATATGTCCTCATAGGTCACCTGTTCAAGGAACCATTACATTATCATAACTGTCACACCCTTATTTTAATGAAAAGAAACATTGTATAGGTAAAATATATACTTATATTTAGTTCCAAATATATACTTATATTTAGTCTTTCATCAATTAAACAATATTTTCTAGAATTGTGTTATATTTGTAACACTGTTAAAGACCCAAGTGGCACCTGGCCCTAACCCTAACCCTCACCTTAACCCTAATCCTATAAACCATGGACTCAGTCAACAACAACAAAATCACGATGCAGTTGGGAAGGCAAGTCGCTCTCACTAAAAGAGAAAAGAGAGCATACATATATCAGAAGTAAGAGTGATGTCATTCAGCCATAACTGGTTTGGCTCAGTGGATAGAGCATCGGCCTGCAGACTCAAGGGTCCCAGGTTCGATTCCGGTCAAGGGCATGTACCTTAGTTGAGGGCACATCCCCAGTAGGGGGTATGCAAAAGGCAGCTGATCGATGATTCTCTCTCATCGATGTTTCTAACTCTCTATCACTCTCTCTTCCTCTCTGTAAAAGATCAATAAAATATTTTTTAAAAGAGTGATGTTATTCATAATTTTATAAAACAAATCCATTTTCCTTATACTAACATCATCTTATTGTTTTATTTATTCAACAAATAGGAGTTGGGCCAAGTACAGTGCTAGACCTACCCTGGGAATAGAAATAAAAGCCTGCACCTTGAAGTTCACAGTTTAGAGAAGAGAGACACTTAAACATTCTTTTACCAAAGAAAGGTGATCAGCACCATGACTAGGAACAGGGGCCTGCACCGGAGGCTGCTCACAGGGTGGTCCTGGACTGAGGCGAGAAAGATGGGAAACTGGCGGGTGTGCAGGGTGCACAGGACCGAGGACTCAGTACCGCAGAGGTGAGCGCCTCACAGGGAGCTCCCTGATTAGGACTCACACCACCTTCTAACTACACACATTCCCATCCAGGCCAGATTCCCAAGGGAAGCAACAGTGTGTGCAGTCAGGATCCGCATCACCATTTAACAAGTTTACACACATTTGTTAGGTAAAGTCTAAAATGTGTCATTTTTATTGAACATAAAGCTCTGAATAGGCTATGAGCATAGCCCAAAGAGACAGATGAATTTCACAGCTTCCAGGTGCCAAGTACTCTACCAGACCCCAGCTATACAGCTGTCCATCAGGGGCACGCATTGGCCTCCTGGACTGAGCATCCTGCATTTGCCCTAGCAATTTTTAAGGAAGAGAAGATTTTGGCTCTCCTGTGGAAATCTAGGCCAATGACCTGGTCACCACAGTTAATGACCACCTGAGAATATGAAATCCTTTAAAAGTAGGACAGCACAGCTGGCATGGCTCCGTGGTTGAGTGTCAACCTATGAACCAGGAGGTTAAGGTTTGATTCCTGGTCAGGGCACATCTGGGTTGTGGGCTCCATCCCCAGTGTAGCGTGTGCAGGAGGCAGCCAGTCAATGATTCTATGTCATCATTGATGTTCCTATCTCTCCCTCTCCCTTTCCCTTCCTCTCTGAAATCAATAAAAATATTTTTAAATAAATATAAATGTAGGACAAACTCAAAGATTCTCATAGAAAGACTATCAAGGAGAGAAATGGGTGAAAGCAATCAGCATTCTGCTGCTACTGGTCTTTGCAGGTTTTATGTATGTATAACGGCTCCTGTGTGTAAGACATTTTAGTGCCTACCAACTAATTATTCCGATTTTGTGGGCAGCAATAAATCTGGCAACGAAGGAAGGTGCAGAATGTGTGCGTGTGGGTGTCTGGGAGTGTGGCATCTGTCTTTTCTAGCAGAAAAGACAGCGAGCAGGATCCGGCAGTCACTTGAAGGCTGGGTTCCCTGACTGACTCTGAGTCACTGACTGCCCTGAATTAACTCACATAATAAGACTCTGAGAGAAGAGGAGAAATGTTAGGTCAGTCCTCATTTTTTTAAAATGCTTTTAAGCCCAGGCCACAAGCCTCAGTGGTTGAGTGTCGACCTAGGAACCAGATCACAATTCCTGATCAGGGCACATGCCCAGGTTGTGGGCTCAATCCCCAGTGTGGGGTATGCAGGAGGCAGCCAATCAATGATTCTCTCTCATCACTGATGTTTCTATCTCTCTCTTCCTCTCCCTTCTTCTCTGAAATATATTTTTTAATAAAGAAATGTTTTGTTTTGTTTTTAAAAAAAAAAATGCTTTCAGAAGTCTCTGGCTGGATGACTCAATTGGTTGGAACATTGTCCTATACATCAAAAGGTTGTACTGGAGGCAACCAATGGATATTTCCCTCTCACATCTCTCCCTCTCTCTCTCTCTCTCTCTCTCTCTCTCTCTCTCTCTCTCAAATCAATAAACATATCCTCAGGTGAGGATTTTTAAAAATCTCCTTTTAGAAGGAGACACATCCTCAACTATTATCATTATCTACTGTGCACAAGTAGTGTGTAGGCTAGTTTGATTTCAGATCAAGGTTTCAACAGATTGACTTTGAATGTCCAGGCAATGGAGGGTAGGGAGTATTTATAAGCTTAAATAGCATGGACACAGATTTTTAGAACATTCAAAATCTTCTGCGGTTTTCTTCCTCTCCTCCCTTCCCAGAGTTTAGCAGTACCTCAGATAACATCTGGTCAGCCAGTGACCTCCAAGTGGTGGCTGGATCTGAACAATTCATTATAGTTTCACCGAGAGTAGTCCTATCACTATTGTCCCAATGTGCTGACTTACATTAACACATCCAGACTCCTGCTGCTTCCCTCCAGTGTGAATGAACGTTATGGTGCATAATTATCGAGAACAAGGTAAAAGCTTTACCTTGTCTGATGTGGTCTGTTTATGAGATTACTCAGACTGGTTTTGGTATATGAGTACAGGTGACCAGGGGTCCCTGTACCCTTACATGTCACCGCCTATCTATGAGACACAATAGAAACGTAAGGTAATTTGGAGTCTATGAGGGGCATAAAGAATCTAGGAAACCACACCTTGGAGACATCATCAAAATGAAGAATGCAAAAGGAAGCGATTTTGCTGGGGCTTAGCTTTCTCTTTCTGAACTTTGTGCATAAAACGATTCCTTTGAGCCTTGCAAAGCAGGGTCTAAAAGGTATCCGTTTCCTTGACTTTTTATTGAACACCAAATAGGTGGAGGGCATGACTGCAGGAGTCATACGGGGACAAAAAATGCAAGCTCTGCCCTTCAGAAATATACAGTCTGCTTGGGAGCACAAGGAAGACATAAGGAAGATAAATAGCAGGCCCCACTGAACATCTCAAAGAGTGCAGGAAGTCCAATGTCAGGCATGGTCCCACCTTAGGGGCAGGTGGGGGCGGAGGAATATTGATGGAAAGGGAAGAGAAGCATTTAGATTAAAGTTTCGGACAGTTAGACTTTAGAGGAGGCAGATTTTTAGCCAGCTGGTGGTCAGAGAGAAAGGAGGAACATACATGATTTATCTTGGGGCTCAGTAAACTATGGCTCACAGGCCAAACTCCTTTTTTGTAAGTCCTGCCAGCTAAGAGTTTTACATTTTTTAATGGTTGAAAAACAATCAAAGAAATAGTATGTGACACATGAAAATGATATAGCATTGAAATGTCAAAGTCACTCATCCGTGTGGTCTTGTCTCTGCGTTCTCACAGCAGCAGTTAAGAAGCCGCCTAAGATATTTACTATCTGGGTTTATAAAAAAAAAAACAAAATGACAACAAAAAAAACCACCCCTGTCTTCCCCTGCTTCATCCCAGGAGCTACCACTAGACCAGATCAAAGACCAGGGCAGCTGTTGGGTCATGGTGGGTCATGTTGGGCTATGAAGTTTCAACTTCACTCTCTCCATAAGGATTCACTCAAGATTTTGAGCAAGAACAGAGAAGAATAGGGAGAGTTGTGACGATAAAGACTAGGAGAGGGTTGAGGCAGAAAACAATTACCAGTCAGGACATCGCTGAAGCCTGAGGTGACAGACTGTACTGGCTCCCTTCACGATTCTCCTGAGGACAGTCTCATGTGTTCTTTCTCTCCAGCCCTCCCACCGTGCTCCTCCCCGTTCACTCTCTGCTGAGGACTTGTCCACATTTTGTGGAGAAATTTTTTATTATTTTTTTAAAGAAGGAAGAAACCATTATGCTAAATGAAATACGGCAGAGAAAGATAAATACCACATGATCTCACTCATCTAGGGGAAATAATGAACAACATAAACTGATGAACAGGAACAGATCCAGAGACAGAGAAGCGTCCATCAGACTGTCAAACCTCAGAGGGAAGGTAGAGGAGGGTGGGAGTAAGGGGGAGAGATCAACCAAAGGACTTGTATGCATGCATATAAGCCTAACCAATGGACACAGACACCAGGGAAGTGAGGGCATGAGTTGGGGGAAGAGGGTTAATGGAGGGACGAGGACACATATGTAATATCTTAATCAATAAATAAATTTAAAAAAAATAAAAAAGAAAGAAACCAATGGCAATGCCTCATCTTCTCACCTGGAACCTCCCTCCTGCTGCACTGGAGGGTGTGCCCGATCCTACCGTGTTTCCCCGAAAATAAGACCTACTTACATGTTTCCTTCTGAGTGAAATATAAGGCATCCCCCCAAAAATAAGGCCCCCCTTAGGCTCTGTCTCAGAATGCTATTGCTAAACATGAGAGATTTGGTCCACTGATTCTGAAAGAAATGGAGTCACAAGAAATTCACCAGGAAATACAGAAATTGGATTGTTATGATGATGTTCCAGAAGATGATGACATGATTGGTCACTGAATAAGTGAGTAAATTCTTGATACTGTAGAATTCACAGTTTTTCTGATTTGTGTTGACAACTACCATACTACCGTACCATATACAGGTAATAAATTTCCTTTATTTTCATTTAACAATAAATGTGTACCGTATTCTTCTTCATGGAAAAATAAGACATCCCCTGAAAATAAGACCTAGTGCATCTTTGGGAGCAAAAATTAATATAAGACACTGTCTTATATATGCCTGCTGCGCCCCCTGGAGGCTTGCAGAGTAAAGTACAAGCAGAGACCTCAGGCCTGCCTCCTCTATGCCCAGGTCCCACCCCACTGATCAGGCAGGACTCACCCATGCAAACACAGACAGCTTTAGGAATGGCACCCTAACTCCCACCCCAAAAGAGGTCTGCATCTGAATTCCATGAATCTGTGAATGCTACCTTACTTAGGAAAACCGGTCTTAGCAGATGTAATTAACTAAGGCTCTTGAAGAGGTCTAAGGGGATGGGGGGAGGAGAGAGGGGGAGGGAAGAGAGGGGTTCAAATCCAATGAAGTGTCTTCATAAGGGAGCCCCAGGGGAGTTGGGACAGAGGCAGAGATGAAGGGATGCAGCTGCAAACCGAGACCCACAGCCACTGGAAGCTAACAATTTCCAGAGACTCTGGAGGGAGTGCGGCCCTCCTGACACCCTGATTTCGGGCTCTGTCCCCCGGAGCTGTGAGGGAATAAATCCCCAGTGTTTTACTGCCCAATGTGTGACCATCTGTATGGAAAATAACAAGGAGAGTGAATGGGGAGGAGCGTGGTTGGAGGGTTGGAGAGAAAGAACGCATGAGACCCTCCTCAGAGGAATAGCAGTCCCAGGAAAATGACAGGGCTATATTTTTGTCCTGATGACAGTTTTATTCCCATGTAAAGGTTCAAAACCCTGATGCTAATTTAAATCACAAAATCGCGTCAGGATTCAGTGTGTCCAATTCCAAGTGTGCCCAATTCCAAGTAATAGGAAAGTCCATTCAGACCTAAGGCTTCTCACCGCTTTCAGCTTTACCATTCCTCCCTCCGTACCCCCCTCCGCCCTCCCTCCCACCCAGCTGACCCCTCCTCCTCACCCTTTTCCTCACGGGCCACCTGCTCATTCTCCTCGTTCTGGGGCTGGAGCAGGAGCAGGGAAGTGCTAACTTGACTAACGCTGTTATAAACCGGTTTTGCTCTGTCCAGTCTGGATGGTGTTTGAGGATGACTTTCCCTCGGACCACAGCAGATTTAACGTGGCTTTTGATCCTGAGCAATTTCGAATCTTGACTCCGGATCTGACAGCATCAGACTCCCAGCCACACAGAAGTCTGAGGGAATTCCTGAGACAGTGAAACTGATGGAGAATCGCAGCTCCTTCGCAGCGGCCTTTCCTACAGTTGCCAGGACCACCTTGACTCTCGGTCTCAATCGTCCATGGTCAACTCTAGCGAAATGAAGCCACACACAAAGTACTGACCTCTGCCCAGCTTTGCACCATCTCCTAGCCATGGACTTACTCTAATCATGCCCTCTGCCAGGTGAACCTATCCTACATGTAGCACAGGTCAAAGTCAAAGAGGGTGGTCACTGTCACAGTTCACAGTTTAAATGACCGCCTTTAACATCACTGAAAATGTCTATTCTTTTTTTTAATATATTTTATTGATTTTTCACAGAGAGGAAGGGAGAAGGATAGAGAGCTAGAAACATCAATGAGAGAGATACATAGACCAGCTGCCTCCTGCACACTCCCCATCAGGGATGTGCCCGCAACCAATGCACATGCCCTTAACCGGAATCGAACCTGGGACCTTTCAGTCCGCAGACTGACGCTCCATCCACGGAGCCAAACCGGTTTGGCTGAAAATGTCTATTCTAATTACCTTCCCTAAACGGCGTGGTGATGCCCCGATCCTATGCTCTCCTCACCCATCTCAGGTGTGGCACCTGAAGAATGAGGGGAGGTCAACCTTTCCCAGATCTTCTCATTCAGCATCTGTGTGTCGCTCAGGAAACAAGGAACCAAGGCAAACTGTCTGGAAGCCACTTGAAGAGAATGGTTTCCTCGGCCAGTGTTACCTGCCTCTGTGCCTCAGGCACAAGTCCCACCGGCCTGCTGGGCTCTGGAGAAATGCTTTATGCCGGGCGACTTCCGGAGAACCACTCTGAAAAGCCAGCTAGAGAGCAGCCTGGGACCAAGAAACACACCCTGCGCGGTGGCCCCGGGACTGCAGAGCGTGAGTGCCGGGTTCTCCAAGGACATTGCAGGGCCCACCTCCTGAGCTCTCCGCCCCCGAATCCCAGGCCCTTCACCTCTCGGGCCATGGTCTGCGTCCAGATTTCACTTTCTAGACCAGTGGTCGGCAAACTCATTAGTCAGCAGAGCCAAATATCAACAGTATGACGATTGAAATTTCTTTTGAGAGCCAAATTTTTTAAACTTTTTCTAATGCCACTTCTTCCAAATAGACTCGCCCAGGCTGTGGTATCTTGTAGAAGAGCCACACTCAAGGAGCCAAAGAGCCGCATGTGGCTCGCAAACATCCTAGATCATCCTAGAACCTCCTAGATCTCTTCACTTGTCTCACGAAATCTCTAGGAACCTAATCCATAGCACACTCACCTACCTACAAACACCCTTTTGTTTCTCAGCTCCTTAGAGAGCACACCATTTGCTTTTTCCCCTGGGGAGAACTGATCAATATAGGATATAACGTAAAATTCCACTACGGATTTTCCTGGAGGAATCAGATTTTGCCCAAAATAATTGTGGTTCCCGAGACCTAGTTTCTCCCCAATTTCTCTCAAAACAAGACCTGCTGCTGTTGCTGCCCCAGCCAATACCCCCAAAACCTCCTCCAGCCCCTCCCAGGGTGAGTTCTACCCCCCTACCTTCACTGGGTGCACCTCCCTTTTGCATGGCTGGTACCTTCTCAGCTCTCAGGTCCCAGCTCCTGTGCCCTACCCATGAGGCCTTCCCAGCCTTTCTTCAAGGACAGTTCCCTAATAGTATTTTTTGAAACTCTTGTTTGCTTCAGAGAAGTTACACAATTTAAAACATTTTGTGTCTCTCCCACCTCATAATGTATGCTGAGCCTCTGTCCTGGGGATGACAAGTATCTACAGGAAGAGCTTCTTGTTAACAAGCTCCGTCAAACACAAAGTAGGGTGGCTAACCGCGTTCCCGCTTTCTTGCAGTGAATGTCTTAAACCTCAAAGAAGCATGGGCTCTGGGACAGTGCGGGAAGAGCCCTCTGCAGAACGGAAGGACAACACAGCATTGTGGGAGACGCTCCATTTCCCAATTAGACAAAACCGGAAACAGGTGAGCTGCTACCTGTAGTCCTGGGGATGATAATGATGGTGATGGTGGTGGCTTATCATGTGCCAGGATTTCATATATTTATATCTGATCTTCAAAACTACTCTGCAAGATGGGGACTATTATATTATAAATGCACATGATACACATGAGCAATCTACAACTCCAGAGACCTAAGGTCACTCTGTCTCAGATAATTAGACAAATGTCACACTAACATTTTTAGTCTCATTCTTTCAAAAGATTTAGTTAGGATGTTTTCCACAGAACCCATTAAAATACACATTCGCACACACACACACACACCTGACACACATGCACGCACACCCCTCAATTTCTCCTACCACCCCTGCCCCCACACTGGAGCAGTAAGAGGTCACCAAAATCATGTTGAAATCAATGATAGATTTATTGGCTTTCTTCGTTACACATAGGCTGAGGACATCTCGATACAGAACTTTGGAAGCCTTGTTTCTGTTTTGACTTCCCGCTGTGTGGAAGCCCAGGGACAGGCGCAGGCTGACAGTGGACAACAGCACTGCCACTGGTTCACTTTCACAATGATTCATCCCACAGGCTCAGGGAACTTCCTGTCTTCCCTTTCACAGCATCTTCCGCTTTTCAAACTCCTTCGGAGACAGAAGAAAGAAAAAAGATAAAAGATCCAAATTACATTCATGATCAAAGTGATATGAAAGCTTTTCAGGATTCTTTGAACAACCAAAAATTACAGAAGTAAAGGGTCCCGGGATGAGGTACTTGACTACAAAATAGCAGCTCTCAAATTAGTCTGCGTCAGCCTCCATTTCACTGAGCTGGAGGCAAAGCTTCAGTTTTACGTCTCCCAGACGTGTAGGCAAGAGGCTGTGAATTATACTTATTTCTCCAGGGCAGAGTTGTTATTAGGAGCTGACAAACCTGGTTGAGCTTCCCCAGACTTTCAAAGCAATACATGAACCACACTGGCCCTTCTCATAAGGCAATGGAAATTGGTTTCACAGAATCAGTTAAGATTTGAACAAAAGATCAAGAAGATTTTTAACAAGAGATCAAGAAAATCAAAAATATCTGTGAGGAAAACAGTTCCAAGAATCACATTTCCTAGCCTGGAAATTCAGAGATGCCTGCTGCCACTTACTGGAGTGAAGTGGTAATGCATGTCCCCAATGTGAATGTTTAAGCACTTGTTTTTCCCCTTCCCCTCTTTTAAAACTCTGTTTTCACACTCTAATAACCCAGATTTCCTTAAACGCTGTGGCATACAGTTACAGTGTCGTATTTCAAAAGGAAGGATTATGCTTTTGGAATAAAATAAGGGATCCATTTTATTATCCCTAAAACAAGGGTAAGATTGCACTGTCCCCTCTTGAGAATACAATTTGGGCCTGTGTCCTGTTTATAAAGTTTGATGTTTCTTTGCTTTTTGTTAAGGCTATAATCATCATAAAAAACTGAGAGCCTTAAATAATCACGCAAAGCAACAGGTTGAGAATCATTACAAAGGAATTATTGAAGATAACAAATCTTAGAATACTTTAAACCACAATGTCCTATTAAAAAGAGAAATGTATCCGGCTGGTATCGCTCAGTGGTTGAGTGTCGACCCATGAACCAGGAGGTCACTGTTCGATTTGGATGAGGGCACATGCCAGGGTTGCAGGCTTAGCTCCCAGTAGGGGGCATACAGAGGCAGATGATCAATGTTTCTCTCTCCTATCCTTCTCTCCCTCTCCCTTCTTTCTAAATTCAATAAAAACACATTTTTAAAAATCTTTTTTTAAAAGGGGGGAAAGAAAAGCAAATGTGTAAGAACTCACCCTCCAACCTGTAACAATAATGACCTCCCATCCCAACCGGGGCCAGAAACTAAAGGCTGGGACCCGAACTCTTTTCTTTAAATCTCCTTCCACCCCAACTCCCTCTTTTCCAGCTTTAATTCCTTGTTACTCAGCCGTCACTGGAAACAGAAAACTGTGGGATCAGGTAGCTGTACCCAAAGGCCCTCCAGGGGAAGGAAAAACAAAAAACATAAGGCATTTTTTGCACTGCTTCTAAAAATGGAATTTGTGGTGTTTATGGACTACAAAATGCTTTCCTGTGGATTATATCCTGCCACTCACAGAAGAGCAAATCCCAATGGTTAATTAAAAAAAAAAAAATATTTCAATCAGAACATCATTCCTGGTCTTGCCCGTGTAAGACATGAGGACACAGAGAGAGTTGCCAGGGACTGCTGAGCTGCGCACAGAAGGAATACACAGATCAGACCCAGAAGGCCGTGGTTTCTGGGTGCCCCGCGGGCCCGCGCCAAGGCCGGTGCGGACAGCTCACCTTGTAGATGGTGTTTCCCAGCTGCGCAGGCGACATGCTGACCACGACCCCCGCACTCTGAAGGGCAGAGATCTTCTCCTTCGCGCCACCTTTTCCTCCAGCAATAATGGCGCCGGCATGACCCATTCTCCTGCCGGGAGGAGCCGTTAAGCCAGCAATGAAGGACACCACAGGCTTGGCTTTGGGGCCCTGAAAGGTGACATTTCAAACATCTCATGAAGAAGCTGATCAACATCGAACATCAATTTCAACACAATGGGTGAGTGGCGTGGCCTCCTTCATCCTCACCGAGGAAACCACACCAAACGTTAAGCTGTGAGTGAGACCACTGCTCTCCCACCTGTGGCGACTCAACTTCTCAGACAAACTCAGGAACAACCCGAGCAAACTTTTTACCTGATGAGATATTAAGCTTCCACTTCGCTGTACCAACTACTGTACTAATACATACAAAAAAAGAGCACTTAAAAATACATATCATGTGATTTGTGATAGTAATTAAAACAAACTATCAGCCTGTTTTATTTCAACCTGCTTTTGTCTTGATCCCTTTAGAATTCACCCTTAATAGACCTGCGGAAATAGAGATGAGGCGGGAAGTTACGCAGACGTGCCCAGTGCTGACACGTTTTGTCCTCTAGCAGCACGTCACACCCAGCGTCAGCTCTGACCTCATCGGGAAAGTCTTCAGGAGTGATGACAAGAGTGAAAGCGTAAAAACAGATGCCCTTCACGTGCACAATGGTAGACATAAGTTTTCCAAAATACTAGCATTCACTTGAAAGCTCAAACTGTGCCATTGGCAACAAATATGAGGAGCCGTTTTGCCTGACATGGCAGGTTGACTTTGTTTGTTTTGAGACAAGGTCAGTCAAATACCTAAGTGTGGTTAACCACGTTGTCTGCCAGTTTTTCCAGGTAAAACTGGTGAAAAGGCAGCCAGTTCAGCTCACAGGTTAGTGGGAAAGTGCTTTACTTCCCATTCATCACAAACTGACTCCAGGGCTAAGATTTAATTTAATTAAATTAACGATTTTTACTGCTTTATAAGGACGTTCTTCGATAAAATTGGCTTTTTGTTTCTTTTTGTCTCCCTGGAGTGTCTAGCAGTGAACGATGACCAGGCAGTCTGCGTGCAGGCCCTAAGCCGGGCTGAGGTGCCAGCAGGCCAGGTTCCACCAGGTCTGAGCCTGCTAACTCCAGCCCGGCCCCCACCACTCTTCCTGCTCAGAAATTCCAGCCGCTGCGCCTCTGTCCTGCTGAGGACGTCTCCATCGTCCTCGGGTTTTCAGCAAATTTCTTCTTAACTTTTAAGACTTCTCAAGCCTTTCGGATGCCTCTTCCCACACTCTCTATAGATGCCCTTCAGTCAGTCATCTTCTGCCCCAAGGCCCTGCTGTGCCAGTCACAGGCTTCTACTCACACTCAGCATTCTGGCGGTAACCTATGTCTACGTGTTCCCCTATGGACCTGTGAAGACCCCTGAACACAGGGACTATGTCCTCACTTAAAAAAGATTCACAGTCGCCGAAGCCGGTTTGGCTCAGTGATAGAGCATCGGTCTGCGGACTGAAGGGTCCCAGGTTCGATTCCGACCAAGGGCATGTACATTGGTTGCCGGCACATCCCCAGTAGGGGGTGTGCAGGAGGCAGCTGGTTGATGTTTTTCTCTCATCGACATTTCTAGCTCTCTATCTCTCTCCCTTCCTCTCTGTAAAAAATCAATAAAATATATTTAAAAAAAAAAAAAAAAAGATTCACAGTCATTTATTCATTCACTCATGAGCTCTGCAGAGGTTATGAGCATCTCACACGAGTGGCACTAACTCCACTTAATTCCTATGTTCCTATACTCAAACAGTGGAATAGTCCTAGCTGGTGTGGCTCAATGGATAGAGCATCAGCCTGTGGACTGAAGGGTCCCAGGTTCAAGTCTGGTCAAGGGTACATGCCTAGGTTGCCAGCTTGATCCCCAGGGAGGGACATGCAGGAGGCATGATGATTCAATGATTCTCTCTCATTATTGATGTTTCTATCTCTCTTTTCCTCTCCCTTCCTCTCTGAAATCAATAAAGATATTTTTTTAAGGTGGAAAAAAAAATAGTGGAACACTGCACTAGAAAGGAACAAGATGATGATGAGACTAAAATGCCAAACAAGTTTACACTCCATTCTATTAACAAAGAAAAGAAACTGGAGATTTTTGCAGAGAAAAATACAATTGACAGACTTTGGGGGAACTGTGATCTGAAAATAGGATGCAGAAATGATAACAAAAGTGAAAGCATAGAAACAGAAGGGCCTGTTAGGAAGCTTTCAGTGGAATCTGAGAAGACACAGAGGACTGCTGACTCCTGCCCCCAGTCCCTGAAATCTGACCCTTGCCGCTCCATGGCCTGAGGGAGAAGGAGGGAGACCTGGGTTTAAGTCATTAACCTCCAGGGGCCAGTTTCCTCACTCATACACAAGGACACAGGGTCAAGATAAAGGTTAAGCAATACTACTTTTGCAAATAATTACTGTCATTGTAACAATGAAAAAAATAGTTGTGGCAGCAGACACCATTATTGAAAGTTCGCTCTGCTCTGTGCCAAGTATTGTGCTAAATGCTGTGCATATCAATTCAACTGGCCACCTAGCGTCTTGTACACAGCAGGTCCTCAATAAAAATCAGCTCTGTAAGAACTAGCCAGGAAATGAAAGGCATGTCCAAATGAAACAAAACGTGTATGTTTAGTTTTGCCCATAAACACCTACCCTATTCAAGGGATTCAGAGTTGTGCCTAAGTACATTTTAAAATTCACTTTAACAAAGTGTAATGTTATAGTAATCTAAATCTTTTTCTTAAAAAAAGTCAATTTTTACCTACATTTCAAACTTTATACTTTTCTGAATTCAAGAGATTCTAATACATCTTACGCCAATCTATTTTATTCAACATGTGTTGATGCCTCCTGTGCCAAGGACTGGACTGGGCACCAAGGATACCAGTTCCCTACTGTCCAAAACAGTCTGGAGTGACAGCCAGATGGTATGCATGCCTCGCAGAAGGCATAAGCAAAGGCAGGTGGGAGTGAAAACAACTGACACGTCAGATGGGGCATGGTTCTGAAAAGGAAGGGTGGAGGGATGTGAGAGGCTCGAAATCTGGCCTCTATCCTGATGTAATAAGAAACTAATCGTTTAGCCTAGACCGGTTTGGCTCAATGGATAGAGCGTCGGCTTGGGGACTGAAGGGTCCCGGGTTCGATTCGGTCAAGGGCATGTACCTTGGTTGCGGGCAGATCCCCAGTGGGGGGTGTGCAAGAGGCAGCTGATCGATGACTCTCTCTCATCGATGTTTCTAACTCTCTATCTCTCTCCTTTCCTCTCTGTACAAAATCAATAAAATATTATTAAAAAAAAAAAAACACTAATGGTTTAGAGCCAGGAGGATGGAGGCACTGATGTCTGCGTTTCTGAAGGGCAGACAATTTGGTGGCGACAAGAAAGATGGCCTGAGAGGGGCGAGAATAAAGGAGTAGATTATTAAGAATAAATTATCAACATAGGCCAGGAGAAAGAAAATGAGGGCCAGAACCAGGTCAGAAGAACTTATTATAGACGAGAGTCCGAATCTCCACATATTGAAACAGACATTAGGAACTGAGTGGAAACGAGAGATGAGAGATATAAGATGGTTCTGAGGTTTCTGTCTTGAAGCTGCATGAAAACATGATGTTGATGATATGCAATAACCACTCACACTTAAGCAAACAGGCATAGAAAGTAACTCCAAGGAACATAAAGAAGAGAAGGACCTGGAGAAAAACCAGGAAGATGGAGAAGATTAAGAATGTATGGAGGCCATTGGTGACCTCTGCAGAAGCAATGTCAGGAGAATAAGATTCAGCAGCAACAGCAAACAGCTCAATAAGAGTGCCTACTACATGCCTGGTGCAACTCTGCTATATGTTCCTAAAACATTTAAACCCCACAATCCTTACAATTATGCTAGGAGGTAGGCACTGCTGGAGTCCTATTTGCCAAGGGAAAACAGGCATGGTGAAGTATCACGCCTAAGGTCACACTGATTCTAAGTAGCAGACAGATTCCAGGGAGCTGAGAATTAGTGGGTGAATAAAAAGGAGAGAGATCCAGAAAGGGAGGGGAGAGTTGTTACATCTCCTACTGAGATCAGAGCTTTAAATCACTACAGAGTGGTGGGCACATGGTAATTCTTGTAACATAGAAACCCATTATGTTCATGTTAACCAATTCACTTCAATAAATTTCTTCTTTTTTTTTTTTTTTTTAATCACCACAGCCCTAGGCAGTTTGGCTCAGTGGATAGAGCATCCACCTGAGGTCTGAAGGGTCCTGGGTATGATTCTGGTCAAGGACATGTCCCTGAATTGTAGGCTCAATTCCTGGCCCTGGTCGGGGCTCATGTGGGAGGCAACCAGTCGATGTGTCTCTCTCACATCAATGTTCCTCTTTGTCTCTTTTCTTCCCTTCCACTCTCTCTAAAAATTAATAAAAAATATTAAAATAAATATAATAATAAGGTAAATAAAGGCCAACTCAGAAAGGTTTGATTTTATCTTTTGTGTTTTCTTGAAAACTTAATCTTTATAGAAATAAAAAAGCTTCTAAAACAAGCCAATGGTATTATTCAAGAGCAAAGAGGTATATTTTTCCAAAGCCAAACTCACTGAGTTATGTTGCTTCAAAAATTCCGCAGCGTTTTCTTCTGCATTACCACCAATTTCACCAATCAGGATGATGCCTTCTGTGGCTGGGTCATTCAGAAAGACTTCCAGGCAGTCAATAAAATCTGTTCCATTAAAAGGATCACCTCCAATGCCTGAAAAGATCAATGAACATCAATAGCATGAAAATTAGGTTGAGAAATGTTATTTCAATTTCTTTTCCTATTTTGTCTACCCCACTCACCAATATTTTCAAGGTGTCATTAAACATTTTTTTTTAATCACCTAATGGTGCACTTAGTTGTTTCTAATATTACATGAACCCTAAATGACTGCTGGATTCTGATACAAAGAAAAACCTCTTTTTGTTTTAGCTCCTTCATCAATCCTCTTTCCTCCCACAAATGGATGCTTAGATAACTGTTTCAAAATGAGCATTTAAAGAAAATGTATGTTTGTGTTACAAGCGAGAATGTCTTTTAACATTTAACAAATGTCTTAGCACAAAGTAAGTATGGGCGAGGCAGTTTCAGAGACCACTCCCAGGTGTTAAGACACAAGCCAGTGAAGGACAGGTGAAGGGGGCTCTGGCACCTTTCCTTCCCTCAGCTCCAGAGTGGGCAATGACAGAGATACACGGAGGGGCTCTGCTCCACGTTCATGGCATCTGAAGAACAAGTACTTGGATAGAACTAAAGGCAATGTTCCTCACAGATTAGATGCCACCTTTTTTTAAAGTTATGAACTCACTGAAGGCAGGACTGATTTCCTACCTGTAGTGCATCTCGGAAGGATGAGGTTCAGGAAGTGAAGCATTTGTGAGTGATAACATGTGTCAACGACTGTCTCAGTACACGTCAGACCTGCCGTCTCCTAATACTTCCAACCTCTCTGTGATGTAGGCCCAGTTAGTCTCAATTTACAAATTAAAACAGAAGGTGGAGAAGATGAAATTGGCAACTGTTTCAAAACCTTTTTTGTTGTAAATCCTTATCCCAGGATATTTTTTCCTTTGCATTTTAGAGAGAGTAGAAGTGAGTGAGGAAAGGGAGAGACAGAATAATCGATGTGAGAGAGACACATCGATTGGGTGCCTCCTACACGTGCCCCAAACAGGGCTAGGGATCGAACCTGCAACCTAGGAACTTGCCCTTGACTGGGAATCAAATCCATGACCCTTCCACACATGGACCATAAGCTAGCCATCAGCCAGGCCTCAAAACCCCTCTTATTCTCCATGAGACTAAGTTACCTAGGATCCAAGATTGTGCTTCATACACAGAAAAGCCATGTTTCCTATACTAGTTTATGGATTTGAGTCTTCATAAAAACACTCCCTGGCCATATTTTATAATTTTTATTATAAAAAGCTATTTTTAAAAGGTTTTTAAAAGCTATTCTAAGAATTTGAAAGAATATTTATGAAAATAAGAAATTTGCCTGGTCTTTGGCAACAAATACCAAAATAATTTTAAAGTCTAAATTCCTTTTTTCTTTCACCAGTGGGAAGCAGAATGATGCAGCAAAAAGAGCAATTCTGGGGAGTTCAACCTAGACTTTCTCACCAACTTTCAGCTCAGAGGTACTTTAGAAAGTTGCCTTAAGAATCAGTAATGGCTCTGGCCAGGTAGCTCAGTTGATCAGAACGTGTACCCGTGTACCCGTCAGGACATATACCGTATTTTCTGGCGTATAATACGACGGGCGTATAAGACGACCCCCTAATTTTTCAGTTAAAACATAGGTTTAGACCTATATTTGCTGTATAAGACTACCCCCCATTTGCGAGGCAACACCAGTTCTTTTTTTAATAGACCGTCTCTCTGACTCTGGCCAATCCGAGCAGGCTTTTTATGCATGCAAATTATACATGTTCTGTACACGAAGCTACACTGTGTTCTAGTAAAAAGCCTGCTCAGATTGGCCTGAGTCAGAGAGATGGTCTATTAAAAAAAGAACTGGCGTTGCCTCGGAAGCGGGGGGTAGTCTTATACAGCGAATATAGGCCTAGACCTATGTTTTAAATGTTAAATTAGGGGGTCGTCTTATACGCCAGAAAATACGGTACCTAGGTTGTAGATTCAATCCCCAGTTGGAGTGCATACCAGAGGCAACCAACTGATACTTCTCTCTCACACATCAATGTTTCTCTCTCTCTAAAATCAACACAAAAACATGTCCTTACATATCCTTAAAACAAACAAACAAACAAAAGAAAAACAACAGATAATAAATGGCAAAGAATTCAGTTAACTGTGAAGCACTGAATTACTAGTATATAAGTTATAATATTAGCAAATAATAACTATAACAACAAAAGCCCTAATATGAAGGACTTCTTGTTCACAGTAAGCACAGTAAGTGATGTTTTCAGGCACCAAACCTCTCCCGGAGCCACATGTCTAAGAATGCTTGTGATCAGTGTGGAATCTTAGAATATGAATCTTGAAAAACACAGTAGGACTTCACATTTATGCAAATAAAATTTGAGATAAAATAATATTTTTAATAAAATGGTATAAAAATCTCTTGCAAATAGTCAAAACAACAGTTATATCATACTCATTCAATGAAAATAAATTTCAATGAAATGATTTTAGCACAAATCCCTCACCAATGCACAAAGACTGCCCCAGTCCAACTTGTGTTGTTTGGTGAACTGCTTCATAAGTCAGGGTGCCAGATCTGGACACAATACCTTAAAGAAAGAGAATTCAAAAATATCAGATTGTGTTCACATGACAGACTATCACAGAATAAACTAAATTACAAATATTAGTACATATAAAATCCACTCCATGATTTGTCATCCAAATCAACAATATCTTCAAGTAATGAAATAAGAAGAAAAGGCTTAAATTAAAACAGGGAGGTTTTAAAAGTTATAGGAGAAAGCACATTATTAGTTGGGGTTATTTTATTACCTATAAAAACAATGTAAAAAAGACCTATATTTCCTCTTCTAAGAATCTTTGGGAAAGGGATAATAATATCCATGTAAACTTTGGGGAAACAATTTGCTTAGGGTGGCAGAATATACAGAGTAGACTTATATATACCCAATCTATTAAACTACCAAAACATTCAGTCTTACAAAACTTCCACCAGTCATATTTAGCAGTGCTATCTATTCTTCACACAACTATTTTTCTAATAATTTTCAAACAACACATAGGCTTTCAAGGGAAGTAAGGCCCCAATCCCTGAGTTCAAGTCTACCATGTAAATTCCTCTATACCAGGGACCTGTGTGAAAGGACCTCATTTCACACCTGGACAAGGTGTGCAGATATATGGGGTGGGGCAGTGGCATGTAGACCATCTTCTCTTGACTGAGCTACAGAAAAGGTAATTTGTTTCATGCCACAATCTGTAAATAAAGAGTGGATCCTTAATTTTAATAAGTTGAGAAGTATAAATGAATGACTTCAGTTGTTAGAACACATGATATAAAAATGTTTTTTTAAATAAAACAACAAACTTATACGGGCTAAATCAGCACATGACTTCTGGGTGGTATCCATGGTTTGCTTTCTTTAAACTTCTACTTTGGAGCACTTTTTACGAACTTAGAAGATTCATTTCTAACAATAAAATCTCCCTACCACGGCAAGTAAGACAGTAAAGATGTCTATACTTCCCAAACTGACATATAGATTTAATACAATTCCTATCAAAATCCCAATAAGAATCTGTCTAGATACAGAGAAAATCTTTCTAAAATTAATATAGAAAAGTAAAGAACCTAGAATAGCTTAAAAACTTAAAAAAAAAAAAGTGCAAAAGTATCAGTCTATCTAATTTCAGGACATTATTGTATCT
The DNA here is from genome assembly GCA_963693515.1 of Pipistrellus nathusii. NCBI lineage: Eukaryota > Metazoa > Chordata > Mammalia > Chiroptera > Vespertilionidae > Pipistrellus > Pipistrellus nathusii. The sequence continues at coordinate 47,213,471 of OY882869.1, forward strand.
ACAGTAACCAAGATTGTGGGGTATGTTCTGGTATTAAATAAGCACATGAGTCAATGAACAGAAGAGAGAACCAGAAACAGACCAATACCAATATATCACTGATTCTTGACATAAATGCAAAAGCAATTAATGAAAGAAATACTTTTCTTTTTAAAAAAAAATTTTTTATTGATTTCAGAGAGGAAGGAAGAGGGAGAGAGGTAATGAGAAGCATGGATGGGCTGCCTCCTACACATCCTACACTGGGGATCAAGCCCAAACCCAGGTATGTGTCCTGATCAGGAATCAAATTGTGACCTCCTGGATCATAGGTCAGTGTTCAACCACTGAGCAATGCTGGCTGGGCAGAAGAAATATTTTTTTCAACAAATGATGCTAGAACAATTGTAACTCCATAGGCATTAAAATAAAAACTTTTGATCTAAGTCTCACATCTTATGAAAAATTTAATTGAAATTGAATCACGGATTTAAATGTAAAATAAAAAGATAGGAATCTTGCTAGGCAAAAAGTTCTTAGAGTTGACATCAAAAGAACACTTCACAAAAGAAAAATAAATAAATTAAACTTCTTCAAAATAAAAAACATTTGCTCTCTGAAAGATGACGAAAGAGAATGAAAACACAAGCTACAAAGTGGGAGAAAATATTTGCAAACCACATATCCTAAAAGTGTTAGTATCTAGAATAAAGAGCTCTCAAACTTAACAGTAAAAAAGCAAATAATCCAATTAGAACATGAACCAAAAAAAACACAGATGAAGACACATTTCACTAAAGATATATATTAGTAGGTGGTAAGCACATGAAATATAAATTAAATTCACTATGAGATAGCATTCAACAATTATCAGAATGGCTAAAATAAAAAATAGTAATCCACAAATGCTGGCTAGGAGATGGATTACGCATGTGTTACTGATGGAAATGTAAAATGCTATGGCCAAATGCTATAGAAATGTGGCAGTTTCTTAACAAACACACACACAAACATGCAAGTATTATACTATCATACAAACCAGTAAATGCACTCCTAAGCATCCAAAAGAAATGAAAACTTATGTACATACAAAAACCAGGACACAAATGTTCACTTGTTTGTTAGAAGCTTTATTAATAATTATAAGATTATTAATAACTAGAATTTTCGTGCACTCAGGGTAGGGGGGGTGTCCCTCAACTTGGTCTGCACCCTCTCGCAGTCCGGGACCCCTTGGGGGATGTCCACCTGCTGGCTTAGGCCCCCTCTCTGGGGGATTGAGCTTAAGTTAGCAGTCAGACATCCCTCTGGCAACCCAGGAGCCCTTGGGGGATGCGGGCTTAAGCCACAGCTGGACAACCTTAGCACTGCTGAGGAGGTGGAGACGTTCCTGCCACCGCCGCTGCACTTGCAGCTGTCGACCCAGCTTGTACCTGAGCTAAGCTCCCCTTGAGGGAGTGCACTGACTACCAGGGGGGCAGCTCCTGCATTGAGCATCTGCCCCCTGGTGTTCAGTGCATGTCATTGCAACTGGTCGTTCCACAGTTAGGGTCAATTTGCATATTACCCTTTGATTATATAGGAGGATAGTACCAAAGTGGAAACTGAGACATCTTTCAAAAGATGAATGGTCAAACTAATTGTGATATATTTATGCCATGGAACACTGCTCAACAATAAAAAGGAATAAACCACTGATACATTCAGCAACCTGGTTGAATCTCCAGAGAATTACACTGAGTGTAAATTCTAAAAATGAAATATAAATTAAATTCACTAAATCCTAAAGTGCATACTATATGATCCCATTTATAAAGCATTTCTGAAATGACAAAATTATATAAACTTTGAACACATTTTAGTTACTAAGAATTGAGAAAGGGGTGGGAGCAGGAAGGAAATAGTGTAGCTACAAAAAGGCAACATGAGGGATCTCTGGGGTGATGGGAACATCCTTTATCTTGACTGTATCAATGTCAATATCCTGGTTGTGACCTTTTCCAGGGTTTTTGCAAGCTGTTACAATTGGGGGAAACTAGATAAAGGGTACACTGAAATCTGTCTATATTATTTCTGGCAACTATATGTAAATTGAAAATTATCCTATCTAATAAAGAGGGAATATGCTAATTGACTGTCAAACCCCCACAAAGATGGTGGCGCCCACAGCCAATAAGGAGGGAATATGTTAATTGACTTCCAATGCCCTCAAAGACAGCAGCTCTCACAGCCACAAGATGGTGGTGCCCAGTCCCCTCAGCCCCACTGGGGCGGCAGGTGCGCCGCACAGCCAGGCCCACCCCCAGGCGGGTCCAGTCATGCCACACACCTGCCTCTGAAGTCCCCCAGTCCTCTCAGCTGGGGGCAAGCCTCGGATATTGGCTGCCCAGCCAAAACCCAAAGTGCAGGCAAGCCTCAGATGGTGGCTGCCCAGCCACCCAGGGCCACCCGAGGTTCAGGTAACTAGGGCCAGCCAAGGCTTGTGCTGCCAGCAGTGGCAGCAGCAGAGATTTGAGTAGGGTGTTGCCTTCCCCTGATTACCGGGTTGCCTCCTGCCCGTAAGGGCTCCCAGACTGTGAGAGGGGGCAAGCCAAGCTGAGGGACACCCCCTCCAGTTCATGAATTTTCATGCACCGGGCCTCTAGTCTAAATATAAAAAGTGCAATTAAAATAAACTTTGTAAAAAGGATGGGAGGGTCAAGTATGTCATGTATGATTGAAAGTAAAAATAATGTCTACCATAAGAGAACTAAAAACCCTAGCGCAGTTAAATATCAATTTGGAATCCAATCACTTCAGTAAATTCAATTAGCTGATACTTTTAATAACTCACTAACACAAACTGTAAAGTCACTATAGTATTTCACTGCTATTGTATTACATTACAATGTCCCAAAAATACCTAAGGGACTAAATGATCCTTTCCCTAAACTCTTAGTTTAAGGATCTTAAGAGAATAAGGCTTCTGAGGACATTAGCTTTGGTATCAAAATAGAAATAGTCAGTGCATATAATCATCTTTTCTCTCTTCACCTCCTCAAAAATCTTGTAGTATCACATACTTTCTTTTAGGTGAATTTGTTTTAAAGTCCTTTTTCTCAAAGGAATTAAAAGCAATTAAAAGCAATGTTCCAGAGGATTGCCTCATCCTTGTGTTATGGTCATTCAGAGCACCAACATCTACAGGATTTCCCTTAACTTCTCAGTTTTTTTGGTTTTTAAGTTTATGGGCATGAAGACAAGCAAGTTAGAGATCAGAAAGACAACTCCTTCTTCTATGATTACCTCATTTCTTTAGCAGTAGCCATTCAAAGCAGACCAAAGAGCACAAAAAATACTCAAATATGACAAGAGGATCAGTGTCTTAATGAGTCAGGCCCCCACTACAACTCAGATAGTCTAGAACAGTGGTCGGCAAACTCATATTAGTCAACAGAGCCAAATATCAACAGTACAACGATAGAAATTTCTTTTGAGAGCCACATTTTTTAAACTCAAACTTCTTCTAACGCCACTTCTTCAAAATAGACTTTCCCAGGCCATGGTATTTTGTGGAAGGGCCACACTCAAGGGGCCAAAGAACCACATGTGGCTCTCGAGCTGCAGTTTGCCGACCACGGGTCTAGGGCATTCCCACAGCAAGTACCCTACTGGCATCAGGCTGCCTAGATGAGACAGTAGTAATAAAGGAAAATTATGGCCTTTAACCTAGTCCTGTAAACTACAAAACTGACATTCACTTACTATGTTGATTATTCTTATAATTATTAATAGTCATTGCTTATAAATTACTGTAACCATTAATTACTGTACAGAAACAGTACAGATTAGTGAGAGTTAGGTGTGAAGAGTATAATAACAGGCATAACAGACTTTGAGATGTTAATTTCGTTATGACCTTGAGAACTAAACAACTAACAGTACAATTTTCCCGAAACATTTTGAGAAAGTTTGTGATATCCAAGAAGGCAAAGTAATTATAGGACAGGTCACAGAAGAATAACAATAAAAATATTCACCTATGTCTGACAAAGAATTTCTATCCAGGATATTTATAGAACCCACATGATCAACAATAAAAATATAATCCAATAATAATGTGCAAAAACCGTAAACAAGTAATTCACAAATGAAGATATATAAATAGCAAATATGCACATTCTACCTCATTAGTCACCAGCGAAACTCAAAACCACAATGAGACACCATTTCACTCCCAGTAGAATGGCTAAAATTAAAGACTGAAGTTATGGAACAACTGGAATGCTCCAACACTGACAGTAGGAAGGTAAAAATGAACAGCCACTTTATAGAATTACTTCACAATTTCTTAAAAAAGTGAACATACTTCAACCCTATAACTTAGCAATTCCATTCCTAGCGATCTTACCCAAGAGAAATGAAACTGTGTCCATAAGAAGACCTCTACATAAACATTCACTTTAGCTTTGTTTATAATGTCTCAAACCCGGAAACAACCCAAATGTTCATCAATGGGAGAATAAACAAATTCAGATATAATTACATAACAGAATATTAGTTAGCAATAAAACAAAATTAACTATTGATACATCCAAGAATCCAAGGCATCTGAGCAGGAAAAGAATCGTTTAAAATACCCCTAAAATATCTTCATTGATTATATAGAATCATTACAACTTCTCAAACTCATTTAATTCAGAATGCAGAACTGATTCACTACAAAACTTTCCTGCCAATTAAAATGAATTTAACTTACACAGACAACAAATTCTCTTTGTTAAGTTCTGAGCTTAGGACAAAGAATTTTTTCTGAATCTATAAAAAAACATACTCACCAATTCTTCCTTTCTTGTGAATATGGCCAGGCATGATACCAATTTTACATTCTCCAGGCTAAAGAAAAGGAAATCATAGTTTCAGAAAAGTGAAAAACAAAATGGTGACTCCTAGGTCATCCAAAGGTAATGAGCCTTGTGAGGCTAAAGCCCGGCTTCTTCTTTCGTTCACTCACATTGATGACTCCGGGGCAGTTTGGCCCGATCAGCCTTGTCTTTCCCTGGCGCAGTATTTTGTGTTTGACCCGTACCATGTCCTGCTGTGGGATACCTTCAGTGATGCACACGACCAAGGGCATTTCCGCCTCAATAGCCTCGTCAATGGCAGCAGCGGCGAACGGAGGAGGGACATATATGACAGAAGCTGTGGCTCCTGTCTGTGCTTTGGCCTGAAACATTAAACACAGAGCGCTTCATTGTTGGTTAAGTCATAACCATTGGAAAACGAATTCAATGCCATGAATTTAATAATGTCTTGGGATCATAAAAGGACACGACCAGGAACATAGTATGTCCTCCTGACCCCTTGGAATGCCACTAGATTTAAGACATCCCTCGGAGACATCCCCCAGACAATGGCTTATCAGAAAACCTGAAAGCATGGCCTGATTTGCATCTGTGTCCCTCATTCCTATGGCCATGTTTATTTCTGTTGCTTATAAGACATTGTACCACCTGTTCAGTACCAAAGACCCTATACCTTCTCAGGAGAAAAAGGACTATTGAGGCCCTGGCCTCGGAACTAGACTCTCAAACATATTTTTAAAAATACAGTATAATTGCCCTGGCTGGTTAGTCCAGCTGGTTAGAGCATCATCACAATACGTCAAAAGTGTGGCTTCAATGCCCGGTCAGGCCACATATAAGAATCAATCAGTGAATCATAAGTTGAACAACAAATCAATATTCTCTCTCTCAAATCAATCAATCAATTTTAAAAATACATAAGTTACACTTGATAAGTATAAGAGACAGCAAAAGTGAAGTGTTTTTTAGCTGACAATTTTTACTCTAACTGCATGTTTATTCGAAATAAACATGTATAAGTGGCCACAGAATAAGAATGTGTGTGAAAGAAGCATTAGGCATTTTGTACCTTACCCCTCACAATGCAACAAAGCCTTCAAAGACCATCAATTTCGCCCTCCTTCTCTCTGTGGACACAGGGTAGCGCCTGGATTTTATCTACGCTCTGTATATCAAAATGAATGTATCCTTCTTCCCACTTCACGTGTGGCCATGTCTCTTCTGCCATAATGGAAGCTGCTTAAAGATTATCAGTGATTATGACTCTCCAAGAGTAGCAGCACCTATCCTGTGAGAAGGCACTGTACAGGACTCAGGTAAGGCTTCACCACAACCCTTCATGCTTGGACACAGAGGCCAAGGGTATTAAATAACTTGCATGAGGTTACACAGCCAGGATGTGGCAGAGCCAAGATTCAAAACTATGTCTATCTGACCCCAAAGCATCCAGTCTTTTCAGTCACAGCAGGCTACCTCCCTGCAAGTGTTCAAAGGTAACTAGTCACAATTAAGTCAAAACCCTCTGGAAGCGTGTGCCCTGGAACTTTACAATGGATAATACAAATACAAGCTACTAGACGAGGTGCAACTAGAAGAGGACAGAGGTAAAAGACAGTGATGCTCACATCCACAGAGACTCAATCTACCTGAAGGAATTATGAAAACTGCTCCTCCCGTATTTTGAAACTGACAATGACAACCAGACAAACAGAGGAAGCTAACACTGCCTGTTCTGGAGGCAGCCATATTGAATTTAAGGAAAGTAAAAACAAAAAATTAAAGCAAAACCTTTAAATGATTCTTCCACTGATCATATTCTTTGTAACTTTTTTTAACTCTCAAAAATACAATACACTTAAAGCACACACACATATAGTACACCCTATTTTCAAATTTAAAGTAAAATAAAAAATTCAAATTTGAATGATAACTTCATTTTTTCCTACATCTTAGGATTCAAAGTACAAATTAACTTCCACTTTGAAGTTAGTATACTGAAAAGAAATTGTCTACAAATCTGTACTTTAAAAAACATAATACTTCAATGGTACACATATAACACCTTAATAAAAAAATGGAAAAAATTTTAAGAAATGTAATACTTAAAATATGCCCTAACAGAAAGGGGGAGCAGTATATAATTTTTGTCATTAATACATCACTCCACAGTACTGAGTTTATTTCCAAGATATTTTTAAATATATTTTTTATTAAATTATTATTTTTGTACATATACCAATGCCCCCCCCTCTTGGAAATATATTTCCAAGATATTTTTAATTAAATATTCAAGAATTTGTACTACCATTTCATTTTTTTTCTTTTTTCTTGAATTTACTGGGAGTGACACTGGTTAATAAAATTATATAGGTTTCAGGTATACAATTCTATAATACGTCATCTGTATATTGTACTGTGTTTCACCGCAAGTCAAGTCTCCTTCCATCACCATTTATCCTCTTTACTCTTTTCTACATCCCCTCATTCCCATTTCTCTTAAAATACTATTATTTTTGTATATATCATGTAAGTGTACAAAAGAACTACAATGGCTTAAATTAGCTTTCTATAAAGGCAAAAATTTAACTTTACAAACCTTTATGTCATTTGAATTTGTACAATAAACACATTTTCATCTTGTAACAAAGTAAAAATCATTTTTAAAATTAAGAAATTAGCAATTTGGGGAAGACATTATAACTCTGTGACTTGTCAATGTGGCACAACAGCTCAGTTTTTCACACGGGAACAGCACACTACTCTGATCCATGCTAAGCCTGCCACTTATCAGCTGCGAGACTTTGGGCTGGACCCTTAACCTCGCTGCACTAGTAATATCCTTGTCTTTAAAATGGAGAGGATAACAGCACTACCTCAGAGTGAGGCCTGAATGTGACACTGTATGTGAAGCTAGTATAGTGCCTGGCAAATGGCCCATGACCAGTAAGTGTTAGGGCTGATGCCGGCATGTGCACTACTAACACCCTGGAAGGAGAAAGGATAGAAAGGGTAACAAGCCAAACAGAAGCCAGCCCCAGCACTCTTCCCCTAGGAGCAGATGTGTGCCCGTAAACAGAAGTGACACAGGCTGTGGAGAAAACATCCTGAACATGTGTGACTCATGTGAACCCACTGGTTTTCACTGTGGTTTAAATTTCTCTAGGTTACTGGATTGTAAAATGGCACATGACTCTCTCAAAAGGGGCACAATTAAGATTTCTCATTCCTCCCTGCTTTTCTTTTTTTTTAATCCTATATAATAGTAATATGCAAATCGACTGAACGGCAGAATGACCTGTCGCTATGACACGAACTGACCACCAGGGGGCAGATGCTCAATGCAGGAGCTGCCCCCTGGTGGTCACTGCGTTCCCATAAAGGGAGCTCCACTCAGCCAGAAGCTGGGCTCACAGTTGGCGGTGGCAGGAGCCTCTCCCACCTCAGCGGCAGCACTAAGGATGTCCAACTGCCGCTTAGGCCCGATCCCCACAGTGCGCGGGCCTAAGCTGTCAGTCAGATATCCTCCGAGGGCTCCTGGACTGTGAAAGGGCACAGGCCGGGCTGAGGGACTCCCCTCACGAGTGCACGAATGTTGTGCACTGGGCCTCTAGTATAAATATATTTATTGGTTTCGGAGAGGAAGGGAGAGGAAGAGAGAAATAGAAACATCAACAATGAGAGAGAACCATTGGTCGGCTACCTCCTGCATGCCCCCCACTGGGGATCAAGCCCACAACCCGGGCATGTGCCCTGACCAGGAACTGAACTGTGACCGCTTGGTTCATAGGTCGATATCAACCTTTGAGCCATGCCGGCTAGACACTCCTCGCTTTTGTTTTCTTGCCACACCACACCCAGGTACCACTGATTACCTCCTTTACAGTATTAAAGACCGGTAAGCCCAGGTGCATCTTGCCTCCTTTCCCTGGAGTGGTTCCTCCCACGAGTTTGGTGCCATACTCCAATGCCTGCTGGCTGTGAAAGGTGCCCTGAGGGGAGAAAGCACAGGATTCTGAGAAGGGGCAGGCTGGGAAGCCAAAGGCAATCTTCAGCAACATGGAAAAGAAAAACAAACAAGTAAACTACTCAGATAACAGTAGCAAATATCCAGCATTCTCACCAACTAACTACACAACTTTAAACCCGGAAGCAAATAGGACTTTGCAGAGCCAAAAAAGCTGTTTGTAAAAAAAAAAAAAAAAAAAAAGGGTGTGTGTGTGTGTGTGTGTGTGTGTGTGTGTGTGTAAATAAAAAGAGGGTCTCTTTTTATTCTGTTTTCAAATTTGGCTGGGAGTCAGAAATACAGTATTTCCTCAGCACCTCTTTGTCACTATTCCTCAGCTCCTGGGGTCCTCACACCCCTCTTTACTCAAGTTAAGACCCATGATCAATCATTACACTCACATGGCAACCTTGGCTCTCCGTCACTTCAATTACACATCTGGCTAAATCACAACCTTCATCGAATCCAATTCTCTACCTACTCTAAGATGGCACATGCGCAGCCAAACAGTAGCTGAAGAAAAAACAAACCATGACAATTGATCTCACTTTAGATTTATGGTCACTAACTGCCCAGACAATATCTGTATTTTCTATCCATCCGCTCTCCCTTCTCAACCTCGACGCAACTGACATTTTAGACACATTGATTCTTTGTTATGGGAGATTGTCCTCTGCTTTGTATCATGTTTAGCAGCATCCCAGGCCTCCACTTGGCAGATGCCAGTAACACACCCTCTTCCCCTCAACAACCAGTTGTGACAACCAAAAATGCCTCCAGACACTGACCCATTCTTTCTCACTAGGCCTCTGGGGCTCTACCTCCCCTGGTTTCCCTCGTCTCACTCTCTCCTTAGACTTCTCTTTTTCATCTACATGTGTGCCCTTGGTGATCTCCTTCCTTATCATGGCAATAAACATCTATACGGTGACCCCTCTCCCATACACACAGACAGAGCCCCCCCCCTTTTCTCGCCCCCCCCCCCACACACACACTCACACATATGAAGCCCAGACCTTTGCCTTAAATTCCATACTCACACTGTCAACTGCCTGGCTAACATCTCCACTTAGAGAATTGGTAGGCGTCTTAACTTAAAGAGCTCAAAACTGAGTCCCTGATCGCTCCCTTTCACAATCTACCCATCTCAGTTAGTGACAACTCCACTCCTAACAGTTGTTCAGACAAAAAATACTGAAGTCATCTTTGATTCTTCTCTTTCTCTTACATCTCCCATCAGATACATTAGGGAAGCATACTGCCCTACTTTCAAGATAAAACTGACATCTCACCCTTTCTATAGCTTCCGCCTTGGTCTAAGTTACCATCAACTTTTGACCAAGTATTGCCCTTGCTCCCTTTCAATCTATGCTCAACACAGCAGCCAGTGATCCTGTTAAAACACAAGGAAGGTCATGTCACTCCTCTATTCAAACCTCCCGGTGGTTTTCCATGTCATTCACAGGAAAAGCCAAACTCTTACACTGGCCTCCAAGTCAGTATCCAACCTGCCTCCCCATCTCAGAGCCCTTACCTGCCTGCCTCATTCACTGTTCTCCCACTGCTTATTGCACTTGTCACAGCGGCCCCGCAGCATCCACACACACCAGGCACATTCCCGCCTCACAGCCTCGCGGTCCCTTCCACGGCTTCGCTGGCCTCCACTCAGCAGTGCCAGCACCTCCTCCCCAGCAACATACTGCTCTTACACATCCACCTGCTTCACTCACATCTCATTTAGATCTGGATTCAGAGGTCAGGCTTCCCCTGACCACATGATATTAACCTCCTCCCTCCACCCCCCTTTCCAATCACAACCATTACTCCACAATCTTGCACACATTCCTCCTGCTCTGGTTTCTTTTTCCCATAGCATTTATTCTTTCTAACATATCACATAACTTACTCATGGATTTTGTTAATGTCTTTCCTTTCCTGCAACTAAAATGTAAATTCCATGAAGGCAGTGATTTCTATCCTTTTTGCTCACTGTTATTATGGCACCTAAACCAATACTTTACATACAGAAGGCTCTCAGTTTTTCAACAAGTTGAAAAATGTGTGGATCTATTTGGTATTTCCACAAGAATTAAAAAATGCTGACTCAACTATTTAAATACTATTAAATGCATAAAAATTAGGGCCTTCAAGGGACCTAAACATTTCCTAATTCAACTATTCCATTTTTCAAACTAGGAAGCTTAGCCCCTAGCAAGTGAACTGACTTGTCTAAAGTCAGTGACGGAGTTTTGGAAAGAACCACAGTTCTCTCTTTAGAGCCGCGCTAGTTAAAGTATATAGACTTGCCGAAACCAGTTTGGCTCAGTGGATAGAGTGCCGGTCTGCGGACTGAAGGGTGCCAGGTTCAATTCCAGTCAAGGGCATGTACCTTGGTTGTGGGCACATCCCCAGTAGGGGGTGTGCAAGAGGCAGCTGATTGATGACTCTCTCTCATCGATGTTTCTAACTCTGTGTCCCTCTCTTTTCCTCTTTGTAAAAAATCAATAAAAATAAATAAATATATATATATATATATATATATATATATATATATATATACACACACACACACACACACACACACATACACACACACACATATATAAAAAAAAAGTATATAGACTCCTTCTGGTCTGCAGTCACACACACACACACACACACACACACACACACACACACACGAAAATGACAAAAAAAGGAAGTCAGGAAGAAAGGAAAAAAAATCTAACTTTTAAAAAGAGAGAACATCTGCAAATTTTACAGCAATATGCTGCTGTGGTTTTTCTTGTATTTTGCAAAGGTATTAATCTACATTAGAATGGCAAGTAAAAACAAACACAACCTGGACTTCCATTCCTAATGTAGTCTAAACTAATGTAGTGCTAAACAGGAGTAGCATTTCCTGTTAGTAAGCTGATTTTCCTTAGCTTTCCCATTATCGTTAGCCAGTGCACAGTTAAGAACTGGAATATTTTTAGGAGCCATCTAAGCCGGTATAAGGAATTCCATCCTTAGAAACCTGCACTTTTGGAATCCACTCTGAAACAATAAAGAGCTATTAAGACAAAATGCAGATTTCCTATGAAGATAAGCTCTATGCTTCAGACCTCATCATTACCAATATTAACATCTTAACCAAGAAATCTAACTGAAGTAGAAACAATGTAATTGCAGGTCACCAACCTTAGATTTCAATATTTAGGCAAACTATCACCTAATTAGAGACAGTTCCAAATAGTCCTTACACCATGGATAATGTAAGAAAATAGGTCTGAGGTTAAACGTCATAAGATCATATAAAATTTAGCAAAATTATATGCAATAAACATATGTGGAGAACTGGGGTTTATCAAACATTTGGTTATATGCTAACAAAATTAATAATAATCAAAAAGGGACTGCATATGGCTTTCACTGACAGGGGATGCAAACTAACATGTACTTCAATTCTTAGATGAGCATCAACTTTATTTAGAATGTAGGAGTGATACTCATAAAATATATGGCTATCTTTTCCTATAAGAAAAATCTCAAAGTTTTGTAGGTGTTTCTTTTTGTTAGTAGTGGCTTTCTTTCTTTTCTTTTTTTTTAAGATAGTGGAGAAAGAGAAAAAAAAGTAAGTTCATTGTAATTCATATTTTTGTGCACAGCTATTTCAGAAACAAGTCAAAAAGCAGAGGGACATTTTATATAAAACAACCTTCAAGTCAAATTCTTTTTTTAAAAAAAAGGACTATATAATTTTAAAGTAATTTCTAAGTACTTTAAAAACAAAAGTTACAGAAATTGAATTTTTTGGTGGCATCCTCTCTCTAGATCGGGCCTTCAATTAAGTTGTACTGACATATAACCATGCCCATTCACTGACAAGTGTCTATGGTGGCTTTTGCTGTTATAATGCCATTGAGTGGCTGTAACAGAGCCAGCATGCCCCACCAAGCCTAACAGGTTAACAACCTGGCCTTTTACAGAATAAGCTTGCCAACTCCTACTCTAGATTACCAAAATGCTGCAGAATGGGCATGACAATTATTTTAATTACAGAAAAATCAATAGCATTTAAATTATATATATATATATATATATATATATATATATATATATATATATATATATATCATTATCTGCTTTTATCTTGTCATTTACTTTGAGTTAAGACACAATCATCTAATTGATTTGGTAGTATGCCCTCATTAAAAAAAAAAAATCTGTGCATCTACCATGGTGCAACTACAAATTTGTACAAGTGTTTTAAAGGGCAATTTAGCAGTAGCTGTTGAAATTTTTAATACATAGAAACTTTGACACCCAAAATTAATTTTGAGAATATATTTTATTGACATACTAGTGGCATGGTGCACGGATTCGTGCATTGAAAGAAAACTAATTAGGAGAAAGATTCATGCGGTAATTACATTACTGCAAAAAAATTACATGTCAAAATAGTATATATAATATAGTATTATAAAATTAAAATACAAAATATTTTAATATCGCTATTTGCTCTCTATTATAAAAGTATCAGAGATGAAAATTAGTAAAATGTATATGAAAATATTAATATATAAACTGACTAACAATAACATGATATAAAAACAAAAACATGATATAAAAATAAAAAATGATATAAAAACAACATTGATAAAAACAATGATTGGTAAATTGATTAATAAATAAACAACATGATAAAACAACAAAGCCATGATATAAAAACAACAAAAACATGATATAGAAAACAACATTGATAAAAACAATGACTGATAAATTGATTAAACTTATTCTAATATCTCCCTGTACACCACTTTAAGACTAAAAACACTGTCAGAGTGCTTGACTAATTTCCCTTGTGATAAAGTATTTACAACTTTAACGTCACATGCTCTTCGAACTCGAGAGAAAGCAACATATAACTGACCATGTGCGAAAATGGGTTCAGGTAGGAATATTACTACTCTGACTAGAGTTTGTCCTTGTGACTTATTAATAGTCATCACAAATGCTGTCATCACGGTAAACTGCCTTCGAATTAATTTAAATGGGAGGCCTGTGTCAGATGGAGACAAATCAATTCTTGTAATCAGAACCACCTCTTCTGCAGATCCTGTTAATACTTTAGTTTTGATTATGCTAGGTCACAATCTTTTGATAATAACTCTAGTACCATTACAAAGACCCCATTTACTATTAAGATTTTTCAGTAGCATGATGATTGCACCTACTTTCAATTTTAATTTATGACACAGCATTCCTGAAGGAGTAATTTTATTAAGAAATTCGATGGGAAAATTTTCCTTTTTGGCATCATCCCTTTGAACATTTTCCATTTTCCATACAATGGACTATTTGGATTTTGTATTCCACATGGTCCGTGTACCAATTTGATTTCACAGAAAAAGTCGAGAACGCTGGTCTTTAGCCAGAATTCCGCCTTAACTATACAGTCATTGTCATCTTCCATTCATAATTTGGATTCACTGTTTAATAACAATAATATATGTGCGTGAGGCAGTCTGCATTTCTGAAATTCAATGGTATGAATTTTAGCCATTACTTTGTCAAATAAATCGAATTTATATATATCACTTAAAAGAGCATTCAACTTAATATTAAAAACCCTGGTACACTGTCCCAATAGTTGGTCTTTAGATACATTATGGCATTGTGTGCGATTGGTGCCAGGGAGAGCTTTATATACATATAAAGTATCATGCATGCACAAGTCAACATTTATTTTTATTTATTTTTTAAATATATTTTATTGATTTTTTACAGAGAAGAAGAGAGGGATAGAGAGTTAGAAACATCGATGAGAGAGAAACACTGATCAGCTGCCTCTTGCACAACCTCCAATGGGGATGTGCCCGCAACCAAGGTACATGACCTTGACCGGAATCGAACCTGGGACCTTTCAGTCTGCAGGCCGATGCTCTATCCACTAAGCCAAATCGGTTTTGGCTCAACATTTATTTTTAAATTGCCAGTGCATGTCATATGTACCAGCCTGTCAGTCAGTCAGTTGAACTGGTCAGATGAACGGTAGGTCACTTAGCCTTTTATATATATATATATATATATATATATATATATAGATAGATAGATAGATAGATAGATAGATAGATAGATATAGATAGATAGATATTTGTATGATCTAAATTATAGACCGTATAATGTGTTTTAAGATATGTATGTATTATATAGTATATAATACTGTACATATTGTAAAATAAACTCTGTAGAATGCACATTATATAAGTATACATATGAGCAAGAAAAATATCTGGAAGGACACATTCAACTTATTAACAGAAGGAATTCCAGGAGAGAAGAATGATGGAAAGAGAGAAAGGAGATTCTAACATTGTATTTTATTGTGGAGTCACATTGCAGATATATTTAAATGTATGCAAATTCTATAATGTAGGCAGGGGACAGGGAGAGAGAATAAATATAAATGAATGAGAACAAATTCAAATGTTTCCAGCAATTCTTCCTGTTAGTCTCCTCCAAGACCATTGCACAGAGAGAACATAAAATGGGAGAAGTCATTGTGCTGCTAACTCAGCCTGCCTCAGACCCAAGAGCCTCTCTGGGCTGGCACACTTCCCCACACTGACTACAGAGCCATGTTTAACTGGGTATTACTTTTGTACAAGACTTAAACACAAGCCGCCTACTTTACCTACTGCTTACTTAAGGAAATTGTGATCTGTCCCAGTGCTGGAGGAAAACCAGTAGTGTTACACTTGCTGAAGGAGAACAGGTGGGTTTCCAACATAATATAATCCCAGGAGGAATTTTCAAGGAAAGATTAAATATAATTTTCATCTTTAACTTCCTCCTAAGATACAACTTTATTGTTGTACTGTGTTTCTTTTCTGCAACAATCATGTATTATAACTTTTGTTGTATTAAAAACACAGAAAGTTATGAAAAATGTTTTGCATCTATAGTATACATCTTTTTAAAAAAAAATCTTGAAACCTACCTGCTTACCAGTGAAACCCTGACAAATAACCTTTGTATTTTTATCAACGTAGAGATGTTTCCGGGAAGCTAGATAGGCACAATGCCGAATTCCATTCTGTTGCACTGAAAAATAAAGCAAGTATGACACATTATAATTTTTCCAAACTTCTGGACCAACAATTGAACTTTGTGACAAAAAAAAAAAAAAAAAAAAAAAAAAAAAAAAAAAATTCCCCTAATGCAGGAGTTATCTTGTGATCACAGTAATTATAAATTCACATTTTAGATCTGATAAACAATCAAAAAAAAAAAAAAGGCACTGTTCTGTTTTCCAGAATTCCCCTTCACTGAGAACCTATCTTATAGCTTTTTCTAAGCTGACAAAGAAAAGCTCAAGTTTATAATTTTCAGTCCTCAAAAGAAAACAAGCAGAAAGATAAATGGCTCAAACTAAATCCAGGGACTGAAATCCAGGTATCTCTCCCACTAATAATGTTTACTAGACAGCCACATGTTTCCCCATGGGTCCCAACTTTGTTAAGCCCAAAATCTATAAACATCAGGTGAGATAAGAGTAAAACTTTGTCAGAACTCTATAGCTCATTCCCCAATAATAATACTAACATGAAATGTTAACATTAAATATTAACATCAAATGCTAAGTTTTAGGATAAAACTTATCTAAAATAGAATACAATGTTAAATCATAGACTTAAACATCTAAAATAATCCAAAGTTACTTCATTTAAACTCTTCGTATATAACACTCAAGACCTTACATTAAAAAAAAAAAAAAAAAAGAGAGAGAGAGAGAGAAAATAAAATAGAAAAAGTAGATGTGGGAGAAACATTTTTTAAAAAGTTATTTTTAGCAACCTACGTATCTCAACACAAACTGAGAAACCGATGTAGTTACTAAAGTCAACTCCCCATATTTCAGAAACCAACAGAAAGCAGAGATCAGATGAATTAAAATTGTGGACTACTTCTGACATCCTTTAAACCCCCATTAGAGCCCCAAACTACTGTCTCTGTGGCCCTTGGTCCTTTCAAAGTGCTTGGGTATCCACCTACAACTGAGGTACTCGAGAAGAAAGAACATCTTATCACGCCAGGTTCCACGCCATGCTTTTGTCTTGAATCACTGTCTCATACCTCTTCTAAATCCTCAGACCTTAGGTTCCATATCTTATCTGCTTCTGGCCCCCTGAGTCATCTCAACTCCTATGCTGAGCACAACTTCTAACTCTAAATTCTGGAGTCCCATCAACCTCCAGATGAGAGACAGGCCCATGTCTCCCTACCAGCCGGGAAAAGAGTCTTCTGTGTGCACACAGAGCTGGATAACAAACAGCTGCATTCTTGAACTAGATTATGCTGAGCAAAGGGCCATGAGGGAGCACTGAGGGTCAAGTCCTGGCATACTGGGCACAGCTAAGCAGCTGAACCAGGGCCAGCAGACACTACAACAGGAATCTGTGTTTAAGAACCCACCCTAGCCAGTGCTGTCACTCAAGACCCATTCTTGTCCTTGGCTGCCAATTCTCCTAGCTGGATACCACAATCCTTATGGAAGAGCTGCACCCTTTCCTCCCCTACTGCTATTCCTGGCAGAATCTGCTCCAGCAGCCCTCAGCTCCCCATCCTGGAATCTCCAATAAATAGTCCATCTATCTGGAATTTTCAGGCAGGAAAATAGATTTGATTAACGATCAAATGATAAAATCAGAATACCTGGAGCCCATACTTGCTAAAAGGAAATATTGGTTTTTGAAAGTAAAGTCTTGTGCTCTACATGTTCTCTTATACCCACTCACTTAGGAAAGGAGACATCAGACAGCTAATGTCTTCTTCTACCGAGGAGGATAATGTTTTCCCCTCTCATCCTGAGAAAAGACAGGTCTGCCTATGTACATAAACATGACCTCAATACCATAACAACTAAGACTACTACCTTCTCTTACTCCATCTCCTACTCGGGACCTTCTAGATATGCTCTATGAAGCTCAGGCTTCATAACACCACATGGCTGGTGCTCATAAAAACTGCTTTGAAAGTGTGATGAATAGCAGCTCCCCTTCCAGTCTCCTAACCCTTTGTTATTGCTCAGCCTGTGCAATGACTCTGCTATTCTATAGCATCTAGTGAAGGGATCTTGGGAGAGCTATCTTGCATACATGTGAGTATGTGTGTACGTATGCATGTGAGTCCCCATTTATTATATCAGCTCAGGCTCCTCAGACCTAGTTTCAGGTAAGCTAGAACTAGCATACTATCACTGTGAGCCAACCCAAAAATATATGTTCAAAGATAAGGAAAGGAAATTCCTGACCATATTTTGTTCTGACAAGAAACCTAGATGATGCCAGACAAGATAATGTTGGATGCTGAAATATCAAGCAATACCCAGTCCCTGGGATTATTATGATTACTCATTTATTCAATCAATATTTGAGGAGTATCTATGCCAAGCCACAATGCTGAGTATTAAGAATTAAGAGCCGAGTAGGAAAATCTTAGCCCTCAAAACAACCCACAATCCATCTGAACTGACATAAAATGGGCCCCAAGTGCACACTGTGAAAAGCACTGTGGTAGGCTCTGGGCATTTGGGGTAAACGCTCCTATCCCAAGTAAATCTGTGGGGGGAGAGAAGTGGGGAGACCCAGGGATAGAGAGAGGATGGGTGTGACTTTTGTTACTTTCTTTACTGCATTGTATCTAAGTAGAATTATTTTCTGGTTAAATTTACATATAGATTATTTTAAGTACCATCTAAATATTTTTAGAACTTCTCACCATAAATCCCTTAGTGTAAGAACCATGTCTTTTTATACACCATGATAAGAGAGTTAAGGAATGGAATCCGCATTGGGGCTACCTCCAAATTGAGCTCTAGGCTGCCAGTAATTCATTCCTAAAATCTGTCACTTGACCTCCCACCTTCTAAAAAAAAAAAAAAAAAAAAAAGTGGTTTGTGTTCCTGGCCATGGCTATAATCCCTCAGGAACTAAAAACTCTGCTCACCTCTGCCCTAGTGCTGGCCCATGTATGCCCTATGTTCTATATTCTGTATGCAAATATTAGTGCCCTATGTTACCTGCCAGGTACTAGGGATTTAGATCCCATGCCATCCAAACCTGCACCTGTACCGTAGGGATAAACTAGTCACAGAAGGTCCTAGGTATGTGGATCAACTGAATGAGAAATGATGGCATGTCAATCAACTGAATGAGAAATGATGGCAAAGTGGCCTCTGAACCCCAGGAAAAAACCTTGAGATGCCCCAGCAAGCCACAATGGTGATTCTACAATCACCATTAGGGTGTTCTACCCTAATGAAATTCTTAGTGTACTAGGTAACATGTAATACCAATGCCACACCCTGTATGAGGATGGGTGTGTGAATTTTGTTACTTTCTTTACTACATTATATCTAAGTAGAATTATTTTCTGGTTAAATTTATATTTAGATTATTTCAAGTGCCATCTAAATAGTTTTAGAACTTCTCACCGTAAATTCCTGGGTATAAGAACCATGTCTTACACACCATGGTAAGTGCAGGTGCTCAGAAAATGTTTGAATTTTAGGACAAAACGCAGGTCTGCAAAGAAACACAATATCAAGCAAAATGTCCTAAGTTCCACCTCTTTTTGTGTGATTTGAAAATATAAAGATCGGAGGTTTCCCTAAAATCCGTAGAGACTACACAGAAATGCAGCCCTAAGTACTATTACCTGTCCTCAACACTGTATCAATACAGTACAAATTCCATTTTCTTTAACAAATGAATTCCAGGAGCAGTCTTATAACACTGAAGAAAGAGCTTAGAGCAAAACATACCACAGGCAGAGTGAAAGCAGTGACAGACCAAGAGCATGTTTTCATAACATGTTGACAAGAGATTAACCTCAGCAACATGAAACACCAATAAGAAGAGACCAAAAGCCTGACAGAACAATGAATCAAGGCCACAAACAAGAAAGACTACTGAAGGCAGAAAAACGTTAAGTCAAATATGAGGAGACACCAGACTTCACTAACATTAAGAAAACGAGCATTTTTAAACTAAACAGCAGGGCGGCAGGAAGGCCTGGGCTGGCCGCCAGGAGGAATTTCCCAACGGCGAAGGCTGCAGCCGCTGCCCTCGGGCCCGCTCCAGGGAAAGTGTTGGAGTCGCCTTCTCTTCAGGCTCTTACAGACTGGCCAGCCTAACCTTGGGACTGAGTCCCAGGAGCAGCTGAGAACACAGCTTCAGGAATCAGACCGACTAAGTGTGTGCTCAGCTGCTCACCAGCCATGTGACCTGGGGGGGAAGTCAGCCTGTTTGCCCCCAACTTCCCTTAGCCTCAGTCTTCCCATCTGTAAATGGAATAACAGCTGCCCACGAGGATGCTGTGATGCTTATATGAGATAATGACTATAACTGGGTAGCAAAATGACTGGTATCCTCCCAAATTGGGTTCACATCTGATGTGAGCACAGATGTAAACCATCTTCTAAATAGAGCATATACTGAATAATTCACATTTTAAAATAAGTCCAACCAGAATGTTTTATATATGTCATGCATTTCCTATAAATGTTTGTATGCAAATATACTAATCCATGTCTATAATGTGTAGGTGCACACATGTATAAACTAATATATGAAAGATTTTGAAGGTGCAGCTGCACTGTAGCAATAATATGATGTGCCTCATGTGCAATTTGGAGAATTCACAACATGTAGAGCATGTAACATAATGCCTAAGGAAAAGTGCATGCTATTTCACTATTAGCTATTTAATGTCATTTTTATTACTAATGCAGAATGAGAAGACCAAACTGCTCTGAGGTGTTTGTTCATTGTGCCAGGTTATCTGCCGGGCACTAGGGGCTCAGGTCCTACCCACATGAAGTCTGTACAAAAACTAAACATTAAGAAACACAAAATTACAAAAATGCAAAACATAACAAAGGCGATGAAGAAAAGGAACTGAGAAATGGGAGAGAGATGTGTTTGCAACAGGGGTTGCAAACTTGTATCAGTCGTCGCCACAAGCTGAGTCCTCTTCCACACAGAGCAACCACATCCTTTACAAAATGGCTGCAAGATTAATGAAGCTATGGCCAAAGAGCACCTGCCCAGATCTGACTCAAATCACAATACCATGTTCCTAACCATCATCTGAGACCCTGTTCATCAAAATACTCCTCCTTCAACTCACCTCTCAAACTGTGTCCTTGTTACTCATTTATTCATGCACATACTCATCAATTTAACAGATGAAACACTTATTAGGAATACTAGAGGCCCAATGCACAAAATTCGTGCACAAGGGGTTCGGCCCTGGAAGACCTGGCTTTGTCCATAAGAATGTCCGGAAGGACATCTGAGAGGACATCTGGAAGGTGGTTTGGCTGTCCAGTCTAATCAGCATATTATGTTTTTATTATTATAGATATACTAGAGGCCCAGTGCATGAAATTCGTGCACAGGGTGGGGGGATGTCCCTCAGCCCAGCCTGCACCCTCTCCAATCTGGGACCCCTCGAGGGATGTTAAACTGCCTATTTAAACCCAATCCGGATCAGGTCTAAACAGGCAGTCGGACATCCCTCTCACAATTCAGGTCAGCTGGCTCCCAACTGCTCACCTGCCTGCCTTCCTGATTGCCCCTAACCACTTCTGCCTGCCAGCCTGATTGATGTCTAACTGCTCCCCTGCCAGCCTGTTTGCCCCCAACTTCCCTCCTCTGCTAGTCTGGCCACCCCTAAATGCCCTCCCCTACAGGATTGATCACCTCCAACTGCCCTCCCTTGCAGGCCTGGTGCCTCCCAACTGCCCTCCACTGCTGACCATCTTGTGTCTACATGGGGGCAGGGATCTTTGACCACATGGAGGCAGCCATCTTGTGTGTTGGAGTGATGGTCAATCTGCATATTACTCTTTTATTATATAGGATAGAGGCTTGTTGCCAGCTGGTTTGCCCTGAAGGGTGTCCCGGATCAGCGTGGGGGTTCCCTTGGGGTGTGGGTGGCCTGGGCGAGGGGCCTGTGTTGGTTTGCAGGCCAGCCACGCCCCCCAGTGACCCAAGAGGAGGCCTTGGTATCTGGAATTTATTTACCTTCTACAATTAAAACTTTGTAGCCTGGAGTGGAGGCCTAGGCCAGCCAGGGCAGTTGGAAAGCTTTGCTTTCTCCATTGTGGGGGAAACCCTAGTCTGCTCTTTCTAGATCCATGGCTGCCACCACTTTTCTTAGGATTTATCTTCTACAATTGAAACTAGGCCAGCTAGGGCAGGCGAAAGCTTGGCTTCTGTTGCCAGGGAAACCCAAGCCTCCCAACTGCTCTCTGTGGCTGCAGCCATCTTGGTTGGGGTTAATTTGCATATTTGCTCTGATTGCTGGTGGGTGTGGCTGGTGGGTGTGTCTTGAGTGGAGTGATGGTTAATTTGCATATTATTCTTTTATTAGATAGTATTATGCTTATTTATTGCATATGTATTACATTTGCATGATATACATTATAATACAGCTAACATGCTCCCTACTCATATAACAAGGGTGGAGAATGTCCAACCTGTGGACCATATAAGACCCACAGAATCACTTGGTCTGGCCCTGCCAAGGCATTAGGGGTGAATTAACTAAATGTTTGACCAAATATAGCAGACTAATTTTTAAGGTGTTAATTTTGTATAGCCTGCAAATGACGTTATAAATATCCAAATGGCCTCTGACAGAAAAAGGTTCTCCACCCCCGCCATAGAACCTTAAAACATAGAGTAGCTCAGCAGCCACTTCCAAACCCCAAACAATCCACTACTCAAATTTGAAATTACATATTCATTTAATAGTTACTTACAAATCAAGCTTAGCTATAAGTACCTTATCTCATCAAATCTAAAACACCACTGCATTTTAAGGACTATTAATACTAGAAAGAGAAATGCTGCCAATTTATTACAAGAATCCATCATTGATAAGATACATCCCAATTTTAGAAATGTTATAATCTTTAAAAAAAATTTAAAATGTGGGTCTACCACAATGAAATGCCTGTCTTTCGGTGACATGAAAGTGTTCCCCTATACTTACAGAAATTACTTTGCTCATCCCCAATTATGGTTTTTGGAAGAACAAGCTTGATGTGAGAAAAATCAGTTTTTCATGGCTACATCAGTGCATTTACATCAGGTCCATCATGTTTTGAAATAAAGAGTTGGCTTTTAGATGCAATGGCAACAGATACTAGTATCTGAAACATCGCTGTTGTAATGTTTCCAACTACCCTTCTAAATGTTTTCCTGATTCCAAAACCAGGTCCATACAACTTGGTAAACACATGGAAAAGGCAGGTGGCACCTCTGAACAGGACAGTCAGTCATCTTCTCAACAAACCAGAGACTGCAAAAATAAATACATACATACATACACACATACTTCATATAAGGAGGCTCAGCCTGGCTGGTGTGGCTCAAATGGTTGGTGTGTCATCCAGTGCACAGAAAGGTCACAGTTTCAATTGATTTCTAGTCAGGGCACACACTCAGATTACAGGTTCTATACCTGGTCAGGTTGTTTGCAGGAAGCAACTGATTGGTACTTTTTCTCTCTGTCTCTCTCACTCTCTCTCTTTCTCTCCCCCTCTCTCTCTTAAAATATCACACAGCAAAGCATGTATTAGTGGAAAGGACAATGCAGAGTTAAACGACCGACTGACATTCTAGTACCTTTCTGATATTGGCTAGGAAACATACTGAGTTTATTTCCTCATTTGCAAAACAAAGGTATGGAATTGTAATGTTCACTTTCTCACATTAAAATACCATAATTCTCAGGATCAAAAATACTAGCTCATCTTCCCTATTTCTTATACAAGACCCAACTTATAGAAACTCTTGTGCTTAGGTTTAAAATGATGCTGATTGCTTTATACTTCTTGAAAAACTTTACTCAACTTTAAAGGTGCTTATAAAACCCTTAAACTTTCTTCTGGAAAGCCTTCCTTATTTTCTGTTTTATTTTCTCTCCCACTTCAACTAAATACTCATCTTTCAAAAGCTATAGAACTGGGTTTTTCCACTCAGGAATTTCTGAACATTCCAAACTGCCCCCAACAGAACTCTGAAAGACATCTACTAGTGTTTGAGGTTTTTTTTCCTAACTCAAACCAAAATTGCAATACTTATGCTTCCGCACAAAATGTACCATCAATTAAAACAAATTATCTCTGCCTGTCCGGTGTAGCTCAGTGTTGAGAGGGAATGAAATTCCCTAGCATTCCCAGTTTTATTACTAACCTCAGAGCCTAGCTTGTGACTACCTTTTAAAAACAAAGTTTGTACCGTATTGTTATGGGTGCTGTTTTTCTAGTGGGAGCAAAAGAGGGTTTAGAAATGTGACATGAGAAAGAGAAGATCTAAGGGATTTAGAGACTTTCATGCATTAAAAACTGTAATCTGTAACACCCCCCCCCCCTAGTATAGGAGATAATTTGGTTTAAGTATATTTTGTTGTTGTTTTTATTTTCATTTATTAATTTCAGAGAGCAAGGGAGAAACAAAAACATTGATGAGAAAGAAACACCGGTCAGCTGCCTCCTGCACGCCCCCTACTGTGGATGGAGCCCTCAACCCAGACATGTGCCCTGTCAGGGAATCAAACTGGTGACCTTTCGGTGCATGGGTCAACGCTCAACACTGAGCCACACCGCACAGGCAGAGATCATTTGGTTTAGATCTCAGACTTCTCAAATCCTTAGAAATTAACAGGTTAATCATATGACTAGTGTTAACTGAAGACCACTCCAGCAACAGAAAGCTAAACTAGATGGTCTCTTAAGACCTCATGGTCCTTCAAGTCTATGAAAAAAGGACTTTCAGTTCTGTGAGAGGAGGATTGCTAACTGTTGCTAAGGGTGGATTAAGGATCCTGATCTTTTTTAGACACTCTTCCTTTCTTCTCTAGATTCTCCAACTAAGACAGCAGGCTAGGATTTTTTAGAAACTCAAAGGAGCAAAGACCCCAGGAGATAAAGATACAGGCATAACTAATTCCTTTTTTCCTTCTGCCTACAACACCTTCATCTGTCCTTTAAATTATACCATAAGAATCTCCAGAAAACTTTCCCAAAGAAACCCAATCTTTTCCTACCTGCCAATGTTATGCCAGACCTTTGTCCTCAAGTGATCTGGTAACTAAGTGTGGCTATTGCCCACACACCCATCCCTATGCACTTTTAAAATGTAATCTCAAAAATAATAATAATAATGAACCGCCTCATCCAATATTCAGTTCAAACAGAATTAGAAGCAAAGCACAGGAAGAGGAGGAAAGTACCTTACTTAATGTGTATTTCAGCCTATGTGCTTTATATAAGCTGCTTCATTTATTCCACACAATGATCCCAGATCATCCTGTATGTCACCATTTTTAGGACGCACCTTTTTAACGTATCTTAAATCGGGATGCATATGACAGCTGATGGTGGGTCACAATTTTAATTACTGATCATTTTCCACTGTTAACGGTAGACAAAACAACGGTGCATCTTACAAATGATGATGTCTCCGATTTGCTAAAATACGTTCTTTTCATGGGATTTGAAACAGAAATTGCAAAAACAGTTTTAGTAGTAGAAGTGCCCAGGGTTATTACACAGACTGTAAGGACCAGCCAGACTTCAAACCTTGATGTGGCTGATTCCAAAGTCTCTTCCTACACAATCTCCCTAAAAACACAGAGACTTTGAACACGGCAAGAATTTCCAACAGTCAGCGCTACTCACAGGCTAGGAACCCTGGGTACTAAGTTTTCGGAAGCGGAGGGTTCACCCCGCCTGGCGCGGACAGTGCAAATAAATTGGTTAAGATCCCAGCCAACCCTACGCTTAATCTAGACGTCTTCTGGGCCGTGCTGCCTGTGGGTGCAGAACCCACCTCTTGGCTGAGCCTACAATCTACATTGAGGACATTTAGAAATGTAGGGCCCTTCTGTACAAGGGGCAGCCTTGGCCCCCAATTCCCTGAGACATACAGCCCTTACCTCTAACCCTGACGCCCACCCTCCCACCTCCTCATTCTGGACCTAAACAGGCCAACCTGGACGCCCACCCCATCCTGCCACTCATCACCGCGGGCGGGGCAGGAGCAAGGCCCCAGGTCTGCCAGGCTCCAAGGCCCGAATCCTGGCTCAGCCACCCTACGTGCTCCCCCACCAGCAGCCTAAGTCATGCCTCCGCCCCACACACCCAGCAAGGTTCCCTGCACCCCAAAGGGTCCCTGCCTCCGCCCCACACATCCAGCAAGGTTCCCTGCACCCCAGAGGGTCCCTGCTTCCACCCACATATCCAGCAGGTTCCCTGCACCCCACAGGATCCCTGCCTCCGCCCCATACATCCAGCAAGGTTCCCTGCACCCCAGAGGGTCCCCGGCACGCGGCCCGTCTCTCGCGGCTCCTGGGCCCTGGCCGACTCCGACCCCGAAGGGCCCGGTGCGGTCTGCAGGACGACACGGGCCGCCGGGCCAGGAGCTCGCGGGGCTGGAGAAGAAAGTCCCGGCCGGACTCACAGAGGAAGGAACGCGACAGGAGGCGGGCGGCTGCGAGCCCACTGCTACCGGAGGCCATGGTCGCGGCGGCAGCGGCGGCGGCCCGGCTGCGGTCACCACCAATGACAATTGCAGGCCCCCGGGACCTGTCAGAGGCCGCGGCCGGGGCAGGAGGGGTGGCCAGAGTGGGTGCCTGAATGGATTACCTCAGTAAGAGCTCTTCACCGAACACTGGGGGGGTCGCAGGCGGAGGAGAGAAAAAAATAGGTGCCTTAACAGAGCAGGGAACAATAACTTGGCTCTCCACCGGAAAACTGGGTTTGATTCGATGTTAACTACTACGGCAGCTTAGGGAAAACTCTACGCGAGGCTGGTCGGCGCGTGGCATTGTGGGGAATGTAGTCTTTTGAGGGCGGCGACCCGTTTGCAGTTTAAGTGGGACAGGTGGGAAGGAAGTCACTCTTGGGAGATGAGGTGGCGAAAGGAGTGAGGACACAGTGAGGCCGGGTTCCGAATAGCAGTTCAGAACTTCCCGTGGCACTGGGCCAGTCTGCACCCATTTTCCTCCTCTGGCACATGGAAAGGATAACACTCCACACTGCCTTGCGAGGGCCTGGAAGGATTACCGGTGGTAACAAGATAGTGTCCAGGGAGGGTAAGAACAAGCAAGACCGAAAGCTACTTTACTGACACTTAATTTCTTGGAATGTGGATCTTTTGGTAAAACATGCTATCATACCTAAAACCCTGGACTAGCCCTAAGTGAATGAGCGCCTGCCTCTCCCCTGGGGATCCAGGGGCCTGAAGTTTTAGGTCAAATATGGCCTCTCCCTCTTTGCACGAACCCAGTGGTGGGTAAACGCATTAGTCAATAGAGCCAAATATCAACAGTACAACGATTGAAATTTATTTTAAGAGCCGAAAACCTACTTCTTCGCATGGACCACGCAGTTTCAATTGCATTGTACGTGCGTGCCCGCACGTGGTATTTTGTGGAAGAGCCACATTAAAGGGGCCAAAGAGCGGCATGTGGCTCGAGAGCCGAGGTTTGCCGACCACTGCACTAACCCGTGGATCACTCCTCAGTAAGAGCTTTAGGAGGAACCTTGGAGAGTCCCAGAGTCAAAGGGTAAACAAGAGATGAAGCAATCCACCTCCCTGCCTACAATTGTGCTCCTGAGGTTGCTCATTATCATCAATGAAATTAAAATCCTGATTCACCTAAATAGTTATTACAATCTGCACTGAGCTGTCATGTATGAGTGGAATTGCCCAAGCTGATTGCCCATTATGTTCTCTACTAGAGGTCTAGTGCACAAATTTGTGCACAGGTGAGATCCCTCTGGGTGGCCTGCAGGGATCCGGCAGAAACCTGCAGTCCAATGCCATGTGCAGCTCCTACCTGCTGCTCCCACTCATCCTGGCCCCACTGCACCTGCCATGGGCTTGTGCTCAATCAGTCCTGATTGGGAGGGGCTTGGGCTGCCACAGTAGTGCTCCCCAGCTATGAGCCCTGAGTCTGGTCCTCCCAAGGGGAGTGGCCTATGGGATAGGGCTGAAACTGGCTCTCCAACATCCCCCAAGGGGTCTTGGATTGCAAGAGGGTGCAGGCCAGGTGGAGGGACACCACAGGTGCATGATGGGGAGGCGGGGAGTGCCCTCCAGGGCGTGTAGGGCCCTCACCCAGTCCCAATCAGCTGGACCTCAGCAGCAAGCTAATCTACTGGTCGGAGTGTCTGCCCTCTGGTGGTCAGTGCACATCATAGCAAGCAATTGAGCAGTCTTAGCATATCATTAACATATTATGCTTTGATTGATTAAACAGTCACCAGACAAATGGACACTTAGCATATTAGGCTTTTATTATATAGGATGATACAGGTATCTTCATCCCAGGTTGGGTTTGGCTGCATACAAACTCTCCCTCATCTAAAGAATCATGTCCTTATGATCACTTAAATCCTGTCAGTGGTTTCCAAGTAGGCCCAGTATGAAGATTTATTTTAAATAGCAAAGTTTTTCCAAAGCCTTCACATGATAATAGTTGTTTTCAGTTTCACTTAATTGGTAAAAATGAATGATGTCAAAAAGTGTAATTTTGGTATGATTTTAATGAATTATTTCCATGAGGACAGGAATTTTCATTTCTTTTGTATATTAATGTCTCCCTAACACTACTTGGCACAGAGGGAGAATCTATTCGTTGAATTGAACTGAATTGATTTATAGGAGAGATAGCATATACATTTGTTTGTTGAATCCACACACAGTGTTTGACGATACTTCAATCCCTCATAACTACACCTCCACTGCGATTCCATGGGTCATTGGTGACAGGCTATTGCACTAGACTCTACCTATACCACTCATCTTTATATGCAGACTAGAGGTCCGGTGTACAAAATTCGTGTATAAGTAGGGTCCCTGCAGCTGCTGGCTGGAGCCTCCCTTCCTCTGGCTGCCAGCCAGGGCCTCCCTTTGCACCCGCCGTGGCCTGGTATACCCACTCTCCTGCTCCACCATCCCACGTCAGTGCCCATCGTGGCTGGCAGTGCCTCCACTGCTGCTCGCTGCCAGTGACATGTCACTAACACCTGCCATGTTCCACACCGCCCCCTGGTGGTCAGCATACCTCTTAACTCCTGGTAGGTCAAACTGGCACCCGTGGAGACAATTTGCATGTTAGTCTTTTATTATATAGAATGGCTTTTGGAGTCAGGCAGACCTGGATTCAAATTCCAATTCTGCAACTAGCTATACAACCTGTGGGTCTCAGGTTTTCTCACTGAGATGGGGCTGAAGATCCCTAATTCAAAATAGTGTTGTGAGCAGTTAATGCATTAATATGTAAAGTCCTTAGTACCTTGTAAACATTCAGTAAATGACAGCTTTTGTCATTAAAGATAACTTTCTGCTTTGCATGGTGTAAAGATAGAACAAAAGGCCTTACTTTTTCTTTTCTGTGGCTTTCCACAATTTCTGAGAAGCACATGGCAATTAAAACACAAGCTTGTTAGTTCCTCTGATTCAAATAGCCCCTCTGTTCAAACTGCAAAGCAAGGTAAGCTACTTTCAAGGCTACATACTTGCTTGCCTCTCCTCCCTGCTGTTTTCACAACTCTGGAATAATTTGAAGCAAGGAGTCTCTAGTTAGTAGAAAGTTCATTTCCGCTGTTGCCTTCAAACAAACCTCTTTTGAACTCTTCATGTTACAGAAGACCAAAGAAATACCAAGCACGCTTCCTAGAGAAAGGGAGGGACCCCGTTTATTAACACTGTGACAGTCTAACTCAGTGCCTGGAATTCCTTTGTAGTAATGTTACGCCCAGACTTCGTGATCCCCAAGGACCACCAGGGAGCCGAGTCCGATGCAATAAACAAAAGAGCCTTTACCATGCTAGCATGGGCCCCCCCACTCACGCCGGCAGCATGGCGGAAGAGAGAGAATTTCTTCCAGTCTAGGGGTTTTACTCAGGTCGATGGTGATGTCACTGCCTCGGCTAATCCTGATTGGTTGGGTGAGGGCTAGGGATAACTCCGCCCTGCGGGGCGGAGTCGGGAGCTCATCCTCACCCCGCCCTGCCTTCTCAGTAAGATATGCAGACCTCCCTCCAGACCTGGCTAGGAGATTGGCATCATCAAAACAGCAGCATCCTGCACTTCTGTTTGAAGTCAGAACAGACATTCTGCATGAGGCAAAAACTGGCCAGGTTGTGTAAACTACCTGAGAAATACCTCAGGATGCCCAGGTCTTTGTCCTGAGGGGCCAACCTGGGAGTGACATACCAAAGGTGGGAGGGGTGGGGAAAAAGAGGTATAAGAGGAGGGACTGCCCCTCCATCGGGGCTCTTACCTGGGTGTTTACAGACTGCTGTGTCAGCCAAGGTTTGAGCCTGGATTCGAATCTGTAATAAACTCTAGCATGCTTAATCAAATTGGCTCCAGTGGTTCATCTCTTGGGGACGCGCTTCGTAACAAACACTAGTGGAATCCAGGAATAATTTCCAAATCAGAGTGAAAAAACTTGCAGAGAGCCTGCATATATATATATATATATATATATATATATATATATATATATATATATATATCCCGCTGGGGTTTTTGTCTTGCAGCTATGCCCCCTGCCCCCTTCCTGGTCCTGCAGGAAGCCCCCCAGGTGTCAGGCCACATCAAACATGTCCTGAAACCAGCAATGTGTCCTGGAACCAGCATAACAACTCTTTCCCCCTTTCACCACCCCCACCCCCTCAGGGCAGTACATTGTTCACAGTTCCTTGGCCTCTGCATTTAGATAACAAGTTCTGCAAGACCAGTTTCCTCCTCATTCATAACTTTTTCTCTCAGGATGTTTTACAGGCTTGGAAAAAATACTGATAAGACACCTCCCTAGGACAGCTGCCTGGACTGCCTCCTAAAAAGCAAACAAACTTTTCAAGACAACCTCCCTGATATCTGTTCAAATTGGGCCAAGGGTTCGCCTCACTTCCAGGTTGCTTAGCAACAGCCAAGGCTTAAAGGGGGGAAGCTGCCCTTTGTTTTCTTGCCTTGTATTGATTAGCAATCCTTGGTCCTTTCCCTTCCTGGAAAGTAAAATAAACTTCCTCTCTGCATCTCTTCTTTTATTTTGAATTCTTTCACAGCCCTCCTCACCAGCCAAACCCTAACACATAGCAGGGTGATGTCTTAGGTTTTTACTGCTATAGTAACCAGATGCTAAATAGGACATTTCCATTTGTCTCAAAACCTTGGCTAAAGCCCCAACACTGAGGGCACAGGCCATAAGTACCTGCACATTCTAAGAAGCTACTGCTGGGTGGCTCATCAGCCATAGAAATTCACTTCTCACAGTTTGGAGGCTAGGAAGTGCAAGATAGGGTGTCATCGTGGCCAGGTTCTGGTGAGAGCCCCCTTCTGAGCTGCAGGCCTGCGTCTTCTTATATTCTCATGCAGAAAGAGGACGAGAGGGCTCTCTGGAGTCCTCTCTATGAGGGCACTAATCTCATTCATGGGGATATCACCCTCCTGACCTAATTACCTCTCAAAAGCCCCACCTCCTGATATCATCACATTGGGATTCAAGATGTCAACATATGAATTTGGTGGAGAAACAATCATTTAGTTCATTCCATGTAGGCCAGGTTCTGCCAGCTTCTTTCTGGGGAGAGGAGGGATGGGGAGGCCAAACAACACTTGCATTCTACAGGGAAACTAGAAGCTCCATCCCCAGTGATACAGGACACTTGAAATGTATCTCAGAGAGGCTAGGGCCTCTGGGGCAGGCAGCACTAATCATTTTACAAAACAAATGAAGGGAATAGGGAGCTTGTTTCCTTGGCCTTATTTATGGAAGATGATACAATACAAATCAGAAACACTTAACCTCAGCTTCTGGGAAACTGTGATAAGAGATGAGTCAGAATGGCTGGGGATTATGTTCATCAGAAGAGCTGCTTCGAAGACAGAATCTGAGAGAGAACCAGCTAACACCACAGTGATGTGAGCAAAGGCGGGCTCTTCTCCTCTCCCCTTAGGGGCTGACACTGCTGGTTCGGCTGCCTTCCCTAAAGGTTGAGGACAAAGAACATTCTGAAATCCATTTACAGGGCCCCCCTCAAAGCCCATTGCAGTGCTTAGAGGGACTGATCCACTCAGCACCTCTGAAGGGAAGGTTTCATCTTCATTTGTACCCTTAGGAGCCTTATGGGAATGGCAGGAGCCTTGGCCTCTCCTATAGAAGAAATGGTTCCTAAATATAATTTTTTTCCACATAATCCAGCCCTGTTGAAGATTTTGTCCCCTAAGAAGGAGACTGAATACTCTGTGTAAGAGTATGCACGGGCTAGCACCTGTTGAAGGAAAGGGAGAGAGAAAGATTGCCAAAGAGGGAGTGGTCCAGCTGCAATGTATGCCCAGTGACAGTCTTGGCCAATGCCCTTCAGAAATGCTCTGAACTGGGCCCGAAGGTCATGCCTCCATACCCCTGCATGAATTATCCTTGGGTGTGAGCAGCCCTGAGAGGGGCATGATTGTGGATCTAGGAAATTCCTAAAGGAGGAGAGGGAGGGGAGACAGCTGAAGGTAGCATCATAGTTACTACCAAATGTCCTTTCCAGGAGAAAGGCGGATGACTAAGCAAGAGTCCTCAGCAAAACCGTAAAGAAGACAGCATGGTTTGGGCATCCCTCCTTCCTCACTCTCCTGCTGACCTTCTCCTTTTGAAGGCTGACTCCTTCCTTTGTCCCCTGGTAGCCAGTGCCCTCCTGCTGACCAGCACTGGGTCCAACCATTCTCTCACCACCTCTAAGAACTTCTGCAGACCTTTGCCTCATTTCTCAGGGCAATGCTGTCTCCTAGGAAACAGATATGCTAGGACTTTGGCCTAATTTAGGAGACAACCTGTCTGAAATTACATTATTACATCTTGCATTTTAATAGAAATTGCCAAGGTCATCACATAAATTAATGATTCACATTGAGAAATGACATGTCTTAGGTCTTATAGATTCATAATGGAAGCAATCAGGGATTATCACCCACATCTCTTAACACGTGGACTCAGCTCTGACACAGAGCAGTGGTTGGTTCCAACAGGAACCACTGTGGCTCCGTGTGGGTCTTCAAAATCTCCCACCAAGCAAGGTATCTCAGGGATTTGTATTTTTCAAAAGTTCCCCAACTGATGATCCTCAAGCAACCCCTGGCATTTGGCAACTCCCTACTTTTGACCAGTAGTTCTGAGGGGTTCATCCTTAAAGCCTTGGTTATCCTCCTCATGCTGTTATACATGCTAACCAGTGCTGAGGATAACAAACTGTTGCAAATAGACACAGTGTTTTAAACTATTTACCAATTGGGAAACCATTAAGAAATTAGCTCAGTCATGTTGGGTTGGTCTTTCTTTGTCTTGACACACCCCTCCCAGACCCCTTTCCCTCCAGGATATATAGTTACCAAGAGAATGAGAAAGAAGAGAGCCAAGTTTTTGGTTTTTCAGAAGAAAAGAAAACACACACAAAATAACATTTATTTTTGCTCTGGCAGGTGTGGCTCAGTTAGTTGGAGCATCATCCTATATACCAAAAGGTTTCCAGTTTGATTCCAGATCAGGGACATACCTAGCTTGTGGGTTCCAATCCAGTCAGGGGATATGTGGGAGGCAATGGACTATGTTTCTATCACACGTGCATGTTTCACTCTCCCTTCCTCACTTTTAAAATGAATAAAATTACATAATAATAATAATAATTTATTTTGAAAGAATTATAGATTCAAAGACAGTGCAATGATAGTTTGAGAGATGGAGGATGTTTTGTTACCTTTAAATGATGGTAAACTTTGCTGGAGGCAAAGACCAAGTAGTTAGTATAATAAATGTGAGAGGTTCAGAGGGCTGATAGGCCTTGAGCTTTAACAAGGGCTAAAAGCTATGCACCAATTATTCTGTTGAGAGAATGGTGGCTCAAGGAAATCCCCTAACCTGACAAACCTTTATTGTTTACCAAACCTTCCATTGATGTCTGTTTGCTTTGCTAAAGGACAAATATATATTCCAGTAAATAAAAAGCCATGGATCTGGAGATTCAGGGAGCCATCCCACTAGAGCACTCGTTCTCAATCTTTTTAATGCTGCGACCCTTTGATTCAGCTCCTTATGTTGTAGTGACCCCCAACCGTAAAATTATCTTCATTGCTACTTCATAACTGTAATTTTGCTACTGTTATGAATCGTAATGTAAATATCTGTGTTTTCCTATGGTCTTAGGCAACCCTGCTAGTGGTTCTCAACCTGTGGGTCATGACCCACAGGGTCGCCTAAGACCATTGGAAAACACAGATATTCACATTACAATTCATAACAGTAGCAAACTTATAGTTAGGAAGTAGAAACAAAAATAATTTTATGATTGGGGGTCACCACAACATAAGGAACGGTATTAAAGTGTCATGGCATTAGAAAGGTTGAGAACCACTGCACTAGAGAAAGACCTTTGCTGGTTCCCCCAATGCCTTCCAAACTTAATATTTCTTATCTAGTATATCCATTTGCGCGTGGCTCCTCCTCCAGATTCTGAATCCTTACTGCAAAAGGTTGCAGTAAAACTTGGCCAACTCTGCACCACCCAGGAAGGAAGAGGGAAGGGAGCATTGTTACTGCTGGGTGGGGGTGAAAGTCTAACACCCCACGTGGCTTCCACTGACACCCCTGGGGGAGGGCTTCATTATTACTGGTGAGGGATGCAAGTGCCTGCTCTCCACTAGGTCTTCATTAGGAGGCAGAGGGCACCTTGATCAAGGATGGAAGTTTAGACCACGTACTTGGCCTTTGTTGACTGGGGTGAGGATGGGCCATGTTTTTTTCCATGGTGATTGTGTCTGGGGTAGATCGTGCCTTAATCTGCTTGGGCATCTATAAAGGAGCAACATCATTGGTGGCTTATACATTTAACTCTCAAATTCTAGAAGCTGAAAAGTCCAAGATCAAGGCAATGACAAATTTAGTGTTTGCCTGCTTCCATGTTCAAACATCTTTAATGACCTTGGATAAATTCTTGTGAGATACTAAGTTTTTAAAAAGAGATTAAAATATCCTGGCCAGAGTGGCTCAGTTTATCCAGTGACATCCTGTGCACCGAAAAGTTGTCAGATTCCTAGTCAGGGCATGATGTTGTCTCTCTCTCTCCTTTCTCTCTCTCAGCATGCCCTTGGGTGAGGAGTCAAAAATAAAATAAAATAAATAAAATAAAAGAAGGTGAAAACTGTAATTTTACACAATAATATCAATATTCTGAGATAAGGTAGAAAATATTTTATCTTAACTGCTCATACTTAATCCCTGAAATCTGAGACTTCACCCCAAACTCTTTTCTGCCTCATTTCCCTTATAGACAGTAGCTTACCCTACACACACCTTTACACTGTTCAACCTTTCTCAAACATATCTTAACATCTTCTCAATTCTGTGTTTTTGTTTTAACTACAACATGTAAGGACCCAATGTCTTGAGAAACCATCAATGGGGAATAAGTCTTATATGGTGCCAAAATATATTGAAAGTTTCAGGAAAATGTTATCGTAGAAGCCATTTAAGTCTCTCCCCATCTCCAGCATCCATTCTTGATGCTGCCCCTTTCCAGCTTCACTCACCCTCAGTCTACAGACTGCCTCCCTGTGACATCTGTGACATCCTCCACCTCAATCAAGCTACCTGGGGGTTATTATAACCCACTGACACCCTGCCTCATGGATACAATAGGGATAGGAGGGATGACAAATGCACACTCTGACTGCTCAAGGTATGACTCTGCCTTACCACTTGGGGCTGGAAATGGTCAGGAAAGAGCCTTCAAAAGGAGGTGCCTACAGCCTGATAAGTAGCTGAATTATCTTGCTGAGTAGCTAACCGGCTTGCCTCCTCTATGGCCCATACAGACGTGGCTGTCTTCCAGGTTTGCATGGCTGTTTGCCTTTCCCATGTCAAGAAAGGAGTTCCCTTTCACTGCAAATGCAACGGAAAAAGGAAAACAAACTCTGAGTAGACCAGAGACAAGCCAAAGGAAACCGGTTCTGCGAAACTACCTTCAATATTTGCTGGACTCACTGGTTTGAGAACAAATTTCATGATTAGAACAATCAATCACTTATTCACTCAACAAATATTTATTCAGCATCACCTCTGTGTCTGGACCAGCACTCAGTGGTGGATTACAGTAGTGAGCAAAGGAGGCTTTCTGACACCCGAAGAGCCTTGGACTCCAGCTGAGGGCGACCAAGGAGCCCATAGCAGCCAGGCCACGAGTCGGACATTTACTTTAGCTTCACACAGGTTTTTATTTCTCTTTATTACTCACTCACCATGGAAGGAAGTGGTAGATATGGTCTGGGAGTCAGGAGACCTGGGATTTTGATCCTGGTACTGGCTTTTAAGGACACAATTTCTTTATGTACTGAATTTCCCCATTCGTGTCATGGCAACATGCATTTCTGTTCCCTCCTATTGCCCAGAACTATTTTGAGGAATAAATGTGGACAATCATGTTTAAATGTAGAATATTATCTTGTTATCTGAATGTTTCAAATTCAAGTACACCAGTTGTAAGTGGCTCTACCACCTGGGCTGGGAAATGAATGAATGAATGAATGAGAAACCCAACTCATGCCTGCCAGCTTGAGAAACGACAGTGTTATTCCTGCCTCATTGCCACACGGAACCTGATTCATACTGTATTCCTCAATGTCAAAAAGTAATTCCTTCAGAGCCAATGAGCCACTACCTCCTACCATGCATGCAGGAGACAAAACCCAAATTCATTTCCATAGACAACATGGAGAAGACTTGTTGCTAAACCCCAAGCACTGGCAGACACTCACCAAACAATGCTAATGAAGCTGGCTTTGAATTAGGGGCCTGAGCCCACCCTTGACAAAATCCTGCTCAAGTTCACAAACATGGTTTGGGCCCAGGGAAAGAACAGCCAGAGGACAAGGCCAGGCCTCTCCTGGGTTAGCAGGAATGCTGAGGTCAGTGCTGGCAGCCTGTTGCCTAGTTTCTGACAACACTC
Organism: Pipistrellus nathusii; assembly: GCA_963693515.1. Classification (NCBI taxonomy): domain Eukaryota; kingdom Metazoa; phylum Chordata; class Mammalia; order Chiroptera; family Vespertilionidae; genus Pipistrellus; species Pipistrellus nathusii. The sequence goes on from OY882869.1 coordinate 47,250,360, forward strand.
TTTGGACCTGGTACCAAGTCCCCGTCCATGAGGAAAGCTGCAGAGAGAGGAAAGTACAGCTCTGAGGACAAACAGCCTCCTCTAGGACAACATGACCCTGTTGGATATTTGTACACGTATCAACGCTGTCTTTTTAAAGGGGTTCTGTCTCTTCTTCATTAATGAACTAACACACTCTAAACACTCCAGCCCAGGTTGACACTCAATTTGGGGAATATAAATCGGGTACTTTGTTCTTAGACATGAAAAGAAAGTTGTCCTAAGAAAGTAATTCGGATGGTTATCAGTAGTTACTTAACTATTTCTTAAAAGTTTAGTTTGCCTTCCCCAACTAGTTACAGGCCAGGAGCTACATTTGGTGTTTATGGTTCTTTTGGGTGTCTGTCCTTCTACATCTCCCCCAACCCCCACTCCTACTTCCATGATGTATAGACATTAGGCATTTAATAAATGCTGTTGATGACTAATTGAAAGTCCTACTCTTCCAATCAAAATCTTGTACATGGATGCTACAAGCAGCTTTTTTTTTTTTTTTTTTTTTTTACAACCAAGAAGTAGTATATATGTACAATGGAATATTATTAGTTAATTTTTAAAAAATGAAATACTCCCTGAATGAACCTTGAAAACATTATGCCAAGGAAAATAAGCCAGTCACAGAAGACCACATACTATCAATATATGATTTCTTCTTTATAAATTATCCAGAATAGGCTAATCTATAGAGACAGAAAGTAAGTTGGTAGTTGGCCAGGGATAGTGGTAATGGGAAGAAAAGAGATAACAGCGAAGGGGAGTAAGGTTTCTTTTTGAGGTGATGGAAATGTTCTACAATTGATTGTGGTGATGCTTGCACAACTCTATGAATACAGTAAAAACCATTAAATTACGCACTTTAAATGAGAGAGTTGTATGGCCCATGAATTATAGATGAATAGTGGTATTACTAATGAAGAAGAAAGAAGAGAAGGAGGAGGAGGAGGAGGAGGAGGAGGAGGAGGAGGAGGAGGAGGAGGAGGAGGAGGGGAAGGAAGAGGAGGAGGAGAAACTTTAGATATCCTTACAAAGATGCACAGAGAAAAGAATAAGAGCTGGACCAGATGCCCAAAGATAGAATTATTGGAAAGGTATGCTAGTTCCCTACCGTGACAGTAACAATTTACCGCAAACCTAGTGGCTTAAAACAACACAATCAATTCTCTTCCTGTTCTGAGCTCATAAGTCTAAAATCCAAGTGTTGGCAGGGCTGCATCCTTCCAGGAGGCTCTAGAAGAGAATCCCTTTTCCAATTTCTAGAGGTCGCCCATATTCCTTGGTTCATAACCCCTACCTTCATCTTCAAAGTGCATCACTCCAACCCCTGCTTCCTTCATCACTTCTTTTTCTAACTCTGATTCTTCCTTCTGCTCTCCTTTTGTATGGACCCTTATGATTACATTGGGCCCACCTGGATAATGCAAGATAAGTTCTCCTACCTCAACATTCTTAATCACATCTACAAAATCCATTTAGGCACATAAAAAACCGCTAAAAAGTGGTTTTTGAAATGACTGTCATTTTTTGGAGTCCCGCCAGATCTGTGGGAGAATTCCAGTATTGGCTGTGTTTCAAACATTTTAACCTGCTAATTTTGGTTCTTGTGGCAGATATACTTTTCCACACTTTTTGCCTATTCTTCCTTATCAGTAGAACATTTCCCCCCCTCTCTTTTTGGTTAATCCTCACCTGAGGATATTTTTTTCATGGTTTTCAGAGAGAGTAGGAGGGAGGGAGAAAGAGGAGAGAAAAACATTGATGTGAAAGAGGCAAATTGATTGATTGCCTCCTGTAGGTGGCCCAACCAGGGAGGCGATGAACCTGCAACCCAAGTACATGTCCTTGACCAGGATTGGAGCTTATGAACCTTTGGTTTGTGGGCCAACACTCTAACCACTTAGCTATCCCAGCCAGGGTGAACCTTAATTTTTTTATGAGGGGTTGGGACAATGTGTTTAGCCCTAGATAATGGAACATGATGTCTCCAAGTAATGTATGGCAAACCGGTTTCCTCCCTTCTCAGCCTCGCTAGATATTGGACCCAGTTCTGGCCAATGAGGCATAAGGAGAAAATTTATCTCATGTAAAGGCTTTTGGGAAAGCTTTTGTTTTTCTGCTATAAAGAGGCAAGTCTATTCTTTGACCTTACTCCCTTCTTTGTGTTTTAAATGTGGACATGATGGCTGGGACTGCAGCAGCTGTATCACCATCATATGATAAGGCCAAGAGAATCATAGAAACCCCTAACATCAATGACCCCCAGCATCCCTGTTTAATTAAGCTACTGTTAGTGGATGTTCTGTTACTCTCTGTTGAACACAGTCCTAACATACCACCTCTGTTCTTCACTACTGTGAGGAAGGCTAACACTATTTATTGATACACAGGACTTTCCTTTGTTTTTGCATTGTGATCCAGGTATCTGTCTTTCAGACAAACTCTTACAGGTTTTATTTTGGGGAGGACCCCATTGTGAGAGATTATGAAAAGTAAACCGGTTTGGCTCAATGGTAGAGGGTCAGCCTACAGACTGAAAGGATCCAGGTTTGATTCTGGTCAAAGGCATGTACATTGGTTGCAGGCACATCCTCGGTAGGGGGTGTGCAGGAGGCAGCTGGTCAATGTTTCTCTCTCATTTATGTTTCTAGATCTCTATCCCTCTCCCTTCCTCTCTGTAAAATATCAATAAAATATATTTTTTTAAGTTAGTATTTTCTGAGTCTGGTGAACACACATTGTTAAATGAAATCTCGTCTACTTTCAGCCTCTTGAACTGTGTGATCTATATTTTAAACAGAGGAAAAGAGCTGACTTGGAAACTTTCTGGATAAAAAAGCAGACATATAGAGCAGTCAATGTCATTCATGAGGTGTACCAGGACAAGTTGATTGCAAATGACAGAAAATCTATTAAAACTTATTCCTTTTTTCGAACGTGTTGGAGCTTAATTGACTCATACAGACAAACATTGAAAAAAGCAAGATAGCCTTAGGGATCATGGATCTTGGCATAAAAAGACATCAAGACTCCATTGAGTCCATTTCCCATTCAGGCATCTTTATGTGGCCAACAGTGGCCTTCCTTTACAGAGGGGAACATGGCTTCTGGGAACTCCAGGCTCATGTTCTAAGAGCACCACGGCTAGAGAGGAAGAGAGGAATTTTAATCCCAGATCCACTTTTTAAAATCCAAGAGAAACACAGAGCATTCCAACTTGCATCATATATATAACTTTCAAGTTCTTGTTGTGTTTTGTTTTCTGTTTGAATGCTTTGGTTTCTTTCTTTTGTGTAAGACATCCCTTGAATTGCCTAATAGTAATCCATATTTTTGAGAGAAAGGGTCTAAAAATGTGATTGAAACCTCTAACCACCCACATAGAGCTTATTTGCTATGAGATTCACTACAAGGTTGATCTGTCTGGACAACTTAGTGTGGATCCTCCATACCTTCAGATCACGGGCTGGTCAGATTCCCCAGAGGAGCTGCTCACGGTTTCCTGCCCCCAAAAGTCTGACTGCCAGTGTTAGAGACTAGGGTGACTAATGCTACCTGTTTGTTCAGGATTTTGTCATTTTAAAAACTGAGTCCCCATCTTCGGAACACCATCAGTCCTAGGAAAATTGAGACAGTTGCACACCCTATACTACTATCCTGGGTGCAAAAGAGGGAAAGATGGTTGGGTGACTCCAGCATCTCATATGCCCACATTTAGGTAATCCCACTGCTTTCAGTATGGTACACACCCTCAAATTCCATCAGTCTAGAGACTGTGCTTTATCTCCTCCAGAGGATAAATTCCCAGTCTTCTGCCAGGATTGGGGAGGGTGGAATGATCTGAAGGACCTGACCCCTTTCAGAAGAGACTGTTGACCAGTCTCCTTACTTAGTCCCTGTTTACTGAGACATCTGACACCTCCAATTCCAGAGTCTTTATGGATTCTCTGTTGTGTACCAGCTTGTTTATTATCTTTCCCCACCATTGCTTAACAGTGGTTCTCAACCTTCCTAATGATGCGACCCTTTAATACAGTTCCTCATGTTGTGGTGACCCCAACCATAAAATTATTTTGTTGCTACTTCATAACTGTAATTTTGCTATTGTTATGAAGCATAATGTAAATATCTGTGTTTTCCGATGGTCTTAGGCAACCACTGTGAAAGGGTCGTTCGACCCACAGTTTGAGAACCGCTGGCTTAGAATCTGCTTTTTCTGTGTCTGCTTAATCATTTACCATTCATATTTCTTCATTTGAGCATTCAAATTTTTATATCTATTGTCTTTTCTCTCATTCTCCTAATTTCTCTGAGTTCAAACGTTAAAAATCCTTTTAATAGGGATTTATATGGGGGTGTATTAAAGGAGGTGGGTATGTTCAAATGCCACATTTGCCCTAGAATCTATGAGAATAATCTTTTCAAACACTTGTTTTGGGGGAATGTAAGTCTGAGCTTCTTGCTGTTGTCCACTGTGTGTCACTATCTCCTTTCCATTTGAAAGCACAATTTCTAGAGTATTTCTGGCATTAGCTTACTGATTTCCAGCATGTGTTAAAACAATTAAAAAGTAATGATAAATAGTGTGCTACACGAGAGGCAAGATTTTTGCAAACACCACAAGGGTCTCTGGCCCAATGAGTGGAGTTTGATAGTAATTCTTGCTACAAGTAAAAAAAAAAAAAAAAAAAAAAAAAGTAATGATAAAGACTACAAAATCATGACCCTGGCAAAGTTGACTGTAATGAGAAATTTCCTAGAATACTTAATCCACTAAAATTTTAATGCTAATTTATCTATGACTACATTTATTTTTATTTTTATTTTTTATTTTATAAATCTCCCCTCTCTTGCCCACCACTCAGTGTGACTACTTTTTATAATTTCTTCTCTTTCTCTCATATGTTAATACATATATAATATATATGTAGTATGGCAAGAATCAGCAAACTTTTTCTTTAAAGGATCAGAAAGTATGTATTTTTACTTTATGGATTATATAGTCTCTGTCACAACTGTCATATAGTCTCTGGTGTTATAGCGAAATAAGGGCCAAAGAAAATATGTAAATAAAATGAGTGTGGCTGTATTCCAATAAAACTTTATTTACAAAACTGACCCATAGGACAGTGTTTGCTCACCTCTGCTCTATCCTATCAAGATTCTGATCCCCATTCTAACATGTGTATGCAGGGGTGTTCTCACACCAACACCCAATTCTCAGACACTACAATTCAACTCAATTGTGACATTATTTACCTCTACCCCCAACCAACCCTATTTTAGAAGCTAGTTTGCAAACTTAGATTTAGATTGCAGATTCGAACCCCTCCTTCTATTCAATTAATTTTCTAGAGTGGCTCACAGAACTCAGAGAAGCACATTACTTACTGGATCACCAATTTATTATAAAAGGATAGAATCAGCCAGATGGAAGAGATGAGTAGGGTAAGGTATGGAGGAAGGGCCTGGAGCTTCCATGCTCTCTCGCTCTCTTTTTCTAGCATGCCACTTTCCCCAAATCTCCAGATTCACCAACAAGGAGGATCTCTAAACCCTGTCCTTTTGAGGTTTTGTAGAGGCGTCATTGCTTGGATATGATTGATCACATCATTGGTCATTGGATGTTGATTCCATCTTCAGCCCCTCTCCCACCTCTGGAGGACTGGGGATGAGAATATAGTTCCCACCCTCTAATCACATGGTTGGTTCTCCAAGAAACCAATCCCCATCTTTGGTGAGTTCCAAAAGTCACTTCATTAACCTAACAAAACACATCTTTATAGTGCTCATCACTTAGAAAATTCCAGGGGTTTTAGGAGCTTGGTGCCAGGAATAATGAATGAAGACCCAAAGTATATTTTTTATTATAAATTACAACATCACAACTATAGTTAGACAGTACATTATATGTACACAGATTCTATACTATATAAACCATATGTATAGTTATTTTAACAAAATGGGATAACACATGTTTGTATGAAAAATAATGTAATAATCAATCACAATAATACAAATGTAAACCTACTTTTGTCCTATTTGTATTGAGTACATTTCCCCATGCCATTTCACTACATATTACTCTATTTCATTGTTGTTGTTGTTTTTTTAATATTTTTTATTATTATAATTTCAGAGAGGAAGGGACAAGCAGAGAGAAAAACATCAATGTTGAGAATCATTGATTGGTTGCCTCCTACAGGCCCTTCATTGAGGACTAAGCCCACAACCCAGGCATGTGCCCTGACTGGGAATCAAACCATGACCTCCTGGTTCATATATTGATACTCAACCACTGACCCAACTGGCCAGGTTAAAGTGTTATTTTAAACAAGCCTCAGACAGCCAAGACCGGTTTGGCTCAATGGATAGAGCATCAGCTTGGGGACTGAAGGGTCCAGGGTTCGATTCCGGTCAAGGGCATGTACCTTGGTTGCGGGCATATCCCCAGTAGGGGGTGTGCAAGAGGCGGCTGATCGATGACTCTCTCTCATCGATGTTTCTAACTCTCTATCTCTCTCCCTTCCTCTCTGTACAAAATCAATAAAATATATTTAATAAATAAATAAATAAATAAATAAATAAATAAATAAATAAAACCAGTAAAATTACTATTCAAATAAATAAATAAATAAATAAACAAGCCTCAGACAGATCCTTGAGTCCTTTCCCCCAGAGTCATTCAGTGACACATCTCTTTCCCAGTTTTAAGACCAGCCAGTTGATCCCCGTTCTCCTCCCTGATTTCTGTTTTCTATTTCTGTCTTACATCCTAGTCCCCAATCTTTAGGCTCCATCTACCCCAATTCAAGCCTCATGGGTACCAACTGCCAACTGGTTCCAACTGCCAACTGTTGATATTCCACTTCACTCTCCTTTCTTGTTTTTTTTCTCCTTCCTCTCTCTCTCTCTTTTTTTTTTCACTTTCTCTCCCCTACTTCCTCACTCCTGACTTCTCCTGGGGAATAGAAAAATAGAATTTTGCAAATAAAATTTCAGGTAAGTGGACAATCTCCAATTAGCCAAACATAGGAACAAAGTTAATTACTACCTGCCCAATTAGGAAACCTCCTGCCTTCCTATCAAATCAGAGGTTATGAGTACATGAGCAATAACAGTTTAGTGTTGGCCAAACTTGGACCAACATGCTCCTCTCAGAAGGCTTTTGCTAGTTTCCAACCCATCTTATGCTACTGAGGGGTCCTCTGGTATGAAAAGAACCCTCATCAGTGCTTCTGTTAAGAATGCATGTGCTCATTTTTGCCTCCTACTTAGTCTTTCTATGTCCTCACAACCCCCTACCCAAGGCCTATTGACCATACCAACATTTACTTGTCATTCTTCTCTAGCTGCCTTTCGTTATCATTCATTGGAAACAAAAGAGCAAACCAGGTCTCTTTCTCAAAGAGCTATGAACCCATAAAACTGATTTTATAAAAACCACATAAACATGCATTAAGTAGGCGTGCCAGTTCAGCCCAGACTATTGGACAGATCCACTCAGTTGACCACAGATGAGAAGTGATGTTAAAAAAAAAAAAAAAAAAAAAAAAAAAAAAAAAAAAAAAAAAAAAAAAGCCCTTGCTGGTTTGGCTCTATTAAGAGTGGGAACTATTGAGCTTCCTCCTAGTTGAGTTGGCCATAAATCCCAGCTGCAACTCACAAAATAGCCTTACAGGATAGATCACTGTCAACTTTCCTGATAATGGGATGCAGTTACTTACTCCCACTGTCAACTTTCCTATTAATAGAATGCAGTTACTTACTCCTATAAATAACATGTGACATTACTTAAGAAAAACAACTTTGTTTTAAATTGTTTTAAATAGGATATAGTGAATGTGTTTAAACACAAAGGGTTGGGGCTGTTCTCGGATTCCATGTGTGGAGAAAGGCATTAAAGGCTCCCTAAATTTTAATTTGGTCTGGACTCTAGTGGTCATTCACTCGAATTTGCCCCACAACAGCTCAGTGGATAGAGCATCTGCCTGTGAACTGAATGGTCCTTGGTTCAATTCCGGTCAAGGGCATGTATCTGATTGCAGGCTCAATCCCTGTTGCTGGTCAGAGCACATGCTGGAAGCAACCAATTGATGTCTCTCTTTCACATCAACGTTTCTCTTTTTCAGTCTCTCTCCCTCCCTTCCCTCTCTAAAATATAAATGGAAAAAATCTTTAGTGAGGATTAAAAAACAAACATACAAACAATGAAAAGTTAATCATACCCTACTATACAGCCCAATCATTCCACCTTAAGTGTTGGCCCAAGAGAAATGAAAACATGTAACTACACAAAAACTTAAATATTAATGTTGATAAAGGGCTTATTTCTAAGAGCCAAAATCTAGGAACTTCTCAAATGCTCATAAGGAAGTAAATGGATAAATTATTGTACACCCACTCAGAATATCTATAATAATAAAAGGGTAATAAGCTAAATAGACCGGATAGACAAATGACCTTCCAGATGTCCTTCTGGATGAAGCCGGGGCTGAGAGGGCCAAGCCCCTTGCACAAATTTCGTGCATCAGGACTTTAGTTGAAAAATAAAAGGTAATGAAGGAATTATATGTGCAACAATATAGGTAAATATCAACACCGTATGCTGAGTCAAAGAAGCTAGACCAAAAAATACATGTGCCTGGCTGATATGGCTCAGTGGTTTAGTGTTGACCTATGAACCAGGAGATTGAGGTTAAATTTCCAGTGGGGGGTGTGCTAGGGGCAGCTGATCAATGATTCTCTCTTATTATTGATGTTCCTATCTTTCCCTCTCTGAAATCAATAATGTGTGTGTGTGTGTATGCATAAAATACATGTGTGCGATTCCATTTATATAAAACTTAAAAATAAAAATAGGTTTATAGACAAAAAGGATATTGGTGGTTGCTTGAGAATGAAGATGTAGAGAAGGTTTGATCACAGAAGAACACAGGGCTACTTTTGGTGGAAAATAAATGTTTTTTGGTTGATTGTGGGGATGATCTAATAGGTGAACAGATGTAAGGATTTGAAAAAAAAATATTTTAAATATGTGCAGTTTACTGTAGAGCAATTTTATATCTCATGAAATTGTAAAAGTAGTTAGAAAATGATGAAATTGGACTTCACTTGGGGAATCCATATGTCTTATTAGGGACCCATGTATGAAAGAATTTGTTCATGTAGGTTATGATTTTTTAAAATTTATAGTAGTGAGGATGTTTAATTCATTGACAATTTTTAAAAACCATTAACTTGATTAATACAGAACTGTACATTGCAGACCTAATACTAGTGACTGGTCTGTGTTCCTCCAATGAATGTGAGTACCCGTGTTAAACAGACTAAACTGTTCTCAGAACCTGTGGACTATGGTGAAAGAGTCCTGGTTTCTGAAAACTGGGAAGGTTCTAAGCCCACATGTAACCTAGAATTTGGATATCTAGCTTAACATTCTAGAGCAGTTCTGGGAATTGTGTTTCTCATTTTCAAGAAAGTACTAGTGATTTTTAAAAATTCAAATTTAGTATACCTGCAGAAAAGTCTACATCTCATAAATTACATTTTGATGCAGTTTCATACAACATACAACCTGGTATTGGTAAATTTTTCTAAACACAATTCTTTCTGGGCTGATTAGGTAAAGTTGAACACATTCTGAATGACTATGACTGGACAATTTCCAATTGTAAAGTTTCAGACACTGGGATTGTGTACTATACAAAAATTGTTCTGGCCCTGGCTGGTGTGGCTTAGTTGGATGGGCATTGTCCCATGCACCAAAAGGTTGCAAGTTCAATTCCTGGACGGGGCACATACCTACTGTGTTTCCCCGAAAATAAGACATCCTCTGAAAATAAGACCTACTTACAGGTTTCCTTCTGAGTGAAATATAAGGCATCCCCCCAAAATAAGGCCCCCCTAGGCTAAACATGAGAGATTTGGTCCACTGATTTTGAAAGAAATGGAGTCACAAGAAATTCACCAGGAAATTCAGGAATTGGATTGTTATGATGATGTTCCACAAGATGATGACATGATTGTCATTGAATAAATGAGTAAATTCTTGATACTGTAGGATTCACAGTTTGTCTGGTTTTTGTTGACAACTACCATACTACCGTACTGTATACAGGTAATAAATTTCCTTTATTTTCATTTAACAATAAATGTGTACTGTATTCTTCTTCATGGAAAAATAAGACATCCCCTGAAAATAAGACCTAGCGCATCTTTGGGAGCAAAAATTAATATAAGACACTGTCTTATTTTGGGGGAAACAGGGTAGATTGCAGGTTCCTCTAGGTCTGAGCATGTGCAGGAGGCAACTGAGAGATGTTTCCCTCTCACAATGATGTTTCTTTTTTCCTCTCTATCTCCTCTCTAAAGTAAATGATTGGCAGGTGAGGATTTAAAAATTCGTTCTGTTCACTTTTATTTATATAAATATAGCTTATGTTTTGTTCCATCAAGTTATTTCTTTTTGACAGTGGACTTGAAAAATTGATCAAGATGTATAGGTGGTGTGGAGATGCGGAATTGTCGCTCCCTTTGTGAGGGGGACGACCTGAGCTGCTTAACAACGCATTTCCCTCTCCAGAGACGGCTTGATTCTTGGAACCAGAGCAAGTTAGGTTAGCGCGAACAAACGTCCAGTCTGCCTGTGGGCCTTGGTTAGAGGAAACAGAAGAGATTCCTGCAGGAGGAGGGAGGGACCAGGAGCCTGGGTGGTTGGTAAGCGCAGGAACAAACAGAGCAGACCACCCTCATTGGCCGCCTCGCCTCCGCCTGGGACCTGGGGACTGCTTGGTTCCCAGCGAGGAGGAGGGATGGGGCGGGCCGGGTGCCCGCTCTTCCCCAACCAGCGAGGCAGGACCTGTGCGCCTGGGTAGAGACCTGCTGGCTGCTAGGCAACGGGAAACTCCGGGACGCCACCTATCTACTCCCAGCCCTGCATTTGCTGTCTCTGGAGACCCTGGGCAGCGGAGGCGGCTGCTCTAGTCTGACCTGGTGAGTCTTGATGAATCAAACTGTGGGGCTGAGCTCTGACTTTAGACCAAAGAGCATATGGCTCTCGGAGCACACCAGGAAAAACTCCCATGGTCAGAGGAAGGCAATGGGAAGGCGTTGCAATGATTCCATAGCCGCTAGGGCAGTGGTCGGCAACTCATTATTCAACAGAGCCAAATATCAACAGTACAACAATTGGAATTTTTAAAAAATATATTTTATTGATTTTGTACAGAGAGGAAGGGAGAGAGATAGAGAGTTAGAAACATCGATGAGAGAGAGTCATCGATCAGCTGCCTCTTGCACACCCCCTACTGGGGACATGCCCGCAACCAAGGTACATGCCCTTGACCGGAATCAAACCCGGGACCTTTCAGTCCCCAGGCCGATGCTCTATCCATTGAGCGAAACCGGTTTCGGCTGAAATTTCTTTTGAGAGCCAAATTTTTTAAACTTAAATTCTTCTAACGCCACTTCTTCAAAATAGACTCGTCCAGGCTGTGGTATTTTGTGGAAGAGCCACGCTCAAGGGACCAGAGAGCCACAGTTTGCCGACCGCGGCCCTGGCATTTTAGAGGGGGTGGGAAGGGAGGAATAGAGACCGCAAAGACTGGTCCAAGATTCCACAGCGTGGTCAGCTCTAGGCCTGTGCTCCTCACCCAGTGGCTGGTCTGAACTGAGGTGTGCTCTGTGTGTGAAACGCACCCTGGCTTTCTAAGGCAGCAACCAAAAGTAAGATAGCACAAGAATACGTTTGATACTCACGAAGTGTTGAAATGATAAGGTTTTGGATAGGTTAAATAAAGCACATTATTAAAATGAGTGTCACTGGTTCCACGTGTTTTGTTTCTGAATGTGGTTACTTGGAAAATTAAAATGGCAGAGGAGACCTGCAGCTGTAAAGAGCCTGCTCTGCTTTGTTCACAATATACAGGCTGTCTTCACACAGCTGGGCCAATATCATCAGACACAAAAGAGGTGAGTGAGAGGATGGTCACCTGTTTTCCTTCCTTCCTCTGCCAGGTTCCGGTTGGTGCTCCACCTCCGAGCTGCCATGACCAAAAGGGGTAAGTCCAGGACTAAAAATAAAACCCGTGTAGAATAAGTGGGGAGTGGGGTAGAAGAAAAGATGAGGCGGGGTGTGCTGTATGGACACTAGAGTTTTGTAGACAACCGTCCCATCCCTTGCCATTCCAATCCCACCCCTGGCCTGGAAAGGGAGAGGTGGCGGATCCAAGGGACAGAGATAGTGTCTAGGACCCAGACAGCCTCCCTCTGTCATGGGTCCCAGTTCAAGACCACAAGGTAGGAAGGAAGAGTAGCGTAGTAATTCATTTCTAAGCCATCTCCCTTGGGAATTCCTCCCTTGAAAGGGGACAGTATCTGAGCTTTAGGCAACCAAGGGAGGCCCCTGAGGCTCGTTTCCCAAATGACATTGTCTTTTGGAAGTTTCGGCCTGGAGATGATGATGTCAGGGCTCCCCAGATCTGGGAGGCTGCTCCCCTAACCACCAGGCCTCTGGCCACGGTTCCTTGTACTTCCGGCAGTAAAAGGAAGTCAGGGACATTGGTTTTCTTCATCTTGGCACAGGAGAGGTGGATTCATCTTCCACAGAGGCCGCATTCAATCACGGGCTAACCCCAATGGGATTTCAGCAATAACACGTGATCAGGTCCCATGAGTCATCACCGGATGGTGCTACCATGATGTCCTCATCCATGAACCGCATCTCGCTTTCCCTGGAGTTGGCAACTCAGTCTTGGCTTGTTTCGGTGCTGCCCACCTCCTTGCTTTCTGCATCGGATTTTGATTGGCCAGATGCAGGCCTAGACTAAAAGCCAGTCCGGCTGACTGCTGGTTGAAGGCCTCATGTGCCAGACTACCATTTTGGAGAGAAGTCTCTCTGTCCATTTGGTGGGTTGGGAGTGTGAGTGGTAATGAGAATGCAATTCCACTACAAAAGTCTCAGGGTTCTACTGGCTATTCAATGTGTTTGAATCAGAGCTTTCATTTTAACAAGCTTCTTAAGAGACTTTCCTGCACATAAAAGTTCCAGAAGCACTGATTTAGAATATAACCCTCAATTCTCTTCTTTCTTTGTTTGGTTTTTTCATGAGTACCGAGGCTGTAGTTCTCACATTGCATGTGTTAGAATTACCAGTACTTTGGACACGCTTCCCTGGAGATACTTTGTTTACTCAAGTGTGAGAAACAATGATCTCAGTACTTCAATGCTAATTGCATTTCTCTTCGTCCTTACCATGTAAGCCCAATGTGGTCCTCGAATCAGTGGCGGCAGCGGACAGCAGCACCCAATAACTTGTTACAAATGCAAATTTCTAGGTTCCACCCCAACAACAGGGCTTCTTGAAGGCCAGTCACAGTTCCTAATTTCCATTCCTCTGGCTCAAGTCCTCATTTTGGGAAGAATGGGGTAACTTTGATCGGTTTTCTTTGGCAGTCAGCAACCTCATCTCTCCCTAGTCCCCCATCCACTGCCTCAGTTCTGTTGCTCTTCATTTGTCTTTTTCTCACCCTACTCTTGCAGGAGTAAAGATGGCTTTTCAGAACTCTGAAATGGACTCTGACCTCGAAAATATGGACAGACAGGTGTCAAATCCAAAACTGGAAAGGAAAACATCCAAGGGGAAACCAAGTTTTTCAACACTCGTAAAAAATGCAGAAGATACACAAGTCCTGGTGTTTAAACACAATACCAAAGCCCAGGAAAGGACAAGAAAACGACAGCAGCCTAGAAAACTAGAGCCTCTGGTAAGTTCAAAACCCAACATCGTAGCCACTTTGGGTACAGAGGAAGTTGCAAAACTGCTCTGGGACGGGATGGAATATTTCTAGACACTTATCAGAGAAGAAATGAAAACCTGAAAGTTAAGACTTGTTTATGGAGTTGTAAACACAATTACTTATTTTAAAATATTGAATTATAAACAGTTTGAAGTGGGAGGGATATGGTGGTGAACAAAATTTTCTGGTAGATAAATCTTCTCTAAGATTATGTACAATATGATACTTAACTATGTAGATTTAAGGCTCTTTGGATATTAGAGTACCATTTAATACTGGGAACTTCAGTAAGAATTACACACACACAAGCATGCCTCCGAGATATTGTTTGTTTAGTTCCAGACCACTGCAATAAACTGAATATTACAATGAAGTGAATCACAAAAATTTTTTACTTTCCTAGTGCATATAAAAGTTATGTTTACACTATACCATTGTCTATTAAATGTACAGTAGCATTATGCCTAATATACAATGTACAGACCTTAATTAAAAAATACTTTGGGTTGAGTGTTAACCTGTGAATCAGGAAGTGATGGTTTGATTCCTGGTCGGGGCACCCCATTATATCCAGGCAGGTGTCAAAATATCCAGGTTGTGGGCTCCATCCCCATTGTGGGGTGTGCAGGAGGCAGCTGATCCGCAATTCTCTCTCATCATTGACGTTTCTATCTCTCTTTTCCTCTCCCTTCCTCTCTGAAATCAATCAAAATATATTAAAAAATATTTGGTTGCTAAAAAAATGCTAGCCATCATTTGAGCCTATTGGAAAAATAGCACCAACAGACTTGCTCAATTCAGGGTTGCTACAAATCTTTAATACATAGAAAAGGCATTATTTGCAAATTACAATAAAACAAAGTGCAATAAAAAGATATGCTTGTATTAATATAGTTTCATTATTGCTAAAGTAAATGCCTGGTGCCCTGAACAGTTTTATACATGTCTGAATATATTTAATTTTAAAGAACTCATTTATGCCTTTGGATAATTATAAATCCATGTGAAGGAGCCGTGAAAGTGCATAAAGTAAAAGGCAAAAATTCTCACCTCCACTCTCAGACATTAACTACCATTGTTGATGGTTGCCCTTCAGGCTGCTTTATATATTTATTCAAATGTGTGTGTGTGTGTGTGTGTGTGTGTAAACATTTGTAGTTTTAAAGTAAGATTATATAGTACATACTGATCTTCAAAGGTCCTTTTCACTTATGTAGAAGTCTTTCTAATCCATGCATTCAGAGGTGTCTTTTCTAACAGCTGCGCTGTACTTATTGCATGTTTGTACCAAAGATGGTATCCATCAAGTGGTCTCCTATTGATGGGAATTCAGTTTACTTCCTTTTTGTTTTGTTGTTGTTATTTTGCTATTTCACACAATGCTACATTGAATGGCCTTTCTTTTGTACATATAAAGATGGGTTCCTAGAAGTGGCATTTAAATTTTTTTTATTGATTTATAGAGAGAGAGGGGAAAAGGGAGAGAGAGAGAAATATCAACATGAGAGCAAAATTTTAATTAGTTGTCTCCTGCATGTTCCCTACCAGGGACTGAACCCACAACCCGGGCCTGTGCTCTGATAGGGAATCAGGCCAGTAACCTTTCCATGCACAGGATGACACCCAAGATACTGAGCCACACCAGCCAGGGCAGAAGTGGCATTTTTAAAAAATTGTGTGTGTGTGTGTTTTTTTTTTTAATTCTTTATTGTTTAAAGTATTACATAAGTCTTTTTTCCTCTACTGACCTCTCCCCGGCCACCCACACCCCTTAGTATATGCCCTCATCCCCTTACTTTCTGTGTCCATTGGTTATGCTCATATGTATGCATCCAAGTTCTTTGGTTGATCTCTTACCCCTTCCCTCATAGGTTGGACAGTCTATTCGATGCTTCTATGATTCTGGTTCTATTTTTGTTCATCAATTTATGTTGTTCATTATACTCCACAAATGAGGAGATCATGTAATACTTACATTTCTCTGACTGGCTTATTTTGCTTAGCATAATGCTCTCCAGTTCCATCCATGCTGTTGCAAATGGTAAGAATTCAGAAGTGGCACTTGTATAAGTCATAAAATATGTACATTTTTAATTTTGAAAAATATTGCCCAATTGTACTCTATAGTTTACCTTCCCACCTACAGAGTATGAGAGGACTTGCTTACTCACATGATTGTTGAGTCTGATACTATCATTTAAAAAAATATTTGATAGACTGATATGTTAAAACTAGAGGCCCGATGCATGGAAAATTCATGCACTGGGGGGGGGGGTCCCTCAGTCTGGCCTGCCCCCTCTCACAGTCCATTAGCCCTCAGGAGTGTGACCCAGTCCATTAGCCCTCAGGGAGGTGACCCAGCAATCTGGGTAAGGCGATGCCCCCATCAGACCTCTGCTGTTACCACTCTTGGCAGTGCAACCCTCTGTCAGCCCTGGTTACCTGAGCCTCGGGCAGCCCTGTAAGGCTGGGCAGCTGCCATTGGTGGCTTGCCTACACCTTGGGCTGGCCCTGGGCAGCTGGAGGGCTGAGGGGACTGGGTGATGCCATCTTGTGGCTGGAGGCCCCACCATCTTTGAGAGCATGATAGTCAATTAGCATATTCCCTCCTTATTGGCTATAGGTGCCGTCATCTTTGTGAGGATGTAACAGTTAATTAGCACATTCCCTCTTTATTATCCTATCTAATAAAAGAGTAATATGCAGCCAAAACCGATTTGGCTTAGTGGATAGAGTGTCGGTCTGAGGACTGAAAGGTCCCAGGTTTGATTCCAGTCAAGGGCATGTACCTTAGTTGTGGGCACATCCCCAGTGGGGGATGTGCAGAAGACAGCTGATCGATGTTTCTCTCTCATCGATGTATCTCTCTCCCTCTCCTTTCCTCTCTGTAAAAAATCAATAAAATATATATTTTTTAAAAAGAGTAATATGCAAATTAACCATCACTCTGCTATACCCACAAGCTAAGCCCACCAGTCATGCCTACCATCCAATCATAACAAGTATGCAAATTAACCCCAACCAAGATGGTTGTGGCCACAGAGAGCAGGAGGGAAGCTTGGGTTTCCCTGACAATGGAGGAAGCCAAGCTTTCCACATACCCAGGCAGGCCCAGGCCTCCACTCAAGGCTACAAAGTTTCAATTATAGAAGGTAAATAAATTTCAACGGAAATGGCAGAAGCCACTGAGCTGGAAGAGCAGGCTATGGTTGTCCCGGGCAATGGAGGAAGCCAAGCTTCTGCAGCTCTAGCTGGCTCAGGCCTTCACACCAGGCTACAAAGTTTCAATTGTAGAAGATACAGAAATTACAACAGAAATGGCTGCCCTCACGGAGCAAGCAGGAGGCTTGGCTCCACTCCAGCTAAAAAGTTTCAATTGTAGAAGATAAATAAATTCCAGATACCAGCTTGGGTTGCTGGTAGGTGTGGCCGGCCTGCAAACCACCACAGGCCCCTTGCTCAGGCTGCCCCACACCTCAAGGGAACCCCCACCCTGATCCGGGACACCCTTCAGGGAAAACCAGATGGCCCCCACTCATGCACCAGGCCTCTATCCTATATAATTCTATCTAATAAAAGAGTAATATGCAGATTTATCATCACTCCAACACACAAGATGGCTGCACCCATGTGGTCAAAGATCCTGTCCCCATGTGGACACAAGATGGCCACCACAAGATGGCCAGCAGGGGAGGGGAGTTGAGAGGGCACCAGGCCTGCAAGGGAGGACAGTTGGAGGAGATCAACCCTGTAGGGAAGGGCAGTTAGGAATGGCCAGGCCGGCAGAGGAGGGAAGTTGGGGGGCAAACAGGCTGGCAGGGGAGCAGTTAGACATCAATCAGGCTAGCATGGGAGTGGTTAGGTGGTATCAGACTGGCAGCAGAAGTGGTTAGGGGCAATCAGGAAGGCAGGCAGGCAAGCAGTTGGGAGCCAGCAGAACTGGATTATGAAAGGGATGTCCGACTTCCCGATCCTGGAGTGTAATCGGGTCTAAAAGGGCAGTTTTAACAAGGTGTCCCAGCTTGGAGAGGGTGCAGGCTGGGCTTAGGGACACCTCCCCACCCCATGCACGAATTTCATGCACTGAGCCTCTAGTATGATATAAAAACAAAGACTGATAAAGTGGTTAAACTTATTCTAATATTCCCTGAACACTACATTAAGAGTAAAAACACTTTCAGAGTGCTTGTCTAAGTTCCCTGTGATGAAGTATTTACAACTTTAACGTCACATGCTCTTCAAACTCGAGAGAAAGCAACATATAACTGGCCATGTGCGAAAATGGGTTCAGGTAGGAATATCATTACTCTCTCTAGAGTTTGTCCTTGTGATATATCAATAGTCATCGCAAATGCTGGCATCACTGGAAACTGTTGTCGAGTTAATTTAAATGGGAGGCCAGTGTCAGATGGGGACTAATCAATTCTTGTAATCAGAACAACCTCTCCCTCTGCAGATCCTGTTAGTACTTCATGTTTGATAATGTTAGGTTGTAATCTTTTGATAATAAATCTGTTACCATTACAAAGACCCCATTTACTATTAAGATTTATCAATAGCATGATGATTGCACCCACTTTCAACTTTAATTTTTGACATGCATTCTTGAAGGAGTAATACTATTAAAAAATTCTATGGGAAAATTTTCCTTTCCAGCATCATCTGTTCAATCAATGGAATCATCAGTCAAATATATGTGAAAATCTCCATGAGTATATCTAAAATTTCTTCATTTAATTTTGAACATGCTAATTTTTTGGACAATGAATTGCATGTTTAGATATATTTTAATATTATCTATAGCTATATACTATTTCCAAAGGTAGCTTCAATAATAGATACATTATAAATCATTTCATAGGGAATCTCCATAATATCCATTCCTAAATGAAAACTGCTATCAGGTTTGCCATCTTCAAGTTTTACTAACCATTCACTATAAGCAGAATCCTCTGACCTCATATTTGTCGTAAGAGACAACTTTCTGGAACACCCCCAAACATCACAGTACTTTAAACTCATTTGTACTGTGGCTGATCGCATAGCGTGCAGCACAATACTGAGACATTGTCAAAAATCTTCTCCAAGAAGGAGAGCTTTCCCACCAAATACAATATTCAAATTCATAATTTCTCTTAGTAAATCTGTCTATTGTGTTTATAGCATTACTGAATGCCATGGTGCATTCATCAATAATGAGAAGTTGGGACTTTTATATAGTTTTAGCAACTTCATTGTTTATATCAAGTCTAGAAATAGAAGTTTCATTTCATGGAATTGGTAATTTATATTGGGAATGAAAGGTTCGAGAAGTAAATTTGCAGCAATTTCTGTAGACACTGTGGGTAAAACAGTACCACCACGACCTCTAATATAATGTATTAAAATTTTATACAGATCTGCAGGTAAATAGGATTCCTAACTGGCAGACCCTTGACAGCAAGCTGGCCATCTGTCGATTCTGTGAGGAATGGGGCGCCCTCCTCCCTTCTGTCAGGGTCTGGTTTGAAGGCCGGCCACGCTCCTGTTGGGCCAAACCCAGAGTTCTACCACTCGTTGGCCTCCACCTCCTCAACCTAGGACTGACTGCCACTGGGTTTCCTCAGGCCTATCAGGGAATGGGAAACAGCTCAGGGAGGGCACAGCCGTTGCCAAGGCGACCCCTGCAGAACTGATGTCCTTCCAGTTGGTTGAACTTTTGTCGTGATGGTGTTACACGTAGGGTCTTTATATAAATAAATATGAGCAAAATCATAAGACTTTTGTCCTTTTTCATCTGACTTATTTCACTTAACATAGTACTCTCAGGTTCCATCTGTGTTGTCACAAATGGCAATATTTTATCTTTTATTGCAAATGATACTTCCAATAAGGGCCAATATCCAATACAACTCAATAACAAGAAAAAAATATGATTACAAAAGGGCAAAGGATTTGAATATTTTTCCAAGGAAGACATACAGCTGGCAAACAGAAATTTGAAAAGATGTTCAATATTACTTGTTATTAAGGAAATAAAAGTCAAAACTACAGTGAATGTTACTACATCTGTCAGAATGGCTATCATAAAAAAAGACAAGCAATAACAAGTATTAGAAAGGATACATAGTTGGTGAGAATGCAAATTGGAGTAGCCATTATGGAAAAAGTACAGAATAGAACTGCTATATGATCTAATAATTCCTCTTCTGAGAATTTAACCCAAAAATGTAGAAACATTAATTTGTAAAGATATATGTACCCCTATGTTAATGGCAGCATTATTTACAATGTCCAAGTATTCATCAACAAATGATTGGATAAAGATGTGAGTACACACACACACACACACACACCCACACACGCACACACAAAATGGAAAACTAGTCAGCCATTAAAACGAATTCATTGAATTCTTTATCAGGAAAATTATTTATCTTCATATCACTAGTGTATTTGTCTGGCATTTTTTCTTATACTTTCATTTGGAACATATTAGTTTGTTTCCTCATTTTGTTTGGCTTTCTGTGTTTTTATGAATGAAATGAAAGTGGCCTGTGTTAAGAGCAACCACTGTGTAAACTGTATGTGCTAGGAAGCATTGGCAGGCTGGCTGGAGACTATGTGGGCGCACACAGTGCCAAGGGTGTCCTGGCTGACTGACTGGCCAAAGCCAGGGCAGGCATGACTGAATTGGTCAGGGCATGCAGCACCGAGGTCTCCAGGAAGATGAGCGGCAGGTTTGGAACAAGTCTGGGGAAAGGTGGTCCAGGCCCTATGGCTTTAGGAGCACCCTGGCAGGCCAGCTAGCTGGATCTGGAGTGGTCTCTGCTAAGATGGCCCATAGCAAGCTGTGCCAACCTTGCAGGCTGTATTGAGCACTTGAACTAAGTTCCCACCCATGTTATCTAGGTGGAGGGGGAATGTAACAATGGCACTTCCTGGCCCCTCCAATTCTGGAGAATTCTTGCAGTTCCCTACCCATTTGGCAGGCATTTGGGGGGTTAGTAAATAGTTTTTGTTTTTTCATGTATAGTCTAGGTGCACTTTAAGACTCTGTTTATTACTGTGGCCCAGGGCAGGTGAGTCTGCACATGGGTTTATTAGTGATATCCCTACCTACTGCATGTTGTTCCACTGGGGTAGGGTTTCAATGGTTACTCCGTCTCCATCTCTCCTCCCCTTCTGTATGTAGTCCTTCCCTCATATAATGTACAGAAGCTATCCAATCCATCTTCAGTTGCTCTTCAGGAGAAGTTGCTATATACATAGGTGTTTAAGGTATACATTATTCTATGTGTCTGTGAGAGGCGAGTTAATAACAGTCTTCCTACATCTCCATCTTGCATCCCCACTCTCCCTTCTTAACTGTGATGCTGGTCTTGTTCCTTTTCCATATTGTTATATAGCTGAGATCGCCCCTCCTACTGTCATTACTGTAATCCCCTCCTACTCACCTCTCCTACTCTCATCGCCAGCTAGTCTTTTATTTTCTTCCATGAGTGACTTGAGGGATTTTTATCCAAAACCAAATGTAAACTTAGCAGCCATTTGCTATATTTATTATCAAGTTTATTTTTTATCACTTCTGTATATAAGATTAGCTAAAATCATAATACTTAAAAACTTAAAGTCATTATAATAAATTTTTATTTCACTTTTATGTTAAAAGCTGGATTTTTACTGCCTTAATTCAAAGTGAGATGAGCCTAAGATAATGCTACCATTTTATTTTTTAGATTTTCAATCAGTTCTGGCAATAGGAAGTGATAAGTAACTTTTGGATAAGGTTGGAAGACTGTAAGCTTCTTCCTCTCTTGTAGTGAATGGTGGGAATTTGTAATGGATAATTAGTGAGCTTAGGACTTCATGCCCCTGGGCCCTTTCTATTATAAACCTTAATCCTAGGAGTATTTGTGGATATTTAAAATACAGAATTAATAGAAACCAACTAGAAAAGTCTAATCAAGCAGTAGTCAATGGATAGACAATGGTGGTAGCTGCTACAATGATTGTAGTTTTGACAGAAAATTAGTCCCAGGAGGAAATAAATTTCCAACAGGGATAGAGTCCAAAGATAGTGAAGAATAAGACAAGTTCACATTAATATTAAAAAGATTAACATGTCTCTTTGTTTCCCAAAGCCAGTGCTAAAAGTCTACCAAGATCAAAAGAGGCCAGAATATATATACCAACAGTATCAACCTCCACCATCTGTTTCTGGAATCATAAAACCAATAGGAAGCTCTGAAGAAATTTCTATCACATCACCTGTTCAGTCTCTTCATGTGGATGTGTTGGAAAAAACACAGGTATAGTATGTAAAGTACTTAACTGGTCATTTAATTCAATTTTAGTTTTAAATAGAATTGCTAACCTGCTTTTAATGCACAAGATTAGCAGCAAAATCTGTTTCTATCAGTTTGCATAAAGAATTTTGGGATATATTATTTCTCAGTTCTTCCTATTTAAAGAAAATTTGGACAGTAGAGGAAAATCGTAAAGGAAACTCTCAGCATCTGTACAGTGTCTTCTGATCTCTTGCATATTAAAAGAAGACATAATATTGTTTTAACTTTTATGAAATTTTCATCACTATTCCCCAGAAATTGCAATCTCTGAAGACCTTGGTAAAAGGCAATAAAGAAGAAGCTGAGCCAGATAGATAACTTTTGTAACTGATGAGAGTTGTAGAGTGGTGATGTTGCCTTGCCAAGTGACTAGAATGACAGAATGACCAGAACAACCAGAACAACTGGAACAACCAGTCACTGTGACATGTACTGCATCGCTCAACTGGCCCATTTGGGGCCCCGATCTGCCCTACCTAACCTCCTGCAGTCCCTCCCCCAAACCAGCATGGCCCCCAATCGCCGATGGGGTCAGGGCAGGCCTGCCAATCTTCTGCATCCCCTCCCCCCTGCTAGCCTGGCCTGATTGGCCCCTATTGAGGCCAGCTGGCTGGTCCCCATCCATGCACAAATTCATGCACCGGGCCTCTAGTAAGTGAATAGCTCTAGTGAGAAATCACCAGAGTATTCCTTTAAATGAATACCTATAGATAATTCAAGAAAGGAGCAGAAATGGGTGGGATAAAATATGGAGGATACACACAACAATAATACTAATAGGGCCAAGATTTCTCTGAGCTTTAAAAAAAAAAAAAAAAAAAAAATATATATATATATATATATATATATATATATATATATATATATATTAGATTTTGTACAGAAAAGAAGGGAGAGGGATAGAGAGTTAGAAACATTGATGATAGAGAAACATCGATCAGCTGCCTTCTGCATACCCCCCTACAGGGTACATGCTTGCAACCAAAGTACTTGCCTTTGATTGTAATTGAACCTGGGACCCTTGAGTCCGCAGGCTGGCACTCTATCCACTGAGCCAAACTGTTTGGGCTTCTCTGAGCCTTTTTGTTTAAAGGATTCTTCAACATTTGTTAAACATTTCAGTGCTAATTGTCTTTCAGGCATTGGGCTACAGTGTTTGAAACAGAGTTGAGGACTTGTCTGATCTCAGGGACTTCAGAATCTGCGCAAATGGATAAGTGAACACTCATGGTGTGATAAAAGCTTTCATTTGGTCATTTAACATAAAAAATGATGAAGAACTAATAGAAGGAACGTTATATCCAATTCCCAGGGATATGGTCAGTGGAGGAATAGCTTATCCTAGGGAACTGCACTAAGCTTTGAAGAATGAGTGGAAAGTCAATGAGGCAGATAAGGTGGGAGAGTTTGGGGTTTGAAGAGCCAGCTGTAAGGAGGTCCACTGGGTTTTGATGAGATTATACCGAGAGAACGGTATGATATGATTGAGTAAAATTGTATAGCTTCAGTTCACTTGGATTCTGTGAAGAAAAGAGAATGAGCTATCTGAAATAGGGCCAGGATAGATCTGTTTGCCTATCAATTAATTCTTTTAGTAGGAAGAGCTTGCTTTTAAAGAAGAGGAGGGAGAGATAATGTGTGAGTAACTGGGATGAAGGGAGAAAACTGGGAAGAAATGTTAGAGGTGGGTTATACTTGACTGTAGCCATAACTAAGTGAAGAATTAAGTATAGAATTAGGGGTTGAAGGGAAATGTGGAAGAAAGGGGGATGTGCCGTATAAAAGAAGGTATTTATTCTGAGAGGACGATTATTTCTGGGGGGTATTGATTTCTCAAAATTAGTTTAGAATGGACATGCAATAACAAGGATTTCCTGAGACTTAAAGGGAGAGAGAGAGGGAAATTGGAGGCTTTACTTCTGGTAATTAAGGAAGATTAACTTTACATTTTGGTCTAGACATCCATCACAGAGGAAGTTCTACACTTTAAGAATAAATGCTTCCTTTATTCCATCTCCCACCTCCAAAAATCTGAACTTTTGTGACTACTTCAATTGAATCACATCTTTCCACCGAATTCTTTGTTTTATTGCCCTTTGCATAGCAGTGCTTCACAGATGTTGGATTTTTGTTTTGTTTTGTTTTTTTGTTTTGTTTTGTTTTTTACAAGTGCAAGGCAAGACCCTTCACTAGCAAAAAGATGATAGCTTGCTTTGTTGCAATACCTAACTGTATTATGGTGGTCTGGAGCTGAACCCGAAATATCTCTGAGATATGCATGTAATTAGAAATTGTACTCAGACAAAAAAAAAATGTGTAGGGTTATTGTTGAATAAATCTTCCATTTAGAATGCAGTAAAACTTTTAAGAGGAAATAATGAAGAAAATCAATACATTTTTTGTTAAAATATGAATATTCCAGTCTCATAAAATTATTAGTTGACCATAGCCTTTTTAAAGCATTGGAACAAGGCAATGTGTATTTTCTCTGGTTCTGGGTGTCTGGCTTCGTCTATTCTTTCACATAAGAAAGCTTCGTTGTTGCTGCTCTCCCTGGCCAGTAAGTGAAAGAAGAACTTTTTATCTTTTTGCTTCCATGTATTCCCAGACTGGCTGACAGGAACTACATGTTAACAGGACACCAAGGTAATTCCCATGCATAGTGAAATGTGAGAAGCATTGGTGGCCAGAACTGGCAATTATGAGTTAAAAACATGTATGCTTTTCCAAGGCTATTAAATAATGACTCCCAGAGCTCAATATAATTACCCCTCACATTCACACACACACACACACACACACACACACACACACACACACCCCACTATATAGTTTATTATGTGTTATGATTACAACTGTATAAGAAAGATGACACTCATTTAAAAACATCGGGTAGTCAGAACAGGTGAGACAGTTGAGGGAAGAGGCCACAGTCAGGGTCATTGCAGAGCATCTCAACAAGGAGAGTAACGAACTCCCATGAATTCCAGAGAGCTGGTAGTGTTTTGAGGTCATAAACTTTAAGTTATAGGAGGGGAAAAAGACATAGGAGCTGATGTGGGTTGTTTTGTGGGAAGGGAACGAGTACCTGGGTAGGGAGTACTGAAAAGGAATATCAATTGTTATTGTTGTTGTTTTTCATTTTTTTCCTTTTTTTAAATTAAGGTATTATATGTGTACATATCTTACCAATCCACCCCCCACTCCCATACATACCCTCCCTCCCCAGAGTTTTGCATCCATTGGTTAAGCTTATATGCATGCATATAAGTCCTTCAGTTAATTTGAAGAATATCTCAGGCACTATTGGTCCTTGATGTTATAATAATATCTTGTCACTTTTATCGCGTTCTTTTTTTCAAATATTCTCCCCTGTACCTCCCTACCCCCATATCTATGACTTCATTTTTGCTTAATCCATTCACCTGTTTGGCTTTATTCAGATCCCAGGGCCCTCTGCTAAGGAAATGTCTCCCTCTCCTCAGAAACTGCCGCCTATCGGGAGAAGAGGTCTCTATAAGGCTAGTGACTCAACTTTGCCTGCGTACATATTCGAGGACCGGGAAGATGTTGTTAAAGCCAACATCCGTGATCCCTTGCAAATCATTAAAATATTACGTGAAAATGAGCATCTTGGATTTCTTTATATGATTCCTGCAGTGCCAAGGTCTTCCATTGAATATGATACCTATAATCTGAAGTAAGTTCTCTTTTATGAAGCCACTTATTTTTTAAAAATGTTTTATTTATTTTTTTACAGAGAAGAAGGGAGAGGGAGAGGGAGAGAGAGAGTTAGAAACATTGATGAGAGAGAAACATCAATCAGCTGCCTCCTGCACACCCCCTACTGGGGATGTGCCCACAGTCAAGGTGCATGCCCTTGACTGAAATTGAACCTGGGACCCTTGAGGCCTCAGGCTGATGCTCTATCCACTGAGCCAAACCAGCTAGGGCTGAAGCCACTTATTAATATTAAAAATTACACATAATTTTGCAAATGTTACCCATAATTGATTGGGTGTTAATGATAAATATGAGCCCTAGCCAGTTTTGCTCAGTGGATAGAGCATTGGCCTATGGACTGAAGGGTCCCAGGTTTGATTCCAGTTAAGGGCACATGCCTGGGTTGCAGGTTTGTTCCCCAGAAGGGGACATGCAGAGGCCACTAGCCAATAATTCTCTCTCATCATTGATGTTTTCCTCTCTCCCTCTCCCTTCCTCTCTGAAATCAATAAAAAATGTATTTTTAAAAAAGGATAAATATAATAAAATATAATTTTGGTTATCCAATGGTAAATTAATCTTAATTACAACAATTTTATTTATTTTGCCTTCATATATAGACATTATCTATTTGTGAAGCATTGTTATGTTCCTCATGTTTATATTATATAATGTCATTTTTAATCAGTATTACAAACATTTTTGTTATTATGTGATTACTGAGAAAAGAAGATGTCAATGTATAAGAAGCAGATGATGCATTATTTGTAATACATGTCATTTTAACTGACATTACTTGTTGAAATATTCTTTTCTTAAATGTCATAATAGTCTAGCTTTGCCACCAAATTCTTTGAATAACCTTCCCCATTCTCTGCTTTCTATGAAGATAAAACCACCTTCTATGAATTCTCTTTTTCTCCCAAATAATAGGTTTATTAAGTCAGATAACAGTTTATTGGGTCAGATAACACTGAAGACAGCTCTCCTTCTGGGGAGAAATGGGAGAGAAAGATACACATTGTACTTAAAATGGTAGTATTATTGTATGTCCAAAAGAGCTGAATAGGTATTAAAGAATTTGTAGAGAGAACTGACATGCTTATGGAAATCCAATTATTCAGGAAAATATTCAGTACTCACTCTATAGCAGGAACTATTCTGGGTGATACATCAGCGAACCATCCAGATTAAAATTGCTACCCTTGTGGAGCTTACATTTTAGCAGAGGGAGACAATATATATTTGATACATGAGTAAATTTATATGGAATACTAGAAGGTGATAAGTATTAGCCTATATAATAAAACCTTAATATGCAAATCAACCAAACAGCAGAATGACTGGTGAAATGACCAATTGTTATGATGCACACTGACCACCAGGGAAAAGACATTCAATGTAGGAGCTGCCCCCTGGTGGTCAGTGTGCTCCCACAGGGCCATTGCTGCTCAGCCAGAAGCTGGGCTCACAGCTGGCAAGCACAGTGGTGGTGGCTGGGGCTTCTCCGGCCTCTGCAGCAGCTCCAAGGAGCAGCAACTGAGTGGTACTGAGCAGCGAGCAGGTGGGAGGTAAGGAGCAAGGGGTCCCAGATTGCAAGAGGAATCCTGGACTGCAAGAGGGCACAGGCTGGGCTGAGTGACCCCCACCCTCACCCCCAGTGCATGAATTTCATGCACCAGGTCCCTAGTAAGAAAAAAAAAAAGAGTAGAGCAAACAGAGTTGGGAGTTGTTGGGAAGAGGTTGTGAATTAACCAGGGTGGTCAGGATGGGCATCATTGAGAAGCTGGCATTTGAACAAGGACTTGAAAGAGAAGAGGCGTGAATTATGTGGTGGCCAGGAGAGGAAAGAAGAGCATTCCAGACAGCAGGAAAGTGAATCTGAATATCCCAAACTAGAGCATACGTAGTATGTTCAAGAAGTGAAGAGGAGGCTGGTGTGACTATAGTCCAGTGAATGAGAGCTAGGGAAGAGATCACACAGGACCTTGTTGGCCATTGTAAGGACATTAGCCTTTACACTGAGAAAAATGGAGAACCATGGTAAGATTTCAAACAGATAAGTGTTAAGGTCTGAATTACATTTTGAAAAGGACCACTCTTGCTGCTCTGTAGACTTTTGAAGAACAAAAATTGAAATGGAAAGACCAATTAGAAAGGCTGAAATTATTCAGATGAGAGATGGACCAAGTGGCAGTGGTGGAAGTGGTAATAAGTAGGTCGAATTCTGGGAGTAATTGGAAGGTCAAGTCCACAGGATGTTTTTATGGATTGTGTGCAAGGCAGGCAATCAGAGCGGAGTCCAGGATGACCCATTTGCCTGAACAAGAGAAAGGTAGAGTTGCTATTGATTGAGATACAGAAGAATGAATGGGAGGAGAGAGTTTGGGTTTGGACATACTCATTTTCAGATGCCAGAGATAGAAAAGAAATGGGGTGGTAGGTGAAAGGAAATTAGGATCAGGGTGAGGTGTTCTTTTGAGGACGAAAGAAATAGCTTGTGTGGTGGTTGTTTTTGTTAAGATGAAAGAATTAACATATAATGGAATTGAAAACCCTTTGATGTAAAAAATACTATTGCACACTTAATAAGACTACAGTATAGTATAAACATAATTTTATAAGCAGTGGGAAACTAAAAAAAAAATTGTATGACTCATTTTAATGTAATATTGATTTTATTGTGTTGGTCTGAAGCTGCAATATCTCTGAGGTGTGCCTGTATTGAAGATGGGACTGGAAACTATGCTTTTGTCTAATTGGGAAAATAATTGTATTTCTAGATTAATGAGCACTTCTACTAGGCCCTAATAACTAGGGGAATTGAATTGATGTTTTATATATGGACTGACAGTAATGATGCTTGATAGTAATATGCCAGGTCTCATTTAAGAAGATAGTGTTGAGCTGAAACGGGTTTGGCCCTGTGGATAGAGCATCGGCCTGCGGACTGAAGGGTCCCGGGTTCGATTCCGGTCAAGGGCATAGACATTGGTTGTGGGCACATCCCTGGTGGGGTGTGTGCAAGAGGCAGCTGATCAAAGTTTCTCTCTCATCGACGTTTCTAGCTCTCTATCTCTCTCCCTTCCTCTCTGTAAAAAATCAAAATATATTAAAAAAAAAAAAAAAAAGAAAAGAAAAAAAGAAAAGAAAAGAAAAGAAAAGAAAAAGAACATAGTGTTGGACCTGGCTGGTGTGGTTCACCAGCCAGATCCAATACTATGTTCTTTTTCTTTGGTTGGGCATCGTCCTATGCACCAGGAGGTTGCAGGTTTGATTCCACGTCAGACACACATGCTTGGGTTGCAGGTTCAATCCCCAGTAGGAGATGTGTAGGAGGCAGCTGATGAATGATGTACTCTCACATTGATCTTTTTTTTCCCTCTCCCTTCCTTTCTCTCTAAAAGTCAATAAAAACTATTTTTAAAAACAGAATATAGTGTTAAAATCACAGTTTATCACATTTTAGGGTTGATGTTAAATTTTTTCCCCTAGCCTAAATTCCAAATATTATAAACCTTATGAGTAAAGACCAGTGATTAGATGTTACATAGTTGAAGCAGCTAAATTGGAAGTTAAAAGTGGTAAATACTGGGTCAACGAGATGAGGAAATGTTATGCAAAACACCTTTTAAAAGTAGTGATAAAATATAATGTCTTCACATACTTTTTTTTTATTAAGTGTATTGTGGTGACATTGGTTAATATAATTAAACTAGAAGCCATGTGCATGAAATTTGTGCATGGGAGGGGGGAGTCCCTCAGCCCAGCCTGCACCCTCTCCACTCTGGGACATCCCTCCACAATCCAAGACTGCTGACTCCCAAACACTCACCTGCCTGCCTGCCTGATTGCCCCTAACCACTTCCCTGCCAGCCTAATCAGCACCTAACTGTTCCTCTGCTGGCCTGATTGCCCATAACTGCCCTCCCCTGCCAGTCTGGTCACCCCTAACTACCCTCTCTTGCCAGCCTGGTTGCCCCTAACAGCCCTCCCCTGCCAGCCTGGTCATCACCAACTGCCCTCCCCTGCAGGCCTGATCCCCCCCAATTGTCCTACTCTGCAGGCCTGGTCTCCCCCCCAAAAAACTACCCTCCCTTGCAGGCCTGGTCACTCCCAACTGCTCTCCCCTGAAGGCTTGATACCCCCCAACTGCCCTCCCCTGCCAGCCTAGTCCCCCCAACTGCCCTTCCCTACAGGTTTGGTCCCCCACAACTGCCCTCCCCTGCAGGCATGGTCCCCCCTAACTGCCTTCCTCTGCTGCCTGATCACCCCCAACCGCCCTCCCTTGCAGCCCTGGACCCTCCCAAATACCGTCCCATGCCAGCTATTTTTTTGGCAGCCATTTTGTGTCCACATGGGGGCAGCCATCTTTGACCACATGGAATGGCCATCTTGTGTGTTGCAGTGATGGTCAATTTACATATTGCCTCTTAATTATATAGGACTAGAGGCCTAGTGCATGAAATATATGTACTTTACCAAAGAGATTAAAACTTTAAAAAAGAACCAATCAGAAATCCTGGAAATGCAGCATGTGATTAAGGGAATTAAGAGTGGACCACTGGCCTAGCTCAGTGGATAGAGCACCCGCCTGCAGACTGAAAGATCCCAGGTTTGATTCTGGCCAAGGGCATGTACCTTGGTTGCGGGTACTTCCCCAGTAAGAAGTGTGCAGGAGGCAGCTGATCGATGATTCTCTCTCATTGACTAGGGGCCCGGTGCATTAAATTTGTGCACAGGGGATTGGTCCCTCAGCCCAACCTGCACCCTCTCATGGCTGGCGTGTGCAGCTAAGTCATCAGTGGCTAAGTCATCAGTCACATATCCCTCAAGGGCTCCTGGACTGCAAGAGGGCACAGGCTGGGTTGAGAACTGACCCTTTCTAGTCTCATTACATTGTTTCCTTCACCTTTTTTACTTAATCTATCTCTTGTAATATATAATATTAAAGGATGTTCTG
This sequence comes from Pipistrellus nathusii, assembly GCA_963693515.1. Lineage (NCBI taxonomy): Eukaryota > Metazoa > Chordata > Mammalia > Chiroptera > Vespertilionidae > Pipistrellus > Pipistrellus nathusii. The sequence goes on from OY882869.1 coordinate 47,281,209, forward strand.
GATGACAATTGAAAGAGGAATATCTTGAAAAAGCAGTTTCTCAATAATTATTTTATTTTAGTTTAATCTGGGTCTTGCTTCTAGTCTTATTTAATTCATATTTTCTTTCTTTGGTTTTTCTCATAATTCTCTCAGTACTGGATAATGTAAAATCTTTTATACACTACTATTATTAAATAGTTTATAAAGAATTAATTATAAATAAAAACTTATTGCCAGATAGCTTTCATTTAGAGCTATTATGTAAAAGTCTGTATTTGATTTTTTTTTTAAATCATTACCAAAGTTATGAAACCAATTGTTGTTAAAAAGCAGGCCCTGTCCTTTTCTTGAGTAATTCATTCAATCTAGAGGTAGTTTGTCAGAATTAAAAAAAAAATTAATTATATTTGTTTTCCAGAAATGTTTTATCTCTTTTAAACAAAAATAATGTAATTGCTTAATTTTGCATTGAATACTTTATTCTCTCACCCCAACTTTTACTTGTTCACAGAGTTGTAAATTATGATTCCATCAATAAAAAGGACTACTATACTATTAGTGACAAAGCAGTGACACGCATTCATAATGATGAGGACATTGAATATATCGACATTAATCGATGGGAACAGGAATACCTGTATCACAGAGAACTCACTAAAATTCCCATATTTTCACTTTTCCGAAAATGGAAGGCTTTCAATGTATGGAAGAAGAATGTGCGCTCCAAGAAGATCAAAGGATGTCGAGAAGCTCTACTAGATAATTTGTTCATTGTTAATCATGTATGTATTTGTTAATCATATTTTAGAAGAATTACAGAAAAATCGGTGTACCTATTACAGGTGTTGATATAGACTGTCCCTGAACTAGACTATTTCATCTAATATTCTTTTTAATGTTAAATGATGACAGGTTTCACCTTGTCACATTTAAGAGTCTGACAGTCTAGCAGTGTTTCTATATTTGACTGGAGTTGTAAAATGCAAAAGTATGAGGGTTGCACAGGTCCCCTTTGATAAGAAATAACCTCAGGCTTGGATTTAGGACCCCCTTTATTGTTGGTGAGGAAATTTGCGTATCCTTTTGAACAGAGTAGGCTGGGAACCCCTTTTACCGTCTCTCATCTTTGAGATACTCTTGACTTTATGGTCCAAAATGATTTGGAGGCTTGTTTTCATGGGCCAGTACTTCCCAATATATCATATGTTTTCTTCTACCATGGATTCAGACAGTAGGGAAATTTTTAATATTTACTTTGGAGGATAGTTAAAGTTAGTCTGAAAGATTGTTATCAAGATGTCAGTGATAAGGGAGGGCTGGAGGGGGTCTATGGGGCAAAAAGAGACATAGGTAATACTTTTTTTAAAAAAAAGTATTTAAAGAAAGGTGTCCATGATACAGTAAAGAAACATTGAAGTAATATGGATAACACAGATATTAGTACAAAATAAGTGCATATGATGTACCATCTCAGGTCATCCATTCCATAAAGTGTTCTGAATTGTGAAAAATATTCTTACCCTTCTTGATAGCAAATTAAACCTCATAGATCTCTAATTTCAGGAAGGGTCCATCCTTAAGGTTTGTTCTCTTACTTTATGTCATTCTCTATGTCCACCATTCATACCAAAAGTGTTTTGATCTTGTTAATAGCTTCTCTTAAATGTAGCCCTAACACCGTGGTCAGCAAACTGTGGCTCGCGAGCCACATGCGGCTCTTTGGCCCCTTCAGTGTGGCTCTTCCACAAAATACCACGTGTGGGTGTATGAAATACAGTGCGACTGAAACTTCGTGGGCCACGTGCAAAAGTCGGTTTTTGGCTCTCAAAAGAAATTTCAATCATTGCACTGTTGATATTTGGCTCTGTTGGCTAATGAGTTTGCCAACCACTGCCCTAGATAGTTAACATTAGTCTTATATTTGCAATTAGTTCATTGGTGGGGGTGGGGCTGAGTCCCTCAAATTAATGTGGTCCTTCAAATTTTTCTTTCTAAAATTCTTTCAGCAACAATGTTATTGTCACTTGTGCCTACGTTTTTTATAATGACTTTATTGAAGTACAATTTGTGTACTATACAGTTCACCCTCTTTAGGTATACAATTTAATGATTTTAGTATTTTCACAAAATTGATCAACTATGACCACAATAAATTTTATAACATTTCTATCACTACAAAAAGAAACCCCAGTACATATTATTGATCACTCTACATTTTTCCTTAACTCCCTTACTACCCCCACCTCAGCTCTAGGCAGCCACTAAACTACTTTTGTCTATTGATTTGCCTAATATGTACATTTCATAAAAATGGAACCACAGACTGTGTGGTTCTTTGTGACTGGCTTTTTTCAGTTAGGGAAATGTTTTCAAGATTCATCTATGTTGTGGCATAGCATTTACTTCTATTGTCCAATAATATTCCACTGTAAGGAAGCACATGTTTTATTTATCCATCCATCTATTAATGGATATTTGGGTTGCTTACACTTTCTGGCTATTATGAATAATGCTGCTATGAACATTTGTATACAAGTTTTTGTCTGGACATATTCTTAGGAGTGGGATGTTTAACCTTTTGAGGAACCACAAAATAGTTTTCCAAGCCCACGAACAATTTTAAATTCTCACCAACAGCATATGAAAGCTTCAGTTTTTCATATTATCATTATATTTGTCTTTTTCATTATAGTAGTAATTCCTACCAGTTGAAAAGTGGTATCTCGTTAAGATTTTGATTTACATTTTCTTAATAGGTATTGATAGTGAACATCTTTTCATGTGCCTGTTGGTCATTTGTTTATATTATTTGGAGACTTATTTATTCAGATAGTTTGTCCATTTTTAAATTGGGTTACTTGTATATTACTATTGAGTTAGCAGAGTTCTTTATCTATTCAGAATACAAATTCCTAATCAGATATCTGATTTGAAAATTTGTTCTCCCATTTGTGTGCTGCCGATCCACTTTCTTGATAATATTATTTAAAGCACAAACTAAATTTGAATTTTGATGATATCTATTTTATCCATTTTTTATTTTGCTGTTTGTGTTTTTGCTGTCATATCTACAAAACTTGCCTAATTCATGGTCTAGATTTACCCCTAAGTTTCTTCTTCTAATTGTTGTATAGATTTAGCTCTTACACTTAGGTCTTTAATTCATCTTGTGTTAATTTTTGCTCATGGTGTAAGGTAGGTGTCCAACTTCATTCCTTTGCATGTCTCTATCCAGTTGTCCTGGCTCTATTTGTTATAAAGACTATTCTCTCCCCTATTGAATTGTCTTGGCACTCTTGCCAACAATCAACTGACAATAAATGTGAGGGGTTTTGAACTCTCAATTCTATTCTCTTTATTTATTCTTATGCCAGTAACACACTGTATTGTATACTGAAGCTTTGTAGTAAATTTTGAAATTGGGAAATCTGAGTCTCCTATGCCCCTTGAATTTCCACATGAATTTTAACATCAGCTTGTCAATTTCTGCAAAGAAGCCAGTTGTGATTTTTTGATAGGGATTGCTTTAAAGCTGTAGATGAATGTTGTAAGTATTGTCATTTTAACAATATTATATTTTTTGGTCCATGAACATAGTATAACACCTTCCCATTTATTTATATCTTCTTGAATTACTTTCAACAATGTTTTGCAGTTTTCTGAGTATATGTTTTTCATTTCTTCGTTAACTTATTCCTAAATATTTTATTCTTTTTGATACTATTGTAAGTAGAATTATTTTCTTAATTATCATTTTAGATTTTTCATATACATGTAGTGTATATATATATGATATATAAGTAGTATATATATATATAGTTTATGTAATTACTTTTAATTAGAATGTAGCAATATATTTTATTTTTATATATTGAGACTGTTTCCTGAAAACTTGCAGAATTTTTGTTTGACCCTCACAGTTTGGTTGATGTGTGTGTGTGTGTGTGTGTGTGTGTGTGTGTGTGTGTGTTCCTTATTCAATGAATAAGAATATATCATCAGCAAATAGATAGTTTTACTCCTCCTCCCCCATATAGATGACTTTTATTTAATTTTCTTGCCTAAGTTCCCTGGCTAGAACATTCTGTTGAATAGAAGTGGCAAGAACAGAAATATTTGTCTTGCTTCTGACCTTAGAGGAAAAGCTTTCAGTCTTTCACCATTAAGTATGATGATAAAGCAGTTGCTTTCTATTTCTAGTTGTTGAATGTTCATATCATGAAGCCATTATGATCTGTCAAATGCTTTTCATGCATTTATTGAGTTTATCGTGTAATAAGCATGATTTATTATAGTAATTGATAATCAGATATTAAACCAATCTTGCATCCTTGGTATAAATAATATTTGGTCATTATGCATAATGCTTTTTATATATAGCTAGATTTAGTTTGCTAGTATTTTTTTTAATCCTCATTCGAGGACATGTTTTTATTGATTTTTAGAGGAAGGGACGGAGGGAGAGAGAGGAAGAAAGAGGGAGAGAGAAACATTTCTGTAAGAGAGAAACATCCATTGGTCGCTTCCCATTCATTCCCCAATCAGGCACCAAACCCACATCCCAGGGATGTGCCCTGATGGGGAATCAAACCCGAAACCTTTTGGTGCATAGGACAACACTCCAACTAACTGAGCCATCTGGCCAGGGCTGACTTGCTAATATTTTGTTGAGGATATTTGTGTGTGTGTGTGTGTGTGTGTGTGTGTGTGTGTGTGTATATATATATATATATATATATATATATATATATATATATATTCATAAGGAAGATTGGTCTATAGTTTTATTCTTTTCTTGGGATATGTTTGGCTGGTTTTGGTATTAGGATAATACTAGCTTTGTAGAATGAGTTTGGAAATGTGCCTTCTATTTTTTGAAAGAGTTTATGAAGAATTGATATTTTTTTAAAAAACATTTGGTAGAATTCACCAATGAAACCATCTGGGACTTTGCTTCCTTTTTGAAGCAAAGATACTTTATCATCTCTTACATTTTCAGATTTCACTCTTCTCTAGACTTAGGTGTGTATTTAGTATTAATTTTTAAGTATTGTTTAACATTGCATATCATTTCAACCTGCTAAGTACTTGATTTTGCTGTTTTTTTAAATAATGTGTTATTTTGTTGTACGTGATACTTTCAGGTAGTTTTCTGTTATTTTATTTTTATATTCATTCAAACATTCTCATCATTTATTTTCATATGAATGTCCCTTTGTAATGAAAATCTTTATAATTTTTATTTTTAGTCATTCATTGCTTTGCAGACAAACCACTCTTAATTTCATGGATTTACATAATTATTCCTCCACTTAGGACGGGATGCCTCTTGTCCCTTTTGCTGTAGCATTTTTAACACTGGATCAGAATGTACATTAGGGTACTTGAGCCAGAGTCTCTGGCTGGACCAAGACTTACAACTCTAGTGGGTTCTTTAAATACCAAATTGTATAGACCACCCAGATGTTCTGATGATAAGGTTAGGGGAAATTAAAGGTTTGGTGCCATGGTGAATATAGGACTAGCACATCCTAAGAGTTCTTGCATTCCAACTAAAGACAAGGTGCCTCAGCATGACCCTGATTTTCATGAACTTTTTATAGCAAATGCAGCTCTTCTGCACATATCTTCCAAAATCTAATGTTTCCCCACAGGCTTTCTGACCCAGTCACCAGCCTCCAGATGAATAATACTGATTTCCCATCTCTGAAATAGTGACATTCATTTCAGTACAACTGGCAAAAACTCTATTGAAATGAACTTTGCAACAACAATAGCAAATAAAAGCTCATATAATAAAGAAGCTCAAGGGGTGAATACCTTTATGCATGGCTGAATTCAGAAATTCAAATGATATCTTGTCATCTTTATTTTTCCCCATCTTTCATTTCTGTATTTGTCTGTGTCTTTTTCATTCTCAGTTGGGTTCCTAGAATGAGCACCACCTCCAGCTCTAGGTGTAGTTGGCTCTTTTAATGAAAAGACAATATCTCTTGATGGGATGCTGTAGAGAACACTGATTGGCTCAGCGTGGCCACATGACCAATCCTGAACCAATCACTGCACAGCTAGTAGTAGTCTAATAAACCAGGCTTCGATGTGTGCCAATTCCTCAATCCCATGATGAATGAAGTGAGAGCCCACCTTATCAAAACCACATGGTAGTGAGTTTCAAAAAAAAAAAAAAAAAAGAGGGATTCTATCACCAGAATAATTGTAGGTAGGTCAAGGGAAGTGTCCTGGGCAGCAAAAAGTATAATTACCTCGGTCCTTTACATATTGAAACCCATCATCAAGATGACAAATTCTTCCTCCTCTACAATTCTGCTAATAATTTAAAATAATGCTTACTCCTTATCACCTTCATTGGGCACTATTGATATAACAGCTCAAGAATGAACCACCTAATCCAGATTCATCTGGAATTTATTACCAACAGAAATAACAAAGAGGTGAGAGGAGAGTGGGGGACACTTACAGTCTCTCTTAATATTCAAGACAGCTTTCCCAATTGTTCTTCATGCTGACAGCCAGCTATTTAGGTTAAGCTAACATAGTTTCTTGTATATTTTTTTTTCTTCCAAAGAATTCCCCATTGTCAAAACTCACTTTTTGGCAGACCATCAATGTCAGTTCTGCTCTTCACCTGGACCCTTACTTTTTGTCTCTTATAATTTTGCTTTAAGAATTTCCTCTGGAGTGCTCCTGACTTCCTTGCTTTCACTGCTCCATTTTGCTTACATTGTCATCCCTACTCCTATAACTATTTCATTTATTTAGTATCTTATTTCAACTCATAGACTTAAGATCTAAACTTTTGCTTTTTTATTATGCAAATTCCCCCTTCAGATGATCTCTGAGGGCTATATGACTTCCAAATGGTTTCTCACAAAACTCTCTTCACTTAAGACCTTGTTAATTACAACTTGCCTTTATTGCACTTGGAAGAAATAAAGCACTGAACATTGGTCTCTATAACTGTTGTCTGTCCTGTTTTGAAAGCTCCTAAAAAGTATATAACACATAAACCTATGTCACATACAAATAAATTAATGTTAACTTTATTTATATAATGTAATTGCTCCTCCTTTGATTAGATCAGGGGAAGTCAGAGAGAATGTCCTTGGAACATCCTTAGAACATGCACCTTTGAAGCAAATGGCCTAGAACTCTGATTGATGATGTTGGCATAGAGAAAGAATAAGTTAAGATCATGTGGCTGGATTTCACAAATACTTTCATTCTCCCAGCTCACATCACAAGACAGGTTTTAACAGTGACTGAACTTTCTTTGTAGCAACTCTTTACCCACTGAAAATCTAAAGTTAAATTTGTCTTTGTTCTCTGTCACAATTTCTTAGATCAATAGATAGGCCCCTCCGTTTATCATGGTGACTAGACATTGTAAAGTCTTCAAAGTAGCCATTGGCCAAACCAGGTGAAATGTAAGATTTACAGAGTCCTTCCCTGGCCCTTGTGGCTTGATTGGGTGTTGTCCTGTGCACCAAGAGGTGCTGGTTTGATTCGGTTTGATTCCCGGGTTAAGGAACATATCTGGGTTGCAGTCTCCATCCCTGGTGGAGGACATGTGGGAGGCAGCCAATGAGTGTTTTGCTTTTCCATGGATGTTTTTCTTTCTTTCTCTCTTCCTCTCACTCTAAAAATCAATAAACTAAAAAACTAAATAAATAAATAAAAATAAGATTTATGGAGTCCTCACTTTCATAGCTAAAAAACATGCATTCCAAATTAGAACAAGAGAATGCAGACCAATTAAATCTGGTAATTCAAAGAATACTTTTAGAACAACATTTCAAATGTGTTCTTTTTAACATATGCAAGAATAGCTAAAATTAACATATGGAGTTCTTTTCCTTAACAACCATTCTTGCTTTCTAAATACCTTTATATTCTAAAAATGCTTTTTTAAATGAAATAATGATATATTTCTATTTTCATTCAGTATTTGCGACCAGCTCTTCTTAAAATAAACCAACTGTGCTATCAGTTGAGTTTTATGGGGCTTTGTTATATTGAAAAAGGTCACACCTATACCCTGCAAGAATTTCAGTTGACACAAGTTGTACACCTGAAAGAGGTAAAGATGTTTGTCTGTAAGTTTCAAGAACTTTTTTCTATTATTGCTACTTCAGTACCACTAATTATACATATCATTAATGTCTAGATGACAGATCACCTGGAATACTTTCGAAACGAGGCCAAAGATGTGGTCAGGAAGGCTTGCCGTACTGCTTTGCGCGCTATAGGATTCACTCCTGATGACTGTGATGAGGAAGGTAGGGAGGGGAGAGAGCTTTCACAGATCAGATGTTGTGTCTTTCTAAAATAGTCACTCTTGCCCAACCAGTGTTGCTCAGTGTTTGAGCATCAACCCATGAGTCAGGAAGTCACAGTCCGATTCCCGGTCGGGGCACATGCCCAGGTTTCGGGCTCCATCCCTAGTAGAGGGTATGCAGGAAGCAGCCAATCAACAATTCTCTATTATCATTGATGTTTCTCTCTCTCTCCCTTTCTCTAAAATCAATAAAAACATTTTAAAAATAGTAACTCTTGCCCTAGCCAGTTTGGCTCAGTGGAGAGAGCATCAACCTGTGGACCGAAGAGTCCCGAGTTTGATTCCCATCAAGGGCATGTACCTCAGTTGCAGGCTCCTCCTAGGCCTGGGTCCTCCTGTTCAGGGTGCTTGCGGGAGGCAACCAGTTGATGTATTTCTCTCATATCGATATTTCTCTCTGTCTTTCCCTCTCTCTCTCCCACTCTTTCTAAAAATCAACGGTAACATGTCCTCAGGTGAGGATTTAAAATTAAATAAATAATAAAACAGTAACTCTTTTTTACTTCTTAAATTTAATGATTTATTTTCAGTTCTTCCAAATTTGCAAGATAGATTATGAATTCAATACATACTGGAGGGGAGGGGAGTACCAGCAAATAGCGCATTTTCCTTGTATTAACCCTGCTTGTATATATAGTATTTCTAAACTGGTTACAGAACCTTTATTTCATGAGCATTTTATGGTGGACACTTAGCATATTAGATGACTGGATACTAAGCATATTAGTACAGCCAAGAGGTTTGTTAAAATTAAGGGACTGGCTGGATCTCCGGATTGGCCCCAGCTGGCATGTACTCTAGAGGATAACTAAAATGCAGCTGGGAAAAAAAAAAGGGTAAAGTGTCACTGGGAAAGAGATAACAGAGTACACAGGTCAATGTTAAACAGAATGTTAATAAACCGTCTACAGTCTTTTCCTGAGTTGAAATCCTTTAATGTGAAATTCTTTTGGATAACTGGACTGTTTTCTGGAGTTTGAATGATCTCACAAACCAAAGCATTTTGTTTTTGTTTTGTGGTTGTTGTTTTTTTCAATGTTGCTTGTTTTTTAATCCGTATTGAGGGGGTGGGAAATGGAATTATTACATAAGAATTATTATTGTTGTGTCTTATGCTGTTCTAAGATGCTAAGAAATCGTCATTTGGTGGCGGTCTCATTGAGTTGCCTGCTTATGTAAACTCCGAGAACATGAAATACACGCAGCAGGCCAGGAAAAGGCGTTATTGCAGGAGGCTGACTTGGTAAGTGATTATTCTTTCTTTTGAGAAAAATTAGGGCATTTGTCATTCTCAGTTTCATTCAAAGTTAAAGCCTTTATGGCAGGATTCACTAGTAGTGATGGGAGTCTTAGAGGCTATGGTTGCCTGAAGGCAGTCCCAGAAGCCTGCCCGTCCACCTGCCCCCTAGCAAAGCAGCGGCTGGGTGTGGCAAGCTGGTAGAGAATGGGGGGCATGTCCAAGGCCAAGAGCTTCTCTTTGACCTCTAAGGCTGTGTTTCCCCCTAGCCCAGCCTGGAGCCTGGCGCCTGGCGCTGGCTATGGTAAGAAGCCAGGCACACAGCAGTTTGTACATAGCGATATTGCCACATAACGTTCCACACTTTCCCTAGGGAAGGTTTTGCAACTGGGAGACAAGCCATCCACAGGGTCTCACCAGGGCACTCGTCCTCAGTAGGTTTTAGCTCTGCCATTGCTTATCCAACTGGATCTTAACATTGTTCCAGAGTTTGGATTTCACGCCTTTCTAAAACGTCATTACTACAGAAAACTCTTGCAAACAGAGTCACCAGGCATTATCTGAATTGTGTGTGGTACTATATACTGATTATTGTTACTCAGGGCTCACTAATTTAGTCCAACTTTTACAACCATCCTATATAATAAAAGCCTAATATGCTAAGTGTCCAGTCTTCTGGCCAGCTGTTCGACCAATCAAAGTGTAATATGCTAATGATATGCTAAGGCCACTCAACTGCTCACAATGATGTGCACTGACCATCAGGGGGCAAACAGTTGACTGGTCAACCAGTTGCTATGATTTGCACTGACCACAATGGGGCAGATGCTCCGACCAGTAGGTTAGCTTGCTGCTGGGATCCAGTCCATCAGGACTGAGCGAGACAGCCGGACACACCCTGGAGCCCTCCTATGGTCTCTCCCCAGCCCTGATTGTGCACCAGTGGGGTCCCTCGGCCTGGCCTGTGCCCTTTCACAATCTAGGACCCCTTGGGGGATGTCAGAGAGCCAGTTTTAGCCCAACAGTGGAATGACCAGTCACTATGATGCTCACTGACCACCATGGGGCAGACACTCAATATAATGTTGCCCCTGGTGGTCAGTGTGCTCCCACAGGGGAAGTGCTACTCAGCCAGAGGCCTGCAGTGCTAAGGATGTCAGACTGGAGTAGGCCTAAGCCATCAGTCAGACACCCCCCAAGCGCTCCTGAACTGTGAGAGGGCACAGGCTGGACTGAGGCACCTTTCCCCCCTGCACAAATTTTGTGCACTGGGCCTCTAGTCTATTTAATAAATATTAATGGTGCATCAGTTATATGTGAGATAATATGATCATGTTGTCTGTGTCACTGAAGTCAGTGGAGCAATCCTTGAGGCCATCATCTCAGGCCTCCAAGCGTTAGAGGCCCCTTGGGCTCCAATTAAACAGAATAAAAAGTTACTCTAAATGCCTTGCTGACTCAACTTACATGCTAAGCACTCAAGGAAACAAAATTTGCATCTTTGGGTTAGCAATTGCCATTAAGCAACATTTATCCAATAGTGAAGATTTCACGCTTTACTTTTAGAATGTTAGTTACAGATGTTGTATATTTACTGATTTCTCCTCTAAGGTATTAAAAAAAATCTATAGTGTTTTTTGTTTGTTTGTTGTTTGTTTGTTTGTTTGTTTTTTGGCTAGGTGAGCTAGGTACTTTTCCAGTAATAACTGTATTGCTCATTAATATTCTATTGAATAGTTGGAACCCCTAGCTAAATTGAATATGATTGTGTTTTAAAATGAATAATGTCCAAGAAAAACAGCAAATCTCTGATATTGTAATAAAAAAGTGGGCACAGAGAAAATATATTCTAAAATTTAAATACTTTAGAGTCACTTTCAAAGATATGTAGTGAATATAAAAAACTGAAGCTGTATTTTTTTTCTTTTTAAGCTTTATTCGTCTAAATGATTACCTAATTGAGAACACAATGCACGTCTTAACAGTAAATTCTGTTACCACTCTTTTGAATTATCTCACTGACAAACTAAAACGAACACCCTCAGCAGACATCATTCAGAAATGGATTACTGAGGAGAAAGTTGAAGTCACTGATAAGAAGGTATATCCAGACAAATTAAGAAAATTCACCGGTCAGCATTTATTGAGTGCTAACTACTATATTGTGGATTACACTATTTTCTGTGTCTTAAAAAAAATGGGAGAAATGCTTAGCAGTTTTCATAGTATAGCCAGAGCCTACTATACACATATGAAATGGCAGAATAAAAATCAGCATATCAACACATACTTTAACAGAGAAAGTGCTCACTGTGCTGAGCTCACTCTTTCTCTCACAGGAATTTGCTAAATATTATTTCATGTGTTCATTCAACAGAGATTCCTTAAGTACCTACTGTGTACCAATCCCTGTATTGGGTGTTGTGTATATAGTGATGAAAAGATAGAATTCTTGCTCCCAGGAAATTTACAGTTTGGGACCTTTCATGGGTATGAATTGGCAAAGAGAAGAGCTGGGGTGGTACAAATGGAAGAAATGAGAAGCACATCATGAAGCACATCTTTGTGCTTTGAGTGGATACTTTCTTGGGAGAAAGTTGTTCTTAGAGTCACAGAGTAATTGAGATGTTTGAGATGAAATAGTACACATTCTTTCAATGTATTCTAGCATAGCTAAGAGAGAAATCATATTATCTCATACCACATTTCCCAGCTCCATCCTGCATAACAACTTCATGCCAGCTACCTAATAATACTGCAAAACATGCTTATTTGTTTCATCAAGCTACCCACCTCCAAGTCTCAACTTCCTCTCCAGGAAAATCAACTGTGCCATTTCAAGGACTGATATTCTTTGCTATGGTTTCCCTTTTTCTCTAAAAGTTGTATGTGAATTGCATACTCCTTTTCATCTCTTCCTATTCTCAATTCCTCTATTTTTTTATAAATACTGTTACATCTTAAAAGTAATATTCATTTTTTTGTAATTGTAAAAATAATATATGCCATGCAGAAAATTTGAAAAACACAGAGATGTACAAAGAAGAGCATCCTTTGCTATCCAAATATAACTATTTCCAAGGGGAAAATAAGGTATCACACACCTTACTTAATGCTTAATCACCTGTTTTTTTCCACTCAGCAATGTTTTGTGAAAAATCTCCCAAGTTAATATGTGTTTTTTGTATAATATTCTCATGTAGAAATATACTATATACTAGTATCTTGTAAATATTTAGTAAATAATTTTCTACTACTGATCACTTTCTCACTACTAATAATGTTGCAAAGAACATCCAGAAACCTCTGATTTTTCCCCTTAAAAGAAAGTCCTGGCTGTGGAATTAATTGTTGGGTCAGAAATATGCTCATTTGTTAAGGCTTTGATACTAATGCATCACTCTCCTGTGGTGGGCTAGCAGGGTCGTGGCATACTCAGCCCCAAGGCACCTTATATGCCACATCAGCTCAGCCAGGTTCAGTGACCTTGAGAAAGGGCGGTGAAGGATTGAGAAAAGACAGACAAGAGAATGAAAGCTGGGTCTCAGTGGGACACTGCTCCCTCATAGAGAGACACTGCCACGGACTACAAGCCATGTCTTTCTTTATTTTATAGCCAGAGTAAGGGCGAGGTCAAGATGTTTACAGCATTCTCATGGGTTTCAGTCCTACTCAGTGACATGCACCTGATCAAGCTTTGTTTACTTGCAGCCTGTATCACTTAGACACGCGGGGCCATGTGTTCGGAGCATCGGTTCAAGCTTACAATTATAGCTGTTGACTATAATTGTGCTGTGAAGGCTCTTCCCTCCAGGATGGGACTTGCATGTGGTCACAAGAGGACTGTGCCCTCTCATTGGTCCAGGCTTGAACCTGTCCAAACACTGTAGCCGTGCCCCACACTCTCCGGAAAATTTTGTGTCAATTTATAAACTTCCTAGCAATATTTGAGAATGATCTTTACTCATGTGCACACTAGATAATATCATTCATTTTCATCTTTGTTAATCTGATGGATATAAAGTAGTACATCACTGCTTTTAAGTGTTATATTCCTTTAATTGTTGCCCCAGTGCAGGGATAAGAGCCAGAGGTGTGGTGACCAAAAAGACCTGGGTCTGCCACTTACTAAGCAATGTGTCCTTCTCCAGATTCTATTTTCTCAGGGGAGTCTAATGATACGTGCTACATATGATTGGTATGGGATTTACATAGTAAATCCCTGACACATAGTAAATGCTCAATAAATGTCATTACTGAATAAATTATCTTCAGGAGGAGAAGGAGGACGTTGATTGATCATTTGTACTAGTTCATTACTATTTGTGTAATAATTAAATAATACTAGAGGCCCAACGCATGAAATTTGTGCAAGGAGCTTAGCCCTCACAGCCTCAGCCAGCCCTTGCAGCCCCTCACAGCCACAGTAGGTCGTCCGGACGGTCGTTCTGCTGTTGGGTCTAATTAGCATATCAGCTCCTCATTATATAGAATTAGTATCTATTTCTACTGAGTATATTGAGATTTCTATTTAAATATTACGAACCTTCTATCTGCTATATACATTTTTCAGTTCCTTATTTTCCTTTCCATCTTGTTGATAGTATTTTTTTCAAGGAGTTTTCCAATGCTGTCTACTTTTCCAATATCCGCCTTTAATTTTTAATTTCTGTGGTAATATTCTTTGAAAGACATGCCAACATTGTAAAATCAGCTAAGTGTATAAGCTTACATTTGCATGCCTCTTGTAATGGACGAGTTGCCTATCTTACACCTTGGCACCTGTATCTCTCTCACACTGCGAATGTGATCGTTTCAGGCGGCTCCTGGGCTGGAAAAGCAGGAGGAAGACGAGTCTCTCATCCCCATGTTCCTCATAGAACTGATCTTGACCGTGGAGTCACTACTGTTCGAGCCTTCTCTGGACGACTTCCTGGTGTGTTTTTGTCCAGATAACATCATCTAAAAGTTCACCACCTTTTCTTTAACTTGAGACAGATGAGTGGCTTGGTAGGGACACCATCAAGAGAACCTACCAGCCGAAACCGGTTTGGCTCAGTGGTAGAGCATCGGTCTGCGGACTGAAAGGTCCTGGGTTCGATTCCGGTCAAGGGCATGTACCTTGGTTGTGGGCACATCCCCAGTGGGGGGTGTGCAAGAGGCAGCTGATCGATGATTCTCTCTCATCGATGTTTCCAACTCTCTATCCCTCTCTCTTTCTCTCTGTAAAAAATCGAGAGAGAACCTACCATTTCTAAACAAAATTTAGAATTATTATAAGGCACTTCTCAAGAAGCATTCAAGAAATCACTCTGTTGCAAGTACCATTTTTGAAATTTTTTAAAGCATGGTGCATCTGAGAAAATTTTGCTATTTAAGTTTTCAATTGCCGTGAAATAAGTTACCACAAGTTTGGCAGCTTTTTAGAAAGCAAGCATTTACCATCTCACAGTTCCCGTGTTCACGGGTCTGGGCGCTGCTTTGCTTCTACTCTGCCTCAGGACCTCCCCAGGCTGCCATTGGCTGGGATGAGGCCTCCTCAGAATTGTAACCACAGGTGGAGAACCGCTAGCAGGGTCGCTTAAGACCTTCGGAAAACACAGATATTTACATTACCATTCATAACAGTAGCAAAATTACTGTTATGAAGTAGCAACGAAAATAACTTTATGGTTGAGGTCACCACAACATGAGGAACTGTATTAAAGGGTCGCGGCATTAGAAAGGTTGAGAAGCACTGCTCTAGAGCGTGCCCGGCCCATCTGGCCCAGTCCCACCTTCTAATTAATTTTCTTTCAATGTGCATGAATCTGTGCATCAGGCCTCTAGTAAAATCATAAATGCTCATTGAAGTGAATTTGACAAACACAAAAATGATAATTAGAATAATCTATAATTAAGTGTGTCAGAATTAGGAATAACCCTTTAACATTTTTATATTTTCCCCACTTTTGTTTCACTGATATACCAACACACCTAACTTACCATGAGATTTTATAAATACATTTTTAAATAGAATATTACATATCCATTTTATCCCGCACTCTCTCTTCTTTAAACTTAACATTTATCATAAGTTTTTTTTCCATATCATTGATTAATCTTTGGAGACACCATGTTGAAGGGGTCTCTAATTTTCTATTGTATAAATTTATTACAGTCTCACTATTCCTTTTTTTGAACACTTAGGTATTTCATTAATAATAGGTAATACTGCAGTGAGTGTCCTTGCACAGGAATCTTTATTTACATATCTATTTTTTTCCTCTTAGGATAGATTTTTTTATAATGGAAATAACTACTCGAAGTATAAACTTTTAACCCACCTTTTAAACTTTCTCTGATTCTCTTTGGCATACTTTGACCTGCCTTCCCTTATGACTTTTCTGTATTTTGTTTATACTTCAAATATAGAATTCATCATATCTGTTATAATTTTTATTTGCTTCTCTCTCAATTAGAAAATATATTTCCTGAAGGTAGAGGCTGTGTATTCTGATTTCTCATATATTTAGAATCAACACGGTATCTGGCATGGTTCAATTAGTTATTCTTATTTTAGTGTTTCAGAAAATTAAAAATAATTCATAAATATAACCATGTATGTGTTTACATTATGTTTCTTCTTTTCTCTCTAATAGAGTGGTATTTCAGGTGCAATTAATCAATTTCAGAACACTGTGTTATCAGTTCCTAATCTCGTGCCTGACACATATTTTGATGCTTTCACCCGGCCTTATATTAACGACAAACTTGAAGAAAAAACTTGTGGATTAGGTCCAAGCTTGTCGTCAGTATTTGAGGATGACAAGAATTTTCACACAATTATCTTTCAAATAAAGGTATATTTATTTTTACTGAAACTAATATTTAAGAAATTGAACAATATATTTTCTTCCTTTCTTATCTTTGAATCGAATGCTATTTAATCTCTAAATGGTAAACTGTTTTTATGAAGTTTTAGATAGCCCTAGCCAGTTTGCTCAGTGGATAGAGCATCAACCTGTGGACCAAAGGGTCCCGGGTTTAATTCCGGTCAAGGGCACTGCCATACTTTGATTGCAGGCTCCTCCCCAGCCCAGGCCCTGGTCAGGGCTTGTGTCCATCACATGTCTTTCCCTCTCCCTACCATTCTCCCTAAAAGTCAATGGGAAAATATCTTCAGATGGGATTAACAAAATAATTAAGTAAATAAATAGTCCTGGTTGATAAGAACACTGACAACAGGAAAAGGAATTAAAAGTGCAAGATATTTGAGAGAACATCACTTCAGGGGTAGAAAATGAGGTTAAAAAAGAACAAAAAAAACCCACTTTTATTATACAAGAGGTGCAATCCTATATAATAAAGAGCCAGTATGCTAACAGCCGAACGCCCTTCCAGATGACCTTCCAGATGAAGCTGGGGCTGTGAGGACCAGCCAAGGCTATGAGTGGCTGCGAGGGCCGAGCCCCTTGCAAGGATTTCATGCAGTGGGCCCCTAATAAAACATAAATGGAGCATAAACAGAGACACATGAGCCATCATAGAAATAGGTGGTTACCTCCAATACATACTAAAATGTGTAGGGGAAAGTATGATGAGAAATAGGACATTCTCTCGAAGCAGCTCTGCATAAGATATTTATTGACTTCAAAAGGGAAAACAGTAAGTTTGCAGAGATAAAGGCTGTCAGACACCACCTTAACCAACATGTTAATATGACCAGTAGCACAACAAATGGCTGTTATGTCTCTTTTGACATGATGCACTGAAAACTCCTATTACTTCTGTGGTATTAATGCCAAAATGTGCAACTGAATCTTAGCACTAGGTAGAATAAAGCACACATACAAATGAGATATATTTTTCAAAAATGAAAGACAAAGATTGAGGAATTGTTCCAGATTAAAGGAAATCAAAAGAAATAACAAGATGATAAACATGATATTGGATAGGATAGTGAACCAGAAAAAAAATTTTTTTTTCTATGAAAGACATTTTTGGAACAAGTAGCAAAATTTGCATAAGGTCTGTAATTAGATAATAGAATTCATGTTAATGTTAATTTCCTGATTTAGATTATTGTACTATGCTCATGTAAGAATACATCCTTGTGTTTAGTAAGTACATCTGAAATATTTAAGGGTAAAAGTCTCTCATGTCATCACCTTTCTCCCAGATGCTTCATAGTAAAATAATATATATAGAGAAAGAATGATAAAGCAAATATGATAAGGAATTTTAGGGAATTTTGGTAACAGATATATGGAATTCTTTGTACTATTCCAGGAATGTGAATGTGAAATTATTTCAGAATACAAAGGTTTCAAATCATATTTTGAATATGTTGCTATGACCTGTATGATCACAAATCAGAGATACTATTAAGTAAGCTCAAAGGAAACACAAGTTTGACATAGTTTTTTCCTCTCAATTAAAAAAACAAACAGATTTTTATTGATTTCAGAGAGAAGGGGAGAGTAGGAGAAAGAGATAGAAACATCAATGAAGAGAGGGAATCATTGATCAGCTGCCTTCTGCATACTCCACACTGGAGATTGAGCCTACAACCCAGGCATATATCCTGACTAGGAATTGAACCATGACCTGGTCAGGCCTGCCTCTCAATTTTTAATGTAAAGAAATAAACAATAGCAAGAGTGTAGAAGAATAGATAAGAGCCTATCAAAAGGAAATAAATGAACAAATAGCTAGAGGTAACTATATAGGGTGTGTGCTCTTGTATGTCACTAAACTTTCTACTACTACCGGTAGCTATTTTCCATAAAGCATGACTAGCGTGAGAATGTTGGGAATGAGCAATTCCATTGATCACCTCCAGTTTTCCCTGGAACAAATTGTAGTCATTTGCAAAAAATCTTGGTAGAAAAAATAAGGGAAGGCTATGGAGTGCAGCCAGGGAGTCATATATTATCATAGTTCAATGCCTTTCACAGGCATTGAACTATGATAATATATACTGACACAGGCAATAAGGGACTGAAATGATGGGAAATTATTGTTTTGATTTGAAAAGATTTTGTGGGGAAGGGGAGGTTGTAGCCAAGATTA
The DNA here is from genome assembly GCA_963693515.1 of Pipistrellus nathusii. Lineage (NCBI taxonomy): Eukaryota > Metazoa > Chordata > Mammalia > Chiroptera > Vespertilionidae > Pipistrellus > Pipistrellus nathusii. The sequence goes on from OY882869.1 coordinate 47,299,838, forward strand.
AGTGAAGAAAAGGGTTTCATTAGTGGAAATTATGAAGGTGTTTTGGAAAAAGCCTTGCCACTACAGAGAATTTCATAGTAAGATTATTAAGCAATTCATTCTATAGATATGCTGAACACTTTTGCCTTTGCTCAAAAACACTTAAACTGAGACATAATATTTGCAATTTGGAAACAGACAGTGTCTCTTGCCATAGGATTATCAGTGATGTGTAAGTTCACAGTAAAGCTAAAAAATTACATCCTACTCACTATCCTACTTTGCTTTCTTTTCATCATAAGGAACAATTCTTTGAAAGTCAGATTCGAAGATTTTTAAAAATTGTAACTTCCTAAGAGATTCATTAACTGCCTACTCCTGGACCTGTAGGTTGGCATCTTCCCTCACTTACGTATATTGTTGGACTCAGAGCAGGCATTTGTGTTTGTTTGTTTGTTTGTTTGTTTGTTTACATTTCTGCTCAGGAAAAATAATTGTCTTTATTTATAACATTTAGGAAACCATAAAGGCAGCATTTGAATCTGCCCAATTATATGCAGCTACATTTGAAAAGTTCCAGTTATTCTACAGGGAAAATGAAAGTCTTGACTTAGAAGCTCTTAAACTTCAGGAACCTGGTAACTCTTCCAATTTTCCTTGCTAATCATTTTTATAGGGAATTGAGGTTTACTAGTATAGCCTTCTAGATTTGTCTGGTGGTGAGTGGTGGTTTCCTGGCATTTCAGCACATGGAATAGGCTGAACCCAAGGAACCAATTCCAATCATTTAGAGCTTCTATTCCCAGTCTTGAGCCAAAGGCCTCCCAGTCTTCTGCTACCACATCCTCACATTGGACAATAATCCTTCAAGTTCCCATCAGGATGAGACCACCAGACTCCCAGGTTTCCCTTCATCTATTCCTTAGTTCATCCATCCTGTCCCAGTCCTGGAACCAGAGTCTCACAGGCAGTCTGTTGGCTGGGACTTTGGAGTAGCTTGGCCTGGACTCCTGAACGCTGTGTTTCTCCTGTTTTTGGAAACTCTGTTAATCCCTAAACTTCTAAACCCAGTTGTTTGCTAGAGATTAATAGAAGGTAACTTTGCCCCTTTAGGTAGCAGGCCTCGCCTGTTATCATAATGCCTCAAAATACTGTAACATTGCTTTGCACATATTATAAATAATTAATAAATGTCTGTTTGAGTGAACTTTGTGCCAGAGTGTCCCCTGAACAACCCTAGAAGATGATCAGGGGACAGGTTCTGGCTTCCTGACATTGTCAGCCATATCTTACCACTGCGTTTCTATAAATCAGTGTTTTACTCACAACTTCTGTACTTGCTGAGCACTAATGACTTGCTAGATACTGTGCTAAGTAATATTTTGGGTATCTCATCTAAGTCCTTACAGTTCTATGAGGTGAGTATTGGTATTCTTATTTTATGAATAAAGAATTAGAGACATCTAGAGATAAGGAGCCTGCAAAATTTCACAGCTAGTAAGTGGTTTGGAAACATTTTTCTCTGACTTGAAAGCTTGTGTGCTTAATCACTGTACATCCTACCTGTCAATCTCAAAAAGAGATAGAAATTAGCTTTGCTTTTCTATTTCTCTTCAGCTCTGTGACTATGTTCAAAGAGAAACATGGTTATTAGATCAATAACCTTATTGATTCTAATTTGTTTATGTATAAAACTGGTATTTCTTGGAATATTATATAAGAAAGAATATTTACATGATACCATGTAAAAAGACTCTGTGTTCACCCTGGCCAGGTGGCTCAGTTGGTTGGAGCATCATCCTGTATACCAAAAGGTTGCAAGTTCGATTCTTAGTCAGGGCACATACTTAGGTTACAGGTTCAATCTCTCAACAGAATGCTTGCGGAAGACAGCCGATCGATGTTTCTCTCTTACATCGCTGTTTCTCTATCTCCTCTCTCCCTCTCCTTCTCTCTCTCAAATCAATAAACATATCCTCGGGTGAGGATTAAAAATAAAAGACTTTGTTCAAATAAGTTTGGAAAGCACTAGACCAGTGGTCGGCAAACTGCAGCTTGCGAGCCACATGCGGCTCTCAAGCTGCAGTTTGCCGCTCTGTTGACTAATGAGCTTGCCAAACACTGATAGGGGCTTAATCGTGAGGAACAATAACAGGCTGAAATTATTGAAATCGAGAGTTTAGGTCAGTGGTTGGCAAACTCAGTCAACAGAACTGCAAACTGCAGTTTGCCGACCACTGCACTAGACTAAGCAACGTTTTACAGTTTCCTTACCAGAGGACTTCTCAGATTATTTGACATCCTTATTTTGTCAGTTCTGAGCAAAACACAACAAAAACTTCTGAAGTGAGTAGGGTAGGTAATTGTCCTTTTTTCTATTATTCGGAAGCTGAATCTCAGAAAGATTAAGTGACCTTTAAAGACTAACCCTAGGTATTCAAACACTCTGTCTGGTGTGTTCTTTATACATGTCAAACTCCGCCATTATTCAGGAGAGGAGAGGACATGGATGAGGGCAGGAATGAACACTCTTGATCTTCAGGTCTCACTCAGGAGCTCAGTCTGACCCACGTGGATGAACTAATTGGAAATAACTTAGCTAAATTTGAGAGGGTGTGGGATTTTGAAAGGCAAGCAGAGTAGTTTAGAACCATATGTCTGTTAGGAAAGGTTGAGTTTGACCAATAGCATGATAAAAGTATATTCAAGGGTAAGCAAGCTCCCACTGGTTTCAGGTGGACTGGGGAAGGGAGGAAATGGAGGCAGGAAGGTCATCAAAACCCAACTGCAGCACATGGCAGATGCAAGCTGGCAAAGATCCTGACCGTGATGTGCGAGCAGGTTGGCAGAGGTGGTGGGAAGAGGAACGGAGAAAACTTTAGCTATGCTTGATCTCTTGTGTCTCAAACTTTTATTGTTAACTAGAGGCCTAGTGCATGAAATTCGTGCACAGGGGGGTCCCCTCAGCCCAGCCTGCACCCTCTCCAATCTAGGACCCCTTGGGGGATATCCAACTGCAGGTTTAGGCCCAATCCCCAACCCCCAGGATTGGGCCTAAACTGGCAGTCGGACATCCCTCTCACAATCCTAGACAGCTCACTCCTAATTGCTCACCTGCCTGCCTGCCTGATTGCCCCTAACTACCCCTCCCCCCACTGGCCTGGTCACTCTTTACTGCCCCCCTGCTAGCCTGGTCACCCCCAATTTCTCCCCTCTGCCAACTTGGTCACCCCTAACTGCCCCCCGCCCCGCCAGCCTGGTTGTCCCCTCCCTGCCAGCCTGACCACCCCCAACTGCCCCCTTCTGCCAACTTGGTTACCCATAACTCCCCCCACCCCCCTGCCAGCCTGGTTGTTTCACACAGCCTGCTGTTCAGCTTGCTGTTCAGTGGTTTGGTCGTCTCTCACTAACTCCCCTTCCAGCCTGGTCATAGGCAGCCATTTAGTGAGAGCATGATGGTCAATTTGCATATTACTTCTTTATTATATAGGATATCCTCAAAATGCATTTATTTGTGGAGAACCCAATTTCAAATTAACCTTACTCTAAAATCTAGTCCATTCCAGACTAGATCCTCTACTGTAATTATATTATTTTCACCTGCCATCTCTTAATAGGAGCTGGGAACATATTTACATATTTAATAGTTACTTTAAAACATTTAATTATAACATTTTATTAGTTTTTTTATTACAAGAATAAGATATAAAGAACTATGAGTTAACATGTTAAAGTTACACAAAGAAGCTTACATAGGAATAACATAAATATATAAGTATATCTATTAATGCAATGATTTTTAATATATGTCACAACAACCCTTCAAAATCTAATATAATGTGTTGCTTTGTATGAATTATTTTATGCAGATGTTAAGTTCTTCAGTGAACAACTGGAAAAGTATCACAGACAGCACAAGGATGCTTTAGCTCTAAGACCCACCAGAAATGTAGGTTTGCTGCTCATTGACACTAAGCAGCTAAAGGAAAAACTAATTCCATCACCTTTGCGATGCTTGGAGGTAACTATGAACTAGAAAAAAAAATTAATTATGGCCTCTACAATTATTTTATGACTTTCCTACTGCAAATAAACTGTATTTTCTAGTATTGCCAATATTTAAAATTAACGTAAATCCATTGGGTATTCTTAATTTCTAGGAAAAGTTCCATATTCTGCTTCCTATTCCAAGCATAGTCAGCTTTCAGATGAGGAAAGAGAGGGGACTGCAAGCCTCAGACTAGCCCCTTCCTTTTACTTCTTTTTCCTTTGTGGGAGTATTTCAAGGCTTCTTAGTGTCACGTTCTGGTGAGAATGCTTCTTTATTCGAGGATATTGAGATCACAATTTGGAGATCATTTCCTTAAAGATTTGGTTCTATTTCGGTACTTTTGTAGCTCACAGGTTTGTACAGTTTATTAGAACACAGCTATGCCTATTGGCTTAGGTGTAGTACAGCCTGTGGGTGCTTTCTCACCACAAGGGCAAAGCCAAATAGTTGTGACAGAGACTGTATGTCCTGCAAATCTAAAACATTTACCATCTGGCCCTTACAGAAAACTTCTGAGAAGTGCTGGTACCTGTTCTGTCACTGTAATTAGTTGTATGACCTTGAGCTTTCTCCTAGAGCTTTGCTTCATCATCTGTTGAAAAGGACAAAATGTACAATTGGAGCAAATTCAATTGAATTTCAGCAGTTTAAGCACTATTATATACCAAGCCAAAGAAAACTGCTCTCAAATTGGCTTAAGCAATCAGAAAACTTATGGGTTATGCAGCTTTAAGAAAAAAAAACAAAACAATAACAACAACAACAAACAGGGAGAATATGCATGAGAGGTTTGAGCTAGTGACTCAATGGTGTTACCAAGAACCCATTTATTTTCATTGCCTTTACTGAGCCTTTTGATGTACCAGCTTCGTCATAAAGCTAACATTCCCTCACATCGGTGACTTGGTTGTGAAAAGCTCCACAAGTTCATTATTTCCTTGTTTCTGCACAGAGACAGAAAGAGAGAGAGAGATTGGGATGCTGAGCATACATTTCTCTCGGCCTTAAGCAGTAGTACCGGGCCTCTGTCTAATTGAACCAATGAAGGTCAGAGGTCCACCCTTACCCAACCACACTGGCCAGTGGAAGCCAGCCCCCTGTGTGCCTAGTGAGCAATCAGCCTCCACCTTTGTTTCTGAAGGAGAAATTGATCTATTTCCCACCAAACCACATGGCTACCACTTGGCCTGAAAGGAGCAGAATAGATGCTGAGGAGTACACAGGGCAAGGTAACAGAAAGGGTGTGTCCAAGAGCTCAGAGAGTTTAGGCAAATAAGCTGTGTAATCTGGTTTGTTCTGGAAATTTATCTCCCTCTTGGTTCATTTACCTGGCAGGGATTTAATGTGCGGGGAGGGGGAGAAAGTCCCTTTATATACATAGCTGCTTCCCATACTTGCTGATGGAACAGATGTTTAATTAGAGTTGACCTACAATGTATAGTAAAATGAAAATATAATCAAGCAGTTATTATTTATGGTTTTTTTTTCCTTCCCTAGGTGCTAAATTATATGCTTCCTTGTCAAAGCAAGAAAAAAGTGGATGCCATTATCTCTGAGGCACAAGATGCAGAATACAAACTTGAATTTGTTCCATCGACCACCATAGAATATGTTAACAGCTTAGTGTTTCTTGATGAAATTCAAGAAAGGGTGAGTTGATTCATATAAATCATTATGGCAGTTCCTGTGATAGGTAATGACAGATAAAAGAAACTGAGGGATTGAAGCTCAAGAAACAGCTGTGGAAATATCAGAAACACTTTCAGAAAGGTAAGCAGATGCCCTATATACAACAACAACGACAGCGAACACTGCTCGGACTCCTACTATTGGTCAGACATTATAGTACATTTTAAATCCTCACAAAAACTAAAGAAGTATAGATCATTTTTATTCTGCAGATGTGGAAATAAGTAGTAAAATAGATTATGTTGTAGCTTCGATCCCTATCCCCAGCCAGGGAGCATGCGGAGGCAACCAATTGATATGTCTCTCTCACATCAATATTCTCTCTCTCTCTCTCTCTCTCTCTCTCTCTCTCTCTCTCTCTCTCTCTCTCCCTCTCCATTCCATTCACTCTCTCTAAAAATCAATGGAAAAAAATATTCTTGGGTGAGGATTAACAACCTCCTCCCCCCCCCCCCCCCCCCGCCAAAAAAAAAAAGAACAGGAATTATGAACTAATACCCGCCTAGGGAAACCTGAAGGCCTCTCTCTTTCCATCTCTTATCACTGCTCCTCCCTGGAACCCTGGAGCAGTATTTACCAAAGGGTGGTCCCCAAACTGGCAGCAGCAGTAGCAATAGGAACTTATTAGACGTGCCTGTTCCTCCGCCCTAACTTAGACCTCTGAATCAGGAACTCGGAGGAGGGGATCAACAATCTGTTCTAACAAGCTTTCCAAGGGCATGGTGATGCAAGCGAAAGGCTGAGACCTGGTTCTCTGAAAGCCTCTCTGCAATCTTCTCCACGTGGAAGCAAATGATTTCTGTCCACAACTATAGTCTAACTCTTTCCACATTCAAGAGAGAGGTCAGACTGATGTCAGATTGCTAGCTCCCAGTTTGATGCTGCTTGTGACCAGGAGGTTGAGTCAAGTTAGATGAACATGGATGCTTCGTCTATAACCCTATCGCAGAGTTAGGGTGGGGGGAGGGGTGGGGGGGAGGATTCCCTTAACATTGGAGAGTCCCTTGGCAGAAAATTAGGAAAGACACTGTCCACTGAAGGTGAGACATCAAGGTGAAGATGCTTAGTAGTCAGTTAGAGGTAGAAAAACAGTCTTTACTGAAGGATAGTGGGAGACTCATCATAGATTAGAGGTCTGAATCTATGCAGGCAGGAACATGGCCTGTCCACAGCTCAGGACTGGGCTGGGACAGTCACAGCTCAACACACATGCCGGGAGCTGTGATATTACAGCTGAGCATCCTCACAACACTCGTTGTCCCTGAAAACCTTAAATATTGGCACAAAAGATAAAGGAGAAAAATAAACATAAGACTAAGGCTCACTGCACTCAGCTCTGAGCAGCTTACCCCCTGGGCCTGATTACCTGTATTGTAGCAATGACAGCAGTGATCCCACGACAGGCTTCAGCCAGTTTACCAGAAGCCTGTTTACCACGCTCTGGCTCTCCTCACCCTAATGCTCCCAGTGCTCAGAGGCCGTCTGGTATTAGACAAGGCCTACAGGGCACAACAGGACTCAGAGTAGTTAACTAGCAACGTATGTTTCCATTCAGATCGAAAGCCTGGAAGATGAAGGCAATGTGGTGATTCAAATGTACAAGCTCATTGAACAGTATCAGGTTCCCACACCGCCTGAAGATTTTGCCGTCTTTGCAACCATGAAGCCATCCATTGTTGCTGTTCGGAATGCCATCGATAAATCCGTAGGTGATAGAGATGCAAGTATTAAGCAATTTTGTCTGCATTTGGGTAAAGATCTTGAAGAGCTAACTGTTGAAGTGAATGATGTCAAGCTGCAAGCACAGGTAAGTCAAGGAATAATTAAAAAAAAAATAATGTGTAAAGTCTGACTACTATTTTAATTGAAGCATTTTGGGAGCCTATTTTATTTTAATCTGATTTAACTTCTCTTTTCTATGACTTTATTTTGGCCAATTAACAAGGTCTTTGAACTTCTCTTTCTGAACTCTCTTCAAGTACTGAATACACTTCAGACCATTGCAAGCAAAGTATATACATAATAATTGAATTTTATTTATACTGGCTTGTACTTATTATTCTAAAATGAGTGTTTTGACAACTTGTTAACATATTTATAGCTACTTCACAATGAGTTTTCTTAGCCACATATTCGAAAATTTCTATTTAGGAAGAGGCAGAATATCTATATTATAAAAGACCAGTGGCCATAATGCCTTAATGACTGGTTGCCAGGAGGTGCATTGATTGATCTTGCACAATTTCGTGAGCTGGGCCTTTAAGTAAAGTAATAATGATAATAAAGAACATTTGGTTAACTTGCACTAATTTTACTATACAAAAGATACAAGGGGAATTTTTTTATAATATTTTAAAAATATATTTTATTGATTTATTTTACAGAGAGGAAGGGAGAGGAATAGAGAGTTATTATAGAAACATCAATGAGAGATAAATATCTATCAGCTGCCTCCTGCACACCCCCTACTGGGGATGTACCCCCAACCAAGGTACTACAAGCTCTTGACCGGAATTGAACCTGGAGCCTTTCAGTCTGCAGGCTGACGCCCTATCCACTGAGCCAAACCAATTTTGGCTTTTTTAAAAAAAATAATTTTAAATAGACATCTGGGTGATTCTTAACTGATACATATATGAACATATGATTTTGTAATGATCCATTATCATTAACATTGACTAAAACTTATCACAGAAGTATAGAACCATATAAAGTTATAATCAAATCAGAATAATTGGTGGAAAGTCAATGTCCAGCAACAAAGGATTATTATAATGGGTTAGGCTACATGTACTCAAAGGAATATAAAACAGACATTAAAGATTACAACATACATTTAAATGTATTAACATGGGAACATAAAAGCAGCTAACATGTATTGTGTACTTGCTGTGTCAGGTATTAAGTACTTTTGTATTTTCACACAGAGAAAACTGTACATACTGTAGCATCTGTACAGCTCAGTGAACTATCAGAAAGAGATCACATCACGTATCCACTACTCATGACAAGAACCCTAACATTACTGGTTCTTTTAGCGTCCCCTTTATCACTAATCCTTTCTTCCTCTCCACACGCATCCACTGCCCTGAGTTCCAAAGTATAAATTAGTCTTGCCTGTTTATGAACATCAATTACATAGAATCCCACAGTAGTATGCCCTTTGATTTTGTTTCATTCCTGAGACCCATCCACATTACTGTGTGTGAATGTAACTTATTATCCATGTTCATTATTTTGTAGTGTTTCATTATATATCATAATTTAATGATCCACTCCACTGTCGATGGACCTTGGGATTGTGGGTTTGTGTCAATGATGAATAATGCTTCCAGGATCATTTGCATGTTTTAACTCATTTAATCCTCAGAACACTGATAAAGTTTTATTATTCACATGTTTTATAGAGAAGGAGACCAAGACACAAAGAGGTTAAGTAATAATAAATGAAGGAACCAGACTTCAAGTTTAGTCGTCTGCTTACAATGATTAATGGCCTAGTTAGCTGCTGCACTATATACGTCTTCCCATACAGAGCAGGCGATATAAAGTGCCGGTGATTATCCTTTGTTTAGAAACAATACCCATGTGTATAGATGGGTTCCCAGAGAGAGCAGAAGTGCCAGCAAGTGCTTTCTGTGTAGTGGTGCATTTTTAAGAGCATGATGCACACACACAGAGATGATAGCAGAGGTTCTCTCCAGCAAGCGCTCCTCCTACAGAGGGTTTGGCATGAACTCATTATCATTCCAGCCGAGAACTGCAACTTCACCATTTCCATAAAGGATGCCATCTTACTGTCACAGCTGCCACTCCTGTGATAAAGGGAATTGGAGGAAAAAACCCAAGTGTGGCGATGGATGATAACGCAATTTATTTCTGTTCGAAATATCTCTTTTATTTGTATTTGGTGTCTTTGGCATAAATTTTAAACCAAAATTGGAACTCGTTATCAAGCAGCTCTTCACGGTGGCTCCCCTCCCCTCCCACCTGCAGCTCCAAAAGCGGAAATCTGCGTTTCTTCCGGGTGGGTGGAGGGGAGGGGCGTCCGGTCCACGTGCTGCGCCCTGGAACACAGGGCTTCCAGTGCAGGTTGGCTGGAGCTGGTGGACCTGGGCAGCTGCCAGCTAAAGGTCCTTTCTGGTTCTTTGGGAACCATGCTAGGCCCTCCTGCTGCATTCCACCATTCTGCCATCGCTTGCAATCTCAATCTGTGACTTGCTAATCCTGACCTCAGACGTCCTCTGTCCAGAAGTGCTTTCAGCAGTGGCCCTGCCAGAATCAAGGCCAGGAGGAGTCCACGACCCCAGGCATGCCCCTCCAAGCCACGAGGTGCCAGAGAGCCAGCCCAAGCCCCTTCCTCCTGGACATCTCCCTTAGAGTTTTCTAAGGGAGCAGATTGCCATTTTTGAGTGCAGGGCCATGCTGTATCGGGGATGGGAGCATCGGCCTCCCCAAGCCACGGCTATCACAGTTCTGATGCCTCAGTTGCCTCAGATTCTACCAAACCTGGCTAGGTGTTTCTACTTTTTTCCTAAACTTTTCCATTCCCGTTCACCAGGTGGGACTCCCACCCACCAGGTCAGCCGGAAAACATGTCTGTCCATTTATTCTTTACTTTCCCTCTTCCTCCCTCTCAGAATTCAAAGGCTTTCTAGTTTGTTTATTATAAAATGAGAATGTTCCTTGTATTACAGTCTCTTCCTACTTTTCTCTATCGCACTCACCTCTCCTTACCTGAAGTCACGATTGTGGAAGAAGTGTAGGACATGAAAGCAAATGAAGGGAAATATATTAGGTATTATTTAAAAGAATTGTTATCCCCGTAGATAAGATTTTTAAAACATTTCCATACTTTTTACAATACATATGCATTGCATTACAATTCTGGTAAAGCCCTCATTTTAACTTATTTTATAAAGAGCAGAATGAGAAGAGAATTCGAAAAATGTGTTTTTAAAATGTTTATTAACTTATTGCAATGATCTACATCAGGAAGCAGGAACCACTCACCAAAAAATTACTTAATTTTACAGGATCCCCAGATTTTGGATATTAATGCTGACCAAGAAAAAGTAAAAGTCCAACTGACAGAGCTGCAGTCATTTCTGGATGATCTTCAGAAACGCGCATTTCAATACAAATCTTACCAGAAAAATTTCAAGGTAATGACAGCCCTACTGGTGTTCTTATTTTTTTGAATTTATTTTTATTATTGGGAGTATTACAGGTGTCCCCCTTTCCTCCCTTTGTCTTCCTCCATCTGACTCCCCCTCCACTCAGGCCTTCACCTAAATATAGTCTGTGCCCAGGTGTTAGAGGCACCTCTCACGGACACGAGAGAGGTGTGACAGGCCAGCCCCTGAGCCAGCGGGAGAGGGCAGTGCCCAACCTCAATCCACATATTCTCACATACATAAATTTGTATGAGAGACCTTAACTGCATTGTGAAAAACCAATTAATAACAGCAATGAAAGCATGAACCATTATTGAGAAAAGGAGAAGCATACATCTGGCTTATGAAGCACAGACGGCTCTCAGCTAATCTGAAGAGCAGTTAGGTGGGGGTCTGAGGAGTGGCATACCTCCCTGTCTATAGGTCTCAGAATCCCTCTGCTGACTATTTTGGTACAGATTAATTCTCAAGGTCTCTTTTTTTGTACTTTGTTGTGGCCTTTCCAGAATTCAGGAGAAAGACCTGGCAAGTTTTTTCTTGCCAAGCCTTCTCTGCTCAGGGGGTAACACTGCCCTTTTTTCCTTTCCCTTTCTCTCCCTTTCTGCATGCTCTCCTTAGAGAGTTTTTTTTTTTTTTAAACCATGTGCTTTGTGTCCCTGACTGGGGAGGATAATGCTTATTATCCTTAGTTTGTTCCTAACAATTAGTTTGTTCCTACACTCTTCGGCCTTGTTTTAAGGCCAAAGAGTGTAGGAACAAACTAATTGTCTCAGTTTCCCTATTCCCCCTGTCTCAGTTTCCCTATTCCTCCTGCCCTGGAATTCTGTAACACATGGACTATGCACATGTGCATGTAAGTTCTTTGGCTGGTCTCTTCCTGCCCTCCTCCGCCCTTCCCTTTGAGAGCTGTCCGTCTACATGTGTTTGTATTTATTTATTTATTTATTTATTTATTTATTTATTTATTTATTTTAAACTGGTCCAATCTTCCCAGTTTTATTTATTTTTTTTTTTTTATTTTTTTAATATATTTTATTGATTTTTCACAGAGAGGAAGGGAGAGAGATAGAGAGCTAGAAACATCGATGAGAGAAGCACGCCGACCAGCCACTTCCTGCACACCCCTTACCGGGGATGTGCCTGCAACCAATGCACATGACCCAAACCGGAATTGAACCTGGGACCTTTTGGTCCACAGGCCGACACTCTATCCACTGAGCCAAACCGGTTTCGGCTACAATGTGTTTTTAAAACATGTCCACAGACATGACACCGATGCACAAGCATTTTAAACAGCGTTACTGTGAACGTGGGATGCTCGGACACATGTGTGCCCAGTCACTGTGCTGGAACAGTCTGGCTGCCTTTCAAGTGTTTACAGATTAACACACTTTAGAGGCAAAATACCTTACTTATTAAAAAGTTACTGTGAATTACAAATATACCCTCAGACCACAGACTGTAATTTCTGTGTTAAAATGTAGGCAGATTTTTTTTTTAAATGTGGTCAACTACTTTCCTAAGTAATACTCAAGTTTCTTACATCCATGTGTGAGTTATGAGTCCATGACTATTGCCTGGTTGCCCTGGTTTGATGTGCCAATTTGATGACAAAAGAGGATTTTGCTAAACCAGAGCATAGATGGATCCAAGAGGTTAGGTTTGAAAGACTAAAAGCTATACCTCAAAATAAATGAAGAGAAGTGAGTGAGAGATACAATTGCTCTAAACAGCTATTAGGGTAAACCAAAGTGGAAGAAAATAGAACAGATTTCGAGGGTCAAAACCAGGAGGTGGGGTGCCCGCAGAGGGAGATGTTATTAGTCTCCCTCAAAGTGTTTGGGGGAGCTCCTGGAGTTCCCCTGAGAACACATCCACCTCTTCCAGACTCTGAATGGATAGATGGCCAAAAAGTGGTCTAAGGAGCCATCCACTCCAGAGCCCAAAGGTGGTGGACCAATCTATAAAGTAACAAGCTCGCCACTACACGATGTGGTTGGTGCAGCACTTGAGGCAGGAGGTTTGTGCACGTGAGAACTAGGGTTCAATGTTGTTCCCAGGCTGAGTTAACTGACCTACAAGATAGTACTATATTCGGTAGGAAGTGAGGTGTGGAAGAGATATTGCTTGATAAAAAGCTACAGCTAGCCTGGCCAGTGTGGCTCAGTGGTTGAGCATAGGTTGATGAACCAGGAGGTCACGGTTCGATTCCCCATCAGGGCACATGTCTGGGTTGCAGGCTGGATCCCCAGGAGGAAGTATGTGAGAGGAGAGGCAGCTGATCAATGATTCTCTCTCATCATTGATGTTTCTATTTCTATTTCTTTCTCTCCCTTCTTCTCTGAAATCAATATATATATATATATATATATATATATATATATATATATATATACAATAAATATATTGTATATTTCTAGGACTTTATCTTTTTCTGATAGGTCAAATAATTAGTTGATATATTGCTTATTGATGATGGTCGAGTCTTATGGCCCTATATATTTCTGTGTTTCATTTGTAATGAAGAGTTCAAAGCCCTATCTTGGGGGGGAAAGGAGGGGGCTCATAATTTCAGTGCAACTGACTTCCCTGGAGGTTCCCCACCTCTGAGCCAAGGCAATGTTTAAAACGCTTCAGGAGCGTTTAATATATATTAAAACAAAACAAAACACTACAGCTAAGTACCTGAAATAGTGGTGTGTCCCCCTCCTTCCACACTCCGTATCTATACTTGACTAATTCTTCCTTTGTGATCACCTTATTCCAACCTTCCTTCTGAAGCTCTCAGTCATTTGGAGGATGGGAGAGAAGGCCTATCTAGCGTAGGAAATAATTTCTAATTGTTTGTGAAGGCAGGGCCAGACCCCTAATATGCTGGCCTTGTAAAATGATTTTGGAAGAGTTCCCATCTCTGGCATTTGGGGAAAGTTGGGGAGAGAAGAAAAAAAAAAGGGCATTAATTCATCTTTAAATGTTTGGTAGAATTCACCCATAAAGCTGTCTATCTGGTCCTGAGCTGTTCTGTGTTGAGAGGTTTTTTGGTTACTGATTCAATCATTATTGGTCCATTTAGATTTCTGTTTCTTCCTGATGCAGTCTTTTTAGATTGTATATTTCTAGGACTTTATCTTTTTCTGATAGGTCAAACAATTAGTTGACATATTGCTTATTGATGATGGTCGAGTCTTATGGCCCTATATATTTCTGTGCTATCATTTGTAATGTCTGCCCTTTCACTTCATTTATTTGTGTATTCTCTCCCTTTTTCCTTCTCAAGCTAAAGGTTTGTCAATTGTGTTTGCCTTTACAAAAAGACAGCTCAGTGAAACTAACAGAAGTTTGTTGCTTTCTAGTTTCATACCATTGTGGTTAGAAATGATGCATGATATGATTTCGGTCTTCAATTTTCTAAGACTTTTGTGGCCTCTCAGTGTCTTTATGTTCATTTGTTTCAAGTCATTTTAAAATTTCTCTTTGACCCATTGGTTGTTGAGGAATGTGTTTAGTTTCCACATGTTTATAAATCTCCCTCTTACTGATTTCTAGTTTCTACCATTGTGACTGGAAAAGATGCATAGTATGGTTTTAATCGTGTTATGTTTCCTAAGACTAGTTTTGCAGCCTCTCATATGATCTGCCCTTGGGAATGCTCCATGTGCAGGTGTATGCTGCTGCTGTTGGCTGAAGAGTTCAAAACCCTATCTTGGGGGGGAAAGAAGGGAGCTCACAATTTCAGTGCAACTGACTTCCCTGAAGGTTCCCCACCTCTGAGCCAAGGCAATCTTTAAAATGCTTTAGGAAAACAGCTCCTTCAGATGTCCCCGCGGCAGCGTTTCTCTCGGATTCATACACAGCCAGTGGTCCTCTTCATCTTAAATCACCCCATTCCCTCCACCAGCTACTGTGCAAACATCTTCCTCTTCTGTCAGCTAAGTACATAAGCCCTAAAGGAAGTCTCAGTTTCTGAAGATTCATCTGTTTTCCAAAAAAAAGGCCGGGCATGTATAGGCATATATGCTCCAACTTGAGGAAAAATACCCACGGTACTCTTGTGATACATCTTCAGAGGGTATTTTCATTCTAAGGGAATATAAAGAGTTATATGTTATCACTCACATGGAAATTTGATTTTACATGCATGTGTTTTTTCCTTCATTTGTTTCTCTCTCTTCTTTCTCCAGTTGGAATCCCCTACTTATTCTCCTCACTGTATCAAGAATTTTTGTGCAGGGGTGTGTGTGTGTGTGTGTGTGTGTGTGTGTGTGTGTGTGTCCTAATAGGAGGATAACAGGTATTTATATCTGAAAATTAAAGAGTGCATTTTGTTTATTACATATTTAAAGGTGGAAGTTTCTAAGTTTGAAGATTTGGAAGAAGTTAGTGCTGAAGTGAAGCTCAAACAACTGCTCTGGGATTCTATGACCGAATGGGATCAACTCCAAGAAGACTGGTTTCAGGTAAAAACAAAACAAAACAAAACAAAACAAAACAAAACACCCTCTCAATTCTTAAATCATGTTTGTTTTAATGACACTTAAAAATCTTTATGTGAATTACAATTCTTAAGCAATCTGGTATATTTTTAAGTTTGGTGAAATATGCAATGTTATCATGTTATGGGAATTATTGTATTTTTTCCAGTGAAAAGCACAAAGGCCTTTCTGGCACTATACTTCATAGCTTAATGCATGGTGAAGAAGGCTAACTGAAGAGAGCACCACAGGGCCTGGACTGCTTTGTGGGATTTGAACCGGCGTTGTCAGGATACAGTACACCCAAGTGCTTTTGAGGATTGTGGATTTTTATTGGGGACCTATACACTTTAGGATCCTGCTAGCTTAGGTTCTGTTCTTATTGTCCTTCTGGGGGAAAAGGAAGCCATTTGTTCCCTGTAATAGAGTAGAATCAGAGTGATGAAATTTGGGATCTTCCCTGGAGAGCTCAAAAGTAAATTAACTTAATTAAGGGGGCCAAGTACAATAGAGTTTGGTTTCTAGGTTCTGTCTTTATATTCAAATTCAACATGGCTCAATACTCTAAGAGGCAGAATAGATGACCATCTATACTTTCAAGTATGAAATGGATGTGTTAGAAATACCTATAAATAACTTCGCAAATACTCTTTTACACTTGCTTATTCAACCTACCAGTGCTGATACCTATAATTACAAGTCATAGGTCTTGGTTAAATAACAGTGACATAGGCCGAGACCGGTTTGTCTCAATGGATAGAGTATCAGCTTGGGAACTGAAGGGTTCTGGGTTCGATTCCGGTCAAGGGTATGTACCTTGGTTGCGGGCACATCCCCAATAGGGGGTGTACAAGAGGCAGCTGATCGATGACTCTCTCTCATCGATGTTTCCAACTCTTTATCTCTCTCCCTTCCTCTCTGTACAATATCAATAAAATATATATTTTAAAAAATAACATTTGACATAGGATATGTTCTCCAGATAAGGTTCTAGCTGCTGGAGATATCAGTGGAAAATAAAGAGGACCAAGTCCAAACCATCACAGGACTTACCTTTGGTGCGAAAAACAGAAAACAAACAAATATCTTCTATAATATCAGGAGACTTTTAAGTGCCTTTGTGTAACTCACTTGTCACTTATCTCAGAAGTAGAAGCTCCTGAGGAATAAAGAAGAAGCTTAGAGAGTTATCTGGTCACTCCAAAAGAAAGGACAGCAGCTTCTAAAGTGAAATTCATACAGAGTTCACAAAAGGACCCATTAGGGGTCAGAAAGAAAATGTTGAATCTGGGGGGTGGAGGGGAAGAAGGAAAGTTCTACAAAATTTCTGATGCCTCAGTCCATATGACCATATGACATTTCAATATATGTGTACACTTATATGTTTATATAACTGAGAAATATATTTATAGATGCATGCATATTTGGGGGCACTTTAAACTCTTTATATTAAAGGGGTGATAAGCAAACAATAGGAGGATACTAGATGAGAAACTTAGAGTTAGCAAGAGTAAAAATTTGCTGTATATTTCCTTAGAAAGTTTGGTCCCCAAGAATTAATTACAAGACTAGTAATAATGTATTGATGTAGGAGACAAGGACATGAAAATAATAGTAAGATATGCCTGATAGACTATTGGCCATTTCAACAAGTAAATCCATTTCCAAAAGGATAAACTTGAGTTGGATTAACAATTTTGCTACTGGAAAATCTGAGTAAAATAAAAAATTCCATTGTGTCAATCTTGCCAATTATCCTGTATCTTAACTTCTTTTTTTCCTCTAATTTTCATAGTCCAAATTTGACAGCCTGGATCCAGAATTACTAAACAGTCAAGTCTCTAAATATTCCAAATTTGTGACTCAATTGGAAAAAGGCTTACCACCCAACAGTGTAGTGCCCCAGCTAAAATTTAAGGTGGAAAAAATGAAAGAAAAGGTAAGTTCAGTAGAAATTATCTCTAAAACTCTAATCAATAACATTGCTCCAGGCCAGTGATACTGACATCAGGAACTGCTCCGCACACAGAGAGGAAAGGACCGGCAAAACTCCACTGTTCCTTGGGGAGGAATAGTCGGCAGCCATGTCTTCAACTGGCTGAATCATGCAGCTGAACACCATGGTGTGAAGTGGCATTCAGAGCGAGAGTATTTCCCCATCCACTCAGCCTATAGGTGGCCGGACGAGGCCAGGGCAGCCTTGTCCATCGACAGCTCTGCACCAAACAGATATGCTGTTTTTCCAGATGTGCCATGATGTGAGGGAGGTAGGGAAGCTCTGCAGTAGGTGTGCAGCAGGGCTGGCTCTTTGAATCCTGTCACTGTTAAACTAGCGCTTGAAATGGGAAGGAAAGGGGAAATTATTTTTTATTCTTTTAAACAAAAAGAAATAAAGAACTGAAAGAAGACATGAATAGAAAGAGTAAGCAAAGCTTCAGGCACAATGAGAAGCAAATGTTCCCTCTTGAAAAGAGTGTTTTAGCAGTTTTTTCTCCTTTAACCTTGCACTATCTAGTCAAAACAGTTCTTAAAGGTTACTTATTCAATTTCTTTATTGCCTGTAGTGTGCTTTGAACATATAATTGTATTAAAAAAATTCACTTGTCACAGTCTGCATTCCATCTTTTGTTCCTTGGAAATCCTGGAACTTGCATATAGTAAACGGCATTTTTATGGCATTTTATGGGAAAAGTCACATAGCCAGCATAACAGTGTTGTACAGAATACGCCCATCCCCACCCCTCAAATTCCCTTCTGTTTTTCCTTTGTAGTTGCTCCATCTTCAGTCCCAACCCCAGGCAACCACTGATCTGTTTTCTGATCCTATAATCTTTTCTTTGGCAGAAAATGATATAAATTGAATGAGACAATATGGAGGCTTTTGGGTCTGGCCTCATTCACTTAGAAAAATGCATGTAAGATATGCACTCATATCCAGAATGCATAGCATATTCTTATAACTCAAAAATCAAAAGGTAAAAAAAAAAATTCATTTTAAATGGGCAAAGGATTTAAGAGACATTTCCCCAAAGAAGATAGATAAAAAGATGCTGAACAGCATTAGTTATCAGGAAAAATCAAATTAAAACCACAATAAGATACTACTTTGTATCCACAAGAATGACTGTGATCAGAAAGACAGATTATAGGCGAGGATCTGGAGGAACTGGAAGCATCAGATCTTTCCAGTGAAGTTATAAAGCCTTGTTGGTTTGGCAGTTTCTCAAACCAATTTACCAAGTCACTCTACTACCCTGTTTCCCCGAAAATAAGACAGTGTCTTATATTAATTTTTGCTCCCAAAGATGCGCTAGGTCTTATTTTCAGGGGATGTCTTATTTTTCCATGAAAAAGAATACAGTACACATTTATTGTTAAATGAAAATAAAGGAAATTTATTACCTGTATACAGTACAGTAGTACAGTATTGTCAATACAAACCAGACAAACTGTGAATCCTACAGTATCAAGAATTTACTCATTAATTCAGTGACAATCATGTCATCATCTTCTGGAACATCATCATAACAATCCAATTCCTGAATTTCCTGGTGAATTTCTTGTGATTCCATTGCTTTCAAAATCAGTGGACCAAATCTCTCACGTTTAGCCTAGGGGGGCCTTATTTTTGGGGAGATGCCTTATATTTCACTCAAAAGGAAACCTGTAAGTAGGTCTTATTTTTTGAAGGATGTCTTATTTTCGGGGAAACACGGTAGTTATATACCTAAGACAACTGAAAACGTGTGTTCATCCAAAAATTTGCGTATGAATTTAAAATGTTCATAGCAACATTTTTCATAACTAGAGGCCCAGTGCATGGATTCGTGTACCAGTGAGGTCCCTTAGCCTGAGTCCTCTCACAATCCAGGACCCCTCATGGGATGTCAGAGAGCTGGTTTCAGCCTGATCTCCACAGGCCTAATTAGAATTTTAAAAATCCCTCTATGTTGTTACATGAAGCAATAGTTCATTAATTTTTATTTCTGAGTAATATTCCATTGTGTACATTACTACAGTTGATTATCTAATGTATTTGTTAATGTCATGTGTTTTGTCTTTACATATACAGCAAATACAACATATTGTCATTATTTTTGTTTTAGAATAGTTAGCTTTTAATATAATATAAAAAGAAACAAAATTTATGTTACCTTTATTCCATTTCCAATGTTCTTTATTTCTTTATATGGATCTAAGGTTCTGACTCACAGCATATTCATTCTGCCTGAAGAACTTTCTTTAATATTCCTTACTGAGTAGATATGCTAACAATGAATTCCCTAATTTCTGTTATAAGTAAGTTGTTAAATTTTTGAGTGATATTTTCACTGGGTATATAATTCTGAACTGACACGTTTTGTTTTGTTTTCATAAATTTAAAAATATCCTTTTGTTATCTTCTTGCTTGTATGGTTTCTAACAAGAAATCAGCTGCAGTTGTTTTTTTCCCCCTGATTTTCTGTGGATAACTTTTTTCTGTCTGGCCGCCTTCAAGATTTTATCTTTTCATTGTGTTTTGGCAGCTTGCAATGCAATATTCCTAAGTGTGTGTTGATGTCATTTTGTTGTTGATGCAGTTTTTATGATTTGCTTTTATTCTGCTTGGTTTTCTCTGAGTTTTTTGGATCTCTGATTTGGTATCTGTCTTTAATTTGGGGGGGAAATGCAATGTAGCTGTTATTCTTCAAATCTCTATTTGCTCTGTTTTCTATCTCTTATTCTTCTGGAATTTTTTATTACATGTGTTTTAGACTATCCAATATTGTGCCACAGCTCTTGCATATTAGGTTAAAGGTTTTTGTGGAAGAGGAAGGGGACACTAATTTTTATCTGTGTATCAATTTGGGGAATTTCTACTCATTTATCTTCAAGTTCACTGATTTCTTAACTGTGTCAAGTTCATCAAAGGCTCTTCTTATCTTTCTTAATATCTTTTTATATTTAACATCTGTTTAATTATAGTTTCCATCTTCATATTAACATTTCCCATCTGATTTTGCATGTTGTCTGCCTTTCCTATTAAAACCATGGGATGTGAGGGCGATCTGGCTGCGACATCTGTCACCCCATTGATCGCCAGGGTTGATTCGGCTGATCTGGCTGGCTAGGCGGGTGTCCGCCTCCTCCCTCACCGATCCATGTGCGTCCCTCCCGAAGCTGCGCGCTCGGTTGAAGAGGACGACTTTCCCCCAAGAGGAGAGGACCGGTCTTCGGTCAAGGGTATACGAGTAGCTGCGCTCCCCTGCTAGAACCTCCAAACAAGCTCTCAAGGTCCTTTTAAAACCATGAATATATTAATCACACTTTAAAATATTTTTTTCTATTTTTTAATCCTCACCTTAGGAAATTTTTCCATTGATTTTTAGATAGAGTGCAAAGGAAAAAGGGAGAGAGCAATAGAAGCATTGAAGTGAGAGAGACACATGAATTGGTCCCCTCCCACATGCACTCTGACCAAGGTCTGAGATGGAACCTGCAACCCAGGTAGGTGCCCTTGACCAGGAATCAAACCTTTTGACCCGTCAGTGTGAGAGCTGACGCTTTGACTACTGTGAAACACTGGTCAGGGCATTAATCACACTTCTTTTATAGTCCCTGTCTGTTAATTCTAACATGTGTCATATCTGAGTCTGCTTCTGATTGTTTTTAGTGTCTTGGATGCATGTCTGTCTTGTCTTTTAATATACTACTTAAATTTTGGTTACAAGCCAAAATTTCTATATTTGTTTAATATAGTAAATAATGCCTTTCCTTCCACTTGGCGTTTTGTGTGGCACATTGTGTTAAATCTAGTTAGGAACTATGATACATTTGAGGTTCAATGTTCCTATAGCTGCCTTCAGTATACCACAGCATTTAAATTGTCCTAGTGATATCTTGTGTTTAGGGTTTGGTCTGGTTTGCCAAAGATCATTGTTTCTATTTCCCCCTGATCTTTGGCCTCCCTTTGTATTGTGCCCAGAAAGAATCTGTCTCTTATAGCTTTCCACTCTGTATTCCACTTTTCCCCCCACTCAATACTTATTAGCCTGGTAAGAGAAATGAAAAGGGGCATTCCCTCATATTCTGATTAAACTCTATCTTAACAAAGCATTGTATCCCTTGTTCTCAGGGTTATTACTTTCCTAAGTATCCCTGCCCCTCCTCCACCTGTAGTTAGAAGCCTAACATGTATTTCTGTTCCTAACCTGTGGATAGAATTTTTTTTATTTTTCCTGTTCCATTTCTCCTAATGTTTATAAATACCTACAATGAGTTATCACCAATATCTTAGGTGAAGTTTTTGTTCCTCCCTTCTCTGACATTAAAGCTTTGGTACCAGAAGAAAGCTAGGAGATATTGGATGGTTAGTTACAATAGCGGCTGCTGTTTCCTTCTCCTACAGCACCATAAGGTGGGGTTTCTTAAGAGTCTCCCCAGTCTTTTCTATGAACACCTCTATATTTGTAGCCCCCAGGTACTTTACCCTCTCATGCTACCCCATGCTCAATCTTTTTTTTTTAGTTGTTTTCTTTTTAATTTTAATTTTAATTAATTTATTTATTTTATTTAATAAATCTTTATTGTTCAGATTATTACAACTGTTTCTTCCTCTCCCCCCTAAAACTCTCCTCCACTCGGTCCCCACCCTACCCTCTGCCCTTACCTTCCCCCTCCCGCCAGCTGTCCTCATCCATAGGTGAATGATTTTTGTCCAGTCTCTTCCTGTACCCCCCACAGATACCCTTTTTGCCTTGGGAATTATCAATCCCCTCCGATTCTATGCCCCTGATTCTATTATATTTACCAGTTTATTCTGTTCCTCAGATTTTTAATTCACTTGACTTTTAGATTCACTTGTTGATAGATATGTATTTGTTGTTCATAATTTTTATCTTTACTTTTTTCTTCTTTTTCCTCTTTTTAAAGAACACCTTCCAGCATTTCATATAATACTGGTTTGGTGGCGATGAACTCCTTTAGCTTTTTCTTAACTGTCAAGCTCTTTTTCTGCCTTTCAATTCTGAATGATAGCTTTACTGGGTAGAGTAATCTTGGTCGTAGGTTCTTGCTATTTATCACTTTGAATATTTTTGCCACTCCCATCTGACCTGCATAGTTTCTGTTGAGAAATCAGCTAATAATCGTGTAGGTGCTCCCTTGTAGGTAACTAACTGTTTTTTCTCTTGCTGCTTGTAAGATTCTTTCTTTGTCTTTTGCTCTTGGCATTTTAATTATAATGTGTCTTGGTGTGGTCCTTTTTGGATTCCTTTTGTTTGGGGTTCTGTGTGCTTCCTGAACTTGTAAGTCTATTTCTTCCACCAGGTGGGGGAAGTTTTCTGTCATTATTTCTTCAAATAGGTTTTCAGTGTCTTGCTCTTTCTCTTCTTCTGGCACACCCATAATTCTGATGTTGGTACGCTTGAAATTGTCAGAGGCTTCTTACACTATCTTCAACTTTCTCGATTCTCTTTTCTTCTTGCTTCTGCATGCTCAGTCTTTAATATATATATTTTTTTAATGTAGCTGAGTCTTCTAACTCACGTAAGTGGCATTCCAAGGCAAGTGTCCTAGATAATCAAACTCTCAAATTCTGTTTCTTGCTGTGGAGTAAACTGTGGGTATTCCAAGTTTGAGTTAGTTCATTGACCTGCAATTTAGGTTTCTGATGGGTTAAATACAAGTCATTAATTTGAAGTTTGTTCAGATTTTTTTGTTGTTGTAAGAGTGTAAGTGATATTCTTTCCAGATCTCTACATTCTCTGATTAAAAATTGTGTTTTTAAGATAAAAAGTATGATATGTGTTTGTTTTCCAGCTGCCAGTTATCATTGATTTGAGGAACCCAACTTTGAAGGTTAGACACTGGACAGCTATTGAACACACAGTTGATGCCACTCTACTGGACCTTGAAACTCCGTTAACCTTAGAGAAGCTCTCTGAGTTGCATGTTTTCGACTTTGCCCAAGAAATTCAGGACATTTCAGGACAGGCTTCTGGAGAAGCTGCCTTAGAAATAATTCTTAAAAAGGTAAATAGGAAAAGCATATATCCTTAAAATCAGGTAAGGTAAAGTTTTTCATATCACCAGCTTTTGGGTTATCTGGATAGATTTTTCAACAGTGCAGCTTTCACTCTCTCATTATCAATTGTCCTATTGTTTTCTTATATTTATTATCATTATAATTGTTATCACAATTATAAATATCTTCCTTCTACTTAGCTTATAGCCCAGCATAAACAAAGTTTGAAATTTGCATGCTTATATAAAAAAACCACTTTCCAAGAATATATTTTACATCAAAATACATTATGTTTAAAACAACTAGGAAAAAAATATGTGAAATGCTTCAAAAAATGTTGCAAAAAGTTCTCTCTTTAGTGTACTTAACCTCCTTTCCCTAAAAATTCACACATGCTTACCAATCACATGTATAAAATAATTTTTTCCTTTTAATTAAAACAAAGTGATAGGAAATACACATTAAAGTATCACAAGTTATTCATATGTATTAACATCGGTCAATAAAATTAAGCACAGCAAGGTCATTTAGCTGAGAAAAGGATTTTAAAAGTTGTAAAGGAGGAGAATGGAATTATTATGGCACTTTCACCTATTTCATTTTACATTCACTTATTAAGTACCTAAACACAAATGAACTTAGATATCCTAAAACTTGAATTCTTTCTAAGGTGGAGGATGCTTGGAAAACAACTGAATTTGTCGTTCTCCCTCACCGAGACAGCAAAGATGTATTTATCCTAGGTGGCACAGACGACATACAGGTGGGTAACTGGGTTATTGAAAACTTACAGTGAAGGTTCTAGCCGGAACTAGTCCTAAATCTTTTATGGGAGATTATGATGGAGAAATAGAATATGAGTTATTAAATAAGAAAATTTTATAATTAGGGAGAAAAAGTATGAGTATAAATAATTGACATGAATGCTTGTGTATGAGAACCATTTAGCAAAGCAATAAAAATGGCATATATGTGTAAGAGTTGTAATCCTGTAACTGTTGAAGAATTTAGAAAAGCAAAGAGATCGTTTTTGGCTGAAATAATCATAGAATCCTTCCTTGACCTGCTAAGACATTCTGGACCTTAAAGGGTAAATGAGATTTGACAGACATAGATAAGAATGGCCTTCAGAACAGAAGGGCACTTCAAACCATTTAAATGAAGCAAAGAAACATGAATGAATATTTCAGGTTTATAGCACACTGAAAAGCTAAATTCACTTGAATTTTTTGAGAGTAGGAGTACATAGCCATGCTCTATATTCTGTGTGTTTGGAATATTCTTAGTGACTTAAAATCCAAAGACACATTTGTTTAGCAAAGGGATCTGGATCTTACAACTCCATTTAAAAAGCAAAGCCCTGGTCTACTAGGTTGTACCCAGGCCAGACTGGAGATGAAATGGCTTTGCCAGGTATAGGCTGATAGAGCAAGATCAGATGTTATTCTGGGCAGTGGATGGGAGAGCAGTCTCAAGATGAAAGTTGGTCAGTATAAGGCCAAGTGATGGTAGGTGATGGGGCCTTTGCTCTTAAGAAGTTTATAAATTAAATAGAACAATTGAAATCCTTTACATTAACAGACTTTTTTTTAAGCATACGTTCTATGAGAGTTGCTACAGTATAAGGTTGGAGGTAGAGGGAAAACTGTCTATAATCATTCAAAGGTTGATATGAATTAATGAAATTTTTCTCTTCCTAAAGTTAATTGAGGGAAAGTAATGTTTCATTGGTTAGAAAAGACAGCTAATTTTTCTGTCTTTGGCTAGTTTTGAGTACTTTGAGAAATAAAGGCCTGGGTGACTAAATAGTGTTAAGAAGCTACCAGATATTTTAAAGTAGGATGTGAGAAGAAGAGTGTTGAACCAAACCAAAACAAATGCCAATAATAATTACAGAAACAGCCAAGACTTGGCAATCAGATAAACCTTTATGGCATTTGAGAGAACATGATATTGGGTTGTAAGCCACATAGGACATGGAGGGAAAGTGGAAGGGGAGGTACCAGTACATCAGGCTAAGCTATTCGTTCAAGAAACAAGATTTTAAATAGACTATTGGGGCTGGATACCTATAATTTTGAAAGCACAAGCACATAATGTTGCATGATTTTCTTCTTCTTTCTTTATAGGTCCTTCTTGATGACAGCACCATCAATATCACCACCATTGCCTCGTCACGTTATGTTGGTCCACTGAAAACTCGAGTGGATGAATGGCAGAAACAACTTGCTTTATTTAATCAAACACTGGTGAGTAAGGATAAGTTCAGTTCAGGGACTCAGAGAACTGAAGAGCCACTGGAGCTTATAAATCATTTGTTCAATCACTTAAATATTATATAGTTTAGATGTAATATTTAATTGATGACATCTTATGATCAGACTGTAAGGAAAATTCAAATCTATTAGAGCCCTTCTTTCCAAGATTAGCCCATCACCCTTTATTATTGCTATGGAAAAAAAAAAATACCAAACACTTAGTGGCATAAAATAATATACATTTATTATCGCCTAGTTTCTGTAGGTCAGTAGTTCAGGTGTGGCTTAACTGGGTCTCCTAGATTGGACCTCACAAGAGTTCAGTGCAGATGTGGTCCAGGACTGAGTTCTCATCACCTATTCAACTAAGGAGGAATATACTTTAATATACTTTCAAACTCACTTGGGTTGCTGGCAGAAATTATTTCCTTGCAACTCTGGGACTAAGGGCTTTAGTTTTTTGCTAGCAGTGATCTGGAGGCCATCTTCAGATCCTTCATGTTGCCCTGCTTTCTTTCTATGTGGACGCTCTCCAGCATGGTAAAAGGGAAGAAGAAGAGCATTACTCATTGCTTTCCTCGTAGAGACAATCACTGTTAATCTAGCAAGGTAGAGAAAGATTCCCAGCAAGATGAATCCTATATAACAAAAGGCCAATATGCAAATCAACCAAACATTGAGCCTGCCTGCATTGAGCATCTGCCCCCTGGTGGTCAGTCTGCTCCCACAGGAGGAGTGCCGCTCAGCCAGAAGCCCTGAGCCAAGCTCACAGCTGGCAAGTGCAGTGGCAGTGGCAGGAGCTCTCCTGCCTCCACAACAGTGCTAAGGATGTCCGACTGCTGGAGCGAACTTAAGCCATCAGTCAGACGTCCCCTGAGGGCTCCCAGACTGTGAGAGGGTGCAGTTCAGGCTGAGTGACTCCTCGCCGCCGAATGCATGAATTTTGTGCTCCGGGCCTCTAGTATACACATAATTGTGCATATTCTGTTACCTTTGCCATGCTCTAGTGGCCGTAAGCAAGCACCCAACACTCAAGGGCAGAGGATCACACAAGGGTGTGAACAGCAGATCTTGGGGGCCACCTTAAGAGTCTGGCCACAACAACTATCTAGTTGTAGAAAAACACTCACTGTTGCTTGAATATTCCTTGCTACCTTTTCTTGGGGCACACACCTCCTTTCTATTTGATTCTACTTCAGATTATCCCACAGCAAAACAGAAAACTCACACTGATTGCACTTTGTTCCCATCCAATCTTTTACTTAGGCTTCACCTTTTTAGCTTGATTTGATAGCATTTAGGTTTCCATATATGTATTGTAAGATGAAGAATTATCTGTGAAATACTAAAGCCACTGGTAGGAGGGGGAAACACAATTTTTTCCAACTTTGTTTCATAGAGAGCTTTCTCAGGAGTTCATCCTCTTCAGTGAACACTTGACAATCTGACCCGTGTCCAGCCTTCTGCATGGCTGAGCCCTCTGATGGGAGCGACTATAAATCAACATAAAGGACATGTTCCTATAGAGGATCCTTAAAAGAGTCCAATGCCGACCATTGAAGATCCTCCAGAGAATAGAAAGTGTGAGACCTGAGATAAACCAGGAACTAGTTTTAACATTAGGGCTTACATGTAACCCCCAAATCTTGAGTAAGAAGTGAGAAACCTTTTCATGGATCTTGGGCAGGAGGCACAGAGAAGGGTGAGGTTATAGACTTTAGCTCTGACACTGCATTTCTGGTTTCTTTGAAATCAGTGATTGTCTCCAGGAGGAAAGCAATGAGTAATGCTCTTCTTCCTCCCATTCTTCTTCTGTATTTGCCACATTCTGTCATCAGCAGGTTTTACTTTTTTGATTGAAAGAAATGTATTTCTTTTTTTATTAAACAATCATACATTTCTTTTTTTTAAGGGGGAGGGAAGAATATACACATAATTGAAATAAACATTTTTTGTAATCCTTTCTATACAGAGTGAGGTGAAAGTACATTACAGTTCATGTGGGGAAATAATACAATAATTAATAGAGAATAATACAAGAATAAACTTATGTTTTGTATGCTCATGACTGTGAACCTCCTTTTGTTGAAGCTTATATTCGGAACTAGTCACTAACCTTACCACTTCCCAGCCCTTCAGATTTCTTTAAATAAGCATACCCCACCCCCAAATATCTCCTTTGGGGATTTTAATCCTTCTCTGGGTCCATCCTAGCAATCACACAGAAGACTTATTGTAACTATTCAGTAGAAAAGGGGTTGAAATTGGGGTAAGGCAAATCTTGAACCCTGTAAGAATTTTCATTTTAACAGACCCATAAGAAACCCCCAAAAGGAAAAAGATACAGTGAGCCTCCCACATAATTATTTTTAATGTAGCTGAATGTTTTTGATTTGGGGTTAAAATTTGACCATGTCCATATTTTCTTCCCAGGAAGAGTGGCTGAACTGCCAGAGAAACTGGCTGTACCTGGAAAGTATTTTTAATGCTCCAGATATTCAAAGGCAATTGCCTGCAGAGGCCAAGATGTTCCTTCAGGTGGATAAATCCTGGAAAGAGATCATGAGGAAAGTGAACCGGCTGCCTAACGCTCTTCGAGCGGGTACTCAACCAGGTACAGAACAGAAATTTAAAGAGGAACAAAAAGACTTGACAATCATCTACAATGTTTATCATCCACAAGAGTCTAATAATATGTGGTGCGCTCAACTCTTAATTCTAGTCAGCACCGATGACCAGGGGTAGTCGTAATACACTGGACGCTCTTGCAATGTGGATTGAACACTATGATCTTGCTACCTTTTGCTCTCTATCATTTGGGAACACTGCCGCAGTGTCAGTCATGCTTCCATTTCACAATTTTGATGACAAGACATAACAGTTACCCCCACCCCCACCCCAGCCCAGCAATGCCCCATTCTGCCAAAGCTCTCATAAAGTTGTAACCATAAAAATTTCCATAACTTATTTTTTTAATCCTCACCTGAGGATATGTTCTTAGTGATTTCAGAGAGAAAGAGAGAGGAAGGGAGGAAGAGAGGAAAGGAGAGAAGGAAAGAGGGAGGGAAGAAGGGAAGAAAGGAGGGAGGGAGGGAGGGAGGAAGAAAAGGAAGCAGATGGGGTGAGAGAGAGAGGGATCAGGGGAGAGAAAGAGAAAGAGAAACATCAATGTGAGAGAGAAACATCCACTAGTTGCCTTCTGCACATGCCCTAACCAGGGGTCAAACCCTGACTGGCAATCAAATCCACAACCTTTCAGAGTACAGGACAACATTCCAATCAGCTGAGCTACACTGGCCAGGGCTTCATACTTTACTTTTAATCAACTCATTAAAACCAGTTAAAAACATTACCTCCAATTGTAATTCAAATCTCAATATTGAAATGTGTTTTAATAAGTTCCATCTCCTAGGGATGTGGCATCAAACTCTTTGCAGCATATGCATAGTTATCGAACTTCATGATTTGTATCCAAGCCTCAGCAAGCTTGTTTATCCTGCAGATGGCAGCATATAACCTATCCTGGTAAATACCCTGACAGCTGCCCTGCCAGAGGCAGCCTGCTGGGCTATACTTTTTGTCTAAAGACTCTTAACATAAAACAGAAGCCGGAAGGGAAAAGCTGTGCGGTAGGATAGAACGGAAAACTTTAAAAGGTCGGGGCTTCTGGAGGCTGCCCACATCCCTTGGGTCCAGGTCCTCTTCTAGCCAGAAATCGCATCACTCCAACTTCTGATCTTACTATCACAGCTCCTTCTCTGCCTTCGACCCTCCTCCCTTCCCTCTTAGGAGGACCCTGTGATTACATTGGGTCTGCTGGATGATCCACAATACTCTCCCATCCTACAATCCTTAATTTAAAGATAGATGCCAGGTTCCTTTTTTCCACATCAACTAGCATACTCTCAGGCTCTGGGCATGGGACCTGGACATCCCTGAAAGACTTCAGCTCTGCCTACCACATCCACTTAATGCGCATATTCACACCTTTTGTAGCAAAAATATTAAGGTGTTTGATTAGAATGCTGCCCCAGTTCTTACTAGACTTATGATATAACTTCTGTAATTAAAAAAAAATCTGATTCCAAAATACATCTAGTTCTAGGGATTTCAGATAAAGATAACTATATACATAATTTCAGGTGATAATGAAGCTATGTAGAAAAATTAAGCAGGGTAAAGAGGCTAGAGTAGCTGTGTGTGTGTGAGAGAGAGAGAGAGAGAGAGAGAGAGAGAGAGAGAGAGAGAGAGAGAGAATGAGAAGAAGAAGAAGAAGAAGAAGAAGAAGAAGAAGAAGAAGAAGAAGAAGAAGAAGAAGAAGAAGAAGAAGAAGAAGAAAAGGAGGAGGAGGAAGAGGAGGAGGAGGAGGAGGAGAGAGGAGGAAGAGGAGGAGGAGAGAGGAGGAGGAGGAGGAGGAGAGAGGAGGAAGAGGAGGAGGAGAGAGGAGGAGGAGGAGGAGGAGAGAGGAGGAGGAGGAGGAGGAGGAGGAGGAGGAGGAGGAGGAGGAGGAGGAGGAGGAGGAGGAGAAGGAGGAGGAGAAGGAGGAGGAGAGAGAAGGCTTTCTAGATAAAGTGATTTTTGAGCAGAAACTTGTAGGAATGAGGGACTGAAACAAGTACGTGCATCTGAGGGAGTATTGTTAAAAGCAGAGAGAACAAAGGCACTTGGTATGCACAAATATTAGAAAGGAAGCCACTGTGGGTTGGGATTGTGTGCACAAGGAGAAGGGCTTAAAAGGTAAGTTCAGAGAAGTGAGCTTGGGTGGGAGTTTGAGGGTTGGATTGGGTCATTGATCACACCCTTTGGGACCATGGAAAAGACCGGGTTTGATTCTTGGACGGGCGGTTAAGTCAAGCACTGTGATAGGTACCAAAAGGTCAAAGTTAAATAAGACATGAATCTTACTCCTTAAATTGCTGGAGTTTGGTGATGAAGAAGTAGGATCCCATTGCCACAATTTCAGCACTAAAGATAGCAGGGGAAACAGAAGACATGAGTCAGAAAGTTCAGAGAATGGCTCTATTTGGAAGGTCAACAGTTTGGCTTTGGTTTGTGCACCCTCAGCCCCTCAAAAGGGTGGGATGCCAGCGAAAAACGTTTCAAATTAAATTCTGTTCAATTATAGTAAATATTAAGATTAAGATTAATTTCATTAATACTTTACATTCTTAGCCAACCCCATAAATTTTAATTTATTAGATTGTTTTTACTAAATAAAACCAAAGCTTTAAAAATGTGATCATATTTTACTTCCACTTAAAAATTATATTCTCTATTTGTCTTAACACAATTTTACCAATACCTTTGTTTTTCGATGAACAGGACTCCTGGAGACATTTCAAAATAATAATGCTTTACTTGACCAAATTCAGAAGTGTCTAGAGGCATATTTAGAATCAAAAAGAGTTATCTTTCCCAGGTAAGTTTACAGGCAATCTATGATATTTTTCAGTAGTTAAGGCTATCCATTAATTTAGAAGGATGTACTTAAAAAAACAAGCCACAGCCTCAAAACAGCAAGGAATCAGAGAGGGAAATAAGAAAGATGTGCGATAATGGCAGACTGGCTAATATCTTGACCAGGGAGTGTAACTCACAAGGGAAGGTGCAATTTTTTAAAAAATATTTTATTGATTTTTCACAGAGAGAAAGGGAGAGCGATAGAGAGCTAGAAACATCGATGAGAGAGATACATCGACCAGCTGCCTCCTGCACACACACCCCCCCCACCGGGGATGTGCCCACAACCAATGTACATGCCCTTGACCGGAATCAAACCGATGCTCTATCCACTGAGCCAAACCGGTTTCGGCAGAAGGTGCAATTTTGGTGAAGGTTTAAGTGGGTAACAACCTAAGGTGCAGGAAGTATTCTTGATCGCAGCGTTACTTCACTGTTGGGTGTATTATGTGTGTGCCCACGGGTCCATATGTCCACAGATGTGTATGTGAAAAGTTAGAGAGACCTATGGTGCCTGAACAAGTTAATTTAAGTTAATTGGTGGCCTAACAATGTCACTGTAGAAGTTGTCTAAGGGATTATTTTCACAAATTCCAAATGATTTTTTTTCTACTCACCTATGCATTCTAAAATCATACCAAAAGTTCTGCTCCGTGCTAAAGAGACAAAGAAGAAAAGGCCATATCCCCGCCCTAATGGAGCTCATGGTTAACAGTTGAACAGTCATGGCCATAAACCATTATGATACAGTAATATAAGGCCAGAGTATGGCTGAAACCGGTTTGGCTCAGTGGATAGAGCATTGGCCTGAGGACTGAAAGGTCCAGGGTTCGATTTCGGTCAAGGGCATGTACCTTGGTTGCGGGCACATCCTCAATGGGAGGTGTGCAAGAGGCAGCTGATCTATGATTCTCTCTCATGGATGTTTCTAACTCTCTATCCCTCTCTCTTCCTCTCTGTAAAAAAATCAATATATATATATATATATATATATATATATATATATATATTTTTTTTTTTTTTTTTTTTTTTTTTTTTTTAAAGACCAGAGTATGACTGCTTGATAGTAGTAAAATCTCCCTACTGAAGCCATTGGGGCACATTGTACCACAATGCAGAGAACATTAGCAATGTGATTCATCTTTCATGGGTTTTCCCTGTTTGCTGTTAAGGAATAGGAGTGAAGTTCTGTCCTAGAACAACCCCAGAAGCAGCCAGGGTTCGGTGGTTATCTGGGTTTCTTGGTTGAGAGAGATTGTTGCCAAGTACCAAGAAGGCTCTGTGTGTGCAGAGGAAATGCAAAATCCAAAAGATCTGGTTAAATTTTAACAGAAATAGTTGAGCTATAAAGTATCTTTCTAAATCTTACTGAAATCTTACACAAATCTTACTAAAACATCATTTAAGCAAAATGGAAACAGATGGAAGAGTTTGAAGTTCTAAATGTGCCTTTTGTCTATTTCACTCTTAAATCAGGAGTTCCCCACCTGGATCAAAGATTTTTTTATATATATATTTAAAGAAACAGCTTAGGATATGTAAATAAACCCAGGCACAAATTTATCGATGAAAATATTGAGAACCAAAAAGCATCATTCCTCTTTTTTCCTTTTGTTTAGAATTACATCACCGAGGTGTGTAATGTTTATGATGTCAGGAGGCTCTGTGAGGCATTGATTTCGCTCTAAACACCTTACAGAAGCTCTGCATGAGTCATGGGCCGTATTAGGTCCTGGAGACACAAGATGAATGCAATACTGTTCCTGCTCTCACAGTCCAAGCTTTACCGTTATCTGTTTCTTCAGTTGAAAACAAGGCTTGGGGACAATTTAATTATGAATGTATGTGTTATGTTAAAGAAGCAGGACTAATAGAGTGCAACTAGAAGCATCTTTGTTTATAACTATCGACTGCCTCTGCATTCCCTGCCAGGGGCTAGTTTCTTTCTGCCCCTCTAGACAAAATCTTGATAAAGCCTCATTAATTTTCTGGTCATTCTCAGATAATAATATACAAAAAACAAACAACAACAACAAAAAACCACTCACCTCTTGTCACCTTAACTCAATAAATGATCTATAATAATCAAAACTCTAAACTCCTTTCAGAGTTAAGCTATCCTCCTGCTCTGTGCCACCCCTGTTGCAGGAAAGCTGTTAGTAATGATGAGGGTGTATGATGATCAACCTTTCCATTTCCTGATAGTTTTCTAAGGTCTCCAGGGTGGAGCAGGGACAGGCGGGGAGGCAAGGTGACAGGAGAAATCTGCCTTGGTGGTACCCATCTGGCCCCCTCTCTCTTCACATGGGGCCCATCTTGGACTCATGGGATTCCCTCCAATCCTGAGTGATCTCTCATGGGCAGCATCCTTCACAGAAGCTGAAGTGTCTTCCCTGGTCAGGCTCTCCTCCCTCACCCTCATCCCTGGGCATCCAGGTGCGCCACCTCTCTAGTTCTTTCCCTAAGCTTTCTCCATGCCTCCAAATGGCTCTGTTGGACAAGTTCTGAGAAGATCCCATGCCTGGTCCACAAGTATATATTCACGGAACCAAATAAAGTTCCTGTGACCATCCAACCATTAAATAGTGTACTGACTACCAGGTGTGTGTGGCACTATGCTAGGTCATAGGGAAAATAATATATCTTCACTGTAGAAGCTCAAAGACAAGTAGCAAAGGCATGGGAACTAATCAGTGAAATAGCAAAAGCCTGCGTTTTTATGAAAAAAATCTGTCTTTTATTTACCAGGAAACTAATTCTAGATGTTTGAGGTCATCTGCATCTTAACAGTTAATAGTCACAACAACTGTATTTAAAAGCATGCGGCATCTCTAGAATCCCAAACCGGAGGACCTGGAGGTCCAGGACATCTGTGTAGATGGGGAAGAGATGTGGCTGAGGGATTTATCGTGTGTGTCATCTACATAAGGCTTTGTTTCACCTTCAAGATACATTTTAAGTATTTTCTTTAATCCAGGTTTTACTTCTTGTCAAATGATGAGCTTCTGGAGATTTTGGCCCAGACACGAAATCCCCAGGCTGTGCAGCCGCACTTAAGGAAATGCTTCGACTCCATCTCAAGGCTCGAGTTTGCTGTCTTGCCTCCTGCCGAAGGGAAACTTCCCACTGAGGGAGAGCCAGAAAAAGTATATACTAATGATATTTTAGCAATGCTGTCTCCAGAGGGAGAAAAGGTAAGCGGCTCAAGAATTTTTAAGAATTCTTATTCTTAAAACATCTTTATTGTTGAAAGTATTACCAATGTCCCCTTCTTGCCCCCCTCCCTTTCACCCTTTACCCACCTGCCCCCATCCCAGGCCTATCTCACAATGTTCTGCGTTCTTGGGTTATGCATATATGCATGTAAATTCTTTGGTTAATCTCTCCCCTCCCCCCCCCCACCTTCACCCTTTCCTCTGATATTCATCAGTCTTTCACATGCTTCTATGTCTCTGGATCTATTTTGTTTGTGGTTTTGTTTTGTACATAGATCATATGATCCTTGCCTTTCTTAGACTGGCCTATTTCTCTTAGCGTAATACTCTTCAGGTCGCTATGGGAAAACTTTGTTACTCTTTCATGGTTTAGGGTAGAGGTTTATTTATCGTCACTCTAAACACCCATCCAATGCTCTTGCTACTAGAACTCTGCTGGCTCAGCAGTGTCAGGAATCACCAAGCTAAAACTCTTGCCCTCAGAGCTGTCTAGTGGAGACATAGTCCAACAAACATTGCAAAGCAGCTCCGTAAGTGCAGTAGCAGAGGCACATACTCTGTTCTTGGGAACGGAGTGGAGAATAGGGAGCTATGTCTTACAAGAGGCATAAGAGTTGATGAGTTAAGAGCACCAGTTCTGCTGCCATGCCTGGATTCAAGATTAATGAGATATTGGAGACTTTCAAGTGTTACTATATGTCAGCTATTTAGAGCAGTACCCAGTGGGGGCTCATTGTTTGCAGTGGTGTCTCCAGGGCCCTGCACAGGGCCTGACATATGGTAAACACCAACCAAGTGAATATAGTAGCAGGCGGTGGGGAACCAAGTGACTTCCCACACTCGCATATACAAACAGAAACAGCCAGGGAAGAGGGAGAATAGCCATGGGAGGGGGAGCATTCCATACAGAGGGACTGAGCAGGGAAATTCTGAGGATGTCAGTTCAGTTAGAGCACGGTGGTGTCTCTATGGGAATGAGTGAGCCTATAAACACTTTTCTTGTCCTGAATTGACCTTCTTGCAAAAGAATTTGGTCATTTCTAGTGCAGAAGAAGAGAGAAGGGAGGAGGAGGACCATGGCTAGGATCCAGGAGAAACATGAAATTTAAAGGAAGGGTCAAAAAAGAAGGACAGAATAGGAGACCCAGACAAGCAGTTACATCATTGGAAAGTCAAGATATAAATATGAAAAGCATGGGAAAATTGTCAATTGGAGTTGACAGTTGGGAGAATGTTGCTAACCTTAGTGACCTTAACAGGTTGGAGGAGTGGTTGGGGCCAGCAATGAGATGGCAGGAAGCAGGAAAAGAAAGTAGAGTGAAGGAATTTATGTAGTGCATGTAGATAGAATCCTCTTGCAGGGAGTTGGTTCCCATCCCATAAGTGGATGGTGCAAAGAGAGGTACAGGATGGGATAGTAATAGAAAGATCCAGTATTTGTGGTCAGGCATTCCATTGCCTTAGGGTTCTGTTACAGAAGCACAGAGGATGGACAGCCTACACATCCCACGTGAGCCGTACTATCCTTGCTCTGATTATCTTCTAGGTCAGACTGGGAAAAGGCCTCAAGGCCCGAGGCAACGTAGAGGAATGGCTGGGTAAAGTGGAAGAAGCCATGTTCACGTCTTTGCGCCGCATGTGCAAGGCTGCCATCGCCGACTATCAGTCAAAATCGAGGATAGAATGGGTGACAGCTGGCCACCCTTCTCAAGTAAGCTACACGCCTATGTTTCCAGCTCTGAATCCCTTATCAGTGAGATGCCTCACACACTCAAGGAAGATGTTTCCACGCAGGTGATCCTGACCATTTCTCAAATCATTTGGTGCCGTGATTTGACCGAGTGTTTGGAAACAGATGAAGATCGTCTAGAGGCTTTGGAAGCTTTTGAAAAACTCAACTTTGAGGTGAGGTTTTTCACAGAGCGACACGGACCATGTTGCTGTGCAAGACGGTCTCGGTGGCTGTTATTGGCATGGTTCAAACGAATCCCTTTCTCTCACAGATTTAATGATCTGACGTGATTTCCAGAGCGTTGGG
Source organism: Pipistrellus nathusii (assembly GCA_963693515.1). Taxonomy (NCBI): domain Eukaryota; kingdom Metazoa; phylum Chordata; class Mammalia; order Chiroptera; family Vespertilionidae; genus Pipistrellus; species Pipistrellus nathusii. Next base: position 47,336,182 of record OY882869.1, read on the forward strand.
TTTCTCACTAAAACCATTTATATTCCAGTTTTCTTAGGGCCACTGCCTTGGTGTTTGTGTATTAGTTTATATGAATACTTAATAAAAATAGAAAATACAATTTGAGAGGAAAATGTCAAGATTATAATTTTTGCATTCTTTAAGGAGAGATTGTATTTACTGGGTCCTAGATGTCTCTCACAGAAGTTTATTCAATACAGGGGAAAACCAGGATTTCTGCCATTTCTATTCTTAGGCTGAAGATGTGCTTTAAACCCTCACGCAACTATCAATAAAACAAAGAAGGAAATGAATCAAAATGCCATTCTACAAGAATTTTCAAGCTACAGTTGGGGACTGCCATTTTGCAGCTCTGCCTAATCTTTCACTCCAAATTCAATTCTACTTCCAAGCAATGTTTCCTTTTTAAACAATCACTCTTAAAACAGAAAGAGGAGAGGAACCTCAGCAGATTTGACGGTGCTCAATAGTATTTCATGTCAAAGAGCCCAGAAAAGAGAGTGAACTCCCTAAGGCAGTGGTCGGCAAACTCATTAGTCAACAGAATCAAATATCAACAGTACAATGATTGAAATTTCTTTTGAGAGTCAAAATTTTTTAAACTTAAACTTCTTCTAATGCCACTTCTTCATAATAGACTTGCCCAGGCTGTGGTATTTTGTGGAAGAGCCACACTCAAAGGGCCAAAGAGCCGTATGTGGCTCGCTAGCTGCGGTTTGCCGACCACTGCCCTAAGGAAAGTCCTGTTGACTTCTGTGTGTATTTGGGGGGGGGGGAGAGAAGAGGGGGAACAGAAGGGCTGATTATGGTTTATGGAAAACTCAGCCCAGCAGTCCAAGGCCTTCTGGGCTGAAAAATGTCAGTTGCACTTCTCTTTAGAAGATTTAGCCATGTAGGTGACAATCAGGAGTTCAAGCTATCAAAAACACTTTTATTTAGTCAATCTGTGGCCTCTTTAAATTACTCACATTTTCTGATAAATTGAAGAAAAACTACTCCCCAAATGAGGCATACTAGTTTAATCTCACTTAATTTTTAGGGAAAACCAACCTAAATGCCCATCAGCAGATGAGTGGACTATGGTACATCAGGCAGTTAGGCAGAGGCAGTTAGGGGAAAATCAGGCAGGCAGGGGAACAGTTAGGGGCATCAGGTAGACAGGCAAAGTAGTTAGGGGCTATCAGGCAGGCAATCAGGTGAGCAGTTAGGAGCCACGGCTCTGGATTTCAAGAGGGATTGGGCTTAAACTAGCAGTCGGATATCCTCTGAGGGGTCCCAGATTGGAGAGGGTGCAGGCTGGGCTGAGGAAACCCTGCCCCCCCCCCCTTTCACAAATTTTGTGCACCAGGCCTCTAGTTTGTTTATGTGATGTATCACATTTATTGATTTGTGGATATTGTACCATCCTTGCATCCCCAGAATAAATCCCACTTGGTCATGGTGTATGATCTTTCTAATGTATGCTGAATCTGATTTGCTAGAATTTTGTTGAGGATTTTAGCATCTATGTTCATCAAGGATATTGATCTATAGTTCTCTTTTTTTGTGGTGTCTCTATCTGGTTTTAGAAATTAGGTTAATGCTGGCTTCATAGAAAGAGCTTGGAAGTGTTGCTTCCTCTTGAATTTTTTGAAATAGTCTAAGGATAGGTTTTAGCTCTTCTTTGGATACTTGGTAGAATTCCCATGTAAAGTCATCTGGACCAGGGCTTTTGTTTGCTAGAAGATTTTTGATCACTGCTTCAATTTCTTCAGTAGTTATCAGCCTATTCATTTTTTTTTATTCTTCCTTATTGAGTTTTGGGGGCTTGTCTTTTACTAAGAATGTGTCCTTTTCATCTATGTTGTCCATTTTGTTGGAAGAGAGCTGTTCATAGTATTTTTTCATAATCCTTTGTATTTCTGTATGATTGATTGTTACTTTACTTCTTTCATTTCTGAATTTGTTTATTTGGGTCCTCTCTCTTTGCTTCTTGGTGAGCCTTGTTAGAGGTTCATCAATCTTGTTTATCCATTCAAAGAACCAGTTCTTGGTTTTATTGATCTTTTGTATTTTGTTTGTTTGTTTGCTTGCTTGGGTTTTTGTTGTTGTTGTATTTTTGTTTTTGTTTTTTTGGTGTGTTTTTTGTTTGTGTGTGTGTGTGTGTGTGTGTGTGTGTGTGTCTATGTTGTTTATTTCTGCTCTGATTTTTATTATTTCCTTCCTTCTGCTTATGCTGGGTTTTTCTTGTTGCTCCCTTTCTAAGTCTTCAAGTTGCAGCCTAAGATGGTTTATAACCAGTTTTTCTTGTTTTTTGAGGTAGGCCTGTAATACTATGAACTTGCCTCTCAGGATTGCTTTCACTGTGTCCCAAGATTTTGGATTGTTTTGTTTTCATTATCATTTGTTTCCAGAATGTTTTTTTATTTCTTCTTTGATCTCTTTGATAACCCACTTATTGTTTAATAGTATGCTATTGAACCTCCAAGTGTTCGAATTTTTGTGATTGTTTTATTATAGTTGATTTCTACTTTTATGCCATTGTTATCTTAGAAGATGCTTGATATAATTTCTATCTTCTTGAATTTGAAGAGACTGTGCCTGTGTCCCAATATGTGATCTATCTTTGAAAATGACCTACGTGTACTTGAGAAGAATGTATATTCTGTGGCTTTGGGGTGAAATGTTCTGAAGATGTCAATTAATTCCATCTGATCTAGTGTGTCATTTAGGATTAATGTGTTTTTTGCTGATTTTTTTGTTTTGAGGATTTATTCAGTGTTGTCAGTGGGGTATTAAAGTCCCTTACTATGACTGTATTGCTGTCAATCTCTCCATTGATATCCTCCAGAAGTTTTTTTTTTTTTTTTTTTTTTTTAATGTATTTGGGTGCTCCTGTATTGGGTTCATATATGCTTACCAGAGTTATATCTTCTTGTTGAATTACTCCTTTTAGTATATGAAGTGGTCTTCCTTATCTCTTGTTGTGGCCTTCACTTTGAAGTCTAATTTGTCAGATATACGTATTGCTACCCCAACTTTATTTTTCATTTCCATTCGATTGAAAAACCTTTTTCCATTCCTTCACCATCTGTCTGTGAGACTTTTGTTCTGAGGTGGGTCTCCTATAGACAGCAGATATATGGGTCATGTTTTCTTATCCACCCAGCTACCCTATGTCTTTTGGTTAGGGCATTTAATCCATTTACATTTAAAGTTATTATTGTTAGGTACTTTTTTGTCACCATTTTTATTCTTTTTTTTTAATATATTTTATTGATTTTTTTTTTTACATAGAGGAAAGGGAGAGAGATAGAGAGTTAGAAACATCAATAAGAGAGAGTCATTGATTAGCTGCCTCTTGCATGCCCCCACTGGGGATGTACCCACAAACAAGGTACATGCCCTTGACCTGAATGGAACCTGGGGCCCTTCATTCCACAGGCTGGCACTCCATCCACTGAGCCAAACCAGTCTCAGCACCATTTTTATTCTTTATTCCTGTGTTCCTTCTTCCCTTTCCATTTCTTCTTTTTATAGCAGTCCCTTTAGTATTCTTTGTGTTACCGGTTTGGTAGTAATAAACTCCCTTAGTCCTTTTTTGTCTGTGAAGCTCCTGATTAACCCCTCAACTTTGATTGATAGCCTTGCTGGATACAGTATTTTTGGATTCAGACCCCTGCTTTGCATGATTTTGTATATTTCATCCCATTCTCTTCTGGTGTGATGTGTTTATGTTGAGAAATCAGTCAATAGTTTGTTGGGAGATCCCTTGTAGGTAACTTTTTGTCTCTCTCTCTCTCAGCCTTTAAAAGAGTCTTACTTTGTCGTTGGTGTTTGCCAATTTAATTATAATGTGTCTTGGTGTCAGTCTTTTGTGGTTCATCTTGTTTGGGACTCTGTGAGCTTCTTATACTTATGTGAGTTTTTTCTTCTTCCCAATATCAGGGAAGTTTTCTGTTATTATTTCTTCAAACAGGTTTTCTATTCCTTGCTCAGTTTCCTCTCCTTCTGGGACCCCTATTATGCAGATGCCATTTCATTTCATGTTGTCCCAAAGAAAGCCTAATTTTTAAATTTTTAAAAATTTTTTTCCAGTTGCTGCTAGGCTTGGGTATTTTTTCCTGCCTTGTCTTCTAGCTCACTGATGTGGTCCTCTGCTTTTCTAGTCTTCTGTTGATGCTTTCTTTTGTGTTCTTTAATGCAAGAATGTCATTTTTCATTTCTTCTCGGTTCTTCTTCATTTCCTTGGTTCTTACACATATTGTTGAATTTGTCTTCCAACCTTTTCAACATTTTTGTGACCATTGCTCTGACATATTGTTTGCCTTCATTTCATTTACTTTGTTTTTTCAGTGATTCCTCCTTTTCTTTCATATACAGGCTGTTTCTTTGTCTCCTCGTGTTCACTCCTCCCAGGGTGTCTGGTTATGTAGCTCTCTCTCTCCTGCATTGACTAAAATGCACAAAATACTACTCAATAAGTCACAACACACAGAACAACATATACAAATGTATTCACAATACCAGTAACCCAAAATAAAGGTGACCACCAGAGAAAATAGAATTAGGAGAGAGAAAAGAGTTCAAAAACTATATTGAGAAAAGGAAAAAAATATAAGAGGGAAAAGAAAGAAAAGAAAAAAGAAGGGGTAAAAAAATATATGTATATGAGGAGAAAATTCAAAAAAACCAACAGCTAATCCAAAAAATGCAAACATCAAACACTCTGAGATAACATATTACTTCCTGAAATTAGTACAACTAATATGCGTATCATTGTTATCCAAAAAACTGCAAACAGCAAACACCCAGCTGAATCTGAGAAGGCAGAGCTCTCTCTAGGCAATCTCTGATTTTTCTGTCCATGGATTGCCTCACCAGCTTTGTTTAATTCACCAATTCCAGGTGGATGTTGTTCCATTCAGCTGTTCCTTCTATCTGCTCTGTGAGAAGATGCAGGCTTGTCTGATATTCGGTGCTGCTTTGTCTCCCCCTGGACAAACTTTTTTTTAGGTGCCCTCAGCCAGGAACTTTGTGGGTTTACAGCTGAGGCAGCTTGTCCCTGGATGATGTGGTTGTAGGGTCCCAGGAGGTATCAAAGGTCTCCCCAGTTGAAGGTAAGGCTTGGCTTCTGATTACAGCCACTTTCCCCTTAAAGATGGTATGTTCTCTATGGCAGAGCCAGATGCTTCAGGAGAGATTTCAGCAGCAGTAGAGGCTGCCTAGCCAAGGAAGCCTGGTCTGCGAGTCCTCAGCAGTCCTGTGAAATATAGCTGTTCCACACTTATAAATGCAAGAACTCCCTGCATGTCCACACACTCTCCTTTCACTCTCTCACTCGCACACTATCTTGCAACCTGCTGTCCCATTAGCCGCCATCTTGGATCCCTCTCAATTTTTAAAATTAGAAAGTTTTGGTAAATGTCTATTCTGAATTTAACATATGTAAGCTGGTTATTGAAAGTTCATTACGATAATTTCTCTTTTATTTTTTTTGTTAATCCTCATCTGGATAATTTCTCTTTTAATTTTTAGAGATTAACTGACCTGGCTGCATTAGTTCGAGGCCATCTTTCTAAATTACACAGAAACATCATAACTGCCTTAATTACTATTGATGTGCATGCAAGAGATATTGTCACTGATCTTGTTCAAGCCCAGGTACCTTTTCATTTGAGTAAAATAACATATTACTTTCTGAAATTAGTGCAACTAATATGCGTATCATTGTTATCACTTATGTAGGTAGAGGAAGTGGATGCCTTTGATTGGCAGAGACAACTGCGCTATTATTGGACCATAGACATAGATAACTGTGTGGCTAGAATGGCGCTCTCCCAATACACTTACGGCTATGAATATTTGGGTGCATGTCCAAGATTAGTTATTACTCCTCTCACGGTAAGTATCTGGTCACTTAGGTTAATGTTGAAACAAGAAGTGCTTTATTTTATCAAAAACTGGAGGCCCAATGCACGAAATTCATGCCAGGGGCTCGGCCCTCACAGCCACAGCGGCTGCTTCTGCCTAGGCCCCCACCACCTCGGCTTTGTCTGGAAGATTGTCTGGTCTAATTATCATATTATGCTTTTATTATTATAGACTAGAGGCCTGATGCACAAAATTTGTGCTTCAGAGGAGGGTGGGAGGAGGAAAGAGGTGGTGATTTCCCTCAGCCCAGCCTGCGCCATTTCCAATCTGGGACTCCTCAAGGATGCCCCTTTAGGCCTGATCCTGGTCACCCCTAACTGCCCTCCCCTGCAGAGTTGATCACTCCCAACTGCCCTTCCCTCCTGGCCATCTTGTGGTGGCCACCTTGTGTCCACATAGGGGCAGGATCTTTGATCACTTGGTGGCAGTCATGTTGTGTCGGAGTGATGGTCAATCTGCATATTACTCTTTTAATATTAGCATCTTTTTTAAAAATATATATTTTTATATTGATTTTTTACAGAGAGGAAGGGAGAGGGATAGAGAGCTAGAAACATCCATGAGGGAGAATCATCGACCAGCTGCCTCCTGCACACCCCACACCGGGTATGTGCCCACAACCAAAGTACATGCCCTTGACCGGAATCGAACCCGGGACCTTTCAGTCCCCAGGCCGATGCTCTATCCACTGAGCCAAACCGGTCTTGGCATGCATATTACTCTTTTATTAGCTAGAATAGATGCCTGATGCATAGGTGGGCCAGCTGGTTTTCCCTGAAGGATGTCCTGGATCAGGGTGGGGGTTCCGTTGGGGTGTGGAGTGGCCTGTGGTGGTTTGCAGGCCAGCCACACCCCCTATCAATCCAAGCAGAGGCCCTGGTATCTGGAGTTTTTTTACCTTCTATAATTGAAACTTTGTAGCCTGAAGTGGAGATAAGCCTCCTGCTTGCTCCATGGCTGCAGCCCTTTCTGTTTGGATTTGTTAACTTTCTATAATTAAAACTTTGTAACCTTGAGTGGAGGCCTAGGCCCTCAAGGACAGGCAGAAAGCTTGGCTTCCTCTGTTGCCTGGGAAACCCAAACCTCCCTCCTGCTCTCTGTGGCTGCAGCCATCTTGATTGGGGTTAATTTGCATACTCACTCTGATTGGCTGGTGGACATGGCTTGTGGGTGTAGCGGAGGTATGGTCAATTTGCATATTACTCTTTTATTAGATAAGATAGTCTGGAAAAGTTTTATCTAACATTAGTTGTTGAAAGGATTTGCTATTGACTACATCTTTGTGAAGCCAAGGTTTGCATTAATTCTGGGCCTGGATCTTTCAGTATACATCAATTGCTATAAAACCTTTCACAGCAAAGAATGACCTGCCTCCCAAGGAAAGAGTGGGACTTATGATTTTGTGGCTATAATCAGTTCCCTTCAATATTAACAGTATATCACTCTAGCTGGTTTAGCTCAGTGGATGGAGTGTCAGCCTGCAGACTGAAGGGTCCTGGATTCAGTTCTGGTCTAGGGCACTTGCCTGGATTGCAGGCTTGATCACCAGTGGGGGCCTTGCAGTCAATCAATTATTCTCTATCATTGATGTTTCTCTCTCTCTTCTTCTCTGAAATAAATAAAAATATATTAAAACAACAACAATAATAATAACATTTTATGGATTTTTTTTTCAGGATCGCTGCTACCTGTGCCTCATGGGGGCTTTGCAGCTCGACCTGGGAGGTGCCCCAGCTGGTCCTGCTGGCACTGGGAAAACCGAGACTACCAAAGACCTAGCAAAAGCTCTTGCCATCCAATGTGTGGTCTTCAACTGTTCCGAGGGTTTAGACTACAAGGTACAGTCCCGGCATCTGAACCCTCATGTTAAGTGCTTCATGTGGCTTTCTCTATTTGCAACTGACATAATAAAAAAAGGAGAGAATAGAGTAATGGCAAGCAAGAGAAAACTAGTGGGCAAAGGATGGTTACAGTGGAATACATAGAACCAAGGAGAAGCATCACCATAAGGTAGTCTGGGTTGTCCAGGTAGAAATCAAGGCCAGTGAAGGATTTGTCAAATGCTGGTAAAATTAAAAATGTACTCATGTCAGTAAGTAGAAAGAAGAGAGATGGGTACAAGATAAAGCAGGGAAACCTAAGAACAAGGAATAAGCTCACAGGAAGAGATGAGCTATTCAGAGAGTTGTGTATTGAAAATGAAATACATAGGAGGTGAGAATTCATCATTAGATTTTTCCAGTACCACAGTTGTTGTTTTTATCAGAGGTCCCCTTTACACTCTTATAAATTATTGAATTCTTATCAGCTTTTGTTTATATATATGGATTACATCCATTGCTATTTATTATGTTAGAAATTAAAACTGACACATTTAAAATATTTGTTTTAAAATAAGGATAATAAATCTATTACATTTTAGCATAAACATATTGTCTGTGAAAAATAACTATTTTCTCAAACAAAAAATTCATGGAGAATAGTGACATTGTTTTATATTTTTGAAAGTTTCTAATGTTTGTCATAATAGATGACAGCCAGATGCTCACATTTACTTCTGTTGTCAGGCTGTTGAAATATGTTATTTTGGTTGAAATAGTTAAAGTAATCTAGTTCACACAGAGATGTACCCCAAAAAAGAGAAGGATGTTTTAATAAGTTCCAGATAGTTGTTGATAATCTTTTTTGAAACCACACCAAAACTTGATAAGCAACATGAAGATTCTTGAAGATTATTTGCAATGTGAAAATTGAAGCCATATCAATGATTTTTTCATACTCTGTAGTCTCATGAGAAAATGAGAGTAAAAAAGGCAAATAAGATTTTAATATTGTGGAGAGCTGTACAGTGTTTGGACAGGTTCAAGCCTCGGACTAATGAGAAGGCACAGTCCTCTCATTGCCACGTGCAAGTCCCAGCTTGGAGTCCTCCTAGCACAACTATAGCCAGAGGCTATAGTTGTAAGCTTGAATCTATGGTCTGAACACGTGCTCCCACGTGCCTGAGTGATGTTGGCTCGATAGAGTTCAGATGCATGTAATTGAGTAGATTTGAAACCCACGAGAATGTTGTAACCACGCCCATACTTTGCTTCATGGATACTGGCTATAAAATAAAGACAAAGCTTGTAGTGCATGGCGCTGTCGCTAGCTCTCCATCAGAGAGGACAGCGTCCCACCCAGACCCAGCTTTCATTGTCTTCTCTGTCTTTTCTCAATCCTTCACCACCCCCTCTCAGGCTCACCAAACCTGGATGAGCTGGGTCAGCACATGATATGTCTATGAAAATACTTCTACCTTGCAGACCCCCCTGAAAGAAACTCTGGGACTTGTAGGGTTCCCTAGACAATACTTTGGGAACTGCTCTACTATCATGTTCATTCCTAATTTGGAAAGTCACATCTCTTAAAATGTCTAAAGCAAGGGTAGGGAACATCCGGCCTACAGGCCATAGAAGGCCCTCGAAATCATTGGGTCTGGCCCTACCAAGGCATTAGGGGTGAGTTAATTAAATGCTTGACTAAATATAGCAGGCTAATTTTTAAGTTTCTAATTTTGAATGGTCTATACATGATGTTTTAAATACCTAAATGACCCATAGCAGAAAAAAAGGCTCCTCGTCCCTGGTTTAAAGGATCATCAGAAAAAGACAACGGCCATCCTTTTCAATATTCCAGTCAAACATGTGGCAAGAGGAAGACTTCCCACTTGTCACCCCTACCTTACCCATACCATCGGGAGGGTGGTAGCAGGCATCTCCCCCAGAAGCAGAAACAAGAGAAGGAAAAATCACCCATCAGTCTCCATGCAGAGGTGGCTTCCTTGGTGAACTTTTAGGAAGCATACATGAAGGGAAAGAAAGGAGCTTCCAATGTACCTCCCACATACAAGATTGAGTCTTCTTTCTTTAAATCTTTTTTTAAATTTATTTTTTATTGAAGTATAATTGATATACAACATTATGATAGTTTTGGGTATATGACAGAGTGATATGATATGTTGCAAAATGATGACCAAAATCTGTGTAGTTAACGTTCGTCACCATACATGGTTACAGATTTTTTTTCTTGTTATGAGGATTTTTAAGATCTACTTTCAAACAATGAATCTTAACATTAGAGGAACATGCACATCATGATTAATCAACATGAAAACCAAAATAAAGGCTCTTTTTTATATGTTAAAAGTAAGTGATTCCAAGCCTGGAGAGCCCACCTTGATCAAATATTGTCTTTTTTACCTCCCTGGAGTACTGGCTTATTTCAACAAGTTCTATGCTTACTTCAGCAAGCCGTCAGTTGGGGTGATACATACCACATAAAATCATTCTGACTGAGAGGAGTTTCATTCTTTTTGTCTTCTGTTGGTGCCACAGGCATTTGGTGTCATTCGTGATCTAGGCCGATAGTTCTTGTAATCTCTGAGCTAGTTGTGGCCACTTCCCAACCCTGATGACCAGTATTATCGTGAGCTCTGACTTAAATAAACCAACAGACAAAACACCTTCTTGATAAAAACACTCAACATACTAGGAATAGAAGATAACTTCTTCGGTCTGGAAAAAAAAAAAGAGCATATAAGAAAAACTCACAGCTAACATCTAATTATTGGTGAAAGACTGGATGATTTCCACCTAAAATTAAGAACAAGACAAGGATGCCTTCTCTCCTCTTTTATTCAACATCATACTAGTGGCCCTAAGCAGGGCACTAATCCCAGAAAATGAAATAAAAGGCATCTAGATTGGAAAGGAAGAAGTAAAATGGTCTCTTCTTATAAATAGCATGATCTTGTATTTTAAAAATCCTGAAGAGTACACACACACACAATTAAAACTAGCAAACAAACTTTAGCAAGATTGCAAGGTACAAGATCAATATACAGAAATCAATTATAATTCTATGTAAAATATCAACAAACAATCCAAAAAGAATATTAAGGAAAAAAAATCCATTTAAAATAACATCAGCCGAAACCAGTTTGGCTCAGTCAATAGAGCGTCAGCCTGTGGACTGAAAGGTCCCGGGTTCAATACCGGTCAAGGGCATGTACCTTGGTTGCGGGCACATCCCTAGTAGGAGGTGTGCAAGAGGCAGCTGATCGATGATTCTCTCTCACCAATGTTTCTAACTCTATCCCTCTCTCTTCCTCTCTGTGAAAAATCAATAAAATATATTTTTTAAAATAAAAATAAAATAAAATAGCACCAAAAGAATGAATTACTTAGGACTATATTTAACAAAAAATCAGACTTACACTCTAAAAACTACAAAGATGTAGAGCCCCTCAGTTATGGGAAAGACATCAGTAAAATATTAGTATGTAAAACAGCACCTCTCCAAAGTATGTTACTTAGAATCCTACTACAGCTTATGCAGAAAAAGACACACAAAAAAATCTGTGTTCTGCCTCATTTCCCTTCTACATTTTCACCTCACAAAGTAGCATGCTAACTATGTTGTAAAGTCCCACAATAAGGAGGAAATCTGTTTAGCTTTATTTAATTCAGCAAGTCCTAAATGTTTTGACCATGGATGCCTTTTGGTCACTAACAGCACTCATATTCTCATTTTTCTAAAAGTTGAAAGAAATTAAACAGAATCTAAATAGGAGGAAATATATCCCATTTTAATGAATTAGAAAACTTCATATTAATAACATGGCACTTCTCCCCAGGTAGATCTACAGATTTAACGCAATCTCTATCAAAATTCCAGCTGACTTCTTTGCAGAAATTGACAAGCTTATCCTAAAACGTAGTTTATGGAAATTCAGGGGATCCAAAATAGCCAAAGCAACCTTGGAGGGGGAAAGAGCAAAGTTGGTGAACTCACATTTCCCAATTTCAAAACATTCTACAGCCGAAACCGGTTTGGCTCAATGGATAGAGCGTCGGCTTGGGGACTGAAAGGTCCTGGGTTCAATTCCGGTCAGGGGCATGTATCTTGGTTGTGGGCACATCCCCAGTAGGGGGTGTGCAAGAGGCAGCTGATCGATGACTCTCTCTCATCGATGTTTCTAACTCTCTATCTCTCTCCCTTCCTCTCTGTACAAAATCAATAAAATATACTTTAAAAAAAAACATTCTACAAAGCTACAGCAATCAGGACAGTGTGGTTGGCTAGCAAGAGAATTGACAAAGGCGTCAATAGAATAGAATTAAGAGTTTGGGAATAAGCCTTTTACAGCAAATTGATTTTTTATAAGACTGCAAAGATAATTTAATGGTCAGTAGTCTTTTTAACAAATAACACAAAAAAATTAAGTTGAACCCCTTTCTCACCCTATATATAAAAACTAACTCAAAATAAATTAAAGACTAAGTGTGTAACAGCTAAAAAATGAAACTCTTATAGACAACATAGGTGTAAACCTTAGATCATGCAATGGTTTCTTAGCTATAACACAAAAAATAGAACTAAGAGAAAAATTGGATAGACCAGACATTATCATCAAAATTAAAAGTTTTTGTGTTTCAAAGGATAGAATCAAGAACGTGAAAATTCAACCCACAAAATAGAACATTTTTTACACATCATGTATCTGATAAGAGGTGTGAATCTAGAACATATAAAGAACTATTACAACTCCATTATAAAAAGGCAGGTAATCTAATCTTACAATGGACAAGGAGTTGAATAGACAGTTCTCCAAAGAAGATATACAAGTGGCCAGTAAACACAGGAAAAGATTATCAACATCACCAGCCATTGGGGAACAGAGCAAATTAATATTACAATGAGACGCCACATCACACCCACTAGGACAGCTGTAATCAGAGACAGACAATAGCAAGCGTTAGCTAGGATGTGGAGAGACTAGAACCCTCAGACACTGCTGCTGGGATTGTGAAATGCTACAGGTGCTGTGGAAATCAGTTTGATGGTTCCTCAAATGTGAACCAGAGTTACTGAACTTCATAGCACTTCCAATCCTTGGAATGTTCACTGCCAAGAGAAATGGAAATATATGTCCATGCAAAACACAATGTTCATGGTGTCATTATTCATAACTAGAAAATTCATGCACTGGGAGGTAGGGGGGCCTCAGCCCAGCCTGTGTCCTCTCACAGAGGGGGAGCCCTCAGGCGACATCCTTCCACCACTGCTATACTCCCCAGCTGCGAGCCCGGCTTCTATGTGAGCAGCACTCCCCCTGTGGGAGGGCACTGACCACCAGGGGGCAGCTCCTGTGTTGACCATCTGCCCCCTGGTGGTCAGTACGCATCATAGTGACCAGTCATTCCACAGTTCGGTCGATTTGCATATTTGCCTTTTATTATATAGATAATAAAAAAGTGTGAATATCTCAAATGTGTATCAGTTAATGGAGGGATAAACAACATGTGGTACATCCATATGAACATTAGGCCTAAAATTAAAGCTCAGTATTATTGTGCTGCTTTAACATCTGGCAAAACTGTGAGGGCCTCAAATGGTCTAAGCTCTTCTCCCAATTCTGTATCTAGTGATAAGGTCCCCGAGTCAAGCAACTCTTCTTAGCAAAGGGACCGGGCACGGTTTCTGCTTATACCTGGCAGGTTTCCATTCCTTGCCAACCTGCAGAATTATTCAGACAAGCTTATAACATCTTCCCCTGCAAATCAGTGAACAGCCTATCTTCTGAATACTACAAAGGCTGCCCCTCACACCCAAGATAAGTGCTCATGTTTGGATGATTGAATAAAGAAGAAGTAATACATATATATATAACAGAATATTACTCAGCCATTAAAAAAGAACACAATCTTACCATTTGTGACAACATGGATGGAATTAGAGGGCATTATGCTAAGTGAAATAAGTCAGATAAAGACAAATATCATAGGATTTTACTTACAGGTGGAATCTAAAGAAAAATGAATAAATGAATAAACAAAATAGAAACAGACTCATATATACAGAGAATAGACTAATTATGGTTTGAGGTGAAAAAGGTGAAGGGATTAAGCAGTACAAATTGGTAGTTGCAGAATAGCCACAGAGATGTAATTACAGCGCAGGGCATATAGTCAATAAAATCGAGATACATAGGCCTGGGGCCAGGTGAATACTTGAAGAGGGTGAGCAGGCAGAACCACTCTGTAAAGTACATGGTTTTCTAACTTTGCGGTACATCTGAAACCAATACAGAATAATACTGACTGTAAACTGGAAAATAAATTTTAAAAACACTTTTTGAATTCCCAACGTCAGAATAATGAAGAAACTCTCACTGTTCACCGTGCACTGACAGAAGCTAAAGGAACAGCTTTCATAGAGAAAAGGCAGAAACTGAGCAAGGAGATTATTTGGTTGGCTATTTTGTACAAATGCTGAACCCAAAACTTAAGTCTCCGAAGAAATGTTCTACTTTAGATGCCCACGTGTGCACATTCATGCACCTTCCCTGGGGGATTCTGCTGCAGAAGTTAGAGCCACTGCCTTAACCTGCGCGGCTGCGTTGCCCTCCGTAGTCCCAGATGTCACCTGCCTTCTGCAGTTGCCTGTGCAAACAGGGAATGCTTCCATGAGTACCAGACTTCAAGGTGTTTTTAAGTCCTTTAGTGTGTCGAGGCCATGTATTTCGTTGAGAGCTTATCAAGCATTTACATAGGTGAGTGAAGGTTATGAAAAGTGGGAAAGTTGGTCAGATTGTCACTACGTTTAAAATAAAAAATGAGCTTTAAATCACTTAAAAAGAGACAGAAAACTGTTTCTTCTCATAGAAAGATGCCAACTTGTGACAGCCCCAGGATTCGCATAAAACAATTACTTATTTGCATATACTGCCTCTTTCCCTTTTAACATTTCAGCTCACAATTTAACTTTTTTTTGTTATTATTAATCCTCACCAGAGAATATTTTTCCATTGATTTTTAGAAAGAGTAGAAGGAAGAGGGAGAGACAGAGAGAGAAATATCGATGTGAGAGAGACACATCGATTGATTGTCTCCTACATGCACCACAACCAGGGCCATGGGACCTGCAATTGAGGTATATTTCCTTCAGAATCAAACCGGGGCAGTTCAGTCCATGGGCTGAGGCTCTACCCACTGAGCCAAACCGGCTAGAGCTCAAAATTTAACTTTTGAAGGATTTCCCCTTTGTCATACAAAGTTGAACAGGGTTATTTTGATTTCAGATGATGGGACGCTTCTTCAGCGGGCTGGCACAGTCAGGGGCCTGGTGCTGCTTTGATGAATTTAATCGAATTGACATTGAGGTTTTGTCAGTGATTGCACAGCAGCTCATTACCATTCGGAGTGCCAAAGCTGCAAAGGTAAGGCCAGGCAACTCCACCGAGACAGCAGCACCTCCAGTTTGTAACTAACCGACAGCCCTTTGCATCGTAGGCAGGAAGAGTGCTAGCTTGAGCCTGCCTGGCGCATGTTTGCTGTGTGATTGGTAAGTACTATGGCGACATGACTTAGCTGGGAGAATTAATTCCTCATGCAGGCAGCACAGAAACCAGTGTATGTCAGACACTGTGCTGCCCTTGTGGAACTGTGTGTGTCTTCCCATCCCCAACACACACACACACACACACACACACACACACACACACACACACACATATCTCCTTCTTTCTTCCTCACTTTTTCTTGTTCTTACCTTGGACATTTATTATTTATGGTAGACGGATGGGAGAGGATTCCTGGGCAATCCAGGGGGACTCAGTTCCCCAGCATCCACTGGACAGAAGCCAAGGAGTGTGTCCCATATGAGGGGTTTATATTGGGAAGCTGATTGCCTTGAAGCATGGACCAAGTTCTCTGTGTTGACTTCCTGAGACACAGTCATAAGATCACCAAAGGGCAGACTGATGTTCAGACAGTATAAGCCAGAACAGTCTTGCCAGTTATAAATAGCTACTACCCCAAGCCCCTAGAGGGTCCTCCACCACTAATTTGGCCCCTTCACAGGAAGCCCTTATGTCCTCAGGATCCAGCCGAAGGATTCATGCTGACATAGCGAGAGGGCATCTGGATGCAGCTGTAGCTCCAGGGGCAGGGGCCATTCTTATCGAAAGGTGCCCTGCTAAAGAGTTCTTAGATATTTTGATTATCACCTCTGCAAAAAAAGCAAATTATAGAGCAAGTAAAAAGAAAGCAGAAATTGGAATTGAATGAGCTGCTAAATTGTACAAGTTGTTGTACTTTACACTTATTTTACCACCACACCAAATTTGTGTGATGTATATGGCATTGCTTCAAGGTTACTTACGGGTGAAAAGGATTCAAAGAAACTTTAAAATATTTGGGAACACCATAGACCTAAATTCATGTGACCTTAAAATCTGCATCCCTCCAGGTGTGCACTCCCTGCCCTCCCCTGACCCCGACCCTCTGAGGAGGCCTGTATTGAATACAGGGGCCTCCAAATATACCTTAACTCAGAAGTCATTATAACCTTGCTGAGCAGTGAGGTGAGAGCAAAGTGTGGCGGAAAAGGGAGGAAGGACCAAAGAGAACGGAGGGAGAATGGCAGCCTTGCCAACTGGAGAGTAACCATGTGCGGTCACAGGAAGGTAGGAGGATGTCTGAGACTCCCCAGATCTCGTCCTCAGTTTTGCCGATGGCCAGATGATCGTCGGAAGGAGATACATCCCCTGGGATAGGTGGAGACACTAAAGCATGGAAATTTGCAAGTTTCAAAAACAGAATCAGCAATTTAGTGGCAGCAGGACTGCTCTCCAGTTGTACCATCCAACATGTTCTGCTCCAGGATATGACACATCTCCAGCTCCATCCAGTCTTCCTCTGAATTCTCCATGTTCTTACTAGTGCCTTCATCCAGTGGCCCAGCTAGACCTGGAATTCATCTTGGATTTTCCCCATTACTATCAATCCCAGAACTGAAGCCATCAATCACCACATCCGTTTAATTTTACCTGCCAGATGCCTCTTGTCCCTAGTGATAACCCCATAATTCTGTCTCCCATAGTCCCTCTAATAACAGTTCCTTATTGGACCCCCTATCTGAACCCTCCACTGCTGCCTTTGACCCTATCACTCTGCTCAAAATTCTTCTCTGCTTCCCACACCCATAGGACAAAATCTAAATTCCTTAGTCTAGTGTGCAAGATCCCTGATGCTCAGGCCCTGACCTACTGACTCTTTCCTCCTAGAACTCTACCCTTGAGCAGAGTGGATAGCTGGTCATTCCCTGAATGTGCAGTGTACTGTCCTGTTTCTGCTTCCTCTGACTGGAACAGTTGCCCCTGGCTGTCTCTGTGAAATGCCTCTCCTCATTCCTCCTTTCCCCAGCAGACTTCCCTACTGCTCCTCTAGGCTTTGCTCCCTGTGGCCTTTGCACACACCTGCCCTGTATCATCTGTTGCACACCATGGTCACAGTTTCCAGGTTTGACTCAGCAAGTCCAGGAGCTTCTAGAGGGCTCAGGCATGAGCCTCCTTCAGCTCTCTGCATCCACGCCTAACCCATTGCCTCATCTGCAACAGATGCTCAGCAGGTGTTTGCTGCTGAATAAAAGTGAGGGGGTAATTCCAGTGACACTAACAGCTGGGCTTCAATCACCCAAGGACTAACATCAGATTAGAATTTTTTTGAGAAAAGCAGAAAGTGAGGGTGGAGAGGTTTAGTGGCCATTAAGTCCAAGTTGAGTTGAGGAGGCTCAGCAAGAGATGTTGAGGCCTAGAAGATTGCAGGACTGGGTCAAGCAGGAAGAGACTATTGGGCAAGACAGGGGTAGGGAGCCACAGAGCAGAAGAGATTGGTTGAGTAGGACAGAACCAGGAGAGAAATGTCCCCTGTTGTCCAACAGCAGGATTTATATTTCTTTGCATGATGTTCCATTGCACACATTTTTTTTAAAGTCTCACCAGATGATTTTTTCCCCAGAGAGGTGGAAGGAGGGGAGAAGGAGGAGAGAGATAAAACAAAACAAAACAAAACAAAATAAAACAAACAAACAAAAAAACTTTGACATGAGAGAGAGACATAGATTGGTTGCCTCCCACACGCAGCCCTATTGGGCCAGGAACCTGCAACTGCGGTATGCACCCTTGACTGGGAATGGAACCCAAGACCCTTTTTCTGTGGGCTGATGCTCTAACCACTTAGGAAACCATCCAGGGCTCCATTACACACATTTGGACTCCAGTACGAATCATGTGAAGGAGTGTACAGATGTCTGGAGAAGTGTTAACTTATCCTTTCTCTTTCCTTTAACAGCTCTCTAGGTTCATGTTTGAGGGGCGGGAAATAAAGCTGATCATGACTTGTGCAGCCTTCATCACGATGAATCCCGGATATGCAGGCAGGACCGAATTGCCAGATAACTTGAAAGCCCTATTCAGACCTTTTGCAATGATGGTTCCAAATTATGCCTTGATTGCAGAGGTGAGATTCATGTTATAAGCCAGAAAAAAATTTAAGCTTATTTCTTTTATTTACTGTGGAAGTAGAAAGTTTTCTTCATGACTGCACCCTGGCAAAGGTTGTACATCATTGCTTACTCATAAGAGTAGATATGATTATCACTTATGATGTTTTGTTCTCTCTCTCTTTCTCTCTCTCTCTCTCTCTCTCTCTGTGTGTGTGTGTGTGTGTGTGTGTGTGTGTGTGTAAATGCTATATTCCTAATGCCTACTAGAATGATATCTGGAATATAGTAGGTTCTTAAATCGATGAATCATTGAGTTTAATTAAGCAGTTCATTGGGGTTTGTCAGTTCATCTCTAGAAATTAAAATGTCTGGAGTCATTCTAAAAATACTATATTGTTCTCACTTCTTGGACATCTATAATAATAAAAGCATAATATGCAAATCAACCGAACAGCAGAACCACCATCCGGATGACCTTCCTGATGACCATGCTTTGGCCTGCACTAGTGCCAGGCCAGCCAAGGCGGGTACAATGCGATTGGTCAGGGCCCCACCACCACCACCATCGCCCCACAGAGGGAGGCTCAGGCCACCTGGCTGGAAGCACTGGGGCGAGTAGGTGGGACCTCCCTTTGCAGGGCAATCAATTTGGGGGCCCCATGATTGATCACCCCACAGAGGGAGGCCCAGGCCAGCCAAGCAATCGCACCACATGCCTGTCGCCCACAGAAGGAGGCAATTGGTGGTGGGGAGGGGAGACAGCACTACACAGATGACAAGCAGTGGCAGTCGTGAGGGCAGGACCAGCTGCCAGCAGCCAGGGGAAGGAAAGCCCCAATAGGCTCTGATTGTCAGCCAGGCCTAAGAACCCTACCCAAGGGGTCCCGGATTGCAAGAGGGCACAAGCCAGGTTGAGGGATAACACTTCCCTCTCTCCCCCCATGCACAAATTTTGTGCACTGGGCCTCTAGTTATTTTATGTTAGAGTCCAGGGATGTTGAGTTACAGCATTGCTGGTGGAGGATGGAGGGTGGAGATTGGTCTGTAAGTCTGTATCAGCTTAGTAAGAAATAGTCATCATTAATACATTAAATAGTTATATTGTGTTTATTCTTTCTGTGTCTATCTAGGAATCTTTCCATTTAAACTGGTTTTGGTTTCTTAATACTAGCTAAGAACCAATGTGACTTCTTAGCACTTTTTGCAAAGGGTAATTTACCTATCGTTAAGCACACAAATCATGAGAGTACAACTCAGGGGAACTCTTACACATGGATTCACTGGTATGACCATCCAGACCAAAATATGGGACATTTTCAGGCTCTAGATGGCCCCGTGTGCTCAGCACTGCAGTTCATGACAAGGAACCCCACCCCCTTTAGAATGCAGTTTCCCAGAAAGCACAGATTACTCCTGTGGCTAACAATTCTTTTGATAACAGCTCATTTAAAATATCTCTTTATATGAAGTAAAAGTAATTACCTAAAAATAGAATAAACCACGCCAAATCCTATCGTTAGGAATATTACAACTTCTATTAGTATAATGCTTATATCATCACAGTCTCCAGGTTTGACTCAGCAAGTCCAGAAGCTTCTAAAAGGGCCCAGGCATGAGTCTCCTTCAGCTCTCTACATTCACACTTAACCCACTGTCTCACCTGCAACAGGTGCTCCTGAGGACATGGTGGGGTGGAAGGCTGTTAAGGCAGGTGGTGTCTTCACTAGGCCCCCTGTGGACAGGGACAATGAATGGCTTGCTCATTGTCCAGTGATGGTAGCAAAGAAACCAGTTTTGGAACTCAATCCACCATTTTGTTCATATCTCATGTTTCATCCTATTGATTATCAGTAATTAATTGAAGACATTAAAAAAAAAAAAAAACAACAGTCTACTGACTGCTATTCCTGTTGTTACAGATTGAATGAGTCAGGATCTGCCACCAGTAAATGCTCTTAATTGCCTGCAGTGTACAGATCTCTGTACTGATAGGTAGCTAGACCAAACAAAACAGGGGCCAGTAAGAAATCTCTGCATCATCTCAAATCCCAATTCCAAGGCCAGCAGCAGTGATTTGAGTAGATTGTGGATTGGAGGAAGGGTCCACACCCCCTCCACTGTTGTTACGGATTTATTAGCCACGGCTACAGAAACTTGTCCCAGGCAAGGCAGCTCCTAGGGCAGGGGAGAGGCTGCAGATCTTTGTATAGTTTCCTTAGACTCCTGGGGAACCTACACCATCAGATGTGAGAGGCTCAAGTCTTGCTTCTGTACTCAGGCCTTATACCACCATCCTGTTTATTAGCATACTGCTTACATCATCACAGCCGCCATGATGTGGACATTTTCAAGCTGTGGGCTCTCCACTCTTTGAATCAAATGTCACTAAGGCTGCATCTCCATCAATGGAGAGGAAGCAGAATCAGGGCTCAGGTCTCCCCAATACAATGTCCCACCTTCCACTTCCTTGTGGCATAGAAAATCCTTTTCCCCTCAGTCTTTACAGTTCTTTGTTAAATGATGTGACAACTGAGAGAGCTGTGGTGTCTAAAGTAGATTTTGAAGACATTGGTATTTATGCTGACATATTTTTGTCAATATAACGTAATAACATGAGGTAATGCTTTTTTCCTAGGTAATTCTATATTCTGAGGGATTTGAATCCAGTAAAATATTAGCAAGAAAAATGACTCAGATGTATAAGCTGTGCAGTGAACAGCTCTCTCAGCAAGATCACTACGACTTCGGCATGAGAGCCGTGAAGTCTGTGCTGGTCATGGCTGGGTAAGAAACTGAGGCGGCCAACAGCGAAACGTCAGAACGTGCAATCAAACACGTTCCGTGGGCAATTCACAAACGGCTCTTAAAGTAGCATAGGAAGTGATTAATCAGTGTCAGCCGCTGCTGTTGTCATCGTTCTTACCTTAACACTCGCATTCGCCATGAAATGGGCATCTCTGCTCATCCCCTGACAGTTCTTCACTGTGGGCCCTACATGGCTGTCCCCAGACCGGACCTGAATCTAGACTGGGCTTCGGAGAACTTTCATTTCCCCTGAATTTGTCACATACACGGGGCTTTAGTGAGCAAAAGCTTTTCCGAATATAAGAATGATGACTCCAGCCGGGACTGGTTTGGCTCAGTGGATAGAGCGTCGGCCTGCGGACTGAAAGGTCCCGGGTTTGATTCTGGTCAAGGGCATGTACCTTGGTTGCGGGCACATCCCCAGTGGGGAGTGTGCAGGAGGCAGCTGGTCGATGTTTCTCTCTCATCGATGTTTCTAACTCTCTGTCCCTCTCAATTCCTCTCTGTGTAAAATAAAAATAAATAAATAAATAAATAAAAGAATGATGACTCCACTTAAAAGGCATACGTTTAGCTATGCATATTCAACTATCAATCATAACTGTCACCTGACAAAGCCAGATCATTCAAAACACTTCAGTTTTATCATTCTATCATTCGTCCAGGCTCTTGTCCAAGACTTCACCTCTGTCCTTACAGTATGGTCCACGGTGGAGCTGCTCTCTAGGGACTGGTAAAGCATGAGCTTTTTCTCCTTTCAGGCCCCTTTTTCTCCTTTCTCCTGTCAGATCTTCTTAAAACTCCTGCCTAAGGAATCTCCAGATTGGCCAGAGTCTCCAAGGACTATGTCCTGTCTTGTCCTTCCTCTCAGGCCATGACTTGCTGGTCTGGATTCTGTACCTCCAGGGCCCTTCAGCCTGGCCCTGTATCCTTGGGTTTTCCACAAATTTGTCTGCCCTTCCATAATCTCTGTTCTTTCTTTGAAATAGTTTCAAAGAAAGAACATAGGGTATAGAAAGATATTTGTGTTTCTCCTTTACACAAATGGATGGACACTTAAGGAGACTACTAAGACTTTAGAGAAAGACTGCTAAGACCTCAACTGCAGCACAGTGGGCAAGAAAAATGAGCAATTATCTAGGATATGATGTAGTGAGGGCAACCATAGGGCTGTATTCAAGGTTTGCCATGAGAGATGGAGGAACCTTCTAGAGGAGGGAGTAATTGGGCTGGGTTTCAAAGGGTGAATAAGCACCAGCAAAGGAGCCAAGCAGGGTGTTCCGGGCTGAGCTAACAGAAAGTCACAGGGATGTTAATCATCATGATGCTTCCAGGGGTGCATGCAAATTCAGGGAGGATTGATGTGGGAGTTTGAAGGGGAAAATAAGTGTCCTTGTCATCATTCTCTAGGCTGTGTAGCCTGTGCCTGACTCCTGCGCATGCTCTGATGGAGCTGGACACTTGGGATGAAGGGAACATGCTCCTCGCCTTTCAGCAGGAACCTGCCGCAGGGCGCCCCATTACCCCCCTCCCCCCTCACCCCACCCCTAGGCTTTCTGCACGTGGAATCCCTGGCCCATGGGTTTGGAAAATCACATTCAGTAACTATGTTCTCACAAATGTCATCTGAATTATCCTTTTACATTTAGGTCTTTAAAAAGAGAAAACCCAGATCTAAATGAAGATGTGGTGTTGATAAGAGCACTGCGAGACTCCAACTTGCCCAAGTTCCTAACAGATGACGCTATTCTGTTCAGGTAAGTTTCTAGATGTTACAGAATAAAGCATAGCTGCTGTGTAGAGGTCATGGATAGTCTTCTCTGCAAGCATGTTTCTCTAACAAAGTAATAAATCGCTCATCTTTTCTAGAGATACTTATTGCCATTTTAGAAAAAACAAACATTCATTTAAAATAAAGGCCCTACTCCTAGGCATTTAGGTTGAGTGGATAGTGTCAGCCCACAGACTGAAGGGTTCTCTTGGGTTCGATTCTGGTCAAGGGCACGTACTCCAGTGGCAGTCTCTGGCCCTGGTCAGGGTACCTGCGAGAGGCAACCAATTGATGTGTCTCTCTCACATCAGTGTTTCTCTGTCTCTCCAAAAATTAATGGAAAAACACCCTCAGGTGAGGATTAACCAAAATAAATAAATAATATAAAATAAAGGCACTAAAATATTATCAGCCATCCAATTATTTCTGAGTGTTTTTTTTTTTTTTCAAAATATTGATCATCAGGCTGTATGCTATATAAATTAGTATTGGTTAATCTGAGAAATTTCCCATCCCCCCAAGAAATCAAATTTGAGGTTAGCATAAATGTGATTGCTTTTTATTTATGTATTTCTACTTTTATTAATTAGTTTTATGTTTATCTAAGACATACATGTAGTATTTTTAAAAATAAAATAATGCCATAAATTAGTCTCATGAAAAGCAGTAGTTCCCTGCCCTTCACCAACTTACCAAAGGCAAGTAATTTTTTCACTGATTGATTGATGCATTCATTCATTTTACTATTGCCCTTCATATTTTTTAGTACCATGTTTTTGCCATTTCTTGATTTTTTAAAAATATATTTTTACTGATGTTTTATAAAAAGGAAGAGAGAGGGATAGAGAGTTAGAAACATCAATGAGAGAGAATCATCGATCAGCTGCCTCCTGCGTACCCCCTACTGGGGATGTGCCCGCAACCAAGGCACATGCCCTTGACCGGAATCGAACCTGGGACTCCCCCGTCCACAGGCCGACGCTCTAGCCACTGAGCCAAACCGGTTTTGGCCATTTCTTGATTTTTCAGTTTTAGATATTATCCATTATGCATGTGCAGCTTTTCCCCTAGGCCCATCTTCTCTGTGTAGTCATATTGCAATATAATCTGAGCAAAAATATCTAGGATTGCTGTGCTTTATCATGGCTATGTAAATATTATTCATGGCTGAGTGATAGTTTCATTATTAAATAACCTAGCTTTTTATTTTCCCTTCACTTACCATCATTCTTATTTTTTAATCTTTTACTTACTTCCTATAAACTTATCATTAATTTGTTTCCAAATTCTACCAGAGTGTAAATCCCCTAAAAGCAAACAAACAATTAAAATATTGAATTTGCCTCTTGGGAGCCCTCTGTCCTTCTCTAATCGGGGCTGCTCACCCATGGCCCCTGGTGCACATCTCTTACCGGGGATGTCCTTAAGGACTGTGCTGGGATTCCCTTTGCCCTGTCTTCTGTCAGTGCCCCTGCTCCTCAGATTGTGTCTGCTCCTTTTGGGGGATACAATGACGAAAATGTCTATGCATTTATCTTTGCACACTGATGATCTTTCTATAATTGAGATTCAAGGAAGTAAGTTAGGTAGGTCATAGGGTAAGAAGCATTTTTAATTTAGCCTACCAAGATGTTCTCCAAAGGCATTTTACATTTATATAAATGGTTTTATGAAAATACCCATTTCCCTTTAAGTATTTTAATGAGAGACCAAAAGTCTTGAATGTATGCATTTATTTAATTAGTAGTATCATTTCTTAAGGTCATGAGTCATGTATATTTATTATTCTAAGAGCTTTTTTTCTGTTTTACTCTTACTGATTTTGGGGGAGTCATAAATTCTATCTGGTATAAAAATTGAAAATATTTTTCTGTCATTCATTCTTTAAGTTTGTATAGAAAACCTTTTATCTCACAGAAGATTATTTTTTACTTTTTTTTCACTTTATCACTATTTCTTAGTTATAGATTTCCTATCTTTCTTAGAAAGACCTTACCACAGATGCATTTGTGTATAAAGTGTAAGCAAGGGATTTGACTTCGTTTTTACCCAAATAAACACCCCACATTAACTGTTTCCCACAGAAAGTCGATTTTTCCTTTACTCCCTTTTTTACCTAGTACTAGTTTTCTATTTTTATTTCCATATTATTTTTCTGAGGATGCATATACAGTGATAAGTACATATTTGTGCATTTGGGAAAAGTTGAGTTAGAAATGTGACATTAGAAATAAACTGATAGATTCCTCACCTTGGCACTACACCATCTACTGTGGACAATACAGAAACACAAGAGATATTGTTTACCTTAAAGGCTCCCGATATACTTAAGAACATTGGTCTACAGTATAAGAAACAAGCAAAATCAAGTACAATATCAGAGAAATTATAGATCCTGGTATAAAATGTAAGATATACTAATGCTGTGCATGTTTGGAGGAAAAGATCAATGAGAAAAATTAGATTCATTTTAATGTTTAATCAATTAATTGTAACAAATATGGGGAAAACTCAATTACCAGTGGTACTTAATTGATTTTATTTTTTAAATTTCAGTGGAATCATATCTGACCTTTTCCCTGGAGTCCAAATTCCAGAACATGATTATGGTATATTTCAGTCAACAATTATAGATGTCATGAATGGGCAAAATCTCCAGCCTGAGCCATGTATGGTTAAAAAAGTGATACAGTTCTATGAAACTATGCTGGTAAGGCATGGTGTTATGTTAGTTGGGCCAACTGGAGGTGGCAAGACCACAGTTTACCGAATACTTGCAGAAACTCTAGGGAATTTGAAAAAAAATGGTGCAGAGAATCCCCTTTACCAACCAGTTAAAACATACGTTCTTAATCCTAAATCAATTACAATGGGTGAGTTATATGGTGAAGTAAATAGCGTAACCTTGGAGTGGAAGGATGGTTTGATGGCACTGAGTGTCCGAGCAGCTGTGCAAGACACTTCAGAAGACCATAAGTGGATCATCAGTGATGGCCCGGTGGATGCTCTTTGGATTGAAAACATGAATACAGTGTTGGATGATAACAAGATGCTTTGCCTGGCTAACAGCGAGAGGATTAAACTCACACCTCAAATCCACATGCTTTTTGAGGTAAATATGTTATCGGGCAGTTGGGGTAGAGTGCTGGGGGCAGAGTCCTCACAATAACTCCAGAAAAAGAATTTTCTGAGACTCATGCAAGAGAATGAGTGATTTTTTTATTTGCGTGGAATTACATCCCTAGGTCTCCAAAGTCCTATTTCCCTAAATCCAGTTATAGACGAAGTGTAGAAGCAAGCCAGTGTCCAGAGTTTCTGTTCCATGTTGCAACTGAGCCCAGTTCTTCATCAGGCTAGTGACAGTCCATTTGTCCATTGCGTGTGGGGGAGGAAGGTGGGCCCACATGGCTGTGGGCCAGATGGGCAAATGCAGAGGTGCCAAGAGAACACGCCCCCCTGCAACAAAATCCCAAGGGCACAAGAGCAACAAGAAAGGCACACTCCTTTATTTAGGGAACTAAATCTCCCAAATTTCGCACCCTTGAAGTGGTTTCCCCAGCACTTGTTTCTTTTCCTTTGGAAATATATATATATATATATATATATATATATGAATTTACATGATTTTAAATGCTCTCAAAGTTAAAAAATTATTGTACTTAAAGTGAATAAATTATCCCCAGGAGGGTTTGAAAGAGTAATGTGGACCAATTACAGTGACAAAATAGTATGGAAGATTATAGCCCTCGTGTATTCATTCATCAAATATTGATTGAATGCCTACTATATGCTAGGTGTTAGGCTAGGTGTTGGTACAAGAATGAAACAAGAAAAAAAAAAGAATTTTACAGTATCCTCCTATAATTATGGTTTCACTTAACACTCCTTCCCTATATCGGATTACTTATAGCTCTTCCAGTGTCTAAAGCCTATCAGCATTAAACTTAGTACATATGATTCATTAACATGGAAGGTGTAGTAGTAAGAAAATATCATATTACCTGTTTCCTGTTTGCCTTTCTTCAATTTTAGGTGCAAGACTTAAAGGTTGCCTCTCCTGCTACAGTCAGTCGATGTGGGATGGTGTTTGTGGATCCCGATGAACTGAAATGGATGCCTTATGTTAAAACCTGGATGGCGGGTATTTCTAAAAAAGTGAGTGCAACCAGATACTCCCCAGTGTCTCCATCTGTGAGGGCTCACACTTCCCTTGAGTGCCCATGTTGTAATAACACAATGCTTCATTGTGCTTGATGGGGGGGATTCTCCAGAAATGTTTATTATATACTCTTTGCATCTGCCCTCGTTATTTTTAACCTCACCCTGCCAGTCTGCCTGGTCACTCTGGCCCCTGCCTGCTCTACCTGGCTTCTGCCCAGCCTGGTTCTTCTCAAGGGAAACACAAACCGCTTCCCTGACTCCTCCAAAACATGGCTAAACTGAGCTGGGGCATTACAAAGGATGGCAGAAGGCTTGAGATAATGAGAGTGGTCACAATGAAGAAGAGGACATTTCGGTCCATGTACCAGCTGTCGTAATCTTGATATCTTAGGGAGCTATAGCACCTCTGAGAGCCAGAGAGAAGAGAAAACCTGTGTACCCCCCACTCAATTGTAGGTCATGACCCCAGACACATTCTAACCCATTCCACCCCAAGTGAAGTACCATTCCACCCCAAGTGAAGAAAAGCTCTTACAGTGTTATTCACAACAGCTCAATTCCATTATTACCTTATTTAACAAGCCATCTTTTGAAATATTTTGCCCCGTCCCAGCCCCCACTCCAAAAAAAGCCATCTTCTTTCTCCCTCTCCCTGCCCAAAGATGAATTAGACAACTATCGCTTTCCTCATTCTTAGGCATCAACATTTCAACAAGATTGTGATCTAGTCTCAAGAGTACCTTATTACAGAAAGCACCTTTCAGAATTGAGAATTTATCATGGTTACTGGCATAAGATTTTAAATCTTCCCAAATTCATTTTTTAAAAATAAGTAGACTTTATTACTTACAACGCTTTTAGGTTTACAGAAAATATTAGCAGAGTACAGAGACTTCTCTTCTTCTCCCTCTTCTCCAAACATAATTTCCCCTATTATTAACATCTTGCATTACTGTGGTGCGTTTGTTAAAACTGATGAATCAATATCACTAATTAATCACTGATCCTGATATATTGTTGATATATTATCGGTGTGTCAATACTGACACATTGTTGATACATCATCAATAATGTTGCATTGATACATTAATTAAAGTCTATCACTTGCATAAGGGATTATTCTTTGTGTTCTATAATTCTATGGATTTTACAAATGGATAAGACATGTAGTCACCCCTATAGTTTCAGAGTAGTTTCACTGCCTTAGAAATCTGTGCTCAGTCTCTTCATCTGTCCACTCTTCCTCAACCCACCAAGCATTGAGATTTACTGTCTTCATAGTTTTGCCTTTTCCAGAATATCATGTAGTTGGAATCATATAATGTGTAGCTTTTTCAGATTGGCTTTTTAAATTTAGTAATATTCCTTTCTGTGACATAATGGCTCATTTCTTTTTATCATGGAAAAATATAACATTGTATAGATTTACCAAGTTTATTCATTCACCTACTGAAGGATATCTCAATTGCTTCCAAGTTTTGCCATTTATGAGTGACTATGGTTTACATTGCTGTATGACATATAGAAAAGTTAAGGATCCTAAGAGTTCTTACTTTGTTTTTTATTGTATTTATCTGAAATGATAGATGTCAACTAAGCTTTTTGTGGTAATCATTTGACAGTACAGTTGATCCTTGAATAGCACAGGTTTGAATTGTGCAGGTCCACTTACACGTGGATTTTTTTCAATAAATACAGTAGGTGCCTTGTATCCACGGGTTTGGCATCTAAGGATTCAACCAAATGCAGATCAGCAATAGTATTTTCCCATTCCCAACCACTGATTGAAAATACTGGTTTTGACCCACAGTTGGTTGAATTAGCCATTGAATTTTCAGCTGTGTGGGCGTTTACACTGCATTCCCCATGTTCAAGGCTCAACTGTATGTATAATCAAACCATCATGCTGTACACCTTAATTAATACAGTGGTGTATGTCAGTATTTTCAATAAAACTGGAAAAATTAAAGCCAAAACCAAAATATTATTCCCATAAACATCCCTGTTCAGGCTTTTATGTGGACTTAAGTTTTCAAACTCATTTGAGTAAATACATAGGAGTGTGATTGCTGGGTCATATGGTAAATCTAGGTTTAGCTTTCTGAAAATCTGCCAGACTGTTTCCCCCAGTGGCTGTGCCAATTTGCACTCCACTCCCCCCCCCCACCCCGCCCATCAATGAATGAGAGTTCCTGCTGCTCCTCATCCTCACCAGTGCAAGGGAGTATTGGTGTCTTAGTAGATATTTTTTAATGTTTTCTCTTATGGTTCTTTTTCATATTCTTAATTGTGGGTGATATCAATATAGAAGACTGCATGAAATACATATTGGCAGTTTAATGAATGATTGTAAAATAAGCACCTGTGTACCCAATTCTAGATCAAGATATAAGACATTATCAGCTACCCAAAATCTTTCCATGTGTCCCGAGTCATAGGAGGCTTTTAAACTTTTTATTCATTTTATATCTTATTATATTTATACCCTTTAGTCTAAAAGTTACAAAATGCATTATAAAGGTCAATGGGGGGAGGGAGGGAGAAGGGAGGCATATATACTACTATTTGTAATACTTTAAACAATAAAATAAAAAAATTTTAAAAGATGTAAACCAACCCATTTCTAAATTTAATTACATATTTCATCTGGTCTTGCTAAAATATTATTTTTTTCTTTTCAGCTGAATGAGGAATCCCAAGAATATATATTGAACCTTTTCCATTACGTTGATGATGGTTTAAATTTTATCAATAAAAAATGCAGCCAAGCGATCCCGCAAGTAGACATTAGCAAAGTGACTACACTCTGTTGCTTATTGGAGTCTTTGATATTTGAGAAAGATGGAATTAATCTCACAATGGTATGGAAGGTTTTATTACTTCAATAAAGCTAGAAAATGAGATTATTGTATAACTCCTTTGCAAATAAATAACTCCAAATTTTCTGTAATATGATCAGTTTTCAAGTTAACTTTTCAGGGGACTAATGACTATGAGTAGATTAATAGAATCTAAAAGTTGGAAGGAGTGTTAGACAGCCTATGGTTCACTCCTATACTCAATGCTTAAATTCCCTTATAGTCTATAACATGCTTCTAACATGTGTCTGTTGAAAAACAACCTTGAGATTTTTTTTTTTGGACACTCTTTGACATTCCCATTCTCATCAGAGTATTTAACTTTGTACTACTATAAAACATCACTTTGTGAACCATTAAATTAAATATAGAAAACACATGCTGTGCCCTTTTTTATTTTATTTCTTTATTGATTAAGGTGTTACATATGTATCCTTATCCCCCCATTACCTCCCTGGTGTCTGTGCCCATTGATTAGGCTTATATGTATGCATACAAGGCCTTTGGTTGGTCTCTTTCTTAAATGTATGAGTCTACACACACACATACACACAAAACCCACAATAGTCTTTTGATTTTGCAATGTAGGATTTTTTTTATGTTAACATAAAATACTAAAGGTCTATCTCTTTATTCTTTCAGGAACAAACAAAAGTGAACACAATGCTATGTCAGACTTTTATATTCTGTTATTTATGGTCTTTGGGTGGAAATCTAACTGAAAACTACGCGGATATTTTTGATACATTTATTAGAACACAATTTGATGACAATCCTGATGCCAGGGTAAGAGCCAAATAAATTGAATTTTAGCGTATTAGTTCCAAATCATTAAAACTGAACTTCAATACTGAAACTTTAAAAGAGCCTTAGTTTTACTGCAAATATAAATTCTTCACTGAAAGAATTTCTAAAATCATTCACTTTTCTTAACCCTGGATAACATTTATTGTATTACACTTTTTAGGAGTCCTCTCCTGGCCATATGAAGAAATTAATGTATAAAACTATTTTTTTTAAAATCCATACTATAAATGAATGTTTAATTCCAGTTAGTAAACTTATTCTTCACAGTGTTATGGTGTAGATATTCTGAACCTACTTCCTGTATATTCTAAGATTGAGCAAATGAATAAATGTGCTGAGGATAATGGAACAGGTTTTTTACTGTTGGAGAAGGGATTTGCAGATATGTAAATCCTGTGTTGTTATATTACAATAGGAGATATTGGTGTTCATGGATTCAGATAATGAATATACAGTTTATATGTATTTGCACATGCATAAATTTCATAGTTCTTCATGCTGAGAGGAACTAGAAGCAATGACACCTCCATGGCAGTGAGCATACCCAAATACTAATTCCTAAATACTGTTCTCCACAAAAGGGAACTGAGGCTCCTTCGTGAAATCATCAGCTTATTCCAGGACTGGAGCAGGGATCGTGCAACGTGAGACTAGAACATCTTCTTATGTCAGATACTGAAGAAGCACTCAAGGAATAGTGGAGAGTTTACCACTGGTCACATCTAGACAGATTTCAGAATCCAAATAAACAATGATAGCCTTTGAAAGACAAAAGATATTACATTATACCTCAAAAGTTTTCTTTCTTAAAAACAGAATAGAATGGAAAATAGAGTGAATTGCAGATAATAGGTTAAATATCACATATTAGTATGTATGTACTACCCTGTTTCCCTGAAAATAAGACAGTGTCTTATATTAATTTTTGCTCTCAAAGATGCACTAGGCCTTATTTTCAGGGGATGTCTTATTTTTCCATGAAGAAGAATACAGTACACATTTATTAAATGAAAATAAAGGAAATTTATTACCTATATACGGTATGGTAGTACGGTAGTTGTAAACACAAACCAGACAAACTGTGAATCCTACAGTATCAAGAATTTACTCATTTATTCAGTGACAATCATGTCATCATCTTCTGGAACATCATCATAACAATCCAATTCCTGAATTTCCTGGTGAATTTCTTGTGACTCCATTTCTTTCAGAATCAGTGGACCAAATCTCTCATGTTTAGCAATAGCACTGTCTTTAAATGAGTATTGCTTGTCAAGGTAGCCTGCTCGCAGTGCATTTGCAATTCAACTGTCAGTGATTTTCTCCCATGAATTCTTCATCCAAGTCACAAGTTCTTGCAGTTTAGGTTTCACAAAGTTTCTGAGACAGAGCCTGGGGGGGAGAGGGGGGGGAGGAGAGGCT
This sequence comes from Pipistrellus nathusii, assembly GCA_963693515.1. Lineage (NCBI taxonomy): Eukaryota > Metazoa > Chordata > Mammalia > Chiroptera > Vespertilionidae > Pipistrellus > Pipistrellus nathusii. Next base: position 47,368,249 of record OY882869.1, read on the forward strand.
TATTTTCGGGGGGATGCCTTATATTTCACTCAGAAGAAAACCTGTAAGTAGGTCTTATTTTTGGAGGATGTCTTATTTTCGGGGAAACACGGTAGGTCACCTTATCAAATGGATTTCTTACTGAGTCACTGTCAAATCTTGAAACACCACTGCTCTGTACAGCTACCAGAATGAAGCTTCTGAAATGCAATCGAATCCTGTCACCCACCTACTTAGAATCCTTTACTGAACTCTTGCTCCAAACTCTAAAAAGGGAGGGTTTTCATAACTTGGCCCCTCTCTGTGTTCCCAGACTCATCTCTCATCGTTACCAGCACGCCTGGCACTTTCCATGGCTTCAGCTCCTGACCTATTTTCTAAACCTGACCCCTGACCCCCTGCTTCCCCACTCCCAACCCCCAGCCCATTCCTCCTCTGCCCACCTGACTCTTGCTTGTCCTTCAAGTTGGAGCTGTGGCATCCTCACCTCTAAGAAACCTTCTTAAATCTTCAACTACCCTGCAAATAGAAATGAGCCATCCCTTCTCTGTGGACTTGCAAAAGCCCATTAGAACCCCTTTTTCTCTCTGGGTAATAACTAATGTCCTTGTGTCCTCCATGTGAATTTCAGGGTCACTGAAGGCAGAAGCTGGGTCTCATTCAGCACTTGACCCCCAGCACCAAGCACTGGGGCCAAGTGCTGAATGACACCGCAAACAAGGTCTCCCAAAGGTGAGACCGTGGCAGGCCTAGAGCTGTAAGCACAGTATTTGTCCTAAGTAAGCCCCTGAATGTTGAATTGAAAATGCTTTACAATTCTAATGTGGGGTTTTAATACAATCAACATGTCAGATTTTCTTTATGCATTGTGTGGCATGACTGCGCGTAAAGAATTGAACTCTGATACTGAAACACCTACTCCTCTACAAAGAAAAAAAAGAAATCCAAATCCATTCTTGTTCTATGACTGCCTTTTTTTATGCACGAACACTTCCTGTTGCAAATGCCGCCTGATGTGATGCTTTAGCTCCCCAGTTCTGGTGATCTGTGGAGCATCTACATGGACTTCGAAACCAAACGGCTGGACCCCTGGGAACGAATCATACCCAGCTTCAAGTACAGCCGCGATGTCCCGTTTTTTGAAATGCTCGTCCCCACAGTGGATACAGTGCGCTTTGGATATCTAATGGAAAAATTACTGGCGGTCAGGCATTCGGTGTTATTTACCGGGACAACTGGAGTTGGCAAGGTAGGACACCTTTCGCAAACAAGGTCTCCCCAAAATGAGGGCGTGGCAGACCTGGAGCTGTGAGCCCCATACAGAGCACATTATCTCTCAAGGAATGTTGTTGTGGATTCTGATTACTTTTTCAGGAAGAATGTCACTGTGCTGGCTCGGTACTGACCTCGGGAATTACTCCAAAGTTGGCCAGTTTCTGAATGAATTCTTAATGTCAATACTGTATAAAGCAGAGGATCCTGGGGACCAATGTTTGGTGTTTGAGGGCTTTTATGGTGCAACCCTTAGCACTTATGGGGCTGCCACTGCATAGATTAGGGTGGGAATTGGCCAAGCAGTTTGTGTCCCCAAATAGACTATTGGTGAAGCCAGTCTATTCCCTCCTACCCTTTTCCTTCTACCTCACATAGCAACGATGTCTAGGAAGAGTATATAGGGGAGAACACTGATTGATTGAGTGTCCACATAAACAGAGATTTACTGTTTCCTCTCTAAATTGTTTCCAAAAGAAGTTTGGGTCCTGTGATTCTTGCTTTTAAATTGACTTGGATAGCAACCAAGATGTATTTTGGTCTGAAACTAAACTAAAAGCTTTTTGCTGAGATAGAGCTCGTTAGAACATTTCTTTGGCTCTAGTAAATATAATTAAATGGAATCTCCAGTTAAAGAAAGACACATTTCAGTCTGGTTTTACCCTTTCTCTTTTTATCCTATTCCTTACTCATTGTACTGAATTGTTACTGATAAAAACAATTGTTAAATATTATTATATTGAATGCGACATCGTTAACATTTGTTTAAATTTAAAGTCTGTTATTGCAAAAGGATTGCTAAATAGAATTCAAGAAACAGCCGGCTATGTTCCTGTTTATCTAAATTTCTCCGCTCAAACTTCATCTGCAAGAACACAAGAGATCATTGAATCAAAACTGGAAAGGAAAAGAAAAACTATTCTAGGTAAGAATCATCATTTTCATTTGTCTCACAAATTAAGTTAATGAGTAACAAAAATAGGGCATGTAATAAAATTACAATTGGATATTTTCTTAGTTTAATTGTAAATGTGATTTTCTATCATCATCTTCGACTCACATCTTCAGTTTCTACTGTTACAGAAAAATGTAGAAGAACAAGGCAATACTTAGAGAGATGGAGTTCCATTTATTACACATGGGTCCAGAGAAAAATGTCTCTCAAATTCTGGGCCCCAACATGCAGGAATTTTCCCTATTTATATGCTTTTACCTTCTTTGTCTCCCAAATATGGGGTGTTTCTGGCCCCTTTTGCAAGTTTGTGCTGGGGCCTTGAGAACTCAACCAAAGGCCTGGCCTGGAGCCAGCACTGATAATTTTGTTTGGGGAAGATTTTTGTGTGTGTGTGTGTGTGTGTGGTTTTGTTTTTTTAAAATATATTTTATTGATTTTTTACAGAGTGGAAGAGAGAGGGATAGAAAGTTAGAAACATCGATTAGAGACATCAATCAGCTGCCTCCTGCACACCCCCCACTGGGGATATGCCCACAACTAAGGTACATACCCCTGACCGGAATCCAACCTGGGACTCTTCAGTCTGCAGGCCGACACTCTATCCACTGAGTCAAACCGGTTTCAGCAATGTTTGGGGAAGGTTTAATGGCTTCTCTGAAGTGGGAGTAGGCTCATTTTCCTTATTATTTAAGCAAGCAAGCACTTACAGAAGCCAAATAGCAGGGTTAAAATTCAAGCGGCAGTTTTTATATAAGATGGATGCTTCATGACCTCTCCCTGGCTCTCCCCTTCTCTACTCATGCTCTGCTTTCAAACCTGCAGTAATCCCCTTAATTTATTTTATTTATTTATTTATTTATTTATTTATTTATTTATTTATTTATTTATTTTTATTTTTGTGTGTGGATGTAATTTATTTAATTAATAGCTCTTTATTGTTGAAAGTATTACATATGTCCCTTTATCCCCATTGACCCCCTCCAGCCTGTCCTTGCCCTTCTCCCACACCCAGGCCCTCACCACCCCATTGTCAGTGTCCATGGGCCATTGCATATATGCATACAAGGTCCTTGGTTGATTACCCCCCACCCACCCACTGTCCCCCACCTTCCCTTTTATATTAAACAAACAAAACAACCTGTGTATACCTGATGTGTTGAGTTATCTGAACTCTGTAGACAATAAGCATGAAACTGTTTTGTTTTTACTTCAGTCAGTGCTTTCAGCCAGGCTTGGGGCATCTCCTTATGAACTGCTTAGATAACTAGAATAACTCTCTGGCCACTTCCTGTTGTTTTGAGGCTGGTTCAATGTAAAGCTTTGATCCCAAGTCCAATCGGAAGCTCTTCCTCTCCTGGACACCAGGCTTGTGACTCCAGGTGCTGGAGGCGAAGGGGGGCAGGAGGTTCTGATGCGGGAAAGGGAAGAGGAGACAAAAGGACAAGTGGCCTCTTCTTACCTGATGTGTAGATGGGCAACTATCTGGACTGTCCCTCTTCTCTGGCTGGCGCGAAAGGACTGTCCCTGCTCCCTGTGTGGTGGTTTCCAGGAGCCACTCTCTGAGGGACTTCCAGAAAAGTCGTGCACAGGTCAAGCAAGGGCCTCCCATTGGAAGGTTCCCTGATATTGGGAATCAGAGTCTCTGCTCCCTCAGTCCCACCCTCCAACAGTGCATCCTGCAGCCTCTCGCTTCTGGGCTCCACTCGCCCAGCTCACAGCCCTCCTGGTGGAGGACTAGCCAGAGCTCAAGCTCACCTGCCTTCTGCATTGTCCATCATCTAATGGGCCCTGCTCTGCCAGGCGGTGGGGATACCAGCTGCCTTGCCAGCCCCTCTCTGTTCCATTGTTCCTGCTCAGTAGGCACAGTTGCAATGGATGCCAGTCTTTCTTGTGGGGGCCCCAAGTCTTTATTTTTTTTTAAATCTTTATTGTTGAAAGTATTACATATGTCTCCTATTCCCCCCATTTGTCCTCTCCCAGCCTGCCCCTTCCCTCCACCCCAGGCCTTCACCACCCTATTCCAGGGTTATGCATTTAGGCATATGAGTTTGTTGATTAATCTTTTCCTACCCGCCCACCCTCCCCTGCCTTCCTTCTGAGGTTTGACAGTCTATTCAGTGCTTCTATGTCTTTGGATCTATTTTTGTTCATCAGTGTATGTTGCTCATTAGATTCCACATATGAGTGAGATTATGTGGTACTTGTCTTTCTCTGATGGCTTATTTCGCTTATCATAATGCTCTCCAGGTCCATCCATGCTGTTGCAAATGGTAAGAGTTCTTTCTTTTTTACAGCTGCATAGTATTCCATTGTGTAGATGTACTGCCGCTTTTATAATCCACTCATCTGCTGATGGGCATTTAGGCTGTTTCCAAATCCTAGCCAAGTCTTTATGAATTGTTATCTTAGAAGCCCTCCACACCTGCTGTCCTGCTTCTTGGTTTCCAGAAACTGGAGGATGGAGTGGGACACTGAGTTTGGCTCAGTGACCTTAGAATTGTTGAGTGCTGGATGCCAGCACAGGTTGCATCACCTCCTCTGCTTACATTGTTTTCTTTTCGCTGTTATTATCCACACTTTTTTCTGAAAAGTGTGTATACTGGTTTTCATTGTGTTAAATATGGCATTGTCCAGCTCTGCTGTACTGGGTTTCCTGTTGATGTGAGCTGGGTGTATTTCAATATCTAGCCCTAGTTGCCCTACAGAGGTGGTGAGGTGGCATTTCTATGAAGAAGCCTTTGGAGTTCTGCTTCCTACTATGCAAAGAAAATGCCCTTCCTCCCCCCATGCTCAGGACATATAGTTGGTAAGGGCAGTGGCTGGGACAGAGAGATCAGGAGGACCTAACTGGAGAGCTGGCAACATTGTGCACCTCTGAGAGTGAGGGTGAGGCACCTTCTGACAAGTGGACATCCTGCACCCAACCACGTCTCTTTGCAGGGGCCTGGATAGAGCCAGAGTGGGGGGGTCTCTCCTCCACAAGGCAGGACTCTGCTAGGGCTTCCTCACTCCTGAGCGAACTGAGCTTATGACCCACCAGGTGTTCATTGAGTCCAAAACATTACCTAAACTCTGTTTTACATTTTCCAAAGGAAAATCATAGTTCTTAAATTCATTTTATTTACCCAGGAGCACCAAGAAACAAACGAGTTGTGATTTTTGTTGATGACTTAAATATGCCCAGACTGGATCGCTATGGCTCTCAGCCTCCTATTGAGTTACTTCGGCAGTACCAAGATTTTGGTGGATTTTATGACAGAAACAAACTCTTTTGGAAAGACATACAGGTTACTTTAAGTTTTTAATTACTTTGTTTACATTTAAACAGCAAGGAAATATGGTGCATTACAGTGATTTTCAACCTTTTTCATCTCATGGCACACATAAAGTACTTATTAATATTTTGCAACACACCAAAAATATGTTCTATTTTTTGCAAATCTGACACAAAAATGGGCATAATTTGATTGATTTACAAAAAAAATAATAATAGTAATAATTACCTATCTTTTTGCTTCAAAGTGATTAAAAAAAAATCAGAAGCCTATACTTGTATATAAGAATTTCTGGTATCAAGAATTAACCAACCAGATGCAATCTCATTATGCAATGGATCAATAAGATGAAATCCTATTATATGACCTATATCTTTATGGTTCAATATACGGCTGTTGTCAGTTTTTTATTTGACAGTCTAAGGGAAAAGAGGTCAGTGCCCCTGGTTAGAGTCAGGAATTGTTTTAAAAATTCTTGTGGCACACCAGTGTGCCACAGTACACGGGTTGAAAACCACTGGTGTATTAGTTTTCTTGGGTCACCATTAACAAAGTAACTCAAACACCAAAAAGTTATTTTCTCACAGTTCTAGAGGCTGGAAGTTGGAGATGAAGATGTCACGAGGGTTGGTTTATTCTAAGGCTTCTCTCTTTGGCTTACAGCTGGATGTCTCCTCCCTGTGTCTTCCCATAATCTTAGCTGTGTACTCATCTGTGTTCAAACCTCCTCCTCTTATCTGGACACTAGTCATATTGTATTAGGGTTCTCATGACTCATTTTAAATTAATTACCTCTTTAAAGATACTGTCTCCAACACAACAAGCTCCCTGCTGAGCAGGTAACATGTGAGGAAGCAAAAAGAAGAAGAGACCCTCTTTGGAAAATGAAGTCAGCCACATACACAGAGAGAGCTGAGCTGTCCACAGTCTTACCACCATGGCATTCCCCCCAAATTTGGAACAATGAGAAACACTCGGGAGCCTCTTCAGTGGAAGCTGAGTAGAGAACAAAGGTGACTTTCTCTAAGATGAGCTTCAAAAAGCTCCCATTGAGGAGAAATCAAGATGGCAGCATAGGTAAACCCCTGAACTGCTGCCTCGCACAACAATTTCAAACTGCAACTAAAAGACAAAATGGACATCATCCAGAACCATAGGAAGGCTGGCTGAGTGGAAATTCTACAACTAGAAGGAAAGAGAAAAGCACTCTTGAGACTCACAGGAGCTGTGGAAGGCAAAGGTATAGAGGTGCACAGGGAGAGGACTAGCAACTGAATACATGGCTGGCTTTCTCAAGTGAGAGGGAGACAAAAGCTCCCAATTGCTCTGAACTCCAGTTCTGGGCAGGGACTTTAGAGACCCAGACTCATTCAAGGAGAAACTGAACTGTCTGGCAGCAGGCAAAACTCCAGGGCGGCTTTCTCTCAGAGGTGCTTGCGGTGATTACCTCAGGATACTGAGACCCAGGGGCCTCTTAGGGCAAGGCTGATGGGAAGCCATTGCTGTTTGCTCCACCCTGAGATTCCACTCCATCCAAGTTGAGTGCAGAGGCTTTCATATATGAATGGCCTGGTCCTTTGAATTCTAAACTTACCTAACAAACTATAATACAACTGAGTCCGTGAGATCCAGAACATCCAAAAGAAGGCCCCAGGCCGCACAGCAGCTTGCATTGCTCAACAGCTGGGCCTCATGTAGGCATCTCCCAAAACCCAAACAAAGAAGAGGAATCTTCAGATATCTCCATAACTCCTTCTGGGTGGCTTTAAGCAGAGGCTAAATTAGCACCTTCTTGGAGATCCAAGAGCCAGTGCACCCAGGGATCAGAGCAGGACCATCCAGATTACAACTCCTCAGATCCAGAAGAGAGACACTCAGGGGGCAGACACAGTGAGCACCAAAGCCCCACTGAAGCAAGTCTTAACTCATAAGGGTATCTTCAGCACAGAAGTTCTCCCATTGTAGACACAGCTGATCCTCACAGCCAATTGGCCTGGAGGTCGATTCCTCCCAGTTAAACCAACAACAATCAAGGCTTAACTACAACAAGACTTGCACACAGCCCACAAAAGGGGTGCACCAAGAGTGTCCACCTCAGGTACCTGGGGAGGCTGAGCCACTGGACTCTATAGGACACCTAGCACACAAAGCCACTCTATCAACTCATGGAAGCAACCAAAACGTGGAGACAAAGAAACAGGTCACAAATGAAAGAAATGGAGGAAAGAAAATGACTGGATATTAAAAACCATGGTTATAAGGTTTTTCAAGAATTTTCTAGAAAAGGCCAATAAATTTAGTGAAACCCTAGAGGATATGAAAAAGGACCAACTAGAAATTAAGCATACACTGACTGAAAAAAAAATTTAAAAAAAAAAATAGAGAGAGAGAGAGAGAGAGAGAGAGAGAGAGAGATCCAACAGCAGACTAGAGGATCGCAAGAATCAAGTCAAATGTTTGAAATATAAAGAAGCAAAAAACACCCAACCGTAAAAGCAAAAAGAAAAAAGAATCCAAAAATATGAAGATAGTGTAAGAAGCCTCTTGGGACAACCTCAAGTGTACCAACATCAGAATTATGGGGGTGCCCAGAAGAAGAGAGAGAGCAAGATACTATAAACCTCTTTGAAGAAATAATGACCAAAAACTTCCCCTACCTGGTAAAAGAAATAGACTTTTAAGTCCAGGAAGCACACAGAACCACAAACAAAAGGAACCCAAAGAGGATCGCACCAAAACACATCATAATTAAAATGCCAAGAACAAAAGACAAAGAGAGAATATTAAAAACAGCAAGAGAAAAAACAGTTACTTACAAAAGAGCAACCATACAACTGTCAGCTGATTTCTCAACAAAAACTGTGCAGGCCAGACAGGAGTGGCAAGAAATATTCAAAGTGATAAATAGCAAGACCTACAACCAAGATTACCCAGTAAAGTTATCATTCAGAATTGAAGGTCAGATAAAGAGCTTCACAGACAAGAAAAAACTAAAGGAGTTCATCACCACCAAACCAGGATTATATGAAATGCTCAAAGGTATTCTTTAAGAAGAGGAAGAAGAAAAGGGTAAAGATAAAAATTATGAACAACAAATACATATCTATCAACAAGTGAATCTAAAAATCAAGTGAATTAAAAATCTGAGGAACAGAATAAACTGGTGAATATAATAGAATCAGGGGCATAGAAAGGGAATGGACTGACAATTCTCTGGGGGGAAAGGGTGTGGGGGTGTAGGAAGAGACTGGACAAAAATCGTACACCTATGGATGAGGACAGTGGTGGGGTGTAAGGGCAGAGGGTAGGGTGGGAGCCAGATGGAGAGAAGCTCTATGGGGGAAGGGGGGGGGTTGAGGAACAATTGTAATAATATGAACAATATAGATTTTTTTTTTAAAAGACTCTACCAAAAATAAAAAATTAAAAATAAATAAATAAATAAATAAATAAGACTCTACCTCCAAATACAGTCACATTTTGAGATACTGAGCTTTAGGGCATCAACGTACAGTTCGCCAGGAAGAGGAAGAGAAATACATAGTTTAGCCCATGACCTATGACTTCAGTGTTCCCTATGTGTGGTTCAATTAATCAGTCCACGTTGACTTCTTGTCATGCTTGATTCAGGAGATTCATGGACAAGGAGGCAGCCCCCACCTCCCAGGGGTCTCAGTTTTGGAGGGTAGATGGACATGTATTTATAAGGCAGGCTGATAAATGGAGTCAGGAGAGCATGAGGGCTAGGGACTGGATTGAGGATGAGAGAACCCTTCCTAGAGAGGATGAAGTCAGAAGAGGGTGTTGCAGGCAGAGCATAGCAAAACAGGGAAAGGGAGCATTTTGCATCTCAGAGGCAAGACATGTGAAACACCTTGGCGTTGTGGAATGTGAACACCACAGCAACGGGAAGGCAGAGGTCAGCTAAGGGGGCCATGGATCCAATAATGAGAAATGTGGCTTTATCCTCTAAGTGAAGGGGGTGGCCTCTGGAAGAAATGTTACGGGAATATCTCCTTGGCTGCAGGTGAGGGGTGGGCTAGAGACCAAAGGCAACTGCAATATCATGTATTGATCTATTGATGAAAATTTTACCAGAGGCTCTGAGGAACCTAACCATGTATTTCCCATAGGAGCAATTAGTCAGTGTGTGTTAATTCAGTGTTCCCAATGACTTTATGGAACACAAGTACCACAAATAATGAGAATCCACTATGTGGTTCAAGTAGTATATGTTGAATGAATACATTTTAACTTAAGATAAAACTTCTTACAATGTTTTAAGATTAAATTTTTGCATAGGAGTATTTATTTAAAGCAGATGAGTTAGTTGGGTGATCTTGAGTGATTTGATTAGCCAGGGCCTTCTTTTTTAACCTAAAAAAATGTTAGTAACAGTCGTGATCTCCTGAGGTTGCTGTGAAAAGCAAGTCTGATGATGTGTTGGAAAATGTAATGCAGTGCTTGCAAAGGGCAGGTCCACAAAATCTTTAGATGTGAGTCCTGCCGTTGGGATGAGGGACCTCATCTTTCCCTTTGTTGGGCGACCTAAGTTGATTTCTCCTTGGACAGGATGTGACCATTGCATCAGCGTGTGCACCTCCAGGTGGTGGCCGCAACCCAGTGACCCCCCGCTTCATCCGACACTTCAGCATACTGTGTCTCCCGATGCCCTCAGAGCACAGTCTGAAACATATTTTCCAGGTGAGTGTTGCCTTAAACATAGGCAAGAAGGGAAAGGAAAACGTATTTCTTCCCAAATCACCATGATCAAAGCTGTCTGTCCTCTAGCTGAACAGAAACCGAGTGAAGACAAAGCCTCTGGTAGCTGACAGGAATGTGCATCACCGTCCTCTGTGCTTTTGGTCTCACAGATGGTTTTAGGAATGCAGAAAGGTTGTCAAACCTTTAATGAAAGCTATACCCTGAGCCCTTATAGTTCTCTGTACCCAGTTCTCAGCAGAGGCCACCACTGCCCAGCCCCACCTGTGTGCTCATTTCCTGCCTGACCATCAGGTCTGTGGGTCCACGTGCCCACCAGACACAATTCTGGTAGCCCCACAGGCCCCATCTCAACACAACTCAGAATTCACCACCTCCAAGGCCACCATCACATCCAATAGAAAATAACTCCCCATTTTGCTCCCACCTGTACAACCTTCTGAAGAGCTATTTTCTCCTCCTTTAAATGGGACAAAGACCTATGCCTGCCCTGTAAGTGCTCAGGAGTGTTCCATGAATGGGAGGCTTTACCTTGAATAGAATGATGAGGTGGGAGGATACCATGAAAATGGCATAACCGGAGCAAGCATCCCATGTATATAAAATATACGTAGTAAATTTTTTTCTTTTATATATTTTGGAATGGTACTACTCAAAATGTAGACCAGGTGGATAATGTTAAACTCACATTAGGGGCCCGGGAGGATAGATACCTCAAAAAGGGAGTCTTCATAAACTGCCATAGACAGCAGGGCTTACTGAAAACAAATACTTCTGTTTACTTCAAAATATTTCATATGTGAGTCCCAAATCTAAAGACACAAGGATGGACTTGCAAGCATTGACGTGCATTCTGGTTAACTCCCATGCATAACTCCAGGTTAATAGTGATGGAAATTTTATCTAATAAAAGAAGCATGCAATTTGACCGTACCTCTGCTATCCCCACAAGCCATGCCCACCAGTCAATCAGGAGCATTACGCAAATTGATCCAACAAATATGGCAGTGGCCACAAAGCTGGAGCCAGCTACAGGCTTGGGTTGTTCCTGGTGATGGAGGAAGCCAAGCTTCCTGCCTGTCCTGGCTTTGGCTCAAGGCTACAAAGTTTCAATTATAGAAGATAAGTAAATCCCAGATATCAGGGCCTCCACTGGGGTTGCTGGGGGCATGGCCAGCCTGCAAACCACCACAGGCCCCTCACCCAGGCCACCCAGGCCAAAAGGGAACCCCCACCCTAATCTGGGACACACTCTTCAGGGCAAACCAGCTGGCCCCCACCTGTGCACCAGGCCTCTATCCTATCCTATCTAATAAAAGAGTAATATGCAAATTAACCATCACTCCAACACACAAGATGGTAAACACAAGATGTTGTCACAGGATGGCAAGTAGGGAAGGGCAGTTGAGAAGGACCAGGCCTGCAAAATAGGGAAGTTGGGGGTGATCAAGCCTGCAGGGGAGGGCAGTTAAGGGTGACCAGACTGGCAGAGGAGGGAAGTTGGGGGTGACTGGGTCTGCAGGGAAGGGCAGTTGGGGGGTGGGGGGTGGGGGGAGCCCAGGCCTGCAGAGGAGGACAGTTAGAGGTGACCAGGCCTGCAGGGAAGGCAGTTAGGGGTGATCAGGCCTTCAGGGGAGGGCAGTTAGGGACAATGAGGCTGGCAGGGGAGCAGATAGGCATCAAACATGCTGGCAGGGGAGTGATTAAGGGGTGATCAGGCTGGCAGTCAGAAGTAGTTAGGGGTAATCAGGAAGGCAGGCAGGCAAGCAGCTGGGATCCAGCAGTCCTGGATTGTGAGAGGGATGTTGACTGGATATCTGATTATGAGAGGCAATCAGACATCCCTAGAGGGGGATCCTAGGTTGGAAAGGGTGCAGGCTGGGCTAAGGGACACACACCCCGTGCACAAATTTTGTGCCCTGGGCCTCTAGTTTATTAAAAAATATATAATGATTTTCCCAAGCAACTGGGGGCAGAGGGGCAAGCCAATAAAAATGTTCTTTCAGACTGTGGGAAGTTATATATGAGAAGACCAAAGATCTGTAAGAGCCTGTTGGGAGGGCTTATTTTAAGTGAAATAGTCAGGGAAGACCTCTCTGAAGAGATGACATGTAACCTAAAACACAGAGGATGAGAAAGTCCCTCCCAAGCAGCCAGCCATGAGGCAGGGGGAGTGGGTACCATATGCAGAGACCCTGAGGGAGGAGAGAGAATGGGCATGGGTGGTAAGGCCAGTGTGGCTGAAACACTGTGACCAGAGAGAGGATAAGGTGAGGAGGCCGGGCAGGGGCAGAGCATGGACTGGCTGGCGGTGGGGGGGAGGAGAGTAAGGAGGGTAGGGAGTGCAGTGCCTGATTTGCATAATTAAAAGTAACAAAGGAAACAGGAATCGTAATGAAGAGGTCAGTGGAAGATGGAGGGAGTGAAGAAGCACAGATAAAAAAGAGTTGATGCTGCTGAAACCGGTTTGGCTCGGTGGATAGAGTGTTGGACTGAAAGTCCCAGGTTTGATTCCGGTCAAGAGTATGTACCTTGGTTGCGGGCATATCCTCAGTAGGGAGTGTGCAAGAGGCAGCTGATCAATGATTCTCTCTCATAGATGTTTCTAACTCTCTATCCCTCTCTCTTTCTCTCTGTAAAAAATCAATAAAATATATATTTTTAAAATATAATAGTTGGTGTTGGGATGGGATAATGTCAAAGGAAAGAGACAGACTCAACAAGTACATTCAAAATTACTTGTGAGGACAGAAAACGGGAGGTGTCCAAAGTAACCTCCAAATAACTGAGGTGGGGAAACTGAAAGGCAGAGAGTTTGTGGTTATGAGTAAGTTGCACTTTAAATGTACATTGTTGGTCATTTGCACATAAATATCAAGGAGGACTTCAGTTTATTTCCAGATGAGTCTGGGCACTTTATGGCAACCCTCTGGAGCCACAGCAAGCAGCAGCCTATGTTACTCAAAAGTGAGTTTATGGTCCATTCGCTGGCCAGATAGGAATGCTGCCCAGGCATCTCCAGACACTCACAGAAGACAGGAACGAGCCCATTCTTAAGAACGTGTTCTGAAATGAACGGAAGAGCTTCACACACGGAGGTCCTTGCATTGGAATTCGCCCTCTTAGTTATTATTAGAAAAAGTATCATCAGATTTGGAACATTTGAAAGATAAAATTTTGGTGGGGGGAAAAAAATCTAACCTTCTGTATGTTTCTGGTTCCAGGCCATCTTAAACGGCTTCCTGTTTGACTTCCCATCAGCTGTCAAGCAAACTGCATCCAACATTGTCGAAGCCTCCGTTGAGATTTATAACAGAATGAGTGTTGATCTTCTGCCAACACCAGCCAAGTCCCATTACGTGTTCAACTTGAGGGATTTATCCAAATGTGTGCAAGGTAGTGTATGGACCCCTCATTCTCAGACCTTCATCCTCCCTACATTGCTAGTCACCCCACATCTCTCAGCAGAATTGTATGTACATGGTGTCTATGACGCTGGAAATCACATGGCATGTCCCTGTTCAGTCACCCTCCATCCCCACCACAAGCTGACTACTTCACGGCTTCCCTCAAATAGCCCACACGCCCTCCCATTTCTCACTCCCAGCCCAGCCGATGACCTTTCTTCAGAGAGAGAGAGAGAGAGAGAGAGAGAGAGAGAGAGAGAGAGAGAGAGAGAGAGAGAGGGGCAATCATAACTAGAACTGCCTCATTTTCTAAATCTTTCAGGCAATCGACATCTGCCTTCCCTCCTGCAGAGGCTGGGCCGTCCCTTTTGCTCTTAGTCCCGTCTGGCCCTGAATCCCAGCCCCTCCTGCCTAGTCAAAGATTTTGTTCTTATCATTTGTTTCTCTTCTGCATCATTGGAGTTTCCTCTCCTATGAAATCATTCCTAACAGCATAAAAGCCTGCCACAATACTTCCCGTCTTAGAAGATCATTCTCTTTGGGAACCACGTTGCCCTGCTGTTACCTCCGCATTTCCTCTGCTCCTTCTAAAAAGACCCTTAGAATGGTCTCGCCTCACTGTCTCCTTATTTCCTCCAGTTCCATTCTTTAGCATATTCCAGTTAAGCACTTATACTTGACACTGCACTGAACTACTTTTCGCTGCCTCTCTATCCTGCCCAGTCCATCCATCAGCTCTGTCTGAACCTTAACCTCTCAGCAGTGTTAGCTCAACTCGCCCCTCCTTCTCTCTTGAAGCCCTTCTTTCTCTGACCTCCTAGGGCACCCACTCTCTGGGGTTCCCTCCCCTCTCTCTGGCTACTGCTATGCAGTCTCTTTGATTGCTGTCTCTCTTCTTCCCTACCTCAAAATGTTGGGATGGCCCAGAAATCTTACTTCAGTTCCTTTTTTAAAAAAAAATTATTTTATTTTGTTATTTAATTAGTTAATCCTCACCCAAGGATATTTTTCCATTGATTTTTAGAGAGAGTGGAAGGGAGGGCGAGAGACACAGAGCGAGAAACACATCAGTTGGTTGTCTCCTGGTTGCCTCCCTCACATGGCCCAACCAGGGTAAAAGATCAAACCTGGGATTAGATCAAACCTGAGATAATCAAATCTGAGACACTCTGTTCACTGAGCCAAACCAGCTAGGGCTTTTTTTTTTTTTTTTTTTTCATTTGAAATCAGCTTTATGATAACAGTTTTATATTTCTTTTTTTTTTCTTTTTTCATCTTTATTGTTGAAAGTACTTCCCCCATTGTTCACCTTCACCCCTCCCCTGCCCCCCCCAACCAGGCTTTTGCTGAACTATTGCCTGCCCATGGGTTATGTATATATGCATATAATTTCTTTGGTTAATATCTTCACCCCCCGCTTCCCTCTGAGATCCATCAGACCTCTCTATATATTATCTACACAGACTGCCTAGGTAATTAAGTCAATTCTAGGATCTATTCGAGATGCTTGCATACCTACAGCCTGTTTCCCCACTCCCTTGAGTGTCTGATTTGTATATTCCACTCCTTTCTCAGCAACCTCACTTAGATATCCAGTTGAAGTTCTTAAACTTGGCAGCTCTGAATTCTTGCTTCATGCCTCCTTTCCACCCAGGTGTACCCCAGCCCAGAG
Organism: Pipistrellus nathusii; assembly: GCA_963693515.1. Taxonomy (NCBI): domain Eukaryota; kingdom Metazoa; phylum Chordata; class Mammalia; order Chiroptera; family Vespertilionidae; genus Pipistrellus; species Pipistrellus nathusii. The sequence continues at coordinate 47,383,531 of OY882869.1, forward strand.
AAGGGGACTAACATTAGTTGCTCTGGCCAACAGCCTTGGAGCATCTTTGATTTTTCTCATTCCTCAGTGATTCACATCCAATCCATCAACATCTCCAATGGCTTTATCTTCAAAATATATCCCATATCCTACCATTGCTTACCACTCTATCCACAGCCACTCTAGTTCCATGTACTGTCATGTCTCACCAGGATTTCTAACAGCAAGAGTCCCCTCTCAGCCCTCCCCTCCGCCCCCCTGGTCTGTCTCTGACCTCCTGTTTCCAGGCTGCCCACTTACCTCACCTTAGCTCTTAAACACTCAGCAGAGGCATTCCCTGTTCAATCTCTCAAGGCTGCCTCCCCATCACCTGCCATGGGACTGAGGTCCTGTTAGATCTGCACCCAGCAGCCTCCTGCCTTCATTGCTAACACTTTCCTCTTGGCGGCTCAGGGGCCTCTGTACTTCCCGGGGATGCTCTTGCCTCAGCCACATGACTCACTTTCTCTGTTCAATTGCCACCTTCCCCTCTACGACCCTTCATAGCACTTATTACCTGAAATCATACCCTAGATGTTTATCTGCACACATGGTTGTGTCTGTCTCTCCCAATAGAATGTCAGCTCCATTGGGGCTGTTTATTCAGTTCACCCATGCCTGGCACTGAATGAATGAATGAATGAATGAATGAATGAATGAATGAATGAATAAGTGTCATAGAATGTCAGAACTGAGAGAAATCTTTTATAACATCTAGACAACTCCTCGCCTTATTTTGTGTACAATGACATCAATTTTTGGTGATTTTCTCTGTTTCCATCCAGTGCTGACACTGTCCATTTCTCCTGTTTAGACATCACTGAATATTTTATTCTCAACAAAGATTCAAACAGACTAAAGTGTATCAGTATATTTTCAATATCTATGAAGTGCCGTAAGTGAAAGCTATTGAGCACTTCCGTGTAAATCAATGGCTGGCTCTCTGAAATCCTGCTCCCTTTTTTGTCCTCAACAGAACCTAATTCATTACAAAACTCAGAGGAAATCCATTGTTTATGAAAAAGACTGGGAATGAGGCAGGAGATGATGGCTGACGGCAGAAGCTGGGGCTTGGCTTTCAGAACCCTGACCATCTCGTTTGGCCCTCGCCTCCCTGTTGCTCAGTTCTCACCACAGGTCCCTTATCTTTCCAACTATCATTCTGCTAGCTCTGCAATTCTCTTTTCCTTTTACTGCCCCCATAACCTCCAGGACTCTTGCAGCTGGCACAGCATCCTTGCCACAGGATGGCACCATAACTTGAACTCTTCTTCCATTAAGATTTTACCCTCCTGCCCAGGCTGGTCCTGGAATTCATGAGCTGGTTTTCCAGAGGAAGCATTGGAGCATGGCTCCGTTTCTTTAGTGATTGCTTTGGATCCACTTTCTGGTCCTTAGACACTGTCTGATCTAGTCATTTATTTATCATTCATCCCTGTTGCTTTTCTACTCCTACATTTTAGATAATTTCTGAACCTCAAAGTTCAGGATGCATTTTATCTCCGACAATGATACATAATAGAGTATCCAGGAAGTTCTAAATTTGAATATCTTTCCCCTTATCCTCACATTTTATCAACACGTCTTAGAAATGCCCTTATTCCTACAAATAGTAGATGAAAATAATTAAATGTTTAACCCTAATGTTAAACATATCACACACGACACACACACGCATGCGCAATGTGAGCTGCAGGAAAAAGAAAAAAAAAAAAAACACCTATAGAAATCCCCTGTTATTCCAAAGCGGCATGGAGGCTACCAGCCATGCTGTAAGGTGCCTTCTGTCAGCGTGCACCAGTGCTCATGGTAGAGACTCCCCAGTCCCCTCTGCACACTGTGAGGAGCTCCAGGGAAGGGTCCCCTAGAGAACGAACACATCCTGCACTTCTGTACATCATTGCTTTTGCTGTAACTTGAAATTATTAGAACTGTGTTTGCAGTAACAATTTATATTAATACAAAAAATACTCAGAATAATTTGAGCAGAAGCCAGAAGGATGAGCACTGAATGTTGGGAAACAATAAGAGAGGACATTGAGAAAGAGAATTACAGGTCGATATCCCTCATGAATTTAGATGCCAAAATCCTCAACAAAATTCTGGCAAACCAGCTCCAGCAGCACATCAGAAAGATCATACATCATGACCAAGTAGGATTTATTCCAGGAATGCAAGGATGGTACAATATCCGCAAATCAGTAAACGTGATACAACACAGAAACAAATTGAGAGATAAAAATCATATAGTCATATCAATTGATGCAGAAAAGGTATTTGATAAAATCCAACACCCTTTTCTGATAAATACTCTCAACAAGATGGGAATAGAAGGATCATACCTCAATATAATAAAAGCTATATATGATAAACCCTCAGCAAACATCATACTCAATGGGCAAAATCTAAAACCATTCCCTCTAAGAACAGGAACAAGACAGGGATACCCACTCTCACCACTCCTGTTTGACATAGTACCTGAAATACTAGCCATTGCAATTAGACAGGAAGAAGAAATAAATGCATCCAAATTGAAAAAGAAGTAAAATTGCCCTTATTTGTAGATAACATGATATTGTACATAAAAAACCAAAAGACTCCATCAAAAAACTAATAGATTTAATAAATTAATTTGGCAATGTAGCAGGATACAAAATTAACACCAAGAAATATATGGCATTTCTATACACCAATAGTGAACTTACAGAAACAGAGACTAAAAAAGCAATCCCATTTACCATCACACCAAAAAAATTAAGATACCTAGGAATAAACTTAACTAAAGAGGTAAAAGACCTATACACAGAAAACTACATGACACTGAAAAAAGAGATAGAGGAAGATGTAAACAGATGGAAGAACATACCATGTTCATGGATTGGTAGAATAAACATCATCAAAATGTCCATTCTTCCCAAAGCAATTTATAAATTCAATGCACTCCCCATTAAAATACCAACAGCATATTTCACAGACCTAGAAAGAACTCTCCAAAAATTCATCTGGAACAAAAAAATACCCTGAATAGCCACAGCAATCCTGATAAAGAAGAATAAAGTAGGAGGTATCTCAATACCAGATTTCAAGCTGTATTACAAAGCCACTGTTCTCAAAACAGCCTGGTACTAGCACAAGAACAGACAAATAGATCAGTGGGATAGAATTGAGAATGCAAATATCAACCCAAATCACTATGCTCAATTAATATTTGACAAAGGAGACACGAACATACAATGGAGTCAAGACAGTCTCTTCAATAAATGGTGTTGGGAAAATTGGACAGATACATGCAAAATAATGAAACTAGATCACCATCTTACAGCATACACAAAAATAAACTCAAAATGGAAACAGGACTTAAACATAAGACAGGAAACCATAAAAATACTAGAGGCATCCACAGGAAGCAAAATCTCAGACATATGCCGAAAGAACTTCTTCACTGACACTGCCCCTAGGGCAATGGAAGCTAAAGAGAAAATAAACAAATGGGACTATATCAAAATAAAAAGCTTTTTTACAGTAAAAGAAACCATCAACAAAACAACAAGAAAGCCCACTGTATGGGAAAACATATTTGCAAGTGATAAAGGTTTAATCTCCAACATCTACAGACAGCTTATACAACTTAATAAAAGGGAGATAAAGGATCCAATTAAAAAATGGGCAATGGACCTAAGTAGAATCTTTTCAAAAGAAGACAGAAGGAAGGCCAAGAGGCACATGAAAACATGCTCAAAGTCACTAATTATCTGAGAAATGCAAATCAAAACGACAATGTGGTACCATCTCACACCTGTCAGAATGGCTATCATCAACAAATCAGCAAACTGCAAGTGCTAGCGAGGATGCGGATAAAAAGGAACCCTTGTGCACTGTTGGTGGGAATGCAGACTGATGCAACCACTGTGGAGACAGTATGGAGTTTCCTCAAAAAACTGAAAATGGAACTCCCATTTGACCCAGTAATCCCACTCCTAGGAATATATTCTAAGAAACTAGAAACACCAATCAAAAACAATATATGCACCCCTATGTTCATAGCAGCACAATCTACAATAGCTAGGATTTGGAAACAGCCTATGTGCCCGTCAGCAGATGATTGGATCAAAAAACTATGGTATATCGGAATACTATGCTGCCATAAAAAAGAAGGGATTCTTATCATTTGCAGTGATCTGGATGGAACTGGAGAACATTATGCTGAGTGAAATAAGCCAATCAATGAAAGAAAAACACCACATGATCTCACTCATTTATAGATAATAAGGAACATTATAAACTGATGAACAAAAAGATAGATACAGAGACAGTAAAGAAACAAACAGACTGTCAAATTACAGTGGGGAGGGTAAAGATATATGGGGAGATAAGAGATCAACCAAAGAACTTGTATGCATGCATATAAGCATAAATGATTGACAAAAAACTATGGAGAGGGAGGGTATGTATGGAAGTGGGGGGGGGGGGATTGGCAAGGTCTGTACACATATAATACCTTAATAAAAATAAAAAAAACTCCTAAAAAAAAAAAGTAAAAATACAGATTTAAAAGGTTTAGTAAAAAGAGAGACAGAGAGAGAGAGAGAGAGAGAGAGAGAGAGAGGACATTGATGTTTTGAAAACAGTGTAAAGGTTGGGATCAGGGAAGTTGCTTGATGAAAATACATACTTTAAAGTGACACTCCTCACTTAATGTGCTACAATTGAATGTAATAAAAAGATGAACATTGCTTACACCTCACATGTTCAGGGAAAGAAACACAAAGCAAGCAAAAAAGAAAGATGTTGTCATGTGTCCCAATTTTACTTTCAAAAAAACAAGGTCAATGTTACTACATGTGTATATCCATGGGCGAAGAACCCATTTCTGATAGTGTAGGAATCAAGTTGGATTTAAGGATCTTATAGGTCATAAAACTAATACTAAATGTTCCACAGTGTCAAATTTTTCTTCTTTCCTTTTCTTCAAAACAGGTATCCTCCAGTGTGATCCAGGAACAATAAGAGAAGAAATGCAGATATTTAGACTATTTTGCCATGAATGTCAAAGAGTCTTCCATGATCGCCTGATTAATAATGAAGACAAGGAATATTTCCATGTTATTTTGACAGAAATGGCCAGTAAGTATGAATCTTTATTCAGCTGTTTGCTTGTTTTTTAGTAGAAAAGCAATTTGGTTTCTATAAAGAAAAATTAAAATGATCTTATATAGGGTAAAGCAAAGTGAATTTTAGTCATTCCTAAATAAAAGTTTTCAATGCCTCACTTATATAAAACTAGGGGCCCAGTGCAGGAATTCGTGCACCTTGAAAGGAACTGTGGACCCTGAGGCTGTGATGGGCACAGAGGCAAGCCTTGGCCCATCCTCCGCACCCTTGCCAGCCCCCTTCCACCTCAGCCCCTGGTCCCCTGTCTGCATGCAGCCTCACTCCCACCGCTGCTCCCATGTGCTGACTGCCCCAGCCCCGCTTGCACCTGCTGGTGGTGTGGAGCAATTATGGCTGGTGCCAGCAGCAGGTGCAACTGGGGCCATCAGCAGGTGCAAGTGGTGGCTGCTGCCCCGATTGTCCCTCAGGAGCAGGGCAAGGTGGAGAAGCCCTGAGGGGCGATCGGGATCAGCAACCACTACTTGCATCCAGTGATGGAGCTGAGCAATCAGGATCAATAAAATGCTGGCAGCTGGTGCAAGCAGCAGCTCAGGCACCAGCAGCAGGTGTGAGCAGGACTGGTGCAAGTGCTGGGCAGGACCATGGTGTGCAGGAGCAAAGAATTTTCAGTAACCACCAGAGGCCCACTCCAGTGACAGCTACTGGCACCCCACCTTGATCTAGCACCCCAACTCACAGGCTCCACCATCCCGCCACAGCAGCCGCCTGCCATGTTCCTCGTTCTCGCCCTGGTGGTCAGCACACATCATTGCGGTGGGTTGTTCAGTTGTTCCACGGTTCAATCTATTTACATATTAGCCTTTTATTATATAGGATATATTTAGTACTATACAATCGTTGCATTGAAATTCAAGAAGGTTAATATTTTAATTTAATTAAATATAGAATTTTAAGTAGAGGAGAGAATTCAGAAGAAACATTTTGTCTGATAAGAAGCCAGGATATTTCTAAAATATGTCTTATTAATTTGTATTCAATATCTATTATTTAATAAAATGCTTAATATTCTATATTCTTAACCTTAAACCTGGGAGATTATCAACCAAACTAAAGTGGTACAGTATTAACATGGCTTTCCCTCAGATTCATTTATACCAATTAAGACTTCTAAGTAAATAGCTAATAATTTGCTTTTATGTTTTGAATAGACAAACATTTTGGAATTGCAATTGGCCTAGAATATTTTTTGAATAAGCCCATCCTATTTGGAGATTTCATAAAGGCAAGTATATTCTAGTGACTTGACTACATCTGAAGATTATAATTGTATGAATGTTATAATTGTAAACCTTATAACTTGAAAATTATAAAGTTCAGGTTCACATTCTACAAGAACTTTACACCTGTGAAAATTAAAGATCTTGACTAGGGGTCAGCAAACTATGGCCCATAGGCCCAATTGGCCTTTTGCCCATTTTTGTAAATAAAGTCTATAGGAGAACAGCCACACAATTCCATTTTTACTATTTATGAGGTTACTTTTGCATTACAAGGCAGAACAGTAACAGAGACTCTATGGCCTGCAGAGCCTAAAATATTTACTATCTGGCCCCCAGAAAAAGATTGCTGACTCCTGATCTAGTTACATTCATTTTGATAATAGTTTGAATCAGAGGCCCATCAGGTATTTAATTGGCAAGAAAGTTTAGTCTCTTAACTCAGGACTGGACTCCCCCTGACTGCATGTACCTGTGCATCCTCCACTCAAATGCTTCCAGCAATGGGGAACAGTGCTGCCCTCTTCATTTCAGAGGAGCTCTAATTCTCAGCAAAATTTTCCTTGTATTAAGTTCCTCAAGTCTGTCACCCCAACAGCAGCCACACGTGGGCCCTAATTTTACCCTCTAGACCTGCCTAGAATAAGACTTCCACCTAAGCATCCTGCCCTTGTTGACAGGCAGCTGTCTTGTTTTACAAGTTGACTCTTATTTGGGTTCAACATTCCTAGTGTCTGTGAGAAGGAAGAGCCATGCCTCCCTTGTTCGCCCTGAATCCCAGCATGGAGCTAGCCACTGCTGATTAAACAAGTGAACGAACTCGTCACTGTGTTATACAGATGCAATTCCCCATCACTCTGGTAACCCCTGACAAGTACAAAAGAGAAACCATTGATTTATATAAAATATATTTGTTTAAATGTTACATTAAACACAAAGTCCAAAATTTGTTTTCAGGTGGGGTTATATTTCCCGTGTGTTTCTAGTGATATTATTAACGAACTAGAGGCCTGATGCATGAAATTTGTGCAAGGGGCTTGGCCCTCGCAGCCCCAGCTTCATCCAGAAAGTCATCTGGACGGTCGTTCTGCTGTTCATCTAATTAGCATATTAGCTCCTTATAATATTGGATGGGGAAATAAAGCACAGGAAAAGAACAGTTGGACTCTTCTTGCATTGCCTATGGGCATTTTAGTCAAAGTTACCAAATGAACATGTCCAGGGCTGTTGCTGCAACAAATAAAAGACATCATCAATAGGTCTAAACAAGACCTCAATTCCCTATAGTTTGTACCACATTTCATTCTCAATGATTTATTTATTGGCTATCTGCTGTGTGGAAACTACATATAGTTCTGGCATGAATTTTTTATAACCATAACAGTCTGCCAGGCATCATTTTCAACTCATTTAATTTTTCTGATGTCAACAGCCTAGGTACAAAATTATGAAACCAGAGTAATTTATAGTAAGAAAAATTTTAAGTCTATTCCTGAGCTCCTGTGTCAATTTTGTTGCAAACAAAACTGAAATCTCAATATACTACTTGAGGAAATTAAATTAAATAGATTGTCACTTAGATACAAAAATCTGAGTTTCCTTAGTCCCAGTTCTCTTGTTTTGAAAACCCTTCTAGCATATATGTAAGCAAATGATTAAATAACAACGTAGGTAAAATAGCATCCCCTGCTAAGGTCATGTGTGGTGTGTGTTTGCATGTGTGTGTGTGTGTGTGTGTGTGTGTGTGTGTGTGTGTGTGTATTTCAACTTATTTCTTCTCCTATAAACCATCTCATAGTTTGGAGCGGATAAATCTGATCGGGTTTATAATGACATGCCTGATATAGAGAAAATCGCAAATGTTCTCGAGGACTACCTTGATGATTATAACCTTACAAATCCCAAAGAAGTAAAGTTGGTGTTCTTCCAGGATGCGATAGAACACGTTTCCAGGTAGAGTGCTAAAAGCTGCCCCATATACATCGTTCTAATTTGTTTTGTATTAAAATTTAAGGATTAGGTTGTGCAAAATTCTTTAAATAGATAGACAAAGATCTATAACAAATCTTGGTATAATTTAAGTTAGTTTTGATGTATCTTACATATATATGCATGAACTTTCTACGGTATCCCCAGGGTTGTTACTTTTTGCTAAAGTTTAGTAGATTGGTTTTTGTTTGTTTTAAATGTTTTTTTTTTAAGTCTTTATTTTTTTTATTTTTTTTTTTACATATTTTATTGATTTTTTTTACCCCCTTCCCTCCCTCCCACACATCCCCTCCCTCCCCAGAGTTTTATGTCCATTGGTTGTACTTATATGCATGTATATAAGTCCTTCGGTTGATCTATTATCTCCCCCAGATCTTCCTCCCCTCCCCACTGTAATTTGACAGTCTGCCTGTTGCTTTACTTTCTCTATCTCTGTCTCTTGGTTCATCAGTTTATAAAGACCTTTATCGTCCACCAATGAGTGAGGTCATGTGGTATTTCTCTTTCATTGATTGGCTTATTTCACAAAGCATGATGTTCTCCAATTCCATCCAGGTTGCTGCAAATGATGAGAATTCCTTCTTTTTTATGGCAGCATAGTATTCCATTGTGTAGATGTACCAAAGTTTTTGGATCCAATCATCTGCTGACGGGCACCTAGGCTGTTTCCAAATTCTGGCTATTGTAGATTGTGCTGCTATGAACATAGGGGTGCAAATATCCTTTCTAATTGATGTTTCTAGTTTCTTGGGGTATATTCCTAGAAGTGGGATTACTGGGTCAAATGGGAGTTCCATTTTCAGTTTTTTGAGGAAACTCCACACTGTTCTCCACAGTGGTTGCACCAGTCTGCATTCCCACCAGCAGTGCACGAGGGTTCCTTTTTCTCCACTTCCTCGCCAACACTTGTTGTTTGTTGATTTGTTGATGTTGGCCATTCTGACAGGTGTGAGATGGTACCGCATTGTTGTTTTGATTTGCACCTCTCGGACAATTAGTGACTTTGAGCATGTTTTCATGTGCCATTTGGCCTTCCTTCTGTCTTCTTTTGAAAATATTCTATTTAGGTCCATTGCCCATTTTTTAATTGGATCATTCATCTTCCTTTTATTTATTTGTATAAGCTGTCTGTAGATGTTGGAGATTAAACCTTTATCAGTGGTATTATTTGCAAATATGTTCTCCCACACTGTGGGCTTTCTTGTTGTTTTGTTGATGGTTTCTTTTGCTGTAAAAAAGCTTTTTATTTTGATGTAGTCCCATTTGTTTATTTTCTCTTTAGCTTCCATTGCCCTAGGGGCAGTATCAGTGAAGAAGTTCTTTTGGCATACGTCAGAGATTTTGCTGCCTGTGGATGCTTCTAGTATTTTTATGGTTTCCGGTCTGATGTTTAAGTCCTGTATCCATTTTGAGTTTATTTTTGTATGTTGTAAGTTGGTGATCTAGTTTCATTCTTTTGCATGTGTCTGTCCAATTTTCCCAACACCATTTATTGAAGAGACTGTCTTGACTCCATTGTATATTCATGCCTCCTTTGTCAAATATTAATTGAGCATAGTGATTTGGGTTGATATCTGGGTTCTCGATTCGATTCCATTGATCTATATGTCTGTTTTTGTGCCAGTACCAGGCTGTTTTGAGAACAGTGGCTTTGTAATATAGTTTGAAGTCTGGTATTGAGATCCCTCCTACTTTACTCTTCTTTCTCAGAGTGGCTATTCGGGGTCTTTTATTGTTCCAAATGAACTTTGGAGAGTTCTTTCTAGGTCAGTGAAATATGTCGTTGGTATTTTAATGGGGAGTGCATTGAACTTATAGATTGCTTTAGGAAGTATGGACATTTTGATGATGTTGATTCAACCAATCCATGAACATGGTATATTCTTCCATCTCCTTACATCTTCCTCTATCTCTTTTTTCAGTGTCGTGTAGTTTTCTGCATATAGGTCCTTTACTTCCTTAGTTAAATTTATACCTAAGTATCTTATTTTTTTTGGTGCGATGGTAAATGGAATTGCTTTTTTAGCCTCTGTTTCTGTAGTTTCGCTGTTGGTGTATAGAAATGCCATGGATTTCTTGGCATTAATTTTGTATCCTGCTACATTGCCAAATTCATTTATTAAGTCAATTAGTTTTTTAATGGAGTCTTTTGGGTTTTTTATGTACAATATCATGTCATCTGCAAATAAGGATAACTTTACTTCTTCTTTTCCAATTTGGATGCCTTTTATTTCCTCCTCTTGTCTAATTGCAATGGCTAGTACTTCCAGTACTATGTCAAACAGGAGTGGCGAGAGTGGGCTTCCCTGTCTTGTTCCTGTTCTTAGAGGGAATGGTTTTAGTTTTTGCCCATTGAGTATAATGTTGGCTGTGGGTTTATCATATATAGATTTTATTATGTTGAGGTATGATCCTTGTACTCCCACCTTGTTAAGAGTTTTTATCAGGAAGGGGTGTTGGATCTTATCAAATGCTTTTTCTGCATCAATTGATATGACTATATGATTTTTATCTTTCAATTTGTTTATGTGATGTATCACGTTTATTGATTTGCAGATATTGTACCATCCTTGCATTCCTGGAATAAATCCTACTTGGTCATGGTGTATGATCTTTGTGATGTTCTTCTGGAGTCGATTTTCTAGAATTTTGTTGAGAATTTGGGCATCTATGTTCATGAGTGATATTGGCCTGTAATTCTCTTTCATTGAGTTGTCTTTGTCTGGTTTTGGTATTAGGGTGATGCTGGCTTCATAGAAGGAGTTTGGAAGTGTTCCTTCCTCTTGGATTTTTTGTAGTAATCTGAGGAGGATAGGTTTTAGTTCTTCCTTGAATGTTTGGTAAAACTCTCCTGTGAAGCCATCTAGCCCTGGGCTTTTGTTTGCTGGAAGATTTTTGATGACTGTTTCAATTTCTTCCCACGTCACTGGTCTATTGAGATTTTTAGATTCTTCCTGATTGAGTTTTGGCAGTTTGTATTTTTCTAGGAATATGTCCATTTCCTCCAGGTTGTTCAGTTTGTTGGAATAGAGTTGTTCGTAGTATTTTGTAACAATCTGTTGTATTTCGGTTGGGTCTGTTGTTATTTCACCTCTTTCATTTCTGATTTTGTTTATTTGGGTCCTCTTTCTTTATTTCTTGGTTAGCCTGGCTAGAGGTCCATCTATCTTGTTTATCTTTTCAAAGAACCAGCTCTTGGTTTTGTTGATCTTATGTATTGTTTTTTTGGTCTCTATGTCGTTTATCTGTGCTCTGATTTTTGTTATTTCCTTCCTTCTGCTTACACTGGGTTTTTCTTGTTGCTCTTTTTCTAACTCTTTGAGTTGTAGAGTTAGATCATCTGTTAGCCTTTTTTCTAGTTTTTTGCAATAGGCTTGTAAGGATATTAACTTCCCTCTCAAAACTGCTTTTGCTGTGTCCCATTGATTTTGGATTGTTGTGTTTTCATTGTCATTTGTTGCCAGGATGTTTTTAATTTCTTCCTTGATTTCTCTGGTAACCCAGTCCTTGTTTAATAGCATGTTGTTTAGTCTCCATGTGTTTGATTTCTTTGGATTATTTTTATTGTAGTTAATTTCCAGTTTTATGCCATTATGATCTGAGAAGATGCTTGATATGATTTTTATCTTCATGAATTTGAAGAGACTTTGCCTATGTCCCAAAATGTGTTCTATTTTTGAGAATGTCCCATGTGCACTTGAGAAGAATGTATATTCTGTGGCTTTGGGGTGGAATGTTCGGAAGATGTCAATTAATTCCATCTGGTCTAGTGAGTCATTTAGGATTGATATTTCTTTGCTGATTTTTTGTTTAGATGATTTGTCGAAGGGTGACAGTGGGGTATTAAAATCTCCTACTATGATTGTATTGCTATTAATCTCTCCCTTAATGTCCTCCAGCAGTTTTTTTTATGTATTTGGGTGCTCCTATATTGGGTGCATATATATTTACCAGGGTTATTTCTTCTTGTTGGATTGTTCCCTTTAGTATTATGAAGTGGCCTTCATTATCTCTTGTTATTTCCTTCACTCTGAGATCTAATTTGTCAGATATAAGTATTGCTACCCCAGCTTTTTTTTCCTTTCCATTTGCCTGGAAAACTTTTTTCCATCCCTTCACCCTCAGTCTGTGTGCATCTTTTTTTCTGAGGTGGGTTTCTTGTAGACAACAGATGTATGGGTCTTGTTTTCTTATCCAATCTGACACCCTATGTCTTTTGATTGGAGCATTTAATCCATTTACATTTAAGGTTATTATTGATAGGTACTCATTTGACGCCATTTTTATTCTATACCTGTGTTCCTTCTTCACTTCCTATTTCTTTATTTTTACAGTAGACCCTTTAGCATTTCTTGCATTGCTGGTTTGGTGGAGATAAATTCCTTCAGTCTTTTTTTGTCTGTGAAGCTCCTGATTTCTCCTTCAATTTTGATTGATAGCCTTGCTGGGTACAGTATTCTTGGATTCAGACCCTTCCTTTGCATGATTTTGTATATTTCATCCCATTCCCTTCTGACCTGATATGTTTCTGTTGAGAAATCAGTTGCTAGTCTGATGGGGGTTCCTTTGTATGTAACTTTCTGTCTCTCCCTGGCTGCTTTTAAGATTCTTACTTTGTCGCTGTTGTTTGCCACTTTAATTATAATGTGCCTTGGCTTCTGTCTTCTGGGATTCATTTTGCTTGGGACTCTGCGAGCATCTTGGATTTGTGTGGGTTTTTCTTCTCTATCTCAGGAAAGTTTTCAGTCATTATTTCTTGAAATACTTTTTCCATGTCTACCTCAGTTTCCTTTCCTTCAGGAACCCCTATTATTCGAATATTATTTTGTTTTGTATTGTCCCAAAGCTCCCGTAGGCTCTCCTCCTGCTTTTTAATCTTTTTTTCTAGAAGCTGCTCTAATTGGGTATTTTTTTCCATCTTGTCTTCTAGCTCACTGATGCGGTCCTCTGCTTCATCTAGTCTACTCTTGATGCTTTCTATTGAGTTCTTCATGGTAGCGATGTCATTTTTTATTTCTTCTTGGTTCTTCTTCAATTCTTCATGGATCTTCTTCCATTCCTCATGGTTCTTCCTCATTTCTTCTTGGTTATTGTCAAATTTCTCTTCCATTCTTTTTAGCCAACCTATGATCATTATTCTGAACTCTTGCTCTGGTAGGCTGCTTGCCTCTGACTCGTTTACTTCCTTTTCTGGTGATGCCTGCTTTTCCTTCATGTGCGGGGTATTTTTTTGTCTTCCCATGGTATCTCTTTTTCAGGATGTCTGGTTATGTGGTGTTCCTTCCCTTGCGTTGATTTAAAGGTGCAAGATATAACACTACCAGGTACAACACAAGAGGCACTTAACAGGAATGTATTTACAATATTAATAACCTCTAATAAAGGTGACCACTAGAGAAAGGCAAATTAGGGGATAGGAGAGAAGGAAGGAAGGTAAAAATAAAATAAAGAAAAAAAAATTAAAAAATAAAAATAAATAAATAAAAATAAAAAAGAAATAAGTAAATAAAAAAGTGGAATAAAGAGATAGTCAAAGAAGAAAAGAAGAAAAAAAAGAAGAAAGAAAGAAAAAAAAGGTAAAAAAAAGTAATAATAAATTAAAATTGGAAAACAGGGAAAGAGAGAGAGAGAGAGAGAGAGAGAGAGAGAGAGAGAGAGAGCGCAAACTAAAAGAGAAGTGAGAGACAAACTATATATATGTGGAGAAAATTACCATAAAACAACCACTGAGCCCAGTCAATGCCAGTAACAATACTTGGTGATTAGTACAAACTACAATATCTACTATTATTAAGTAAGGCTATGATATACAGAGGTAAAAGAAACAAATAAAAACAGAGTATTGTTTAAAAATTCAGAGCAACAATAATAACACAGGAATAAGCATAACAGTTTCACTAAAAAGCATAAAAATTCACAATAATCAACCTTCACACAAACAATGAGAAAAGGATAGAAAGTAGAACAGTTTTGTTTTTTTGTTTTTTTAACTAGTTAATATAGTGCAGAGAATGGTATTTATACACTTGGATCAGGGGTTGGAACTTAGGTCTATAAGTATAGTGAGAGCTTTAGCAGGGGGTATACAGAAAGAATAGAGGAAAAACTAAAGCCGGAAAGGGATAGGATAATCCTGAGACTAAAAGATTAAAGTTTAGTAAGAGAGTGATGTTTTAAAGGTCGAGTTGAGATAGGGTTGAATGATGCTATAGTAGAGATTAAAATAGAATTAAGGTTACTCCCAATGTAAAATAAAGAAGAAATAAAATGGTACTGGAGAGGAGAAGGAGAAAAAAAAAAAAGGGAAAAAAAAAAAGAAAAAAAATTGCAAAATAGCAGTAGTAATAGTAATGCTAGAGATTGAAAAAAGTAATAATTGAAAAGGTAAAATCAAGTAAGGAAAAAAGAAAAAAAATCATTTCTTAAGTAAAAGATGTAAAAAATGAAAATTAAATAAAAGATGTAAAAAATGTCAATAAAATAAAGAATAGTAAAATTAACATAAAAACGTCCAGTAGTGATCATTCACTTCTTCTATTACTGTATTTGGCACGCCTGATTCTCGGACTAGAGAGTCTTGCAGTTCCCAGCATTCCACTGCACCTCAGTTTTGTAAGGTAGTCCTCAATTTTAGGTAGACTATATCTTAGTTATTTGTGACCACTTATTTTTTATTAGTTAAAAGAAAAAGAAAAAGAAAAAGAAAAAGAAAAAGAAAAAGAAAAAGAAAAAGAAAAAGGCAGTTTGTAATTCAGTCCTTAGGTGTCAGTGTTACTGGTTTGACCTCCCAGTCTTTAGGTTGCTCTGGCCTTCTTTCTCTGTGGCTCTAGCGGGCAGAGTGCCAGCTGGCTCCCAAACTATCTCTTTTGGCTCCAATCCCTTGTTTCCGGGAAGGCAATTTCCCCCTGCAATTTCCCGGATATGCCCAACTGGGCGGTCCTTCCCAAGTATTCAGATGCAAGGGGATGAGGGGAATCAGAGGTGTCCAGGTGTTCGGCCCTTGGCGGGACAGCCGCGGTTCTTAACAATCTGTCCGTGTCCCCCTGGCGTTTTAGAAAAAGTCCCGCTTCTGGGGATGGTTACGCCAACCCCTGGACTGGGTTTCACCAGACAAGTTTCTAGCTGCAGCCTTCTTTGGGCGCAGCTCTGGCACGGGCTGCCGCGGCGCTCTGGGGCTGCACTGGGGATAGGGCCTCACTGCGCTCTGGGGCTACAATAGAGGAGGGGCCGCGGCGCTCCGGGGCGCACTGGGGGCGGGGCCTCACGGCACTCAGGGGCTACTGCTGCCTGTGCCGCCAGAACCCTCAGGCTATCCATGCAAACTCTGACCTTTCCGTGGGTAGTTGTAGAGCTACCTTGAATCCGGGCGTTTGCGCCCTTTGGTGCATCAGCGGTGTTCGATGGACTCCTCCACTGTGGATCCTCCAGGCCAGAGATGCTCCTCCTTTCCGGTATGGCGAGGCGGCCTTCCCGCCAAGCCCGGAGCTCCGGGAGAAGTCGGAAGCAACGGCCGCCCGGTCAGGAAATCCCGTCCAGTGGACCCTTCCCCACCCTCCTTGACAGATCCGTTGCCCCTAGCTGCTAACAAACACTCCCTGAGCGACTCAGTCACTGCTCCTGTGCATCTTGGGACCAGAGTTAGAACAAGTCTGTCTGTTCGGTCGCCATCTTCAAGCTCCCTGTCTTGTTTGTTTTAAATGTTATGGATCATTACAAAAAAGGATCTTATAAGGTGTTCACAGCTGAAATCGATTTGGCTCAGTGGATAGAGTGTCAGCCTGCGTACTAAAAGGTCCCAGGTTTGATTCCGGGCAAGGGCATGTACCTTGGTTGCGGGCACATCCCCAGTAGGGGGTGTATAGGAGGCAATTGATTGATGTTTCTCTCTCATCGATATTTCTAACTCTCTATCCCTCTCTCTACCTTTCTGTAAAAAAAAAAAAAAAAAAAAAAAAATCAATAGAATATATATATTTTTTAAAGTGTTCACAGAGATACAAGTACAGTATAACAAGGCTGATGTGCATGCCTAAAGAAAGAGGAATTCAAGGTTATAGAAAAAAAAAGTTGAATGCAGGGATGACACTCAGCTGGCCACCAGCCTTCCATGCAGAGGCAGGCCCTCTGAGAAGCCACATCTGTCCAGCTGAAATAGCTCTCTCTCTCCTTTGCTTCCTGCAGAATTGCCCGCATGATTCGTCAGGAGAGAGGCAATGCTCTGCTCGTCGGAGTAGGTGGCACCGGAAAGCAGTCTCTCACAAGACTTGCAGCTCACATCTGTGGTTACAAATGTTTACAGATTGAACTGTGTCGGGGATATCATTATGAGAGTTTTCATGAAGACCTGAGGAAGTTGTACAAGTTGGCTGGTGTAGATGACAAGAACATGGTTTTCCTCTTCACGGACACACAGGTACATATTTCAGTATCCAACATATCAGAACAGGAAAGGGCTACAATCACATATGTGCTCAAGTCATTTTATGATGCTGCTCAGGGGCTTGTTTCCTCTGGAAACAAATGTCTTGGTCTTGAAAAGGACTTTTATAGCACATTTTTAAAATTTATTTTACCAACTATTACTTTCCCCTTTAAATTCTAAGTAAATATGATCAGAGGTTAAGGGGGTGAGAATGATTTTAGCTTTCCTTTGAGGGGAAGCATGAACATAGCAGAAGGTAGTAAACTATTTCTGTAGAGATAGATAGAAGAAAGGAATTACCTAAGTGAAATCAATCAGGGAAATAGGCTTTTCTCAACAAAAGGAAAAAATAACAAGCTATATTTTGGGGTTAAAGTGTCTTAAAAATTAAAATAGGATTTACATATGTCCACAACAACCATTTTCACTGATTTAAATTTAATAGTAGAGAATTTTCTACATTCACTACATTATAATATCTTAACATTAGAGGGGAGACCTTTTAGAAATTAGCCAGGGAATAAGAAAGCAATAGAGCTGATGCATAAATATTTTAAAGTTCATTTTACTTTTTAAAACACATATACTGGGATTAAGTCCAATCATAAAATGGGGGGAAATTTTTAACATCTGTGCCATGCAGTAAGTTCAAATCAGAGTATGTAATTTTTTTTTTTAATTGAGAAACACTCATAGTGAAATGTGTGCCCATCACTGGCTGTGGCCTCCCCCAATGCCTGCCCTGGTTCCTAGTCACTGGACTTGGAGGCAAGGCTGTGGAGCCAAGGACTCCTTTTTTTTTTTTTTAATTGATTTCTTACAGAGAGGAAGAGAGGGATAGAGAGTTAGAAACATCCATGAGAGAGAGAGAGAGATCCAATATGGCTGCTCGGGTAGACATCTAACCGTGGCAGCACACAATTTCAATGGAATACAACTAAAATGTAGAGTGGACATTGCCCAGAGCTACAGGTAGTCGACTGACTGAAAATTCTACAACAAGAAGGAAAGAGAAAACCAGAAGGAAAATCAGAGGAGCTGAAAAAAAGCCTAAGGTACAGAGACATGCTGCGCGCACGCCCACACGCGCGAACGGAGAGGTCGCAGCCGGAGAGGAGGAGAGGGCGGGGTGCTGCCTGGCGTTCCCTAGCAGGAAGCAAATAAAACCCCCAGCCTGGGCTGAACCCCCGAACCGGCAGCACTGAGCCCCTGAACCGGCAGCGCTGAGCCCCAGTTATGGGCCAGACCCTGGGGACCCAGGCTCTGGCAGGGGGAGACGGGGCTGTGAGGCTGAATCCAAGAAGAGCGGCGAAAAGCAGGGCGCCCGGAGTCACGCGCAATGCGCGCACAGAGGACTGAATGTTGACTCTGATGCTGGGTTACCCTAGCCGGAAGAAACAAGGCCTCTGGCGGTGCTGAGCCTCAGTCCAGACTGCTCCAAACCCCAGTTCTGGGCCAATCCCTGGGGACCCAGGCTCAGGCAGAGGGAGACAGGGCTGTGAGGTGGAGTCCGGGGAGAGCAGCGAAAGGCCAGGTCCCCGGACTCGCGCACACTGTGCGCAGAGGACAGTCTGTTGACTCTGATGCTGGACTCCCCTAGCGGGAAGGAGAAAAAAAGCTCCGGGCTGGGGGTACGCGGCGGGGAGCAGGAGCCCCTGCCAGACGCCGGCCAACCGGGCACCAGCAAGGAGGCGTGCGAAGGGGCCCCTGGGGGTTGGGTGCCCCAGAGCCTTCGACCGCTGAATGCGGGCAATGGAGCCAAGGCCGGGGGCTGCTTCCTGTGCGGCGCCGTCCCTGGCAACAGGCTGAAGCAGCGCAGGAGCCCATGGAGAACAAAGGGGTGCCACAGGCCAACCTGCTGAGCTCCCAGGACAAGAAGGAAGAAACCAAAGAAGTTCTCAATGTGAAGAAATCAAGTGAGAGCCAAAGATAGTAAAATTACTTAAGAAAGAATACAAAGACGTTCTTGAAAAATCAAAGACTAAGTCAGAACTCAACTCACCAGCCAACATTGCAACATAAATGCGTTTTTAAAAAAAAAAGAAGAAGAAAAAAAAGGACAGAATGTTGGAACAGCGGTGGCCAGGCCTAGAGTGGCCAGGCATAAGGCAGTGGCAGCCAGGCCCGGAGCAGCAACGGCCAGGCCCCAGAGCAGCAGCAGCCAGAACCAGAGCATCAACAGCCAGCACTGGAGCAGCCAGACCTGGGGCAGTGGAAGCCAGGCCTGAGGCGGAGGCAGCCAAGCCCAGGGTGGCCAGTCCAGGAACACCCAGATCCGGAGTGGCCAGGCCCAGAAAAGCCGAGCCCAGAGCAGCCGGGTTGAGAGCAGCCAGACCCAGAACAGCAGTAGCCAAGCCCAGAGCATCCAGGTCGGGAGTGGCCAGGCTCGGAGCAGCCGGGCCCGGGGCAGCCGGGCCCAGAGCAGCCGAGTCGGGTGCAGCCAGGCCCGGAGCAGCGGCTGCCAGGCTGGGAGCGGCCAGGCCCGGGGGAGCAGCCGGGTCGGGTGCAGCCAGGCCCGGAGCAGCGGCTGCCAGGCTGGGAGCGGCCAGGCCCGGGGGAGCAGCCGGGTCGGGTGCGGCCAGGCCCGGAGCAGCGGCTGCCAGGCTGGGAGCGGCCAGGCCCGGGGGAGCAGCCGGGTCGGGTGCGGCCAGGCCCGGAGCAGCGGCTGCCAGGCTGGGAGCGGCCAGGCCCGGGGGAGCAGCCGGGTCGGGTGCGGCCAGGCCCGGAGCAGCGGCTGCCAGGCTGGGAGCGGCCAGGCCCGGGGGAGCAGCCGGGTCGGGTGCGGCCAGGCCCGGAGCAGTGGCTGCCAGGCTGGTAGCGGCCAGGCCCGGAGCAGCAGCAGCCAAGTCCAGAGCATCTAGGTCGGGAGCGGCAGTGACCAGACCCGGAGCAGCTGGTTGTGGAACGAACCAGAGCAACAGAGGCCAGGCCCTGAGCAGCCAGGCCCGGAACAGCTTGCTCCTCGCCTGCCCCTGCCCCACGGCTGCCTCTCAGACATGGCTGGAAACTTTCGCGGGAACTTGAGGGTCTGCTGAATCAAGTGATGAAGGCTTAGATCTGGATGTGTTGAGTTAGTTTAGCGCTGGGGTGTTGATCTGTGAGTGCCTTGGGTGGGGCCTGGATGAGGCTAGTTGACCTATTAGGAAATGTCTTTTGTGTGAAGTGTATCATTGGGCATGTGGAGGTATTATTGATATGAGAAAATGCTAAGTAACTGATTTACTATCTGAAAAGGGATTTACTATTGGGGAAAGGGAGGGAAGAAGAGACTAAACATAAACTGTGCACCTATGGATGAGGACAATGGGGGATGGGGAGGGGGCGGAGGGTGGGGTGGGAACCTGGTGGAAGGGGGAAGAAATGAGGAACCTTTGTAATAATATGAGCAATAAAGATTGATTTAAAAAAAAATCCAAGAGAGAGAATCATCGATCATCTGCCTCTTGCACACCCCCTACTGGAGATGTGCTCGCAATCAAGGTACATGCCTTTGACTGGAATCGAACCTGGGACCTTTCAATCCGCAGGCCGACGCTCTATTCACTGAGCCAAACCGGTTTCGGCCCCAAGTACTTCTTGCAGCCACGGTAGACCCTCTGCAGTGCTGACCAAGATACATACAGTTGTTGACACTGTGGGCCCTAGTGACCTGAGCCAGAGACATAACGCTACCACCCCAGACCCTGTGCTATCAAACACCTCTACACTTGCCCTCCTGTTCTGTACTACTAGCCAGGGGTCATAGCAAGCCTCAGGGTGCCCCTAACCACAGGTGAAAGTCTTCTCTCACCAAAGTCAGTCCATAGAGTCTGGAAGAGGTGACTGCTTCCTCAAATGTGCAGACACCAATGTAAAGCTATAAGAGTTCATGAAGAATCAGAGAAACATGACTTCACCAAAGAAATACAGTAAGGAAGATATAAATACGACTGGCCCCAAAGACATGGAGATCCACAAATTTTCCCACAAATAATTAAAAATAGTTGTCCTAAAGATGCCAAGAGAGCTACATGAGAATGCAGATAAACAATCTAGCAGTATCAGGAGAATAACACCAGAACAAAATTGTGGAGCGGGGACATCACTAAGATGGTTGTATAAGTTGTTCCCATGTTACTCCATCCCCCCAAAATAACTATCAACTATTCATGGACAAGATACCAGTGAGAAAATCTTAGAACAAGGGGCTGGATCACCCCGCTGGGCACAATAGAGATGAGGATGGACTGCATTGAATGGCAAGGGAGTGGCTTCATGCTGGTGCAGCATCACACCAAGAGGTCTCCCCTGAGCCTGCAGTCCTCCAGTGAGAAAAGAGAGTCAAGGTGGGATGCCAGGTTATGCCACATTGTGGAGCACTTCTTAGGAGTCTCAAGCCAGTCTCACATCGTGGGGACCATGAGGGAATCTGCAGGCCTTGACCACCGGGAATGTGATGGGTGGTTGGGGGGACTCACAACAATCAGTGTTTGGAACTTGACAGAATGAGTTCCTACCTGCAGCACCCACATAGTAGGGTTAAGCAGCAGCTTTGCTCACCTGCGAAGCCAAGATAGGCGTACAGTCTGACCAGAGAACTGAGCAGGGCACAGGTCTGTCTGATTGGAGGTCCTCCAACAGAAAGTCTTCCCATCTCTGGAACCTGGTCTGCCTCCCTACCCTGCCCAGGCAGAGGAGCTGAGCCATAGCCCTGCCCACTGCTGAGGGTAGCTCTCAGCCCTCAACTTATGATGGGTTTATGTCCCAATAAGCCCACTGTAAGCAGAGAATATCATAAATTGAAAATGCATTTATTTAATTTTTTTAAATATATTTTTATTGATTTTGTACAGAGAGGAAGGGAGAGAGTAGAGAGTTAGAAACATCGATGAGAGAGAGTCATCGATCAGCTGCCTCTTGCACACCCCCTACTGGGGATATGCCCACAACCAAGGTACATGCTCTTGACTGGAATCTAACCCGGGACCTTTCAGTCCCCAAGCTGACGCTCTATCCATTGAGCCAAACCAGTTTTGGCTGAAAATGCATTTAATGCACCTACTCTATACCGAACATCATAGCTTAACCTAGCATACCTTAAATGTGCTGAGAATAGTTACACTAGCCTACAGTTGGGCAAAATCATCTAACACAAAGCCTATTTTGAATACACTGTTGAATATCTCTTAAAAGCCTATCTCTTTCATACCATGGTAAAGTTGAAAACTGGTAAATTGAATCATCATAAGTCAGGGACCATCTGTATATAAATGGTTCCAAAGTTTGAGCAGATTTTTTAATGAAAATTAAAAAATATGGGAAAATATTTGCCCTTGCTACTAGTAATAATCAAAGAACTGCAAATTAAATTCTCCCAAAGGGAACATTTACACTCCCCACATTAACAACATTACATGTTAAAGGTTAATGAAGTAATACTTGAATAGGAAACTTTAAAATTTTCAAAATTCAGAAAACATTCACGTACTTTAATTGCTAATCTCACTCCTGGGAATTTATCCCCAGGAAATAATCCAGCCAGGGAGAAAGGCTAGGGGCCTAAATTTGTCCTTATGATGTCTGTAAGACTGTAAACCATATCAGTTTATGTAACTGTATGGCACATCAGCTCAATTGTGTGCTATGCTCCCATTAATGATTATAAATATGATGAATACTCTATAGAACTATGGATTAATATTTACAACATAATCTTTGCTGAAAGGAGCAGACTATAAAATGCTTGTACATATGACCAAACCATGTAAAAGGTGATGCCAAATATCAATGTGCTCACTACATTAGAATATTAAGATTCTAAGTTTTAAGATTATTTTCTCTTAAAGATAAAACTAACTGAATGTAAACTTGGAAAAAAAATATTTGCTTTATACTTTACAATGTAAAACGGTTGCATGAGTTATAATAATCATTCTGCTTCCTTCTACAGATTGTAGTGGAAGAGTTTCTAGAAGATGTAAATAACATCTTGAACTCAGGTGAAGTGCCTAACTTATTTGAAAAGGATGAACTGGAGCAGGTTTTAGCAGCCACCAGACCAAGAGCTAAAGAAGTTGGAATTTCCGAGGGAAATAGGGATGAGGTAGGACATGTGAGAATGGCTATACACCTCTATAGAACAAAAAATGGTCTTAGCCTTTTTAAAAAGGGTCCACAAATCTCCTTAAGGAGTCTGTGAGTAGAATTTCTTTACCAGCATAATTGGTTTCTTTAGTAATTCTTCGT
The DNA here is from genome assembly GCA_963693515.1 of Pipistrellus nathusii. Taxonomy (NCBI): domain Eukaryota; kingdom Metazoa; phylum Chordata; class Mammalia; order Chiroptera; family Vespertilionidae; genus Pipistrellus; species Pipistrellus nathusii. The sequence continues at coordinate 47,406,574 of OY882869.1, forward strand.
ATTTTATATCCTGCATTCAAAGCAATGGTTCACCAGACTCCCAAAGAAGTCTGTGGAAAGCAGAAACCATACTGCCCCATGAAGGTCATTGTCTTGTCCAAAGATATCACATGCCCTCGGTGCCCTGCCTGAGGAGTCCAGTGCTGTTCACTCCCTTGCCTATCAGCAAGGTTATGGCACAACTAAAACAGAAATGCATTCTCTCTCTCTCTCTCTCTCTCTCTCTCTCTCTCTCTCTCTCTCTCTCTCTCTCTCTCTCTCTCTTCCTCTCTCTCTCAAAATAATTTACACATTTACTTCACTGACATTTTTTCATTGATATCGGTAGCCAATACTTGTTTTCATTGTTGCTTCATCCTTATTTTAAATTGAAAAAAATATCTTTTTTTTTTACAGGTGTTTCAATTCTTTATTAACAGAGTCCGTCAGAAGCTGCATATTGTTCTCTGTATGAGCCCTGTGGGAGAAGCCTTCCGGTCCCGATGCCGAATGTTCCCATCCCTTGTGAACTGCTGTACCATTGACTGGTTTGTCCAGGTTGGTGACTTCCTGGAGTTGGACTTGCTTGTTTTTAAAGGAGTAATATGGCACTAGCTTTAAAGCCCTCTAAAAATTTACTCATATGCAAGAGATGACATTGACAATTATCAGACAAAGGCAAAGCAGAATTTATAAAGGAAGAGGAGACTATTGAATTTAGCAATGTAGACGTCAGTCATTTTGACAAGAGCTGTTTCAGTAGAGTTATGGGAGATAAGATTCAATAGAGAAGAGGGAAGAGGAATCTGAGACAATGAGTTCAGTAGCACCCCCTTATCCACAGTTTCAGTCTCCATGGTTTCAGTTACCGGGGTCAACCTCAGTGCAAAAATATTAAATGGAAAATTTCAGAAGTAAATAATTTTTAAGTTTTGAATTGCATATCATTCTAAGAAGTGTGATGAGATCTCACACCATTCTGCTCTGTCCCTCCTGGGACATGAATTATTCCTTTGTCCAGCATATCCACACTATATACACTACCCACCCATTAGTCACTTAGTAGACATCAGGTCTACTGTCAAGGTATCACAATGCTTATATGTAAGGAACTCTTGTTTTACTTAATAATGACCCCAAAGCACAGTGGTAGTGGTTCTGGCAGTTCAGATATGCCAAAGAGAAACCATTAAGTGCTTTTCTTTAAATGAAAAGGTATGTATATATTTAAAAGCCCAGCAACCAGAACAGCAGAATGACAAGAACAACCAGAATGACTGGTGGCTATGATGCCAACCAGCCTGACCGAGACCCCAATTGGGCCCCGTCCCCCAGGGCCAGCCCAGCCCCCTGATCAGGGGTAGGGCCAGTCAGCCAACCTCCCATGGCCTCTCCCCCCCGCCAGTCCAGTCTGATGGCCCCCCATAGGACAGGCCATTTGGACCCCACCCCATGCACAAATTCGTGCACTGGGCCTCTAGTTTAAGAGGAAGAAAAAACATAGCATGTATAGGGTCCAGTACTATTCACAGTTTTAGGCATCCATGGGGGTCTTAGAAGGTATCACCCATGGATAAGGGGAGACTACTGCCAACTCTTTCAAGACATTTTTCCCCAAAGGAACACCATGATATGAGTAATAGCTAGAGTGATATGTGTAGCAAAGAGAGATGTATTTTTAAGTGAGAAGCACAAACAGCATATATGTGTGCTGGTGGAAATGATGCAGAGAAAAAGAAATAATTGATGGCACAGCAGACAGAGTTAAGGGTTGTTATATAAATGTCTTTGAGTAGACAAGGAAGGATAACATCAAGTCATCCATGAAGGGCCTGATTTTGGCAGGGAGCATGAACAACTTACCCAGAGTACCAGGAAGGAAGGTAGAGTGTATGAGCACAGATGCATATGCATGAGAACTCATTGAAGTTCTGTTTTCATTGCTTCTGGTTTGTTTGTTTGTTTTTATTTTTATTTTTTAGTAATGTGGGAAGCAAGGTCATCAGCTGAAAATAGAGAAAAGAGGAAGTATTAACAGTCTGAGAAAGTAGTGCAGGGTGTAAAATGTTCACTTAGGACGGACCATTAGGGATGCATTAGAAAGATTTTCTGGGCTGCACTACGAATCTGCTGGAACTGGTTGCCATGAATTTAAAGTGAGACCAGTCAGCACGGCTGTGTGTTTCTCCACCAGGCTCAGCTGCACAGTCACTGGCATGGGGTAACAGAAAGCTGCATTTGACTAAGGTTCAGGTAAGCTCAAAGAAATGAGAGAGGAGCAAAGGAGTTGAGGTGAGCAGGACAGTGATTATAATAATGAACCTCAAGTCCAAACTGCATAATAAACCTAGTGAGCACATGAGGTCCTCATAATATATGGAATATATGGAATTATTCCAGAGATACATAATTACTTATTCATTAATCAACAAAAACTTATTGAACAATTGCTATGTGCCAGACACTGTGCTGAGGAGAGCAAATGCAGACTCACATCTCCCTCAAATAAACACAGCTGTTCAGTTTATTAAACACTAGGGGCCCAGTGCATGAATTCGTGCACCTTGAAAGGAACTACAGACCATGAGGCTGTGGGTGAGGCATAGGGGTGGGTCTTGGGCCATCCTCTGCACCCCTGCTCAGCCCTTCCCACCACGGTCCCCTGTCCCCTGTCTGCTGGCAGCCCTGCCTACTCCCGCTGCTGCCACCACTCTCACACACTGATGGTGCAGGCCCCACTTGCACCCACTGACGGCACAGAACAATTGGGACCGGCACCAGCAACAGGTAGAGTGGGGTTGGGGCTGGTGCAGTCAGCAGGTGTGAGTGGCTAATGCCACCCCTGATAGCCCCTCAGGAACAATGAGAGGTGGAGAAGCCCTGAGGAGTGATTAGTGCTGGCAACCACCACTCACACCTGCTGATGGTGCCGAGTGATAGGGGCTGGTACCAGGCACCAGCAGTTGGTGCAAGCGGTGGCTCCAGTGCTGGGGTCAGCACTGGCAGCAGGTGCGAGAGCCAGGCAGGACCAAAACATGTAGGAGCAAAGAATGTTCAGTAACCACTAGAGGCTCGCCCCGATGACAGTGACCAGCCACCTGCCTTGGACTGGCGCCCCTGCTCACCTGCTCCACCATCCTGCTGCAGCCAATGTCCACCATGTTTCACACACTGCTGCCTACTGCCAATGCCCACCATGTTCTGCATGCACCCCCTGATGGTCAGCACACGTCATAGCAACCAACTGTTTGTATGGTTGTTCTGCCGTTCGGTCTATTTGCATATTAGGGTTTTATATATATATAGATCATAGGCATGAGTAGGAGTAAACCAGATAAGATATACATTTTTCTTATTTGTTAAGTCACATATGGAAATGAGCAACAGATTTTCCAAACTGTCTTTATTTACAGTGGCCTAGAGAAGCACTTCTTTCTGTATCAAAGACATTTTTCTCACAAGTTGACACCGGAGCTGATGAGCTAAGAGAAAAGCTTTCCCTCATGTGTGTGAATGTTCACTTAAGTGTCTCCAATATGGCAGAACGCTATTACACAGAGCTCCGGAGACGGTACTATACCACACCCACCTCCTACCTGGAACTCATCAATCTCTACCTAACTATGCTCAGTGATAAAAAGAAGCAGTTGGTTTCAGTAAGTTGAATACACTGGCTGGTGTTGATAAATGGTTTGAGCACCAAAGGGTCTCAGGTTTGCATCCCAGTTAAGGGCATGTATCTGGGTTGCAGGGTCCATCTCCAACCCCAATCATAATGCATGTAGAAGGCAACCAATGGATGTGTTTCTCATGCATCGATGATTCTCTCTCTCCCCCCCACGCTTCCTCCCTTCCACTCTCTCTAAAAAAATCAATGGGGAAAAAATATCCTCAGGTGAGAATTAATCAAATATAAATATATATATGTAATCATTCTTAAATGTTTCTATTACTTATCCAGGCTGGTGTGGGTCAGGGGTTGAGCATCACCCATGAATCTGAAGGTCATGGTTCAATTCCCGGTCAGGGCACATGCCCAGGTTGTGGGCTCGATCCCCAGTGTGGGACATGTAAGAGGCAGCCAATCAATGATTCGCTCTCATCATTGATATTTCTCTCTCTCTCCCTCTCCCTTCCTCTATGAAATCAATAAAAGTATCTCTTTTTAAAAATGTATTGCTTGAACTCAAAACTTTTGACAGAATGAGTGGGAGGTCTATGTGCCAACTTACCTTCTGGAGTCCTCTCCATCCTGACAAGTGCCCTTGACAACCTACAATATGACAAAAGCCTGTATCATGCTGTCGGTCCATGAGTGTTCCCCTTCCATAATATATATCACTTCTATCACTTACATGAGTGTCATTGGCTCAGTAGAATGATATGGACATTGTAACAGCATCAAAGTTAAACAGAGAGCTAGTAACCAGATAACTTTCGTTAGGTAAGGGATATGGGGATTTTGTCACCTAATATGCCAATAGTTCCCATGGAGAGCTGAGACTTCGGTGTCAGGCAGACTATGTACAACCTATGCTCTGCCTCTTTCTTCCTACACAACCTTAAGCATGTTTTACAAATTCTCTAAGTCTTACTAGAAAATATGGTTAAATATATTTCTATCGACCTCTTGTATTGTTGTGGAATTTAAATAAGATTGTGCAGTACTTGGTATATGTTCTGATGCATATGAGGTACTCGGAAAATAGTGGCTGCTATTATCATTGTTATCATCATCATCAGGCTACTCACATGACCTAAAATTTTCAACAGAATAAAAGTGAATGCATTTATCACATATATTTTAAATGTTTTTCAGTGGATTTTTACCTGGTAAATGTCAAAGAACTTGACAGAGATTTTTGAAACCTGTCAAATCTCAACCAAGCTTTCTGACTCACCTCCAAAAAATGTTATTCCTACGCGTCTTCTGTACCAGATGCCACCCTTTCCATCCTAGTTAAAAGTTTTTAACCATTGGGAATTAGGGTTTGGATCCACCAACCTAAGGAAGTACCTAGGACACTATCCCCATGGGGGTTCTCAGCCCTGCTGACCATCCTGAGGAAACAGGTGTTTAAAAGAAAAAAGAAAAAAACTTTCAAGGATTTGAGGCTGAACATTGTTTTGAGAGAAAGGGTTTATTGAGCAACATGCTAGCCAGAAAAAGGACCAAGTCCCGGAACCTGCATTCTACTCCGCCAGCAGGAGGGCTGGGTGGAGAAAAGAATATTTATCCACTGTCCTGGAGCTCACAAGGTTCTTTTATACAATGAGTTGGGGGGGAAAGATGTAGGTTATTTTGGAAGAATTTACATTGGCTACAGACAAGGGGGTTTGGGGTAGGTGATGCTGGGAGAGTTCTGGGATGGGTGACTTGTACATCAAAAAGAAGTATTTAATGCTTTGGGACTATTTGGGGCAATAGTCCAGAAAGTTCAAGCATAAGCAAGATATGCTGGTGCCTGTGAGCTGCCTGAATAGTCGCTGAAGTAGGCATACAGAAGTTGATCAAAGGTTTCAACATACTATCAGGAATATGAGCAATCTGTTGTTAGTTTAGTCCCATGGCTACTAACTGATTAATTTTCCTTGTCTTTTCCTCCCACTCTCCAGTCTGCTATAATTTAATTTAGGACATCTCAGAATTTTTCTCTTGTCGCAGCTCTCAGAGCTGTGGCCTCCAGAAATTTCTGTCTGAACTTGTCCTCATTCATTCAACATGCTACCAACTGACCACAGGAAGAAAAAAAAAATACATAGTGAGCCCACAGTCTAGTGATGCCCCACTCTGGTGGACAGGAGGCATGGACTCATACCTACTGGTGAATGTCATGTTTTTATTGATTTCTTAGAGAAAGAAAGATGGAGAGAGAGAGAGAGAGAAGTATCAATGTTGTGAGAGATCATTGATCAGCTGTCTCTCGCATAGCCCCCACTGGGTATCGAGCCCGAAACCTGGGCATGTGCCCTGACGGGGAATCGAACCTTGACCTCCTGATTCATAGATTGACACTCAACCACTGGCCATGCCAGTTGGGCATACAGTCACAATTTTAAATATTACAAACTGATTTGCCAATTCTGCCGATGTAAAATTCTATTACATGAGTAAGAAAGGCCAGTAAATGTATAGTTTCATTATAATAAACATTTTCATTGTCCTTTAGGCACGTGATCGGGTGACGAATGGTCTTACCAAGCTATTGGAAACCAACCTACTGGTAGATAAAATGAAATTTGATCTTTCTGCTTTAGAACCTATCCTCTATACAAAATCACAAGATGTTGAAGCCCTGATGGACAAATTGGCAGCGGATCAAGAAAATGCTGATCAGGTACGCTGACTAACCTGACTTGTGGGTGAGAAAGCTTCAGTCACCAACGGATCACTTATGTACAAGACAAAAAGGATTAGATTTTTTTTATCTTACATGTTGTTAAAATAGTTAAATGACAGATTAGCATTTATTTTAAGTTGTAAACAATCTCCCTTCAATAAAACAGTCTGATTCTCTCCCTGAAGATGAGTGAACCTAAAGAGTGGAACCCAAAGAGACAGTTGTAAGAAAAGTAATGTCCTTGCGGAAACCAGTTTGGCTCAGTGAATGGAGCATCAGTTTGTGGACTGAAAGGTCCCAGGTTCGATTCCGGTCAAGGGCATGTGCATTGGTTGCGAGCACATCCCCAGTTTGGGGTGTGCAGGAGGCAGCTGGTCGATGTTTCTCATCAATGTTTCTAGCTCTCTGTCCCTCTCACTTCTTCAATGTAAAAAAAAAAAATCATTAAAATATATTTTAAAAAGAAAAGAAAAGAAAAGTACTGCCCAAAAACCTAACGCACCTATTCTTCTCCTGGAACAGCGGTCAGCAAACTGCGGCTCATGAGCCACATGAGGCTTTTTGGCCCCTTGAGTGTAGCTCTTCCACAAAATACCACAGCCTGGGCGACTCTATTTTGAAAAAGTGGCGTTAGAAGAAGTTTAAGTTTAAAAAATTTGGCTCTCAAAAGAAATGTCAATCATTGTACTGTTGATATTTGGCTCTGTTGACTAATGAATTTGCTGACCACGGTCCCAGAAGGAACTGTCATTTCTAACTTTTTCTCCATTATTCTATCAACATAGCATGAGATGCAGTAAGGGGAGGGTAAAGTTCAGTATAGCTAATCCTCTTTCCTCATCGGGCTAATCCAAAGGGGCAAATATGACATTATTATTATTGGCTTTGTTTTTAAGAATTGAAATTAAACTATTGAGACCACTTAAGCAGTCATATTTCAATGTTTAGGTCCGTAGCGTTGTGCAAGAAGATGAAGCAGTGGCCAAGGTCAAAGCTGAAGAAACCCAAGCAATCGCTGATGATGCTCAGAGAGACCTTGAAGAAGCTCTGCCTGCACTCGATGCCGCCAATAAAGCGCTGGACTCCTTAGATAAAGCCGATATATCTGAAATCAGAGTTTTTACGAAGCCCCCAGACATGGTCATGACTGTTATGGAAGCAATTTCCATTCTGTTGAATGCCAAGTGAGTAACCCAGAATCGTGTGTCACCGAAACATCTGGTGGAATTTCTTTGCAGTTTTTCTCCGTGTTCGTTCTTTTCTCTACCCATTCATTGATTTGGGCAGTCATTCAACAAATTGATTCAAAAAGCATTTTTTTTTTAACAAGGCACATACAGTCTGCTGCAAAGACAGACATGAAAAGTATTACTTTTAAGACATGAGAAAGTTGCATAGTATTAGGAGGGCTGAGATTAGAGTACCCCTGGGGAGATGTGAGTGAGGTTTTTGAGGGATGATGCTCAGGTGAAGAGTAGGACCATGGAGAGAGCCCAGCGACCTTCAATGCTCATGGGATGGGATGGGATGGTCAGGAAGGCAGAGATACATCATGAAAGGTCTCATATACTGTGCTAAGCAGTTCAGATTTCTTCTGGTAGACATGTAGTTTTCAAACTTTCTTTAGTAATACAATCTTCCTTACTTTTATTTTTCAATAAAAATTATGTTATATGAAACCTATCCATGTAAAACTGATCAAAGCAAAGGGAAAAGGGCTAGAGCACTACCTGCCAGGCTTTCCTCCAGACCCTCTGGCCAGCACCTCAGTGGGGCCTAGCAGCCCTTAAAGCACATACAGAGAGCCCTGGCCATAGGGGACTGAGAGCTGTTGAACATTTTCAACATAATCGGATTTTCATGTGAGGAAGACCAATTTGGCAAAAGTTCGTAGGAGGGCCCTGGCTGATTTGGTTCAGTGGGATAGAGCATTGGCCAAAGGGTCCTGAGTTCGATTCCAGTCAAGGGCACATCCCCAGATTGTGGGCTCGATCCCCAGAGGGGGGCCTGCAGGAGGCAGCCAGTCAATGATTCTTTTTCATCATTAATGTTTCTATCTCTCCCTTCCTCTCTCTAAAATCAATAAAAAATATATATATTAAAATTAAAAAGTTCACAGGAGGTAAATTGACTGAGAGACAAAATCAGTTAGAAGGTGATTCATAGTGTCCTGGAAAGAGATTTTTTAAAAAAAATATATTTTAATGATTTTTTACAGAGAGGGATAGAGAGTTAGAAACATCGATGAGAGAGAATCATCGATCAGCTGCCTCTTGCACACACCCTACTGGGGATGTGCCCGCAACCAAGATACATGCCCTTGACCGGAATCGAACCCGGGACCTTTCAGTCCGCAGACCGACACTCTACCACTGAGCCAAACAGGTTTCGGCCTGGAAAGAGATTTTAATGATCTAAACTAAGGAAAGAAGGTTAAGATGTGAGTGCCTGGGGCATTTTAATGATAAAACTGGTTTTGCTATGTTGCCTTACATTTCTAAAACTCTATGATTTTATGATTCGTTCTCTGCTAAAACTGGGTAGTACGAAACATCAGCCATCCACTTACCTGTCTTCCCATAAATTATGGTGTATATAACTTACCATTTACTGGGATTATAGTATTGAGATGAAAACTACCCATTTATTGGGATAATATCTAAATGTTCTCCAGAGAATGCATTTCTTTGGTCCCCATGCTATTTTATTACAGTGCTTCTAACTTACCACTTCTGTCTTTCAGGCCTGATTGGCCAACAGCAAAGCAACTTCTCAGTGACTCGAACTTTCTCAGGAGACTATTAGAATATGACAAGGAAAACATAAAGCCTCAGATATTGGCAAAGCTTCAAAAGTATATTAATAATCCTGATTTTGTGCCCGAGAAAGTAGAGAAAGTATCCAAAGCATGTAAATCCATGTGCATGTGGGTGAGAGCCATGGACCTGTACTCTCGGGTGGTCAAAGAAGTTGAACCAAAGAGGCAGAAGCTCCGTGCGGCACAGGTAGGTTATCTGTGTTGTGATGTTTTTATAGAATTAAAGGCCATGATCACCCCTCATGCAAGCTTCCTTCATCATGCCCCTGTGACCCTAAGCAATGTAGATAGTAACAGGGCTTTAGTTTCTGTCTTAAAAAAAAAAAAAAATACCTGGCAAAGATTATTTGTTTCCACATGTAAAAACTTTTTTTATAGCTTTTATTTATAGCTTTTGAATTTTGTGTCATACATAAAAAGGCCTTTCTTACTTTGAGAACATAGGGAATTTGTCCATGTTTCCTTCAACAATGTTTAAATTTTTAAATCTTGACCTATTAATTTATTTTGTTTCGATGAACATGTTGGGTAACCAACTTAATATTCTCCACATGAATTAAAGGAAAGCAGAGGGCTCTAGATTAAATTATGTTCTTCCCAACGATTCCTAGAAGTTACCATTTCCAAACGTCCCACCCACAGGTTCAAGCAGACAGAGGACTGGAAAAGACTTTTTCAGTAGGGGCCATGCTGGAGGCAGGAGTGAGTAAGTGTGTGTGTGTGTGTGTGTGTGTGTGTGTGTGTGTGTGTGTGTGTGTGTTGTGTGTGATGTGTGTGTGATGTGTTCACAGCAGGGAGTAGGACCAGAGAGATTAAGGATGTGAAGCAGAGGAAGACATAAGGTCAGCCCACCAGGGGGAGCCATGTAATGGAAGCCCCGCAATACCAGGCCAAGGCCATAAGGAACAGGGTGTGAACAGAGACCTGCTGCCTTGGTGTTGTGGGAAGTCTGGCCTGGTAGAGGATTGGAGAGGCAGAGCACAGAGCAGGGGAGCCTGAGCAGAGGCGGTTGTCAGAGCTCCAGGCTGAGCCCAGCACCAGTTGGACATTTTTTAGGGCTGGGTGGGAGGCTGAGGACCAGGGGCAAGTTTCCAGTCAGGACACTCAGTAGAGTCCCTGGAATTAGAACAGGGCATCCCCAAGTGTTTCATTTTTGCTCTGGAGTCGACCCCTGAGAACTTAACATCAGGAATATCCTCATGAGTTGTTTACCATGTGCTGGGCTGTGAGTGAGTCTCACACGCACCATCTCATTTAATCCTCACCTGCTATTATCCCCATTTTATGGGTTAGGAAACTGAGGCTTAACAAAACCATCAAGACAGGTATTGAAATTGGTAAAACTGGGCTGGGTAAGAATCTTTCTGGCCCCATAACTGGGGCTCTTAGCCACTCCGTAGCAAAGGTTTATTTTATTTTTTTCAGAAATGGCCTCTAAAATCAACCCTCTTCCAGCAAAAGAGGAAAATGAATTCTTAGTATATTCACTTTGCCTATGATATTTTTTCAGTCACTTTTAGTTCTAGGATCAGATGTTCTATGTTTACTTTTTCTAATTATTCCCACCCTTGACAGAGCCCTCTGAGTCTCTGAAATTTAGCTTAATCCACAATCAGAAGTGAGGTCCCAAGCAGGACCGAGTGGTCATGTAGTGGAGCAGGTTACTGAAGGAACTGGAGCTGTAGAGCCGGGGTTGGCACACTTTTTCTATCAAAATGCAGATAGCCCAGCCGGCGTGGCTAAGGGGTTGAGTGTTGACCTATGAACCAGGAGGCCACAGTTCGATTTCAGGTCAGGGCACATGCTGAGGTTGTGGGCTCCATCCCCAGTGTGGGGAGTGCAGGAGGCAGCCAGTCAATGATGCTCATCCTTGATGTTTATATATCTCTCTCCCTCTCCCTTCCTCACTGAAATCAATAAAAAAATATATTTTATTTTTTACTAAAGATTCAGATAGTAAGTGCTTTCAGCTTTGCTGGCTCTGAGGTCTGTTGCAGTTACTCGGCTCTGCATCCAAACAGCCATCAGCCCTTACCGCATCCAAACAGCCATCCAGCACCACACACATGAATGGGCATGGCTGCTCTCCAATACAACTTCATTTGTGGACACTGGGATTTGAATTTCATACAATCACCATGTGTTATGAAGTATTGCTCTTTTGATTTTTTTCCCCCAACCACTCACTTACAAACCATCTGAAAGCAGGCAGCAGGCTGGCACTGGCTCGCAGGCCCCGGTATGTGATCCCTGCTCCTGAGAACTAGTCACGAAAGACCTGTTTTCACTGCTGCAGGGCTATTTCATTTGTTTCATCGTTCAAAGTTGGTAATCCGGTGTAGTCACTGATTCACCCCCAATGCCTGGTAAATCTGTCTCTCTTTTCTTTCTAATTTATTTCATTGCACTTTGTTTCCATTTTGTTCTCCTCTGTTTGCTTCTGCTCTTCTCCTTTGTGATTTTACATTTGTTTCAACTTTGTATATCATCTCAAAATGTTTGAGGATGTGAAAAAGGGAACATAAATCCATCCTACTTTTTTAAAAATGTACTATACATGGGCAGATTTCGCCTTCTTTTGGGGCCTTTTCATATATATTTACTTTATTTTATTAGGCTGAACTTGATATTACAATGGCTACCCTGAAAGAAAAGCGAGCATTGCTAAGAAAAGTGGAAGAACAGATACAGACCTTACAAGATAAATATGATAAGAGTGTGAGTGAGAAAGAGAGTCTGAGTAAGTAACTCATAAGATGTATTTTTGTCAGAGAATGCCTGATTTTCAAAGGCAGTTGCCGGGGGGGGGGGGGGGGGGGGGAGAAAACATGGATGTGAGAGAGACACTTTGATTGGTTACCTCCCACATGCATCCCCACTGGGCCGCAAACCTGCAACTGAGGTACTTGCCCTCAACTGGGAATCGAACCACAAACCTTCGGTCCTTGGGCCAACACTCTAACCACTAGTAAAACCGGCCAGGACAAAAGTAGAAGGAATTTTAAGGCAGTCAGTCATATCTCAGTTTCCTTCAGCATGGAGGACATAATTCCATTAGACTAGTGCATGAAATGCCTCCTAATATAAAATTAGAAGAACTGGAATATTGTATAGATTCAACCCCTATATGTGAATATGGCTTGTTGGGGGCATATTACTATATATATATATATATATATATATATATATATATATAATCCTAAGCAACCAAAACAACAGGAACAACAGGTCGCTATGAGGCACACTGCAGGGGGGCGGTAGTCCTGGCTGGCCAACTTCCTGTGGTCCCTCCCCCCAGTTTGCCAACCTCCCGAAGCCCCTCCCCCCAGCTGGCCCTGGCACTCCCTCAACCCCAATTGGGGGCAGGGCCCACTGGCCAACCTCCTGCCATCCCCCCCTTCCCCCACACTGGCACCAGCCCTGATCAGTCCCCCCACCCCAATTGGGGTGGGGCCAGCCAGATCCCATCCATGCACGAATTCTTGCACCAGGCCTCTAGTTGTAACATAAAGCAACACATACATTTGATTCAGAAAATAAATAGCACAGAGAGAGTGCTTAAATAGTGCTAATTCCTACCAAAAACAGAAGCATTTGAATAAACTTCTATTTTGAGAAAAGATTAAGTAACATAATCTGATTTTCTTAATATTTTCCAGCAAGGAATATGGCCCTGACAAAAGCACGTCTGATACGTGCTGGAAAGCTGACAGCTGCCTTAGGAGATGAGAAAGTTCGATGGGAAGAAACCATCCAAAAATTCGACGATGAGCTATCGAATATCATCGGGAACGTGTTCATAGCATCAGCTTGTGTGGCCTATTACGGGGCCTTCACAGCCCAGTATCGGCAATTGGTGAGCAAACATGCCTTCTCTAAAGAGTGCCGAGAAGCAGCTGGAACTAAACTGGCAGTGGGGTAGGGGGGTAGGAGGAGGACAGTTACTTACTCCTTTTCCTGAGTTTAGATGGAGGTTCTCCACCCAGAAATTTATTTCTACCTCCACAGCCCTTCCCCTCTCCAGTCAGCCAGAGATGGTCTGCCCGTAGCCTTTCCCTAACACATCTCTTTCCTTCCCTTTCCCCTTCCTTTTATTTCCCTTCCCCTCCCTTCCCTTCCTCCCCTTCCCCTCCCCTCCCCTTCCCCTTCCCCTTCCCCTTCCCCTCTCCTTTCCTTTCCCCTCTCCTTCCCTTCCTCCCCTTTCCCTCCCCTTTCCCTTCCTCCCCTTCCTCTTTCCCTTCTAATTCCCTTTCCCTTCTCCACCCCTCCCCTTCCCCTCCCCTCCCCTTCCCCTTCCCCTCCCCTTTCCTTTCCCCTCTCCTTCCCTTCCTCCCCTTCCCCTCTCCTTTCCCTTCCTCCCCTTCTCCTTTCCCTTCCCCTCCCCTTCCTTTTCTCCCCTTCCCCTCCCCTTTCCCTTCCTCCCCTTCCCCTTTTCCTTCCCCTCCCCTTTCCCTTCCTCCCCTTCCCCTTTTCCTTCCCCTCCCCTTTCCTTTTCTCCCCTTCCCCTTTTCCTTCCCCTCCCCTTTCCCTTTCTCCCCTTCCCCTTTTCCTTCCCCTCCCCTTCCTTTCCTCCTCTTCCCCTCCCCTTTCCCTTCCTCCCCTTCCCCTTTCCTTTCCCCTCCCCTTCCTTTCCTCCCCTTGCCCTTCCCTTCCCCTTCCCCTCCCCTTCCTCTTTTCCCTTCCATTTCTTGTCCTGCCTTAGAAAGTTATTCATCATTTACATTCACATCACAAGAACCTGGGGGAATAAAAAGGGACAGGGAGTCCCCTGCTATTATGATCAGAAGTGACATCTAAAGTCAGCCTGAACTGGTGAGGAGGCTCCAAAATGACTAGGCAAAGCAAGGCGCTGGAATCCAAATGGCTAGGAGTGATTTTCAAGCCATTTTTATGAAATGCCTCCCTAAAAGGTTTCACCCTTGTCTTTGAGTTGCCAAATGCAGTCAGCATAGGACTCAGACTCCGCAGGAGCCCAGTGGTGCTCCTGGGGATGCACTGTTCTCTGCTGTGCACGACTGTGCCACTCATCGAAGGAGGCGACATGCCAGCATCCCTCTCCCCGACCCACTTACTGCTGGTAGTTCCCACGGTCGTTGTGTTAACCTAAGGTGACCAGACGTCCCGCTTTTGGTGGGACAGTTCCGATTTTTAGCAATTTGTCCCGAGTCCCGTGGCATTTTAAAAAAAAAAAAGTCCCGATTTTTGAAAAGATTCTTTTAAATCTTTTGGACTTTTATAAAATGCCGCTGGACTTGGGACAAATTGTTAAAAATCGGAACTGTCTGGTCACCTTAGGTTAACCCCAACTTCTCCACGTGTTTCCAGACTCTCCCAAGAGGAGTCGAAACGAAGTAAGGGTCTAATAAGTAGCCTTATTGAAACTACTGTGTCTCTTTGTCATTTACACATGAGGTCCATTCCAGAGGGCCCAGACCTCCTGATTTTTAGTCCACTTCCTGTGCCCCATGCTCCTCACCAGGATGCCTGCCGAGCCTGGCAGGACTTCCCTTTAATCCAGCGTGGCGTGTGTGCCCTCACTTACTGAGGTTCCTGTTCTCTACAAGTGAGCTCTCCTGCCCCTGCAGCTGATCGAGTGCTGGACCCAGGACTGCCAGTCTCTGGAGATCCCCATCGATTCTTCCTTCAATCTCATCAGCATTCTGGGCGATCCCTACGAAGTTCGGCAGTGGAACACAGATGGGCTGCCCCGGGACATGATATCCACGGAAAATGGCATTTTAGTGACTCAAGGGAGACGATGGCCTTTGATGATTGACCCCCAAGATCAGGTGTGCAACAGGTGCTTCTTCAGGTTGGCTCTGCCTAACACTGTGCTGCCCGTTACCGGGGCTAAAGTGGACTTGAACCGACTTGTGAGATTCTGGGATGGAGACCTAGAGGGAGTTTAGAGTCTTTTAGCCCAACTCCCTCATCCAGTGGATGCAAAAAGGGAGGCGCCCATAACCTCACTGTGATTAGGGGATTGACCTTGACTCCTGTTTTCGGTGAGAGCAGAAACTCATTCTGATATAGCCCTTATTCCTAAAAAATCTGAGGAGTCAAAACGAAGTAAGGGTCTGATGAGTTTTAGGACCAGCCTGCCTAGAATTTACAGAATCCCACGACCTGACTCCTAACCCCATGGCACAGGTCAGACTCCACTGGGTTTGGAAAAGGAGCCATTGTGAAGGCAGAGGGACGGGCTGGAACAGCACAAGTATAGTGTTTTCCGGGTGGATCTTTTCTTCACTTGTTCCAAATTTGACTAAAAGGAAGAATCCCAAACGTTGGGCTTAAAACCTGTTTTTATTAGTGAGGGAGTGGTGGTGGCACTTTTTATGTTATTATTTTTACCTTTCAAACCTGTTTCTTGATTGAACAGATTTTTCTTAACTTGACTTTTAAAAGCTTTCAACCTCTTAGCCATCCATTAAGCCCTACAGCAAATGTCCTGCTCTGTGCTTTCTCACACAGGCCAACCGCTGGATAAGGAACAAGGAAGCCAAATATGGCTTAAAGATCATTAAGCTTACGGATAGCAATTTCTTACGCACGCTCGAAAATTCCATCCGACTCGGTTTGCCTGTCTTACTGGAAGAGGTTTGCTTTTCACACTTCTTTTCTCCTGCTAGTCCCCAACTTCCAAGTTATATCCAGCACCCTAGGCATGCCACATCCACATCACGCTGAAGACACCAGTCAGGTCCACATGCAAGTTAGTCAAACTGATGGCTTTGCTTCTTGAACGATATACTCGCACAGGGGGAGCAAGCGGTTCCCTGAGGAGAATTCCCTGTTTGCAGACATGGTTCTGGTGTTACGTGGGATGGGCTCTGCTTTGGGACATGGCTGATCCCCAGGCCTCGTTGTGGCTCCTGGTGGTTAGCTGCCCCAAAAATTCAAAGCAGTGGTGCCATCAGGGATTGTCCACACACACTAATGATCTGAAGTCAGTAATCTGTCCAGGAGGTAGAAACATCACCTTCTGCTTAGATATAAGGTCAGGCTTAGATTAAGTGATGTGTTAAGAATGAGCTTCTGTGTTCTTGTTTTTAAAGGATATTTGTTGAGCCCAAGTGCTCCATTTCTTTGGAATCACTCCAAGAATGGAAGTTTTCGAAATGGTTCACTCACTCAACACACATTGTTTGGGAATCAATGGCAAACAGTACAGGGGAGTGAGACAGGGCAGCGGCCTGGGGACTGAGAGGGGAGGATTGGCATTCCCAGGCCTCAATAGCTTACAGTCTAGCTGAGGACAAAGTAAACAGAGAAAAGAGAGAAGCAAAGAGAAAAGGGGTGGAAAAGAACTCATGCTAAGAGCTTTGCAGGGGCAAGCCCAGTGCTCACACAGCCATTAAGGGGAGCGGAGAGATAGGACATAAAGCTGCTGTGTGTGGCTTGTGGCCTTGACCATCCCAGGGAAGTGCTGTAATGGGTTTCAGGTCCTGATTTGAATCCTGACATTCCAGGAGAGGGTGAGGTCTCTCCAAAGCTGATGAGGCACAGCTATGTTAACCCACCCCGGATTCCTGAACTCCGATTCACTTCATAACACAGGAAGTTCTGAGGAAACTCCTTCTCTCGTGGCAGCCGACAGAGGCCTTTCTGGGATGTGCTGCCCTGGACAGCAGGGGAAGGGGGTGTTGTCTATAACTGAGTGCTCAGGGCCCCAGCCAAGAATGGGATGGAATCAGTAGTAGCATTACACACTTGGTTTCATTTGGCTATTTTAGGCATTTATAGGGGGGTATTTTTAAATTTTGTCTCCACCCATTCATGGTGGGAAATTGAGTTAGTCTATCTCAACCAGCGTGTTTTTAATGACATAGAGCAGAATTTTAAAAATACAAAACTGTATCCTGAGTAGTAGTAAATTTTATCTCACAAAACTTTTGTTTTAAGAGCTTCCATGCTTGGGTACCATGCCACAGTGTGAACTAAGCTTGTTAACTACTGACTACAATCCATTGTTGACAGCCCCTGGGCCATGGGCCCCCACCGCATGGACGCTGATGTTTGTCATGGGGTCTGTTGGCAACGTCTGCACGTTCAAGTTCTTACCACTAACCAGATTTGCTTGGGGGAGGGGATTCACTGTCTTATATAAGAGTCCACAAATTTTTTTCTGTGAAGAGCCAGATATTTTAGTTTTTTCAGGCCACATGCAGTCTGTACAAACATTCTCTGAACAAATATTCTTCTTTGGTTTGGTTTGGAAGGTTTGTTTGTTTGTTTGTTTGTTTGTTTGTTTTTACCACCGTTTAAAAGGATAAATGCCATTCTTAGCTCCAGAGCTTTACAGAAACAGGCCGCGGAGGCCAGATTTGGACAGCTAGCCAAAGACTGGCCACTCATGACTGGGAACAGCTGTGAGAGCGGACGGGTCGTTTGTGTCTGGGCCTCTTGGGGGAAGACCTTGCAGGGACTCTCCTTTCTCAGCTTCTTCCTTCTGGGGATAACCAATGTGTTGCCCTCACGTGCTCTTATTTCCCTCAGCCCATGGTTGGCAAACTACAGCTTGAGAGCCACATGAGGCTCTTTGGTCCCTTGAGTGTGGCTCTTCCACAAAATACCACGGCCTGGGCGAATCTATTTTGAAGAAGTGGCATTAGAAGGAGTTTAAGTTTTAAAAAATTTGGCTCTCCAAAGAAATTTCAATCATTGTACTGTTGATATTTGGCTCTGTTGACAAATGAGTTTGCCGACCACTGCCCTAGACTATTGGTAAAGCAATCACTGGAAAATAGACCATTAGAAGGGGTGAGCAGGTAGTGTGAAATATCCATACAATCACTAAAAGACTGCTTTTTCAAAGTAAATGTTGAGGCCTAAGGAATTTGAAGAAGTTGCTGTCATGTGTTGGGAGGGGGAGGCTGAGGTACCAAATTACTTTGCTTGAAGAAATGGTACAAATGAAAGAACATAAGTAGATGATTTGGTGCAAAGGTTACCTAAAAGGTAAAGGTAACTCCAACATGCACATTCTGCTGACCAGAGAGGTGACCCCAGTGGCTCTGGGGAGCAGCCTAAGGCTTAGCTCTCATCACTGTCTCCCAGGCTGTGTTTGTCACAGAGATTCTGGGGACCCATCTCTTGTACAGGTTGGTTATGAGGCAACCCAATTCTTTGATGGATTTCACCTGCTCATTCAGGTCATAAGTCTCAATGAAGAGACACAAATGGGGGTCATTTTTGTCACTGGCCAGATTGTGCAAGTCCAGTAGTGACTGACCCACACTCTTTTTTCCCCCAAGTGTAACGCACACTCCAGTGCATTCAGCCCCCTTCCCCAGTCGTCAGGTCTGGTTTCTGATATCCTGAAGGAAGATTCAGCCGTCTGGTTGGTTCTGCAGCTTCATCAGTTTCTCAGCATGCTCCCTCTCTTCATGAGATTGGTGAAGAAAAGATTTAGCAAAGTTCTCCAAAGCCACATCACGGTGGTCAAAGTAGTAAGACTAGGAAGCTGTGAACTCCAGGTTGATGTGGCAGTTGATGACAGCCTGGGAGTCCTGGTGGTAGTTCAGACTGCACAGCACTGGAGTGTGTGTGTGTGTTGGGGGGGGGGGGGGGGGCGTGCCTTGGGGTGTCCAAGGGCATGTAAAGGGGGGCGGAGAGCTGGATGTGAGCAGCTGGCTGGGATGAGGGACGAGCGCCAGGTTCATTGTTGAAGCAGGAAACCTCGCCAACTCTCAGTGAAGAGTCACCCTTTAACTAATGTTTCATTTAACTCTTTCTGTATTTTTGTTTTAATCTTTAAGCTTAAAGAAACCTTGGATCCAGCTCTGGAACCCATTCTTTTGAAACAAACCTTTATGAGTGGTGGACGACTGCTCATTCACCTTGGAGACTCAGATATTGACTATGACAAAAACTTTAGGTTCTATATGACAACCAAATTGCCAAATCCCCACTACCTGCCAGAGGTATGAGCTGTGGGTCTGGAATTCTCAGCCTGAATGGATTGCTATGGTGTGGCAGGTCTCTGACGTGTGGTGGATTCCCACCTGAAAGGACCAGGTCTTCCCCCATCCCTGGCCCCTCTTCAAGTTCTCCCCCATCACCTTCCATCTTGCTTCTCTTCTGAGTCCTGATTCTGAGTTCAGTCAACTTCTACTGGCCTTGTAGGTGGGACTCCAATCCTCCCCACTCAGTCCCCCCGCTGCCCGCCTCACTCCCCTGTGCTCCTCTTCAGCCCTCTCACCATCTCCCTCCTGGTCCACATCATGTGAAGCTGCTCTTCACATCACAGGGCACCACCCCCTCTGATCATTCCCCTCCCTCCATCGGCACAAGGCCATCTGTACCCTCTTGTTGTGGCTGACACCTGACTCAGAGTTTAGGTGAGAGTCTGTGGAAGGGGTGCTGTCCACGTTTAAGTGTGCAGATACCCACGGCAGACAGCCCCAAACAAGGAAAACTCTGCTGACCGGCAACATGAGAGAATCATGATTCAAATGCCCAGTGTCTGTACTTGGAGTCCTGGGGGCGGAGTCATCGTGGCCCCTTCCTCATGCTCTTCGACAGTTGAGGGAGCTGTGTGAACCCCTCTTCCATACACATGTACCTGCGCCACAGAAGGATCCAGAACCTCTACTCTTGTGCTGCAAAGCCCATAGCAGTCACCACAGCAAAAAGACAGCCGGGATTCCTCTCTTCCTACCCAGAAGGGGCTCTGAGGAGCTCTCCAGGCCCCGACCCTACCCCTTTCACCACCTTCCAACTCTCTGTGCTGCCGGAGCTCCAGGCAGAGCTGCACACTCAGCAGGGCCTTCCAGCCCAGCAGGTCTCCACTTCTCTAATGGAGCTGGGACTAACGACTACTACTGCTGCTGCTGCTACTACTGTTACACACACACACACACACACACACACACACACACACACAATTTTTAAGTATTTTTATTGATTTTGCATGTCCCTTCCCCCCCTTCTGCATGCCTCCTCCTTCCCCTGGGGATTAACCCCGCAACCCTGGCATGTGTCCTTTCCAGGAATCGAACCATGACCTCCTGGTTCATAGGTCGATGCTCAGCCACTGAGCTACACTGGCCTGGACACACACACACACACAATTTTTAAAGTATCTTTAAATATACCCTTTTAAATAGCATCATATTCATTTCAGTTACTGACTTCATAGATGTGTTCAGGTTGAATAAGATAAGGGAAATGCCATTAAAAACCGAGATCAAGGTTTTCTGTGTCAACTCCTGCCAGAGTGCATGTCTAAAGAGCCATTTCAGAATTTGGAAAAGTGATTAACTTACAACCTTGGATTTTTCACTTATTTACCTTTTGAGAAGGAGCATCGCATACCTTACCCAACCCCAACTCTGTGGCTGTGGGTGAATTAGCCTATTTCTTGGGTTTCAGGTCAATCCACTATAAGGTAGAGAGAAAGCCTACCTCAGGGACTTGTTATGCATATTAAATAAGAATAACATATAAAATACATTACATGTAAATACCTATTCTTACATTTATTGCTATAATATTCTGATGACATTATTTAAATAAATTTACCTGTTGGCTTATTTACATAATGTCAGAATATTATAACAATTTTTCATTAAAATGTTATGAGACAAATATGTAAAGCTTGATTTATTATCAATAATATCTTCTCTTTAGGACAAACTATGCTCAAGTTACTGTAACTGAGGGATTTTACTACCTCAATTGGTCCCCACATATACCTCAAAAGTTATCATCCCAATTTTCAAATATCAGGAACTGAAAGCTCAGAATGAGTGAATGGCTTATCCAGCATCATACATGTACTAAAGGGTGCACCTGAAATCTGATCCTGAGCAATTGGTTCTATTACCCTGCTTCTTTTTAACCCTTTGCTGGTTCACCTACAACTGTGGCATTTGAGGAACTAGACTGTCACTCCTACTGGCAGGGAGAATTATAGTAAGATTTTATAAGACAGAATGTTTGGTGTATGTACGTGTGGATGAGCATGTTCAGCTGGGTAATAATGAGCCATGTTCTAGTAAAGAGTGCACTTCTCATTTGCTCAGTATGAACTTGAGCATTTGAATGGACTCTATGCTCCTTTTCTAGGTGTGCATTAAAGTTACCATCATCAATTTCACTGTGACCAAGTCAGGTCTGGAGGACCAGTTGTTAAGGTAATTAAAAAAGGGGGTGAGGAGGTCCTAATATTTTTTTTAGAAATTTTGACAAAGAAAAATTTTAATGTATTAAAAGAAAACATCACTCATAAACCCTCAACCACAAAGATAACTGTAAATGGCTAAGTTCTTTCCCTCTTTCATCACGTTTTGTTTTTTTTAATTGATTTGAAAGAGGAAGGGAGAGGGAGAGAGAGAGATGGAAACATGAGTGATGAGAGAGAATCATTGATCGGCTGCCTCCTGCACACCCTACACCAGGGATCAAGCCTTCGACCAGGAATCGAACCATGACCTTCTGGTTCACAGGTCAACGTTCAACCATTGAGCCATACTGGCTGGGACCCTTGCATCACTTTTTGCAGCTGCTGATCTTGTCCAGTCTTTTTAGGAGATCAGGGATATTCCCTTCATTCTCGGCCATGATTTGGGCCAGGCCTGCAGCCCAGCCTGGCTCTTCCCCTTATCTGGGATTCTTATCTCGGGCAAGTAAATGAAGTGAGTTGTCCTATGGTTTCTAGAGATTCATTACTCCCCACTGAAAAAGCACTACTGCTCTAAATGTATTTCTCCTGTCTCTCTCAACTCTGGTTATTTTCTCAGTGCATTTATTTTTACCTACATTTGTCTACCTCAAAAAAAAAAATGCCCTTCCTTGGTATACTTTATCGGTGATTAAATCTCCATTCCCCAAAAGTGAGATTATGGATTATTTATAATAACCATCAAAATTAGCCAAGAAGTTTAGAAGGCAAAATATTTTAAATATTTATTAAAATAACAACATTGATGTTAAACACTGTGTGTATATTGATTAACTTTAAAGGAAAATATAATTCAGACCCATATTCAAAATAAATATAATCCTTTATATTTGAATCAAGATTATTCTGATATTCTCCCGGTATCACTAATGAGTTTAAGTCTCATTTTCCTCATTTATTTTAGGAATCTATTCTGCCAGCTGCTAACTTGCTTGAATTCTGCTAGGCTCACACCTTTCCAGACAAAGGGTATCTCCCCACAGTTCATGGCCTTGTTCTAAGGACTCGGCTGAATATCTTGCCCACCAGCTCATCCCATGAGAAGCTGAGCTGAGCTGAGTCGCTGAGCTCTCGTGTGTGAGACTGCCTGGGCTAGAGACAGAAGTGCCGACAATAACAGGGAAATGTTGAGGCTCAGTCTTGTTGAATCTTCAGGTTGCACTTTATATTCTTCTAATAATTTCTATAAACAAGTGGACTTGCAGTAATGATTTCTTATGGTCTTCATGTAATAATTTTTTAAGTTTCTGAACTCAGCATGTGCACAAACAAGGAGTTGTTGTGTGAGGCAGTTCTTCAAAGCAGGTAATAGCATGTGCCCTGGGGCCAGCTGACCCAGATAGGAGCCCCTCTCTGCCTCTCAAAGCGTCATGGCCCCAGGAAATGACCTGTAGGGTCTGTACACTCATCTGCAAACTAGGGTGATAACCATTGTGCCCACCTCACAGGAGCATTCAAAGGGTTAAAAGAGAGAATCCACATAAAACTCTTAGCAGGGTGCCTCGCACAGAGTGATGCTTAATAACAGCTCCTGCAAACGGTGCTGGAAGAAAATCATGAGAGGACAAGTAAAGGGAGAGAAAAGTTCCCATTTGGACAGGAGGGGGCAAAGAGGAAGGGTGGAGTGGGAGGCTAGTGGTAAGGTCCCGTTATTAGATGCAATCAAGAATCATCTCAGGGAGGTGATGGGATAAAAGGATGTTCCACCCACCATTTTCACCTGGCACAAACATCAGACAGAAATTGAATGATTAGAGAGAGCAGGATTGAGCAAATTTTTCTAAGAAAAGATGAGCAAAAACTGTGGTAGTGTAGGCTTTGAAATACAATATAAAGAAACAGAACTAACATGTAATTCACTAAATAGGCACTATGTAAACCCAACAAAAGAGGGGCCTTGTGCATTAGGATTTGGCTAGTAGCATTAGTCAGTAGCAAATTATATATATACTAGTGGCCCAGTGCACAAAATTCATGCATGGGTGGTGGGAGGGGTGTACTTCAGCCTGGCATGCACCCTCTCCAATCTGGGACCCCTGGAAGAATGCCAATTTACAGGAATCAGGCCTAAACTGGCAGTAGGACATCCCTCTCACAATCCAAGACTGCTGGCTCCAGTGCTCACCTTCCTGCCTGCCTGATTTCCCCTGACCACTCTGCCTGCCAGCCTGCTTACCCCAAATGCCCCCTTGCTGGCCTGCTCACTCCAAACTGCCCTCCCCGCTGTCCTGATCACCTCCAACTGACACCCACTGACTTCCTACTCATCCCAAACTGGCCCCCTTACTGGTCTGCTTACCCTCAATGGCCTGATCACCCCCTGGTGATCCAACATCCCAGCCCCTCCTTTTATTCTCTTTTCTTTTTTTTTTTTCTTTTTTTTTCAGCACCTCCTCTAGCAGAGGCCAGGGCCAGCTGGAAGCAAGTATCTAGGATTTATTTATCTTCCATAAGATAAATATTTTGTAGCCTTAAGCAGAGGCTAGAGCCAGCCATGAAGCTTGGCTTCCTCCATCACTGGGGACAACCCAAGCCTCCTGCTTGCTCCATCTCCGTGGCCAACCACCATCTTGGTTGGGGTAATTTGCATACTTGCTCCTGATTGGCTGGTTGGGCAAATGATGGTTAATTTGAATGTTTCTCTTTTATTAGTGTAGATATATATTTTTTTGAGAGAGAGAGAGCGAGAGAGAGAGAGAGAGAGAGCGAGAGAAGCAACTTTAGGGCACTGACAAAGCCTCAACATAGTATTCAAACTTTGGTTCTAGTGATGTGGTGCGACTTGAGAAACCCGAGTTGGAAGAACAAAGAATCAAGCTCATTGTGAGGATCAACACTGATAAAAACCAGCTAAAAGCGATTGAAGATAAAATCTTGAAAATGCTCTTTACGTCTGAAGGTAATATTCTGGACAATGAGGAGCTTATTGAGACACTCCAGGATTCAAAGGCAAGTAAGATCTTTTTAGTACTTACAAAAAGTGTGTGACTCCAGAAGTTATAGCTACAGCCTTTGAGAGTTCCTACAAAGCCTTTTACGGCAAGAATGGCATGCACACCTGGCTTCCAGGGCTCACTTATGAGTATACTTGTCTGGCACCAACCAAAGGAAGAGAAGATAAATTATAGACAATGGCACTAGGTTTAGCCCTCTTGTCTGCATTTTTTTTACACTTGATCTTAGCCAAAAGGCAGAGAAGTGATTGTCTGCATTTTTTTAAAATAAAACATGTATTGTAAAGAACTGGAACAAATTATATATTCATATTAATGTACCCCTCTGGGAAATCTCCCAGTACTCCCAAATGGAATTCATCTCTTCCTCCCTGGAACGCCTACAGCATCTTATCCAAGCCTCTATTATAGTACTTGTCCCTGTTTACGTTATGTCATAGGTATCTATAACATGTCTTATCTCTTTTGCTTTGTAGTTCATGTCTGTGTTATAAGAACATGAATAGTTCATCTTGATATTCTTTCTCCAAGGGCTAAACCTAGTGCCTTGGATGTATATATGGTGCTCAGGAAAAATGTATTAATAGTAAGAGGAAATTTTACATTACATGTATAGCTTGCACTGAGTTATTTCTCATATTCAAATCATAATTTTAAAAGTATACTGGGATTACAAACTATAAAATTATTTTAGCCATTTGTGAGAAACATAAAATAATTTACTAAAAAATATTTTGATGGGGAAATGGTTTGCGCTTTATATCCTACAGTTTCTTGGGATCTATCTCAGTATTAAAACAATAATAAACACAAAATTGTGGGTCTTTCATTGTTTACTTCTCTTTGCTTGTTTTTTCATCAATCTCTTGTGTTAGGGGGGATTGTATGTGAAAAGATAATAAAACCCAAGTAACCCAAACAAAAGAGATGAAAGCAGTTTGGCTCAGTGGATAGAGCATCGGTCTGCAGACTGAGAGGTCCTGGGTTTGATTCCGGTCAAGGGCATGTACATTGGTTGTGGGCACATCCCCAGTGGAGGGTGTGCAGGAGGTAGCTGGTCAATGTTTCTCTCTCATCAATGTTTCTAGCTCTCTATCCCTCTCCCTTCCTCTCTGTAAAAAATCAATAAGATGTATTTTTTAAATCAATAATTTTATATGAATTATGTCTTTGTAGCCAGCATATATTGGATTGTAGTGGGTTAAATAAAATGTCATGTTAAACATAATTTTACTTAGAAAAGCTAGGATTACATATGTGGTTCACATTATATTTCTTTCTGGTAGTGAGGGTCTAGGCAGAAGCCTGAGGTCCCCGTAGCTCTCCCTTTAGTATAGCAAATACTGAGCAGCAGAGGGATTGCTCATGAACCCTTTGACTTTCTAGGACGAAGGATCTCCCCACCCAGGGACATCCACAGCTGGGAAAAAAGTGAAGGGGCGGGGAGGAGGACGGGGCCAGCCAGCCACACAGATAGACTGAGGGAGACAGAGAAGGGACTCCTGGAAAGCCCATGTGCTGCAAGGTTCCTCAGGGCCACGACCCAAAACACAGAAAGCTAAGAGAACAGCTAAGACATTGCAAATGGCTCCAACTTACGTGGGCTTATAACTTTTCACAGGCAGCAGCTTTCATCCCCAGATTCCCTGACGCCCGTATCTGGGAACGCTAGGGAAAGATATTTGGGGAAATATTAGTCTTCCTGATTGTTCTGGGTGGGATGTGGTTCCAGTACCACTTCCTCCCAGGCCATCCATGTTCACCTCTTTTGGGCCAAAAGATATGGGTGTCCCTTTGCCTTTCATGATGTGAACCTGGGTCATTTCAGGAGCAGTTGGAAGGATTGTGCTAGTGCTCCTGTTTCAGGAGTGATTCTGATTTGTCTCAGCGAGGGACTGCTTCAGTTTTCTCAGGGCTGTTTGTGTGGCCTGTTCCCATTGGCCCATTCCTAGCTCTGGGAGAAAAGGGGATCGGCTCAGTCAGTAGAAGGCCGCTGAGTCCTCAGACTCAGTCATTCTATCTGGGACCCCTTTTGTTATAATCACTAATGCATTGTACCCTTATTTTGTTCCTACACATAACTGGGTATATTCCCCAAATCTCACCTTTAAAAAAAAAAAAAAAGACCTTTAAGAACGTGTTTTCCTGTGTTCATTCAGATCACTTCTGGGGCCATTAAAAGCAGGCTGAAGGAAGCAGAGTCCACTGAAGTGATGATAAACGTTGCTCGAGAGAAGTATCGGCCAGTCGCCACTCAAGGCTCCGTCATGTACTTCGTGATCGCCAGCCTCTCGGAAATAGACCCTATGTATCAGTATTCCCTAAAATATTTCAAACAGGTGAGTGTGCCGCTGCTGCTAGTGAAAGTGATCTCCTTGGGTTTCCTTGAACGCCTGTTCAGTTTCTTCTTGCCTCAGACACTCAGGAATCCAGTTATGGGGTAAAGTCCTCCAGGAGTATGGGGTCAGAGGCCACCTGCCGTGTCTCTTAAAGACTAGAGTCCCCAGTGCACTCAGAATAGTCAGAGGAGAAAAAAAATAAAGCTTTCTCTTGGCTTTCTCGATTCAGTAGCTTGCTTGTTCTCCATTTTGCCTGCCTTTCTTCTCTCTCTCTCTCTCTCTCTCTCTCTCTCTCAAACGGGGATGGGTGAAGCTATAGTCTCCAGCAGGCGAGAGAAGCCTGCCACCCCAGGCCAAAGGCCATCACTTCTCACCGTTGTCCCTCGTGCTGTGGATCTTTGGAGACTGAACCCACACACCCTTCCAGTCCCTAATGAGACTCTCCCAGTCTCTGCTGCAATGCCCCCTCCCCCGTGACTTCCAGCTCAGGCCACGGGCAGGTTCAGGCTCTGCTCAAGCTTCCTTACTCAGCGTGAGGCCCTGGGAAATGCTTCTCTTCCTCACATGCTACTCATAGGTTGCAGGAAATGGCCCTCTCATGTCTACACCCTCCATGCCGCCATCTCTGCTGCCCTCCCATGTCCTTGTAATGTGGGACACCTCCAGACAGGAAATAGGAAAGAAGGAAGTCTCCTTTAAAACTGGGTCCTCTTAAACGTCAAAGAAAATGCTAGCACACTCTTCCCACACCCTAAGAATTGTCTTGGGGCAGGGCCAAGAGGGGCACTTGACCTCACCTGGCCCTGGCATCGTTCACCCCCAAGGGTGTTATCAAATCTGACTTGAGGTCATGGGAACCCTGGTTCTGCTGGATCCCCTGCATTTCTCTGTGTTTTCTGTCTCTCATTGAGATTATGCCTTTAGGATGTTGTCTGGAGTTTGGCATTGGCCCATTTCTGAAGAATGGGGAGAGAAGAGGGATGCAGAAAATAAGTATCACATGCCAATGTGGGATGAATTCTGGACTTTTCCATAGCACAGTACCATGCCCTGTGCTGCTCTTTGTTCACTGAATATGAGGGAAGGGAGGCAAGGAGCAGAGGTGTGATTCTCCTCCACAGAAATGGAATGACATCAGGGATGTTGACCGAGCCCTCTCTTCCACAGTTGTTCAATACAACAATTGAAACTTCTGAGAAGACAGATGATCTACAGCAACGCATGGAGACACTCCTGGAGCAAACCCTCCTGACTGCATATGCCAATATTTCGAGAGGACTCTTTGAACAGCATAAGCTCATCTACAGCTTCATGCTCTGTATTGAGATCATGCGTCAGCAAGAAAGCTTAACTGATGCCGAATGGAATTTCTTTCTCCGAGGTTCTTCAGGACTTGAAAAGGTACCTGTTTTGAGTTCAGGTTGTTAACGTTACTCTATCTAGAACCCACAAGCACCTCCCAAGGGTATCCATTTGGCCATGTCGCCCAGGGTGGGGCCCCTGGGGGTCCGCAGGCCCAGGTTCTAGCTTAGCTCTGTCTCTGGGTGATGTGACAGTTATCCCCCTTAAGCAGCAATGGCCCCACCTATATAAAAGGGATGATGGGAGTAACCAGGGAGCTAGAAGATGTGAATGTTTTTAACTGCCGTAGCCTAGCCAGCATGGCTCAGTGGTTGAGTGCCAATCTATGAGCCAGGAGTTTAATTCCCAGTCGAGGCACGTGCCTGGATTGCAGGCTTGATCCCTACTGTGGGGCCTGCAGGAGGCAGCCTATCAATGATTCTTTCATCGTTGATATTTCTATCTTTCTCACCCTCTCCCTTCCTCTCTGAAATCAATAAAAATATTGTTTTTAAAAAGTGGACCATTTTACAAATATGAAGAGTTCAAATTTTTTTTAATATATTTTATTGCTTTGTTGTACAGAGAGGAAGGGAGAGAGATAGTTAGAAACATCGTGATGAGAGTCATCGATCAGCTGCCTCTTGCACACCCCCTATTGGGGATATGCCCGCAACTAAGGTACATGCCCTTGACCGGAATCAAACCCGGGACCTTTCAGTCCCCAAGCCGACGCTCTATCCATTGAGCCAAACCGGTTTCGGCAAGAGTTCAAATTTAATAAAAGCTGTAATTCATAAATTTGATGATACTGTTGATGAAATCATGACCTTTATTTCCTCTTGGATGCACCGTTTATTATTAAGTATAGGAGTAATAAACGTGTTCTTTACCTTCCGTAATACGAGTTCTGCTATCGTTTCCTCCTTCGTGTTCATCCTTTTATCTAACTTGCTCCAGCCACTTAAGCCGGACTGACTCATCAACATACTACACACCTGGTGGCCCCTGAATTAAGCCATCCCCTCCCCAACTCCTGCATGCAATTCCACCCAGCCCCCTTCTAAACTCTTGGCTCTGTTCTGCCACTCCTGAGCCCTGCCCTTGGCCCCTGCAGGCATGATAACGGCCCATGTTTGCCAGTATGGAGCCTGAGTATATCCCTGGGAAGTTGGATGCTTTTATTTGACTCCCAGTGCCCTATGCTCCTAGGACAAACCCAGGCAAGACCTTTCCACCAGGTGATCCTGCTTCCCTAGCCCCCACCCATCTTGCATGGATAGGTGTCCTATCAATGCTACCTTAACTTCACAATCACAGTTAATTCTTGCCAAGGGCTAGCTATGGAAGTAGATTAACTCACTTATCACCCTCAATGTTCCTCTTATGTGAGTTCCTAACTTTACCTCTGGTCTGCAGGTAAAATAGGCACAGAGAAGTTAAATAACTTGTCAAGATCACATACCTATTCTTAATAGGGGTTTGGAACCATGATTTGGAGCCTCACAGTCTGTTACCCTACTGCGTGTACCCTACTGCTTCCTGTTAGCTGATCACTCAGACAGGCCCTCTGTCCTCACAGCACTCCTCTTTGCTTTGTTTATAATCTTCCCAAGGCTTGGAAATTTCTTAAGAACTTTCCAAAGCCATATAACTGATGCATGAATGAGTCTGATTTAAACTTGTGTCTAAATTCCCAAAGCCCATGTCCATTCCAGTACCCCTGTTACTTCTCATGAGCAACGTATTTCAAAAAGAAATTTAAAATATTTTAAATACCATCAAAGTCAAAACTTAAAGTTATCAAGAAATTATCTTCAGAAACTTCTCAAATGTTGTGGGTTTCTTTAAATTTACCTATCTTTTCCTCCATAGCCAGGAAATATTAATGATTCCCCCATGCACCTCAAATGAGGCTAGGGATCAAACCTGCAACCCAGGTATGTGCCCTTGACTGGAAATTGAACCTGTGACCCTTGGTGCACAGGCTGATGCTCTAACCACTGAGCACACCAGCCTCAGGACCACATATTTCACAATGAATCCTTAGATGTTATGCCAAAAGCATGAGCAACAAAGGAAAAAAATAAATTGGACTTCCTCAAAAAGAAACATGTTTTTGTCCTGGCTGGTGTTTCTCAGTGGTTGGAGCATTAGCCAAAGCACCGAAGGATCACAGGTTTGATTCCTGGTCAAGGACACATAGACCTGGGTTGCAGGTTTAATCCCCAACTCTGGTAGGGGTGCATGTGGGAGGCAAACAATTGATGTGTCTCTCACATCGATGTCTCTCTCTCTCTCTCTCTCTCTCTCTCTCTCTCTCTCTCTCTCTCTTCTCTCTCTCTCTCTTTCACTTTCTAAGAAGCAATAGAAACAATTGGGTGAGGATTAACAAAAAATATAAAATAAAAATAAATATATTTTTGCTTAAAAGGACACTCTCAAGAAAATGAAAAGACATCCACAAAATGGGAGAAAATTTTGCAAATAATATTTGATAAAGGATTTGTATTTAAAATATATAAAGAACTCTTATAACTCCATAATAAAAAATAAAAAAAGGACAGATGACCTCATTTAAAAATAAAGAAAGGACCTAAGGAGATAGTTCTCCAAGGAAGATATAGTAAGCACATGAAAAGATGCTTGACATTATTATTCATCAGAGAAATACAAATCAAAACCGCATTTATGAGATACCACTTCACACCCAGTAGAAAGACTTTAATAAAAATTTTTTTAAAAGACAGATAATAACAAGTGTTTGTGAGGATGTGGAGAAATTAGATCCCTCATAAACTGTTGGTATGAGCAAAAAAAGTGCAGCTTCTTTGGAAAACAACCTCAAATAATTAAACATTGAAGTACCATAAGATGCAGCAATTCCACTTCTAGGTGTACACCAATGAGAAAATATATGTCCATAGGGAAACTGGGCATGAACAGTCATAGCAGCATCATTCATAATAGCCACAAGGTAGAAACAGCCCAAATGCCCATCAGCCAATGAGAGGATAAGTGAAATCTGCTATGCCCAGACAATGGAATATTAATTAATGGAAGCATGAATAAACCTTGAAAACATTAAGCTCAGTGAAAGAAGTCAGTCACAAAATACCAGATATTATAAAATTTAATTTATATGAAGTGTCCAGGATAGACAAATCTACAGAGACAGAGAGCAGTGTAGTAGTCGTTTGGGACTGTGAAGTGTGGGCAGATAGAAAGGTCATAGCTAAAAGGTACATGGGAGTGTTGAAGAAGCAAAATGTTCTAAAATTGACTGTGGTGATGGTTGCACATATCTGTGAATTTACTAAAATACATTAGATTGTTTGCTCTAGATGGGTGAAGGGCAATGGTATGTGAGTTGTGTCTCAATAAAGCTGTTTTAAAGTGTAGTATAGAACTTCAGGCAAATAGACATGAAATTTTCAAACTAGTTTCAGTCCACAATCACAGCTGTTTCTGTCTTTTCTTAAACTGTTTGCTCACATGAAAGTGCTTCATGAACTACCGCCAATGGCATAGTACTTTTCCCAGAAATGTTTAGGTGTATATGAAGTACTTAGACAAATACTCAACTAAGCTAGAATAAGATTGCCACTTGTCTTGCTATCGATATTGGTCTTCTATTCACCTTTTCCCACATCCTAGAGATGAGAGCATCTGGAAATCTGATTTGGAGACTAGATCATCAGGGGCGGGGGGAAATCATTAACCGTAAGAATACTTGGGAGTTGGGAGAGACTAATATGTGTTGGAGAACAGGCTGGAAGTAGTGTTAACAGATTTAATGTTAATGCTTCACCAGATCAGCTCCTTTCGGCAATGTCAGCTCCTTTCGGCAATGAAAGCTTCCATCAGCTGCACTTCTGTGCAAAGGTCTACAAGCAGAATAGATCCCATACCATTTCTATTTCACCATAGCTTATTACTTCTCTTAAGTAAATGGTTATTTTTACCATGTTGTTAGAGCTTGATTTTTCATTTAGACAAGGTGAAAGCAATATTTTGTGGCTGTCTTTGTGAATTATTACTCATTTTCTTTCTGTCTTATAATAGGAACGCCCACCTAAGCCTGAAGTTCCCTGGCTGCTTACTCATATGTGGTACGCATGCTGTGACTTAGAAGAATCATTTCCAGTTTTTAAAGGACTTACACGATTTATGTTGTTACATCCTGTTTGCATACAATTAGGTATGTAATATGGAAAATTATCTGCTCTCAGGGTTTGTAAACAGGCTCACCAATCCTAACTTTATTGTCTCTTTTAACCTTTTCTGCAAAATATCAGTATTTTTCCTCTAGGAAATTTCTTTATTGTTGAGAAATTATTAACTACTTGTTTTCCCAATTTCTTGAGTTGAATGCTTAGCCCATGAATTTTCAATATTTCATATTTACTATTATATCCATTTTAAGAGTATATACATTTGCCTCTAAGTGTTGCTTTAGCTGCATCTTTGAAGTATAACATACATATGAAAAGTGTACAAAATTAAGATTGTACAATTTGTTTATCAAAAACTGACTACACTTAATGTGCCAGTAAACAAAAATCAAGAACTGGACAAGTCCCAGCCTCCCAAAATCCCCTCATACTCCTTCACAGAACCCTTACCCTTTCCCCAGAGGTAATGACTGCTCTGATTATAACAGACTATATTAATTTTTCTCCACAACTTTTAATATGTACCCCTTTTAATTCTAAAATTACACTCTTTAATTTAAAAACATTTAGGATATTTTGGGACTATCTTTTTATTAATAATTTAATTCTATTGTAAAAATTACATTCTAGTCTGCATAAAATTGATTCTTTATAATTTATTTAGACTTCAGTTTATATTTCATATGTGACATTGCTTGGATGTAAGACTCAATATAAGTTTAGTTAACATCCACCACCATGCATAATTACAGATTTTTGTGTGTATGATGAGAACTTTTAAGATTTATTCTCTTAGCAACTTGCAAATTTACAATACAGTATTATTAACTATAGTCACCATGCTATACATTAGGCCCCAAGAACTTACATATTTTATAACCAGAAGTTTGTACCTTTTGGCTCCTTTCACCCATTTTGCCCACTCATCCGACCCCTCCTCTAGCTACTACCAATCTGTTCTCATATCTCTGAGCTTGGCAGCGGGAAGGTTGTCCGTTTGGGTTTTGTTTTTTTTTTAGATTCCATATATAAGTGAGATCAAGTGGTATTTGTCTATCTCTGACTAACATTTCACATAGCTTGTCCTCAAGGTCTATCAAAACCTAATGTGTTTATTTTAGTAATATTTTTTATATTTGATCTGTCAGTTTCTAAGACAGGTAAATTAAGGTATAACATTATGACTAACAATTTCTTTTTGTAATTCTGAAATTTTTCCCATATTTTGTGAAATTGTGCTGTTAATATAAATAGATTTAGGATTATTATCTTCTTAGTAAATTGATTCTTTTTTTATTAAATAATATTTATCTTTATTTTAAATAGTTATATTTTCCTTAAAATATATTTTTTTTAATGATAACATTATTACAGCAGGTTTCTCTTGGTTGGCATATTATATTCTACACTATTCATTTCCAACTCTTGTGTCATTCTCATGTTTTTAGTGTATCTTTAGTGGGATTTTGCTGATTTTTTTTAAATTTATCTTTATTGTTTAGAGTATTACAAATGTCCTTCTTACTCCTGCATTTATCCCTTCATCCTGCTCTTTTCTCCTCCCCAAGCCTTCCTGCACTATTGTCTGTCCATGGGCTATGCATATATTCATAAGTTTATTGGTTGTGCTCATTGCACCCACCCCCCTTCCCTCTGAAATACATCAGTCTGTTTCATGCTTCCAGGTCTCTGGATCTTTTTTGTTCATCAATTTATTTTGTTCATTAGATTCTACATGTAAAAGAGATCATGTGATACTTGTCTTTCTCTGACTGGCTTATTTCACTTAGCATAATGCTCTCCAAGTCCTTCCATTTTCAAATGGTAAGAGACCCTTTTTTTTTTTTTTTTTTTTACAGCTGCATTATAGTCCATTGTATAAATGTATCAGTTTTTAATACATTCATCTACCAATGAGCACTTGGGCTGTTTTCAGATCTTAGCTATTGTAAATAATGCTGCTATGAATGTAGGAGTGCATATATTCTTTCTGATCGGTGTTTCTGGCTTCTCAGGATATATTCCTAGAAGTGGGATCACTGGGTCAAATGACAATCTCATTTTTAATTTTTTGAGGAAACTACATACTGTTTTTCATAGCGGTTGTACCAATCCGAATTCCCACCAACAGAGTACAAGGGTTCCTTTTTTTCCACATCCTCACCAGCATTTGTTGTCTGTTGATTTATTGATGTTAGCCATTCTGGCTGGTGCAAGGTGATACCTCATTGTCATTTTAATTTGCATCTTCTGATGATTAGTGACATTGAGCATTTTTTCATATGTCTCTTGGCTATTTGTATTCCTCTTTGGGCAAGTGTCTATTCAGGTCGTCTGCCCATTTTTAATTGGATTATCTTCCTTTTGTTGAGTTGTATGAGTACTTTATGTGTTTTGGAAATTAACCCCTTATCAGATGTATCGTTGGCAAATGTTCTCCCATACAGTGGGTTCCCTTTTTCATTTTGATGCTGTTTTCTTTAGCTGTACAAAAGCTTCTTATACTTATGTAGCCCTATTTGTTTATTTTTGTTGTTGTTGTTGTTATTTCTCTTGTACTAAGCGATGCATCAGTGAAGATTTTGCTCTGTGAGATATTTGATATTTTGTTGCCTACATTTTCTTCTAGGATTTTTATGGTCTCATGACTTACATTTGAGTCTTTTATCCATTTTGAGTTTATTCTTCTGTATGATATAAGTGGATGGTTTAGTTTCCGTTTTTTGCATGTACCTGTCCAATTATCCCAACACCATTTAATGAAGAGACTATCTTTACTCCATTGCATGCTCTTATCTCCATTGTCAAATATTAATTGAGCATAAAGTTTTGGTCAATTTCTGGGTTCTCTGTTCTGTTCCATTCATCTATATGCCTGTCCATTCATCTATGTGCCCATACCAGGCTCTTTTGAGCACAGTGGCTTTGTGCTATAACTTAATATCTGGTATTGTGATTCCTCCAAGTTTGTTCTTTCTCAAGATTGCTACAACTATTCAGAGTCATTTTTGGTTCCATATAAATTTTTGGAGTGTTTGTTCCAGGTCTGTGAAATATGCTGCTGGTATTTTAATAAAGACTGCATTGATTCTGTAGTTTGCTTTGGAGAATATGGGCATTTTTATAATATTGATTCTAAAAATTTATGGATAAAGTATATTCTTCTACTTGTTTATATTTTCCTCTGTCTTTTTTTTCAACATCTTATCATTTTCCAAGTATAGATCTTTTACCTCCTTGGTTAAGTTTATTTCTAAGCATCTTACTTTTTTTATTTCATTAGTTAGTAGGATTTTTTTTCTGAGAGCTCATTACTAGTGTATAAAAATGCCATAAATTTCTGAATGTTAATTTTGTATCCTGCTACATTGCGAACTTCATTTATTAAATCTAGTAGCTTTTTGGTGGATTCTTTAGGATTTTTTACATATAATATCATGTCATCTGTGAATAGTGATAGTTTTACTTCCTCCTTTCCAATTTGGTTGCCTTTTATGTTTTCTTCTTATCTGATCTCTGTAGTTAGGACTTCCAGTCTATGCTGCATAAAAGTGGTGCAAGCAGACAACACTGTCTTGTTCCTGTTCTTTAGGCACCCAGTAATTGTGGTGATTTAAAGCCTACATGGACCAGAATTTCTGGGATCTTAATATGCTTATCTGATTTCTGAATAAAGACTAGGAATAAAAACAAAATGTTCTTCAGTAACTACATCAAATAGAAATTATGTTTCTATATTGTGGACCAGTTTAACAAGACAGCTAGCATTACAGGTAAAACATAAAAAGAAGAACACTCATAGGAG
The DNA here is from genome assembly GCA_963693515.1 of Pipistrellus nathusii. Taxonomy (NCBI): domain Eukaryota; kingdom Metazoa; phylum Chordata; class Mammalia; order Chiroptera; family Vespertilionidae; genus Pipistrellus; species Pipistrellus nathusii. Next base: position 47,442,513 of record OY882869.1, read on the forward strand.
AAGCCTAGAGATGAACATTTACAAACAGATCCAAAGCAGAAAGGAATAGATGAAGCCTCATAAACACAGAGGCAAAGGAAGAGAGAAGAGGTTGAAAGGCAAAGTAATTCTGAGAACAACTCATCATGTTTGAATAAAAGGCATTGTGTTACCTTGTCAATTGGGATGAAAATTTCAACAATTTAAAACTATTTACCTGCTCTCATTTGTAAAATTTCAAGACTTATTCTGGAAATCCTACAGGATTGTGAAGGTTTATACATGTGTAATAGGATGGCTTGTGCTCTAAATGTGAACTTTAGATCTTTGTAGGTCAAGTTTAATCATTCCAATGTCATTCTTACTTTGAAAGCTTCCTAATTGCCTTAATCTTTTGTCTTTGATGGTCTCGAAATGTTTCATGCCCTGTTAGTTATCATTTATAATATGCTGTTTTGTCTTATTAGGCAAAGCCTAATTGTACAATAACCTCAAGAAAAAAGAATTCCCTTTGGAATCAGTGCTTCCATTACCTGGCTTTTAGAATAATGTAGCCACCTTCCAACAAAGAACGAGCACTGTGCTGTGCTGAATGAACCCTGTGGTCTCATGCCATGGAATTGTCTTTATTCCATATAGAAACTAGGAATCTTGAGGTGCATCTTCTTCAAGGCCATGGTCTTAAGTGTCACTAAATTTCCGTCAGTAACTCTGACTGCTGTTATTAGGCCCTCAGAGAAAAGCCCCAGCAGACCAGCTGGAGAAAAGGGGCTTTATAGCCTGAAATGTAAGCCAACTATTCTGCCTAACGTTTGACTGAAGGAACCTGTTCTGTTCCTGCTGTGTTGGCTTGCCGAGAGCTCCCAGCATACTGTGTACCTGTATCAATGGGAATTTCAACACTAATTCTTACTGCATGCTGTAACCATTGCAAGGGGTATAGCACGTGAAATGCAATCCCGTTTCTTATAACGATTCCAAGGGGGAGGGGAGCAATGTATTAATGCTTATCAGGTCATAAAGTTGTATATATATTGTCAATTTAGTCATATTATTTCTATTGTTCAAATTATGTAGGGCAGAATTTTTAATTTGCTTCTTCATCTGTCACAGACTAATAGTGGTGTATTATTTCCTACCACAATGCTTCTCCTACTTTTTCCTCTACCAGAATACATCCAACAGAGATGGATATATTCTTATACTATTATCTGGAACATATAGGTTTGTTTTATTGTGCTTTTATGATGAGGTTTGAATTTTACTATAACCTCATTTGTCCCATTTAATTACATTTTGCCTTGAAGTCTAACATGTCAATGTTATTTTTATCACTTCAGTTTTCTTTTTGTTCACATTTGATTAATGTACTATTTGTTTAGTTTTGCTTTTTTGTAAGTGGTTTTCTGTTGAATATTTTCTGATCCAGTTTTAATTTCTTTGCTCTTTAATTAGTCTGCATAGGGGGGTATTAATATATTTACATTCATAGAAAGAATTGATAATAAATGTAGAGATTTCTAAGCTAAAACTATATATTTATTTAATTTAAAAGTCAAAACAACTCTAACTAAGGCATATTTTTTAATTATGTTTCCAGGATCTTTTGAGACTTATATTAACTCACAGGAATTGAGAAACTATCCCAAATCATTGGAAGAAGACGAGCAAACCCTGACACAGGAAGAGGAGACCGAACTCTATGGATCGTGGCTTTCAAGTTTAACCTCTTTCCATAAGCTAATTCTTGTTAAATGTTGTAAAGAAGAAAAGGTAAGGTGTTGTTGTTTTTTAACTAAAGATTGTGTTATAACTATTTCTACTAAAGCTCAACAGCTAGTTATGATCCATGAACTAATAAGATTAACTTGTTAGCCATGGTAGTAACATGTTCATGGGCTGGCATGTGTACACATGCACTTCTATTGTATTGACTCTTCCTCCACCTGAGAATCATAAACCTTACATACCACTGGGGAGACAAATAGCACTAAAGCAAATCAAAAGACAGAAAAACCAAGTTTAATTTCACAGGAAACTGGTTCTATTGCTTTATCTGATACATCTCCTTTCTGTATTCCATGTACTTAACCATTTATGTATTTCTGGATATACATTATGTAGACTAGATTCTAACCAAGGGTGTGTTTTATACAAACTTATTTCTGCATGTTTGAAATGTTTCATAAAGAAAATCAGTTCAGAGACATGAGAAATTGCACATGTAAACCACAGTGTTTGATTTTACATTAACAAAGCCATAGGAATCCTAGATCTCTGTATAATAATAATAATAGAGTGTCCTGTTTTCCATAAAAATATTTCTCCAACTTTTTAAATTCAGAAGCATTTTATGAGTGTGTTACCACTTTTATATTTACACTAGAGGCCTGGTGCACTAAATTCATGCACCAGGGGAGGGTTTGTGATCCTCAGCCCAGCCTGCACCCTCTCTAATCTGGGACCCCTTAAGGGATGTCCAACTGCCTGTTTAGGCCCTATCCCACCAGTCAGTCAGACATCCCTCTCACAATCCAGGACTGATGGCTCCCAACTGCTCACCTGCCTGCCTGCTTGATTGCCCCTAACCACTTCTGCCTGCCAGCCTGATAACCCCCTAATCACTCTCCTGCCAGTCTGATTGATGCCTAACTGCTCCCCTGCTGGCCCAATTGCCCCTAACTGCCCTCCCCTGCTGGCCTGATCACTCCCAAGAGCCTTCCCCTGCAGGTCTGGTTCCCCCCTACTCCTCTCACCTGCAGGCCTGGTCCCTTCCAACTTCCCTCCCTTGCAGGCCTGTTCCCCCCCTACAGACCTGGCTGCCCCCGACTGCCCCCCTCTGCCTGTCTGGTCACCCCTAACTGCCCTTTCCTACAGGCCTGATTGCCCCCAACTATCCTCCCTTGCAGGCCTAGTCGCACCCAACTGCCCTCCCCTTCTGGCCTAATCACACACAGCTGTCTCCATCTTGTGTCCATCTTGTGTCCACATGGGGGTGGCCATCTTTGACCACATGGAGGCAGCCATTTTGTGTGTTGGAGTGATGGTCAATTTGCATATTATTTCTTGATTATATAGGATAATAGCCCCCAAGAAATAAATTACCAGTGCTTCATCTTGTGGTCATTTACTGTAATCTCTATGTGCATTTTTTTTTTTTTTTGGTCAAAGTAAAAAGCAAATAAATACCTCATATCTTTGAAAATATTCTAAATAAAATTAATAAAGAAATGTATGTTGGAATGCTTAGTCACACAGTAGAACACAGTTCTAGGCCCCTCGGCCCTGGCTCAGAGCTGTCCCTTCTGGGCCAGGTCACCTCTACAGTCAGCATCACAATATAACCATACTTAGATGGGCAGGCATGTGACTGTCTTTTCCCAGTGTGGCCAGGTTGGGGTGCCATCCAAATCCAAACAACATGTCTACCCTCTACCCCCAGTAAAAAACATGGTAAGACTTGTTTGGACAGGGTGTTGTCAACACGTAATGGAGAGCTAACATTAAACCCCATCTGCTGCCTATAGCTGTGAAAGCTGTGAAACCTCTAAGGCAGCTGTTCACACTGTAGGCATGGCAGGTTAGGTTTGTATATTTATCGTGGCAGTTTTGGGGCACAAATATCTCAAAAAAGACACCTGTTTCTATCTCAAAGACTCCATTTGGGCTCTGGAGAGCCCTGGTCTGCCAGAGCAGAAAAGGGTTCAGTTGGCCCAGGGGAGATCAGTGAAGGGAACACACTGGTTTAGAAAGTGGCCACGCCAAGAATATGGTCATCAAAGCTGGGGCTGGTTCCTGAGAGAGGTCAGAAGAGGTTGATGAGTAGATAAGAAATGAAGATGGTGGGCAGCATATGGAGTCAATTCCTCTGAGAAACTGGCTTGTGAACGGGAAGCAAAGGAATGAAATAGTAGCTGGCAGGGCACTGCAATCAAGGGAGGGCTCTCTGGTTTGGATTTTAAGAATAGAAGACAATAGAGCCTAAATGGATGGTGATAAGGAGATCATGGAGAGAGGGAGAGGTCAGTAATGTATAGTCAATGGGAGGACTAAAAGGAAAGTCCCTGAAAATGCAAGAGAGAGAGATGGAACAAAAGGAGGTGAGGATGGTGAAATTGCAGGTGTATAAATAGACAGATTGATGGCGGACTTTCCTCTCATGCAATAGTTTATCCTGCTCAGTGTAGTCAGGAGAAACAGGGCTGTCAGCAGTTGTGACATGTACACGTTCACCAAGTTGATCCATAGAGAGAAATATACCTAATCAAGAGAGAATGAGCTCAAAGGACAGGGCACCCACCTCTGAGAAGGTGAGGGGAAAATAGAGTAAAATTATGAAAGATATTCAACCAACATATTTTTTAAATGTTTTTCTTCACCTTTCAGGTGATTTTTGCTCTTACAGATTTTGTAATAGAAAATCTTGGGAAACGCTTTATAGAGACACCACCTATGGACCTGCCGACTCTGTATCAAGATATGTCCTTCAACACTCCCCTGATATTCATCTTAAGCACAGGCTCAGATCCCATGGGTGCCTTTCAGAGGTTTGCCCGGGACTATGGATATTCAGAACGGTAAGGTTTCCTTGTGCAGATTCTGTAATTCATATGAACATCTCCTTGATAAAAGTTTCCCTCTTTGTTCCTTTATAGAGCATGGATTCCTACATTCAGGTACCCCTTACTAAATAAATTAAAAAAACATTAATATTTAGCTAACTACATTGTTAAAATGGGCTCAAAATCATAGAAGTATATGTAAATTTCATTTGAGAAAGGGAGACAGTTTAAAATGTACGACTGATAATCTAGTGGAATAAAACTTATTTGTTTTTTAAGACATTTTTAATGTAACTCTAAAAGGATTATAGTTTACTCCCTATGATCAAATGTGCAAAAAATAAATTCCATACCTCTTTAGGTTGTATTAATTTCATCTTTTGCATGAGCCTCTACTCCAATCAGTAACAGGGGAAAGGGGGAAGTTTAAACTTGTGCATTAAAAAGACTAAGACCAAGTAAGAAATAGACTACTTGAAGAGGTTAAGGTGATCCCTATTTACTAGTATCTCTAACTGTCTACCAGGGAAAAAATGTAAATCTTATCTGCAGAAACACAAAATCTTAGGCACACAATAAAATAAAATCAGGTACATAGAAAGGCCAAAAAAAACAATGTTTACAAACCAAAGAAAACAATATACAATGGGAGCAGAATACAGGGTACCCTGACAATGTATACGTGAGACAGATTTTTTTAAATAACATTTAAAATATTAAAAGAAATGAAAGATTGAAAAAAATTAGTAAAGAACTGAAATTATTTAAAACACACACACACACACACTAGGGGCCTGGTGCATGACATTCATGCACAGGGGGAAGGGGTCCCTCAGCCTGGCCTGTATCCTTTCCAATCCAGGGCCTTTCATGGGATATCTGACTGCTGATTTAGGCCCCATCCCTGTGGGGCAGTTAGGGCCAATGAGATTGGCAGGGGAGCAGTTAGGCATCAATCATGCTGGCAGGGGAGTGGTTAGGGTATGATCAGGCTGGCAGGCAGAAGCATTTAGGGGCAGTCGGACATCCCTCGAGGGGACCCAGATTGGAGAGGGTGCAGGCTGGGCTGAGGGACACACACCCCGGTGCACAAATTTTGTGCACTGGGCCTCTAGAATATATATGTCTTCAATTTTTAAAAAATTTTTAAAACTGACCTATAAGTTGGAAATCTGGGTAGTGAATATCTTTGGGAAGATGGAAGGGAAAATGAATGAGTGGAAAGGGGCACAGAAGAGATGTGCTCAGGGAGTTGGCAAAATTTTCTTCTCAACCACAGATGTTCATTTGCAATAGTTCATAGAACTGTGTACTTGTTCTTTGCACTTCTCCATATGTTGTAGTAAAAATGTTTTTTTAAAAAACAAGAAAATAAGAAAAACCATTAGTACATCTATCAGAATGAAGATGATAGATGTGTGCTTATTCTAAGCAAGAGTCTACTATATTTAAATGCCTAATGATTTCATTGCTTAAAAAAAAAACAGCATTTCGTTGTTGTCGTTGTTCAACTCAGGGTGCAATCCATCTCACTGGGGCAAGGACAAGGACCCATCGCTGAAAAAATGATCAAAGATGCTATGAAAACAGGAAACTGGGTATTTTTGCAAAACTGCCATCTTGCTGTTTCTTGGATGTTGCCAATGGAAGAGCTCATTAAAACCTTCACAGACCCACGTATGTCGATCACATGTCATTTGAATAATAATACCATTTTATGTAGCCTTTCTTGTTGAACTGATTTCTTATAATAATTGCTTATTGTAGGGTTTGTGTTTTCCATATTAGAGAGGAGAAATATGAGACCTACAGAGCATTAGTTAAGTTAAACAATCCAGATTTGAAAAAAGATCTTTAGACACCAAGTTGAGGTGGCTCACCCATTGGATCATATATATATATATATATATTATTGATTTCAGAGAGGAAGAGGGAGAGAGAAAGATATAGAAATATCAATGATAAGAGAGAATCATTGATCGGCTGCCTCCTGCACAGCCCCTACTGAGGATTGAGCCCACAATGTAGGCATGTGCCATTGATCAGAATCGAACTGGGAACCTTTCAGTCTGCAGGCAGACACTCCATCCACTTACCCAAACCAGCTAGGATGCCCACTGGATCATTTCTGTTTCCTATTGCTGTCTATGAGAAGCCATTTGAATTCAAAGTAGATTACAGGTAAGCATAATAAAATGGGGAAAAAATGAATTTAGGACAATGAAGGAAAATAAATCTTTCCTTATAGAAGGAAAGAATTTAAAGAATAGAGTTGAGATTACCATCAATTCCCTGTAGAGTAGTGTTTTACTGCTTTGTGTACTAACTGCCATATGACCACTTTCCTTCCCACTCAAGAAAGTATAATGGCCTGCACCGAGATAAGAAGTGGAGTTAGAATATACTCGTTTTAAAATGCTAGTATGGGAATAATTGAAACCCTAGGAACTGTATCGCTGGTAATAAACACAGTGAGCCCCCACTCCACCAGGAGGCCATGGAAGAGAAACACCAACCTATTCAGAGCCTTCCTCTGGAGTCTTCTTTTTTGTCTTGGCTGCAGAAAGCTTTCTGGGAAGGTGAGAGCCATGCAGCTGGTCTTACAAGTAACTTTACTTAATGCTGCTATTAAGGTGAAGAGCTGCTCCTTGAGAGTGGCCAGCCTGCACAGGTTACCCGGCCACCGCGAGGGCTTTGCAGCCTCCCCTAAAAGCTCCTCTCTTCCCAGTTCCCGGGCCCTGCCTTCTGCTAGCAAATGATCGCATCATATCACTGGTAAAGCTCCCATACTAAGATGATATCTAAGGTTCCATTCCAGCTCTAAATAAACTTCTGTGATGTCTGTGAAAGTTAAGGTTCTTGATGCATTAGCAATTATAAGGGGGAAAGTCGTGGTTTGGGGGGAGCACCCTTCTCTACACCTGGCCTTTTTATTCTTCAGATTCTTTGGGTGGCGAACTCATTAGCCCTAAGACTTTGATTGATGTTTGGCTTCTATGCCTAGTAGTTTCTACCTGTTCTAAGAGTTGTACTAGAACTGACTCTTAATTTTGGCTATTTAAAGTAGCTCATTAATTTAGCTCAAACTGAGAAAAATAAATTCAACTTTGATCTGCAGTCATTCATTCAGTAAAATTTGAGAACCTACTATGGGCCATGCACTGTTCTGAATGCTTAAAGTATAGTGGTGAACAAAACAGCCACAGATACCTGCCTTCATCAAGCTTATATTCTAGTGAGGGGAGACAGACGGTAAATAGACCATCTATAAGTAATTTATACAGTAAAACAGAATGTGGTCAGTGCTTTGGACAAAATTAAAAGGAGAGTAAGGAGGATGAGAAAGGTCAGGTTGGAATGTGGGTGGGGCGGAAGGATGGGTAGCAATTTTAAATGGTGTGGCCCGGGAAGACCTTTTAGAGAAGGTGGCACTTGATTAAGACTTGAAGAAAGTGAGGGAATCAAAGGAAAAACATTCCAGGCAGAGGAACAGACAGTGCAGAGACCCAGGGAGGGAGCAAGCCTGGCACACTAGATGAACACCGCAGTACAAAACCAATGAATGCCAAGAGAGTCATCTGAAGTGATTCCTGTGTCTTTGACATTGCTTTGGCCTTTTTAGCCTAGAATGGAACTCATTCTTTCTTAGCTTCTCAGTCCTCAGCTTAGAAATTGTATTCAGTTCACCGCTTGAAGTTATCCTTGATGTCTCTCCATATCCCTGCTCCTTTGGTTCCCTTTGAACCTCTCTGCAGAAGGGAGAAACTCCTTTCTCCTTCATAGACTTTCTGACCCCTTTCGTGCAGTTTGCCTTAAGTTGAATGGTTAAGAAAAAAAAATTCATGAGCATAAATGCCCTGCCAGTAACTAGCCTCTTTTTCAATTGAAAATTTCCCCCATTTCAGCCCTAGCTGGTTTGGCTCAATAGATACAGCCTCGGCACATGCCCAGGTTGCAGGCACAATCCCGAGTAGGGGGCGTGTAGGAGGCAGCCAAATCAATTATTCTCCCTCGTCATTGATGTTTCTATCTCTCTCCCTCTCTCTCTCTCTGAAATGAATAAAAATATATTTTAAATAAATAAATAAATAGCCGAAACCGGTTTGGCTCAGTGGTAGAGCATCGATCTGCGGACTGAAGGGTCCCAGATTCGATTCCGGTCAAGGGCATGTACCTTGTTGGGGGCACATCCCCGATAGGGGGTGTACAAGAGGCAGCTGGTCGATGTTTCTCTCTCATCGACATTTCTAGCTCTCTATCCCTCTCTCCTCCTCTCTGTAAAAAATCAATAAAATATAATTTTTTAATAAATAAATAAAATACTCTCCATTTTAGAGGGAAGGCCCTGAACATCTCCGTGAAGTATTAAAAATTAATGTGTCTCTAATGTCTTTACTCAAATGTGCCAGTCTAGACTGCCAGACTCTCCTGGATGAATATTTCTGTAACAATTCCCTGAGAACATTTTACAACACACTTATAAGAGATATGCTAGTCTTTAAACAGAGCTTACAGCATTTTTGCTACCCTATAATAATTACTGCTTAGAGAAGAGTGTTATTAAAAGGTAAGCATTTTCCTTTTCATTGTTTTGTCTTTGTTTTAAACAGAAAATACTATCAAGGACACTTTTCGACTTTTTTTAAGTTCCATGCCTAGTGCAACATTTCCTGTTACAGTGCTTCAAAATTCTGTCAAGGTAATGGATGCACGTGGCTGGAGTGATGTGAAGTGACTGGCCTCAGAGTGTCCACACAGTGGGTCCAGGGAGCTCAGGCCCCCGTGCAGGACTGTGTCAGAGTCTATACAGCCCAAGTGGGGAAGTGGGAGTCGGTATCTCTTCAGTTTCCCAAGCCACTGCCCATCCTTACGTGCCCTAGTCCTGTTGGTCATTCAAGTTGTCCCATCTTAGCCTCTATCAAAACATGTCAAGGAAGCAGTGATGAGAACAGGATCCCTCCCAGCGTTAAAGGGATGCGTCAGCGTTTGAGAGACAGGAAGACCTACAGGCTGCTGGATTTCGGTGCTGAAAGTTTCCGATATGTGAGCAGCCTCTGCAGATGTTCACCCAGGGATCTTCCCTTCCTTTCCACGTCATTAAGGCAAAGTGGGGGATGATACCATATGTAGGGATGACAATCCGATGCAGAAGGCCTGTTTAGAAAAATGGACACCAAATATAGAAGTGTCTAAGGTTCTTGTGCAGGTAGTTTATCCACTGTCAGTGTGAGGACCCACCAGGCCCAGTTCTCCCAGGATGGAACCACAGCAAGACATAGAGCAGGCACGAGCATACCAGGACACCCCATGAGCATCAGTTATCTACATTTTCTCAGTGGCTCTGGTCCACATGTGTTATTCAGAAATCAAGCAGATCTGTAAAGTCACTCTGACGTGTGTGTTTCATCTAAACCAGGTAACCAATGAGCCTCCAAAAGGCTTACGTGCAAATATCAGACGAGCTTTTACTGAAATGACACCTTCATATTTTGAAGAAAATATACTTGGACAAAAATGGAGACAGATAATATTTGGCATTTGTTTCTTCCATGCAATTGTTCAGGTACACTCAATTCTGCTTCTTAATAGAAACAAGAACGTGTGTTTTGTTAAAATTAACAAATAGAAAGTAAGAATTAAAGGAAGCCTTACAAATGGCATTGGGAAATGCCGAGGTCCTGTTCTGTGTCTGAGCCCAGTTAGTTCTAGCGCAGTTGCTGGTTGATCTCTCTGTTTCCCTGGCCTCAGTATCTCACAGCCTTGCTTCCCAGCTCTGTCATGAACACCTTCACCTGGATGACTACAGCAAGTCCAATACACAAAACTGATCTCCTCAGCTATGCCTCATTCCCCAAAATCTGCTTCCCCTCTAGTCTCTATTTCTGATATCCATCCCTCCCAATCACCTACAACCAAAAATTCAGGATTATTTTTGTTCTTCCCTCTTGACACATATATCATGTAAGTCATGAAGCCCTAATCTTTCTTGCAATAATTTTACTCTCACCTGATCCTGTTTGAATGCCTATCACAACCTTCACAGCTTCCTCCCTGTGACTGGAATCCCAGGTCCCCTGAAAGATGATCTTCAGATCAGCACTATTTTCTCCTTCCTTCTGTTCAAACCTCACTGCTGTCCAGGTCTGGTATCCATCCTGTGGCTTGTACTTGAATTCTGACTCTTCAAATATGTATCTCTAGATGGAGTCTTGATTCAACTAGCTGGCTGCTTTTCAAATGTGGGTAGGCCAAAGAAAATGTGATACCTTAATCAAATAAAGAATTTTTTTTTTAAAGGAAAAAAAGCAGGTTATAGATGCAAAATATGGGATAAGTAAACAAGGTCCTACCGGAGATCCAAGAGGATTGGGGTTTCCAGGTGTGAGGCCCTTGTTCTAATGAAAGCAGTTTGAGGTGAGGAAGTGGTTTAAGATGTAGAGAAATTTTGAAACCAAGAGAACATAGGACCAATCCTCTGGTATAATCATCAGTTTTGAATAATGAAATTAAGATGGGATGGACACAACACAAGCAGAGGGAAAGATTTCATTATGAGAAGTCATGAAACAAGGATTATGATTCTGTGTACCAGTTTAAAAGAAAAGGACGGATGGGCATCTATGGAGAAGTCAGTAGGCCGTCAGCACAGCTGGCCTGACTGAAGAGTCTGCATGGTGGACACACTCCATAGAACAGCAGGGGGAGCTCTCTCCACCCGCTAAGTGAGTGTCAGTGTTTTTATGCCAAAGGACACCAGTGGGATTCTTTTTCCTATTTGGATGCAGAAATGTTTTATCGTGAAGAAGAAATGTTCTTGGACAGGCCAGCCCCATTTTCAGGAATATCACGTGTTCTTTTGGAAATATGGGCGGGGCCGTATCGGAGGAAGAGGTGCCTCCTTGTTTGGTGGGAGCCGAAGTTAAACGGCATGACTGTAACGGATTTCACAGAACGAGGATGCCCAGCTTGAATAGAAACCTTTTTGTTTTCAACATTTTTCACAAAATTAATGCTATCAACTTTTACTTAAGATGGTTTTCATTGTCCGTTCTAGGAAAGAAAGAAGTTTGGCCCTCTTGGTTGGAATATCTGCTATGAATTTAACGACAGTGACAGAGAATGCGCTTTACTGAACCTCAACCTTTACTGTCAAGAAGGAAGGATTCCCTGGGCTGCACTGACCTATATTACTGGTCAGTATGCCCACATGGCCAGGGCATCCAAGCTGTGTGCCACACATGGTTCACACCTGCCTGGCCCATAAAAGATGGCCACCTCCACAGTGTTGGATTGTGGAGGTGATGACTTCTGATATTCCCTTTGTGAAGAGAAGACCGGGATCAGAATATCATTAAGAATATTGACACATAGAAAAATGGGACAGATGTATCCTTTAACCTTACCTAATAATATTATAGACAACCATGTAAATTGACCATACATCCACTATGCCACCAGCCAATCAGGAGCGATATGCAAATTAACCCAGCAACGTTGTTGTTAATTTGCATACTCAGCCACCGAGTGACAGGGGCAGGATGCTTGTGTTATGCCCCACCCCTGGTCTCTCAGGGCCTCTGGCAGCATGGGAAGGAGGGGCCAGAGCAGAAAGAGGCCGCTCTGGGGCCTGAGTGGAAAGGAGCTGGGCCAGAGTGGAAAGGCAGTGCCGGCAGCCAGGGAAAGGAAAGCCCATTCTAGCATGAATCTTTGTGCGTCAGGCTTCTAGTAATAATATAAAAACTTACATTGCTCTTGCTACATGCCAAGCATTATCTAAGCACTTCTCATTAATTAGCAGATTTAATCCTCACAACAACCCTGTAAGGCAAGGACTGTTATATACCTACTAGTAGCCCTGTGCATGAATCCGTGCACCAGTAGCTCGCCAATAGCTCTCTGCCGCCCTCCAGTAGCTCTCCACCCCGCTGTCCTGCTCTCCTGTAGCTCCCTCCACCTCCTCCCCAGTCCCTCTCCATAACTTGCTGCCCTGCCCCCTCCTGTAGCTCTCTGCTGCCTGCTTGTAGCTCACTGCCCCAACCTCCTGCTCATCCGTGGTCCAGTCATTACATGGTCAGTTGTTATGCTTCACGGCATAATGACCATTTGCATATTACATTTTTATTATATAGGATTTTACACGTAAAATAGGAGCTCCTCCTACTGTTCCATTTACAACTGGTAAAGCCAAGATTTAAACCCAGACAATTTAGCCTCCAAAGTTAGTGCTCTTAAGTTCAAAAGAATCTGAACATTGACCTTTTAAGTCAGGTGTACTTGTAAAAAAGGGGAAAATTTCAAGAAGTAAAATTGCTAGCACATATTAATTATGGCCACAAGGACCTTACTGACAAAAATTAGATCCAATTTGGACCACGTTGGTCCAAATCATGAAGAGGAGATTTGCACTGGGAAGTGGGGGAAGGGAGAGCTCTGAAAGGGGATGGGGTAGGAGTGGACGGTTTTCATTGATGGGTAAGGGGAATGTGGGACAGCAGAGTGGTACCATATGATTTAGAACCTTGAAAAGCAAATGAAACCTTGGAACAACAGATAATAAAACAGCAGTAAGAATGAATGAGGGCCTATCCTCAGGGTAAGCCAAGAAGGGTGAGAGGAATTGGCATGGGATCGGAGAGGCTAATTTATACCCCTGCCGCCAGCCACTCCTGTGGGGCCCGGATTGCTGAACAAAATGGTGATGTGAGCAGGCTTGTAATTTGCCTATCGCAATGGAGCATGATGCATGGAGCATCTCTGAGGAAAAAGAGATGGAATACCAATAAGTTTAATTCCCCATAACATAATTTCTGTAAGACAGGTTGTCTCCTTACCTTGAATCTCTCTTTCCTCCCTAGCTTAGTATCAGTAATCTGTAAGGTAAGTTGGGTTTGGATGCCTCGTTGTAAGTGTTTTTATTCCATTTTATTCATTTCCCCTTCCTCACCAAAAAACAATGTTTCATAGAAAGTATGTTTTAGAATACTGCAGTCAATGATAGGATGAGACCCAACATCAATAATTTGAAGCAAAACAAAACAGGAAGAAGGAAGAAATATGTAAACAGAATTCAGTTTCTGTTATTTGGAAAACACAAAATAACAAGGGTAGAGTACCTGAACTAGATTTTGTCCTGCTCTTTAAAAATTGACTTGTTCTCTTTTGGAAGGAAACTCTTGTGCTATTTCCACTTTCGGTACCAAATAAACGTGTATGTAAATCAACCTATTAGAACAGGCATACATCTATCCATAAAAAAGAAAACACTAATATGACTTTAAATGCAAATCCTTTGCAGGTGAAATTACATATGGTGGTAGAGTTACAGATACCTGGGATCAAAGATGCCTTCGGACGGTCTTGAAAAGATTTTTTTCTCCTGAAACATTGGAAAAGGGTTATAAATATTCCGAATCAGGTGAGTGGCTGTTCAGTTCTATGGAAAAGACCTTCCCTAAGAAGTTGCTGTCAGCATCTCTCCATTTTTCATGCAGGTGTTCGCTGTGTCCAGTCCTCACAACCCAGGCCCCATGCCCACCCCGTCCCCATGCTTGACCACCTTAGGAGCTGCTTTGGTCGTAACACGTGTCTGTAGCTAGGCAAGACCATCTATTGGGCATTAACCACTTGGAATTGTTTCTTTTTTTTTTTTTTTTAATGGGTTGTATTCTGTCTACATGCGTTTTCTAGAAATCTGGAGCCCTTAGCAAGCCATACCTTTCAGCAGCACCTCCCTGAATTTGAGAATCGTGAAATGTTCTGGGCGAGACACCCTGAAAGGTTAGGACCCTAATCAGGCACTCGGGGCCTCAAGAAAAGGTGAAGAAATTAGACATGATTTGGAGAACCTGTCCTTGTTTCTATGCGAGACAGCTGATTATAGCCAGCCTCTGGGCCTGGCAGAGAACCACCAAACTTAGCCGTGCCAAAGCCAGCCGATCTGAGACAGTTCCTTCCTGTGTCTTCAATAACAGGCATCTATTTTGCACCCTTGGCTGACACCCTGCAAGAGTTTAAAGAGTACATTGAAAATCTGCCTTTGATAGATGACCCAGAAATATTTGGAATGCATGAAAACGCCAACCTAGTTTTCCAGGTACGTGGCCTTTCAACCTAAGTCACCTGTTCATATCGTGTACGTAAACTTGCAACACCTCCCCAGCTCTGTCAATTCTAGTGTTCTTAAATAAACAAGAAAAATAAATGTTTCAGTTTACCCTCAGCTTTTAGTTCCACTTTAGCTTGTTCTCTCTGGATCCTTCACAGAATCCTAAAATCATGATGCATTTTCCCATAGCTGGCCATCCCTTTCCACCTCCCAGCCTCCTGCCTACTCCACCTGCTGGTCTACCATAGCATGGATCTTAGATGATCATCCAGATAGTCCTTTCTCTTTTACCCTTCTCCCTCCAAATATGCCGGGCGTATTCGTTTCATATTACACAAAGACATGTGGATCCATAAATGATCACATTATAAAAGTACTGTAACAAATCTCCAAGGCCGAGAAATTAAAACACTGAACTTTAGGAGTACAGCTCATCGAGGGCACAGTGCCAGAGCACAGCAATGGGTCCAAAGAGCAGACTGGACAATTTTACTCCTGTAAGACCTCCTGCTGCCGCACCATTACCTACAGGGAGTCCAAGCTCCTCAGGAGGGCACTCTCGGCTCCCCATGACCTGGCCACTACAGACCTTTCCAGGCTCATCATCTGTCATGCTCAGGTGTCTGCGGCTAGACAAAAGCCGGGAAATGAGCTATGTCCCTGAGGGCCCTGGGATGCTTTAAAGGTTGAAGACTAGGTTGGCCTCACAAAGCTAAGAGGGATCATCTTCTCTCTCTCTCTCTCTCTCTCTCTCTCTCTCTCTCTCTCTCTCTCTCTCCCCCATCTCTCGCTCGCGCGCTCTCTCTCTCTCTCTCTCTCTCTCCCCCATCTCTCTCTCTCCCCCATCTCTCTCTCTCTCTCTCTCCCCCATTTCTCTCTCTCTCTCTCTCTCTCTCTCTCTCTCTCTCTCTCTCTCTCTCTCCCCATCTCTCTCTCTCCCCTCTCTCTCTTCTCCTATTCATCCTTCTTTGTAACTTAATTGTGCCCCTACAAGTGTGAGAGGGTGAGGTTTGCCTAGATACCGAGGAATCCATGCAAAACGCCAGTGGAACCTCCAGAAAGAACATCAAGAGGTTAATGCTCTGAAACCTGGTGTCATGTTCTCCACCACTAAAATCGCTTTGCTAGGCGGTAAGGAGTTAGAATAGTCTATCTTATTTCTCCTTATTCTGCTTCCAGCAGGAAAAGGAGGTGGGCAGACCTAGTGTTCATTTGCACTCATATCTGATGTATGCTCTGGATGGGTGGGGCGTGGAGGGTGAGAGAAGGAGCAGGGAGTGTGGGTATGGTGTGGGGGAGTGCTGAGAAGTGCAGCACTGTGGGTAGGAGCAGCACTGGTGGCAGAGTGTGCCCGGGAGCATAGTGCTTTGTGTTTTCTGTTGGTTCAGGATGACTGAGAAGGAGAAAACAGGCATGTAGTGAGCCCCCATGATGTTTTTCTGCCCTCCCTCTCTCCCTCCCTTCTGGTATAATACATGCCCTACTCTCACCCCTTCCTCATCCATAAAATTCTGCTAAGAATTCTAACTACCCAGTACCTTCACAGAGGTGAGCATGTCACTCAGGCCGGGCCAAAGGCAGCACCTCATCACCTCACCACCTGAATTGGTCCAAGCACAGAGCCCATGCTAGGTGAAAGGGAGTCCCTTCCAGAGATAGTGTATATAGATGATGGGGTGTGGGGAGGGCTCTTTCTTTCCTCTTGGAATCCCAGGCTGGGATGCTGTGTATCTGAAGTGTCCTGTGGCCTTACCCCTGGCACCCTCCCCACTCCCCTACCGTGTGAAAGAAGGTCATCTGTCATAGGAAGGAATGAGAGACACAACCAAGCATGCTCAGGAGAGAAAGCACTGGACCTATTCATGCCTGAAACCCACATGACTTGTGTTTTCTTCCCAGCTACATGAGCCAACAGGTTCCTTTGCTTTGCTTTAACTGGGATAGTTTAGCTAGTAATTCTGCTTCTTGTCATCAACAGAATTTTAAGACAAAAGATTCCTTCCTTAGCCCAGCAAACTTCAGGTGCTTACTAGTAAAGAATATTGAACCTAGTTTAAAAAATGAACAACTGAACCTTGACTTGTACCTATCAAGTGGAGATACAATGAAAAATTTGCCTCCAACGAAAATAATGAGCATTAGTCACGGGCAATCTGCATAGATTATCTTTGAGCAAATAGAAATCTATTGTCTCTTTTATGATTAGAGGCTGAAAAAAAAAGAAAAAGAAAAAAGAAAACAACAGAGTAAATGGGGTGGGGGAGAACAATCCCTAAAGATACGGAATAAGAAACACCATTTAGAAGACACAGACTCACCTGCAAATCATCTACTGCAGAAACCAGAAAAGAAAGGATATGTTCTGGCATCTGGGATAGAGTAAGAGACTCAGCCTATAGGAAAAAGAAAGCCAAACTTTGAGAACAGGCTTACATGTATATACCAGGGATGCCATGAGATGTGAGAACGAAATATTTCAAGGAAGCTAAAAATACCATAGCAGAATTAAAAACTTCTTTGGAGTCTTAAAGATCAGAACTGGAATATAGATTATCACACATGTGGTGTAGGGAACAAACTTAATAAGCTTTCCATAAGGGAGACTGAAATGTCCAAAAAATAGAAATGATGAGAGATGACCGTGATGCAAGGAGATTCAGCAAAACAATAAGAAATAGAAACAATCATTTTTTGCTTTTTTGAAAAGGAAACTAAAAAAACTGAAGCTATGCATGGACATGTTCTAGAACTAGTTTGGAACTACAATAATAAGAAAATGGTCATGTTAGCATCTGGTTCACCTTACTTTCAACCCCCCTCCCCCCACACTCCCCACCAAAAAAAGTATAAATGGTCTACTATATTAGTCAGGATGGAATCAGTTGTGCTACATTAAGAAAATTACTCAAGTCCCACTGATTTAGTACAACTGCTTTGATAGCAGATTGATAGAGGGGTTGTACTTCACATAATCATCCTGGGACCCAATCTCTTATAATGTACGTAGCTGCATTCACTTAGGGAAAAAAAAAATGGCCCTTTCATTCACAGCCTGGGAAGAAAGAAACAAAAGAATTAGGCATAGGCTTTTCACTGCTTCAGCCTACAGAGTCCACCATCACTTTGACTCACATCTCATTTAGCATAATAGTCACATGAGCCATCATCTTTCTGTGGAGGGTGCAAGAATGTGTAATCTGGGCTATGCCCTAGAGGAGAAGCAAACTGGGAATGGTTGCCACCAGAAGTCTCTAATTCAGTTACCATCATAGGAAGTGATACCAGGCTCGCTGCACTAAATGTTTCAAGAATCTTCCATCCAACCAAGGAGTTAAGAATTTTTTTAAAATAAAAAAATTCATGGTATTAAATGACTGGCATTGAGCAAGGAAACCAAACTATTTAAGTATAGCATTAAGTAAATGACTTCGTATATGTGTTTAGAATCTAATGAATATGTCAATAGTAATGTTTGAAAAAATGTTCATGAAATTGAAAAAGAATACTACATAAATTATATGGGTTCAATTTTTTTAACCGTATGCACACATATAGAGACAATGTCCAAGATGGGATGTGGGAGGGAGTGGTAAACCAAAGTTATAACTATCTCTGAAAAGCAGGAGCATGACATTTTTTTTTCTACTTTTCCATGTTTTCAAATTTCCCATAGTAAGCCATAATATTATACTTTTATTTAAATAACATTTTCTCAATTAGAAAAGAATTCTCATTATTTCTTCCTTACTTTCATAACTGCCTTTTAAATGATTAGCTAGAAAAAAATAGCCATTTTATTGTGATGAAATATATTTTATTGTGATGAAATATACATTTTATTTTATTTTTTTAATCCTCACTTAAGGTTCTTTTTAATTAATTTTTTAAGAGATAGAGAGAAGAAGGAAGAGAGAGACATTACATGAGACACATCGATTGGTTGCCTCCCACATGGGGTCAGGGATAAACCTGCAATCAAGGTGCACGCCCTTGGCTGCGAATCAAACCCACAACCCTTTGGTCCATGGGGTCTGTGCTCTAATTACTGAGCAAAATCAGCCAGAGCCTAAAATGTATCCTTTTAGCCATTTTTAAGTATACAGTTTGGTGGCATTAAGAAATTCACATTGTTGTCCAACCAAAATATTTTAGCCATAACACTGACAACGATGTACTGTGCATTTCCAATGAGCATATTTTACTAACTCTTTCTTCAACATAAAGTATAAACATTCCTTGTTTTTTTATAACTGGCATTATTTCAATAAGTGAACTGTAGGTGCTCCAAAATTATGTTTTGAGAATTGGAGTCTTCACTGTTCTGTCTCTTCCCACCATTACAGTACAAAGAGACCAACACTTTAATCAACACCATACTTGAAGTTCAGCCAAGGTCATCTTCTGGTGGAGAGGGAAAGAGCAATGATGAAATTGTCCAAGAACTTGTTACTTCTATCCGGGCCAGAGTTCCAGGTAATAAATAATTTCTGGCATCTGTATATAATAGAACTTGTAGGAGTAAACTCAGAGAGCTAAGTGATAGCAGGTGTCCAAATTGCTTATTGTGCAGACCTGTCTTTACATAGAAAGCTCTGGTGAAGTGGCACATTCCATTCATAGATTAGAGGCCTACAGCACTTCAGCTGCCAGGAGCCTAAGGAGCAAGTTGGTTTCTAGCCCCTGTAACTTTCATCAGACTTTTTTTCTGAGCTTCCTAATGTCTCTAGCTCTGTGCTGTCCAAGAAAGTAGCCACTAGCTGCAGGTAGCTACTTACACTTAAAATTAAATTTAAAATTCCTTTTCTCTGTGGCACAAGTGGCATTTCAAGTGCCCCCATATCCTACCTAATAAAAGAGTAATATGCAAATTAACCATCACTCTGTTCAAGTCATGCCCTTCAGCCAATCAGAGTGAGTATGCAAATTAACCGCAACCAAGATGGCTGCAGTCACAGAGAGCAGTTGAAAGGCTTGGGTTTCCCCAGCAAAAGAGGAAGCCAAGCTTTCCACACACCCTGGGCTGGCCTAGGCCTCCACTCAAGGATACAAAGTTTCAATTATAGAAGATAAATCCCAAGAAAAATGGCGGCAGCCATGGAGCTGGAGAGAGCAGGCTAGGGTTGCCCCTGGCAATGGAGGAAGCCAAGCTTTCTACCTGCCAGCCTATGCCTCCACTCAAGAATACTAAGTTTCAATTATAGAAGGTAAACAAATCCAAACAGAAATGGCTGCAGCCATGGAGCAAGCAGGAGGCTTGACTCCATTCCAGGCTACAAAGTTTCAATTGTAGAAGATAAATAAATTTCAGATAACCAGGGCCTCTGCTTGGGTCACCAGAAGGCATGGCCAGCCTGCAAACTACCACAGGCTCCTTGCCCAGGCCACCCCTATCTAACAAAAGAGTATTATGCAGATTGACCATCACTCCAACACACAAAATGGCTGCCCCCATGTGGTCAAAGATGGCCACCCCCATGTGGACACAAGATGGCCACCACAAGATGGGCAGCAGGGGAAGGTAGTTGGGAGGCACCAGGCCTGCAAAAGAGGGCAGTTGAGAGGGACCAGACCTGCAAGGGAGGGCAGTTGGAGGCAATCAACCCTATAGGGGAGGGCAGTTAGGGGTGACCAGGACAGCAGAGAAGAGAAGTTGGGGGCAAACAGGCTGGCAGGGAAGCAGTTAGACATCAATCAGGCTGGCATGGGAGTGGTTAGGGTTTGATCAGGCTGACAGACAGAAGCAGTTAGGGGCAATCAGGAAGGCAGGCAGGCGAGCAGTTGGGAGCCAGCAATCATGGATTGTGAGAGGGTAGTTTAACATCCTCGAGGGGTCCCAGATTGGAGAAGATTCAGGCTGGGCTGAGGGACACTCCCCCACCCGGTGCACAAATTTCATGCACTAGTCCTCTAATTGGATAATAAAGATCATTTCCATTATCATAAAAGATTCTATTAGATAGCCCTGCTCTAGAATCCATGTCATTTTTCTTCTCCATTCAAGATAAATAGCTGAATTAATTTCACCTTGTTTTCTGATGAGTTAAGGAATCTTCCTGAATGATCACAGATTCCACTTTAACACTTTTGTTTAAATGACTGCGTATGTAGATTTATTAATCTACTATAGGCCTGTTGCACAAAGATTCATGCAAGAATAGGTCTTACTTCCCCTGGCTTTGCTCCCAGCTGGAGTGCCACTCCTGTAGCTCCCTCTGCCCCTGCCTACCTCCTCATAGCAGGCATCCTGCTCTGCACCTGTGTATTCAAATTAACCACCATATTTGTTGGATTTATTTGCATACTCACTCCTGATTGGCTTATGGGCATTGTGGAAGTTTGGTCAATTTGAATATTTATCTTTTATTAATGTAGACTGCTCAAGGTTGGAAAAATGTAATTATAGGGAAACAAAACTTTAAGCAGAAAACAAAACAATGACTGTTTTAAGAATAAACTGTGTTTCTCACTACTCACAATAATTCTCACAGTAGCATTTCAAGCTACTGATAATAGGGCTGGTTCTGCTGACAACCAGCTTCCCCATGCTTTGGGTTTCTAAAAGTCAACTCAGAAACATAAGCTATATATTATTGAAAGGGGCTTGTTATGAATAACAAAAGAAGCTGTTTTTACCTTTATCACTCAAGCTGTTTCAGGAGCCAGGGTCAACAAACAAATGTTATGAAAAGTGATGCTCCTATTGTTTTTCTCACTTATGAAATTACAACAGTTTTAGGAGCTCTGGCCAGGAGCTAGAGATGAAGAACGAAATATATGTATTCTTATTATGTTACAGTGTCACAGATTGAGTCTTGCCACGTGCCCCAAAAAGAAAGGGGCAGTGGGACCTCATAAACCAGTTATTTGCCTCCTAATACAGGCCCCCAAAGAATCTCTTCTTGAGCAGAGTCCTGTTGCTGTTGAAGCAAACCGAGTCAGTTATTTTAGAAAGCAATTTTTAATAAATCTAAAATGAAAGACTAGGTGAAATAGAATGAAGTTGGATGGATGGAAGAAAAGGAGGGAGGAGAGGAAGGAGGGAGGGAGGGAGGGGAGGGAGGGAGGGAGGGAGGGAGGGAGGGAGGGAGGGAGGGAGGAAGGAAGGAAGGAAGGAAGGAAGGAAGGAAGGAAGGAAGGAAGGAAGGAAGGAAGGAGATAAAGTGCATTTGTCTCAGAGTTCCATTGACACGTAGGAGGTTTTCTCTCCAGGCTTTATAAAGCTTATATTTTTACTGTGAAATAAGCGATACCATCTGCTGAGAATCCAAGCAAGGATGCAATTGGCTCAACAAGAGAACTGAGGGTTTGGAACAGTATCAGAGGCAAACTGTTATCAGTGGGTGCCCTCTGTGTCCCCACCTGTTACCAGTGGAAGTGGAGTTCTTGGGGTGCGCAGGTGAAAAAATTCCTGAGGCTCCCACAGGAGTTATTGTGGCGAGCTTTACTGCTGAGGTAAAATTAAGGGCTTTTCCTTCCGAGGTCCCATCGCCCTCTGATTTACCAATCTAATCTTCAGCATGGCTAGAGCCACTGCCCAGCGTTTCCCCTCCATATCAAAGCACAGCATGTGACTAGCTTAGTTTGTATTCCCAGCTGCAGCTCATTACCGTGTGGCTGCTTAAGTTCACATAGTTGGCTAGCATGAAGGTGCGGGTCACATAGCAAGAGAGTGCAAGGGAGTAGGAACAAGGCTGGGCAGAGAGAATTCTTTGGGGATTTTAACCTTCCAAGATTCCACTGCACTTGCAGTGCTCCACCCCCAGCCAATTATACTTTTCCCAGGTTAGACTGACAGGTGCAAGCACCTTCCCTAAGTCACCCTGACTTCATTTCACAAGCATCCAGTTCCCCCTTTGTTTGACTCCTCCCCCCAGTGACTTGCAGGGAAGTCCCCAGTGGTTTCCTGGGGAGTGTCAAGTTGCAGCTTCCTGGTGAAGCTGCACAGATGACCATACTAATAATGCCTGGCCTCCCCTTTGCTCTCTTTCTGTTACTAATATTCGTGGCTCAGCAGTTGAGCATTGACCTATGAACCAGGAGGTTACAGTTCGATTCCTAGTCAGAGCACATCCCCCGGAGTTGCAGGCTCGATCCCAGTAGGGAGCATGCAGGAAGCAGCCTAACAATGATTTTTTTCTCTCTCTTGTCATTGATGTTTCCATCCCTCTCTCTCCTCCTGCCTCTCTGAAATCAATAAAAATATATTTTTTTAAACTAGCTAGTTATGTTGATAACAAAATGATAGAAGGAGAAGACAAAGGGCATGTGGACCCAAAAGATTGGACTAACCCACACTGCTCGTGATTTTTTTTTTTTTTTTTTTACAGCAGCCAAAATGTGACTGGTTAGGAAGGAATTTGATAGGTGTATTTCAGAGCCACTCATTTAACCACACTTTATTCAGATATGCAAGGAAATACAGTTCCTTCATAGTTTTAGAGTTTATATGAAACTTCACTTGCTGGATTGTAGGGGAAAAGAAGAACAAAATTTCAGATCTAGCTTGAACCAAGGGCCTGTTTCATAATTCAGTCAGCCCCTTTTGAACTATGCTCAGTAACTTGGGATAAATGAAGATTCTTTCTCATCTCTTGGTTTCTCATTGCCAACCCCTCCTCTCCCAGATGCAACACAGGTGTGCTGGGAAGAGTAAGGCTTATGCACTTGCAAGACAGAGGAGACCTGGGGCCCCTAGCACCTCTGTTCTCAGGGATGTCTTTGATCTACCAGGCAGCTGCTTGTCCTGCTAGCATTTGCCACCCACTTCTGCATGGCCTGCCTCTCATTCAGCCTAGGCCCAGGTGCAGGAGAAATAGGCTTAAAGAAAGGTTAAGACAAGTAAATTACAACCACAATGATATGAGGATAGAAATCAATGATAATTGATCTGAGGGGTTGATTCTCTGTGTTTCAGAAATACTAGACATGGACACTGCTTCTGAATGCCTTTTCATCAAGGACTCTCATGGACGCCTTAACTCCTTGACCACCGTTCTTGGACAAGAAGTGGACCGGTTTAACAATCTGCTGAAATTAATACATGTATGAGCACTCACTGCCATCATTGCTGTGGGGTATCAAAGCTGTGTAGAGAATTATATAATAACACTAGAGCCCCAGTGCACAGATTCATGCACTGGTGGGATCCCTTGGCCTGACCTGTGTCCTCTCGCAATCCAGGACTCCTCAGATGTCAAAGAACCAGTTTTAGCCTGTCCCCACAGGCCAGGCCGAGGGATCCCACCAGTGCACAAATCCATGCACTGCGCCTCTAGTATGCATATAAGATCTTTGGTTAATCTCTTCCCCCACACCCCTTCCCTCCTTCCCTCTGAGATTTATCAGTCTGTTTCGTGTTTCCATGCCTGTGGTTTCCACTCCTGCATTGAGCATCTGCCCCCTGGTGGTCAGTGCAAGTCATAGCTACTGGCCAGTTGGCTGTCACTTAGGCTTTTATATATATATATATATATATATATATATATATATATATATATATATATATATTGATGAGTATGCTTAGAGGCTTCCATTCCCATCACCTCAACATTTCCATTTGAATATCCTAACAATTCTTCAATCCCAACTGGTTTAAAATTGAATTTACCCTTCCCAAATAAGGCCATGTTCTCTCTCTAATAACGGCTTTGTGTATATGGGACATTACAAATTCTGTCTCCTCATTATCCTTACATCCTTAGAATTACCATCGACAGGTCAGAAATGTGATCAGAGACCTAAGCATTAGAGATTTAATTCTCATTCCTGATGTCTAATTTGCATTGAATAAAATCATATTTATGAGGACTGAAAGCCAGCATGTCCCCAAGAGTGGGTTGAAAAACACCTGCCATAATAACCACTCTGCTGCAGGTTCAAAATGTAACTCCTGATCACACTCCAGCCCTGAGAGAGAATTTCTGGAAATTCCTGGGAAGATGGATTTTTTTTTAAGGAAAACTCCCCCAAATGATTTCACTGCAACTAAAACTTGAGAGCAACTCTTTGGTCTTTTGCCTTATGCTCAGGAATATTTCTCTCTACATGTTCTTGTATGTGTAATGATGGCTAAACACCTTCCAGGTTTCTACATGTATAACTTTGATAAGGGAAACACAAAAGCTATTAGAGACCAAATATAGAGCAATGACAGGAAAAGTTTTACCACCAAGGAAGGAACCAAATACCTAGCATAGAGTTAAGGCTCAGGGATAAGATTGGAGAGGACAGCCCTAACCGGTTTGGATCAGTGGATAGAGCATTGGCCTGCAGACTGAAGGATCCCAGGTTTGATTTCAAACAAGGGCATGTACCTTGGTTACGAGCACATCCCCATTAAGGAGTGTGTAGGAGGCAGCTGATTGGTGTTTCTCTCATCAATGTTTCTAACTCTCTACCCTTCTCCCTTCCTCTCTGTAAAAAAATCAATAAAATATATTTTTTAAATATTGGGGAGGACATATGGAGTAAATCTTTTAAAACCAAAGGCCATCTGTCCCCTCCCAGGAAAACAAAGTCTCTGAATGTTGCTGGTTGGCTGGCAATATCTACGCTCATGGGTTAGGGGTACACAGCGGCAGCTGGATGTATGAAGTCCTCACTTTGAGACTATGGCATCGAGGCAGGTATAAGCCAGTGTCAGCAGGCCAGATAGCCAGGTCAGGGATTGCTACCTTCTGTACTGAATGAATCAGGATACAGATTAAGCTGCTGTGATAAAGATCTCCAAATATAGCAACCAAAACAAGATAGAAATTCACTTATCTCTCAGCTACCTTCCCAGCAGGAGCCCTGTCTAGGGCAGGTAGGTTGGTCTTGCTCTCTGAGCTCATCAAGAGGGTTGGCTTTTCCAGCCTTAACAGGTAGCCTCCATTTCTGGGTCTAAGGTGGCTTCTCCCACTGTCCCTTTTGCTGGTCGCTGTGGGGAAAGAGAGCAGAGAGAAAGCAGCTTCCCTCATAAAAATGTGATCCAGAAGTTGCATACATCATTTCTTCTTGTATCCATTAGCCAAAAATCAACCACCTGGTCGCACCCCAGCTTAAAGGCCCCAGGCCCTTATCCCAGCATCCCGTTTTAATTCCGTGCCATCCTTGGCTAAGAAATAGAGCCTCTGGGTGGATTGCTCTCTGCCCAGTTAAAACTAGGGGGTGGGGAGGACTGGTGTTCAAAGGAAGAAGAAATGGGCGCTGCTCATCTCTTGCCTCTTCCACATCACCCCCTTGAAGACAGGCAAGTCTAAGTATCACTTTCTCCATGAAATCTTCCTGGACACCAGCCCTCCCCTCCAACATCCGATGGCTTAGGAGCCCTTCCTCAGGGGTCCATCATTTCTGGTTCTGTGACTGTCACTGTAATTACCACATTGTTTTGTAATTACCCCTCCATGAGTAAAGCTTTTCCAATGGAAAAATGACTTTCTTAAAGAAAAAGGGATTGGTATATTAGTCATCTCTGTTTCTCTAATACCTGATGCATATTAAATCTTCTAGAGGCATTGTTCAAAACCGTATCTTCGGGCTGCTGGGGACATTTCTCCTCCTCCTCTTCTTCCCACTTCATTGGATTCTGCTACTAACTGCCTGAACTGCCTCCCACTCCCAGATTTTACATTTTTGTTGTAAAATGCATGAAGGATGGGAGGGCATGAAGGATGGGAGGGCCTGACTCACCAGAAAGTATGCAGAGAGTATGGAACCCAGACTATCAGCCAAGGCAGCACCAATGCCACCACCACTGGGTGCATTCCCACTTGCTAATTACATCTGTGGAGGGCATCAGCCCTTTCTTGTTCTCTTAGTCTTCTCTAGAAACACTCAGCAAAGCCATTGCTGGATTTGTGGTGATGTCTGAAGAAATGGAAAAGGTGTACAACAGTTTCCTCAACAACCAAGTTCCTTCCCTGTGGTCCATCACAGCCTACCCATCCCTGAAACCACTGGGGTCATGGGTCAAAGACCTTATTCTGAGGACTGCATTTATGGACGTAAGAAAATGTTCTTATTTGGGATTTGATAAATCTAGCAACACAGTTGGCCCTAAGGACCTTAGGAACCCCTAGCTAAAATATTGACAACCCTTGAGGTATCATCTCAGCCCAAAGACACAGATCCTTTCAGGATGGCATCACTTTAAACATCTCGTGCTACTTATAATGCAGTTTGCCCCAGGCCCTTATCCCAGCATCCTGTTTTAATTCCGTGCCATCCTCGGAGATTCATATTTTGTTCATGGGACCCCACTGTGAGGTACAGAACCAACCTGAAATGGGCCCAAACTCCAGGGTGACCTTGCTACCATCTCCCTCTTCTCCACCCTCTGTAATAACCAGCTTCTGGGTTTGTGGTCAGGCTGAGGAGTGAGGACAGGGTCAGGGCAGGCGGTCAAAATGGGGCTGGTGACTCACTCAGGACTGCTTTAGCTTCTGCCCCCTGAGAGGCCCTCCAGAATCTGACTTTGATTGAAATGACAAATTCCGTCTCAGGAAAACAGTACATTTTGGTGTCATGTGTCTCCTTCAGCTGTGGCTCAAACGAGGGCAGCCCAAGTCCTTCTGGATCTCCGGGTTCTTCTTCCCTCAAGGATTTCTAACAGGTACGAGTGCTTTCCCCACAGATGCCCCCCAGGAAGACATGGTGTGCTCTAGGACGGGCAAGATGGCATGGCTGCGACCGGCCTCGCCATGAGGCTGTTGACTTAGAGGGAAGTCCAACGAGGCCCAGCTCTTCCTGGCTTGCCAGGGAAAAGGATGACAGAAACAGCAGATGTTCCCTAAACCCTGCCCTTGTCAGGCGATGCAAAGGCAAACACCACTGCCCCTGTGGACACACACAGTGAGCCCCAGATCCCCATGCAACCCATGCTCCAGGGCACCACACGCCCTCCATCTGCTCTGGCTCCAAGTCTAAGCAGCTTCCCTACCTCTAAAAAATACTCTTTTAAGCTGAAACCAGTTTGGCTCAATGGAGAGAGCATTGGTCTGCGGACTGAAAGATCCCAGGTTCGATTCCGGTCAAGGGCATATACATTGGTTGCGGGCACATTCCTGGTAGGGGGTGTGCAGGAGGCAGCTGGTCGATGATGTTTCTCTTTCATTGACGTTTCTAGTTCTCTATCCCTCTCCTTTCCTCTCTGTGGAAAATCAATAAGATATATATATTTTTAAAATACTCTTTTAAGGAAAATTTAATTTTTCATTATAGTTGACTAAAAAATACTCTTTCATCAACTATGGGGTAGATGGGTGTTATTCCAGGGATTCCTGCTGGAGAGCCCCAGAGTGGGCCAGGGCCATTGGGCTGCTAGATGCTAATCAGCTGAGCCCTTTTTCTCTCTCATCCTGAATCCCCAATAAACAGCCCATGCGAGACAACTGAGCAGGACTGTCAAGTTGGCAGACTGGGTTCTGGAATTCCCTCACTGGTTTGTCTCCCTAAAGAGCAGAGGAATGTACTACAGACTTATCTCCTTCCCTCTCTTCCTATCCATGACCACAAAACAGGTGTTGGCCCCATCCCTCCCAACATCTCCCACAGGCTTCCTGTCTCTGTGAACTAATTCAGAATTAGGTGTCAATGGTTGCCTCTTCTCCATGGAGAGGAATCTCTCTGATGCGAGAGCAGCCTGGTTGGGGGCAAGTGGGGGCTGTGTTTGGACAGCAGTGGTCTTATTCAGAGGAGCCATTTTTCTGATGTTTTCTATTTATAGGAACCCTTCAAAATCATGCTCGGAAATACAATTTGCCTATAGATGAGCTGAGTTTCAAGTACAATGTAGTTCCTGTCTATCGGGATCAAGCCGCGGTTATAGAAGCTGCCAAGACAGTGAAGTTTGGACAAGAACTGCCCATGGACATGGAGGTATTGTCTCCCGGACTGTTGTGATAGCAAAGCAGCATCTGTCCCACTGTCATTCAGTGTCTCTGCCAACCTCTTCTGCTTCTCCTGCCTCCCATATGTGAGAGCAGAGGGGGCAGAATGGCGCTCACCCCCCCCCAAAATGAGCTCCCCAATTAGCAATGACTAGATCTGAACCCAATGTGGGGCAGGGGCGAGGAGGTGGAGGTGGTGCCTACATCAGCAAGCAATCCTCAAATTCCAGCTGGGAGACCTATAATTCAGCTCAATTCTGACGCTACCCAGAGATAGCATCAGACCCCAAAGGTTCAGAGTTCAGTCCTACATGATCACCCACATGTATCCCCTCCCCCACCATATCCCCCCATTTCAAATGCCAGTTTCAAGCCCACATTGTCACCTGTGCTTCTGACCCATGACTCCATCCTGGGGCTCAATCAATTTGCAAGAGTGGCTCAAAGAACTCAGAGAAACTTTATTTTTAATATTGCTTCATTGATTTTTAGAGAGAGAGAGGAAGGGAGAAAGAGATAGAAACATCAATGAGAGAGAAACATCGATTGGCTGCCTCTTGCATGCCCCACAACTGGGGATCAAGCCTGCAGACTGGGTGTGTGCCCTAACAGGGAATGAAACCAGCAACCTCTTGGTGCCTGGGTGGACGCTCAACCACTGAGCCACACCGGCCAGGCAAAACTTTTTACTTAACTAGGTACTAGTTTATTATAAAAGGATGTAACTCAGAATAGTGGGATGGAAGAGATGCCTAGGGGAAGGCATAGGGAAAGGGCATGGAGTGTCCATGCCCACCAGGTGTGCTGCTCTCCCCACATCTCCCCTGTCCATCCTGAAGCTCTCCGAACCCAGTCCTGTGGGCGTTTGTGGAGGCTTCATTACATTGTCATGGTTGATTGGATCACTGGCCATCGGTGACTGAACTCAGTCTTCCCTCTCTAGAGGTGCTGTGGGGGGATACCCTGAAAGCTCCAGCCCCCCTCTTTAGGTACTGCCCAAGCCCATCTCATTAACATAACGAGACACCACTATCACTTTCAACACTCAGGAAATTCCAAGGATTTGGGGAGCTGTGAGTCAAAACCACTAAGGGCTGTTGAAACTCTTCGCTCCCATAGTTTACAACCTCCGGAGCGGAGGCTCTCAAAGTGGGGTTCCCAGACCAGCAGCATCACCTGAGAACTTATTAGAAATGCAAACACCAAGGCCCACTGATTCAGAAATCTGTGTATTTTAACAAGTCCTCCATGGGGTCTTAGCCAGCTAAAGTTTAAGAACCATGGCTCTAGAATGTTAGTGATTCTCAACCTTGACTACAGGTTAAAATCACCTGTAGTGCCTTTAAAATGTTCCAATGCCAAGGCCACATCCTAGTTATACCAGAATCATCACCCCAACACACTGGGCATCGTAGTTTCTTAAAGCGCCCCTGGTGATTCCTGTATACAACCAGGAGTATGAGCCAGCGCTGCCAAGCTGAGCTACCCAGCGTGGAGGCATTGAGATGTTTATGGGGAAAGGGAGCCTCTGCCTCAAAGCATCAGTTAACCCCAGTGGGCCTCATATGTTTCAAGAAATCAAAAATTTACTACAGATTGCTCTTGCCAATAAAGTGTTCACTAACCAATCAGTGGATTTGGGGTGAATGGCTTTTGCTAACTAAACCTGCTTTAAAATGTCATGGTATTAGTAGGAATTGTTCCTGGGCAATTCTGTCAGCATCCACTCTACTCATCTACTCCCATATCCTTGAAAGGCCTTGCTAACAAATAACTGATGATCATCACAGCCCTCTTATCCCATCTACTTCCCATAAGGAAGGAAAGGTCTTAGCATCATGACAGCTATTCTGAATCACATGAAGGGTTTCGCAGGGGTGTCGCCTATTAGACATGTTGATGGAGTATGAGATTTGGTGTCAAACTAAAAAGCAAGTTGTTTTACCTGTCAGAGCCTCTCGACAGTATTCTTCTCTCGAGACTGTGACTTACAACAGCAATCTGGCTCTTAGAATTAACTGAGGAGGATGCGGGGCCACAGCTGCTTGGCCATCTTCTCCTCTTCTCACCTGTAAACTTCTGGGTGTGTTTCAGTTGCCCTCTCCCGAGGATGGTGTTCTCGTTCATGGGATGTTCATGGATGCTTTCCGGTGGGACGACAAGGCGATGGTGATCGAAGATGCGTTGCCCGGACAGATGAACCCAGTGCTGCCTGTGGTACATTTTGAACCTCAACAAAATTATGATCCAAGCCCAATACTTTATCATTCCCCACTGTATAAAACGGGGGCCCGTGCAGGAACACTCTCAACCACAGGTGAGGATGCGCTAATATTGGTACTAATAATGACCGGATGCAAACTACAGTGGAAGCCCAAACACTAAGCTCTCCCTTGGACAAACTAGCGAGGCTTAAAATGAGGCCAACTTATACAAATTTACAAGTGCTGTAAACTCTATTTATTTTAATATGGAATATGGTTGGATAGTTTAAAACTGATGTTTGCTTCTCTTAGTCTAATGAGTAGAAAATAGTTTATTGAGCAATGACTTGTAATTTTTAAATAATGGTATGAATCAATACTAAAATCTCTCACCAAATCCATTGAGACTCATCAAAGAGGTTTTAAAATAAATTATTAAATGAAATGCCAGGCTGCAAAAATGGAAATCTGAGTAGCCCTGAAACTGAGATACGGTCTTGAAAAAAAGGTACCAGACAGAAAGAGAGCCCTCTGAACAGATAAGCTGGAGAACTGATTGGAGACGGCGAAGGGTAAGTAAGGAGGATGAGCTGAGGAAATCCCTCAAAATTCACAATGCAAATAAAAAAAAAAAAAAGGAACACTGTGGAAAAAGCCAAAATTCCCAACTTTGATCTGGTAGGCAGCCTGGGAGAAAGTAGAGACAATGAAGAGTGATAATATTTTTTTAATAATGGCCAATCATTGCCCAGAAAAGAAGAAACACTTGAGAGATTGCATATGAAGAGATCTCACAAAATCTGTTAGGGATAATTTTCTAAAACATAAATAAACAAATAATCAAATTTTTAAAAGTAACCGAGATATATCAAAGTGATACTTAAGACGATCAGAGATGCCAAGCCAGTGTACTCAGTGGTTGAGTGTTGACCGATGAACCAGGAGCTCACTGTTCAATTCCAGGTCTGGGCACAGGCCAGGATTGCAGGCTAGATCCCCAGTAGGAGGCAGCCAATCAGTGATTCTCTCTCATCATTGATGTTTCTCTCTCTCCTCTCCTTTCTTCTCTCTGAAATTAAAAAAAAAACAAAACATATTTTTAAAAAGACTACCAGAGATAAAGAAAATCCTCAAAGCAAAGAGGTAAAACGTATTAACATGCTGAAATTAAAATTCCAGAGAATCAGATTGATAGGCATCTCTCATTATCCACAATGTGTATAAAAAGATAACAGAGAAACATCCTCAAAGGCAATACAACTTTGAACCAAAATTGGAAATACAAGCAAATTATTATCCAAAAGAGAAAGTGTGATAAAGACAGTCTTAGACATACAAAGGCTCTAAATTAATAACCACTGGCTCTCTAATTAACACACACACACACACACACACACACACACACACACACTTAAACCTTTCAAAGTTTGACCATAAAAATTATTTTAATAATAATTTAGAACTAAATTTCCAGATGATAGAAATGTGGGAGATGAAGGAGGGCAGAAAGAACTAAAAATAAAAAAATAAAAACCTTCCCTTTTGAATAGAGAATATAGATACTGATGATACTTATTTTTCTAATCAGTTAAAGTATGTCCTCTAAGGGTAACATATAGGATAAAACTAAAATAGACACTCCAATCACCTGCATGATCTCCCACTCCTATTATAAATCTAAAAAGTATTAAGAAGCTAAGCCGGGACCGGTGTGGCTCAGTGGATAGAGCGTCGGCCTGCAGACTGAAAGGTACCGGGTTCGATTCCGGTCAAGGGCATGTACTTGGTTGCGGGCACATCCCCAGTAAGGGGTGTGCAAGAGGCAGCTGATCGATGATTCTCTCTCATCGATGTTTCTAACTCTCTATCCCGCTCTCTTCCTCTCTGTGAAAAATCAATAAAATATGTTTTTAAAAAAAAAAGAAGAA
This sequence comes from Pipistrellus nathusii, assembly GCA_963693515.1. Classification (NCBI taxonomy): domain Eukaryota; kingdom Metazoa; phylum Chordata; class Mammalia; order Chiroptera; family Vespertilionidae; genus Pipistrellus; species Pipistrellus nathusii. The sequence goes on from OY882869.1 coordinate 47,475,159, forward strand.
GAAGCTAAGAGTCCTAGCTGGTTTGGCTCAGTGGATAGAGCATCAGCCTGCGGACCAAAGGGTCCCAGGTTCCATTCGGGTCAAGTGCACATGCCCAGAGTTGCTGGCTCGATCTCCAGTAGGGAGCGTGCAGGAGGCAGCCAATCAATGATTCTCTCTCATCATTGATGTTTCTATTTCTCTCCTTCTCCCTTCCTCTCTGAAATCAATTAATATATATATATATATATATATATATATATATATATATATGAAGAAGAAGAAGAAGAAGCAGCAGCAGCAGCAGCTAGTCGATGCCCAGCCGGCTAGCATGGCTCATTGTTTGAGTGTCAACCTATGAGCCAGGAGGTCAGGGTTCAATTCCTGGTCGGGTATATGCCCAGATTGTGGGCTGGATCCCCAGTGTGGAGCATGTAGGAGGCAGCCAATCAATGATTCTCTCTCATCATTGATGTTTCTATTTCTCTCCTTCTCCCTTCCTCTCTGAAATCAATTAAAATATATATTTTTTAAATATTTTTTATTGATTTTTCATAGAGAGGAAGAGAGAGGGATAGAGAGTTAGAAATATCAATGAGAGAGGATCATCGATCAGCTGCCTCTTGCACACCCCCTACTGGGGATGTGCCCACAACCAAGGTACATGCCCTTGACAGGAATCGAACCCAGGACCTTTTAGTCCGCAGGCCGACGCTCTATCCATTGAGCCAAACCTCTTTCAGCATGAAATCAATAAAAATATATTTTAAACTGTGAATGAAATCACCACAGGGATGCTGTCAACAACATCCAGACTCTGGAAAACCCAATTACCTTGACTCCTAGAACCATACTCTTTGTATTAAGGGGTTATTCTTTAAGTAATGACCATGCTTTCTCCTGTATCCTTAACTAGGTCACTCAACCAACTTTGTGGTGACTGTCCTTTTACCCTCCAAGAGGTCCATAGAATACTGGATTGTCAAGGGCTCGGCTCTGCTCTGCCAGCTGAATGAGTGAAGGGGCCGCTCGGTGCTGAAGAGGAAGCAGGCCAGGGGTCTCTGAAGGGAAGAGTCTGTGTAATTTATATGTTAGCAAAACAGCGTTACTTCTGATCTGATTTAATAGTAGTAAGTGTGGCTTTTTACTTCTCTTATAATCTAAAATAAAGTGTTTGAGTTTTTCTTTCTGTTGGTAATTCAAAATTTGATGTGAAAACTGTGGGTTCAGCTCCCACCTCTTTAACCTGCTCCCCCTTCCCCCAAATGAGATCCAAGAAACTTTCCCTTAGTGACCTGGGGGGTCCCACTCCGCACCCACCATGGGCAGCCAGAACTCAGCACTTCCTTACCCACACAGGCTCCCTTCCTCCTCACACAAACATGGAAGGCTTGGTAGGCTCTTCAGTCACGTGGCCCCGGGTGATGATGAAGACCAGGTCTCTAGGCCAGACAAAGGCTCAGAGCCCTCATCTCGGGAGGTTGATGCTGCAACCGTGACAACTGGTAGCAAATAAGCAGAAGGATAGATCCTGGCCCGATTCTGGCTCACGGCGCCAGTTCCCCCTCTCCACGTGGCTCTAGCACAACCCTTGGAAGAGCCTGTGCTTTCACCGAAGTACAAGTTGGTCCTGCCCAGTGCCCAGGAATTTTCCCTTCTGCTTTGGGGTGAGCCTGTGAACGCTGTCCAAGTGCCAGCAGGTGGAAGAACCGGGTCAGTCATAGTGGATCCAGTCCTCCCCTGACGCCCATTCCTATCAAAGTGAAGAACAGACTCAAGTCACAGAGCAGCAGGAAGCACCACTTGTATTCCTCAAAGTCCAGGGCAGAAGTCGGAAGCTACTCTCGGTGTTTCAAGCAGGAACAGGTGCTCACTAAGCTTTGGGAATGGCTGCAGCTGCAGAAGTCAAGGGGTCGACACTTAGGCACCCCAGCAGCTGCAATTCAGGGTCAGAAAGCTGCAGGAAGCCATGTAACTCACGAGTATGCCAGGCTCCTGAGCAGCTGACTCCACAGCAGGGTGTAGAGCTTGGCCCCCCACACAAGCTTGGCTCTGCTGGAACCTGCACTTAACTGCCATCGCCGCTGAAAAGAAAGGTCTTCTGCCCTTTCTGATTCCAGCCTCACATGTGTATATCCCACTATGAGAATCTTAGTTATGGCAGCAAGGGAACCTGGGAAAGTTTAGCCCTCCTGCCCCTGCAATACAGGGGGTGCAGAGGTAGTGGGCATGGATCCTAAAGGCCATCACACCACTCTCTTCTCCATGAGACCCTCAAAGATCTCTGGGCCCAGGAAATGACTGAATGAGCCTACAAACAGGTCTCTGGCAGGGAAGGAGAGGCCACAGAGCTGAAAGCCAGGCAGTCAGGCTATCCTAAACCAGGTTAGGAACAATGGCATCTGCTTATATCGGCCCCACCAACTTCTGGGAAGACCCTCTGGGTTGTGAGCTACTAAGAGGCCCAATGGGACCATCAGGAAACTGTGCCACAGGTGGGAGGCCCTGGTCTGAACACATGGTGGAATCAGGGTGAGGGTGGGGGAAGGGAGGCCTAGATCGGCTGGGCAGGGCTAAAAGTTCCGATTTCAAACTAAACTGGGGCAGCTCTACTCTTACTCATTTTATATAGACATTTCCGATAAGATTTTATTTGTAAAAGACATAGACATACAAAATAAATACATAATGGGACAGGAGGGGGGCATTTGAAAACCTTTTCTTACACATGACAAAGCCTACCCATCTTCACACATCAGTGACACGCGGGTGTCAGAGTGCAGGAAGCAGCCTGCTCACCAGATCAGGAATCGAGAGGAGCAGGACAAAGGCCCATGGCCTACTGACCCCCCTGCATACAGACCAGGAGGAACATGGAGAAGAGCAGCAGGAAGGGCAGGACGAAGGGTCAGGATCCAAAGTCACAGGCAGGCCCAGGAGTAGGGCCTGGGAGTGAAGCAGTGATGGTATTCAGAGGGTGTCAGCAAAAGGGTGACTTCCCAACATACACACATTATGGGGAAAAGTCTACACACAAGAAAGGTATTTAATTATTTTCACATAATTCATTTACAACTAATTATTTTCAGACAGCTCAGTTTGTTTCCAAACTGTACATCTACCCCCCAGCATTACTGGATAAACCCAAAGTCATTAGCATCAACACTGGCTTTGATTCTGAACATCTCCTGGGCTGAGACTATCAAGGCCAGACCAGAGCATGGAGGACAACAATAGCTATTCTTCAAGTCCACGGGGTCAGGGTCTTGGCCTGGCTCCTCCAGTCATTGCAGGTGAGGCGTCTCTGTTTGGAAAGCCAGAACCAGCATGCAAAACACCAAACCACTGAAACCTGTGTCAGCCTTCTGATCTACACAAATGTGAGATAATAAATATGTGGTGTTGGATGTCACTAAGTTTTCCATTATCTCAGGAAGGCGGAGGGGCATGGCTGCCAGCTGCCCTTGACTCTGACTTCCTAATAGTGGCCTACCCCAGCACCCAGGGCTGGAGTAAGGTAGGTCCCCATTTAGCAGCCCTCCTGCCCTACCCACACCAGCCTGCCCCAGATTCAGGTTCCTTATGATCAAAATCATCCGCAAGGGTTGTCACGTGGCACTGAGGATGGGAAGAAGGAAGCAGGTATCACCAAAGCCACTCCCCTGTCCTCCTTGACACCCCTTTCACTGTGGGCATTTACCCTGCTCCAGGCCCTTATCCCCTCACCCCTTCTCCTCCCTCAACAGGAGCTCCGTGGAGACTTCATGCTCCCGCCTGGCCTCCCCTAGGAGCATGGGAGGCAAGATCCCCACCACAAGATCTTAGACTCTCACGGAGCACATAGTGTCAGGATAGTTACTGCAGAAGCACACGCCAGGAGGGTGAGCCCAGGCTGGGAGAGTGAGGCCGAGGTGGCATTTGCACTGGATCGCACAGTCTGCTAGCATTAGGCAGAAGAGCAAATCCCTGGCAGAGGAACTGCATGAACAAAGACAAAGGGGCTGGGAGGTAAAGAGTAGGAGGAGAAAGGGCAGTGAGGGAGGATTGTGTGGGCGGAGGGGTCCGAGCTGTATCCTGGCTCTAATCAGCTCTGTGACCTTTCAGTTTCCTTGTCAGTAAATGAGGGGAAACACCCAGCTCACAGGCTGGCGTGGAGGATTAACTGAGAGCCCGTGTGAGCCTGGCCTCCACCTGAAAATGGCTCAGTCGTTGTTCTTTTCCTCCCCCGTGAAGTGTGAGCAGCTCAGTGTGGTGACAGCACCTGCTCTCGGTCCTCACTGTGCATCCGAACCTCAGGGAGAAATTTTTAAAATACCAATCCTGCCTGGCCAGTATGCTCAGTAGTTGAGCATTGGCCTATGAACCAGGGGTCATTGTTGGATTCCTGAACATGCCTGGGTTGCAGGCTCAAATCCCCAGTGTGGGGTGTGAGGCAGCCCATCAATGATTTCCCCTCATCATTGATGTTTCTATCTCTCTCTCTCTTCCTTCCTCTCTGAAATCAATAAAAAATATATATTTTAAATATACTGATTCCTGACTGTTCTTCCTTCAAGGACAGGTGTCAGGACTTAAAGCAGAATTCCAGAGCCTAGAACAACCAGCAAAACACACACACACACACACACACACACACACACACACAACATCAACAAAACAAGTGAGGTGACTTGTCCACGTTTAGGACACTATTGAAGACATGTAAGGAGAAAGCCAAGGTCAGCAACAGCTCCTTCTGCACACATCCAGGCTCTGGTATTTCTTTTCTTTTCTTTTTTAATTTAAATTCTTTTTTGTTTAAAGTATTACATGAGTCTCCTTTCCCTCCCATTGATCTCTCCCCAGCCATTCCCAACCCACAACACATGCCCTCACCCCTACTGTCTTTGTGCATTGGTTATGCTTAGATGCAAGCATACACATTCCTTGGTTGATCTCTTTCCCCCCTCTCCCCACGCCTTCCCTCATAGGTTGGACAGTCTGTTCAATGCTTCTCAGCCTCTGCTATTTCTGTCCTTAAGCCCAGAGCGTCCTTGAGAAGAGGAGAGAATTACTTCTAAAAGCTCACAAAAGGCAATAATTTTCCCAGTCTGTCTGAATATACACAGTTAGGAATAGTTTATGGTTAGTAATAGCTAATACATCAGCCCCAGGCCTTATACTTAGGAGGCTCAGAGTCAGGTAGGAGAGAGAAGATAGACACAGTTTAGTGGAAGTTTTAAAAGTAAAAGGTGCTGGAAAGAAGCTGGGATTCAGTGCTGAGTTCGGAAGACAGAGGAATGCCTTCTAACGGGACGGTATATCAGGAGCCCCTTGCAGTGAGAGAGCCACGGGTGACTTTGCAGGCACCAGCCCACCCAGCAACAGTTCAGCCACACTGCCCAATCAGCATGGCTGATTTTGCAACTGCAAAAAGTCCAAGCTGTCATCTCACTCCTCCCAGGGGCCACCTGAGCATTCCCTGCACGGGAGAAGTCCCGGAGGCAGGGTCTAATCAGAGGTAACCAGCACTCATCAGCTCCAAAGAAACAAAAAGCCTTTGTCGGGGAGCTCCTCCAAAAGGGCCTTCACCCACTCCCCCGTCCTCTCATTCCACTTGTAGATGAGCTCCGGAAGTAGCTGTCAATATCCCGAGCAGCAATGAGTTCTTCAGGTGGCAGCATGGCATTAATAAAATTAGGAACCTCCAGCCAAAACCGGTTTGGCTCAATGGATAGAGCGTCAGCTTGGGGACTGAAGGGTCCCGGGTTCGATTCCGGTGAAGGGCACGTACCTTGGTTGTGGGCATATCCCCAGTGTGGGGTGTGCAGGAGGCAGCTGATCAATGACTCTCTCTCACCAATGTTCCTAACTCTCTATCCCTCTCTCTTCCTCTCTGTACAAAATCAATAAAATATATTTTTTTTTAAAAATTAGGAACCTCCACCAAAATAAAGAGAAAAAATTAAGGGCAGTCCAGCTGGTGTGGCTCAGTGTTTGAGCATCCACCTATGAACCAGGAGGTCAGGTTAGTCAGGGCACATGCCCAGGTTGTGGGCTCCATCCCCAATAGGGGGTGTGCAGGAGGCAGCCGATCAGTGATTCTCTCTCATCATTGATGTTTCTGTCTCTCCCTCTCCCTTCCTCCCTGAAATCAATGAGAATTTTTTTTTAATTAAGGGCAACAGAGTTATAAATGAAGTTGCTTAATTTGAGCATCTAATCACAGAGCCAAGAGGGTCAAGATGTGATCAAAGAGGAGGAGGAAGTGACATGCCATCCTTGGAGTCTCCTGCCTGCTACTTTTCAAACTGCAATAGCATTCTATGAATCCCAAGTGACAGACATTACATGCAGTGCACTGAAAGGACTCAAGGGCTATTTACAACTGTATTTCTACTCCACATCAATGATTCTGTTTGATGCATCTATATATATAAAAGCCTACATAATCATTATGACCAAACAACCAGAATGACCAGTCACTATGATGTGCACTGACACCAAGAGGTAGATGCTCAATGCAGGAGCTGACCCCTGGTGGTCAGTGTGCTCCCACTGCCAGCCTCCCACAGCCAGCCTCCCATGGCCCCTCCCCCCATGACAGAGTGGTTCTTGCCACACAGGGGCTATATGTGGGGCTGGCACATTGGGTTTTCTCCTTAGCCCATTGGCTGTTGGCTTCCCAACCCTGGGCCTCCTCACCCCTTCTCTTCTAGCCAGGCATCTAACCAGGTTAACCATTACCTTAGTCACACATAGACCCAGGTATCTACGCTGCCTGCTTTTCCTATTCCCAGCAGCCTCTCGGAAGCCTCCCACAACCCCAAGATTCTATAGCACTGCCATCAGTTTCTATTTTATGGATAAGAGATCTCTCTCCTTTAGCCATTCCCTTGAAATTATATCCTTTTGTTTTCAAATCATCTTCTCCTTTATCAGCTTCTTTTTAATGATGTCGTTTATGTAAGATCCTTCTGTCCTATTCCCCAAATCTCTTCCCTTCAGCAGAACACACCCTCTACACCAGCCACCCACACAAGCTCCCAGAGATGTCCACTGCCATTCTGCTCCACCTTCTTAATGCCTGGCATGACCTGCGACCTGCACCCACCACCCTGACCAGCCGACCCTCACTCCCCAATGGCAGACACACTCCCCACATCCCACACCACCCACAGGCCCTGAGTAGTGCAGGAATGGAGGTGCCCCAGGAAAGAAATATCTTAGACATTTGTCCCCTACCTACTCCATCAGCCCCACCATTTGCCTGTATAACCTCCAAATCCCCCCACCCGTGTTAACTTTTCTCTACTGCTTCCACTTTTAATTTCCCAGTTGACCTTGATCTTTCTCCTCATTTCCCCCATTTACCAAGAATGTTCATGAGAATGATCACATCATAAACTCCACTATTTCTTCTTTAGTCAATTTCTGTTTTCCTTTTTCTCTTGTGTGCTGTGCCTTGTGCACCACACCTACCACTGTAGACTCTCTAGAAAGCTCATTATGTCTTTTGACACTTGCGGGGTGATGTTGGATTCCACCTTTCCTTCGTTTTCCCTCTCCCCAGTGATGCTATGCCTTTTTCACCTCTTATTTTTTTTTTTTTTTAGGATGGTGTCCCCAGACCTGGATAGCTTCACTCGCACCCACCAGCTCCTTTCTTTTCCCAGTGTCCTCCGTATGAGGACATGGTGGGTGGAGGCAACACACTCCCCTATCTCAGAAGCTTAACTGGCACTTGCCATTTCCACATGACCTGGAGGGGTTGGGGTGGAGGGGGACAAACCATGACCTAGAGGGGCGGGGGTGGGGGAGAGTACCCATGGGAAGCTTGTTCATGAAAACATAACAAATACCCATCCAGCTCCCTCCTGCAGGGAGGCTGCAGTCCTCTGAGCCCTGACCAACTGTGTCCTTCCCCTCCATGGCCCACAGGTGGCACTGTCCTGCGTGAATACACTGCACAGCTCGGCCAGGCCCTGCAATGCTGCAAGATGGGGCCCGCATCTGGTGCTGGTAGCCTTTCCAGCCGCTATGACCACCCCTGTAGGAGCACCATGGACACCTCAGTTGCATCATGCTCACATGTTTCTGGAAGCTGCTAAAAGCTGCAGGAAAAGATCTGCTCCATCATTTCTCAAAAGTGTCAAGCCAGGAGGCTTTCAGACTTGGCTGCCTTCCCCTCCAGAGGCTGATTCATGCTGCCTGCTGCCTCAGCCACAAGGCCCAATGGGAATCATGGAAGCTGCATCCTTTGACTGGGATGCCGGAATTAACTTTTTAATAGCTGCCCCTCTCCGTTCTTAAGTTTCATAAAGAATGCGCTTGCTAGTTGCGCATTCAACATCTGTCTCCACCCAATGTTATTTTCAGAGCCTGTTGTGACCTTGATCCTTTGTGCACGGGATGTCCAGGTGTCCCCAGATAGTGTCTTTATTCTTGTGTTTAGATGCCTGCTGAGGTGGGCAGAGGACAAGGTCCCTCTGCTGGGAGCTGTGATGGCTGACAATGACGAAGCTGAGGTCCCCACAGTTATAGTCTGATGAGATCCTCCTCGGTGTAAGGATGTGAAGACTGCCCGCTCGCAGGCTGTCCTGTTCAAAGCAGAGATGGCCTGGAAGAGAGTGGAGAAAACACAGGTCCCTTTAAGTTCCCTGACAGCCATCTTCAGCTACAGTCTCATTTCTTTGGTCTGTGTTTGACAATAGCCTCACCTCTGTGATGCTGCTTTTTTGTTTATTTTTTTATGCTGCTACTAGAGGCCCAGTATACAAATTCATGCACCAGGGGTCTCTCAGCCTGACCGGTGGGACCGGGCCAAAACCAGTCCTCCGATATCCCCAGAGGTGGTCCTGGATTATGAGAGGGTGCAGGCCAGGCCGAGGGCCCCCACTGGTGCACAATCGGGGCCAGGGAGGGACGCTGGAGGTTGGCCACCCAGGGAGGGACTGTAAAAGGGCTCCAGGGTATGTCCAGGCTGTCACACTCAGTCCCAATCAGCCAAACCCCAGCAGCAAGCTAACCTATCGGTCATAGCATCTGTCCCCTGGTGGTCAGTGCACATTATAGCGAGAGGTTGAGTGACCTTAGAATATCATTAACATATTACACTTTGATTGATTGAAGGGACGACCAGAAGACTGGACACTTAGCATATTAGGCTTTTTATTACATAGGATTTTAAAAAGGAACACAGATACCTGGTTCGTGTCCAAAGAAAAAGACAGTCCTGCCTAAGCCGGCCCCCATCAGATCACTCCTGGGAAGTATCTTAAGAGGGACACAGACAACCAGGAACTCCCCCATAAGAGTGACTGAGAGGTGAGGAGACCAAAGAGCTATAATAGTTTGTGAGGAAAGGCTGAAGAAGCTGAGAGGAGGAGAGGGAGAAGCTGGGCACACACATTCATGAATTTCAGTTACATGAAGGACTGGACAAGAATATATGCACAATATACCCAAGTCTTTTCTAACCATCAGCATGGCATTTTCTGGTGAATGGATTCATTGGGTTCAAGGGATGTTAATGGAAGTCACTGTGTTAAGGGATATGAGAGTCAAACAAAATCAAGTAAGTTTTATCTGCTTGTGGTTTCTCAGTCTTTGCTACACTAACATGTGATGTATTTCTCCGCAAGGGGGAGAGAGCGTTCTGGGTTCCCCAACTTACTTGAGTAAACATCACAAAAGCAGGGTTTCCTGAAACATCTTGTGGGAAAAGCCCAAATTCAAGGAATTTTACAAAGCAGGAAATTCTCCATGGTACTGGAGATCTTGGTCAGATGCGGGGAGGGGAGTTCTGGCCCCAGACGGGAACTGGGGCTTGCCACCTTCTATTAGGCTCTGACAACACTGAAGAAGCTGTAGCATTGTCTCTCTCCAAAACATTGTGCCAATTTGAACTCTATGAATGTGTTTCTGTACAAAAGGGGTTCATTTGCCTTCACACCTCAAAGCCAATAAAAAACCAATGGGAATTTGCAGCAAAGAAAGTAAGAGTTTATTTTCAGGAAGTGGTCCAGGCCCAGACACAGGCTAGCTTTTGCTCAAAGATCTGGCTGCACAATGGCTTCCCAGGATGGGTTCTATGGGTAAAATCACTAATGATGGTGACTAAGGGAGTTAGGGTCGTGGTCATCTACTGGTTGGTCTGTGCTAGGGGAGGGGGTAGTTGATCAGTGCACCTGGTTCTAGTGTCAGCCATGATGTGGCTTCAAGGTCTGGTTTCACTGCTTTTTTGGGGCCTGGAGCTGAAATACAACTGAAGCCTGGATGTTACCTTTACTTTGACTGAAACTCTTATCTCTGTAGTCAACAGACACAAGGCTTTGCTCCTAAGATTACTTGATGCTGATCAGAATCTCATTGTCTTGAGGCTTAATGCTTAAGGGAGAGGTCATGCAAGAAGTAGTAGGCAGGTGAGTCAGGGTGAGGAAGCCAGTTTGAACCAAAAGAAAAGATAGGAGGAAAGGTCCTAATAAAGAAATAGTTTCTATGCCCTTACACAAGAACCTTCGCCAAGTCCAGGTGACTTAAATGTAAGTCCTGGAGTGAAAGAGCTACGTAAAACAGTTATCACTGAATGTCTTTAAAACATTCCAAATGGAATAAGTGCCAGAAGGCCTGAAGGCTATGCAAGTGAAACAAATGGTCCAAGTAGAAGTTGAGAGGGAAAAGCCTTGGTAGACATGACACCTTCAGGCTCAAACATGGACAGAAGGTTGTGTCAGCCCAGGCTGCTATAACACTACACCATGGTTTAAACAATAGGAGAAGTCCAAGATCAAGGTGCTGGCTAATTTCTGTTGAGGACACCCTTTCTGGCTTTAGACAGCCACCTTCTCACATGGCAGAGAGAGAGAAGGAAGAGAGGAGCCACAACCATTGATTCCCTAATGTAAATATTTCTCTCTTCTCTGCCCATTCAGCGCAGCTAGAGAGTGGTCCAGTTCCTGAATAGGGATGGCTGGGGATTGAAAAAAAATGAAAGAAAGAGACAGACACAGAAATAGAAGGAAAAAGCAGGGGCCAGGTGGGACCAGTATCCTCTGACAGGGACAGGGACCCAGAGCCAACACAGTGTGTTTATTTTATACAGCGAAAAACAGGAAGTTTTACTAAAAGTCAAGACACAGGAGATTATTCAAATTCTTGGGTGGGCCCAGGTTGTATTCATTTCTGGTGCTTGGCTGGATTTAAATACAAAACCACCCCCTGGCAGCTGGACTGAAGGTCAAGCTGATAACACTCCTGCCTTTTGGCAAAGCATGTTTCCCCACATGGCTTTGGCAGTGCCACTGGATTCAGCTGACAATAACTAAAGAAATGCCCATGTGCCTTCCCAGGCGCTCTCTACACCTTAACAAGGCATGAGATGCTGAGATTGAATACTCAGAGGAGAACTGATGTCCGACTGGGCCAGGCTAGACTGCTTACTCGTTTTAAGAGACCAGGAAAACAGTCAGGCACTCCCTACCACAGCACACAGGCATGTGTCTTGTGGTCAAGCATGAGGCCAAAATGAAGGGACTGGAGTAACTGTCAGCAAACTAAGCTTGGAGCCAAAGGCAGGAGGACAGTGGGCAGGCTGAGATCAGAGGCAGCAGGTGGGGTTTGGTGATTTCCCTGACAGCCACACTGAGGGAAGAGCTGTCTGCTAAAAAAAAAAAAAAAAAAAAAAAAAAAAAAGAAAGGGAAAAAAAATGTGGTCCTAGGTCCTGGCTGGCATGGCATTGTGGTTGAGCACTGATCTATTGAACCAGGAGGTTGTGGTTCAATTTCTGCTCAGGGCACATGCCCAGGTTGTGGGCTCGATCCCAGTATGGAGCATGTAGGAGGCAGCAAATCAATGATTCTCTCTCATTACTGATGTTCCTAGCTCTCTCTCTAACTCTCCCCCTCTCCCTTTCTCTCTGAAATCAATAAAAAGTATATTGAAAACAAAAAAGAATGTGGTTCTAGGGGAAAGAGCTGGGAGAGACAGGAGTCTGACTCTACTTGGAAACCCAAACCCCCAAGCTCCCCAGCCAGGACTCCCATGTTGAGCTTAGGACACCATCAATGGTCACTCGTGAATGACCTGAGGCCCTGGGACTACCAGCATTGGCTTGTTTGCTGGATACAGGTTCTCTACAAATGCAGCATTTGATAGATATCCTGACCAATGCCCGATTATCAGGAAGAAAATGAAGTCATTAGCAGAATTTCTAGGTTCAGGAAAGCCTTTTTTTTTTTTCTACTTTTTTTTTTTTTTTTACTATACTCCTATGTCACCCACTTCTAGAATCTCACCTTCAGTTCCAACGTTATTTTTAGGGTAGAGTTCCTAGGCATTCGGCAACAATATCAAGCATAGACTCAAGAGCTGGAAGGTTGGGAGGGAGGGAGTCAAAGAAGATAGATTAAGGGAAGAACATTTCTCGCCTTCGACTATTTTAAAAGAGATCATGGTGGCAGTTTGTGAAACTGGCAGGAAAAGAGATTTTGACATCCACCAAGTGATAGATCCTCCCTTCCTCCAACTGATGGACAGAGACTGACATAAACTCCACCTGCAGCCGGACATTCCTGAGCACTGAACCACCGATCAGCACCTGCCAAATACCCTAAGCCCCTGATTCCTAAGTTCCTAGGTCCCCAATCATATGCCTTACATGAATCCACCAATTAGCATGTGCCGAGTGCCCTAAGCCCCGTCCCCTCTCCTCCCCTTAAAAGGTCCTCTGGAAAGCAGCCGAGGGCCGGGTGCAGGCCTGTGTCCTGGCATCCCCTCTGTGTCTGGCCCCCCTCTGTTTCATCTTTCACAGAGTAAAACCTGCCTGGTGATGAGAAGGGTCACAGAAGTCATAACTTTCCTATAACTGGAAGTGATCAGAGATGAGGAGACCACCTTTCAGGCCCATTCCTGACTTGTTTGTCTGGCAGAGCTACTGGGTCTTCATTCTGTTCTCTGTAAAAGCACTCCTCATGTTTAATATGCAATGAACCATCTGGCAATTATTACATTGCAGACTAATTCAAGAGCTGGGGGAAAGATCTGAGACTCTGCATGTCTAACAAGTTCCCAGGGTTACCAACACTGTGCCCCTGCGTGCCTTTTATTCCTGCTCCACAGCCCCCACCTTCCCTCCTTCCCTCCTTCCCTCCCTTTCTGTAGGTTACACCCAGGAGGCTTCAGAAACTGCCTCCAGTGGTGAGTACTGAGGGGCCTTCAGAAGCCCCCCTACCGCACTAGGGGTGAAAGCCACCACCCCTTGCCCACTTCTCCAGGTCCACACTGCCTCTTGCCCCTCTGCCAAGGTACCTGCCTCATTTCCAGGGGCCGGGGAGGAGGGTCAGGGGCACAGGCTGGGGAGTCATTGCAATGCAACTCAACTGTGAATCACCTCTGTGTTGTCAGCTGGTGTTGGGTCCGAGCTCCTTCGCTAGGGATGGGACCTCCTTGGACGCTGGGAATTGGGCAAAGACATAAGTTAACAGTCCATCAGGGAGTGCCCTCCCTGTCCAGCTCCCAAACAGCGACTGATCTGTAGTCGTTGTTGCAAGGAGGGATGTGTTGCCATGGAGGCTAACGCTTCCATTTCGGTCGGAGGCAGCTGCAAGTTATCTGCACCATCATTCCACAACATTGGGAGCCACGCCGGGATCAGCTCCCCCGGACTCTGCCAGCTCTGTTTTCCTCATTCTCTGAGTTCTTTCCAGCTGCCTGCCGCTGGTCTTTGGGGATCTGGGGTAACAATGCCTTCTCCCATTCCAACGGCGTTACCCTGACCTGCTCCCAATCCTGCAGAGGCAGGTGAAGACATCAGGATCGCCTCTACCTGATACCATAGTCCGGTCGGAGGCCAACAGGACAGAGAGGACTCTTACACCAGAATCCTGTTCTGGACGCCAGCTGTTGAGTTCAAGCTCCTTGGGCACCGGGAATTGGGCAAAGACACAAGCAGCCACAGGTCAATGGGCGCATGCTTTATTCAAACAAAGCAGCCAGCCACCGGCTGTTCAGTAGCACATTTTATACTATAATACCTCAGACAAAAAGAGGCTTCTTGCCAAGGAGTGACATTGGTGTTACATGACCTAGTTACGTACTATAAAGGTGCACAGTGCTGACACTACAGCTGCTGTGTCATTGCCTTTGCACATGAGTGTGGCAAATGGGCCTTTAACATCTGGTGTGCTCTGGCCAGGATCCCCACAGCTGGACACAGAGAAATGGCCTCTGGATGTTGGTTGGGTATATGGGTAGAGAAAAATGAGTTAACAATTGAATGGAAATAATAAGGTGAGGCTATAAACTATCTCCTTCAAAGCTACATAGATTCCAAATTGTCCCCTCCTTCACCTGGCGCACGTGATGGTCTGATGTCCACCCTGTGAGTGAACCCTGTGAATGAGGCCACAGGACCATCAGCCATCACTGTCTCTCCGGGGAGATGGCCACTGGTCTAGGACTGTGGCCCCAGGCCCTCCCCCTATTTCCACCTCAGGCCTGACTCTGTGTGGACTCTCCTCTCCCTCTCCTACTGCCACCACAAGACCACCCCTGCCCCGCTCCTCCCTCAACTTCACCCCCATCAATCTACCCTACATGGAGGACGTGTAGCCTCAAGGCTTCTGGAAATTCAACACCCCTGAGAAGTTCTTACAGCGCCTGGTGATTCTAACTTCCCAGATGCATCCAGTGGAAATGCATTAAGGTCATCCAAATGTGAACAAGCAAAGGCTATTTGCCCAGAAATTGCTACGGGAAGGGAGATGGCTACCTTCACTTGGTTAGTTAGTTGCCAAAGCAGGCAGAGGAGTGGGAAAGCTTTAGGGAGAGAAAAGGGGAAGCTTAGGTGTGCCTTGGGGGAGGCTGCAGGCATGGGGAGCCCACAGGTGGGCTCACTGAGAGCAGGGCACTTTTGTGATTGGTTAGGGGCACGTACAGGCTTTCTGCTTGTGGCTCTAAATTGGAATCAAGGGGACAGAAATTGGAGAGGCTGTCCCTTCTCAAGCAAGTCCTGGACATTTTGTGTCAGTTGCTACAGGAGTTTGTTGTCTTCCTGGAGTGGTTACTACAGATAGAGGGTCGGAGTTCTGTTTTTAAAGATGGTTTGTCTATTGTCTGTTTTTGTTAACAAAATTAATTTTAGATTGTAATTAATAATTTTAATTTAAAAAAAAACATTTATTTAAGCCCTAGCTGGTTTGGCTCAATGTATAGAGCATCAACCTGTGGACTCAAGGGTCCCAGGTTCAATTCCAAACAAGGGCACATGCCCAGGTTGCGGGCTCGGTCCCCAGTAGGGAGCATGCAAGAGGCAGCCAATCAATGATTCCCTCTCATAGTTGATTTATCAGTCTCTCTCTTCCTCTTCCTTCCTCTCTGAAATCAATAAAAATATATTTTTTAAAAAACATTTATTTAAGAAAAAAGGATCTGGAGGCTAGAGATACTAGTAGATTCAGGCAGTAACCTAGATTGTGGTCCAGAGGAAAACAAGGAAAGGGAGGGCTTATCAAAGCAAAAAGCACAATGTGTAATTATTTCCTGCAAAAGGAAGGTCAAAAGGAGGGTAGCTGACTGGGGAACAGGAGCCTGGTCAGTTTCAATATGCGAAGGTGTAAAACCGAAGGTGTAAAACCGCGCAAGGCGGGGGTTAGGGCCAGTGTCCAGGCAATAGGATGTTAATGGCTGCAGACTTGAGCTGAGTTTAGTAGCAAGTTAGCAACTTAATAGCCGCCCTGAGAACTGAGGCATTAGGAGGAGGAGGCCCGGCTTCCCCAGTACCTCCCACCTTTGTGCCACTCTGTCAGCAATGCCTGCTCCCTTTTACTTTTTCTCTGAGACACTTTTTGAAGCCAACTTTTCAGTCCTGTTTGACTGGGCAGATGGATTCATCCTCCTGACTTGGATGCGGCGGGTCCCTAGGCAATAGCTTTCCAGAGCCAATGCCTCAGGCTCCCCACTCAACGGCCCCGGGGGCAGTCCTTCCTTTCCTCTCCTCCTCCCGGCTCCCTAAAAGGCTTAGTAAAATATTGGATCCAGGGGGAGAAAAAAGAATGCATTATACACAAGCATTTCAGGGGGAGGTGACAGTAAAAACACGTGTCCTCACGTGACACTTCAATCAACAGTTACGGCAGGTTCTGGAGGAGAGCCCTTCCGGATGGCAACAGAAAACCACCCATCATTGCCAAGACCGGTTTGGCTCAGTGGATAGAGCGTCGGTCTGCCGACTGAAGAGTCCGGGTTCAATTCTGGTCAAAGGCATGTACCTAGGTTGCGGGCACATCCCCAGTAGGGGGTGTGCAAGAGGAAGCTGATCGATGATCCTCTCTCATCGATATTTCTAACTCTCTATCCCTCTCTCTTCCTCTCTGTAAAAAATCAATAAAATATATTTAAAAAAAAAAAAAAAAAAAAAACCGCCTGTCACAAAGAGGTGGAGAGATCAGGTGATAAATGTTGTTCCTGAGTTAAAATTTGCTTAAATTTGTTTTTTACTGCTGGAGTCACGACAGTCTCTTCAATAAATGCTGGGAAATTTGATCAGATACATGCAAAAAAAAAATGAAACTAGATCACCAACTTACACCATACACAAAAACAAACCCAAAATGATGAAAGGATTTAAATGTAAGGTGGGAAGCCATAAAGATCTTAGAAGACTCCATACGCAGCAAAATATCAGACATATGTCATGGCAATATCTTTACCGACACAGCTCCTAGGGCAATGGAAACTAAGGAGAAAATAAGTAAATGAGATTACATAAAATAAAAAGCTTCTGCATAGTAAAAGAAACCATCAACAAAACAACAAGAAAGCCCACTGCATGGGAGGACATATTTGCCAACAATATTCCCAATAAAGGTTTAATCTCCAAAATTTACAGGGAACTCATACAACTTAACAAAAGGAAGATAAATGATTCAATCGAAGAATGGGCAAAGGACCTAAGTAGGCACTTTTCGAAAGAGGACATACAGAAGGCCGAGAGACACATGAAAACATGCTCAAAGTCACTAATCATCCAAAGGATGCAAATCAAAACAGCAGAGATACCATGTCACACCTGCCAAAATGTCTATCATCAACAAATCAACAAACGACAAGTGCTGGTGAGGATGCGGAGAAAAAGGAATCCTCGTGTACTGCTGGTAGGAATGCAGACTGGTGCAGCCACTGTGGAGAACAGAATGGAGTTTCCTCAAGAGTTAAAAATGGAACTCCCATTTGACCCAGTAATCCCACTTCTAGGACTATATCCCACAAAACCAGAAACACCAATCAGAAAAGATATGTGCACCCCTTTGTTCATAGCAGCACAATTTACCATAGCTAAGATTTGGAAACAGCCTAAGTGCCCATCAGCACATGAGTGGATTAAAAAACTGCGGTTCATCTACACAATGGAATACTATGCTGCTATAAAAAAAAGAAGCAACTTTTACCATTTGCAACAGCATGGATGGACCTGGAGAGCATTATGCTAAGTGAAATAAGCAAGTCAGAGAAAGATAAATATCATATGATCTCATTCATATGTGGGATATAACTATCAACATAAACTGATGAACAAAAATGGATCCAGAGACAAGGTGGCATTGAACAGACAGTCCAACCTCAGGGAGAAGGCAGGGGAGGGAGGTTAGAGATCAACCAAAGGACTTGTAAGCATGCATAATAGCATGATCAATGGACACAGACACTGGGGTGTTGGGGCCTTACCCTCACAGGTGGGAATGGGGGCGGGGGGGATGATTAATCAGGGGGGGGAAAAAGAGACATGTAATACTTTAAACAATATGTCTTTTACTGTAATGTTTTATTCATCACTGGCTGGGCTCGAGGGGCCACGGGCTTGGTCTCATCCGGAAGGAAGGAAGGACATTTCGCTGGTCTCATAGCAAACACAATTCATGTTCTTCTGAACACTTCTCACCAACTTTTTCAGGTCTATGAGGGCTCTCAGTAATTCCCCCAGAGATTTTATTACATTTTCATTATAATCTATGAAGACTTCCAGGGTCTGCGTGTCTCCTTCCAAAACATCTGTGCTTTTCCTTGGCTCCAGCTCTCCATCCAACTGCTTCTGTTCAGGTCTACACTGAGGTAGCAGCCTGTTTGTGGTCTTGCAACTTTGACCCAGATCCTCCTTGTAGCAGAAAGGAACTGGCGGCTGGTAAGGAGATACAGGTCGAACAGAGCTTATGGGGGTCTTTGGTATAAAGGTCTTTGGAGGCTCCAGGGGCCCCCCTGTGATGCTGGTGTCTAGCGTGCTATGGTAGGGGCGGGGCACCATTGGGGGGGCGGGTGTCAGCTGCCTCAGCTTGCTGTCTTCATGCTTGCCAAAGGGGGTGATCCAATAAGATGGCACAGATGTGACTTTCCTTGGTTTCCTTAGGTTTTCAAAAAACTCATGGTTGGCCTGCTCATCAATGCATGAATGGCTGTCGGCATGCTTGCTGGATGGGGGGTTCCTTGGTATTTCCCATGCATGCCTATCGTGCTCACTGTTCTTAGTCTGCACAAGGAAAGAAAGGAGATACTTAGTAGACTTAAGGTTCAATGGCAAAGACCAGGAAAATAATTATATCTAGAAGCCTAGCAAGTCACAACACAAAGTGTTCTACCAAAGGTCAAGTGACCCTATTGAAATTCTGCCCCCTGCCTCATTGTAACCCATTAAGAAATAAAGTTGAAGTTTAATTGTTTCTCTCTCACTTTTTCACAGGACAAGTTTTGGATATTAAAATTTTAATGACCCTAATTAACTTTAAAATTTACAACACTTCATGCTTGAATGAAAACTGCTCCATCCATGTTGTGCATAAATGGGGCACAAGGAGCGGTGGGTGGTTAAAATAGAATTCTTAATCAAGGCTTTAGGGGGGGGGGGGAATGCTAAGTATAGGAGTAACAAAATATATGCTTTGAATTAATATTATCCTGTATAATAAAGAGGTAATATGCAAATTGATCCTCACACCCTCGCACAAGATGGCCACTCCCATGTGCCCACGTGGTCAAAGATGGCCACCACAAGATAGCTGGCATGGGAGGGTAGTTGTGGGCAATCAGGCCAGCAGGGGAGGGCATTTATGGGTGACCAGGTTGGCAGGAAAGGGCAGTTAGGTGTTGATCTGGCTGTCAGGGGGGTGGTTAGGTGGTGATTAGGTTAGAAGGCAGAAGCAGTTAGGGGCAATCAGGCAAGCAGGCAGGAAGGTAAGTGGTTGGGAACCAACAGTCCTGGATTGTGAGATGGATGTCCCAGATTAGAGACGGTGAAGGCTGAGCTGAGGGACACACACACACACACACATACTGCACAAATTTCCTGCACAGGGCCTCTAGTTAATTATGTTAAATTAAGACTTTAAACTTCTTTTTTTTAAATTGTTTTCTTTAAATAAATCTATATTGTTCATATTATTACAAATGTTCCTCATTTTTTTCCCTCCACCAGGTAAACTTCTATTTACATTTTACACATATGTTCCAAATGTGTGTTAAACATGGAAAACCGACCACAAACCCATTTCCTCTTCTCTTCCTTTTAGAAATACCTCATTAGAGTTAAAGACAAATAGAAGGTAACTCATAATACAGGATAAACAGGGGATGCTGTTTAGCATTTGAAAGCTGACAACTAGGTAAAGGAGTGGTCATGCATGACCTGGCAGAACACAGGAAGCACAACCTTGGTGCCCATAAAGAGTGGCATGGAGGGGAAGAAGAAAGCCAGTTTATCTGACAGAACCAAGGCCAGTTCAGAAATCAGAGGCTTGGCTCCAAACTCTTGCAGTGATGCCTGTCAGTTAATACAAGTCCTGCTCACTCCCGTTGCTTCCAATTAGATCTATGGGACGGCCAGGGAACATTACACATCTAAGGAGAGCCAACTACTAAGGGATCAAAACAGGAAGAATACAATTAATGGGAGTGATGAAATTCAGAAGCAAAAGAAAACTTTAAAAATTATTCTTACTCGACTTCAGAAAAACAAAAACAAAAAAATTGCATTTGGGAAATAGCCAAATACAAGAAGAATGAGAGAGTATAAAAGAACTCTCTAAATTAAAAATATAGGCAAGACAAAGAATTCAATAGGAGGGTTGGAGCATAAGTCAAAATCTATAGAAAGTAGAAAAAGACAAAATAAAAAACAGGAGGGGTGGGAAATTAGACATCTGTGTAGGAACACTGTTCTGAAAATTCCAACTTCTGAGTAATAAGAATCACTAGACAAATAAGTAGAAAAATAGCAAAAACAAACAACAAAACAATTAACTGAAAGGAGAAAAGATCTGCAGACTTGATTGTCAAAATAAAATGAAAAGCTGCATACCAAATTATATTATACAATTTCAAAATCTCAGCGACAGACAAGGTACTAAAAGCTTCCAAAGTAGAAAGATTTGGGGTGAAAATCACAAAAATTGGTAATAACAATGCATCAGACAATGTCAACAGATTTAAGAGCAACACTGTAAATGAGCAACACTGTAAATGTCTTAACCCCCAAAAAGAAGTTTCAACCTAAAATTCTATATTCTATAAAATAGGATCTAGAAAAATGTCTGCTCCTGTCCCATTTCCCAGGGAAATGTGCTCCAGTAAACAAGGGTTATAACAAGACAGAAGGAGACACAGAATCTAGTGCACAGGAGAGCAGTTCTGTGAGGTCCCAGATGACTTCGAGGAGACATGCCAGGAAAATAGGCACAGAGCAGGCTTAGGGAAAACCAGTCTGTAAAAGAGGAGGACAACGAAGACTGGGAAGGATGTTTCCAAGAAAATTTGAAATAGATGTGTTTAGTAAATGGAACATTTTTTATAGGCATGTGGAAATGTCAACATTTGAAGAAAAAATAGCTATTTGAAACAAGAAAGTGCATATAGTCAGGAAATTAATTACACTCACACACTCACAATTGCTAAATATTAAATTAATATAGCATAAATGTAGTATTTTTGTCTAATACTCATACTTTTGTTTGATTACTAGATTGTTAGGCACAAAAAATTTGTTTTTTAAAGCAGGAAGACCAGCCTTCTGCTTATGCGAGATTATGTTGGCTAGAAAAATGAGGATTAAATCATCCTGGAGAAGTGTAGAAGTGCTAGGTTTAGCAATATTTGAGAAAAAAAATGAAGGTTATATAAGGAACAGGCACAGTCACGGGACTATATGGCTCACCGGTGGAAAGTATTTGCACAGTCATAGGAATGTAACATGGATTCTGACTCAATAAAACTGTGCTACATGTTGCGGGAACAGAAGGAGGGAAGACCGACGTGGAGTGAGAAAGCTAAGTTTTCACCTGCTAGGACGGAAAGTCAACAGACAGTGCTGAAAATCAAGTTAGCTCTTATACTTTTGTTAAAAAATAAAATTTTAAAATTAAGTTTTTAAAACATGTTATTGAAATTTAACCTGAGCGTCAAAAAACTTTTTAAAACGGGCCTTACTAAGCCAAAGACATTCCTGAAGACACATATTTGAACATTTGAAAGAAGAGATTTAGGAAATCAAAATAAGAGGTCCATTGTATTTTTTAGGAATCATGGCAAACAGCTTTTAAACCGAACCATTAACTTCTTAACTTTTCCACTGTTTACATACATGAATTACACCATCAGTCTTCCTCTTCTCTTGCTCTAAGAATAGAAAAGAATTAACTTATTAATTCTGATACAAATGACATAGAAAAAAGAAGCCTTGCTGGCTATCTGAAAGATCGATTACTAACATTCAAAATGAGATAAAATTTTATTCCACTTTTATAATATCCAACAACAAGGATCATTTAAATTACCTGGAAAGATGATGCCCATAAAGTAAGATCTAAAAACTTAGTTTTACTTTTTGACCAAAGATATATTCTTTATTAGGTACAAATGAAAGAATATCCCCACATTCAGAGGAAAATGGCAAAGCACATTAGACCAGGTGAGGAACTTACCAAATAGAAAAGCTTACCTCTTGCATATCAGGACCTCCGTAGTTGTGTCTAATCCTACCTTTGTACCCACCTCCTTTGAATCACTAACAGGTGACAGCTCTCAGAACCAGTTTCTGTCCAGCATCATTGGCCACATCCTTAACTCCTTATTGGTACTCAACTAAAATACCTGACTACAGAAATAGCTGGGTTTCTACTTCACTGAAAAGTAACCTATTTAAATTTGAATTTAATCAGTATGTGATAACATATCTACATAGAACCTTTGAACATATCTACAGCATTTTGCTCTCACAAAGGCTAGGAGGAGAAGAAAAGAGTGTCTAGGACTGTGCTTTGTTCCACATACTCCTATGATGTGGGCTGGGCCTCCTGGGCACACATAAGCAAAATGACAACCGCATGGGAGAACATATTTGCCAATGTTGCATCTGGTAATGGGTTAATTTCCAAAATACATAAGGAACTCATACAACTTAATAAAGGGCTTTCTAATTTAATTTCATTGTGATCAGATATGATTCTGTCTATAGTTTTAGTCCTTTTCAATTTATCAAAGATTGTTTTACAGTTTACACTGTTGCTCACATCTTCCGGGCTTTATTTTCTGTCTTCTTGTATCAGTTATTGGTGATATGCTATAATATACTCAAATAAAACTGTGGATTGTATATTTCTTCATTTAATATTTTTTGTTTTAGAATTAACCCAATCCCTATCCCTATCCCCTGTTCAACTCTAACCCTAACCCTAGAAATAGCCCTAAACTTATTAATAACTTTATAACTAACCATACTCATAGCCCTAGGCTGAATCATTGCCCTATCTATTACACATTTCTAACCCTAGAACTTAAACTTAGTCACAACACTAACCCTAGTCCAAACCCTAGCCATAACCATAATCCAACCCTAACCCTAACCCTAAATCTAACTCATGTCTTCAGGATAATCCCTTGAAGTGGGATTTCTTTTTTTTTTTTTTTTTTTTTTTTTTTTTTTTGACATGGTCCCCTCCCCTCACAATATACAAGCAGAATAAAAATCACAATGTTTTACACACATTCCTTTTGCTTCACGAGTGGTCCAGAGACCCTGGGGGAAAGCAGTGGAACCCAGTTTAGAGTTGCAATGTAGACACGTAGAAATTAGATTTGTGGACTGTGACCCTTAAATAAAGGATCGAAAGCAGAGACAATAATATCTTCTAGTAGAGCCAGCTGGATTTGAAATTATCCTGAGGGAGCCGTGCTTTAGGGACAGCTGGTCTTGGTGACCTTGGCCTCCAGCCCCTTGAGAAACAGCATGTGTGCCTCTGATTCTATTATATTCAACAGTTAATATTGTTCCTCAGATTTTTTTTAAATTTCCTTGGTTTTTAGATTCACTTGTTGATAGTTACGTATTTGTTGTTCATAATTTTTATCTTTATTTACTTTCTCTTCTGAAAGAACCCCCTTCAGCAATTCATATAATTCTGGTATGGTGGTGATGAACTCCTTTAGCTTTTTTTTATTAGTGAAGCTCTTTATCTGACCTTCGAATCTGAGTGATAGCTTTGCTGGATAGATTATCTTTGGCTGTAGGTTCTTACTATTCATCACCTTGAATATTTCTTGCCATTCCCATCTGGCCTGCATGGTTTCTGTTGAGAAGTCAGCTGACAATCGTATAGGTGCTCCTTTATAGGTAACTACCTGCCTAGCTCTTGCTGCTTTTAATATTCTCTCTTTGTCTTTTGCTCTTGGAATCTTAATTATGATTTGTCTTGGTGTGGTCCTCTTTGGATTCCTTTTATTTTGAGTTCTGTGTGCTTCCTGGACTTGTAAGTCCAATTCTTTCCCCAGGTGAGGGAAGTTTTCTGTCACTATTTCTTTCAATATGTTTTCGATATCTTGCTCTCTCTCATCTTCTGGGACCCCCATAATTCTGATGTTGGATCGTTTGAAGTTGTCCCAGAGGTTTCTTACATCATCTTCAATTTTCTGGATTCTCTTGCCTTCTAGCGACTGCAGAGGAGTATCTTCTGGCTCTTTATGTTCCAAATCTTTGACTTGATTCTTGCGATCTTCTATTCTGTTTTTAGGACTCTGTATAATAGTTTTTATTTCAGACAATGTATTCTTTATTTCTTGTTGATCCCTTTTCATATCCTCATAAGTCTCATTTATTTTATCAGCCTTTTCTAGGAAACTCTTGAAAAACCTTATAAGTGTGGTTTTGAAGTCTATATCCAGTCGCTTTTTGTCCTCCATTTCTTTCGTTTGTGATCTATTTGGTTTAGGCATTTTCGCAGGCAGCTTTCCTGATGGGGCGGGGTTTCAGGGTGGAGCCTACAGCTTTGGCTTTCGTCAGCCCCGCCCTATGCGACTCCTGAGTCTCAGGGTCCTTCAGTGCTCGTTGCAAGCGCCTCTGAGAGAAAGGTGCCCTCGATCGCCTGCTACCAAACAGTCTAGTCTCTCCCCCAATGGTCCCGAAACTGGGGTTCAGTTCAGTTGGAAGTGGAGTTGGAGGTGGCGTTCAGAGCAGTCTGGAGCCCCTGTCTCCTTCCCACCAGGCAATCCCGCTGCACAGCCAACCGCTCCTTCTCTGCACGGCGCCGCCGGGACCTCCTTTCGCCTCTTCCCAGGGGTTCCACCTTTCAGCCCGGCTCCCTCTGTGTGAGCCTGGGTCCTCGGGGTCTGGCCTAGGCCTGGGGTTCAGAGCAGTCAGAATGGGGGCCAGCACAGTCGGAGCGTTTATCTCCTTCCCGCTAGGGAACGCCAGCCAGGCACTCCGCTCCCTCCTCTCCGGCTCCGTCCTCTCCGTGCGCCGCGTGTCTCCGTACCTTAGGCTTTTCCAGCTCCTCCGCGCTTCCTTCTGGTTTTCTCCTTGCTTCTCGTTGTAGAATTTCCAGTCAGTCAACTTTCCTGTAGTTCTGGGTGATGTCCATTTTATATTTTAGTTGTATTTTGTTGAAATTGTTGCGTGCGGCACGGCTAGGTGCCTACCCGAGCAGCCATCTTGGATTCTCCTGAAGTGGGATTTCTTGATGAATGCATCAGCAATTTTTGTGAGGTTATGCCAATGTTCCCTTCATAGGGTCTAACCATTTTGCATTTCCCCAACAATATATGAAAGTAACTGTTTCTTCACAACCTTACCAAAAAAATCTGTAAAATTTACAAATCTTCACCCAATGGGAAAAAGAATATATATATATATATGTTTCAGACAGGAAGAAAGAGGGAAAGATAGAAACATCAATGATGAGAGAGAATCCTTGACTTAATCAAGTCAGTCATTGCTTTATTTGATCCCTGCAACCCAGTCAAGTGCTCTGACTGCTAATTAAACTGAGATATCCTGGTTCATATGTCAATGCTCCTCTGTCCAAGGCATTCTTGGCTTTAAATGAAAGTCACCAGAGCAAACTCAATGAAATACATCAACTTATTTATCTATTAAAGTCATACTTTTTCATGACTTCCACTTTTATTCTTATTCATTATAATGAATTTATAGGATTGAGAGGTAATTATTGCTTCTGAGTTGTATACAATAATTTTGAATGGAAATCATCAAAACTGGAGTAAGTTAAGATGGGACCACTTTATGGAGAAACCAAAATCTATGAGCTGAATTCTAAAGAGCTGTGCAAGCACCACAGCAACTGAATTTGTCATACTTGTCACCTATAGTTCAGCCTCTTCTGTCAGTAGCTGAGTTACACTGTCATTTCATCAGCAATGTAGGGGGAGTATACATGGGCCTCATTTGTAATTAGAAGGGTCAAATGACATACACATTAAAGTGAATTGTAAATCTTAAAGAATTTTATAAAGGACCTATTTTGGTCTCTACACTATTATCTACTAACTAGGGACCAGTTCACAAAATTCGTCAAGAGTAGGCCTTCCTTCCCGGGCTGTCAGCACCAGCTTCCCTCTAGTACCCAGAATCCGGCTTCCCTCTAGCTGCCAGCAGGCACCTAGGCCCAGGACTTCCCTCACAGCCCCAGATTCATCAGGAAGGTTGTCTGGAAGGATGTCTAGTCTAATTAGCATATTACGTTTTTATTATTATAGACTAGATGCCCAATGCATGAAGATTCCTGCAAGAATGGGCCTTCCTTCCCCTGGCTGCCAGCATCACCTTTGCTCCAGCTGGAGCCGCCTTTTGGCCTTCCCATGCTGCCCAGAGGCCTGCCCCCAGCCACTCGGCACATGTGTATGCAAATTAACCCAGCATCTTTGTTGGGTTAATTTGCATACTCACTTCTGATTGGCTGGTGAGCATCACAAAGGTACACTCAATTTGCATCTTTCTCTTTTATTAGTGTAGATTAAAATAGATACCACCCATTTACTCACAGGCTTATCATAGAGCACCAAGCAGAGCATAAGTTTTAACAAATAATTATTTGCTTTTTGTATAAAACTACAAATTATTAATTCACATAATTTGCTCATTTTTTGCACACTATTTGAATAATGTGAAAAAAAGAGTATTTCCCAATTACAAAGCCATGTTCACCATCTGGGTAAATCCATAGCACAATTAATATAACTTTTAATACAACTAAGAGCTTAATAAAATTCAAGTGTAAATAAAATAAAAACTATAGGACATTTCATCTATGAAAAATAAAATATGGCATTAATTTTTTTCAAAAACATTTTGGTTGATTGATTGAGAGAGGAAGAGAGAGAGAGAGAGAGAGAAACATCAATAAGAGAGAAACATAGCACGCTGCCTACTAGATGGAGCCTGCAACCCAGGCATGTTGTTTTGACCAGGAAGCGAAGCAGCGACCTCTCAGTGCACACAATGATGCTCAACCAACTGAGCCACAGAGGCCAGGGCTAATCTGGCATTTAAATGAAACTAATGGACAAATGGGGTTTTAACATCTTCATCATAGAATGCTTTCTACTTCAAAGAACACAGTGTTCATTAGCCACTTTGTTACCCAGAATTGCTTTAAATCAACCTTTTCTCTCTTTTCCCTCTCTCCTCCCTCTTTCTACTCTCCTCTTCCCTTCCTCCTGTCCCCCATTTTAGTCCTTAGAACCTTCACCTCAACAGTCTGAAGGTTGAACAGTAATCTATTGGCAGAAAGGGAGCAGATACAGGGAGCCACAGAGACAAGCATTCTTGTGCAGGATCCGGCATCTTAATTCCCAAAACTTTATATTATAGATAATATTTGTTTGTCTTTAATTTTTTTTTAATTATTAACCAACAAACAGTCTCATGAACCACCAACCTCTCCTTTAGAAGAGGGAAGACTGTTAAGTAGCTAAATTAGGACAGCCATTTGTGTAAAAGTGGCGGTTTTGAAGTAATCAGAACACCATGGGTCCTCCTTTGGATAAAATATTAAACAAACAAAAACTATTCTCTGCAGCACTGGCAGTAACAGTTCACACTGTTCACTTATTGTATGTTTTTCTCCCCACAATTTTCTTTCCTTCTGTGTTCAAATTATAGTTGGAAGAAATAAGGCAGCTTCTATCTGGGAAACTGAAAACAGCTCACTTAACACCAAATAACTCTCCCATGTCTGTCTCTATTTTGAATTCAAAGAACCAATCCAAAATTGTTTATGTGTGAAATGTCCTGAGTATCAACTACCATAACAAGTGGGAACAAGGGTACCACCAAGCTCTTACCTGGTTCCTTCACACAGGTAACATCGGGATAGGTAAAAGCATGAATAAATAATGGATACTCAATATTAGGGTGTTAAAGTTTTCATTGAGAAAGGAAGAAGCTATACCCAAAAGTCTTTGCAAAGTCTCATGAAGACTAACTAGAGCTCTAAACAAGAATGGCTGAGCCAAAACTGGTTTGGATCAGTGGATAGAGCGTCGGCCTGTGGACTCAAGGGTCCCTGGTTCGATTCCGATCGGGGGCATGTACCTTGGTTGCAGGCACATCCCCCAATGTGGGGTGTTGCAGGAGGCAGCTGATCGATATTTCTCTCTCATTGATGTTTCTGACTGTCTCTCTCCCTTCCTCTCTGTAAAAGATTTATATATATATATATATATATATATATATATATATATATATATATAATATATATATATATATATATTTTTTTTTTTTTTTTTTTTTTTTTTTTTAAAGAATGGCTGAGGTCTGGGGTGAGGCCAGGCCCGGAGCAGCGGCTGCCAGGCTGGGAGCGGCCAGGCCCGGGGGAGCAGGCGGGGCTGGTGCGGCCAGGCCCGGAGCAGCGGCTGCCAGGCTGGGAGCGGCCAGGCCCGGGGGAGCAGGCGAGTCGGGTGCGGCCAGGCCCGGAGCAGCGGCTGCCAGGCTGGGAGCGGCCAGGCCCGGAGCAGCAGCAGCCAAGTCCAGAGCAACTAGGTCGGGAGCGGCAGTGACCAGACCCGGAGCAGCTGGTTGTGGAATGAACCAGAGCAACAGAGGCCAGGCCCTGAGCAGCCAGGCCCAGAACAGCTCGCTCCTTGCCTGCCCCTGCCCCACGGCTGCTTCTCAGACATGGCTGGAAACTTTCGTGGGAACTTGAGGGTCTGCTGAATCAAGTGATGAAGGCTTAGATCTGGATGTGTTGAGTTAGTTTAGGACTGGGGTGTTGATCTGTGAGTGCCTTGGGTGGGGCCTGGATGAGGCTGGTTGACCTAGTGGGAAATGTCTTTTGTGTGAAGTGTATCATTGGGCATGTGGAGGTATTATTGATATGAGAAAATGCTAAGTAACTGATTTACTATCTGAAAAGGGATTTACTATTGGGGAAATTGAGGGAAGAAGAGACTGAACATAAACTGCACCTATGGATGAGGACAATGGGGGATGGGGGGGGGACGGAGGGTGGGGTGGGAACCTGGTGGAGGGGGGAAGAAATGAGGAACCTTTGTAATAATATGAACAATAAAGATTGATTTAAAAAAAAAAAAAAAAAAAAAAAAGAATGGCTGAGGTCTGGGGTGTCTCAGACAAGTTTGAAAAATTAGAATAGGGAAAGACCTGGGCATTCAGATAGCGCAGAAAGGAAGATACCCGTTAGGTGCCACGGGGAAAGAATATGGGTTGGGGGTTCCAGGCACAGCCAGCCTTGGTCCCTAGTGTCCAGCCCTAAAACATGTCAGCTCCAGGCAAGGAGGAGCCTGAGGCTCTAGATCTCTCCCAGGGGTCCCGGGGAACAAGAAAATCCAGAGGTCCACCTAAGAGTGGACAGCACCCACCGCCTCCTTACCTTTGCGCATCTTTGGTTCAACGAGGTGCTGCAGGCCATGTAGCTCACTGCCTCCCCGACCCAACTTGGGTGATGGTGCTCCTGCCACCTTGTTTCTAATCCTCTCCTCAGAAACCTCTGTCTCTGTTGGAACTGAGCTCCGGCCCAGCTTGGGGCTGGGAATGGGATTGAGGCAAGAGCTCAATGTGTTCCCCATGGTGTGCCTCCACTTCTCCCTTCCGTCACCACATTTACTTGTCCCCCCAAACTACCCCGATTTCAGCAGTCCGGCCCTACAAACAATGACACTGCTGGTGGGGGTAGCCCCGGGGGCTGCACTCTTCAAGCAAGCCCAAACTGACTCCCCGAATTCCCTGGATGCTGGGCACAGGGCCCCAGAGGGGTTCAGGGCTCCCTCCCCACAAACTTCCCTCGGCTGCCCTGCTACTGCTTGAGTTGACTAGTCTGTGAGGGTGGCAACCAGCCAGACTTATGGAAAAGGGGTGGGGAAAGACCAGCGCTGGGAACTCTAACTGGTTCAGGAAGAGATCATCGCCAAAGCTCCTGCCTCTGCAGCCACCTCTCAACTGAAGACCATTCTGCTGGCAGATGCCACCAACCAGAACCTCTCTGATCCAATTTTAAGGCCGGCTGGTTGCTCCCCCTTTCTCCTCTCTTATGATGATTTCTATTTTCGTCTTACACCCAAGTCACCAATCTTTGGCTCCATCCACCCCATCTCAAGCCTTGCTGATACCAACTGCCAACTTGTTCCAACTGCCAACTGTCAACATTCCAACTGCACTCCCCTTTCTTGCTCTCTCTCCCTCCTTTCCTTTTGTCACCCTTTCTCTCTCCCCCACTTCCTCATTCCAGACTTCTCCTAGGGAATGAGAAAATGAAAGCCTCCTCTGATATCTGCAAATAAAATGTCAGGGAAGGGGACAATCTCTATTAATCAAACATGGGAACAAAGTTAATGGTTACTCCAGTCAATTTGGAAACCTCCTCTCTTCCTATCAAATCACAGGTTATGGCTGCATGAGCAATAATGTAGGTCAGTGTTGGCCAAACTTGGACCAGCACGCTCCTCTCAGAAGGCTTTTCTTAGCTACCAACACCTCTTATGTTACTGAGGGGTCCTCTCTCATGGAAAGAGCCCACATCAGTAACTTCCTCTAAGAATGCATGAGCTCATTTTTTGCTTCCTACTTGCTCTTTCCATGTCCTCACAGCCCCCTACCCAAGGCCTATTGACCCTACCAACATTTACTTATCATTCTTCTCTAGCTGCCTTTTGTTATTATTATTATTCATTGGAAACAAAAGATCAAACTGGCTTTCTTTCTCAAAGAACAATGAACCCATAAAACTGATTTTTAAAAGTCACATGCATTTAAGTAGGTGTGCCAGTTCAGCCCAGATTCTTGGGCTGATCTATTCTCGGGCTGAATTGACACTAAATTCAGGAAGTGTCACATCTATACACTCGATGCTCCACGTGCAAACTCCCAGGGCCTAAGAAGTGTAACAACAGTAGGGACATGGGCGTGGGTCCTCACTGACAAAAGGGCTTCAACGCCACCAGATTATACCTACGGCTACAGAGAAGTGTTGTCAGGTTTGAACAAAGATGATATCACTGTCCAATTAAGTCAATATTTATTATCTCCTCACTGGGCCATATCTGTCATATTCTATGAACCAACATTTTTAACAAATCCTCTGATAACTCCCTCATCATCTTGGAAAGAAGTGATTACATTAAATTGAGTGTGTGTGTGTGTATGTGTGTGTGTTCGCAAGAGTGTGCACATTTGTGGATTTAATTTTTGTTTCTTAAATACTGACATTTTGAAAATATCAAATAGCCAGGCCAGCATGGCTCAGTGGTTGAGTATCAACTAGGAACCAGAAGATCAGATTTTGATTCCTTATCAGGGCACATACCTGAGTTGGTTGGGGAATACATCCCCAGTAGGGGTGGGCAGCCAATCGATTATTCTTTCTCATCATTGATGTCTCTATCTCTTTCTCCTTCTCTTCTCTGAAATCAATAAAAATTTATATTTAAGAAAAATAAATAAATTATATTAAATAAAAAATAAAATATATCAGCCGAGACCGGTTTGGCTCAATGGATAGAGCATCGGCTTGGGGACTGAAAGGTCCCAGGTTCGATTCCGGTCAAGGGCATGTACCTTGGTTGCGGGCATATCCCCTGTAGGGGGCGTGCAAGAGGCAGCTGGTCGATGACTCTCTCTCATCGATGTTTCTAGCTCTCTATCTCTCTCCCTTCCTCTCTGTACAAAATAATAAAATATATTTAAAAAAATAAAATAAAATAAAATAAAATAAAATAAAATAAAATAAAATAAAATAAAATAAAAATATATCAAAGGGCCCTGGCTGGTGTAGCTCAGTTGGTTGAGTGGTCACCAGTTCAATTCCCTGTCAGGGCACACACCCAGTTTCAGTTTTAGCCCGATCAGGGTACTTCTCTCTCTTTCTCTTTCCTTCTTCTTCTTCTTCTTCTTCTTCTTCTTCTTCTTCTTTTACTTCTTCTTCTCTCTCTAAAAGTCAATATATAATAAACAGCTCAGTCAGTGTGGCTCAGTGGTTGAGTGTCGACATATACTGGTAATCCAAGAGATTATGTTTCAATTCCTGGTCAGGGCACAGGAATTGAAACATAATTGGCTTGATACCCAGTAGGGGATGTGCAGGTTGTGGGCTAGATGCCCAGTAGGGAATGTGCAGGAGGCAGCTGATCAGAGATTCTCTCTCATCATTGATGTTTCTATCTCTCCCTCTTCATCCCCTCTGAATTCAATAAAAACATATATTTTAAAAAGAAACACATGTTTAAAATAATAAATAATTTCTAAATAAAATATACCAAGGAGAAGAACATGGAACATCTGTAATAATGTCAACAATAAATTAAAATAAAATAAAACATACCACAGAGGAGCATTTACGTAAGATCTTGCTGCCTAACATATGTCATCAGTTTGGCTCAAATAAGCTCTTTAAAATTCAAATATATATATAAAGTCACAAATTCTATAACCCTATTTTTGAATTTCTTTTTCTTTCCAATCTCTCTCTGTGTCTTTTTCTGTTTGAAAGAGGCCTAATCACTTCTTGACCAGTGAAAGGCCCTCTGAGGACATAGAAAGGAGGCAAGATGACAAGTGGGGAAGAGTCTTTCATTTTACATCTTTACTTAGACAACAAAATGGTGTGGAAGTCCCAAAGCTTCAGATGGTCTTCCCAGACTAATTGGTTTCTGAACTCTCAGAGGGGCAGGCTTCCAAGAGGCACCAGCCGCACACGGTGACAGTGGGTCTAAATATGTATCTTTACTATGAATCCAAAGTACACAAAACTGAACATTTCCCCATCACCTTTTATCCCCTCTGTGCCCTCTTCCACCTCCACCCATCCCCCTTCACCCTGCAATCACCACACTGCTGTCCACCGCCATGAGTTCCTGAGTTCTCTCTCTCTCTCTCTCTCTCTCTCTCTCTCTCTCTCTCTCTCTCTCTCTCTCTTTCTCTCTCTCTCTCTCTTTCTCTCTCTCTCTCTCTCCCTCCCCCACCCCCTGAACCCTCCTTCCACTCTCTCTCAAATAAATTTATTCTTGGGTGACTATTTAGAATCTACTGGAGCACAGGTTCCAGATCTGGTTAGTTAACTGGAAATCTCAGGGGGAGGGGGAGGGGAGCAATATTTTAAGCTGCCCTGATAAAGCTAATGTGCAGCCAGGGTCAAGAGACTGACAAAAAGAAAATTACAATATGGTAGAATGTGTGTTAAAAGGGTTCATGGCAGCCCATAACCAAGCCCTCATCCACAGGAAGTTTCCCAGGGGAACGCTGTCTAAACAGAGACCAGGCTTTGAACAGGAGTCCGCCAGCGAACAGCATTCCAGGAGAAGAGGAGGAATAGACAAAGAGAGGCCCAGAGGCAGGAGAGAGAGTTAGCTATGTTCACGGGATGACGCACAGACCAAAGCAGTAACAGTGAGAAAGGGAGAGGAAAGCTGAGGCCCTAAGGTGCAGGACCCATGAAAGGGACAGAGGGGAGTGGCTCCAATCTGCAAGGCACTGGAGAGCCATTGAGTGCTTTAAGCAGAGGAGTGGCACAAACCAACATGCACTTAGGAAGATCCTGAGGAGGAAAATTGGAGGGAATAAAAGTGGGTGAGGTGAGACCTCTTTGGAGAGACAATGGAGGCTGGGCCAGGCCCAGCAGGGGGTGCAGAGAAGGGAAGTGCCATCGAGGAAGTAAAATCCACGCACTTGTTAGTGGATTGGAGGTGGGAGAAAGGATGAACAAGAAATTTCCAGGATTAGCCCCGACCAGTTTGGCTCAGTGGATAGAGCGGTGGCCTGCAGACTGAAGGGTCCAGGGTTCAATTCCAGTCAAGGGCATGTACCTTGGTTGTGGGCACATCCCCAGTAGGAGGTGTGCAGGAGGCAGCTGATCGATGTTTCTTTTTCGTTGATGTTTCTAACTCTCTATCCTTCTCCCTTCCTCTCTGTAAAAATCAATAAAATACGGTGTTTTTTTAAGAAAAAGAAAAATTTCCGAGATTGGCTCCCAGAAAGGGACTCCAGACCACCCCCTCTGGCCTCCACTTTGCAGCCTCCGAGTTAAGAAGGGAGTGAACATCCACAAGGCCCCCGTGTTGAGTGGCGATGGTCCTTCATGCAGCCAGAGCAGGAGGCGGAAGGGGGAGCCATGCTCACTTTCTCCAGGCTCAGGAACGCCAGCTCCTCTAGATCCCCAGGAAGTCTGTTGAACTCTGGGCCTTCCAAACACTGCGAGTGTTGCCACCCTTCAGAGTCCTCCCTGCCTCCAGCGCTTTCCCTCTGGCTGAGACTGCGGCGAGGCCAGACTGAGTCCCATCCTGTCTCCAACAGTTATCAGCTCTGTGACCTCAGGAAGTCGGGTAACTTCTCTTCATCAGCTTCTTCATCTGTGAAAGAAAAGCATGAAAATATCCGACAGGAATGCAAAGGCTTTTGCTACGGCAACTCGGTGACCCTTAAAAATGTACATGCCCTTTGACCCAGAAATTCCAGGGTAGGATTCTGACCTAAGGAAATATTGACACATATGTGCAAACACACACACACACACACACACACACACACATACACACCGCAGTTTGGAAATCGCCACACTGGGCTCGCTGCAGCCCTGGAGCAATGAAAAACCTCAGCAATCCGCATAACACTTGGAAAGTTACGCAGTCCTTTGAACGAGGGAGGTCACCCTCTGTGTCTGGGACTGGAAGGGCACACAGCAAACTAAGTGGCCTCCTCTGGGGAGGAACGGGATTGAAGTGGTGGAGGAGGGAAGGCACGTGGCTGTTTCAATTTTCACTCTCCATGCTTCTGTCTCGGATGTTTTTTTTACTTATAATAAGCACAACTTTTATGATGTCTTTCAATGTAATGATTTTTTTTTTAACCTAATGCCTCCTGAACGCACACTCTATGGCTTGTCCAGTTGGAAATGCGCCTTGCACGTTAAAGCCAACCAGTCTACTCATGTTCCCTCGGCTACAAAGCTCTCCACACTGTGGCCTCTTTGTCCCTTTTCCTGATCATAAATAATGCCGCTGGGCATGGTGCCGCGAAGAAAGCCAGAGCTGCAGAAGCATTGGGATTACCCTTCCTGTCATTCCCGCTTGTTGGTCAGGAGCGGTCTGAGTCCTGCGGCTGCGGGCCAGGCTGCTTCCTCCCACGAGGTGCCACTGAGCCAGCACCACGGCCACCCTCTCTCCACCTCTGTCTGCTGTGACCCCCAGCCGGCCCAGAGGCCCCACCAGCCTTGGGAGTGCCGCCTGGGCATCTGGCAGTAGATCCTTTGATAACGGAGGGAGAGTCCTCTGTTCCTCTTCATTCTGGGCAAAGGTCTGTTGTTTCTCAGGACAGCAGGTCCTCTTTGCCCCACAAATGGCCATCACTATGGGGCCCGGCCTCACCAACTAATGTCAGCGCCTTCGTGCCGTGGTCAGCAAACTGCGGCTCGAGAGCCACATACGGCTCTTTGGCCCCTTGAGTATGGCTCTTCCACAAAATACCGTGGCCTGGGCGAGTCTATTTTGAAACAGTGGCGTTAGAAGAAGTTTAAGTTTAAAAAATTTGGTTTTCCAAAGAAATTTTAATCATACTAATGCGTTTGCCCAGATCCCCTCCCACGTGCCACCATAAGGCATCCGGGCCAGGGGGTCTGAGGTCCGCTCTCCTTCCTGCAGAAGCTGTGGGACTTCTCTGTGGCTCAGCCTTCTGGCCCAAGAGGCAGCTCCTCCCCAAGTGTGCATGGCACGCTTACTCCGAGGACAGCTCTGTGTCTAGAGAAAAAGAGGTTTCACAGCCTCTCAGAAATGGGGCATCAGTAAAATTACTTTTTCCAGTTGGTTCTTAAATGCATACATGTACAGTTTTTTTTAAAATATATATATTGTATTGGTTTCAGAGAGGAAGGGAGAGGGAGAGGGAGAGAAACATCAATGATGAGAGAGAATTATCGATTGGTTACCTCCTGCACACCCCCTACTGCCAGCAACTCAGGTATGTGCCCTGACCGGGAATTGAACTGTGACCTCCCGGCTCATAGGTCATTGCTCAACCATTGAGCCATGCTGGTGGGGCAAAATGTAGCTTTCTTTTCTTGTGAGTCCACACCAGCAGATGGGGAGCGGGGAGCCCATAAAAGGCAACTCAGTCTCTTCCTGCGGGAAGCAGTCTCCTCCAGCTCCATGGGCTTCATACAGCACCTCCCCACCCCTGCCGGAAGAAATGCTCAGTCTTTGGGGTTCTTTTTCTTTTCCTCCTCCCAAGGAGGGGCAAGGCCGGGGGCTAACCTGCCTCCACCCGTGCTGCATCTGCCTCGGAAGCATCTGCTGCTCCAACCCAGGGTCTCTTTCCTCGGCTGACTTCCGGACTTGGCAGCTTACCTGAGATCACTTTCCCTAAATCACTGAGTCCTCTTCACAGCGCCCATTGACCCCAGCAGTGGCGACACCCTCGACACCCTCGGCCCTGCAAGCTTATCATCCAGCCCCTCAGGCTGCTTCCATATCTCCTCCTGGAGCCCGGAGGGGTTCCTGAACACCGAGAGGAGGCCAAGCTGCCTGATCTCTGTGGCGGATCTGTGTGTCAGATTGACTAGCTGCAGTCCCCAACTGTTTATGAAATATGTACCTCTGTCGGGCAGCATGATAAATGTTATGAAACAACGATGAGGCTGGGTGAGGCTCCGGGTACATGGGGAGAGACATTAGCTCAGTGCCTAGCACGTTGTGTTAGCTATTTCTGTTAATGTCACTATGTCACCCAAGCCAACTGGAGGCCTTTCTCTGTCACCCACTACATCCCACCCACCACAGCCTAATTTCCATGGTGACTAACTCTCAAAGTCTTCAGCCTCTTACCCCCGCTGCCACTCTGTGAGTAAGTCTACCCTCATTACCTGGGTCGCTGCAGCCATCTCCTAACTAACCCCCCTGCACCCATCAATCCATGGATAACGCGGTAGCAGCAAGCACATACGTAGCCTTCACTCTGTGCTGTTCTAAGCGTGCAGCCATAGGCAGGGCTTACTATTGCTGTCAGCACCATTTTACAAACGAGAACACCGAGGCACAGAGGGGCTGCGTGCAGGCCACCCTCTGCAGTCCCTCTCCGCCTGCTTCTCTGTTCCTCCAAACCTCACTTCTGTGGAAATTTGTAACATCATAGTTTCAATTCCTTACTCCTGTCACCGAGAATCGTGAAACCGTGGGCCAGTTCCTGCAGTTCTGTCTTGGTCAACTTGGACTGTTTAGCAAAGCACCATGAGCATTTGCTTCTCGCTGTTCTGGAGGCTGGGGCATCCAGGGACCAGCAGATCCAGCTCTGGGTGAGGGCCTTCTTTCTGGCTTGTAGACAGGCGCCTTCTCACTATGCCCACATGGTCTTTCGTGTGTGTGTGTGTGTGTGTGTGTGTGTGTGTGTGTAGGCATGGGAGTGAGAAGAGAGAGATCTCTTCCTGTTCTTATAAGGACACTAACTATTATATATGAGAGCTCCAGCCACCATCTAATGACATCACATTGGGAGTTAGGGCTTCAATAGGTGTTCTTCAGAGACACAAACATTCAGTTCATATCAAGCACCCTAGGCCCTTGTGTCCACAGCAGAAAGTGGAACTGGTATACTTCCTCTAGAGTTTGTCCTCAGAGCCCAACAACCTACCGTGTTTCCCCGAAAATAAGACCTAGCTCATGGAAAGATAAGACATCCCCTGAAAATAAGACCAAGAGCAACTTTGGGAGAAAAAATTAATATAAGACACTGTCTTATTTTCGGGGAAACAGGGTAGTAGCAGTTGTGGTTATTGAGATAGCACAAGTAACACATGTAAGACTGGCCCTGGTTGGAGTGTCTTCCCGTCCACTGAAGGTCACTGCTTCAATTCCTGGTCAGAGCACACGCCCAGGTTGCTGGTTCAATCCCAGTTGGTGTGTATTGGAAGCAACCCATTGATGTCTCTCTCTCTCACTCTCTCTCTCTCTCTCTCTCTCTCTCTCTCTCTCTCTCCCTCCCTCCCTCCTTTCTTTCTAAAAACATATCCCCCCATGAGGATTAAAAGAAAAAAAATTTTTTTTTTAAACATGTAACACCAAGCCTGCCACACAGTAAAGATCCAATAGTCGGCTATGGTTACTAGTGGCATTACACATTCCTAAAGATTCAGCTCAGTGTCCTCAGCCTTGTGAATCAGTCGCACCACCACCAAATCCGGTGCAGACTCATGCTGCTGTACCCATCGCCTGTCACGACATCTATTTATTTACGTGACGGTTTTCCGTTACAGACCGTCCCAGGCCAAGAGGCCTTGGAACCCCCTGCACCTGGCCTGGTACTCAGCACCCGACAGGCTCCCCGGAAACACTTGTTGAATAAATACATGAGCCGTGGAAGAATGGGCCATGTCAGGGGAAGCTCATACTCCCAAGTGAGTGCTCCCTGGTTTACTCAACCGATTACAATAGTCATTGTTAGGTGCTCAGGGGGCAAGAATTCATCTCTCTGCACCAGTTCACAGAGGGCTGGGAGTCACAGTTCCTGTTCTGCACCAAACTCAGTGCCTGAGCTGTCATCTGACTTACATGTTGGTGGGTAATATGAGCTGAATTGTGATCCCCACAAAAAAAAAAAAAAAAAAAAAAAAAAAAAAAAAAAAAAATCCATCTGTTAAAGTCCTAACTCTATACCTCAAATGTAACTGTATTTAGAGACAAGGCCTTGAAAGAGGTGATTAAGTTCAAATGAAGCCATTGGGATGGGGCCATACTCCAGTCTGATTGCTGTCCTTGTAAGAAGAGGACACTAGGCCACAGGGAGACATCTGGGAGGTGGGCACATAGAGGGACAGCATGTGAGGGCGGAGCAACAAGGTGGCCATCTGCAAGCCACGGGAGGAGAGAGGCCTCTGAAGAAATCACACCTGCCAACACCTTGGTTTTGGACTTCTAACCTCCAGCCTGGGAGGAAACAGATGTCTGTTGTTTAAGCCGACTGGTCTCTGGTATTCTGCTAGGCAACCCGAGCTGAATAATAATACCCAGGGCAAGGCCCAGTCCTGCCACTTCCATATCTGGAAGCCCCCCTTAACTTCCTGGCAGGCCTTCACCATTCAAATATCACCTGATCTTTTTTTTTATTTTTTAATATTTTTATTGATTTCAGAGAGAAAGGGAAGAAGGAGAGAGAGATTAAAAACATCAATGATGAGAGAGAATCATTGATCAGCTACCTCCTGCATGCCTCCCACTGGGGATGGAGCCCACAACCCGGGCACGTACGTGCCCCTGACCGGAATCGAACCTCGGACCCTTCAGTCCGCAGGGAGACTCTATTCACTGAGCCAAACAAGCTAGGAGCAAATATCATCTGATCTTAATTTCAGGATCATTTTCCTGCACCCTCATCACTACATCCTTCCAACAACCCTGCCCTTTAACATTGCCAGAAACCTCTTTTGAAACTTTAGTTAGCGTGATGCTCAGGAGCATTTGCTGGGTGACACGGGATGATGACAATAGAACAATACTGAGACTGGCTCAGAAATCACGACAGTGGAGAATTAGCATAGCGCAGGGCAATTATAACAATAAACCCAAGGCGTGGACTTGCATAATACGCCTACAAAATGCTTTCAGATGCTTTATCTCACTGATCCTCATGGCAGCTCAGTCATTATCCCTGCTTCCTAGATGAGGAAGTTGAAGCTCAGAGAAATGAGTGCCGCTCAGGGCCCAGGGCTGCAGGTAGGAGTGTCGGCACAGGGCACCAAGTCGCCTGGCCACATGCGCCACCCAGGGTGATTCATTACTATGGCCACACTTTCATTACAAAAGGGGCTTTCCCGCGAGAGCACACGGTTAGCACCAGAGTCCTTCCTGGAAATGCAGGAATAGTAAGGAAAACCCTTTCTTTTTCTACGCGGCTGTTGTAAATTAATACTTTCTCCCCAGTGAACTGCCGATTGTCTTCCATAAGGTTTAATTGGAGGGAAGCCTAGAAATGTGGCTCTAAGCCAGAGAGCAACATATTGTATAAAAGAGACAGAAAAAAAAGAGTATGAATACTGAAATGAGCAGAGTAACTAAAAAGAACATGGCAATTTTGCCTGTTCTTTAAGGAGGAGGATTAAAAAGGAAATGTAGTAATGCAGAATGAGCCATTTAATTTCATGCAAATGAAATAGAAGTCAGAAGTGAATGAAAATGGGTAAAGACTGCAGACACGAAATTAGAAACAGAACATACTGCACAGACACTTGCTCGGGTTTTGTTTGTTTGTTTTCGCTCGTTTGCAGCATTGTTGGGAGAGGGCCCTTCTGCAGACCCAGGCAAGAGAGGCTGGCTGGCACTGTGGAGGCCCTCCTTCCACACACAAGCTTCATGCAGGCCCTGGGCACACACTCCCTCTGCTCTGTATCTTGGGAGCTAAGGGTGACTGCCCTTCAATGCCAGAGAGGCCTGTGGGCCGCCCCACTGCCCGCACAAACAGTAACATGCTCCTGTGTTTCGGAATGGTTGAAGGGATGAACGTACTTAGCTGGATGCTTTTGTCACTCAAACCTTTTCTCTCGTAGATTCTTGCACAACCAGGACCCCCAATAATACCAAGTGCCCATGTCCTTGCTGGGTTTTATCAAATGCTTTTTCCGCATCCTTTTTAATATATATATATTTTTTAATTGATTTTTTATAGAGAGAGGAATAGAGCTAGAAACATTCATCAGCTGCCTCCTGCACACCCCCCACAGGGGATGTGCACGCAACCAAGGTACATGACCTTGACTGGAATCAGACCTGGGACCCTTCAGTCCATAGGCCAACGCTCTATCCACTGAGCCAAACCAGTTAGGTCTGCTTTTTCCATATCTTATTGATATGATCATGTGGTTTTTATCCTTCAGTTTGTTTATGTGGTATATCACGTTTATTGATTTGTGAATTTTGTACCAACCTTACATCCCCAGAATAAATCCCACTCCATCATGGCATATGATTTTTTTAATGTATTGATGTATCTGGTTTACTAATGTTTTGTTGAGGATTTTAGCACCTATGTTCATCAGGGATATTGACCTGTAATTTTCTTTCTTTGTAGTGTCTTTATGTAGTTTTGGAGTTAGGATAATGCTGGCCTTGTAAAATGAGCTTAAGAGTTTTCCTCCTTCTTGAATATTTTGGAATAGTTTGACAAGGATACATGTTAGTTCTTCTTTGAATGTTTGCTAAAATTCACCTGTGACACCATCCAGGACTTTTATCTGTTGGGAAATTTTTGGGTTTTTTTCAATATTTTTTATTGATTTCAGATAAAGGAAAGGATAGGAAGAGAGAGAGTTAGAAACTCCAGACAGGTAGTATTTTTATTATTGCTTCAGTTTCCCTGGTTGATACCTGTCTATTCAGATTTTCTGATTCTTCCTGATAGAATTATGGAAGATTGTATGTTTTTTAGGGATTTATCCATTTCGTCCAGACTGTCCAATTTGTATGTAGTTGTTCTAATATTTTCTTAAAATCATTTGTATTCAGGCTGGCGTGGCTCAGTGGTTGAACACAACCTATGAACTGGGAGGTCACAGTTTGATTCCTGGTTGGGGCACATGCCCCAGGTTTAGGCTCAATCCCCAGTGTGGGGTGTGCAAGAGGCAACCAATCAATGATTCTCTCTTGTCATTGCTGTTTTTTTCTCCCTCTCCCTCTCGCTTCTTCTCTGAAGTCAATAAAAGTATATTTTTAAAAATCATTTGTATTTCTTTGGTGTTAGTTGTTACTTCTCTTTCATTTCTGATTTCATTTATTCAGATTCTTCTTTCTTGATGAGTCTGGTTAAAAGTTTGTCAATCTTTTTTCTTTTTTCTTTTTTGCCTTTTTTTTTTTTTTTTTTTGCCTTTGATCATATTTTTATTCAAAATTAGCTGTCCAAAGTGATTTGACCTTTATGGAATAAACAATTTTAAGTTTATGCCACGGGCTTCTTCTCCTCTGTGGTGGGTTTTTTTTCTGCGGGCTTCTCAGCTGCTGGTTTCTTGGTAACTGCAGCCTTTTTCCCCACCAAAGGCTTCTTCTGCTTCTCAGGGCCCACAGCCTTCTTTCCTTTCTTCCCACCACAGGCTTTTTGCCTGGAACCCCCTCCTCATCTGATTTGGCTTCTAGTGCTGCTGCTGCTTTGTCCATCCGAAGCTTGTGGTTCTTGGCCTGACGAAGAATGGTGTTCCGGTGCATGGTCTTTGCATACGGGTTCAGCTTCAACAAGACTCTCAGGTTTTCCAGTGGATTCTTCTTCAGGACTCTGCGGTGAATCTTCTTGCCTGGTGCACGCAGGGCTCTTTGGATCTCTGGGCTTTTCCGGATTCTGCTCAGGTCTATGCTGAGCATCCTGTGCATGGGAAGGCTGCAGTTACTTTTGAGGGAGGCAGCTCTACGCGAAGGGCCATACAGCTCATCTAACTTGCGGAAAGCACCTTCAGTCCAAATGCAGAAGCGGCCCACATGCCCTCCAGGTGCAAGTTTCAAAATGTTCAGTTTGCTAACATTAAGCAGAGTGATTCCAGGGATGTTTCTGAAGGCTTTGATGAAACCGTTGTCCTCGTTATAGATGATACAAGGTCCCCTGCGCTGGATATGATGTCGGTTTCTCATTTTGCCAGCCCTCATTCGCTGAGGGGCACAGA
This sequence comes from Pipistrellus nathusii, assembly GCA_963693515.1. Classification (NCBI taxonomy): domain Eukaryota; kingdom Metazoa; phylum Chordata; class Mammalia; order Chiroptera; family Vespertilionidae; genus Pipistrellus; species Pipistrellus nathusii. Next base: position 47,517,519 of record OY882869.1, read on the forward strand.
CCTTTTTTATATCGTTCCAGGCCTTAAGTTTCTTAAGAAGCAAAACAGCCTCCTTGGTCTTCTTGTAGCCTTCAACTTGATCTTCAACTACCAAAGGAAGTTCAGGAACTTCCTCAATACGGTGACCTTTAGACATGACCAGTGCTGGTAAGGCTGAGGCGGCGAGGGCAGAGCAGATGGCATATCGTTTCTGTGTTGTGTTTACCCTGTGGTGCCAACGGCGCCAGGTTTTGGTTGGTGCAAACATGCAGCCCCTGGACACATATTTCCAAAAGCACCCTGGCCAGAGCGATGAGTTCCACCACCTCGGACTTTGGGAATTCGAGCCACAGCTCTGCCAGTTCCCCAGGACTTGCACTGGTTTGATGACCTGCCAATTCACTGACAGCATAAGGCTGTCTATTGTTTGTGCACAAGATGGTGTGAACAAAGTTCACAATATCTGGTGGAATGGGAGCCTTGAACACAGCAAGCAAAGTGACATTTTTGCCAGATGTTTCCCCCTTTTCAGAGTTCACAGATATCAGTGGACAAGCACACGCCGTGGCGGAGAGAGGAGAGGGCCAGGCTCCTCTCTAAAGTTTGTCCATCTTGTTTATCTTTTCAAACCTCTTGGTTTCATTGATCTTTTGTATTGTTTCTTTTTGTTACTCTATTTCATTTGTTTCTGGTCTGATCTTTATTATTTCCTTTCTTCTGCTCACTTTGGGCTTTGCTGTTCTTTCTCTAGTTCATTTAAGTATGATTATTTATTTAAGATTTTTCATGTTTCTTGAGGAGAACATATAATGCTATGAATTTCCCTGTTAGGACTGCTTTCACTGTGTTCCATAGATTGTGAGTTGTTTGTGTTCTCATGTTCATTTGTTTCAAGATATTTTTTTTTTATTTCTTCCTTGATTTTATTGTTAACCCATTCATTGTTTAGTAACATGTCATTTGGCCTCCATGTCTTTGTGTGTGTTTCAGTTTTCTTCTAGTGACCATTTCTTCAGTTTTCTTTCTTTCTATGGTCAGAGAAAATGCTTGATATGATTTCAGTTTTCTTTTGTTCCATGTGCACTTGAAAGGAATGTATGGCCTGCCTCTGTGGGGTGGGGTGTCATTTAAGGCTGTTGTTTCCTTGCTGGTTTCCTGTCTGGAAGATCTATCCATTGATGTCAATGGAATGTTAAAATTCCCAATTATGGCTGTGTTACTATCAATCTCTCCCTTTATGTCCATCAAGATTTGTTTTACAGATTGAGGTATTCCTATGTTGGGTGCATACATGTTTACAAAGGTTATATCCTCTTGTTGGACATTATGTAGTGTCCTTCTTTGTCTCTTACTATAGCCTTCATTTCAAAGTCTATTTTGTTAGATATAAGTATTGCCACCCCAGCTATTTTGTCTTTTTGATTTGCATAAAATATCTTTTTCTATCCCTTTACATTTATTTAATCTGTGTATATCTTTCATTCTGAGGTGAGTCTCTTGTAGACAGCACATATATGGCTTTTGTTTTCTTATCCATTCAGCTATCCTATGTCTTTTATAATAATTAGAGCAATTAAGCCATTTGCATGTAAGTGATTATTGATAGATACTTATTTCTTTCTATTTTATTTTATTTTTAATTATGTTCTTGGTTCTTCTCCTTCTTAAGAAGCCCTTTAACATTTCTTATAATAATGGTTTGGTGGTCCTTTAGCTTGTTTCTTCTCTTGAAAGCTCTTTATTAGTATTTCTCCTTCAGTTTTAAATGATAGCCTTACTGATAGAGTAGTCTAGGTTGTAGTTCCTTGCTTTTCATCATTTTGAATATTTCAAAATCTTCTGGGCTGAAATGTTTCTGTTGACAAGTCATCTGACAGTCTTATGGGCACTCCCTTTTAGGTAACTAACTGTCTTTCTCTTGTCACTTTTAAGATTCTCTGTCTTTAACCTTTGTGGTTTTAATTATGATGTGTCTTGGTGTGGGCCTCTTTGGGTTCATTTTATTTGCTTCTTGGACTTGAGTGTCTTTCCTACACAGGGTTAGGGAATTTTTTGGTCATTATTTCTTCAAATAGGTTCTAGATCCCTTACTCTTTCTGGTACCCTAAGATGTTATTAATCTTCATATTGTCCTAAAGTGCCTTAAAGTATCCCCTTTTTTTAATTCTTTTTTAATTTTTGCTTCCCTGAATGGGTGATTTTTTTTATACCTTGTCTTCCAAATCACTGATTCAATCCTCTGCTTCATGAAGCCTACTATTTATTCCTCCCAGTGTATTCTTGATTTCAGATATTGTATTCTTCATTTCTGACTGGTTCTTTTTTTAAGGTTTTTATGTCCTTTTTCATGCTGTTGAGCATCCTTATAATCACTGATTTGAATTCTATAACTGACATATTGTTTGCCTCTATTTCATTTAGCTCTCTTTTTTTTCTTTTCTTTTAAGATTTCTCCTGTTCTTTCACTTGGGGACTGTTTCTCTGTCTCCCCATTGGCTACCTCTTTGTGCTTGTATCTATGTATTATATAGATCTGTTATGACTCCCCGTCTTGCTAGAGTGGCCTTATATAGTAGGTGTCCTGTGGGTGTTTCAGGAATGTCCCTTGTGTGGGCTATGTGGGCCCACCTGTTGTTACTGAGTCCTGATTGCTATTGGCCTGTTTGTACATGGAGTCAATCCTCGGGCTGGTTGACTGTGAGACTCAACTGTGGTCATTGCATGTGAGTTGCTGTGCAGATGCTGAACATGGAGCAGAATTTGCCTCAGCAGGGTCTGGTGCCTGCTGAGATTCTCTTCTGTGTATGTTGCTTGTGAACCTTATTGGTTCCTGCTCTGATGTTGTCTGAGCTGGCCACTGGGTGTGTTGGTGTTGGGCCTCTTGGTGTCAGTTACTCTGGTGCAGGCCAATGTCAGATACTGCCTGTGACTGGCCCTGGGCAACATATTTGGATCTACAAGTGATCCACAGTTTGTGACTGCCTCTGCTGGGCTTGGGTGCATGTGGGAAGGGCCACGTCATGCACCAAGGTGAGCTTTTACCGGAGCCCAGGGGCAGGTCAGCAAAAGTCCTCAGGCACCCTGATAAAATCTGCCTCTTCCTGCCTCTGCCTGCTGGCTTCCTGCTAGGCTCAGTCACTGAAAGAGCCAATGGCAGTATTCAAGTTACATGAGGTAACTTCTCAGTGAGTCATTAGGTAGGGGTGCCTGGTGTTCACCAGATTGATATAGGTTCAGACTCAGTGCTGGTGTGGGTCTGAAACCACTCACAAATACCCCCAGTTATACCAAGCCCAGCTGTCACCCACTGGGTGCTTGCACATCTTTGTGTTGGGGCTGGGTCTCAGGAGTTCGTCAGGATGAGGCCAGCAGAGTTTATCAGGATCAAATAGACCTGATAACATTTAGCCATGTGAAGGGAGTGTCCAGCTCTAGCCAAGCATGTGGAGGGAAAATGACCCCTGTCCTAGAGCCACACAACTCTGTCCCAGACCGAGCTCAGCAGGGTGTGGCTTCCAAGTATAGGGAGTGTGGGGCCAGTAGATCTTCCATGAGGGGAAAGTGCCAGTCAGGCTTTTGGGAAGGTGGGAGTATGGCCCCCACCAGAGAGCCACACAATTCAGTCTGTTCCAAATTTTGTCCTGACCTCAGCAGGATGGAGCCACTAGCAGTTAGGTGAGGCGGACCCCACTGGAGCCCAGAGGGTGTGACTAGCAGATCTTCTGTGAAGGGGAAGCACCAGTCAAGTTCACAGAAGAGTGGGGAAAATGGTCCCCGCCCCAAAGCCACACAACTCAGTCACTGACAGCCCTGAGTTTGCCCAGACCTCTAAAATCTGACCAAGGCAGCTGACTCGACAGCAGGCCAGTAAGCTCTGCAGGGTAGGTGAGAGGGAGACCCAAGAGTGGGACTATTGCCTTCCCTCAGACTGATGCCACATAAAGGGGAGTATTCTACCCAAAAAGATGGCATCTGCTGTATGGGAGAAGAACTCAGCACAGGGATTCTAGTGGATGATTCTTCAGTTCTCTCCCCAGAGCCATAAACCCTAGACTCTCTTCTCATGGCTCTAGTCCTCTCTGCCTTCCTTCCACAGGAGCCCAGGGTTAGTAGCTGCAAATGAGACTTTGTGCACTGGCCCTTTAAGAGGGTGCCTGGTGCCCTGATCAGTCTGGCTCCCTTGGTTTTATGATATTAAATATTTAGACTCACAGTGGTATGTGAGTCTCCGTTGGTACTCTTGTCCTGGGCCCTGCAAACCCAGGAGGATAAAATTTAGGAGGAAGAGTTTGTAGTAGCAAACTAAATGTAGATCAATACGGCATGGATTAAATAACATATGATACCTCTGTATAATAGAATCATATGCAGCCTTTAATAAGGAAAAGCCAACTGGCTTGAAGCCAAATGGCTAAGTTTAAATCCTGTCTCTTCTACTTACTAGATGTGTGATCTTAGTTATTTAACCTTTCTGTGCCTCAATATCTTCATCTGTAAATAGGAAAGTATTAGTACTTTGCTCATAAGACTGCTGTGACATTAAAGAATCAATACGTGTAAGGTACTTAGAACAGTGGTAGACATGTAATAATTTATTTATTACCCTGGGGGGAGGGGGGCAGCATTATTATGTTCATTATTTACACTGACATGATACAATCTTCAAGATATAGTAAGAAAAAAAGTACAGTGCAGAGTGTAATAATATGCTATCATTTGTAAAAATGAACTTTTAAAATCAATAACAATAAAAGTATAATATGCAAATCGACCAAACAGCCGAACAATAAAACAGCCATCTGAACAACCTTCCAGATGAAGCCGAAGCTGCAAGGCCTATTCTTGCATGAATTCCATGCATTGGGCTTCATATATATTTGTATCTCATATATGCTTTCACACACATGTACTTGAAAGACTGCGCAAGAAATTGGTAAAAATTGCCAGGGAGAGAATGGCAGATAAGGACTTGGAAGTAGGAGAGAGATTTTTCACTGTATGTGCCAGTTACTCTGCTTAGAAAATCACCCCAGAACACTTAGTGGCTTAAAACAACAATCATGTATAGGATTCATGGTTTCTGTGGGCTGAGAAATCTGACAGAGCGCCAGAGAAACAGCTCATCCGCTCCATGATGCCTGTGGTCTTGACTCCCTCATTGCTCTTGCTTCATTTTTAAGTTGATTTTTAAGTTGATATTCCATGTCTGTGCCCCCACCAGGCTGTATGATCCTTTAAAACAGGAACCACAGCTTATTCATTTTTGTATCCCTAACAGGGTATAGCATGGGCACTCAGAAAAATCTTAGTAAAGGACTGAAGAATGAAGGTTACCTGTCCTACCTGGCTGGAGTGACCCAGGTTGCAGGCTCAGTCCCCAGTAGGGGGTGTGCAGGAGGCAGCCAACCAGTGATTTTATCTCTCCCTCTCCCTTGCTTTCTCTGAAATCAATAAAAATATATATTTTTTAAAAAGAATACATGATCTCATTTTCCCTAGAATCTTTTTGTCATTCATTTCCTAATCCCAGGTACGCCCCCACCTCTTCATCAGCCAAGAGCATGCCACAGAGATTGAAATTGCAAAACCCTAGAAACAAAGCCTTATTTGTTTTTAGGTGGACATATCTTGTATCAGAGTGACTTTGCAAATAATTTTATCAACTTAGAGCACTGGTCCTACAGACTGAATGTCTGTGTCCCCCCAGATTCATGTGTTGAGATCCTGACCCTAAAGGAGATGATATTAGGAGGTTGGACCTTTGGGAGGTGACTAGGTCCTAAAGATGGAGGCCTCAGGAATGGGATTGGTGCCTTATAAAAGGACCCCAGAGAGCTCCCAGCCCTTCCACCAGGTGAGGAGATGGCCGTCTAAGAACCAGGAAGCAGGTCCTCCCCAGGCAGCTTACCTTGGACATCCCAGCCCCTGGAGCCAGGAGAACTACAATTCTGTTTACAAGCCACTTTGTCTACAGCAGTGGTCGGCAAACTCATTAGTCAACATAGCCAAATATCAACAGTACAACCACTGAAATTTCTTTTGAGAGCCACATTTTTTAAACTTAAACTATATAGGTAGATACATTGTTATTAACTTAATTAGGGTACTCCTTCAATCGCACTATATGTGCACGCCCGCACGTGGTATTCTGTGGAAGAGCCACACTCAAGGGGCCAAAGAGCCCTGGTCTACAGCATTCTGTTATAGTAGCCCAAACAGACTAAGGCAACTAAAGTAGACAATACAGGATTGAAGCATATTGCCAAGTGAGGTTCAGAGAGCAGTCTTCGCACACAGATAAGGGGCAGGCAAAGTTCAAGACCTCAGTACTTCCTGTTACAAGCATGGAAGAGGGGGAAATATTCATTTGAAAAAATACTCCATTAACATTTAAATGAAAGAAAAGCACAGAATGTGACTGCCCTGACCAAAGACACAAGTAGTAGTATCTCAATGGTGAACACCAAAATTCCACTGAGGACAGAATTCTCTCTCTGGGAACCAGTTCCATGGCTTATAGTAGGAAGGAAAGCCTGAAAAACCTGTTGTCAGCAGGCACCAGGGGAGCAAAAACAAAACAAAACAACAGAAACACAAGTGCATTGTTCTGCTGGAGAGAAAGAGGGAGTTGGTAATTCTCAAAGGAAAGAATGAAGTGAGGAAGGAGAGGATCAAAACAGGAAGGGAAGAGTTAGTGAGGTAGTGTGTGTATGGGGCATCCTAGAAGCACAGACAGGAGATCACCCAAGGTACTAGAAGGGTTTTAAGGATGTATCATTAAAAACATAAGTTTTTCCACCCTGGCCAGTGTAGCTCAGTTGGTTGGGCATCATCTCCCATGCACTGAAAGGTTGCTAGTTTGATTCCCAGTCAGGGCACATGCCCAGATTGTGGGCTCTGTCTCCAGTAGGGAGCGTGCAGGACAATCAATGTTTCACTCTCACATGAATGTTTCTCTCTCTCTCTCTTTCTCTAAAAATCTATTTTAAAAAATTATATATAGGTTTTCCCCTCCTTAATCCATAAGCCTTTGGTAAAAGTGTGCTGCACACACCAGCTTTACATTTTTACATTGATAATTGCTTTGAAGGAAAAAAGTCAAGAACAAGGGCTATCTATGTTTGGTTATGCATTAATATGGAGAAAAAAAAACAGAAATAATCATAACAGAATATTGCTGAAAATTCAGAGAAACCCATGGAACTGCATCAAATAGGAGTTGTAATCATTCTTATTTCGATCTTCTTCAGACCCCAGAACATGTATGGGTTACACATAAAGTTTCAGAAACATCTGACTTGTGGCAGCAAAAGGTGAATTTAGAAGTTAAAGGTATGATTTCTGAATAACAGATGCAAAGTCCCTCCAGCAGTGTTTGAACTGTTGGCCATAACCACTTAGTGGTTCATGAAAGCAAATTGGAAAGGCACAATCAGTGTTTTTGTTGTTTTTGTTTTCATGGATTTTTAGAGAGAAATGAAGGGAGAAATGTCACTGAGAAACATCAACATCAATCCTCCCGCACACCCCTGCCGGGACCAAGCCCACAGCCCAGGCATGTGCCCCTTCCCCCACCAGAATCAAATAGCGACCTCTCCATGCATGGGTCAACGCTCAACCACTGAGCCACACCAGCCGGATACAGTGTTTTCAATGAAATAATAAAATGGAAAGGAATGATTCAACACCGCTATTCATTAGGAAAATGAACTTTAAATCTTGATGAGATATAACCCCATGTCTGTTATAACAGCAAAAATTAAAAATAATGATAACACCAAATATTGGTAAGGATGCTAAGAAACTGAATCTCTTACACATTGCCAGTGGGAATGTAAAATGGCACAGCCACTCTGAAAACCTGTATGGCAGTTATTTATAAAACAAACATAAACTTACCATATGACCCAGCAATCGCTCTCCTGCACATTTATCCCAGAGAAATAAAAATGTGTGTCCACAGACACCAAAAAATGTGTGTAAATATTCACAGAAGCATTATTTTTAACAACTAAAAGCCAAAAACAGTCAAAATGACCTTCGATGATAGGTGGTACATTCATACCATGGAAATACTCAGAAATTAAAATTGATACATTCATCAATTTGAACAGATGTCAAGGACATTATGCTGAATGGGAAAAACCAATTTTATTTATCTTTAATATATATTTTTATTGATTTCGGAGAGAAATAGGAACATTAATGATGAGAGGGAATCATTGATCAGTTGCCTCCTGCACGCCCTACACTAGGGATTGAGCCCACAACCCGGTAAGTGCCCTGACCGGGAATTGAACCATGACCTCCTGGTTCATAGGTCAATGCTCAATCACTGAGCCATGCCAGCCGGGCGGAAATCCCAAGTTTAGCCAAAATTTTAGGGATAGAGAACAGAATAGTGGTTGCCAGAGCTTCTAGGTTGGGGTGAGATGAGACTCTAAAGGGGTAGCATCTGAAATTTTCTTTGTGGTGTTGGAATAGGTCTGTATCTGGACTGTGGTGGGTGTACAACTTTGTACATTTGATAAACTTGCCTAGAATAACACACACACACAACACACACGTGCATATGGTAATTGGTGAAATCTGGAAATGGTTTATGGATTGCACCAATGTCCATCTCTGGCTTTGACACTGCACTGTAGTTATGTAAAATGTCACCATTTAGTACACAGGGGACCTGAGTGTACTTTCTTTGGAACTTAAGAGTCCATAATTATTTCAAAAAAATGTTTTAAAAATGAAAATGAATAGAACAAAGAAGCTTAGAGTACATCTCTCAGAGTAAGAGCATTGTTCTGGCGAAACTTTTGTTTCATTTGTGTACCCGCCTGTAAGCACTAGGTCACAATGTAGAATGTATTTCATGCACTTCTTCAGGGGGAGGGGTGGTTGCCAAGGTCAAAAACATTTGAAAACCACTGATTTATAGCAAGCTGGGAGAGTCCCATCATCTCTCTCTTCCATATCCAGAACACTACCAGATACCATGTGGACATTCCATAAACTTTTATTGACCGAGTCTATGTGTGATTATGAAAGATATTTAGGAACAATCCCCAAGTGGGACCTGAGACCCTGGCACCACTAAGTAATTATTTTTCCATTTCATAGTGTCACATGATGTGTGCTATCTAACAAAACATCCCAAAAGCTTAGTGACTCAATGATGATTTTGCTCCTGAATCTGCAATGTGGTCAGGGACAGCTGTGTGTCTGCTCCATTCAGCATGAGCTGGGGGAATGACGCTTCTGAGGCCCACCTGCTTGCACAGTTAGTGGCTGATGCTGGTTATTGGCTCAGACCTCAGCAGAGGCTATGGCTGGAAGGCCTACAAGTGGTCTTTCCATGTAGGTGCTTGGCTTCCTCAGAGCGTGGAGGCACCCAGAGAGAGAGAGAGTCAGGTAGAGCCCTGTTACCTTTTATGACTTACATTCATCAGCAAAAAGCATAGCTTCTGGCCAAAACCAATTTGGCTCAGTGGATAGAGCATCGGCCTGTAGAATGAGAGGTCTCAGGTTCGATTCCAGTCAAGGGCATGTACCTTGGTTGAGAACACATCTCCAGTCGGAGGTGTGCAGGAGACAGCTGATTGATGTTTCTCTCTCATCAATGTTTCTATCTCCCTTCCTCTCTATAAAAAAAAAAAAAAAAAATCAATAAAATATATTAAATAAATTTAAAAAATAGCTTCTACCCTAACTAGTTTGACTCAGTGGATAGAGCGTCGGCCTGCAGACTGAAAGGTCCCAGGTTCGATTCCGGTCAAGGACATGTACCTTGGTTGCAGGCACATACCCAGTAGGGAGTGTGCAGGAGGCAGCTAATGGATGTTTCTCTCTCATCAATGTTTCTAACTCTCTATCCCTCTCCCTTCCTCTCTGTAAAAAAATCAATAAAAATATTTTTTTTTAAAAACATAGCTTCTGTCATATTGAATTCACTAGAAGAAAGTTATGATGGACAGACTGTACTCCAGAAATGGTGGGAGATAAAAAAGAAAGAAAAATAAATGATGTAAGAAGTGTCAAAGAACATTTGAAAACCACTAATAATTGATTGTTATTATCAGTGGTTGAAGCTAGTAACTTGACCATTGTTCTTTTTGGTATTATTGAGCTATCACTGACATATAACATTCTATTTGTTTCAGGTGTACAACTTATTGATTCGGTGTTTGTATATGAGGAAAACTGATCACCATAATAAGTTTAGTTAAACATGCATCACCACACACAGTTACAAAGTGTCTTTTCTGTTCTATGACCATTGTTCCGAAGCAGCAAATGCTAAAGAAGCTGCCTACCTGCTTTCTTAGAGATGGGCCACAGAGCTGCCCTGAGTGAGAATAAAATGTTTGCAAGTGCACTTAAAGCTCCTTTGGGAATCCGGCATGCTCGTTATGGTTGAAATGAGTGCCTCCATAGCTGTATCCAGAAGAAATAGACTCCTGTTTCCCCAATATAAGAAAGCTGGAGTGGGAGTTCAAATTAGAACAATTGAATATTTCCACACTCAAGCAAAGGTGGTGCGTGGGAAGGTAATACCTAAGTAATGTTTGGCCTGGCATCTGAAAAGGAACCAAGTGCCAGCGAGACCCTCCACAGAGTCAATGTCTCTGGCTGTCTGGCTAGTTTCCTGCTCACACGTTTGGCAGATCCTTCAAGAATATATCACAGAGACTGCTCCCAGGCCATCCAAGCCCGCTTTCTCCTATTCCTGGGTGCACAGCTCGACTACATTTCCCAGCATCACCTGTAGTTAGGGGAGACCATGTGGCTGAGTCCTGGCCTGAGAAATGAGGGCAGAAGTAATGGAGACTAGTTCCAGGCCTGGAGCATAAAAACTCTGGGACCCGCTGCTCTCTCTTGTCTTCTTTTCCCATCCACTGGCTGGATGGAGTAAATTTCCAGGACCTAGTGGGAAGGCAGAGTGACAAGAGAGAATAAAGTGTGAGTGTGACCTTCTAACAGTGCTTCCACTTAGGACTGTTCTTGTTCTCATTTAAGCTTTGTACCAAAGCTATTTTACAGATGAAGAAACTAAGGTGCAAGAGAAGACTTTGTACACCAAACACATAAGCCTAAATTTATTTCCTTCTGCTCCAAGCACCTGGAGGGAACGAGGAAAAGCAGATAACACCAGGAAGGGACCAGACAGAATTCAGGATGTTTTCACCAAATGCCACTTTAAAAGAGCTTGTCAATACCCCTTGTCATTTGAAAAAAGGGCAAGTTCAGGACGAATAAAACAATGGCCAGCTTCACCCCCTGGGCTGTAAATTCATGGAATTTTGCACCAAAAGATGTTGCAAGGGGCTGAAAATACAACTTTTTCTAAGAACGATTTGAATAATTGCCTTACACCACTCCGAAAATGGGTTAACAAGAAAAACAAAGGCTGTTGTAGAGTTATCTTGAAGGTTAAATGCAAGGAGGAAAACCGCACCCTCAGACATGGTGTTCCCAGCAGCCCCAGGAGGTACACCGCGAGCCAGCGAGCCCCGGGGACAGCCAGCTCCCACGGCTGCCCTCCCTTCGGCGCTTGCAACAAGCGTGTGAGGAGCCCCGGCTGCCACCCTGCAGGCGCCACCCTGGGGGGGGGGGGGGGTAAGGGGGCAGAAAGAGAGGACGAGACCATCACCGGCCCCAATCTGAGCAAAGGGCAGTGCAGCATTGTCTGTCTGGCCCCCATCCCAGCCTCTTCATCTCTGGGACCCGCTGCTCGGATTCCTTCAGCAGAAGAGCACGCAGAGGCCCGGCCTCTCGGAAGAGCGAGAGAGAAAGGGCGGAGGAGATTTTGGAGGGGCAAAGGCAAGAGCCGTGGGGCTGCACCGGGGTGGGGTGGGGTGGTGTCTCCTGCAAGCAGGAAATGCGGCAGAGCGCTCGAGCACGTCTGCACACCCGCCACACACACACACACACACACACACACACACACACACACACACTACCCATCCCCGCCAGCCCCCCAACCCCCATCCCCGTTCTGCAGCATATCTCCCTAGAGGCCGTGCAGCCCCCAAAGAACCGAGGACCCAGCGGCCACCCTGGCCGCACCCGCGGCCTCCACGGCTGGGGTGCGGGTTCGAGGTGCACGGGGTGCGCGGGGTTGGAGGCGCGGGGCCGCGGGGCCCGGAAGAGCCGCGCCCAGCCCGGCGGGCGGCCCGCGGAGGGCGCGGCGGGAAGCGGAGCGCCGCCCCCGCTGCGGCGGCCGGGGGGCGGGGCGGCGCGGGGTATAAAAGGCGCGGGGCGGGCGCCGCTCTTTTGTCTCTTTGCTGCTGCGGCGCGACCGGGAGCCGGGGACCCCGTCTGCGAGCGAGCGAAGGCCGAGGTGAGCGCCACGCGGAGCGGGGACCCTCCGGGGTGGGGTCCGAGCCGGGCGCCTGGCCCTGCACCGCCGCCCGGACACCCTTCTCCGACGGGACTCCCGCCGGCCACGCCCTGGGGCTGCGGGGAGGGTGCGGGGCGCCGGGTCCGGGCCGCGGGGCTGCGGGGCGCCACGTCGGGAGGCGCGGACGGAGAGAGCGCCGAGGGCGGTCCCGGCCCCGTCCAGCCCGGGCTGACCCACCCCTGCTCGCCCACCAGGATCTTTTCGAGAAAATGGCAGACAAGCCAGACATGGGGGAAGTCGCCAGCTTCGATAAGGCCAAGCTGAAGAAGACGGAGACGCAGGAGAAGAACACCCTGCCGACCAAAGAGAGTGAGTGCTGCGCGCCCCTCCCCGCGGGCGCCCCTCCCCGGCGGCCCCGGCCCGGCTCAGCTAACAAAGCGCTGTCCCGTCCCCCCACCCCAGCCCCTTCCAACCCCGCGCCTCGTGGTCCTCGTCCTTCCCGGGTTTGGGGCGGGGGGGGGGGAGGGTTTGCAAGCTGCCCGTCCGCAGCCCCTAGAGCCCGCTCTCTGCTCTCCACAGCCATTGAGCAGGAGAAGCGGAGTGAGATGTCCTAAGAACCCGAGGATTCCCGCCCCCGGCATCTCGGGGACCCCCTTGCGATGTGTGGAGAAAAGGCCACCAGCAAGGACACACGAGCCACAAACTGCACTGTGAACCCGGACACGCCGCGCCCATGCCATCGACCTGTGTGCGGGTCCCCCCAGGGGACCCCCTCTCCCCCCACATCTGACTGCCAAATCCTCCGGTTTGCCCTGGGATGTTGTAGAACCTTGTTTGTATGATGAGTGAAATAAAACACACCTCGTGGCACGGCTGGCTGGTCTGAGTCTGGGCTGGGTGCGCGTGGGCAGAGGAAGCCGCGGTTCCTGCCGCCCGCGGGGAGGGGTTCGCAGGCGGGCTGGCTTGGGTGGGGGGACCACTTTTTAATGTTCACCACATCTGCTTCTCCATACGATTTCATGAGTATGGCCTGCTCAGCTTTTGCTTCTACTGCAATCCGTGTAAAATTGGACTCCACTTTAGCATTCCTGAAAGCTGTCTTGGAAAGTGCTCTTCAGAAGAGCAAGGGTTTGGGGGATTTTTTTTTTGTCTTTGTTTTTATTGTTTATAAAGGATTACAAATAGTACATATGTCTCCTTTTTCCCCCATTGACTTTCCCCTGGCCTACACACACACACGCCTTCACCCACCCCAATGTCTTGAGTCCATTGGTTAAAGGGTTTGCTTTTTGCAAAGCGTTTGCAGCCCCACTGCTTCCCTCTGGCCCCCTCCAAGGGGATTGACATCAGAGAGCAGTGATTTGAAGTCTGAGGAGAAAGGGGGAAGGGGGCCATCCCTAATCTGGGATGCTGGAATAGGGCGAAGTCACAAAATCTCCCAGGGACTTCCTCTTGGAACCTAAAGAGGAGACAGAACAAAAAGGCGCGGGGTCCAGGCGAACCAAGAGCGGACACATCACAGAGGAACCAGGAGCTGCAACGGGGAGCCTAGCTTTACCCCGTCTCACACCCTTTCACAAAAGGGCTAGCCGTGAGAGGAAGTACTGGCTGAGCCACGTCCTGTGCTGTGATCAGCAGGAAGGATAGAAGTATGGAGGGAGGGGCCAGCGGGGGGAGGGCTCCCCTCCCCGCACAGCCCCACGAGGTCACACCCTTTGGACCACCCCAAAGGGGCCTGGCTGAGGGAAGGGACGGTGCCTGGGAATGCAAGGCATTCTGGAGCAGAACAAACGGGCTTGTGATTACTGAGGGGGGATTTCTTTTTAAGGAGGGAGCAACGGACAAATTACTTAGTGATTTGTCACACATTTTTGTCTTGCCTGTAAGCGGCTGGACACTGGATAAAGGTCATTCAAAAGAAGCACAGTCTAAAACCCAGTGGGTGAGACAGGCAGCCACAGGTGTCTGGGGAGAGGGGGCTGAGGGAGCCACTGCCTGCTTTGCATAAAGAGGTAATTTGACAGGCCTGTGCTTTGGAGGGTGAGTGGCGGGCCTGGGGAGAGAAAGAAGGAACAGAAACACATTGGGATGCCACTGGGGAAGGGACACTAACCTTTCCTGAGCGTGTGCGGTTGGCCAGGCACTGTGCTAGGAGCTTTAATTCTCAAACCCTATTAAGGCAGTATGGCTGTTATCCCATTTTGTAGATGGGGAAACTAAGGTTCAAAGAGTGTAGGGATTTGCCCAGCCAGTGTGGCTCAGTGGTTGAGCATCAACCTATGAACCAAGAGATCTCAGTTCGATTCCCAGTCAAGGCACATGCCCAGGTTTCGGGCTCCATCCCCAGTGTGGGGCGTGCAGAAGGCAGCCAATCCATGATTATTTCTAGCATAGATGTTTGTCTCTCCCTCTCTGAAGTCAATAAAAATATATATTTAAAAAAGAGAGAGAGACTAGGCATTTGCTAAAGTCACACAACTAGTGAATAGTGAAGCCAGAATTTGGAGCCAAAGGTGTGCTTTTGGGGATCCTATAGCTCAAATGTTGGGAACATCTGTTGTGTCAAAACACTTCATGTAGGTTCACTACTTCAAGCATATTGATAATTGACCCAATCTATTGGGGGTCTGTAGTTGGGAGGTAAGGAAACAAATCACTACTGCCTTTGATTTGAGAGCTTTGAGAACAGCTAGTGAGAAGAGCTTTGGAAGAAGATAAAGATGGGTAGAGGGCTTGCAATAGAATAAAACAATCAGGCTCTATCTGGTTTGGCCTGCAAACTGAAGGATCCCAGGTTCGATTCCAGTCAAGGTCACCTAACAGTTGCAGCTTGATCCCCATCCTAGTCAGGGTGCGTGCGGGAGGCAACCAATCAATGTGTCTTCCTCACATTGATGTTTCTCTCTGTCTCTCCTCTTCCTTTCCACTCTCTTTTAAAAATCAATGGAAAAATATCCTCGGGTGAGGATTAACAACAACAAAAAAAGAGTAAAATAATCAGTCTTTCTGACTACCTTGCTCAAGCCTTCCCAGTTTCCATAACGTTGGTTAGCAATCTCTGCTTAGTCCTGCACATAGATATTCCAAACATTAAAGGAATCTAACCTGCAGCATAGGAATTACTGACACAACCTCTCTGCTCAAAACCATTTCCCCAAGGAGATAAGGAAGTTGCAAATAAAAATCATGACTGTTTGTAAGAAAATATATAGGAACCTAGTGACTGGGACCATGGCAACCATGGTTTGCTGACCAGTAGCTAAGAAGTTTCGCCATCCTCCCTCAGATGACAATCAGGTGTCTGCGATCATCCATCACCTGCTGACCTCAAACCCCTCTCGTTTCTCCCTTCCCCTGACATAAAAGAAACCTGAATTCTATACTTTCTCAAGATGGTTCTACCATCTTCTTGGCTTGCTGGCTTTCCAAATAAAGTCGCTTTTCTTACCCCAACTCGGCACTCGAGTTAGTGGCTATGGACTTAGGGGCTGTTGTGGGACAAGCAGATGGAGTTTCACTAATTACAGGCTAAGAGTGGAGAAGGATTGGGAATGCCTCTACAATTTTCAATCAGATGGTCATGAAAGATAGTCAAGAAAGGGGGGCATGTAACAAAGACCTAAAGAATGTGACAAGGCCTTACAAGGTAAGAAAGAATGTGCTGAAGGCCTCAAGAAGAACAAAAAGCAGGAGTGGAGTTAGCAAGAAGTAGGGAGATGAGTCGTGAGAGGTCAGGAGATGGAGAAGGCAAATCTTGAAACAGCTACAAGGTCGGCTGCTGATGGTGTCCTCCTCCCCTCCCCCAATTCCATAGGTGCCCCTCGGGGTCCTTCAGTGTCCTGACTGAACACACTGGCTGGGCAAATCCCTACACTCTTTGAACCTTAGTTTCCCCATCTACAAAGGCCTCTTGTGGATCCAACTCCTCTCCAGGGATGTAAATCCATGTCCCTCTTCCCTCTGATCCCACAGACTCCCCTCCCGAAATGGGCTCACAGCAGAGAGCAGCTCCAGAGCCCTACCTCCTGGGACCCCTGTAGCATCAGAAGATTCCCATGACTTTCTCACCCCCTCTCCAGAAAATCCTTTCTATTCTGAGGAGAGCCTTGCTCTTCCTAAGGATTTAAGAAAATGTTCACTTTTCCCCTCTAAGACAATGAGCTCCCCCACATCACTTAATAATTTTTTAAAAACAATTTCTTAGTAATTTCTTCCTCAGCATTTCAACTGTCCTTTTGTTCTTTTATTTATGGATGCCTTGTTCTTTGGAAGCTTGTTTAGACCAAATTAACAGCCTTTTAGGCTTCCTCCTTGTGAATAAGAGTTCACTTTTTGAATAGTAAGAATTATATGTCACATGGGGGGCATCAGTATTTTAGAGATGCTTAGGTGGGGCATAGCCAAAAAAAAGGTTGGGAACCACTGACCTAGACACATACATCACCTCAGACTAAATAGAGAAGGATTCTTATTAATTGATATTGATGACTCCCACAGTAGCCAGCACTTAATAGACAATCAGTAAACACTCACTGACTTATAACTGAAATATCACATGGCCTCGCCTTCACCTTTGCTATGCCAAGTCGAGGCTGCTACCAGGCTGTCCACTTTTTTTTTTTAATATATTTTATTGATTTTTTACAGAGAGGAAGGAAGAGGGATAGAGAGTTAGAAACATCGATGAGAGAGAAACATGGACCAGCACCTCCTGCACACCCCGTACTGGGGATGTGCCCGCAACCAAGGTACATGCCCCTGACCAGAATTGAACCCGGGACCTTTCAGTCTGCAGGCTGATGCTCTATCCACTGAGCCAAACCGGTTTCGGCCCCTGTCTTATTGTTGGCTCTATGGTGCATCACAGGGCCCAAGCCCTGGGCATATGGTAGCTACTGCACCATGGCTCAAGGAAGCCAAGCATCTTCATTTTCCTCCAGAGTCACACTGGCCAGGGCCTCTTGGTTTTAAATTGTTGATACAGCACAATTGCATCAGTGTTCATTTGAACCTGCTATAATCATGGTAATACTATGTATAGGTGCAAACATACAAAAGCAGACTGCTTCTTTATGGGCAAAATATTGTTATGCTATACTTTGTTAGTCAGCTTTCAATAGGTTATGCTGCAGTAACAAAACAAAAAAAAACAAAAAAACAAAACAAACAAAAAAAAACTCCAAAATTTGCAATGGCTTACAACAACAAAAATATACTTTTTTTGTTTATATTATACGTTGGTTGATGCTCTGCATCTGTTCTACATGTCATTTTCATTCTGAGATCCAGGCAAAAGAAGCAGCCCTGTCCTAGCCAGTTTGGCTCAGAGTATAGAGTGTTGGTCTGCAGACTGAAGAGTCCCAGATTTTATTTCAGTCAAAGTCACATGACTGGGTTGTGAGCTCAATCCCAGGGGGGGGGGGGGGAGTAGGAGGCAGCCAATCAATGATTCTCTCTCATCATTGATGTTTCTATCTCCCAATCCCTTCCTCTCTGAAATCAATTTTAAAAATATCTAAAAAAAATTTTAAAGAAGAAGCCTACCTCAGACATGCTGTCGTTATGGCAGAAGGAAAGAGGAATGGCAGAGCCATGCAATGGTTTCTCAAGCTCTTCTCAGTTATGGCACTTCCATCCACATTCTGTCAGCCAACGCAAATCATAAAGCAAGCCTGACATCAACTGGGGGAGGCACAGCAAGTCACCTTTGATAGACTGGGGGAGTGTCTGCAGAGACACTGCAGAATTATTTGGGTGCCATTTTGCTGCTAGGGGGATGGCAGGGAATAATGGGAAGTTTTAATAGTACGCTGAAATGCATATACATATAATACTTTGGAAATTGTCTTTTTTTAAATCCTTACCTGAGGATATTTTTAATTGATTCCAGAGGGGAGGGAGGGAGGGAGGAAGAGAGAGAGAGAGAGAGAGAGAGAGAGAGAGAGAGAGAGAGAGAGAGAGAGAGAGAGAGAGAAACATGGATTGGTTGCCTAGTGTGCATGCCCTGAGCAGGGATCAAACCTGCAAACATTTGATGTACAGGACGATGGTCCAACCAACCACCCAGTCAGGGCAGAAAATTAACTTTCTTTGTTTTACCTTTATATCCCAGTTCGGGCTTGTGTTATGTTTTTAGAGTATTGTGTAGGTAGGTTACATTATCTTTGGTTTCCATTTCAGGAAATAAAATATTTTCTATAAAAGATGTTGTTTCTGAAGGACTGGGACTCAGTGGTCTGATCTAATCATGGTAATGCCATTACCATTGCGGTGACTGACTTAGAGTAGGTGTGGGTTACAATTCTTCCCAAGAGGAAGCCTGCTAGGGGATTTCTGGGAAGGTGGTGTTTGCTGTTCCTGAAAGACATAAGGAAAAGTTACACACATCGTTGTGTAACTTTGATGCTTGAACCATGACATGCATCTTGAAGTTATGAAGGGAAATGCCAACATTCTGAGATTGGTAAAGTTTAAAAATGAAAAGAATCTAAGTATTTGATGAGCTCTTGAGCTGCTCCTGAAAGCACCTTATCTATGAATCTTTTGTTATGAACCTTGTGTTTAAGAAATTTATAGTTGGGTTTTCTGTTACTAACAGTTAAAAATGTTCTACAATGATCATGTGGAATGAGAAGAGTCTGAGTGCAGAGATATTGGTTTAGCAGGATATTGTGATAGTTCATGTAGGAGGTAATAAAAACTTAAATCAGAGAAGGACTGGTACATAGTGGTATGCCGGTAATTGTTTAACAATCAGCTCCCAATTCAGGGTAGAAGTTGATTTGTAGCATTTGCCAATTTCTGTGGTGTAAATATTGCCAATTTCAAGCTGCCTAGAGTTTAGGAGAGGCTGTGGGCGCTAAGCCACCGCCCCTGGGGGTCCCTGAGGCACCAAGGGGACTCAGCCAAAGGCCTGGCACCCCAGCACTAGTGCCCTCCCCGTAAGGACCAGGCAGCCCAGGCAGGCAGGGGTCAGGCCCTGGTGATGTGGGCACACCGCCCGGCAGGGGTACCGGTGGTAACAACCAGTTTACCTGCCTTCTGAATATTTAACAATTGGGTCTTTGCAAGCTGGTGCCTCGTGGCATACTACTGGCTGCGGGGATAAGAAATCAAGGCAGCTCAGCCAGCATGGCTCAATGGTTGAGCATTGATCTGTGAACCAGGAGGTCATGGTTGGATTCCAGGTCAGAACCTGGGTTGCAAGCTCCATCCCGAGTGTGGGGTGTGCAGGAGGCAGCCAATCAATTATTCTCTATCATCACTGATGTTCCTATCTCTCTCCTCCCTTCCTCTCTGAACGCAATAAAATAAAATAAAAATATTTAAACAAAAGACATCAGGGCAAAAACAAAAGATTTTGCAGAGGAAGAATTAATAAGATTTCAGATTGTGTGGGCAATTACAGAAAGTGTCATCTGACAGATAGACAGAAATTTGACTTGTCTATGTGATTTCATTTCTTTGCTTTGCGTTCCAGAAGGGAAGATCAAAGCATCGTATAAGCCATTGGCCAGAGAGTACACCAGGAGACACGGTACTGCTGTGGAGAGAGATTTTTCAGGCCCCAAACAAGTGTTATAAATTAATCTAATGATGAAGACATTGTACAGAGAGACAGTAAAACAAGAACATGATAATGTGGGTGTCTCTGGCACTGAGTCCTGGGAAAGGTAGGAAGAACTTGGAACTGGGGCCAATGGAAATGGTGTTCTTTCATGGAGTTGCCAGGAAAGCATTCCAGGGACTCACGTAAGGGAGTCTGTGGTGTATGTAGTAAGAAGGATTGAAGTTGAAGTAAACACAAAGGTCTATCCTTGTGTTCAGCCTTGTCTTCATCCCGCCCAGGAATACGGCCAGTGTCCAGGCATTTTGCGCCATTGGTTCAGTCCATATCTCTGTTCCGATCCAGCCAGCTTAGGCTGTTCCCTCCCGTCTGCGCTCCAGCTTGCCCTCTGCCCAGGCCACACTCAGAGTCAAGCAGCTGCTGGACCCCAAGCGGCTGTTAGTGCCACATGGTTACTATGGAGAAAAACGCACGAAGGATGGGGTAAAGGATGGGGTGAGTGTGTGTTACCAAATGAGAGAAAGAGCTTTGTTAAGCTTGATTTATATTATCTCGAGCTTGGAAAGAGCCAGGTGCCCTTTCAACCTAACCAATCAACTTCCCAACCTTTCACTGGGTTTGCTTGGACCCTCCCTCCAACCAAGCTATTTTCCTACATCTTCCAGGGTTCTGTGTCCCTCATCCAATCCAATCCTTTTCCCGGGCTAGACCCTCTCCCTCCGATCCCCATCCTAGTTCTTACTGCGCATGCCTCAGAGTGGAAGTACCTCCCCCTGGGCCATCTTGTTTTTTCTACTGAGCATGCACCCAGCAGAGGAAGTTCTCCTGCACTGTCCTCCCCCTCCCCCTCCCCCTCTACCCTTCCTACCCCCCCAATCTGCAGGGCACAGACCTGTCGTTCCCTGGGAATGTGTGAAGCTGTAGCTTCCTAGTGAAGTAGGCCAAATATTGGATTCAGCTTCCAGTTTATTAGGCTTAGTAACGTCCGATTCCCTTCACCCCTTCTTTTATTAATATCTAGCTATCTACACCAGCAGAACTTGCACCTGGCAAAACCCTGGAGCTAACACTCCTGTCTGGGTGGAAGCACATGTTTGGAAAAAAGCAACTGGGCTGGGCAGAATCCACAAGCGAGTTAGGGACATGGGGAAATTATGGTTATTATTTAATCCATTGCTTCCCGAATTTATTCGACCACAATTTATAAAGCCAGGTTGTTGCTCACGGTAAACAAGATAGATTCTCCTGGGCCTCATTCTCTCACAGATAAGAAGAAAGGTAACCCAGATTAATGACAAAGCATCGCATCGAATTCTATACTCTGATTTAACTCTAAAAGGGCTCTGATCTTATGTTTTATCTCCCCAGTGAAAGTCTGAGCCTTAACACTGAGATATGGTCCTATTGACTCAGCCCTGGCTTTTTTTTTTTTTTTTCTTTCCCCCAGCATTTACTCTGAATCCCCATGGCATGCATGTCTGTTTCTCTAATGTTAAATTGATATATTTCACAGAAGTTCACAAGATCAGAATGACTTCGCCATTGGTTGGAAGATAAAAACCGTTGGTGCCATGAATGCTATCCAAAGTTACCAGGCCTGCCAACTATAGCTAAGAATTTTCTCTACATCCTGGAGAAATCCCGTTCGCTAGAACGGCCATCCAGCTGACAGAAACTCTCCCGCATCAGTGCAACCTGGAGACCTGCATCTGAGGCGTCAGTGGCTAAAAAGAGCCTTTCTTTTTCTTTTCCTTTTTTCTTTCTTTATTTTTTTTTTCCAAATGTTATTTCCTGCCACACTGCCCCTTGTTTGTTCCCTGCTACTCAGGTGCCAGGTGATTTGATCTGGCTTGTTCTTAGAAAAAAAAAAAAAAAAAACAGTACAGTGCATAATTGTATCATGAGGATTCTTTGGTTTTTTATTAAAAAAAAAAAAAAAAAAAAAAAAAACTGCCCAACCTGGCTTAAGCAGAAAAACATTTATTTACTGATGTAAATGAGAAATCCAGAGTAGGTTTTGCTTCGCTGCAGCCAATGGAGAGACAGCCAGATGACGTCATAGGACCTGGTTTCTCTCTCCCCGTCGTTCAGCTCCGCCTCTTCCCTCTCAGGCTGACCCGCCCCACCATAGTGACAATACAGCTGCTGCAGCCCCAGAACACATTCCTCCCACGTGTAACACATTCCTCCCAGGTGTACAAGAGCACAAAGAGAGAACTTCTCTTCATTCAGCTCAAACAAAAACCCTCATCTCGCCTTTCACTGGCCTGAATTAGGTCAGGTGCCCGTCCCTGACCCAGTCACAGGGGCCAGGAAAAGGGAAGACAGAGCTTGGTGTAAACCTAGGTCATATGTTACCCCTGGAGTTACGGAGTGAGTCAGCTTCCCTAAAATCACATTGAATTAAGTATAGATTTCTGAATGACATTTAGGTTAAATCGATATTAAGCACCAAAACCCATCACTGATCACCATAGTCATGTGCCAAACTGGTGTATAAAGGTCCCATATCAACCTCTTAACTCCTGGAGAAGCTAATATTATTCACCGGTCCATGGCTTTCTCCACTTATTGGACCACATTTATAAAGCATGCGGACTTCATGGGCTACTCTGAGACTGGCCCTGAGGTGTTCACATGGACCTGAACTGGTAAAAAAAGACCTAACTTTGTTGTCATCATGGCCCCATGTCTCTGCCAAAACCACTGCTGGGGCCAGGGTCCTGAGATTAAAGATAGACATAGACACTGTGTGTGTTTGTGTGTGTGTGTTTGTGTGTGTTTGTGTGTGTGTGTTTGTGTGAGTGTTGTGTTTGTGTGTGCATTTGTGTGTGCGTTTCTGTGTCTGGTTTTGTGTGTGTGTGTGTGTGTGTGTTTTGTATGTGTTTGTGTGTGTCTGGTTTTGTGTGTGTTGTGTTTTTGTGTGTGTTTGTGTGTGTTTGTGTTTGTGTGTGTTTGTGTTTGTGTGTGTTTGCGTGTGTGTTTGTGTGTGTGTGTGTGTGTGTGTGTGTGCACGCATAAAAACAGATTTTAAGGAATTGACTCACGCAATCAGGTCAGGCAGTTCCTCCCCCTGGCAGACTTCAAGCAGAATTCCTTCTGCTCCAGGAAATCTACATTTTTGCTTTTACAGTCTTCAACAGATTAGATGGAGCCCCACTCACATTGTGGAGAGTAATCTTCTTTACTTCAAGTGCAAATATTTATCTCATCTGCAAAACACTTCCACAGCCACATCTAGACTGTGTTTGACCAAATAACTGGGTACCATATTCATATTCAGCCAAGTTAGCAGGTGAAATTAATCATCACAGTGTTTGAGGCTGGTTTTCCATTTCATCCTCACAGGCAGTTGGATTCCAACAAGCACTGTCTCCTTGGATTCAGGCACAGTCCATGCCATACCAGACCTGGCCAGCAGCAGGAAACACAGGAATGCAAAAGTCCAGCTCCCAGCCCTACCAAAGGCTGGGAGACAAACTGTATGCTGGATGGTGGGGCAGAAAGCTGGTAGGGCCCTAACCGGTTTGGCTCAGTGGATAGAGCATTGGCCGGTAGACTGAAGGGTCCCAGGTTCAATTTTGGTCAAGGGCATGTACCTTGGTTGCAGGCACATCCCCAGTAGGGAGTGTGCAGGAGGAAGCTGATCAATGTTTCTCTCTCATCAATGTTTCTAACCCTATATCCCTCTCCCTGCCTCTCTGTAAAAAGTCAATCTACACCAACAAAAGAAAAAATGCAAATTGACCATACCTTCAAGATGCTCACCAGCCAATCAGGAGTGAATATGTAGATTAACCCAACAACGATGGTGGGTTAATTTGCATATGCAGGCCACCAAGAGGCTTGGACAGGGTGGGATGCTTGTGTCATCGCCATGGCGATGATGCAGGCATTTTGCACGCCCTCAGTAGCTCCTGGCCTCTGGGCAGTGTAGGAAGGCAGAAAGGCAGCTCCGGGCCAGAGCAAAAAGGTGGCTCTGGCCAGAGCGAATGCAGTGCTGGCAGCCAAGGGAAGGAAGGCCCATTCTTTTTTTTCTTTTTTTCTTTTTAATTATTGACTTTTTACAGAGAGGAAGGGAGAGGGCTAGAGAGCCAGAAACATCGATGAAGGGAGAGGGCTAGAGAGCGAGAAACATGGACCAGCTGCCTCCTGCACACTCCCTCCGGGAACGTACAGGAAGGCCCATTCTTGCATGAATCTTCATGCATTGGGCCTCTAGTAAAATATATTAAAAACAGAAGAAAAGAGAAAGCTGAGAGGAATCTCAATCCTGAGCCTGGAACCTCAGAGTCTTTATACCAGGCCTGAGTTGCCCACTTCCAGATGTCTCTATGAGGAAGAGAAATAAGCTTCTATGATATTTAAGTCACTGGGTTTCAGAAGGTTTTCTGAAACCTTCTGCAGCTGAATCCAATTCTATGTAATAATTTTTTAAATGCAACTTAAGAAAGTTGATAAACAAAGGACTAAACAAAGAAGCATTTTTTGAAGGAAAATTTAAGAACACAGAAATTAAAACTAAAGAAGTTTTTTTTCCCCATAAATATAAATTATTTTTTAAATCCTTGTAAAATACTCTCAGACTATGTCAACACTATTTTCAATCTTTTTTTTTTCCTTCAGGGAAATTATATCTGCAACAATTTCAGAAAGGTAAGATTAGGGTGTTAATATCAAAGTGAAATTCAAGCCAGAAAAAGTAAATAATTAAGGAGTGCTGTTTAATATTGACAGTCCATTATTTTAAAAACATCCATAAACTTTCATGCACTGAATAACAAACATTGCACACATATGCATGCCACTTCAAGAGTACCAGGCCCAGATGGCTGCACAGATGATTTCTTTCAAAGCTGCAAGAAAGCAATAACTTTAATATCTCACAATTTGTTTCAGTAGCTAGAAAAGGACATATGCCTACCAATATACTTCTAAAGCCAAAATAATCCTATCTAATAAAAGAGTGATATGCAAATTGACCGTCACTCCAACACACAATATGGCCACCCCCATGTGGACACAAGATGGCCACCACAAGATGGCCAGCAGAGAAGGACAGTTGTAGGTGATCAGGCCAGCAGGGGAGAGCAGTTAAAGGGTGATCAGGCCAGCAGGGGAAAGTAGTTGGAGGGGACCCAGGCCTGCAGGGGAGGACAGTTGGGGGTGACCAGGCCAGCAGGGGAGGGCAGTTAAGGGCAATTGGGCCATCAGGGGAGGGCAGTTAGGGGCAAGGGATGGAAGGGAGGTGATTGGGCTAGCAAAGGAGGACAGTTGAAGGTGACCAGACCTGCAGGGGAGGACAGTTATGGGCAACCAGGACTGCAGGGGAGGGCTGTTGGGGACAACCAGGCTGGCAAGGGAGGGCAGTTAAGGGTGACCAGGCCAGCAGGGGAGGGCAGTTAGGGGCAATCTGGTTGGCAGGGGAGCAGTTAGGTGCCCATCAGGCTGACAGGGGAGTAATTAGGGAGTGATCAGGCTGGCAGGCAAAAGCAGTTAGCGGTAATCAGGCAAGCAGGCAGGTGAGCAGTTGAGAGCCAGCAATCCTGGATTGTGAGAGGAGTGTCTGACTGCCTATTTAAACGGACATTCCTCAAGGGGTCCCAGATTGGAGAGGGTCCAGGCTGGGCTGAGGGAGACACTCCCTGCCCTCCCCCCTCCCCGCCCCATGCACGAATTTTGTTTTGAAATTAAAATCTATTTTGAATATGGTTGCAAAATTCTAAATAAAATACTAGCAAATTTAATGCAGAATTATATGAAAGTAATAGTATGACAATGCTGCTAATTAAAGCTCATTACAAGAATGTAAGGACATTTTAATATCAGAAAGTTATTGTCATAATTTAGCACATTAATTGGTACAAGAAAAAACACACATTTTTTCTCTTGATGTGAACCCAAAAGTTAGTTTTTACAAATTTCAACAACTATATCTGATTTTTTAAAATTTCTTGGAAAACTGAGAAACCAAGATGCCAGCATAGGATAGACACCTGAATGCAGCCTATCACAACAAATTTGAATTTAGAACTGGAAAACAGGGGAGGCATTTCCCTGAAGCACTGGACGGCTAGCTGAGAGGAAGCTCTGCCATCTGGGAAGGAGAGAGAAGGCTCGCTGACCCTCAGAATCTGTGAAGGTACGGAGAATTGTGCACATGAAAAGGCGCTGGCTTACTCCCCGCGGGTGGAGAGGACGGGCTGGGCTAAGTTCGCTACTGGCTTACTCCTGGCGCATGGAAGGGGCAGACAGCTAACGCAAGTCTGGCTTTCTTGTTCTGGAGGAAAAGAGAGTCACCCTATTGCTCTGATAGACGGCCCCAGTCAGGGAGAGGCCAGACTGTCAGGCAGCGGGCAGAGATCTCTCGGAGGTGTGTAAAGCCAGCAGCCATTACTGCAGGACTTGGGGGAGGGGCCTAAGGGAAAACAAAGCTTATCTGCACCACCCTGAGATTCTGCCCCATCCAAGCAGAGCACAGAAGCTCTCCCAGAGGCTGGCTTTCTCTAAGGAGAGACTGGCCAGAATCCAAAGCTTGTCTGCACCTTTACCAAAGAGGTGCGCATGCCTGCAACCAATCTTATGAGACTCACCATGAACAGGACTTTTCTAAGGCGAGACTGATAGGGAACCAAAGATTGTCTGCGCTACCCCGAGACGCTGCCCCATCCAAGCGGAGTACAGAAGCCCTCCTTGCTAATCCCTCCAATTGGCTTGGAGATCAACGCTTCGCAGTGATACCAACAATAAGCAAGGCTTAACAACAAGACTGAACACACAGCCCACAAAGGGCTATACCAAGACTGTCCTCCGCAGGTAACTGGGAAGGCTGTGCTACTGGGTTCTACCAAAACACCCTGCACACAAAACTATTCCATCAAATCAGGGAAACAACTAAAAATGCAGACACGAGGCAAGACACAAAGGAAGGAGATGGAGGAAAAGAAAAGAATAGATATTGAATTCAAAACTACAGTTATAAAGTTTCTCAAGAATATCCTTAAAAAGGCTGATAAAATAAATGAGACCTATGAGGATATGAAAAGGGATCAACTATAAATAAAGAAAACATTTTCTGAAATAAAAAAATATTACACAGAGTCCTAAAATCGGACTGGAAGATCGCAAGAATCAAGACAAAGATTTAAAACACAAAGAGCCAGAGGACACTCCTCTGCAAAAGCAAGAAGATAAGAGAATTGAAGTTGAAGATAGTGTAAGAAACCTCTGGGACAATTTCAAGCGAACCAACATCAGAATTATGGGGATCCCAGAAGAAGAGAGAGAGCAAGATACCAAAAGAATACTGGAAGAAATAGTGGCAGAAAACTTCCCCCACCTGGGGAAAGAAATAGACTTACAAGTCCAGGAAGCCCGCAGAACCCCAAACAAAAAGAATTCAAAGAAAACCACACCAAGATACATCATAATTAAAATTCCAAGAGCAAAAGACAAAGAGAGAATATTAAAAGCAGCAAGAGAAAAGTAGGTACTCTGTTTCCCCAAAAATAAGACAGTGTCTTATATTAATTTTTTCTCCCAAAGTTGTGTTAGGTCTTATTTTCAGGGGATGTCTTATCTTTCCATGCGCTAGGTCTTATTTTTGAGGAAACACAGTAGTTACCTATAAATTAGCACCCATACTGTTGTCAGCTGATTTCTCAACAGAAACCATGCAGGCCAGACAGGAATGGCAAGAAATATTCAAAGTGATGAATAACAAGAACCTACAACCAAAAATAATCTACCCAGCAAAGCTATCACTCACAATCGAAGGCCAGATAAAGAGCTTCACAAATTTAAAAAAAGCTAAAGGAGTTCATCACCGCCAAACCAGAATTATATGAATTGCTGAAGGAGGTTATTTAGGAAGAGGAAAAGATAAAAATAGGAAAAATCAAGATGGCGGCATAGGGTAGGCACCCAAATGCAGCCTACCACAACAAATTTGAATTTAGAACTGGAAAACAGGGGAGGCATTGCCCTGAAGCACCAGACGGCTGGCTGAGAGGAGGCTCTACCATCTGGGAAGGAGAGAAAAGGCACGGAGTTCATCACCGCCAAACCAGAATTATATGAATTGCTGAAGGGGGTTCTTTCAGAAGAGAAAGTAAATAAAGATAAAAAACTATGAACAACAAATACGTAACTATCAACAAGTGAATCTGAAAACCAAGGGAATTAAAAAAAAATCTGATGAACAATATTAACTGTTGAATATAATAGAATCATAGGTATGGAAGGGGAGTGAACTGACGATTCTTGGGGAAAAGGGGAGGGGGGGTGTGGGAAGAGACTGAACAAAAACTGTGCACCTATGGATGAGGACAATGGGGGGTGGAGAAAGGGCAGAGGGTGGGGTGGGAACCTGGTGGAGGGGAGCAATGGAGGGGAGGGAAATGAGGAACATTTGTAATAATATGAAAAATAAAGATTTATTTTTTTAAAATAATAAAAAATAATATTTTTTTAAAAGATAAAGATAAAAATTATGAACAACAAATACATAACAATCAACAAGTGAAACTAAAAACCAAGGGAATTAAAAAATCTGATGAACAATATTAACTGGTGAGTATAATAGAATCAGAGGTATGGAAGGGGAGTGGACTGACAATTCTCGGGGGAAAGGGGAGTAGAGGTGCGGGAAGAGACTGAACAAAAACTGTGCACCTATGGATGAGGACAATGAGGGGTGGGGAAAGGACAGAGGGTGGGGTGGGAACCTGCTGGAGAGGAGCAATTGAGTGGGGGGGGGGGAGGGGAGAGGAACACATTTGTAATAATCTGAACAATAAAGATTTATTTTAAATAAATAAATAAACAAACAAATAAATAAATAAAGTCCTCCATATGTCCCGATCAAAAGAATGACTCTATATTCTTAGTGCTTTTCTAAACATTTACTGTCCTCTGCAATTCATTTGCCCTGTGTGCTGTCTTTTACCCACGCCAAGTCTTTAAACTTGCAGATACTTTATATAATCTACCAGATGACTCTTATGATTCATGAACATTCTGAAGTTACAAGAAAAAATACTTGCTTACACTTGCTAATACACCTTAGTTCCCAATATTTCAGAAGCAATATTCTAAAAGACCATAAGATGGGGGTATTCCTGCATACAAGTAAAATGCTCAAAGCAGTGCACTGAGCTCCCAAGTTTCAAATTCCGCTTTGACCAGGAAGGTAGTCATTACCCACACGTGGCTGATTTAAAATTAGGTAAACGAAGAAATCACACTCCTAAGTTGCAATAACCACATATCAAGAACTCAATAGCCATGTAGGCTACTGGCTACTCTACTGAACAGTGCAAAATAAAACATTTCTATTCTCACAGGACTTTCTAGTGATTTTAAAATTAATTTTCTTTAATTTAAAAAACAGGGGTAGTTTTAGAAAGTACTGATTTTTTCTATTATTCATAATGCTGAACAAGTGGAAAAAGACTTAAAGGACCAGTGATAGAATTTTGGTTATTTGAATTGGGATTTAAATATATGCTGGAATATTACAAAGCCATTAAAATAGTATTTTCTTAGAATGTGTGAGAAGGTTTATGGTATACTTTTAAGGACAAGAGGCAACCAAAAGTATGGGTATATATATTTTTATAAATACCTGTACATACACATTTGAATATATAATTCCAAATTTGAAAATTTTATACTGTGCATACATATACATACCTATATAAAAAGAAAGAAACAAAGGGAAAAGATCATACTGTTAACTGTGGGATGTGAAATTTGAAGGATTTTTTTTTTGTTTCTTCTTTCAACATGCCTTTATTTTTAATTTTTTTCCAATATTAGGGAGAAAAAAATCAATAAAAGAATAGACTATGAAAAGAATGTGGAATGTTTTGATCTTTTGCAAAAGCCAAAATAAGTCTCAGGAGTTTCAGTAATTCACTTTAAAAAAACACACACACACAACTAAAGATTTTTTAGATTTATATAAAGTTTGGAATATCTGCTCAATCTGTCTGCATAATTCTTGTCACCAAGGCAGCTGTCATTCATAGGATGCTCCCATGTCTACAGAGCAGCTGAGGGGTCTCTGGAGTCTCTCTGTAGCTGCCTCTGTCTAAATGTTGAGCCCAGTGTGACATTCATTCATTTATTCAGAAACAGTTCTGTCAAACATTTCCTATGGTCAAATTGTTCTGAATGAAAGTCTCTTCTGTGTCCCTATTGCTAGTCCTAAACCATAAAAATTCTTTTCCCACTGGTGCTTTTGGAAATTGGTTGAATTAATGAAGACACCAGTATGTGTCTCATGAAGAGAAGCTCAGACTCTCCATCAGGAGGACATGGACACAAGAGGCAGCTTGCTCTGGGGGAATTGACTTGGCTGGATCTGGCCTCCTGTCTTCAGTTCTCTGACTTCAGTTTTCTGCCTTCTAAAAAGGGAAGCACATGGTGGACCATTGTGGGATTAGAACAATATATGTAAAGTGCCTGAATTATGGGAGAAAGCTAGGTGTTTTGTTTTTCTGGTTTTTTACTTCTTATTATACAGATGTTTATTTAACAACAACAAAATAATCGATTTTCCCCTTTTATCAATTATTTTGAGAATTGTGAGATTTTATACTGTCTGGCCAGGTATCAGGCTGTGTTTAACATTTGTGAAGCTGGAGGTGTCAGAGGCTCCGATTTCCTCTGAAATCTCTCTCTCTCTCTCTCTCTCTCTCTCTCTCTCTCTCTCTCTCTCTCTTTCTCTCTCTCTCTCTTTCTCTCTCTGCTGCCTTCAGATTACCCTAAGAATTCCTTCTCAGATAGTTTGCTTCGTGGACAATTAGTTGGCATGCACTCATGGTTTAGAGGGCTGGAGAGTGTCACACCCATGGCAACAGGGGCAGAGTCTTCGCATCTCCTATGGTCTTACCAGGGGCAATGGTAAGGTTACTGCGAGGAGGTGGGGAATGAATGTTTTTCTTTACTAAAATGGGAGGAGAGGCTGTGAAAAGTGAGATGGGAAAAATAAAAAACACAGATGACTCCTCAGGCAGATCAAATTTGAAAAGAACACCGAAAACAAATGGAGCATTTGGAAATTAGTTTTCTCAAATACTTTGCATACACTTACATACTCTTGAAAAGTCTTATTGTATCCTGTTTTGCAATTGTTCTTAAATTTTCCATCAGGGAAGGTCTGTATGGATAGGAAGTAGAAGCAACACCTTCTGAGCTCTGGTAACTGTGGGAAGAAATGAAGAGATTGAGGACAGAGAGCTGCAGATGCCCCCTGTTCCCTTTTCTGCAGCCAGGATTCTCAGAGGGAAGAGAGGACATACAGACACTGGGGTTAGTATTGGAGGGTGGAGGACTGCTCCTCTGGGATTATCGGGGCAGACAGGGAGACCCAGGAGAGATGCTGCATGACCTCACTCCCTCTCTGGGTGAGTAGAACTGCAGAGGTAAACATGGAGTAGGACCCCAGGCCTGGACCCAGGCTCGCTACTCCATGAGATACAATAGGAGATACAAAGACTCTGCCCCTGTTGCCATAAAAACAAAATAGCTCCTCCTCCCATCCCCATAGAACACCAATGCAGAAGGGAGTGTACATTTAAAGACAGTAATCAGTTCATGAGACTGAACTCAGATGACCAAATACTTTCTTTTGCTCCTCTCCCCTCTATCCTCTGGTGGGGCAAGAGAAAGTTCATTTAGAACAAAATAAATAAATAAGCTGTATTTCCTGTGCACATTTAACATAATGAATACATTTGCAACTTTGATCTGTACTTATCTTTATTCATACAAAACTGTAACTATATCTGACATTTCTTCTTAAAGGTTTTTCTTCCTAGCTACAATGTCCAAAGGAAATGTTTTATTATAAAAATAGCACTGTGTCTTCAGCTGTTGTATTTCTATAAAAGAAGCTGAGCTTCCTTTCACCAGATATTGAGCAGGGGTCTTGTGAGAATAGCATAAAAGCTCTTATGAGGAGAGAACACTTCCCAGTGTCCTATCTAATAAAACAGTGATATGCAAATTGACCATACCTCTACTACTCCCACACACCATGCCCACCAGCCAATCAGGAGAGAGTATGGGAATTAACCCAACCAAGATGGCTGTGGCCACAGAATGAGCAGGAGGCTTGGGTTTCCCTGGTAATGGAAGAAGCTAAGCTTCCTGCACACCCTGACTGGCCTAGGCTTCCACTCAAGGCTACAAAGTTTCAATTATATAAGATAAATAAATATCAGACTCCAGGGCCTTCGCTTGGGTCACTGGGGGTGTGGCTGGCCTGCAAACCACCATAGCCCCTCGCCCAGGCTGCCCTATATCCCAAGGGAATCCCCATCCTGATCCGGGACACCCTTCAAGGCAAACCAGCTGGCCACCCATGCACCAGGCCTCTATCCTATCTAATAAAAGAGTAATATGCAAATTGGCCATCACTCCAACACACAAGATTGCTGCTCCCATGTGGTCAAAGATGGCTTCCCTATGTGGACACAAGAAGGCTGCCACAAGATGGCCAACAGGGGAGGGCAGATGGGAGGGACCAGGCCTGCAGGGGAGGGCAGTTAGAGGCAAACAGGCTGGCAGGGAAGCAGTTAGGCATCAATGGTGATCAGGCAGAAGCAGTTAGGGGCAATCAGGAAGGCAGACAGATGAGCAGTTAGGAGCCAGCAGTCCTGGATTGTGAGAGGGAAGTCTGACTGCATCGAACAGTCAGACCTCCATCAAGTGGTCCCAGATTGGAGAGGGTGCAGGCTGGGCTGAGGGACCCATCCCCCATGCATGAATTTCATGCACTGGGTCACTAGTCTGCTGATAAAACTAAACTTCAGAATGTGTGTATATTTCTTAAGAAAAAAAACATTTAAATGTAATTGCTGGATTCTTACTCAGCAACTGGGTCTCTGGTCCTAGCAAAGGCCTAGCAGCCTTCTGGGAGGCAGATCTAGTACTGAAAAGATCGGTTCAGAAACATAGATAGAGTAGATGTTCCACTCTGCTGATTTAAAGTTTTCTTTCAAAAGGAGATTTGAATCTTCCTGCTGTTTTTGTTTTGTTTGTTTGTTTGTTTGTTTGCTTTTTAGCTTCTTTGGATTTTTAAAAGGCAGCGCCTTTGAAGTTTAATGGGAGAAAGACAAGAAAGTGCTGGGCTTCAGACCATGGATGTATTGGGGGACCTCCGAGCAGTCATTTCATCTCCCTGAACCAGATTCAATCTGCAAAATAACTAATGTGTGATTTTTTTAAAAAAAAAAATTTTTTTATTTATTAAATCCATTGGGATGACATTGGTCAATGTGAACATATAGGATTAAGGTGTGGGTTTCTGTGTTACTGTGTGCCCAACGCAGGAAGCAACACCAGGCTGGGGAACACGAGATGAGGTGTCAGGCCCATCATGGGTCAACAGGCCCCCAGAGGCCAAAGGGCTGGCCTGTGAATGACAGGAGGCACATCCTAGATTTGTAATAAATGAGATTATTTATTATGCAGTCAGGAACCTCTCCCTCCAGAGGCAGTTCACAAAGCAGCTACTGCATTTCTGAACAAAAAATTGAGACACGGGTTTTCACAAAAATAAATAAATAAATAAGATTTTTAAAAATCCATGAATATATATGGGATGTCCTAGAGAGGTATAAGATATCATATGTATGTGCATGTTAATGAATCACATTTATTACATATACAAAATTTATGAAATCATTAAAGAGCTCTTTGCTCAGAAATTCATTCAACAAGTGTGGGCCTTTCTACCTGGGTTTCACCTTTCAGGTGCTGAGAGGGGCTGGGAGACAGACAGGCCAACAAGAACCAAGGCAACGCTTGATTTTAGGACACAAGAAGGGCCATGAAAAAAACAGACTTGGCTTATGTGACTAGGGAGGTACAGAGACTGCAAGGATTTCTATTGGTCTCCTAACCATTGACATCAAACTCAGTGGCTTAAACGACAGTGTGGGATCCCAGGTCGTGTGGGTCAGAAACCCGAGGCAGTTCATTTGCTTGTGCTCCTCCAAAAGGCTCTGGGGAGGCCTGGTCCTGGGGAGCTGGCAGAATCCATTCCTTATGGGACAGTTCCCTTCTGTGTCCCTGCCAAAGTCACTGCCAGCTTCCTCCTCACAAAAATACTTGACCTTTGGTCCCTGCCTCCAGGCTCAAAGCCAGCCAGCCAAGTTGAGTCCCTCATGCTCTTCTAACCAACCCTATTACCAAGTTGTCACTTTCAAGAATCCCTGGTTACTGAGGGCCACAACCTCTGGGTGAGAAACACCTCCAGTGCTTTCTGAAGATGGCCTGGGGTGTGTTGGTATCAATAAAAGTTTATTCACTGACTTTGAACAACAACAACAGATGAAAAACGTAGGAGATTGGCCCACCTGGCTGACCTCGAAGGGTTGCTAGGTTACATCTATGACCTATCTTTCCATTCTGACTTCTGTTAGTACTGCTACCTGTTGCCATGGGTACCCCATAGGGCTATAAAGGGGCTCCCCAGCACTGTGAATCCCCAAAGGCTCAGGGAAGAGCTCCCAAAGATATTTAAACTTAGACCTAGCTGTTGAGACAGAGCTTGCTTGGAGGCCTGGGGAAGCCACCCCAAAGGAGAGCCAGTGCCCCTGGGCAAGGACAGCCAGGCTGGATGGATACAGTAGAGGGAAGGGGGAGCAAAGAAAAAGCCACAGTGTGGGTTGAAAATTCTGTCACAGCATGAAGGCTTTTAGGCACTAGAAAGAGTCATAAGATTCATGTTTTTAAAGAAGATTCGGTGATTTGACATTTGAAATGATATTTGACATGTGTCCTGAGAGCCAGGCAGGATCTAGGCAGATGAAGACGGTGAGATGTGCTTCAGGTACAGACAGTGGACACGGAATGGAGGCAGGAGAGATGAACACTGGGGACCAGAACACATACCTCTCAGAGCCTGTGAGTGACAGGACAGGGCAGGGAAACAGAAGACCCTGCATAGAGGGGACAGAGCAGGGGGAGACGGGACCTTCCATGGAGGGGTCAGGGCATGGGAGGCAGTGAATCCTCCATGGAGGGTTGGTTGGGTAAGGGAGGAGAAGGTACCCTCCATGGAGGGGTCAGGGAAAGGGATGGGAACCCTCCATTGAGGGGTGAGGGCAGGGAGGAGAGTGGACCTTCCATGGAGGGGACAGGGAAGGGGATGGTAACCCTTCATTGAGGGGTGAGGGAAGGGAGGAGAAGGGACCATCCATGGAGGAGACAGGGTAGGGGATGGGAGCCCTCCATTGAGGGGTGAGGACAGGGAGGAGAGGGGACCCTCCATGGAGGGGACAGGGTAGGGGATGGGAACCCTCCTATGAGAGGTGAGGGCAGGGAGGAGAGGGGACCCTCCATGGAGGGGACAGGGTAGGGGATGGGTACCCTCCTATGAGGGGTGAGGGCAGGGAGGAGAGGGGACAGGGCAGGGAGGAGAGGGAACCCTCCATGGAGGTGGCAGGATAGGGAGATGGGAACCCACCATAGAGGGGCCAGGGCAGGGAGAAGAGGGGACTTTCCATGGAGAGGAGATATTAGGGGGATGAACCTCCATGGAGGGGTAGGGTAGGGGATGAGAATCCTCCATAGAAGGGGCACAGCCAGGAGTACGGGGATACTCCCTGGAGGGGAGAGTATCAGAGGAGAATGATCATCCAGGAAGTGGGCAGGGAGAAGAGGAGAGGGGAACCTCCATGGAGGAGGGAGTATAGGGGATGGGAACCTTACAAGGAAAGGACAGGTAGGGTGATGGGAACCCTCCATGGAGGGAATAGGGCTTGGAGGAGAGTGGAAACTCTATGGAGGAGGGAGGGCAGAGGTAATGGGGACCCTTCATGAAAGGGACTTGGCAGGGAGGAGAGGGGACCCAATAGAGGGAGAAGGGCAGGGAGGAGAGGGGATCATCCATGGACGGTGCAGGGTAGGGGGATGGGAACCCTCCATGGAGGGGGCAGGGCACGGAGATGGGAAACCTCCATGGAGAAGCCAGGGCGAGGAGGAGAGAGTACCCTCCATGGAGGGGGCAGAGTAGATGGATAAGGAAAAAGAGAAGGAAGGAGAGAGGACTTTCCATGGAGGGGCCAGGGCAGAGAGGAAAGGGGATGCCTCCATGGAGGGGGAAGGCCAAAGAG
Source organism: Pipistrellus nathusii (assembly GCA_963693515.1). Taxonomy (NCBI): domain Eukaryota; kingdom Metazoa; phylum Chordata; class Mammalia; order Chiroptera; family Vespertilionidae; genus Pipistrellus; species Pipistrellus nathusii. Next base: position 47,553,532 of record OY882869.1, read on the forward strand.
ATGGAGAACCTCCATGGAGGGGGTCAGTCAAGGGAGGAGAGGGCATCCTCCATGGAGGGGCCAGGGCAGGAAGAAGAGGATACCCTCAATGGAGGAGTCATGGCAGGAGGAGAGGGGACCATCCATGGAAGGTGCAGGGTAGAGGGATGAGAACCCTCCACTGAGGGAGCAGGGCAGGGAGGAGAGTGGACCCTCCATGGAGGGGGCTGGGCTAGGAGGAGAAGGGAATCTCCATGGAGGGTACAGGGCAGGGGGACAGGGAACCCTCCTGGAAGGGGGCAGGGCATGGGGACAGGGGACACTCCATGGAGAGGGAAAGGCAGGGGACAGGGAACCCTCCATGCAGCGGGGAGGACAGGAGGAAAGTGAAACCCAGTTAGAGGGGGCAGGCATGGAGGAGAATGGAAACAAGGAACCCTTTATGGAGGGGCAGGGCAGGTGGACCTGGAACCCTCAATGGCAGGGGAGAGGTCAGGAGGAAAGGGAACCCACGTTGAGAGAGCAGGCCAGAAAGGAGACAGAAAGCGGCAGGGCAGGGGGACAGGGATCCTAACTTTGAGGGGAAAGGGGCAGGAAGGAGAGGGTTCCCTCTATGGAGGGGTGAGGGTAGGAGGATAGGAACCCTCCATGGATGGGGCAGGACAGGGAAGAGAGGGAACCTTCCATAGAGGGGACAGGGCAGGGGGACAGGGTACCTTCAAAGCAGGAAGTGTGGACAGGGAATCCTTCAGAGAGGGATCAGAGCTGGGGGACAGCGAACCCCACTTGAAAGGACAGGATAGTGGGGGCAGGAAACACTCCATGCCGAGGAGACAGGAGAATACTAAAACCCAGTTAGAGGGGCAGGCAGGGATAATGGAAACAAGGAACCCTTTATGGAGAGGTCAAGACAGTTGGACAGTAAGCCCTCAATGCAGGGGGCAGGTCAGGAGGGAACCCACTTAGAGAGAGAAGGCCAGAGAGGAGACAGAACTACCCATGAAGGTGGCAGGGCAGGGGGGCAGGGATCCTAACTTTGACGGGGAGGGGCAGGGAGGAGAAGGTACCCTCCATGGATGGGGCAGGACAGGGGGACAGGGAACCTCACTTTGAGGGAGAAGGGTGGGGAGGAGACAGAAATCAACATGCAGGGGACAAGGCATTGAGGAAAAAGAACAGAGAACCCTTCATGGGGAGGAGAGGCTGGTAGACAGGGAATCCTACTTTGAGACAGCGAGGACTTAGGCTCATGTCCTTAAATAGATGGCAGGGCAAGGGGTAAAGGGAACCCTCCATGCAGAGGAGAGGCTGGGGGGAGGGGGGGAGGAGGAGGGAGCCCTACTTTGAAACGGCAAGGACTTAGGCTCAGGTCCTTAAGTAGATGGCAGGGCAGGGGGTAGAAGGCATCCTCCATGATGGTCGGAGGGCAGGAAGGAAAAAAGACCCCACATAGTCTGAGCAGGAGAGTGGGCTTAGGGCACCATCCATGGAGGGGCCAGGGAAGGGTGTACATGGGAGTAGAGATAGGTAACAGGGGAAACACCCCTCCATGCAGAATCCCCTGTTTTCCCATGGTGGAGCCCTTGTTCCTTAGCCCTTCCCTTCCCTGGTCCCCTGTCCTCCTGCCTGTCTTCCCATGGGGGCCCCCCTTTCTCCCTTGCTCTGTGGTTGCTCCCCTTTCCCTCTGCCTTTTCCCTCCATGAAGGGTCTTCTCTTTCCCTGCCATGACCCCTCACTCACAGGCACCTGAGGGGCATATGCTCTGGTCTCTCCAGTCTTCGTCTCTCCTGCCTCCAGGCTGTGTCCACTCTCTGTACCTGAAGCACATTCTCACCCTCTTCATCTGTCTGAATCCTACCTGAGCCCTCAGGACACATCTCAAATATCATTTCAAATGTCAAATCACAAGCAGGGGAAGGGGAAGGAGGGTGGGAAATGGAGGGTGGGGGCTGGTGGTAGGGAGGTGGGGGAGGTGGTTTTAACTGGGTGCAGAGTGTGGGATGTAGGGTGTGGGTGATGGTGGATGGTAAGTGTGGGGGTGGGCTTGGTGTAATTGTGGGTGTTGGGGGCTGGCGGGTGGGGAATCTTATTTGGGGGTTGGTGGGTGTGGGTTGTGGGGTGTCAGTTGGGAATGAAATGTGGGGGTGGGAGGTAGAGTTATGGAGTGTGGGGTTGAAAGAGGGAAAAGTGAGCATAAAGGGGATAAACGGTGATGGAAGGAGACTTGAAGGCAGTGAGCACACAGTACAATAAACAGATGATGCATTATGAAATTGCACACATGACCTATGCAATTTTAATAATGAATGTCTCCCAAATAAGTTTGATTAAAAATAAATAAAAGCTGTAACTTTGAGGTTGATTAGGTTATGAGGTTGGAGCCCCCATGAATAGGAATAATAACCTTTTAAATGATACTTCATGCTAGACTTATCAGGTGATCACTTTATATGTTATATGAATGTCTAACCAATATTTTGCACACTTGAAACTAATATTGAGTGTCCTCTTTAATTGAAAAAAATTAAATTAGTAAAACAATTTTAAGTAAAATAAAAGTGCAAATCAGAGTGATCTTGAAAAGATATGAGATCATTTCGCTCTGTGCCTAAAAGCCTTCAGCGCTCACTCCAGCAGTGGTAGCTCTCCAGAGGCATCATGCCTGTGATGGTGTTGCACTGCTGGGAGAGGAATGCCCTGTCTTCTTCCTCCAGTTGCTCCCTGCACTGATCTGGTGACATGGGGCCTGGTGCAAGGCAGAACTGTGTTTCCATGAGAGCGAGCTAAGCATCACTTTGGCTGCTTAGGTCTAGAGTGGGAGCAGACACAGAAAAAATAACTTTAAGCCTTAAAAGTCCTAGTAGCATTTCAACCCACCAAAGGGACCTCTATCCTCCCCTCCCTACACTCCAGCCAGCCTGGCTCATCCAGCCCTCAGGAAAGAAGGCAGACAGTGCTGCTGCATGGAAGCCAGTGAGGGTGCCTATGTGGGAAGGGTGTAGAGAATTGCAGTTCTCAGGATGGAAATGGAGGGATGACTACTAAAATCAGCCAAGCCTGAGGGGACTCTGCTTTTCACTACATGATGATGGGATCACACCTGCATGATCCTGCCATGCTCTCCCTCTCAACCCAGGGGACCCAGGGTCATCCACAACAGGAAGCATCTCTCTGGCTTTTGAGAATCCACAGACCCTCTGCAAAGTCCTGAGTCTCACAGAGCTGATCTCAGATTACAGACCCAAAACATCTTAAATTCTAGGAAGCAGCCTCTTTTGACTTTATCATTCTCCTCCTACAAAGAATGCCAGGTGTGCATCTTCTGTACAATGCTCAAAGATGTGTGAGGACCCAGCGCGTGGCAGCTGGACCTGGTGTGTCCTGGGACTTCTGCTGAGTCACCTCAGATACAACACTGACACTGAGCTTGAACCTGCATCAATCTGGTGAACACACTCAGCTCAACCTGGGGACTCCCTGAGAACCGTCCTCCTGCAACTTGAGTACTTGCAGAGGATCTGTCATTGACTGAGGCTCACAGGCACCCAGCAGATGGAGGCACACAGAGAGGCAGAACATGGGGTTCTCTGGGACTTTTGCTGACCTGTCCCCAGGCTCAGTGCTAGTAAAAGCCAGCTTGGATGCCCTGCTTGGACCTTCCTGAGCTCACTCAGCCTCAGCAGTGGCTGTCACAAAATGTGATTTGCTTTGTAGATCCAAATAGATTGTCCTGGGCCAGTCACATAAAGTATCTGACATTGGTCAGCATCAGAGTCCCGCCCCGGATGCCCAAGGACCAACACTCCCAGGGGCCAGCCTCACAAGCACCATATCCAAAGAGACATCTAAGCAAGCACCAGACCCTGCTGAGGTGAATTGTGCTCCACGTGGTCAACACCTGTCAGCAGCTCATACGCTGTAGGCAGGGTCCACTGTGGTCACAGCCAAATTGCCTGAGCATCAACTCAATACATACATGGGCCAATGGTAATCAAGAATCAACCACCACAGGAAAGTTCACATAACACACACAGGGGACATCCCTGGGGCACTCAGCTCAGGTGATCAAGAAGACTCTGCCACTGGGTTCCACGGGACACCTGCTACACAAAGCCACACTACCCAGACGTGGATTCTCATACACAGAAACAAACACACAGAGGCATCCAAAAACTGAAGACAAAGACACATGCCCCGATTTCAAGAACAGGAGATACACACAGAAAAATGCTCAATGAAGTGAAGGCAAGTGATATACTAGATGCAAGATCTTTTAAAAAATGGTTTTAAGGATGTTAATATCAGTTAGTTGAAGAATAAATGAAATCAGTGGGACCTGGAAAACTGATAGTAAGCATAAAAAAAATTTTTTTTTTAAAGAACTAACACACAATTAAGCAACATAAAAGATCCTGTCAGAAGTAGACTACAATCTCTGAAATGAAGAATACACTAGAGGAAATAAATAGTTGGATGAGGCAGAGAATCAAATTAGTGATTTGAAAGATATAAAGTTGCGGGAGACAAAAGTAGCAAAAAAAATGTTTGAAAAATGAGGGACTTTTGGGACATGAAGCGTAGCAACATTCACATTAAAGGAGTAGAAGGAGAGAGATTAAGGGACTGCAGCCTCTTAAAGGAAATAATGACTGCACATTTCTCTACCCTGGTGAAGGAAAAGACACACAAGTCCAAGAAGCTGTCAGTCCAAAAGGAGATGAACCCAAAAAGGCCAAAGCAAATCACAATTAAAAAGACAAAAATTAAAAGACAGGACATCTTAAAGAACAAAGAAAGACAGTCAATTACCTGCAAGGGAGCTCCCATAAGATTGCTAGCTTATTTATCTACAGAAACATACCAGGCCAGTAGGGATTACCACAAAATATTCAGAGCAATGAAAAGCTAGGGCCTTCAACCAAAACTTCTTTACCAAGAAAGACTGTATTTAAAATTGATGGAGAAATATAGAGCTTCCCAGATAAGAAAAAGCAGAAGAAGTGCCTTACCACCAAACCATCAATATAAGAACTGTAAGGAAGGAATTAAAGGGAAATGGAGTAGAAAGAATAAAACTTATCTATGAACCTACTATGAACAATCACTTTAAATGTGAGTGGCTTCACTGCTGCAATTAGAAGACCTGGTAGCTGAATAGATAAGAAAACAAGAACCATATACATGCAGTAAACAAGAGATCTTCCTCAGAGTGCAAGATATACAAACAGTAAGGAGATGGCAAAACATATTTCATGCAAATGCAAATTTAAAAAAAAAGGTGTGAGGTAATACCTATAGCTAACAAAAACGGTGTTTAAAAAGACTATATTGAGGGATAAAGAAAGACACCACATAATGTGAAAGGGAGCAATCCCACAAGAAAATAAACCCTTGGATGCATGTATTTTCCCAACATAAGAGCACCTAAATGTGTAAATCAAATTGTGATGTACTTAAATGGAGAGACCAATAATAATACAGTCAGAGTAGGGGATTTTAACATCCCCTTGGCATCAATGGAATGATCCTCCAGACAGAAAATCAAGAAGGAAGAATGGCCTTAAATAACACACTAGATCTAATGGATTTAATTGGTATCTTAAGAGTATTTCGCCCTGAAGCAGTAGAAACAGTCTCAGTAAATTTAAGAAGATTGACATTATATCAAGAATCTTTCCCGACAATAACTGTATAAAACTAGAAGTTAATAAGAAAAAATTATATACAGGTGGTCTATTACAGAATTGTACACACCTAAAACCACCCAGCCACAGTAAATTTATTAACAAAGAAATAAAAGCAACGAAAAGCAAAAAAAATAAAATAAATAAAAACTATGGAGATAGATGGTCGTGAGTGTTGCACATCAACATACTTTATGTATACTTAAATGTAGATAAAACTGTAAAACTTATATTTGAGCTCAATAAAAATTAATACTTATTGGATAAAAAAAAGAAAAAGAAAAAATTGTAAAACACAGAAAGTATTGGAGGCTAATTAACATGTTTCTAAAAAATGGAAGATTACAATACGATCAAGGAAATAATCAAATAATACCGTGAAACACATGGAGATGAGAGCACAACAAGCCTAACTCTACGGGACACAGCATGAGCAGTACTAAGAGAGAAATTCATAGCATTACAGGCCCACCTCAAGAAACAAGAAAAATCTGAAATACAGCATCAAACTTTATATTTAGAGGAACTAGTGAAAAAAGAAACAGGCACCACAAAATGAGGAGAATAAATGAAATTAGTAAACATCAGAGCAGTAATAAACAAAATAGTAACAAACAAGTGATCAATGAATCACGCACCATTGTGGGTCCGTGGTTAGAGCTATGGTCCATGCACCAAAGGGTTCAATTGCCTGTCAGGGGCAAATACCTAGCTCTCTGTCTTTCTATCTCTCACTTCCCTCCCTCCTTTCCTCCCTTTCATCCTTCTTCCTTTCCTCCCTCTCTACTCACTGTCTCCCTCCCACATTTTCTCAAAAAGCAAAGGAAACAATATCCTATGATGAGGATTCACACATACAAAAACAAAAGAAAAAAGGAAGGAAAAAAAGAAGGAAAGGAAGGGAAGAAATAAATTAAAAGAAAAAAGAAAAAGAAAAAGAAAGGAAGGAAGAAAAGGGGGGGAAAAGGAAAAAAGAAAGAGAAAGAAAAAGAAAGAAAAAGGAAGGAGCCAAAAAAGATACAAATAAAAGTATATATCATGTTCACAGATAAGGAAATAACAACATTAAAGTGTTCAACGGCGTATTTCAGAAAGCTACAACAAATATCACAAAAATGTGTATAGAAGTACAAAAAAAAAAGAGGAAAAAAGCCAACACACACACACACACACACACACACACACACACACACAAATCAAACAAAATCAAACCAGAAGCCACAGTGATGTTGAGAAAGAACAAAGTTGAAGGAATCATGCTACCTGATATCAAACTATATTACAAGACCAGAGTAATAAATATAGCATGGTACTGGCATAAAACACACATATAGGTAATTGGACAAAGCATTTATGTTCAATATTTGATAGAGAACACAAGAACATACAATGGGCTAAAGGTAGTCCATTCAATAAATGTTATTGGGAAAATTGGAAAGATATTTACAAAAATAAATGGAAGCAGACTACCTTCTTATACCTTATAGAAGAGTAAAGCCAGAATGGATTAAAGACTTGAATGTAAAAATTGAACCATAAAAATTCTAGAAGAAAATAAAGACAATACTCATAGCAATATTTTTTATTCTGATATATGTATTTGGACAAGGGAAGCAAAAGAAAAACTACACAAATGGGACTACATCAAACAAATGTTTAGCACAGCAAAGGAAACATCAACAAAATGAAAAGACAACCCACTGAATGGGAGAACATATTTTCTAATGATACAGCTAGCTGGTAACGGCTGGCTTAATATCCAAAATTTAGAAAGAACTTATAAAACTCAACATTATAAAAAAATTAAACAATCCAATTTAAAAATGGGCAAAGTACCTAAATAAATACTTCTGCAATGAGGACCTGCAGATGACCATTACACAAACAAAAAGATGCTGAGCATCACTAATCATTACAGAAATAGAAATCAACATCACAGTGAGGAATCACCTCACATCTGTCAGATTGACTATTATCAATAAATCAATAAACATCAAGTGCTGGTGAGGATGTGGAGAAAAGGGAACCCATGTTGAATGCAGATTGGTGCAACCACTGTGGAAAGCAGTATGAAGGTGGAAAGCAGTATGAAGTTTCCTCAACAATTAAAAATCAAAACGACCTAGCATTTTCCCTTCTGAGAATATATCTGCAGAAATCTGAAGCACTGATCTGAAAGGATATCTGCATGCCTTTGTTCATTGCAGCATTATTTACAATAGTGAAGATTTCACAGCAGCCCAAGTGCCCAGCAGCAGATAAGCGGAGACAAAGCTGTGCTACATTATACACAACGGAATACTACTAACCCACACACCCAGAAAGGAAATCTTTCCTTTTGGAACAGCATGGATGAAGCTGGTGAGTATTATGCTCAGTGATGGGAAGTAAGCCAGTCATAGAAATACAAGTTCCTTCTGGCTTCACTTATATGTGGAATCTAATAAACAAATTAAACTACATCAAAATAAAAACAGGATCATCGATATAGAGAACAGACTGACAGTTGTCAGAGGAGACGGAGGTTGGGGGACTAGGTGAAAAAGGCGAAGGTGTTAAGCAAAGAAAAGAACTCAAAGACGCAGACAGCAGTTTGGTGATTCTCAGAGAGAAAGGGGTGTGTGTAGAAGAGGGTTTAGAAAGGATAAATTGTGATGGAACGAGACCTGACTTGGGGGGAGGGGCAAGGGCAGTGAGACACACAGTTCAACATACAGATGATGTATTATAGAACTGTTTACCTGAAAGCTATAGAATGTCATTACCAATCTCTCCCCAATAAATTCAATTTAGAAATATAGCACATTGTGACACATGCTTCAACCTGGATGCACCCTGAAGACATGACTCAGTGAAAGAAGCCAGTCACAGAGACAAATATTGTGTGACCCTGCTCACATGAGGTCCCTGGATCCGTCAGTCATAGAGACAGGTAAGGTGGAGGGGACCAGAGGTGGGATGGATGCAGTGTTGTTGTTTAGTGGGGCCAGAGCTGCAGTTGGAGAAGATGAGAACAGTGATGGAGATGATTGTGGTTACAATATGAATGTACTTAACACCACTGAACTGCGCACTGAAAAACAGTTAACTGTTAAATTTCATTGTGTATATTTTTCTGTGATAAAAATACACCAACAAAAACAAGAATAGAAGGCACTTTCCTTGGTGCTGGGAATCTGGAAGAGCTGTTCCCTATCTGGACAGCATGGCGAATGCACGTGATAAAAGAGCACAGGGCTCAACACTCACACGAGAAAATGTGCACAAAGGGAATCAGGAAGCTTGTCCTTACTGGGTGGTTGGGTCATAGCCAATAACCTGGTTGTGAGCTTTTTATAAGATATTATTGAGGAAAACTGGGTCAGATTAGCTGGGCCAAATCTGCATTATCTCTTACAAATAATGTGAATCCACAATTACATTTTTTTTTTAAGGTTAAAGGATAAAAGGGGTGACCAAGATTTGGTTTTCTTGTCTCAGAGATTTGGGCCCAGCAAGTCCAGTTGGGGCCCGGGCTGAGTATAAAGAATTGCTGTGGGGAACTGGGAGTCAGTGGGGTTGTGGGTCAACCACCAGACCAGCGACCTCCACAGCTACGTTCTCATCACAGGCTTTCCTCAGCCTTTAATAAGCTGCTGTGTCTCAGCCACTCCTTATGTGATCACTAATTTGAACAGCTCCTTCACTGTACCACATGGTTTCTTAAAGGAGCTCCCAAACCTTTTAACAGTCTCACACACACAACATGGGCAGCACAGTCCTCCCACAGTGACCCTCTGCTTCATTAACCAAGGATGGGTGTGTTGTGCTATTCCAGGAACGCTGGGCCAAGGTTCTATCCACAGAGCAGATTCACTTCTCGGTGTCTTGGTTGGGTTGAGAGACGCTACCCAAGGATGAAGGAAGGCAGTGTTGTCATTGGAAGAATGTGCTTTTTAATCATCTACAGATCGCAACTGCAGAAACGACACATATGCTCTGTTAAAGGTCAGGGAGGGTAAACAATTTTTCTGTGTGTACTCGGCAGCATGGTGCTCAAATTACGGTAATACAGATAATAATAAGACCTTGTCTTCATATGCTCTCTCCCTCCAGAGATGGCTCCAATTTACCTGTCAACTTTACTGGAAGACGAAAAAAAGTAATGCTGGTGAGTGAAATCAACACATCCCCATTTTTAGGGGGTTAACCAAAGGTGAGAGACAGAGCATCGCTCATCAAAGGTCTGACACTTTACTTTGTGGTCCAGTCAGGGAGGGTCTAATTGTTCGTCAAAGACTGAGACCTTGGGCAATAATGTGGGCTGTCATGAAGGATATTTCAGTGTCTGAACCCAGTAAAATCTTGCTCCTTGTGTACCGTGACGTGGGCCAGGGAGCCACCACAGCTTGTCCTCTCCACACAGTGACTCAGGGCTCCAGCCTCCTCTGGCTTGTGGATTCAGCTGGCAATGAGCACAGCCCACAGGGGTAGAGGTCGGCACATGAGTGCTGTCAGGAAGCCCTGGGAACAGCCTCTCATGGCTGTTTTTGCCTCTGGCCAGACCTGACTCCCATGGTGAGAGAGGCTCAGAAACGCAGAACACCACAAACACCTTGCAACTTGGCACATAGGACAGCACACTCACCCTCTTGTTTCTGTACCTGAGCAGCCAGACAATGCAGTCACCTCCTTCAGGAAAAACATCCAGAGAGAACAATAAAATAAAAGTACCTCATGCCAATCCACATAGCACTTCAAAGTACGTAGAGAAAAGAAACCCCTCCCCATGTATTTCTACTTGCTGTCCAGACCCATTGTCTTCCTTCCATTTCTTCTTCTCAAAGGAATAGAACACATCATTTTGGAGCCACCGGCATGGAGCAGGTCAGTGGCCAGCTGTCCACCTGATGATGACAATACGGTTTCAGGACGGAAGAGTAACTTGGACTCCAGAGAGAAAGAGCAATGGGGAGATGGGGATAGAAGTGAGAACCTGGCAAGTGACCAGCGTGGTGGTGAGCTGATTTGTCTTGAAGGCAATGAGTCTTAGCACTGCTCTGTGAGCAGGACAAAAATGACTCAGAAGGACTGGGCCAGGGGCCTGTGGGAGCCAGAGTGGGGGCTGCCCTGGACCCTTCCCTCTTCTCTCCTGGTCTGGCTCTAAAGCCATGGCCTGGGCATTAGCCTCTCCAATACTGAGAAATCAACCATCTCTGGTTAGGACATGGGAAAACGGGGACCCATACTCTAAAGTATTGAAGGAAATCCTACTAATGTTTATTTTTTTTCTTTTCTCTTGCCAGTTTTCCCTGAAAAGCATCTTGTTATATGAAGCTTCAGTACAGCTCATGGGGGGAGAGGAGTCTAATTTCTGAGTGAACCAGAGCTCCTAGCAGAAGGACCAGGAAGGTGGCTGAGAATCAGAGGGAGAGGAGCTGTGGGTGAGCTGGGCCTGCACAGAGCACACCCCAGAGGCCAGCACAGGCTCTGCACATGCTGGTGCTGAGGTCACCCCCAGAGCTGCTGAGGTGTATGCTTTATATGCTCCACAGCCTGACAGGGTGCGCTCTCACCTCTGCCACCCAGTGGTGGGAAGACAGACTGTGGAGCCCGCCCAGCAGGGGCAACACATCCATGCCCAGCCTCATGTGAAGTCTGGAAGGAGAAAGGAACTGCATGTGAAAAGGCAGAGGTCAAGCGCAAGAGGCCAGGGTGTAGAGCCCCAGCCTGCAGACCCATCACACCCTGCGCTTTAATTACAAGTACAAGCTCAGTTTTGCCAATAGCACAACATTTTGCAACAGTAAGAATTGTAGGTTTGCCTTTGAAGAAAAAACTAAGTCAAAATACATTAGAGATTTCAATGTTGGTTTGTCACATCTTTGATGGATATTAGCTGAACCCAATGTGGTCATCATTTCACAGTGTGTGTAAATCATACCATTGTGCTCTCTGCCTTATACTTGTACCCTGTATATCAATTATTTCTCAATAAAGCTGGGGAAAATAAACAGTACTTTACTAAATGGAAAAAATGGTTATAGATGTAGTGGAATGCATACCCCATAACTAAAAGAAACAAATCGGGATACACAGGTAATAAATAGTATCATCTTGCCCTGGAAGCATGCTCAGTATTGAGTATTGATCTAGGAACCAGGAGATCATGCATGGAGACCACTTTAGGGCACATGCTCTGGCTGTGGGTCCAACCCCAGTAGGGGGCTTTTAGGATGAAGCTGATCAATGATTCTTTCTCATCCATATTTTTATTTTTTAAACATATTTTATTGATTTTTTAACAGAGAGGGACAGAGTTAAAAACATCCATGAGAAATAATCATCAATCAGCTGCCTCTTGCACAACCCCTACTGCAGATGTGCCCGTAACCAAGTATATGCCCTTGACTGGAATTGAATCTGGGACCTTTCAGTCCACAAGTCTAAGCTCTATGCATTGAGCCAAACCGGTTTCGGCTCATCCATATTATTTTCTCTCTTTCCCTCTTTATCTCTGAAGTCAATACAAATATATTAAAATAAATAAATAAATAGTATCACCTCAAAATGGTATTTGAATATATAAATTTACAAAAGATCAAAGGAAATAATTTGAAATGTTCACAATGGTTAACCTTGGATTGTGGAAATATGTTGTTTCTTTTACTTTATACTATTTTTAAATTTGTGAAATACCCTTTGAAAAGCATTATTGCACTCTACCAGCTCCTGAATGAGAACACTGCTCTTTGGAGGTGCTGGGTCTGTTTAGAAAAAATAATGGATCAGGGGCTGGAGTTGGGGTAGGGCTGGGGAGGGGCAGGGTTGAGGGTGAGGTAGGGCTGGGTGCAGTGCAGGGCTGGAAATGGGGTAGGGCTGGGGGTAGTGCAGGGCTGGGGAGGGGCAGGGCTGGGTGCAGTGCAGGGCTGGGGAGGGGTAGGGCTGGGGGCAGTGCAGGGCTGGGGAGGGGCAGGGCTGGGGGTGGGGTAGGGCTGGGTGCAGTGCAGGGCTGGGGAGGGGCAAGGCTGGGGAGGGGCAGGGCTGGGGAGGGGCAGGGCTGGGGGCAAAGCAGGAACTATGAAGAGAGGCTCCTGGGCAGGAGGCCTCGGGTCCACAGCTCAGGCTGCATTTGAAGAATTCCACATTGGAAGCTGATGTCTTCATAAAGGTTCAGACTTGGTAAAACTTTAGACATGAGCCACAGCAAATTTTCTTTTTAAAACGGTTTTTGCTATTCTTACTACAAAATAATTGAATAATGCTATATAGATCATAACAGGAGCATATTTATAAATAAAAGATTCTAAAGGATTAAGATCTCCTAGGTCACAGCTCTAGGGTTCTAACCTTGGCTGGCTCTACATAGGCCAACAGGAAAAGTGGAAGGAGCACTGGCCCAGGGTTCTCATTTGATCTCTGCTCCGAATTCCCTTTGTGGTCTTAGGGATTTCACTTCACCTTTCTGTGTCTCCTAGCTACATCTGTGGAATGAGGGTAAAATTAGAAAATCAATAATTGCAGGTTCAGATTTCTACAATCTTCCTAAATATCTCAGCAATAATAAACCTTTCCTTGGGCTAACCTTTCTGGTAGCAACACTTCACAAAAATATAAACACATTTTTATACTACTACTCATTTCAAAAGTACAAAATCCCTATAAAACTTATCTTAAAACATTTTGGTAGATACTATTAAACAGCCACCACCACGTGGGACACTCCAACTCTGGGTCGCTGGGAGGTGCCAGATAGGCTGGAACCAGCACCCAGTTGTGCTGAGTGGGGGTTGGGGGTTCACAAAATTTTTGGCAGGAGGCTCTGGGCTGGTGAGAGGGAGGGCACTCACCAGGTGACACTGAGGAAGGGGTCTGGCCCAGCACTGCCCCTCACCAGCTTCAGCTCCAGCTCCTCCCTCAGATTAGCAAGCGGGTCCAGCCCACAGGAGGAAGAGGAGCGCCTGCAGGAAGCTGGCCTGGACCCCAGGCAGATGCACTTAGTCTGTCAGCAGGGGCGGCATCCACACCAGCTACCCTCAGACTCCAACGGCTCCTCCGCCCGCGGGACCCTGCAGACCCGGGCGAGGCAGCAGCGCGAGCCAGGAAGCCCAGCGGGTCCTGTGACTCGTGGCCCTCCTCCCACCCCACTCATGTCCCCCTCACCCATGAGAGAGCCTGTGGCCAGGTCTGCCAGGCTGCCAGCCAGGCGCGTTTCTCGCTGCAGCGCCACCTGGTGGGGCCTCTGCGCAGTACCAAGAGGCCACCCTGGCTCCTTTGCTCAGTAGCGTGGGTTAACTCATGCACCCAGCATTGCTTCCTGACAGTCTGTCCTTGCGGAATAACTTCAACACAGGACACTTCTGCATTTTGGCCAAGTTAGTGGTGAGAGCCAGCATTTTTCATTAGGTCACTGGTTTGCTCATCATCGTGTAGAGCATCTGAGCTTTTAACATTTTACTTATTTTATTAAATGTTTTATATTAAAGAAGGAAATAACTTTTTGTAGATGTGATAAAGGAGGGTATGTCATTATATTCTCTGTATACCAGGTGTCAGCAAGTTATATTCCCTGGGTGAAATCTGGCCTATTGCCTGTTTATATCTGTCCCATGAAATAAGAATAATTTTATTCACTTTTTTAAAAAGTTAGAAAATAATATTTCTGATACATGAACATAATATGAAATTAACATTTTGGTCTCCATAAGTAATGTTTGCCTGGAAGGCAGACATGTACATTCATTTACATATTGTCTTTGACTACTCTCATATTCCAATAGCAGAGTTGGATAATTATAACAGAGATGGTATTATCTACAGAGCCCAAACCATTTACTACCAAGCCCTTTACACAGGAAGTTTGCAGACCTTTATCTTACACAGAGTAGATGAAGGCCATGTGCATTATTATTAGCACTGTATTTGGATTTCTAATGATTTTAAATGTGTCATATTGAACATTTAAAAATCAACAAAATATGCCTGGCTGATGTTGCTCAGTGTGTGAGCATCAAATTCACAGTCTGCTCCCAAACCCAGTTATATGCTGGGTTTGCAGGCTCAATTCTCAGTGTGAGGTGTACAGGAGACAGTTGATCAATGATTCTCTCTCATCATTGATGTTTCTATCTCTCTTCCTTTCTCTCTAAAGTAATATACTTATATGAATAAATATTTCAGGGTAGTTAAAATCAAAAAAGAACTATTTGTCTCAAAGTAGATAGATTTTTAAAATTTATGATAATATAAACAAAAAAGTTTGGGAATGTTACATAAAATATACCTGTATATAAATCCAGAAAGATAACTAATACTACATATGGTTGATTATTATATATTTATAATAATAAGAGCGTAATCTACTAATTAGACCAAACACCCTTCCAGATGACCTTGTGGACAAAGCCAGGCCTGCGAGGGAAGCCTGGGTCCTGGGTGCCTGATGGCAGCCAGTAGGGAAGCCCTGGTCCCGGGTCCCAGAGAGAAGCTAGTGCTAGCAGCTGGGGAAGCAAGGCCTACTCTTGCATGAATTTCATGTTCCAGGCCTCTAGTATATGTAATAAATGATTAAATACCTAAATTAGAAGTATGATTAGAAAATTTATAATGTAGCCCGGACAGGTTTGGCTCAGTGGATAGAGAGTCAGCTTGGGAAATGAAGGATCCCGGGTTCGATTCCGGTCAAGGGCATGTACCTTGGTTGCAGGCATATCCCCAGTAGGGGTGTGCAAGAGGCAGCTGATTGATGACTCTCTCTCATCGATGTTTCTAACTCTCTCTCTCCCTTCCTCTCCGTACAAAATCAATAAAATATATTTTTTTAAATTTATAATGTAAATAGAGAAATTGGACTGAAAAATGATACTGACTATTACTGTATTGTATTATTTCTTTGCTATTGTTTTTTGTTTTTGTTTTTTAAATCCTCACCTGTATATATGTTTATTGATATTAGAGGGAGAGAAAGAGGGAGAAGGAGACTGGCAGAGGGAGAGAAAGAAAAATCTATGTGAGAGAGAAACAATGATGTCTGCTTTATGTATGTGCCCTGACTGGGAATCAAACATGCACATTTTTGGTGTATGGAACAATGCTCCAACCAACTGAGCTACTCAGTCCTAGTGTTTCCTTGTTTCTTAAAAACTGAAAATATAAAGAAAGAGGGCAAGATGTGATCACTATTCTACACTGTTTATTCTATATCTATTAAATGTTTTCTGTACTATAAATATAACTTCACATAAGAAAGGAAGACAACGTGGCTGTGGAAGTATTTGTTGACAAGAGAAATCTCAGGCTCGGAGCAGCCGGGTCGGGTGTGGCCAGGCCCTGAGCAATGGCTGCCAGGCTGGGAGCGGCCAGGCCCGGAGCAGCAGCAGCCAAGTCCAGAGCAACTAGGTCGGGAGCGGAATGACCAGACCTGGAGCAGCTGGTTGTAGAACGAACCAGAGCAACAGAGGCCAGGCCCTGAGCAGCCAGGCCCGGAACAGCTCGCTCCTCGCCTGCTCCTGCCCCATGGCTGCCTCTCAGACATGGCTGGAAACTTTCGTGGGAACTTGAGGGTTCTGCTGAATCAAGTGATGAAGGCTTAGATCTGGATGTGTTGAGTTAGTATAGGGCTGGGGTGCTGATCTGTGAGTGCCTTGGGTGGGGCCTGGATGAGGCTAGTTGACCTATTTGGAAATGTCTTTTGTGTGAAGTGTATCATTGGGCATGTGGAGGTATTATTGATATGAGAAAATGCTAAGTAACTGATTTACTAACTGAAAAGGGATTTACTATTGGGAAAAGGGAGGGAGGAAGAGACTGAACATAAACTGTGCACCTATGGATGAGGACAATGGGGGATGGGGAGGGGGTGGAGGGTGGGGTGGGAACCTGGTGGAGGGGGGAAGAAATGAGGAACCTTTGTAATAATATGAACAATAAAGATTGATTTAAAAAAAAAAAAAACACAGTAAGGTATACTAAGTGTTATAATTATTGAGTTTTACTCATTTATTTAGATCACAAAATAAACATAAAGCAATTGCAGCAATAATCAGAATATATAAAGGAAAAAAATGTCATTCATAAAATAAATATGGAAAGCCTAGCAGATCTTATTTCCAATAAACTAGGCAAACTGTATTTTTCAAATTCTCAGCAACAGTAGATCCCATCCCATACGCTCTTCCTCAGTGTGTCCTTGCCACTCTCACAAGAGGCCACGCCCCTGAATCCTGGGACTTATGATTTGCTTGGAACCAGTGACTTGTGACTTGCCTGGAACCAATAGGATTTGGCTGACTCATGAGGCTCAGTCATGCGGCTCCTGCCTGGGTCCCCTTGAGTACTTGCTCCTAACCCTATGGCAGGAAAGAAGCTCCTCCCCGATCTCTTCCTTTGGGGTCTCTCCTCCATTGGTCTGACCCGGTGCTGGCCACTCCTTCCTGGGGCGGCCCAGCAGGGCGAAACAACCCGCCAGAGTCTGCTTCCCACCAGCACTGCCCACATCACACCTGTCACCAGGACATGATTTGTACCGAGGGACACTTTCCCCACCACCATCTTCATCAAGTTCCTGAATAAACACCTACAATAATATCCTCATGGAAATAGGAACACATGCAGCTCTAGAAATTGGTGATGTTTTGATTAAGCTGCAAAAGCAGTAGCCTCAGCCCTAGCCCATGTGGCTCAGTAGGTTGAGGGTTAACCTGTGTACCAAAAGGTCGTGGGTTCAATTCCCAGTCAATGTTTCTCTCACATCGATGTTCCTCTCTCTCTCTCTCTCTCTCTCTCTCTCTCTCTCTCTCTCTCTCTCTCTCTCTCACCAGTAAAAAAAAAAAAAAAAAAGTGTCCTTACTAAGCACATAAAACTCAACTCTCCTCCCCTCCCCTCCCCTCCCCTCCCCTCTCCTCTCCTTTTCTCTCCTCTCCTCTCCTCTTTCTCCTGTCCCACAGGCACAACTCTGCCTGCCCTAGTGGTCCTGTAACACATCGCCTGCTACCTGTCAAATCTGTAAGTGCCTTCCTATCCCCACACCCTTCAGAACACCCTCTTCCAACCAGATTGCTGCCCCAGCCCCTTCTTTTCAGAGTCCTAGAAGCCCACTGGGCAACAGAAACAAGGCAGATGACTGGCCCTTTAGCCATGACTGTCCCATTGCTTATGCCCACTGGCTCAGGGTGCTGAAGGGGTCTTTGCAGGACCGCCTGGTCACGCGCTGTTAGGGCTGTCATGCCCACCCAGATGCCAGGCCTAGTGCATGACCTCCCCAAGCCAGGAGGGCACAGGCGGATCCAGGGCAGGTCTTGGCTAATAGGGTGTACAGGACTGTTATTTTACAGCTTAAGCATCATGAAAGGGTCTGATGACTCAGGTAGCAATTTCTTGAGCCAACACAGTCCACTTGGGAAGGATTTGTGGCTGAGGGTGGCCAGGATCAGCTGTGGGCAGAATGGGACAGAATGCATCTCACGGCCAGCCTCTGCCTCTGGGCTGGGCATGTGAAATAAAGAGAAGCTTGAGATGCTAGAAGATCTGAGAGTGCCACAACCAGCCGGCCTGTGGAAGAGGATCTCCAAAAGGGTGGAGGAGCGCCATCTGGTGGCCCACCGTGGGGATGTCCACAGAGAAGAGTGACCCTAGTAACATCACTTTCAGTGGCCACACCGGGCCCTGGCGACAAGGTTCCACAACTCCCAGGACCACAGCGGGCGCCATTCTCACGGAATCCAAAGTGAAGCTGCCCCTTGGAGTTAAGCAGTGTGTTGGTCCTGTCTCAGCTTTTGAGGTACCCGCCCCAGTGCAGGAGAGGGCCACGCTTGCATGATGTGAAGGAGAGAGAAAGGGCTTCTGGACAAAGAACATGCGCCCTGGACAAAGGTTATGGAAGGGCTTGGCACGTAGGGAGGGCAAGAGTGCATGAGGAGAGGTGGGAGATAGGGATGAAAAGGGGGTGGGGGCTGGAATAGCTGGGAAGGGGCCCCATGCCAGGAACTTTGGGCTTCACCCTGGACCAGGCTTTTTTTTTTTTTTCTCATTTTTTTAAATTAAGGTATTATATGTGTACATATTTTACCGTTGCCTCCCCTCACCCCACTCCCACAATCCCTCACCCCCGCCCCAGTGTCTTGCCTTCATTGGTCATGCTTATATGCATGCATACAAGTCCTTCAGTTGATCTCTTATCTCCCCCACCTCTCCCTAACCTTCCCGCTGTAATTTCCAGTCTGTTTGATGTTTTACTGCCTCTGTATCTATCTTTTTGTTTATCAGTTTAGAATGTTCTTTATTATCCACAAATGAGTGAGATCATATAGCATTTTTCTTTCATTGACTGGCTTATTTCACTTAGCATGGACCAGGCATTTTAAATGTAAGCTGCTGGCAGAAGGCCACTATTAGGCCAGCACAGTGTTTTAAGAAATCCTGATTTGGGCCAAAACCGGTTTGGCTCAGTGGTAGAGCGTCGGTCTGCGGACTTAAAGGTCCCAGGTTCGATTCCGATCAAGGGCATGTACCTTGGTTGTGGGCACATCCCCAGTAGGGGGTGTGCAGGAGGCAGCTGATCTGTCCCGACCCGCGGGGCAACAACAGGGGTACGCAGGAACCACCTAAGAGAATGAAACAAACAAGGAACGCGAAGAACGGAGGCAAGACAAAGTTCTGATCAAGCCTCAACTTTATTTTTTGAAATGGCTGTATATATACAGCAGAAACAAAGCGGGGCAGGGTTGCCTATGCAGAGGGGTCTTTGGCAGTGTACAATTGGTTTAGGCACTGAGTAGCAAGGTGGTAAGGTATCTGGCAACACAGGATTGGCTAACTGCCAGGGCAGCGTAACATTCCAAGGTGTAACATTCCAAGGCTGGGCTATCTATGGGGGAGGATCAGGAAGGGGAAGTTGCAAAGATTTTAAGCAGCAGGTTAATCTTATCTTCTGGCCAAACCCTCAGGGTACCGCATCTGCTAGAAGGAACTTAATTCTACTTCCTTAAGACGGAGTTGCTTATCTCAACTCTGGTGGCTCCCAACACTGATCGATGATTCTCTCTCATTGACGTTTCTAGCTCTCTATCCCTCTCTCTTCCTCTCTGTAGAAAAAAAAAAAAAAAAAATCAATAAAATATATTAAAAAAAAAAAAGAAGAAAGAAAAAGAAAGAAAGAAAGAAAAGAAAAGAAATCCTGGGTTAGGACGCCTTCCAGAGGAGACTGGCTCACACCAGACCCCCCCACACTCTACCCAGCTTCGCCCATCGGCATCACATCCCCGGCCCCCGAAACTATGACCCTGCAAGGTCGTGGGGTGCTGTTCGGATAGCACACCAAGGACCTGGCAGGAGGCATGTGACATCAGCCTCTGTTCCCTCTCCCCGGAAGGGAGATTCCCATTCCCATGATCATCACCTCTGCACTGGCATGAGGTGCCCAGGCTCCCAAGAGACGCTCCTTCCATGGCCCCAGGCATGGCACTGCAGGGTCCGCTTTCTGGTTCTTGCTTCTGATCAACACTGTCTGGGCTGCTCCTATGTCGAGGATTGCCTTTTCCTCCCTAGCCCCGGACTCCGTTCTCTGTATGTCTGTCCTCTCTCAGAGAAGCACTGGATGTTTTAGAGGGAGAGCAGTCTTTCCTCGTGCGGCGTTTACAGGCACACCAGGAAACAAACCACCGGCCTGCAGCCAGCCATAAGCACGTTCTAGGCACCCCAGGGCGCAGGTGGTGCCTACTGTGCCAAAGACCAGACCTCAGGAAGTGGGAACGCGCCATCTAGTGGCCATGATTGGAGTGGCAGCAGAGACCTGGAACACATTTTATGTTTGGCTCTGACTCTCTCTGTTCCATGACCTTGAGCAAAGCACACAAAAATCTGTAGTAGAGTAGTGCAGTACCCAAGGGCCACACCAGACCTGGAACAAATTCAAGATATTTCCTCTTCTCTGCCCACAACCGCATTCCCCCCTGTCCCCCAAACAGGTGGCACATTGCCCTCGAATGTTAGTCCTCTGTCTGAATTCCCCTCCCTCCCTTCCTCCCTCCCTGCAGATGCTCAAAGGCAATCTCTTCTGTATTCGAGATAGCTGATGCCTTCTTCCTGTGCTCTCCCTACCCGGGCCCATCTAGTCCTGCAGTCCTGGCTACATAGAACATGCTTTATTCCCGTTACTGTCTCCCACACCAGGTGTGTGCTGCCTGAGCAATTACTTCCTTCCTTCATTTGATATTGGCGTGACCCCTGTGGGTCAAGTGCCACGAAAGACAATAGGAGGAATGAGATGCCAAGTTTTCGTGGGTGTGCCCTTCTCGATGTAACCACTAGGGGACAGAGAGGGCCCAGGAATGCTGGGATCTGGTCTTGTTCCCGAGTCCTGCAAACCCACCTGCGGTTGGAGGCCTGGGAGTGGGAGACCTTTTAAGAATTCTTGACAATGATCTGTTCACAGCTCTCACAAAGCTTCCTCCTGCTTCGACTCCACCTCAGAGTTAGGTTCCGGGCTCTCAGAAGGGTCCTTGTTTTCCAGAGTGCTTCTCTACCAGCCGATTTCTGCACTCTGTTCTAATAATTCTTGTTCAGCGCTCCACAGCTAGCTTAGAAAAGAACTGCGCTTGGAGCTTGAGGAAATACAATGTTCCTAGACAAGATGTTAAGAGGACTCTCAGAGGAGGCTGTCAGAGAAGCCCCAGGGCCTCAGCTGGGTCTCCTGTGGGTCTGTTGTTCTCCTTTCCAAACTGCCTTCCCACCCACCTCACATACGCCCATTAGGCACCTAAACACACCCCTGATTTGAGTTAGACAAGACTTAGTATGTGTCCTAAGCACAGGTACGTGGGTCCATTCTATCACCTTTACTGCTGAGCACCACTAGGAGAAAGACAGGAGGACGGACTGAAGGCACGGTGGCAAGCAGGTCTGGGTCCTGCTGTTTTAAGAGGAAAGCTGCCAAGGCCTCAGACATTTTCTTAACAAAGGAATCCTATGTAAGGATTATAAAGTTCATCTAGAATATTTGTGTTTGCTGGTCCTTGCAATTCTTCCTTGACAGACATTCTTTTTCTTTCTTTCTTTTTTACCTTGTCGCATTGCAGATATTTTTTAAAGTCGCCTTAAATCTCATACGGTACAAGGTGGGTATTATGCAAGCCTATGTATGTGTACTCAGAGGCTGGCAAATAAGAGGTCTGTGTAATTCATGAATGAGCGATCAGTGAGGGAATGAAACAGGAGAGAGGGGCGGGTGAGCAAGGAGAGTAGAGTGCAGGTCACTGAGGTGCACAGGCAGAATCAGCACAGTCACGACACAAGGCAGGTGCAGGCCTTCAAAACTCACTTTAGCCAGGAGCTGATGGCAAGGTAGACAGGCATTGAGGAGGCACCAGTGGAAAGGGAGTGAATAACAATAATAAGAGGGAAGGAGAGAAAAAGAAAAGAAAATATGCCAGTTGGTCCAAACTCCAAGGTCAAGCATCTCTCCAACTCACAGGTATTAAAAAGTCTAAATGCTGAAGTAATTGCCAGCCTAAAAATAGTGTTTTCTGAATAAACATTTTTATAAATATTGTTTTGTATAGAAACTTGGTTTAGGCCATGGACTCAGGTCCAATTTTAAAAATTGAGATTTCATCAAAAGATTATAGACACCTCGATACCTTGCTACCACTTCAACGGGGATCCAGAATAATAACAGTGGATTACAACAGAGATGGGTGCGATAAAGAGGCTCTATTGAAGAAGAAATTCTTGGCCTTGGCCAGTGTGGCTTAGTTGGTTGAAATGTTGCCTGGTGCATTGAAGGTGACAGGTTCAATTACAGGTCAAGGCACATACCTAAGTTGCAGGTTCCATCTCTGGTTGGGCTAGTATAGGAAGCAACCAATTGATGTATCTTTCTTACATCGATGTTTCTCTTGCTCTCTCTCTCTTCCATCCTCCCTCTCTTAAAAAGAAAAAAAACAACAATAAAATATATTTTAGAAACAAAAAAAAAATTCTTGGAGGTAGAAGCAGCTTAAATGTTCATCAACAGATGACTAGACAAAGATATATACATGCAATGGGATATTATCTATCTGTCCTTTAAAAAGGAATTCTGCGGCTGCCAGGCTGGGAGCGGCCAAGCCCGGAGCAGCAGCAGCCAAGTCCAGAGCAACTAGGTCGGGAGCGGCAGTGACCAGACCCGGAGCAGCTGATTGTGGAATGAACCAGAGCAATAGAGGCCAGGCCCTGAGCAGCCAGGCCCGGAACAGCTCGCTCCTCGCCTGCCCCTACCCCACGGCTGCCTCTCAGACATGGCTGGAAACTTTCACGGGAACTTGAGGGTCTGCTGAATCAAGTGATGAAGGCTTAGATCTGGATGTGTTGAGTTAGTATAGGGCTGGGGTGTTGATCTGTGAGTGCCTTGAGTGGGGCCTGGATGAGGCTAGTTGACCTATTGGGAAATGTCTTTTGTGTGAAGTGTATCGTTGGGCATGTGGAGGTATTATTGATATGAGAAAATGCTAAGTAACTGAAAAAAATAAATAAATAAATAAATAAATAAATAAATAAATAAAAAGGAATTCTGCCACATGCTACATACAACATGGGTAGACCTAAGGGACGTCATGTTAAATGATAAAAGTCCATCACAAAATGACAAATCCTGTATGATTTGACTTATATGCAGTATCTATGAGTCAAACTCATAGGGACACAAGGAGAAATGGTGGTTGCCAGGGACAGGAGGGGATGGGAGGAAGTTGTTCTGAACCTTACAGATTACAGAGAGCGGTGGGGTCTGGTGTTCAGGTAGAGTTTCGGTCCGTCAGGATGGGAGATCCTGGGAACAGTTGCACACAACGTGCCTGTGGTTGACAATATTGTTCTGCACACTTGCAAATTGTACTGTAACTTGCAAACTGTTGGGAGAGTGAATTTTACATTATGTGGTTTTGTGCCACAATTTTTTTTTAAACGAGTCCTTGTGAGACACGGAATGGCAAGCTCAGGTTCTCCATGTAGGTTCTTGTCTCACGAAGTTTGAGGGATACTTTGTGGCCTAAAAGATTTTTAAGCAAAAGTCTGGACCGTTTATTGCAAGCGTATACAAACTCCCCCTGGGGAGGGGTCCCCACATGGAGGAAACCTAATCCTGAGTCTCTCTGACTGCAGGTTTATAAGTGCCGGAAGCTCTTTGTCTGTTCAGAACACTTTCTAATTGGACCTTTCTGAATTTTATGTCCCCTGTGCTTTCGTAATTGGCTATTTTCCCTTTCACCCCTGGATGGTATCAGTTTCCAAGTTTTAAAGCTCACCCAGTGCCCCCAACCCCTTCTTCTTCCTTTATCTTTCAGCATGCTGTCCTCTGTGTGTGTAACATAAACAATCTGACGGCTTGGAGCTGTCTCTGCCCCTCACGTATGCCTTTCTCTCCCATGGGTCTCCCGGCCCTCTTCCCTAAAACTGCCTTTCCTGTCTCTGAAAATCCTTTCACTGGAAAAAACCTACAGACAAAAGAGAAGGGGGAAATGAGAAAACTAGAAACAATTGAAGCCTTAGGCCCAGAAGCTATAGTATACGTTAAACACAGCCCAGCCCAACCGGTGTGGCTCAGTGGTTAAGCGTCAACCTATGAACCAGGAGGTCCACGGTGTGATTCCTGGTCGGGACACATGCCTGGGTTGCAGGCTAGATA
This sequence comes from Pipistrellus nathusii, assembly GCA_963693515.1. NCBI lineage: Eukaryota > Metazoa > Chordata > Mammalia > Chiroptera > Vespertilionidae > Pipistrellus > Pipistrellus nathusii. Next base: position 47,577,833 of record OY882869.1, read on the forward strand.
GATCCCCATTGGGGTTTGTGCAGGAGGCAACCAACGAATGATTCTCTCCCATCATTGATGTTTCTGTCTCTCTCTCCCTCTCCCTTTCTCTCTGAAATTGATAAAAATATATTATAAAAGAAAACCCACAGCCCAGCTACATCTAGCCAGAATAATATGAAACCTTTCACTAACAACATAATTATATCAGTTTCTATCACCAATGCATCATGTCCAATTTTCAACAAAAATTATAAGGCACTGTCACCTAAGAGACGTACAAATGTGGCAGGCAGTTAGACAGACAAGATCAGAGCAAGAACAATAGGCCAGGTACAGGAGGTCACGGGGCAGGAAGCCCCAATTGCCTAAAAACAGGAAAAACTGGGAAAACAAGGACCTGGCCCCAGGTCATCTTTCCTCCCCTAGCATATCGCTGGCCATGCTGTTTAGACCCCTGAGCTTTCATACTGCTGGTCACGCGGTTTGGACCATCCCCTGACCATTTTTCACCTGAAATGTCACCAGTCACATGGCAGACCCCCTGAGAGGAGGAACAAGGGGGCCGGAGGATAGCCCTAAAGCATTAAAGCCCCAGGACAAGAATGATCTGACTCCCACGCAATACAATCTAGGCCTCAGTTGTGTTTCAGCTCTGGGCCCAGAAAAGCAGCAAAACCAGACAAGTGACACCCCGCCTGACCTCAGGACCAGCTGCATCACCTAATGACCCTCCTGGCACCAACCAATCAGTGGAGAGCATGACCCTGAAAGGACACACCTTGAAAGCTGATGCCTCTGCTACTGAGATCCTCCCCTGGGCCCTCTCCTAAAGCCCCTTAAAGCCCTTAAGGTAGAGGACTCAGCGCACTCTCCTCCCCAGGAGCACACCCGTGCCTCCCCCCTCCTCCTCCCCTTCGCCTTTCCCCCTTTTCCTCTCCCCCTCCCCCTTCTCCCCCTTCTCCCCAGGATGGTTACCTTGACCTTCCTCACTCCTAAACTTCAAAGATCCTTCTTTTGCCTCTGTAACTTGTTTCTTTTTTAAAAATATATATTTTGTTGATTTTGGGGGGGGAGGGGGCAATGGTATATGTACAGAGATAATAATCTAATTAAAAAATTAAAAATATATATATTATTTATTTTTACAGAGAGAAAGGGAGAGAGATAGAGAGTTAGAAACATCGATGAGAGAGAGTCATCGATCAGCTGCCTCCTGCACACCCCCAACTGGGGATGTGCCTGCAACCAAGGTACATGCCCTTGACCGGAATCGAACCCGGGACCCTTCAGTCAGCAGGCTGATGCTCTATCCACTGAGCCAAACCAGTTTCAGCTGTAACTTGTTTCTTACACCCATTTCTTCTACCTCTGCGACTTTCACATTAAACTTGCTCTTACAGTTGAGTTTTGGCTCTGAATTCTTTCCTAGCCAGAACTCAAGTGCTGAGGTGGCTGATCCAAGCCCAGTCTAACACCTTGTGCTGCTCTCATCTCTGCCAACACAAACCTGTAAGAATTTTCATAAACTTATCTGAGCCAGATTGTTCCTACCAGGCAATTTCCAGGAAGCAAAACCTCAGAGAATTAAAAAAAAAAAAAAATACTCCAGAGAATGGCAGTTCGGCACCTTATTTTATACATTAGAATTAAAGGGGAAGTCATAAGGGGATTACATAAAACCCACTCGTGATAGATTAGGGAGGCGGGAGAAAGCAAGGCAAGGAAATCTCTGGGAGTGCATAAAACAAATAGACACTTTTTTTTTTTTACATTGGTGGGTATACGATAGTGAACAGTCAACAGTTAACACAATAACAATGAGGGGTTCTGTGGTCTCTGCTCTGATACAGTGAGCATGCCCTGGCATTCCAAAGGTTTGTTATTTTAGATGCAAACAGACAATAGCCAGGGTCAGTTAAGGTAAAAATTGCCTTTTGTCCAGGAAGCCGGGGATGTGACTGTCTGCCATGACTCACTTTTAGGAAGTCTTCATTTCAGACCACCCTATGTGGTCACTTTGGGTCTCTAAGCCTGTAAGTCCCACCAGGCAGGCTTCCCCTAAGCTTGTCAGTTCGAGTCTGTGGCCCCTTTTTAATCTAAAGCATGCTTAAAAAAAAAAAAAAATTATATGCAGTCTGAGATAAAGCAAGAACCAGATTCAGATATGACAGATTTTTGAAATTATCAGACAGGGAATTTAAAATAACTATCAGTAATATGGTAAGGGAAAAGTAGACAACAGGCAAGAACAGAGGGATAATGTAAGCAGAGAGAAGGAAATTCTGAGAAAGAATAAAAAAACAAATGCTGGAAATAAAACACACTGTAACAGAAATGAAGAATGCCTTTGAACCCTAGCTGGTTTGGCTCAGTGGATAGAGCATCGGCCTACGGACTTAAGGGTCTCGGGTTCAATTCCAGTCAATGGCACATGTCCAGACTGTGGTCGATCCCCAGTGGAGAGCTTGAGGCAGCCAATCAATGATTCTCTCTCATCACCGATGTTTCCATCTCTCTCTCTTCCACTCCCTCCCTCTCTGAACTATACATACATTAGGCTGGGACTCTGTAAGAGTCACTACCGAGCTCAAGAGGAGGGGCCAGATACAGCCCAGAGCCTGAGAGAACAACACGCAGGGGGGTGTGCTCAGGTCTCCGACCCTGCCCGCTGGCCCCAGCAGGCCCTGGAGTGGGAGTGGAGAGGCAGGGGGACGTGCCCAGGCCCCCACCACCGCACCCCCAGCGGGGAACAGGAGTGGAAAAGCAGAGCCGGAGGGGGGCGGGGTGTACCCAGGCTGCCTCCACCTGGAGACAGCGCCCCAGCTGGCCCGCCTCTGCGAGTGAGCTGCAGAGGAAACACCTTTTCTGACTGTTCATTGGCTAAGCTCCACACTGGCAGTGTTCTTGGTAACTTGGGTAATAAGAATCCAAGAAGGTGATCGAGGGTTTTCCACCACACTCCTGGAGGGAAAAAATAAAGGTCCACTGCTGGAGGGGCTAAGAAATGTCATATCCTGCCCTCGCCGGTTTGGCTCAGTGGATAGAGCCTCAGCCTGTGGACTGCAGGGTCCAGGTTTGATTCTAATCAAGGGCATGTACCTAAGTTGCAAGCTCCTCCCTGGCCAGGGCCCAGGTCAGGGTTCATGCAGGAGGCAACCAATCGAAGTGTCCCTCTCACATTGATGTTTCTCTGTCTTTCCCTCTCTCTTTCACACTCTCAAAAAATCAATGGAAACATATCCTCAGAAAGAAAGAAAGATCATATCCTGTGAAAGACACATCTTGAAAATGCCTAAAGAAAGTTGTCATTTTTTCGTGGTGAAGGGACTGGAGTCTGTGTTGATGAAAACACCTTAGCAGCCAGCAGTGGCAGCAGCAGCAGGGTGATGGGGGTGGCATCTTCCCCTGATCAGCCGCAGAGGGAGGCCAGACTGTGGTTTAGGCCACTCCCCAGGGGAAGCGGGCCTAAACCGTCAGTAGGACATCCCCTGAGGGCTCCTTGCCTGAGGGGCAAGTTAGGCTGAGGGGCCACCCCCAGTGCATGGATTTTGTGCACTGGGCCTCTAGTACACTAATAAAAGAGTAATGTGCTAATTAGACCGGGAGACTTTCTGGAGACCTTCCAGACATCCTTCTGGCCAAAGCTGGGGGGTGGCCTGCAAACTGCCCCCAAAACAGCCCTCAGCCCCTCGCCCATGCTGGCCTCACCTCTCCCCCCCCAAAGAGATCCCCACTCTGATTTAGGACATTCTTCAGGGCAGACCAGCTGGCCCCCACCCATGCTCCAGGACTCTATCTATACTGATAAAAGGGCAATATTTTTGGGAGACTTTCGGATGTCCTTCCAGACAAAGCCATGGTGGCAGGACCGAGGCAGAGGTGGGTAGGGGTGGGCAGGCCAGTGTGGGAGGGGGACAGTTGGGGCAATCAGGCTGGCAGGGGGGACAGTTGGGGGCGAGCAGGCCAACATGCAGAGTGGTTAGGGGTGATCAGGCAGGCAGGCAGGTGAGCAGTTAGGAGCCAGCAGTCCTGGATTGCAAGAGGGATGTCCAATTGCCAGTTTAGACCCAATCCCCTGAGGGGTCCCAGATTGGAGAGGGTGCAGGCCAGGCTGAGGGACAACCCCACGCCCATGCACGAATTTTGTACACCAGGCCACTAGTACATATATATAAAAGAATGCCTTTGATAGCCATAGCAGTAGTTTGAAAAGCCAAATCAATGAGCTTCAAGATATAGCAATAGAGATTGATACCGAACACAACAGGTCTGAGGCTGCCTGTCAATACTTGAGCCAAATCAAGCAGAGACAGGGTTGAATCACGTATGAGTGTTTATTCCAATACTGCCAGCTGTGTGGGGACAGCAGGCGGTCGCCCTGGAAATTCTGCTCTCCCCTTTTCCGTCGGCTTGCTGATTGTGTACGAGTGAGGGAGAAGATAGCTGCCTGCAGCTGCGAGCTGCCAGGGTGACAGGGAGAGGGTGCTGCAAGTCCGATAACAAGGTGGCTAATCTGCGATGTTACAAATAGCTCAGCCGTTCCTGGGACTGCAGAATGGTCAGCATTTCCGAGGCAGAACTCCGGGCGGGGGGGTCAGGGTCCAGGCACAGCAAAAAGAGGGTCCTGTTCTTGGTCTGCTTTTCAAATGCATGTTCTTCTTGCAGCACATTCTCACGGCCCAGGGTCTGCAAGAAAACCTCTTATCTGTAGTCAGTAAGTATTCGGGTCGCCGAAGGAGGGACGCACGAAGCCAAAGCGGTAAGGGTTATAGATGTATTAGGTCCTCTGGGTAGCAGATGGGCTGAGCCCCAAAATGGTGCCAGCACCCAGGGATGGGGGTCAGAGGTTTATAAAGGACTCCAGGCGGACTTTTTCTGGGTGGAGAACTCTCTGGGCAGGTCCAGATCCTGGGAAGGTCAGAAGTGGAAGGATAATGGTCGTAGGAAATGGAATGTGGTCTCGGCGAAAGGGAATGTCCAGTATGAAGCGGTCTAGAGCAGCGGTCACCAGCCTTTCAGACTTCACGGACCACCAGTGGTCCGCAGACCACCGGTTGGCAACCACTGGTCTAAAGGTCAGTTCCCAGGGGTGAGGGGTATGATTAGATTATTTGATTAAACTTAACAGTAAGGTGAATAATCATTAAACAACTGTGTCTCTATTCTTTTTTAAAATATGTTTTTATTGGTTTCAGAAAAGAAGGGAGAGGGAGAGAGATAGAAACATCAGTGATGAGAGAGAATCATGAATTGGCTACCTCCTGCACACCCACACTGGGGATGGAGCCTGCAACCTGGACATGTGCCCTGACCGGAAATCGAACCCAGAACCTTTCAGTCTGCAAGCCTGCTCTAGCCACAGAGCCAAACCAACTAGTTGATTGGAGCATCATTTTTTCTTCTTCTTCTTCATTATTGATTTCAGAGAGGACGGGTGAAGGAGAGAGAGATAGAAACATCAATGATGAGAGAGAATCCTTGATCAGCTGCCTTTTGCACACCACTTACTGGGGATCAACCCCAAAACCCAGACATGTGCCCTTGGCCAGAATCGAACCTGGAACCCTTCAGTCTGCAGGCTGATACTCTATCCACTGAGCCAAGCCAGCTAGGGCAGCTCTATTCTTATTAAGTGTTCTTCCCCTCATCAAAACTTCCCAAACTGAAATGTAAAGAAAAAAAAGAATAAAAAACAAAAACAGAATATCTAGTAAGCCAGGACAAGTAGAATAGGGAAACTGAGACAGATTGTTTGTTTGTTTGGGGTTAATTCTCACCTGAGAACATTTTTCATTAATTGGTTTTGTTTGTGGGTTTTTTTGGAGAGAGGAAGGGAGCAGGAGAGAGAGCAAAAACCATGGATGTGAGAGAGACACACTGGTTGCTTGATCAGGATCAGGGAGGAGCCTGCAACCAAGGTACGTGCCCTTGACCAAAATCAAACCGGGACCCTTCAGTCCACAGGCCTACGCTCCATCCTCTGAGCCAAATCAGCTAAGGCACCAAGGACACTTAAGAGTAAATAGTTGCCGAAACCGGTTTGGCCAATGTATCTCTCTCATCAATGTTTCTAACTCTCTATCCTTCTCCCTTCCTCTCTGTGAAAAATCAATAAAATATATTTTTTTTAAAAAGAGAGAGAAAATAGTTTAAAAAAAAAAACAAAAAAAAAAAAACAGAGTAAGTAGTTTATACTCCTCCCTAACCAGATGGTAAGTAGCTTAAATCGCCCTACTCCAGGAGATAAATAGCAGAAATTCAATTACTGCCATTTGTGCCAACCACACCCAAGGATTCAGGAAGTTAAGAGAATAAAGCTCATTTTGGCCCATCAGCATAAAACTGATGCAAATTCTATTGCAATCCTCCCCTTAGAACTCCCCTAAATTCCCAGCCTTTATTTTTAAAAATACTTATTTGTATTGATTTCAGAGAGGAAGGGAGAGGGAGAGATAGAAACATCAGTGATAGAGAATCACTGTTCGGCTGCCTCCTGCACACCCTATGCTGGGATCCAGCCCGAAATCCAAGCATGTGCCCTTGACTGGAATCGAACCGGGACCCTTCAGCCCCCAAGCTGATGCTCTATCCTCTGAACCACACCCATTAGGCTTTAAAAGCCACTAGACCAGGGGTCTGCAACCTTTAAGACATAAAGAGCCACTTGGACCCGTTTCCAAAGGAAAAAAAAACCTGGGAGCCGCAAAACCATTGCGACATTTTAAACAAATATAACACTGCATATATTGTTTCTTACCTTAATGCTATATGCCGGATCATGCAGTTAGCTGTCAATCTGAAGAAAAGGACTTTTCCGCTTAACAATGTAAAATATATTTTTGCAAATTAATAGCTAATTAAAATATTTAATTTACCTGGTTAATGGGATTTTTGCTCCTGAACCTCAGTGCACAGTGTCAGCACATCAGGGCTGTAAGATGTTACCTTCATTTTCACACAGGCTTGCAAGTTGTCGGAGCCGCGGTAAATCTTCAAAAGAGCCGCATGTGGCTCTGGAGCCGTAGGTTGCCAACACCTGCACTAGACGAAGGACCCAGGGCTCGCTCTCCATCCCAGGAGCACATCTTTCCTTCACATTTCTCTCCTGAGCTCCAAGGGTCCCCATGAGACCTGCAGCCCCCGTGAGCAAGGGGCAGCAGCAGCTCGTCCTGGGCGTACGTCCGAGTCTCCAGGCCCCCTTTCCTCTGACTTTTTATTGCGCTGACAGCAGCCCCGCCTTGGCTCGCTTCTTTCCTCTATCGCTTCTACAGAGCCAAAGCACAGGACGGCCCCCGCTCGCCCCTGCTGCTTCTTCCATCCTCTTTCCCGAGAGCCATGGTAGTCCCCTCGGAGCTTCTTTCTTTCCATGTTTCCAGGGAGCCACTGCAACTTCTCTAGCCTCAGCTGCTGCTTCTGTCCTAAGCCCGTCCTCGTGTCTGTCCCCAGCTTTAATGAACGTGCTCTCAACATCACCAGGACTCGTGTTGTGACATCTTTTTTTTTTTTTTAAATCAATCTTTATTGTTCATATTATTACAAAGGTTCCTCATTTCTTCCCCCCTCCACCAGGTTCCCACCCCACCCTCCACCCCCTCTCCAACCCCCATTGTCCTCATCCATAGGTGCACAGTTTATGTTCAGTCTCTTTTTCCCTCCCTTTCCCCGATAGTAAATTTCTTTTCAGATAGTAATTCAGTTACTTAGCATTTTCTCATATCAATAATACCTCCACATGCCCAAAGATACACTTCACACAAAAGACATTTCCCAATAGGTCAACTAGCCTCATCCAGGCCCCACCCAAGGCACTCGCAGATCAACACCCCAGCCCTATACTATCTCAACACATCCAGATCTAAGCCTTCATCACTTGATTCAGCAGACCCTCAAGTTCCCGCGAAAGTTTCCAGCCATGTCTGAGAGGCAGCCATGGGGCAGGGGCAGGCGAGGAGTGAGCTGTTCGGAGCCTGGCTGCTCAGGGCCTGGCCTCTGTTGCTCTGGTTCGTTCCACAACAAGCTGCTCCGGGTCTGGTCACTGCCGCTCCCGACCTAGTTGCTCTGGACTTGGCTGCGGCTGCTCCAGGCCTGGCCGCTCCCAGCCTGGCAGCTGCTGCTCTGGGCCTGGCCGCTCCTGACCCGGCTGCTCTGGGCCTGGCCGCACCCGACCCGGCTGCTCCGGGCCTGGCCGCTCCCAGCCTGGCAGCCGCTACTCCGGGCCTGGCCGCACCCGACCCGGCTGCTCTGGGCCTGTCCGCTCCCAGCCTGGCAGCCGCTGCTCCGGGCCTGGCCGCTCCCGACCCGGCTGCTCCCCCGGGCCTGGCCGCTCCCAGCCTGGCAGCCGCTGCTCCAGGCCTGGCCGCACCCGACCCAGCTGCTCCCCCGGGCCGTGTAGTGACATCTTTCCTGCAGGAAGTCAAGGACCCATTCGTTATGCCTGGCTGAGGCAGACCTGATCTGGACTTGGTCCCCTTTCTGATGACGTGAGGACTGTGGGACTATTTTTAAAATATATATATTTTATTGATTTTTTTACAAAGAGGAAGGGAGAGGGATTGAGAGTTAGAAACATCGATGAGAGAGAAACATCGATCAGCTGCCTTCTGCACACCTCCTATTGGGGATGTGCCTGCAACCAAGGTACATGCCCTTGACTAGAATCGAACCTGGAAGGAACCTTTCAGTCTGCAGGCCAACACTCTATCCACTGAGCCAAACCGGCTAGGGTATATGGGACTCTTTTAACAGATAAAATACACATAATGGAAACACCAGAAGAAGCATGAAAACAGAGTAGAGAAATATCTAAAGGACTTTTTAAAATTAATGACAGCACAAAACCAAAGATCCAGGAAGTTTTGAGAACACCCATCATAATACCAATAAATAAATAAATAAATAAATAAATAAATAAATAATCTACAGTGAAGGGTTAAGGGTTCCATCCCTGGTCTAGAGCACGTACCTGGGAGACAGGTTCAATCCTGGGCCCAGGCAGTGTGCATACAGGAGACAACTAATTGACTTGTCTCTCTCAACATTGATGTTTCTCTCTCTCCCCTCCCTGGCCTTCCACTCTTAACAATCAATGGAGCCCTAACTGGTTTGCTTCAATAAAGTGTCGGCCTGCTTACTGAAAGGTTCCAGGTTTAATTCCAGTCAAGGGCATATACCTTGGTTTCAGGCACATCCCCAGTGGGAGATATACAGGAGGCAGCTGATCAATGTTCCTCTCTCATTGATGCTTATAACTCTCTATCCTTCTCTCTTTCTCTCTATAAAAAAAAATCAATAAAATATATATTTTTTTAAATCAACCGGAAAAAATATCCTGGGGTGAGGATTAACAAAACAAACAACAACAAAAAGCAGAAAACAAAAGGCAAAGAGAAAACCCTGAAAGAAGCTACAGGAGAAAAACATCTACCTGTAGGAGAACAAGGGTAAAAGTATGTCTAACTTCTCATCAGAAACTAAGTGAAAAGGAAGAAAATGGAGTAAAATATTTAGTGTTGGAGGCCCTAGCTGGATAGCTCAATTGGTTAGAATTTCATCTCAATCTACCAATGTTGCTGGTTGGATCCCTAGTCAGGGCACAAATAAGAATCAACCAATGAATGCATAAATAAGTGGAACAACAAATAGATGTCTCTCTTGTTCTCGCTCTCTCTCTCTCTCTAAAATAAAAAAAAATTTTAAAGGAAATATTTAGTGTTGTGAGTGGGGGGAAAATACCAAATCAGAAGTCTATGTTGTTAAAATGAAAACCTCAGGCCCAAATGTTATTTCTCCTAAAGCAGGAGAAATATAATACCAAACATAAATATTATGCCTGATCTAACTATATTTTTCAATTTCTCCCAGAAACATTATCAACCAGGCTGGAACCTCTGGTCAAGCACCAGTAACGTTCCTGGGCCCAGTCCATCCCCCACAAAAAGAAGAGACAATCTTGCCAGTCCCTTCCCTCCAAAAGGAGATGTCCTGCCGAAACCGGTTTAGCTCAGTGGATAGAGCGTCGGTCTGCGGACTGAAAGGTCCCAGGTTCGATTCCGGTCAGGGGCATGTGCCTTGGTTGCGGGCACATCCCCAGTAGTAGAAGGTTGTCGATGTTGCTCTCTCATCTACGTTTCTGGCTCTTTATCCCTCTCCCTTCCTCTCTGTGGAAAATCAATAATATATATATATAATATAATATATTATTTATATATATATATATATATATATATATATATATATATATATGTAAAAGGAGATGTCCTGACCCAAAAGTAACACTATAGTCAAACCTCCCACATCTGCCATCTCACATAGTTTGGTTCTGGACCAAGTTCACGGAAAAAATGTCTCAGTTGTTGAACAAGCTTTGGTTTTGGACCTGGCAACCCTTCCATGCTGATGCATCCGCATGACAAAAGTGCCTCGCAGGCCACAAAGGCGATAATTCACCCGGATGAGCCAGCTGACCGCTGTTTCAGGAAATTGTGCTGTGAATGTTTTTGTAGGGTTTCTCTGCTTTTATTGCTGGCAAAATGGACAATGAGCACCATTTTAAACGTAAAAGAAGCCATCTTAAGAGTACTAATGTTGAGATCAATCAAAGAACTTGTATATGTGCACATTAGCATAACCAATGGACACGGACACTGGGACGGTGGGGGCTTGTCCTGGGGGATGGAAGTGGCCGGGGAGGGGTCAGTGGGAGAAAAAGGAGACATATGTAATACTTTAAATAATAATAATTAATTAATAAAAAGAAGAGTACTAATAGTATCCTAGCTGGTTTGGCTCAGTGAATAGAGTGTGTGCCTGTGGACTGAAGGGTCTCAGGTTTGATTATGGTCAAGGGCACGTATCCATGTCATGGGCTAGATCCCCAGCAGGGGGCAATCCGGCAGGAGGCAGCCAGTCAATGATTCTCTCTCATCATTAACATTTCTATCTCTCTCTTCCTCTCTGAAATCATATATATATATATATATATATATATATATACATATATATATATATATATATATATATATATATATATATATCAAAGAGTGCCACCAAAACCAGAGTGGAGAGAGCGTCGGCCTGTGGACTAAAAGGTCCCAGGTTCGATTCCGGTCAAGGGCATGAACCTTGGTTGCAGGCACATCCCCAGGAGGGAGTGTGCAGGAGGCAGCTGATCAATGTTTCTCTCTCATTGATGTTTCTAACTTTCTATCCCTCTCCCTTCCTCTCTGTAAAAAAAAACAATAAAATATATATTTTTTAAAAGAGTGCCAGTGATGGTGTGAAAGACGCAATGATCACTGGCAATTGAAGAGGGAGGAACACGGCTGGTGATCTGGATATCTGAAAAGGAGTTAGCCCGTAGCGGCAAGCAAAGATGCCGCACGCTGACCTGGAAGACGCCCGGGAAGGAGTGCTGTGCTTAGAGTGACTCGGTTCAGGCGAGGCGGGGGTCGTTTGACAAATTTAGGAAAAGAAGTGTTTGTTTATAGATTAAACGGTTATTGGACATGCACTGTATATAAGAAAGGTTAAAATGGAATCCTTTGGGAGTCTGGAACAAATTGATTCCATTTGCATTCTTTTTAATGGGAAAAAGGGATTCCGTTTTCAAGCAATTCGCTTCCAGAATGAATTAAGTTCGAGAACCAATGTTCCGCTGTACTTTTGTTAGTAGGTCCTTTGCCCCACCCTTCTCCCTTTCTTTCTTTTTGTTTATCAATCCTCAACCGAGGATATTTTTTTCATTTATTTTTTTAGACAGATTGGGAGGGAGAGAGACAGACAGAGAGAGAAAAAAATCAATGTGAGAGAGACTGTGAGAGAGACTCATAGATTGGTTGCCTCTCACACACGCCCTGACCAGAGCCAAGGATTGAGCCTGCAACCCAGAGACATGCCCTTGACCAGAATCAAAACTGGGATCCTTCAGTCTGAGGGATGCTCCAACCACTGAGCAACACCGGCCAGGGCGCACCTTATTTCTATAAAACCTCAGAGCACCCTCTAGCTGCTAGTTTGGATTCGTGAATCACTTCATAAAACCAACTAGATCTTTAAATTTGCTAGGTTGACAGAGCAACAGAGGCCAGGCCCTGAGCAGCCAGGCCCAGAACAGCTCGCTCCTTGCCTGCCCCTGCCCCACGGCTGCTTCTCAGACATGGCTGGAAACTTTCGCGGGAACTTGAGGGTCCGCTGAATCAAGTGATGAAGGCTTAGATCTGGATGTGTTGAGTTAGTTTAGGACTGGGGTGTTGATCTGTGAGTGCCTTGGGTGGGGCCTGGATGAGGCTGGTGGACCTATTGGGAAATGTCTTTTGTGTGAAGTGTATCATTGGGCATGTGGAGGTATTATTGATATGAGAAAATGCTAAGTAACTGATTTACTATCTGAAAAGGGATTTACTATTGGGGAAATTGAGGGAAGAAGAGACTGAACATAAACTGCACCTATGGATGAGGACAATGGGGGATGGGGAGGGGGCAGAGGGTGGGGTGGGAACCTGGTGGAGGGAGGAAGAAATGAGGAACCTTTGTAATAATATGAACAATAAAGATTGATTTAAAAAAAAAAAATAAAATTAAATTAAATTTAAAAAAAAAAGAAAGAAAGATGAGAAAACCCTGGAAATAAATGATTTTCTAGAAAAAAAAAAAATAAATAAATTTGCTAGGTTGAATTTTTGTATTTCAACAGTATCCAATGAAATTATTCTTTAAAAGTAAAAGAGAAATAAAGATTTCTCAGATAAAACCCAAGAGGATCTGTTATTCCCATACCTGTTCCTCCTTTTAACAAGAAAAGTTAGAGAAAGTTCTTAAGAGAGAAGAAAAATTATATAAATCTGAAATCAAACCTAGATAAAGGAAAGCAGAGTGTCAGAGAAGGAATAAATGAGGGAAAACGAGCATTTTCTTTTGGGTGGGGGGATGGAAAGAGATTACCCAAAAGAAGACATTGGGGGTGGGGATAGTCAGTTATGGGAGGTTGCCAGGAAACGCACACTAAACAAAGGTGAGGTTGTTGGGCAGATTTAAGTTGCTCTGCATTCATAAACATTTCTGGAGATAAGGCCATCACCCTCTTCCTGGCACAGCAAAGAAAACAGTCTCACAAATAGAGGTTGCCCTTACACATGTCTCTTTTACAAAGGGTTTTCTTCTTGGTGTCTTAAAAGTAATCAGTCTGAAATAATTCATATGCCAAAGATACACATTTTGGTGTGACACGTTCTGTTCCCCTGCAGCTCCTGAGCTCCAACACTGTGCAGCATGCTACCACCCTGAATGTTGTAGGCAATAGTAGCACAATGGTTACATATGTGTGTGTTTGTGTGTGTGTGTGTGTGTGTGTGTGTGTGTGTGTGTGTGTGATGCTGTAACTGCAGAACCAGCTCAAAATGGTCCTGCCCTATTTAAGAAGATACTAAGTTGCTTTTCAGACCACAGACCAAAATCAAGTCATGCAGCCAGAGCACGTGGAGAGGAGAGAACTTATCCTCCAGCTGCACCCAGAACCAGTCTCTACATAGAGAGAGAAAGAGAAAGAGAAAGAGAGAGAGAGAGAGAGAGAGAGAGAGAGAGAGAGAGAGAGAGAGAGGAAACTGAAGGACCAGGAGATAACCAGAACTTGAACACTGGAATCCTTTCAGAAGTAAGGGTCCATTGTCCAGGAAGAGCTGGTGCTGATGCCCCATACAATAAATAGCCAAATCCAAGGTCCTCCAAGTAAAACTTGCCCCAACAGCCCTAGCCAGTTTGGTTCAGTGGATAGAGCGTCGGCCCATGGACTGAAGGGTCCCGGGTTCCATTCCAATCAGTGGCATATACTTTGATTGCAGGCTCCCCAGCCCTAGTCGGGGTGTGTGCAGAAGGCCACCAATCTATGTGTCTCTCTCACATCAATGTTTCTCTCTGTCTCTCCCTCTCCCTTCCACTCTAAAAATCAATGGAAAAATATCCTCATGAGAGGATTAAAAATAAATACATTAAATTAAAAACTTGCTCCACCAGTGCTTCCATATGCCTACTTCCCCTAGCCCCTTAAAAACTCTTACCCTAGTCTGGTGAGCAAGATGGACTTGAGACACTATTAAATCTCCCATATTCTTGGTTTGCACCTCCTGTATCAATAAACCTTTTCTTACACCAAACTCTGACTTTTTCAGGGTTGGCCTTTTGAAGCATCAGGCACTTGGGTTTGGTAAAAATGTGTTGTGCTACAAAGTCACTAGGTGACATGTACTATATCAACATGATAAAGAAGAAAGATTATGTGATCAAATCATATGCAGAAAAATGCACTTGACAAAATTCAATGCCAATTCATAATAAATTAGCACCCAATCAGCAAACTAGGAATAGTTTGTAGGTTGGCCATGACCCTGTTTTGTCAGGAAAGACATCAGAATGACATACGAAAGACATCTGGTCTGTTCGGTCTAATTAGTACATTACCCTTTTATTAGTATAGATTGCAAGATAGGAAGTTAATATATGAAAGCCAATTGCTTTCCTATATACTACCATGAACCACTGGAATTTGAAAGTAAAAGCACAATATAATTTGCATTAGCAGCCCCCAAAAGATAAGTACTTAGGAATAAATATACCAAAATATGTACAGGACCTACATTAAAAAAAAAATTACAAAACTAATGAAATAAATCAAAGAAGTTCTAAATAAATGGAGAGCTAAGAAGAGTCAATACGATAAGATGTCCCTGGAAAGGGACCAGGCCCAGGGCAGGTCTGCCTCGGGCTGGTCAGTAGTGTGTGGGTTTTTTACTTCATACAGAAAAGATTTCACAACCTGAGTCCAGGTGACGGTGAGAGTACATTTATTAAAGCGGGGTACAGTGAAACAAGGAAGGGCTTAGAATAGAAAAAGCATCAGGAGAGAGCCTGGGTGGTGCTCTGCTTTAGTTCTCTAGAAATCTGTATATATAAAAGCCTAATATGCTAAGTGTCTGGCCATCCGACTGGTCGCTATGAGGCGCACTGACCACCAGAGGGCAGACGCACAATGCAGGAGCTGCTGAGCTGCAGTGATTTGGCAGCAATGGTTCTCAGGTGACGCACCCCGAAACCTGAGAAGAGAACCCAATTCCTCATGGGGCTGAACAATTTCACCTTTTGGCCATGGATTATGTTGTTGCTGGGGCACTGTTGGCCCCAAATCTGGTTTACTGCACATTTGTGTTTGCGTTCCACACTCTGTATGACAGTGACTTTGCAGAGTGCTCTCTCGCACTCCAGGATCCTTTGGGGGATGTCAGAGAGCCAGTTTCAGCCCAATCAGATCCTGGGGAGGGACCTCAGGAGGTCGGCTCCAGGGTGTGTCTGGCCCGTCTCTCCCAGTCCCACCCCACTGGCCACCTTTCAGTTAATTTCCTTTCAATGTGCACGAATCCGTGCACCTGGTCATTAGTGTTATAGGAAAGGAATGAGCCGAGGCGGGGCTGCTTTGACTCATGAAAAGTCAGAGGAAAGGGGGTCTTGGAGATAGGTTCAGGGGTTTAGCCTGGGATGAGCTGCTGCTGCTGCTCATTGCTCCCCTAGATGCAAATCTTATAGGGGCCCTTAGAGTTTAACAGCCACCAAAAGATAAGCACTTAGGAATGAAACTGGACAACCAATGGGTCCGGGCTGCCTGTCACTGGAGCCAAGTAAGCAGAGACAGGGTTGAATCCTATATGAGCGTTTATTCCAATAATGCCGGCAGTATGGAAGAGAGGCAACTCATGCATGAAAATCTGCTCTACCCTCCCCATAAGCCTGCTGCTTATATTGGGTAGAGAGACAAAGATTACATGGGAAAGTAGGAATTACAGGCCTGGGGAAGTAGGCCAGGTGTAGTTACAGGCAATGCAGGCTGGGATGGGGAAAGGGAGGTCGCAAAGGGCAGGCGCCTCTGGGATCGTTTCAGCAAGGAGGTTATTAATCTTTCCGTGATGATAGGCGGTTCTCAGAAAAGGAGGAGGGACTGCATTCCGATGTTAGCTCCCATGTCCCGGGGCGTACAACTCTCACCCAGGTTAGAATGTGCTTTCTCTAATCAGAGCAGAACAATCACGGGTACCAGAGCAGGATTCCTATTTCTTATAATTATAGCTGGTCCCCAACATTCTATTTCTGCCCTAACAGGAGTAAGTATAACAAAATATGTATAGGATCTGTATTTAAAAAAAAAAAAAAAAAACTACAAAACTAATAAAAGAGCTCTACCCAGTTTGGCTCAGTGGATAGAACGTCGGCCTGTGGACTGAAAGGTCCCAGGTTTGATTCTGGTCAAGGGCATCTACCTTGGTTGCAGGCACATCCCCAGTGGGAGGTGTGCAGGAGGCAGCCGAATCAGTGTCTCTTTCATCCATGTTTCTGACTCTCTATCCCTCTCCCTTCCTCTCTGTGAAAAACCAATAAAACATATTTTTTTTAAAAACTAATGAAAGAAATCAAAGAAGATCTAAATAAATGGAGATATTAGGTAATTAGTCTGTTAATTAATTAATAAAATAAAATATGCATCCCTGAGAGGGAAGAAAGGCATGGACAGACCCTAGAGAGAGCCCACACTGGGTGTTTGTCTTGAGGGTTCTTATCTGTTTTCTAAAGGTGGGAATTTTAGGGGAGGTTTTAGTGGGGGATCAATAGAATATTCATCAGCTTTATGCTGATGTGCCAGAATGAAATTTATTTCCCCAACCTCATCTGTGCTTGAGTGTGGTTGGCACAAATGTTACTAGTTGTATTTCTGTTACCTATCTGGCTGAGTAAGATGAGTTAAGACAGGGGAGTTGAGGTATATAGAACCTTCTGGTGGGTATTAAACAATCCCATGGACCCAAGAGAGTGAAAAGTTGCTACTACCTTATTGCGTCCTTCCCGCTAATAGTTAAAAAGGAAGAATTGACAGCCTTGGTGTTCCAGTTCCCCAAGAAGATATACCCTGTTTCCCTGAAAATAAGACAGTGACTTATATTAATTTTTGCTCCCAAAGATGAGCTAGGTCTTATTTTCAAGGGATGTCTTATTTTTCCATGAAGAAGAATACGGTACCCATTTATTGTTAAATGAAAATAAAGGAAATTTATTACCTGTATACGGTAGGGTAGTATAGTAGTTGTCAACACAAACCAGAGAAAACTATGAATCCTACAGTATCAAGAATTTACTCATTTATTCAATGACAATCATGTCATCATCTTCTGGAACATCATCATAACAATCCAATTCCTGAATTTCCTAGTGAATTTCTTGTGACTCCATTTCTTTCAGAATCAGTGGACCAAATCTCTCATGTTTAACCTAAGGTGGGCCTTATTTTCGGGGGGATGCTTTATATTTCACTCAGAAGGAAACCTGTAAGTAGGTCTTATTTTAGGAGGATGTCTTATTTTCGGGGAAACATGGTAACTTCTACTTTCAAAATGCAATCAAGTAAAATGCAATCAATGAGTTGATGTATATTGGGGGAGGGGGGGGTTAGTGTAAAGGTTGTTTAAACATTCCACTTTTCATAATTTTATCAATCCTTGCATTTTCACTCTCTTTTACCAATTCATGAGTTCCCATACCAAGGATTTCAGAAAATTTCTCTTTTCTATCGCCTGATCATTTCCCCACTGGAGTGAAAAGGCTTTGGGTTTCCAGCAAGAGGTTGAGCCAAGGACCCTGCCTTGTTATCGGTCTGTGCTTGCTTTAACCAGCCTGACTGCTACCCCAAGGAGTTGCCAGTCAGGTTTCTCATTGTAATTTCTTCTTTCCAGCCTCTTATTTATTTATTTTTATTTATTTTTTATTTTGAGAGTACGTTTCTTAAAGCTGGGGTCAGTGAGACCAGGAAGGGCTTAGACCAGAGCAGCAACAGAAGAGAGCCTAGGTGGGTCTAAGGAGTCAGAGGAAAAAGGGGGCCTTGGAGACAGGCTCAAGGGGTGGCCCAGGATGAGCTGCCACTGCCCACTGCTCCCCTAGTAGCAAGTCTTGTGGGGTCCCTGAGAGTTAGGAGATGCACGTCTGAGAGGCCCGAAAGGCGTGGGCTTGCTCCTAGGAGGGAGAGCGCACCTCCAGTCTTCTAAATTCTCCATGCTGAGGTAAACACAGCAGACTTGTGTGGGGCCCTTTAAATGTGGGGGGGAACTGACAGAGGCTCAATTTAACCCAGCCAGCCTTTGGTAATGCTGTACTAACTAACCCTTTGTTTTAACCCCATTGATGTCTTTTTATCTATCTCATTTTTTTTTCTGTAAGTGGAACATTCCTCATAATTGCCATTATAATTTCAGATTTCAGATTATAATGTCCTTCAGGGCTTACAGAGACTAAGCCTTTTTAAACATACGATGGTGCAAGGTGACCTTGGTAGTGATGGTGGGAGTAGCGATGATGGTAGTGAAGGCAATGATGGCAGTAGTGGCGGTAAGGGTGGTGATAGCGGTGATGGGGATGGTGGGGGTAGCGTTGGTGATGGTGGTGATGATGACAGGGGTGGAAGAGATGGTGGTGGTGGTTTGTAGAGTATAAACAGGGGCTGAGCAGTAAAGCTAAAGAATGTAGTCTGCTGCCACGTGTCTCTGAAGTTGGGCTGCATAGAAGGAAGCACGCACCATTACGGAGACTGAGCCTAGGAATTCCAGGTAGTGAGCAGCGGCCACGGGAGATGCACAAAGGTGACCCACCTGCTCTCCAAGGCAGCAGCTGCTGGAAGGGCCGGTTCTCAGGAGGCAGTTCCACATTCCTGCAGAGGCAAAGGAGGCTTCACAGTGCTGGCCACATCCAAATCATTCACTCCAAAGCTGCTGAAGTCTGACAACTGCCTGGGCCAAAAAAACGCATTCAGTCACTACAAAGCCCAGCTTTGACCAATGCTGCCTCCTAGTGTCCCTCTCCACCCTGGCTGTGTTTGCAAAATGCTCCAGGAAGGCGTGAAAGGTGACTTGATTGCTTAGGTTGGGGCTCAGCAACCTTTCTCTGTAACGGGTCAGGCAGCACACAGGCTCTGCAGCCATGCCACCTCTGTCGCAGCTGCTCAGCTCTGCTGTCTTGGGCGCAGCAGCCGCAGACAGCACTAAGCCAGCAAGTGGCTGTGTTCCCATAAAACTTTATTTATGAATACTGATATTCAAAATACACATATTGTTTACAAGCCCTGCAACACTATTCTTCTTTTGATGGTTTTTCCAACCATTTAAAAAATGTGAAAACCGCCAAACCGGTTTGGCTAAGTGCATAGAGCGTCGGCCTGCGGACTGAAGGGTCCCGGGTTCGATTCTGGTCAAGGGCATGTACCTTGGTTGTGGGCACATTCCCGGTGTGGGGTGTGCAGGAGGCAGCTGATCGATGTTTCTCTCTCATCGATGTTTCTGACTATCTCTTTCCCTTCCTCTCTGTAAAAAATCAATTATATATATATATATATATATATATATGTATGTATATATATATTATATATATATGTATATATATATATATTTATTTTTTTTTAATGTGAAAACCATGCTGGTTAGGCTCAATGGACAGAACGTCGGCCTGCAGACTGAAGGGTCCCTGGTTCCATTCCAGCCAAGGGCACATGCCGGGGTTACGAGCTCGATCCTCAGTAGGGGGCTTGCAGGAGGCAGACGATCAATGATTCTCTCTCATCATTAATGTTTCTCTCTCTTTCTCTCCCCCTCTCCCATCCTCTCTGAAATTAATAAAATTTTAAATGTAAAAACCATTCTAACCTCGAAGGTCCTAATAAAGCAAGTGGCAGGCTGGATGGCCACGGCTGGCTTCATCCAGTGCCCCACTGAGAACGAGCCCGGCTGGCCCAGCGTTTTCTCTGCCTGAAGGAGCCAGAAGGCTGGGAGCCATAGGACGACCCCTCCGAGGAACATAAAAAGCATCCATCTGTCCCGCTTGCCTGTCTGTCACGAAGCAGTTTGAGCCCTGGCAGGTGTGGCTCAGTTGCTTGCATGTCGTTCCATGCACCCAGAGGTCACAGGTTTGATCCCCAGTCAGGGCCACTCCCAGGTTGCTGGTTCGAGCCCCTGCCAGGGGAGGGGAGCACGCAGGAGGCAGCTTACCAGTATCAGTGTTTGTCTCTCATCATTGATGTTTCTTTCTCTCTTTCCCTCCAGCTTCCTCTCTGACATCAATAAAAATATATTTTTTAAAAAGAAAGCCAAGAGTAAGTAGAAAGAATTTGAAGAAACTGCAAAACGGTCCCCTGTGCCATTGAGCAGCTGGCAGCCACGGACTGATGCCTCCCGTCACACTCCCTGGTCCCAGAGTGGAATGTGACATGGCCAAGGCATGGTCCCCAGGGTTCCCAGCTTCTCTGTGGAGCTTGTAACAGTGTCTTCGAAAAGAAAAACATCAGCCGAAACTGGTTTGGCTCAGTGGTAGAGCATCGGTCTGTGGACTGAAAGGTCCCAGGTTCGATTCTAGTCAAGAGCATGTACATTGGTTGCGGGCACATCCCCTGTAGGGGGTGTGCAAGAGGCAGCTGGTTGATGTTTCTCTCTCATCGATGTTTCTGGCTCTCTATCCATCTCTCCTCCTCTCTGTAAAAAAAAAGAAAAGAAAAAAAAAAAAAATCAGCCCTAGCCGGTTTGGCTCAGTGGATAGAGCATCCACCTGTAGACTGAAAGGTCCCAGGTTTGATTCCGATCAAGGGCATGTACTTTGGTTGTGGGCACATCCCCAGAGGGGGGCATGCAGGAGGCAGCTGATCGATGATTCTCTACCATTGATGTTTCTGACTCTCTCCCTCCCTCTCTGTAAAAAATCAATAAAATACATTTTTTTTAAAAAAGAAAAGAAAAACATCAACATTTTGAAGTGAGGATATTTAGACTGTATTTTTGTTTTCTCTTTAAAGTGGTGCCACAGGCTACTTTTGTCTTTGCACCTGGTGTTGCTAGCACCCTCACCAATTTCTTTTCCTTTCGTGGTTTTTGCTTTATTGATCCTAGGCTTGCGGGGTGGGATGCTGAGACGTTTGGTCACGCGGGCAGAGCCTCTCACAGCGCAGTGTCTGGGCTTCCTGCCGACTGGCTTGGAGCCCTGGATGTGATGCGGAATGCAACCACAGGTCCGTGATTGCTGGATGAATTAAGGGTACCATTTTATTTATTTATTTTTTTCTTACATAGAGAAAGAGAGAGGGATAGAGAGTTAGAAACATCGATAAGTGAGAGTCATCGATCAGCCGCCTCTTGCACATCTCCTATTGGGGGATGTGCCCGCAATCAACGTACATGCCCTTGACCAGAATCGAACCTGGGATCTTTCAGTCTGAAGACTGATGCTCTATCCACTGAGCCAAACAGGTTTTGGCTAAGGATACCATTTTAAAGTTTATTTTCGTATTCGGATTTACGGTATGCATGTCATGTTCCCCATAATCTGTGCATTATCTCACGTGGACAAGTCCTGCGATCATCCTTTTACCTATCAGACCTCCGACTGCGCTGTGTGTAGCAAGGGATTTCCTCTCCTGGTTCATCATTTTGTCTTTTGTTGTTGTTGTTATGTTTGTATTTTAACAATTTCATTGATCTACAATTACATTTATACTTATGCTAATTTTTCCTTTTTTTTTGGGGGGGGGGGGTTGTTGTTGTTAATCCTCACCCGAGAATATTTTTCCATTGAATTTTAGAGAGAGTGGAATGGAGGGTGAGAATCAGAGAGAGAGAGAGATACCTTGTTGTGAGAGAAACACATAGATTGGTTGCCTCTCACATGCACCTGAACCAGGACCAGAGATGAAGCCTGCAACCCAGGTACATGCCCTGGGGCAGAACTGAACCTGCGACCCTTCAGTCCTTGGCCAACACTCCACCCACTGAGCCACACCGGCGAGGCCATTTAGTAATCTTCAAGGCCGCAGCAGGACTGGAAGCACCCGGCCAGGCTGCGTCCTGACTGTAGGTGGAGCCCCTCCCGTGACTGAGCCCTGAGCAGCTGGGAGGGACGGAGGACTGGTGTCTTGAGCAAAGCTGGCCTCTTGCTGTGAGGTCAGTTAAAGATCCTTCACCAACAGTGAGCACATGGCAAGGTCACAGCATTTCCCTCAAACAGACAAGGAAGAGGTCCTTAGTGCCAGACACAAACTTCCCAGGGCCTGGCTCAGTGCTCGCTCCATCCTCTCCAGTTGGAAGAGTGCAGAGTGGATTCTTCTGGGCATCCTGCCCCGGACAGGCTGTCATCCGGGGCGGGCAGGGCTGGGAGGAAACCTTGGAAGGAGCTCCCGGTCTTATGTTACCAATACTCTGCCGATAGCCATTTCCCATTCGTGATGTGGGCAAGGCGGCTGAAAATTCATCTTTCTCTCCAATATGAATTTTCCTAAAGTAGGACGTGGAATAAATAAATTTAAAATTGTGTGTGTGTGTGTGTGTGTGTGTGTGTGTGTGTGTGTGTGTTTTGGGGGGGGGGAGGCGGGAGAAAGAAGGGAGGACAGGATACAGCTCCCACAAGACACTCTGGAGGTTCTAACTGCTTTGTTCTGGCTGCTGGCTGTCCCAGACGGGGGGAAGGAGGGAGTTACTATGTGGGCAGAGGCAGGAACCAAGTTCTAACTTCTGGGAGGCAAGATTTTGTGATAGCAGCCCAAAAGGATGGAGACAAAGTCCAGGTATTGTGCAACCTCCCTGATGCAGTCCTAACAGATGGTAGACTTCCCACTGAGGGGCAGCTTGGGAAACTAGCAGAAGTGCAGCCTTCTTCCTAGACAAGAGCATGTGCACTGCAGGCCTGCCCTGCACTGGGAATACTCACCATATTTTAAAGATGCACACAATTTCCCACCAAAGTCTCATGTTCCTCCCCCGCTTAAAAATAAATAAATCTGCTGAAACCGCGTGGCTCAGTGGATAGAGCATCAGCCTGCGGACTGAAAGGTCCCGGGTTCGATTCCGGTAAGAGCATGTACCTTGGTTGCGGACACATCCCCAGTGGGGGGTGTGCAGGAGGCAGCTGGTCGTGATTTTCTCTCATCGATGTTTCTAGCTCTCTGTCCCTCTCTCTTCCTCTCTGTAAAAAATCAATAAAAATATATAAAAAATAAATAAATACAAATAAATAAATTAATTAATTAATCCTGCCCAGCCGGCATGGCTCAGTGGTTGAGATCAACCTATGAACCAGGAGGTCATGCTTTGATTTCCAGTCAGGGCATGCTGAGTTGTAGGCTCAATCCACAATGTGGGGTGTGCAGGAGGCAGCCAACCAATGATTTTCTCTTACCATTGACTAGAGTCCCAGTGCACAAAATTAGTGCACGGGGGTGGGGATGTGTCCCTCAGCCCAGCCTGCACCCTCTCCAATCTGAGAACCCTCTCACAATCCAGGACTGCTGGCTCCCAACTGCTTGCCTGCCTGCCAGCCTGATTATCCCCTAACCACTCCCCTGCCACCCTGATCGACATCTAACTGCTTCCCTGCCAGCCCAATTGCCCCCAACTGCCCTTCCCTGCTGGCCTGGTCACCCCTATCTTCCCTCCCCTGCCAGCCTGGTCACCCCTAACTGTCCTCCCTGCAGGCCTGGTTGCCCCTAACTTCCCTTCCCTGCTGGTCTGGTTGCCCCTAACTTCCCTTCCCTGCTAGTCTGGTTGCCCCTAACTGCCCTTCCCTACAGGCCTGGTTGCCCCCAAATGCCCTCCTCTGTTGGCCTGGTCACCCCTAACTTTCCTCCCCTGCCAGCCTGGTCACCCCTAACTATCCTCCCCTGCAGGTCTGGTTGCCCCCAACTGCCCTCCCCTGCCAGCCATCTTGTGGCAGCCATTTTGTGTCCACATGGGGCAGCCATCTTTGAGCACATGGGGGTGGCCATCTTGTGTGTTGGAGTGATGGTCAATTTGCACATTACCTCTTTATTATATAGGCTGTTTCTATCTCTCTCTCCCTCTCCCTTCCTCTCTGAAAATAAATAAACAAGCAAATAAATAAAAGTAAATCCTGCACACCAATAGGAGCTGGAGCAGAGTAGCAGCTGCTTCCTGTGAGGGGAATGGACCGTGCAGCTTGTCCACCGTCCTCACCACCAGCCCCGGTTACCTCACTCCTGGGCGGCTACTCTCATTTGCTTTATCTGCTTGGCCCCTAAGGCACACCCAACCCTCAACCCTCCTTTCTCCCTTCTCCCCCCCCCACCCCTGCCCTCCACCCCCTGCTTAAAGTTTCAAAGGAAAATGGGAGAGTCAGTTCCTGAACCCTCCTCTTTAGTTTGATAGAGAAAGAGAGGCAATTACCCTGTGGCTTCTTTTCACCTTTAAAAAAAATGTCTGCAATTCTTGACTAAATTTGAAATTGGAATCCTAAAGGCAAGGACGTGATGGGGAGGGAGAGGCAGGGGACAAAGATCCCTTCCTGGAGGGAAAACCAACCCAGGTTTAGAAAGTACGAGGAGATGGGTGGGTCCTGAACTTCCTAAGAAGGACATCAGCGAAGATGAAGGAGGCCCCGGGACCCCGCCCTGTGGTGGCACCCCGCCCTGTGGTGGCCATGGCCGTTTACGCTTTGGTTTCAGTTTTAAGTGCTGGCTTTAAAGGGGACTTCCCCCACCAAAACCAGGAAGAGCCCAGAACTGGAGACGCCCTAGAGCAAGGCACAAACTGCGTGAATATAACTCTGCAGCAATAAAGACCAGATGCCGAGCGTCCACACAGCTGCCAGCAGCTGGAACCAGCTGGGTGACCATCAAGTAGGAGATTGAGGGCCTTTCACAGACAAAGCCCTCAGGTTTGTGAAAGCACAGATCCTGTCGTAGAGGGTGGAAAAAGGAAATGAAAGCTCATGCATAGCTATGGGGAAGACGAAAAGTCTGTGCCAAGTCAGTGTGAAAACAGAAGCGGCCCAAGGTGGGCTTTCTGATGGAAGATAAAGGGGTCAGCCAGGCATCCCTGCCCCCCAAAATGAAAAGTATACCCCACATCCAGCCCCACACTGAGGAGAGTAGAGAGAAGGATGCTTTTATATATCCTATATAATAAAAGCCTAATATGCAAACAGATCAAATAGTGGAACAACCAGTGGAATGACCGGTGCCTATGATGCACACTGACGACCAGGGGGCAGTTGCTCAATGCGGGAGCTAACTCCAGCCTGCAGGTGCCAGGCCAGCCAAGACAGGTGCCAACAGGGCCCCCCCTATCATTCCACCGGTCGCCCCACAGATCAGCCCTGATCACTGGCCAGGCCTAGGGACCCTGCATAAATGACAAATGTCGTACACTGGGCCTCTGATATATATATAATTTTATTTTAAATCCTCATTCAAGGATATTTTTCCATTGATTCTTACAGTGGAAGGGAGAAGAGGGAAAGAAACATCAATGTGAGAGACTCATGCACACGCCTGGAAAGGGGCCAGGTATAGAGCCTGTAACCGAGGTATGTGCCCTGGATCAGGGACAAACCCAGAACCCTGCAGTCCACGGGCCAATGCTCTATCCACTGAGTCAAATTGGCTAGAGCTTTTTAAAATATATTTTTACTGATTTCAGAGAGGAAGGGGGAGGGAGAGAGAAAAAGAAACACCAATAATGAGAATCATTGAACAGCTAACTCCTACACACCGACCATGGCCACCACAAGAGGCATGTGCCCTGTCTGGGAATCAAACCATGACCTCCTGGCTCATAGGTTGATGCTCAACCATTGACCCACTCTGGCCAGGCCGAGAGGTGTTACGCCCAGACTTCGTGATCCCCAAGGACCACCAGGGAGCCGAGTCCGATGCAATAAACAAAAGAGCCTTTTCCATGCTAGCATGGGCCCCCCCACTCACGCCGGCAGCATGGCGGAAGAGAGAGAATTTCTTCCAGTCCAGGGGTTTTTAACTCCGGTCGATGGTGATGTCACTGCCTCAGCTAACCCAGATTGGTTGGGTGAGGGCTAGGGATAACTCCGCCCTGCGGGGCGGAGTCGGGAGCTCATCCTCACCCCGCCCTGCCTTCTCAGAGGAATGCTTTTTTTAAAAAATAGATAATACATTAAATATTTAAATGTATTATAACAGTGAAGTTTTCCTCTCATCATCCCTCAAACACCCAGTTTCTCTCCCTAAAGGAACTATTCAATTCTTTTTAATCTTCCAAAGCTGGTTTATACTAGCTTATGTATATGTTCAGTTTACACACACAAGCAAGATGTTTTCTAAAATAGGCAGCATATTGGCTCCTCACCTGCCCCCACCCCAGGGCTGCCTCTCAGACATGGCTGGAAACTTTTGGGGGAACTTGAGGGTCTGCTGAATCAAGTGATGAAGGCTTAGATCTGGATGTGTTGAGTTAGTATAGCGATGGGGTGTGGATCTGTGAGTGCCTTGTGTGGGCTCTGGATGAGGTTGGTTGATCTATTTGGAAATGTCTTTTGTGTGAAGTGTATCCTTGAGCATATGGAGGTATTATTGATTTGAGAAAATGCTAAGTAACTGATTTACTATCTGAAAGATTTTAAGTTCTGAGAGTTTGGGGTCTCTTGCCACAGAGAGGTTTTAAAGCTGACACCTTGATTTTAATGGAGAAAGGGGAGGACAAGCCATTCCCACCCAGAACAGGTAACCCAATTCCAACCAGCAACTATCTTTAAACAATGTGTCCATTTACACTTGAATAGCTACACCTTTTGATAGCCTAAGGGCAAGTTTACCTGTAAGCAAGTTTGCTTCTCAATCCCCAGGGCAGAAAAAAACAAGGTTTAAAATTATTAGATTTTAAAATTTATTCTTAGAAGTGTAAAAGTTTATTAATTAAAAAAACAACAACAACAACAACAACAAAAAGGAGATTGAAAAACCTGATGAACAATATTAGCTGTTGATTATAGTAGAGTCAGCGATATGGGAGGGGAGTGGACTGACTGTTCTCGGGGAAAGGGGGAGTGGTGGAGGGGGGAAGAGACTGAACATAAACTGTGCACCTATGGATGAGGACAATGGGGGATGGGGAGGGGGCGGAGGGTGGGGTGGGAACCTGGTGGAGGGGGAAGAAATGAGGAACCTTTGTAATAATATGAACAATAAGCATTGATTTAAGAATTAAAAAATAAATAAAATAGGCAGCATATTATAACACAGTTAGGCACTTGCTTTTTCACTTCTCAATCTATCTTGGAGAATGTTTTAGGACAACACACAGTTTCCTCTTTGATTTTATGCGATGAATGCTCATTTAACGTTGTGGGTAAGTCCTGTGACTTTAATGAAACAACATATAATGAAACCAATTTTACAATAGGCTAATGGTATAAACAGGCATCTATCCACGAGAGTAAGTTCCTACGGCACCTAGGCACCTGTTGTTAGAAAATGACATTGACAGAAACACTAGTTGAGGACCCGCTGGAGGGCTGCATTTCTCTGTGTGGTGGCACTGTCTCCTCTCTCTCTCTCTCTCTCTCTCTCTCTCTCTCTCTCTCTCTCTCTCTCTTTTAAATTGATATTTTACAGAAAGGAAGGGAGAGGAATAGAATTAGAAACATTGATGAGAGAAACATCAGTCAGCTGCCTCCTGCACACCCCCTACCAGGGATATGCCCGCAACCAAGGTACATGCCCTTGACCAGAATCGAACCCGGGATCTTTCAGTCCCCAAGCCGATGCTCTATCCATTGAGCCAAACCGGTTTCGGCTGTCTTCAGGGTTTTAAGGACTGGGGTTTTGGGGAGATCTTAGGGGAGGCTCTCAATAGAATATTCATCAGCTTTATGCTAATGAACCAAAAAATATTTACTCCTTTAAAAAATTTTTTTTAATATGTTTTTATTGATTTCAGAGGAAGGAAGGGAAAGGGAGAGAAGGATAAACACATCAATGATGAGAGAGAATTATTGATCAGCTGCTTCCTGCAAGCCCCCCACTGGGGATCAAGCCCACAACCCCAGCATGTGCCCTTGATCGGAATCGAACCTGGGACCTTTCAGTCTGCAGGCCCACGTTCTATCCACCGAGCCAAACCAGCTAGGGCAGAATTCTTTAAAAGTTGGATTTCTGTTATCTCTCTCCCTGAGTAGGGTGATTTAGGCTATTAATACTTTGATTAGGGAGGAGACGTGCAAACCATTTACTCTTAAGTGTCCTTGGCTAGTGGAGACAGGATTTGTGATTTATTGGATGGCTTTAACCCTCTGTCTCAGTTTCCCTGTCCGTTTGTCCTGGCTCACTAGCCTCTTCACCTCACCAGCTGGCAGTGGTGGGGATGGGAGAGGAAGCCAGTGAACTTTTTTTCCTGGAAGTGATATCTGAGTTTTAAAAGTTTAAAGACAGAAAGAGAAGTGGCCACGCCAACAGGAGAGGGAAGGCCACAGCAAGCACCGCGGGCAGCGTGGAGAACGGCCCCGAGGTGAGCGCTGCGTGGTCTGACTCCACCGCCGGCTGAATGCAGGCTCTCATCCCGCCTCACCGGGGCGAGAGATCAGCCCCCGTTCCCTCCGCTACCCCCAGGGAAACCTCTCTAACGCTCCCATTTGACTTCCTGTCTCTCCTGCACATAACCCTCACTAGTTCCCCTTCCTGATCCGTGGCCTCTCAGCCTCTTTTGTCTTCCTGGAACTTCCGGCCCTGCCTTGGTGGATTTATACTCAGAGTGACTCAGAGATGACTGATTGCACAAGGACCCCTCCCACTTTCACTCCGTGGTGCACGTACTGCATTCCAGGGCGGTGAACTTCGCCTGTTTACGAGTCTCCCGCCTGCTCAGGGTGAGGGGGTGAGGACACGGACCTCCCCCCACCAGCCCCAGGAATGGCGTGCAGCGGAGCTTCCGAAAATGAGGAAACAAGGGTGAAAATGCAGCCCATGACCCAGAAGGTAGAAGCTGCTATAACATTCTTGAGACCCTTTAGACCTAGAAGGAGCTGGGTGGGAGGGGGTTCCTGACTGGAAGGCTGGTGCCTCAGACCCTTCCCAGCCAAGGCCCTGCCCTGGCTTCTCCATCAAACCTGCCTCCCCTTGGTCCATGGAAACAGCTAGAAGCCCATGTACAACCCCGGGTGGTGCTTTAGGGCTGTGTAAGGTGTCTGGGGCTATTATTCTTGTGAAGTTGTTAATTATGTAGAATAAAGCTTAGGGTACATTCTGCCTGACTAGTAAACACTTTTGAATTAAAAAAAAAAAAATTCCCAGTGGCTCAGTGGTTGAGTGTTGATCTATGAACCAGGAGGTCACGGTTCAATTCCCAGTCAGGGCACATTCCCTGAGTTACGGGCTCAGTCCCCAGTGTGAGGTGTGAAGGAGGAAGCTGATCAATGATTCTCTCTCATCATTGATGTTTCTATCTCTTGCTTCCTCTCTGAAATCAATTTAAAAATATTTTTTAATTCAAATTGAATTAAATTTTTGAAAAATTTATTTTAGAGAGAGGAAGGAAGTTAGAGAGAGAAATTTTGCTTTGTTGTTCCACTTATTTATGCATTCATTGGTTGATTCTTGTTTGTGCACTAACTGGGGATCAAACCCCAAACCTTTGTGTATCAGATGATGTTCTCAACAACTGAGCTACCTGGCCAAGGCTAGGTGAATTTTATTTAATTACATTTAAACAATAAGTTAAGGAAGAGTACCCCTCTGCCCCCATCTCCCACTTCCCCAGTTCTAATCACTTGCTGTGACTACTGTTAACAGTTAGGTATGTGTCTATATAAATGTGTGTGTAATTTTCACCCTTCTTCCTAAAATATTTTTTGTTTGTTTAACAGCTTGGTGGATGTCTCTGCCAATATACATAATTTTACTTTAATGCTTTTAATAGCCAAAATGTAAGACTTCAGCAAATTATGGCCTGCGACTTGAAGGTGACCTAGCCCTTGAATCAATGTTCCTGGAGCACAGACAAGCCCACTCATTTGCATATTGTCTTCACTGCTTCTGCTTCAGCTGAGTTGAATAGTTACATCAGAGACTCTGTGGCCCATAAGTCTAAAACATTACTCTCTGATCTTTTACAGAAAAAGTGTGGCAACTTTGCAGGAAATGACGGTACGATGCTTTATTTAACCCTATAAATAATATTTAAGTTATTTCCATTTGTTCAGCATTACAAACAACAATTAACACCTTTTTTTCCCCACCATACCAGTCAATGGTCACCTGGGTGTCAGTGAGTGAGAACACAACTAAATGTGAATTCAGTGTGTCCACGCAGAAAGATTACCTTTAAAAAGGTTCTTCAAGCCTGGCCTGTGTTGCTCAGTGGTTAAGCTTGACCCATGAACTAGGAGGTCATGCTTCAACTCACAGTCAGGGCACATGCCTGGGTTTCAGGCTCAGCCCCCAGCAGGGGGCATGCAGGAGGCAGCGGATGGATCATTCTCTCTCATCATTGACTAGAGGCCCGGTGCATGAAATGCATGCATGGATAGGGTCCCTAGGCATGGCTGGCTATCAGGAATGATATGTGGGGAGACTGGCAGGGCGATCAGGGGCTCACCACTGATACCTGCCATGGCTAGTCTGGGGCCTGCAGGCTGGGGGCAGCTCCGTCATTGAGCATCTGCCCCCTGATGGTCAATGCTTGTCATAGCAACTAGTTGTTCCACTATTCTGTATATTTGCATATTAAACTTTTATTATATAGGATGTTTCCATCCCTCTCTCCCTATCCCTTCCTTTCTCTCTGAAATCAATGAAAACATATTTTAAAAGGTTCTTCAAGTTAACAGATCCAGGGGCTCAATGAGGGACTCTGGGATTATAAACAACTGCCAAGGTCATTGTGGCAAAGGGCTATATATTATAGAAAGATTTTATTTCATGATAAAGAACCAGAACACCCAACAAAGAACACACTCCAGGGTCCAGCTGAGGTGAAAATTCAGGGATGTAAAACAACCAATGGCCTCCTCTCAAGGATGGCAAGATAGAAAAGAGCCCAAAAGAGAAGGAAAGGAAAGGAAATTAAGAATTACCAACCGTATGCCAGGTGAGTGAGCCAGATGATTGATGAACAGGAATGTTAAACAGCCATTGTAGGGGAACTCACTGAGATGCAATGGGGCTCCAGCAGCAGAGGCAGCTGGGAAATGTTGGACTCAACCCTCTGAGGCCTCCATCTTGGCTGACTAACCAGAAAACCAGATTCTTTCTCACCACTGATGTTTCTCCCTCACCCTTTCTTTCTTTGAAATACATTTTTTAAAAATATTTTTAGACTGAAGAAAGGACCTCTCTTCCACTATTTCGAATACTTAATAGCTAATTTCATAACATCACATGTACCATTTTAAGGAAGTGATGATTTAGTGGGAAATTAGTGCTTTGCATTTGTATACTGTAAATATAAATGACGATTTGTTTGAAATGTGTAACTTTTATATGCAAAAGATAATAACTCACAATGTTAATATTAAAAATCAAGTGAATAAAAAAATTTTAAAAAATAAATAAATGAATTAAAATATTTTTTAAAAATGGAACGAAATCTTGATATATGCTACAACATGGGTCAGCAAAGATAGCCTTATGCTAAGTGAAAGAGCATACACAAAGGCCAAATGCGTATGTATGATTCCATTTACATGAAATGTTCAGAATATGCAAATTCATAGAGCCTGAAAGTAGATAAGTGGTGGCCAGATGCTAGAAGGAGGGGGGAGGAGGATGGGGAGTGATTCAGTGGCTACAGGGTGATGAAATGTTCTAGAATTAGATAGAACTCTGTGAATATGCTAAAAACCCCTGTATTCGCCTTTCAGAAGGCTGGACTTCAGGGCATGTGAATAAAATTCTTTCATCAGGTATATGTTGTTACACCAATGGACCGACCATATTCATTGGTGATTTGAAGTTTCATCCCAAAGATCTGCCTTTATACGTAAGAGAGAACATTCATTTGGCATCTCACCTGAGCCCTGTTCCAGCGAATCCAGCTAGTTCCTTTTTGAAACCAAGTCCTCTGCGGGCGCTGCTACCAACGGGCCTGCTTCAGCCAGAGGCCTTCCCCAGGCCTGCGGGCCCCACCCCACGCCTCAGAGCCTTCCTGCACATGGTGCCTGCCCTGCCTGCTCAGTCCGCTGCCACCCTGATGGGGACAGGATTTCACACCTCTTCCAGGATGGGGCATAGACTTCTTAGGAGCAGAGAGAGGGGCGGGGAGGGAGGGAGGGAGGGAGGGAGGGAGGGAGGGAGGGAGGGAGGGAGGGAGGGAGGGAGGGAGGGGGAGAGAGAGGGAGAAGAGAGAGAGAGAGAGAAAAGAAGAGGGGAGGGGAGGGGAGGGGAGGGGAGGGGAGGGGAGGGGAGAGATGAAAAGAAGTGCTTGATATTCTGCTTTTTTCTTTCTTTCTTAATTCCTTGAATGAACTTACCCATTCACTCTTTCATTCACACATTATTCTTATGTACCAGGCACAGAACCAAGCCCTGAGGAAGACATGTTTTCTGCTTTACTTTTGCTCAGAGAGGAAAGGGGGGGGGGGGGGCGCGGAGAGAGTTACAGAGAGAAACATCAATGATGAGGGAGACTCATTGATCGGCTGCCTCCTATACACCTCACAATGGGGATTGAGCCCAAAACCCAGGCATGTGCCCCAATCGGGAATCGAACTCTCTCCTTCTGATTCATAGGTCAATTTCCCACCACTGAGCATGCTGGCCGGCTCCTCCCTTCCTGATTACCGCCAGCTGCCCTCCTGGCTGACTTTCCTCAGTGGCCGCGGGCCCTGATGGCAGTGGTCCTCTGCTCCTGGGCCCGTCAGCAGCACCTCCGCAGCTTCAGACAACCCTGCATCTTCCTCTTCAGAGCCCATGTCCACTGGAGTCCAGGACCTGGACTCGGAGACGCCTCTTGCCCACAGTCTATTTATAATGAAAGGACAGCGGGTCCTGGGCGCTGTCCAAGTGCCACGCTGCCATTGGGATTTAGGGAAGGACAGTTAACAGCACTGTCTTCGTTCTGGCGGAGGGTCACTCGGGGCGAGGAGTAGATGAAATAACTCCACACCGGACTGGATGGAAGGGACTGCTGGGTCACCAGCTGAGAGGAAAGCCACAGGAATAGACCCAGAGGGAGTCCCGGCACAGGAAAGGTCAAGGTGAGTCCCGTGTGCCATGTACGTGGGGCACGGTTTGAGGCAATATGGCAGGGGTGAGGGCATGGACAGCCACCTCTCAAATGTTGTTATTATTTTTTTTATTTTTTGTTAATGCTCACCCGAGACTATTTTTTCCATTGCTTTGCAGAGATAGCGGACTGGAAGGGAGGGAGGAAAAGGGAGAGAGAGAGAAAGAGAGACAGAGACAGAGAGAGGGAGAGAGACAGAGAGAGAGAAAGAGGAGAGAAACATTGACTGGCTGTCTCTTGCACATGCCCCAATTGGGGGCGGGGAGTGAATCCACAGCCCAGGTACCTGCCCTTGACCGTGAATCAAACCCACAACCCTTCCGTCCACTGACTGACGCTCTAACCCCTGAGCAGCACCGGGTAGAGCTGGCTTATTATTATTATTATTATTTTTAATATATTTTATTGATTTTGTACAGAGAGGAAGGGAGAGAGATAGAGAGTCAGAAACATCGATGAGAGAGAGTCATTGATCAGCTGCCTCTTGCACACCCCCCACTGGGGATATGCCCGCAACCAAGGTACATGCCCTTGACCGGAATCGAACCCGGGACCCTTCAGTCCCCAAGCCGACGCTCTATCCATTGAGCCAAACCGGTCCCAGCCTGGCTTATTATTTTTAACTGCTGTGTGTGCCTTCCTCTTTGTGGACCACACCTTGCCTACTTTAATCATAAGGCAATAGCAACAACAGAAACAGTAAGTAACACACTCCCCTAGGCTGACTCTAGGCCAGACACTGCACTCTGTACTTTACCAGAGTGAATAGCTCTACTGGGTGGGAGGGGCCACTGTTTATACTCCTGATCAGAGGCCCCTGGGGTCTCCCCATTAGAGTCCTGAAGAGGTGGCCCCCACATGGGGATGGTGGGCAGCAGTGGTGCAGAGAGAACCCAGGGCCCTGTGTCCCAAAGAGTCCAAAGGAAACGCAGAACCCTGGCAGAGGGTAGCCTGAGACAGTGCCCAGCAACAAAGGAACAAGGTGAAGCTGAGAATCAGGAGCCAGGCTGCAGCCTGAGATTGGAAAAGCAGTCAGAGTGGGAGGTGGGCTCCTAAGGGGACAGCCCGTGAACGAGCTGGTGCTGCAGCACCTGATCCCAAATCCAGGTCTCCACCAAGAGCACTAGGGGCTCCTCACGGAAAGACCGGCTCAGATCTGGACAGGACGTGCCGGGGTGATGCCGGTACAGATTCCCAGGCCTGGCTCCCCCAGGGGTTCCGACAAGGCAGTGCCCGGGAGAACAAGAGCAGGCTGAAATGTTTGGAGTGGTGTTCAAAGATCCAGTCCATGGGGAGGGCAAGAAAGAGAGCAAGACAGAACAGCAGGATCCCAACAAAAGGCCAAGCCCGGGGCTGGCTAGGGGGGGTCATGGGCAGGGTAAGCAATGGCTTCGGAAACACGATGTAGGCTCAGTGGGTGTCCCTGGGCTGTAGGCTCCAGTAGCCAGAGCATAAAGCAAAGGCGTGGGAAGCAGAACGCAGCTCGGGGATAGAGCATGGCTGGCAGAGCCGCGTCTGTTCCCAACGTGCCCCCTGAACGAAGGTGGGCTGGTGGGCTGCAAAACAGGCCGCGGATGGAGACAACGGGACAGCATTGTAAACCAGGATTAATTCTAGACTGTAATCAAGAATAAAAAGCTTTCATTTGAGCAAAAGGAGCTGCCACCCAGGAGACAGAGATTCAGGCAGCAACCTAAATCGGGTCCCACTGAGACGAAGGGCAGGCTGCCTTTTACGCTGCAGGTTCCCACCCACTTCGGTCCCATTTATGTAAGTGAAAACCCAAATTGCGCAGTCCCGATTAGCTAGCGTAGGTGCACGAGGACACAATGTGTGCAGGTCGGATTGGACGGGGCAGGTCTCAGTAGGTGGAAGGATGAAGCCAGGGTTTCCCTGCCGTTGTTGACTCAGAAGGTGTAAGCCAGGTATCCTGAGTTCAGGCTGATGTTCTTCCCGGCACATAGCGTGCGTGAGGAGCCTCCATCAGCAAATGGCCACTAGACTCTTTAAAAATAAAAATAAAATTAGGGCCCGGAACAGCCGGGCCCAGAGCAGCCAGGTCGGGTGCTGCCAGGCCGGGAGCAGCAGCTGCCAGGATGGGAGCAGCCAGGCCCAGAGCGGCCGGGCCCAGAGCAGCCGGTCGGGTGCGGCCAGGCCCAGAGCAGCAGCAGCAGCAGCCACGCCTGGAGCAGCTGGTTGTGGAACGAACCAGAGCAACAGAGGCCAGGCCCTGAGCAGCCAGGCCCGGAACAGCTCGCTCCTCTCCTGCCCATGCCCCACGGCTGCCTCTCAGACATGGCTGGAAACTTTCGCGGGAACTTGAGGGTCTGCTGAATCAAGTGATGAAGGCTTAGATCTGGATGTGTTGAGTTAGTATAGGGCTGGGGTGTTGATCTGTGAGTGCCTTGGGTGGGGCCTGGATGAGGCTAGTTGACCTATTTGGAAATGTCTTTTGTGTGAAGTGTATCATTGGGCATGTGGAGGTATTATTGATATGAGAAAATGCTAAGTAACTGAATTACTATCTGAAAAGGGATTTACTATCGGGGAAAGGGAGGGAGGAAGAGACTGAACATAAACTGTGCACCTATGGATGAGGACAATGGGGGATGGGGAGGGGGCGGAGGGTGGGGTGGGAACCTGGTGGAAGGGGAAGAAATAAGGAACCTTTGTGATAATATGAACAATAAAGATTGATTTAATATATATATATATATATATATATATATATATATATATATATATATATAATTGATTTTTTTAGAGAGGAAAGGAGTGGGAGAGAGAGTTAGAAACATTGATGAGAGAGAAACATTAATCAGCTACTCCTGAACACACACCACCACTGGGGATGTGCCCACAACCAAGGTACATGCCCTTGACAGGAATCGAATCTGGGACCCTTCAGTCCGCAGGCCGATGCTCTATCCTCTGAGCCAAACGGGTTTCGGCCACTAGACTTTTTTTTATTTATAAAATTTGGGCTCTCGAATGGTCATTGGGAGTCCATCTCAGCAGATAAATTCCTTCTCCGGGTTCAGATTAAAGGGATCTTCTCGGGGTCCACAGAGTCCCTGGGAAAAGCTAAGGGCAAGCCTAGCAGACTGTTTACAAAATGTCAGTCTTGAGGGGCTGGGCGGAAACGAAGTACCCGACCAGACATCCCTGGGATGAGATGCACAGGGTGAGAAAGTGTGGTCAGAATGGGGACAGGACACAGTCCTGAGAGAGCTCCCCGGAGCCACTAGGAGTGTGTTCAAACGTGGTTCCATTCCCCCGGGGGAGGGTCTGATGAAAGCACCGAGCCGGCCGGTTCAGACAGAAGCTGGGTCCTTCCCTCCTCCCTCAATTGCACCACCGGGCTCAGGCGGCTCCCACACACGTGTCCCAGGAAGAACTGGCTCTAGAACTTGTTAGAGAAAGTAGCAGTGGCCCAGCTGTGAGCCAGTGTTTCTTTTTTTCTTTTTCTTTTTTTTTTAGTCCTTGAAGGAAATGGGCCTCTGTGACCCATCTTCAGCAAGGACCGCTTTTGATGGAATCCTTGCTGAATTTCCTCAGTGAAAACAGAATGTAAGGAGGAGGGAAGAGGATGTAAAAAGGAGCTGTGGGCGTGGGCCAGCATCTTGGTGGAACCTACCCCCCCTCCAGGCGCCTGCCTCAGCTAGACAGTGGGAGGCAGAGACAACTAAAAAAGGCCTCAGCCCCATTTTTTTTATTTTTAAAAAATATTTTTATATATTATCTTATTGATTTCAAAGAGAAAAGAAGAGGGAGAGAGAGGTAGAAACATCAATGATGAGAGAGATGGTCCCACTGGAGATTGAGCCCACAACCCGGGTATGTGCCTTTGACCGGAATCAAACCCAGGACCCTTCAGTCCACGGGCCGATGCTCTATCCACTGAGCCAAACCAGGTAGTCAGCCCAATTTTTTTAAATGGCCCAATGAGAGACGGCAAGATCTAGGCGACTTATGAGGAAACCAGTGATGCCATCGTATTCAGCCAATGAGAAACCAGGGAAGGAACTGAATAAACAGGCTGTGTTCTCTGCCCCAGGTGTGCCTGCACAACCAAATGGACACCAGCTCTTGAGAGAGAACGTATTAACACTCTCTTTTTTTGCCAGCCTTCGGTCTCCGAGTCCGTTATTTGAAGTTGGGCAGGTGAGCATTTCTCACAATCCTCACCCAAGTATATTTTCCCATTGATTTTAGAAAGAGTGGAAAAGAGAGGGAAAGACAGTGTTAACATAAAAACATTCAAACCTGTAAAGAATTTTCGTGAGTTTATTTGAGCCAAACTGTCTACAATCGGGGAAGCAGAATCTCAATAAATTGGGATAATGCTCCGGAGAATGGTGGTTTTTCACCTGCCGTATTTTTCCATGTATAAGACGCCCCACACTTTTCCAATCCAAAATTAAAAAATCAATATTTTAAATGTTTTGCTGGTTTTTCTCTTAAGGCCTTCTTCTTTTTTGGCATCTTAAGGAGTTGTTTCTCCTGTTATCTCTACTGTCTGATCATATACTCAGTGGGAAGAGGTCCAAATTGTCTATCTGCAGCTCTATATCTATGCTCTTTTGCATAGCTGATTACATTCAGCTGAATTTTGCAGTTAGACAATTGTTTACCGGTATTTATCTTCTTCTTCTTCTTTTTTTTTTACACCTTTATGGGCTCAGAATGCTCCGGTCCCTGTATCCTCTGCACACTCTCCACCTGCACCTCCAGTTATGGCATCAGCTGACCTCGGTAACAATAAGGCTCGTGATTGGAGGAAGCCTGTTTGACAAGGTATGGGCAGCTCCCTCCTTGCCTGGCTTCCATTTATAAGTTGCCCCTCAATTTTCAGTCTACTGATTTTTAGAGAGAAAAAAAATAACATATAATACATGAGAAAATAAGGTATTTTTATACACTATTTTGAAATCCATTGGTGATAGATTAAGAAGTCAGAAGAAAGCACAGCAGGGGAAACCTCTGGGATTGGCTGACAAGTAAATTGATAGGCACATACTTCTTTTACTTAGGTGGGTACAGGATAGTTAACAGTCAACAACTAACATGATGACAATAACAATGAAGGAATTTATGGCCTCTATTCTGGGCACCCAGGAGCATTTGGTTGTACCCTGAGAGGTCCAGAGAAAAAGGGAAGTTATAAGTTACCCTGACATTTCAAGGGTATGCTGTTAGAGATGCAAAAAGACAGATAGGCTCAGTTAAGGTAAAGGTTGACCTTGGCAGTGAAGATACCGGCCTAGGATGTGACCACCCACCATCACTGCTTTTAGTTAAAATGTAATTTCAGACGATCCTTTGTGGTTACTTTAGATCTCTGAGTCTGCAAGACTGCCATGCAGGCCTTCCCTGAACTGGTCAGGTTAGCATGTGGCCCCTTTCGTCCACACACTTACCATGCCGTGAACTCATAGGGAATGTGTTCCAGCAGCTCAGGCTTCTTCCCATGGGTTCTACAAAGCGTGCTTTTCCGGGTGGAGCAAGCTGGCACTTCAGCTGAACACAGGTACCTTTCTCTTGGCTTCCTCCTTTTTCTGATCATTTTCCTTCACATGTTCCAGGAAGCTATCTCGGCTCTTAGAGAGCTTAATATGCTCAATACCTACATTAACTCTCTTGGCAAGAACCTTGCCCTTACCTTGCT
Source organism: Pipistrellus nathusii (assembly GCA_963693515.1). Lineage (NCBI taxonomy): Eukaryota > Metazoa > Chordata > Mammalia > Chiroptera > Vespertilionidae > Pipistrellus > Pipistrellus nathusii. Next base: position 47,616,521 of record OY882869.1, read on the forward strand.
TGTTCACAGCAATGCCCACCGCATGCTGGGTGGCTCAGACTCTTCAGTTCTGCCATGGTAACATGTGTGGGGCATTCCTTTTTGAGCAGTGCCCATTCCCTTGATGCCCACAATGTCACCTTCCTGGTAGATTCACATGCTTGTGGCCAAAGGAACAACTCCATGTTTTCTTTCTCGCTCTCTCTCTCTCTCTTTTTTTTTTAATATATATTTTTATTGATTTTTTTTTTACAGAGTGGAAGGGAGAGGGACAGAGAGTTAGAAACATCGATGAGAGAGAAATATCAATCAGCTATCCACCCCCACCCTCTCACCCCCCCTCCCCCACTCGCCACTGGGTATGTGCCTGCAACCAAGGCGCATACCCTTGAACGGAACCAAACCCGGGACCCTTGAGTCCGCAGAACGACGCTCTATCCACTGAGCCAAACCTGTTAAGGCTCCATGTTTTCTAAAAGGCCTTGAGAACATATAGCAGGGGCCTCTCTTCTTTTCCTTCGTGTTGTCATTTTGGTGAAATACTGGAAGATGGCAGTTCCAGCCAAAAGGCAATAAATGTTCTTATTCCAAAAAGAAGAAATAAGGTCCAGATAGTCAGTAACTTGCTCAGGGTCATACTGATGGTGTAGGGCAAAGTTGGGATTCAGACTCCAGTTTGATTCTAAAGCTCCTGTCCTTTTGTTATTCTAATGCTACCTCGGAAAGCAGGAAGGAAGAGAGAGGGGTTGTCAGTCTCAGTGCCTGAGATCATTCACTCATCCATCCATTCATTCAAGGAATATCTTGTTTACATTATGTGTGAAGTACAGAGGATTCAGAGATGAATGAGATAAGATTTTTGTCCTTGAGTAGCTCAGAGTCTAGCATTTAAACCTATTGTTGTATGTGGGGCGATGAAGAAAAGGAAGTATGATTTATTAAGAAGATCAAAGAGCCGAAACCGGTTTGGCTCAGTGGTAGAGTGTGGGTCTGTGGACTGAAAGGTCCCAGGTTCGATTCCGGTCAAGGGCATGTACCTTGGTTGCGGGCGCATCCCCAGTAGCGGGTGTGCAAGGGGCAGCTGGTCGATGTATCTCTCTCATTGACGTTTCTAGCTCTCTATCTCTCTCCCTTCCTCTCTGTAAAAAAATCAATAAAAATATATTTAAACACAATCTTTGCTTTAAAAAAAAAAAAAGAAGAAGAAGAAGAAGATCAAGGAAATAAAACATTGAAGTTGCTCTCATCCCTCTTCTTCCCTCTAAACATCCAGAGTCCTCTGATCTTTTGGATTAGATACACCCATATTTTACCCTCTAGCATTGAACGAATGGGGGCGGGGGTGGATTTACTGTGAAACCATTGAAGCTTAAGCTTCAGGGTCCCTTGTTTCCTGAAACAAAGCCTTCTGAGGCCCTGTGATTTCTGCTGCCTCAAGCTCCAGAATCCGAGACACCCAGGGATTCAATGCTCCAAGAATCTTCTCAACAACCTCCCTGTGGGCAGGAAAGGACACACACAATCTTAAGGGGCCAGAAGTAGGACTGAGGCAGTGCTGTAACTGAGCAATGAAGGCAGGTCACTTGTGGTCAAAGGATTTCCCCGTGTGGGAAGCTTTCTATCCATCTGTCCAGAGAATATCAAACCTTGAAGAATTTGACTGTTAAAAACAAATAGCAGGCTCAAAATGGAGTCTCTTATGCTAAGCCCCTCACCAACAAATTGAAATTTAATTCGTTTGGGCTCTCCCAGAGATGGAATCTTAAACTGATCGATCAAGAATCACTGAATTAGCTCTAGGTAGGTGATCCGCCTGATCGACTCCTGCCATCCTCTGAAGGAATAAGTGACTTTGCAAGAACCAGTCACCTTTTTGTCTAGTATAACTTCCTTGTTCCCTCTCCCTTCTCCCTATTAAAGTATTTCATTTTCCACAGCTCCTTGGAGCTCCTTTCTATCTGCTAGTTTGGATACTGATTCGTGAATTGTTGAATAAAGCCAACAAGATCTTTAAAATATATTCAGTTGGCCCTAAGCAGTTTGGCTCAGTGGATAGAGCGTAGGTCTGCGGACTGAAGGGTCCCAGGTTCAATTCTGATCAAGGGCATGTACCTTGGTTGCAGGCACATCCACAGTAGGGTGTGCAAGAAGTGGCTGATGGATGTTTCTCTCATTGATGTTTCTCTCTATTCCTCTCCCTTCTTCTCTATAAAAAAAAAATAAATAAATAAAACATATTTTAAAATAATAAAGTATTGGAGATCCAACCTGCACTTAAAAAAATAAATGTGTTCAGTTGAATTTTGTTTAACAACTGTTTTACACTCACCCAAGTCATAAGTAATTCAAGACTAAAAAGGTGTGGGGTTTTTTTTTTATGTTTTATTGATTTTTTTACAGAGAGGAAGGGAAAGAGATAATCAGAAATATAGATGAGAGAGAAACATCGATCAGCTGTCTCCTGCACACCTCCTCCTGGGGATATGCCCTCCACCAGAATGGAACCTGGGACCTTTTAGTCTGCAGGCTGACGCTCTATCCACTGAGCCAAACCGGTTAGGGCAAGACTTGAAAGTTCTTAGTGTGAGAACAGGCCTCACTGGCAAAATCTGCCAGGCAGATCCACAAAGCATGCCACGCTACACGGGTGAGTGAGAACATGTGACTCCTTAGGGCAGGTACTGTACCTGCTGTGCCTACTGTCACATCTCTGGCAGCTGGTACAGCCCTTGATCTATGGGAGATGCTCAATAAAGACTGTGGTTAAAAGAGTTGTTCTTGTGAGCGATACCTATTTCTCCCAAGATGTACTGGCAGTCTTTTGGACTAGCTCTCTCTAAATTATTAATAGTAGCATGAGACAATACCATCAGAGCATCTTTATCCTTGGATAGCGTGAGAGATACACTGTAATTTCTCCAGGCAAACCACACGCAAGCCTTCTGTTACATGACTCATTACCTGTGAGTACCCACCTTGTTGTATCATCCCAGGGCTCTTTTCCAGAGGATGTTTTAACTCCTGGCTGAGTTTGGGGGGAGACGTGGATGACACACTTAGAATCAATACAGGCTGCAGGGGCTTGCTTGCTCCCCGTCTTGTGGTGATTCTATTCACTTCACTATCAGAAGGCTCATTTTCTGATTTTCCTTAGAGCAATCAATCCTCCAAAAACCCCATTCTTCCCAGAACCTATGTGGATTTGTGCTGTTTGGGGGTTTCTTTTTATTTTTAATATATATTTTTATTGATTTCAGAGAAGAAGGGAAAGAGATAGAAACATCAATGATGAGAGAGAATCATTAATCGGCTGCCTCCTGCAAACCCCACACGGGGCATTGAGCCCGCAACCCAGGCATGTGTCCTGACCAGGAATGGAACCGTGACCTCCTGGATCATAAATGAACTCCCAATCCCTGAGCCACGTGAGCTTGGGCTGGTTTTTGTTGGTTTACTGTTTTGGCAGAATTTTGTGGTTTTATTAACACAAATACAATGTGTACACAGTCTATTCATCTCCTTCGCTGCGCAGTCTGGCACTGGGGTTGGTGACCTGATGGCCAGCTGGCTGCCCTTCCCACATGGTTTTGCGGTTCTCTGAGGAGAAGTGTGAGCGATCTCAGCACAGTGACATTTGTTGCACATCAGCAGCACTTCAAGCTCCTTGACCCTGTGGACCAGGAACTTCCGAAAGCCACTGGGCAGCACGTAATTTATTTCTGTGCTGCTCCCATAACCCATATTGGGCATTAAGACCTGGCCCTGGCCGAAACTAGCTTGGCTCGGTGGATAGAGCGTCAGCCTGCGGACTGAAGGGTCCCAGGTTCAATTCTGGTCAAGGGCATGTGCCTTGGTTTCGGGCACATCCCCAGTAAAGGGGGGGGGGGTAGGTGTAGGAGGGGTGATTGATGTTTCTCTCTCATCAATGTTTCTGGCTCTCTGTCCCTCTCCCTTCTTCTCTGTAAAAAAATTATATATATATAATTGTACCTTCTGCCGCTCTATTGTCCATGCCTCTGGCTATGTTGACATCTGTGTTTGGCTGGTGTTGATGAACTTCTTGGTTCTCTTTTGACAAGCCGAGGGCAGCCTTGGTGCCCAGTCAGCTGCCACGCCCACAGGCAGCACCAAGGAAGAGTGGTTTGTGAGGTATTTATTTATTTATTAGAACATCTTAAATTTTTAATCTTTTCTTTACAGGATACCTAAGACCACTTTTGATTAAGAAAACTGTAGAAAGTTGGTAACTGCCACAAGCAAACGCCAGGTGGTGGCCCGTGTCCATTTCCACAGAGTCCTGCTTTGCCGGGTGTCTGAATGCACTGCTCGGGGTCTCTGCTCACATTTGCTGGAATCAATCGTGGCAGATTCTAGTCCACAGGTCGCTTTTCCACATATTTCTTTGTAAACTCTTCCGCATTCTTACAGACTTTCTTATGGTCCTTAGAGTATTCTTCAGCTAGGTCAGCCCGAAGCCGGTGCTCAGGCTGCGGTCATCCACCAGTGCTCTGAGAGACTAGATTAGTTGGTCGGTTTTCGTTGCCGGCTTCCAGTTTTCAGCACTAATTACTGGCAGACATACCTGCCCCTTTTCATCGATATTGGGGTGATAGATCTTTGTTTTAAATGTGATCTCCGGTGGTTTGAATGGGTATTCTGTTGGAAAGCTGATTTCGATTCTGAAGGCCCCTTATCATAGGGAGGGTTGTCAGGTACAATAAGCCCTTGCCAAGTCAATAAGTTAGCTTCATCAAGCTCCTTCGTCAGCCTCCTGCTGGCCGCCATCTTGGATCTGGTGCTGCTCTGATTTGTGAGGTTTTTAAGTTGGCTTGTGATGTTTAGGCATAGTTGGAACAGGAAATGCTTTCACAAAGAATTAGGCGGCTGCTGAAACCGGTTTGGCTCAGTGGCTAGAGCGTTGGCCTGCGGACTGAAAGGTTCTGGGTTCGATTCCGGTCAAGGGCATGTACCTTGGTTGCAGGCACATCCCCAGTGGGGGTGTGCAGAAGGCACCTGATCGATGTTTCTCTCTCATCAACATTTCTAACTCTCTATCCCTCTCAATTCCTCTCTGTGTAAAAACCAATAAAATATATTAAAAAAAAAAAAAAAAAAAGAATTAGGCGGCTTATGGAGATAAACATGTGACAACAAAACAGATCTGGGGATCAGGACACCTGGGCTCCCTCCTCTTTTGGGCACATCACTCATTTCACAAATGAGCACCCACAGTCCACTGTGATAGCCAAGGGCAAGGTGTTAGGTCGCAGGAGGGAGGCCAGAATGGTGAGGGATTATGAAATTATTCAACCATCTACACACTGGTGGCTGAGCCTAGATGAGCCAGTGATGGGCAGTTTTTAAAGGACTTTTTCTTTCTGGGCGGGGAGAGAGTGGAGTGTGGTCCGAGCAAGTGAGTTGTGGGTCTCAGCAAAAGGAATGTCCACTGTGAAATGGCCTGAAAAGCCAGTTCCCAAGAGAGGGGTATCGATTCAATTATTTGACCAGACCCAACACAGGGAGGGCTGCGCTGGAAGGATGTAAATGAGAAGACTCTCCCTCCCAAGAGCAGCATGGTGGGCAAAGGAAATAGTTTAATTGCAACAATGGAGAATTGTAAAATGAATTGGGACACTTACTGGGGTGGTTTTCCAACTTGATTGCACCATCAGGATCCCCGTGGGTGGTCTTTCAAACACAGATCCTTGGGCCCCACCCTTCAAAAAGTCTGACCCCGTAAGTCTGAAAGTGTTCAAGGACTCTGAGGCCTTCACAGGCGCCCCTCTCCCTAGCCCCCCACAAAAGTGATTCTACTGGAAGTGGCCCCAGCACATGACAAGGAAAGAGCCAGGAAATGGTTCTCAAAGGCAGGGACCTACTGTTGATTTTTTGTTCTTTGTTTGCTTGTTTTTAACCTTACCCGAAAATATTTTTTTCCATAGACTTTTAAAGAGAGTGGAAGGGAGGGGGAGAGACAAGAGAAACATTAATGTGAAAGAGATACATCAATTGGTTGCCTCTGCATGCGCCTTGACCAGGCCTGGGATTGAGCTAGCAACTCAGGCACATGCCCTGACAAAAATTCAACTAGTGACCTCCTGGTTCATGGGTCAATGCTCAGCCACTGAGCCACACCAGCCTGGCAAAAGGCCCCTATAGATTAAGCTCCTTCAAAAAAAGAGTCTGCCATCCTCCAGTCTTTTATGTATTTGCTTTATTAAAAAACTAAAAATGGCATCATGCTATATATCACTTAGAAAAGGATCAGTATAAGTTTGAAACTTGCTTTTTTTTTTTTTTCTGATAATATACCACAAATATATTTCTAGCTCCTTTGGGTTTGAACAAACTATAACTTATTTAAGTTGTCATCAATTTTAAATATTAAAAAGAACATTGTGGTAAGCATCTGTATCTAAAATCTTTGTGTATTATCAATCATAATTTAAAAAGACTAAATGAGTTGAAGCTGGATTGTATGAATGGGCAAGTCTATGGCTTTTGAAATCCTGTTTTGAAATGGTTGTAATTATTTATGTGAATAAATGAAGAAAAAACAGAACTAAAAAAATATAGTGTGGCCGAAACTGGTTTGGCTCAGTGGATAGAGCATTGGCCTGCAGACTGAAAGATCCCAGGTTTGATTCTGGTCAAGGGCATGTACTTTGGTTGCGGGCACATCCCCAGTAGGGGGTATGCAAGAGACAGCTGATCAATGACTCTCTCTCATTGATTGTTTCTAACTCTTTATCCCTCTCTCTTCCTCTCTGTAAAAAAAACAATAAAATATATTATAAAATATAAATATACTATACTATATATATATATATATATATATATATATATACACACACATATATAGTGTGGGGGGGGGGGGCTCAGTTAGTTGGAGTGACATCCCATACATCAAAAGGTTGTGGGTTCAGTCCTTGAGGGGCCTGGCCATACAGGAGGCAACCAATTTTTATTTCTCCGTTGAATATTTTTTTCTCTCTCTCTAAAAAAAAAAAAAAAAAAAATCAATGAAAATATGTCCTGGGATGAGGAAGAAAAAAAAAAAAAAGAAAGGAAGTAACTCAGGTCCTGGCTGGAAAGCTCAGTTGGTTAGAGCATCATCCCTGTACACCAAGGCTGAGGGTTCAGATCCCTAATCAGGGTACATATAAGAATTAAACAATGAATGGATAAATAAGTGGAGCAACAAATCAATCATCTCCCTCTTTCCCTGTGTCTAAAATCAATTCATCCATCCATCCATCCAATGGGAAGAGCACCATGTTGGGTAGAGTGCTCAGTAATGGCTTCTCCAAGATGATTTTAAATTTTCATGACAAATCAGGTATATACATTCCAGAGGCTCCGAGGCAGGAAAGAAAGATCACCCTGCAGCCAGGGCAGCCACCTAAGACTGGCCACACGGTGGGCGGCAAGAGACACGCGGGAGTAGAGGCGGACCCACGGGACTTCAGACTCTGGCAGGAATTTGAGTTGAGTCTGTGAGAGAGGGGCAGCAGTGAAAGTGAGCCACTGAAGGGCTCTAAGCAGTGGAATATGATCTGATTTATGATTCTCAACAACTCTAGCAAGAAAACAAAATTATAATATTTATCTCTGGGTGGTAAGGTTATGAGTGATTTCTAATATCTTCATCCTTCTCTGTATTTTTCAAATTTTTTCTAATGTGCAGTTATCACATTTGTGGTTTAAGAAATTTAGTCAAGTCCTGACCAGTTTGGCTCAGTGGAAGGAGCACTGGCCTGTGGACTGGGTGGTCCTGGGTTCTGTCTGGGTCGAGGGCATGTACCTTTGGTTGTGGGCACATCCCCAGTAGTGGGTATGCAGGAGGTAGTTGATCAATGTTTCTCTCTCATCGATGTTTCTATCGATAGCTCTCTGTCCTTCTCCTTTCCTCTCTGTAAAAAATCAATAAATTTAAAAAATAAAAATAAAAAATTTAGTCAAAAAGGCTTACTGGAAAGCAGTTCAAAGGACAACGAAAGGAAGTATGATTGATGGTGATCCTTGGGCCCCACCCTTCAGAAAGTCTGACCCAGTAAGTCTGAAAGTGTTCAAGGACTCTGAGGCCTTCCTAGGTGCCCCTCTTCCTAGAATGGTTTGGTGGACAGGGAAATGGAAAGGCGAGAACCTGACCAATGTTTTATGGGTAAAATCCACCAGTGACTGGTTGAGAGGGAGATAAGTCTAAAATGAGTGTTGGGTTCCATCTTGGGTGTCTGGCTCACAGTGACCCCTCTCAACCCAACAGGGGACACAGGAAGAGCATAAACACGGGAGGGCAGGTGAATGGGGTATCACAGAAAATGAGTGGCCCACAGCACCAAAAGCCAAGTAATCAGATGACTCGGGTTATAGAGCTAAGAGGAATGACGATTCTTTCCAGAAGCTTGACTCTAAAGAGAAACAATAGGGTAGTAACCAGACAGAGTGTAGGGCTGAAGGAGTGTTGTTTCAGCCAAGGGAAATGAACCAGTGGAGGCTGAGTGGTTGCAAGTACAGATGTTAAGGGGGCTGCTGAGGAGCATGGTCACAAAGTGAGATCATAAGCAGAGGTGGGACTTCACTAGAGAAAGGACATCAGTTCTCTTGGGACTGGGGGCAGAGGCAGCAAGATCCACACGTACAGGCTCTTTTGGAGGTTCATAGTGGGAAGGGGGAGTTCTTGCTTTTGGAATTTTACTACCTCTGTGCATTAGAAGGTGGTTATCTACTGGGGATGTGGATGAGTAAGCAGCTGAAGCAAAGTAGTAAAGGTTTATAATAATCTGAGAAGAATGGTAGAGGCTGCTGATCCAAGATCAGGACTGTTGACTTAACTAGATTTTATAACCACCTTCTCCCCATCATCTGTACATTCCATCTTTTTTTTTTTTTTTAATCTTTCTGAAAGTATTACAGATGTCCCCTCCCCACCCCACCCCCCCTCGCCCCATGACCCTCTCCACCCGGTACTGTCCCCCTCCCTCCCTCCCCTATTTGTTGTGTTTTTTTTTACACCGTGTTCTGCAACCCAAGAAGACATAGGTGGGAAATGAAATCATGCAATTGATTGAGGATTGGGAGTTGGCAGAGTAGGCAAACCTTGAGAATAAGGGCTCTAATGCACGGAGTGTTATGAATGAGAATAGCTTGATACCACACATTGCAAAGGCACAAGTGACTGCTTCTGCTTTGGACATCTTGCCTCACCTCTGCTCAAAATGGTCTCCAACTGTTCCTATCTTACTGCTGGATCCTGCACCTGTGCCAGCTCCTGCAATGCAAAGCCTGCAAATGACCTCCCAGGGGCTGTGCGGGCTGCGCCCGGAGCCGTGTCTGCAGGAGCGTGGGCAATGTGCATGTTGGGGAGAGCTGCTCCCAGCTGGAAATAGAGCATGTTCAAACCTGCATTTTCTTTTCATTCCACCCCGAACTGTTTGCCACATTCCCCTTTTTATGAAATATGAGGGATAATAAAAATTGACTTAAAAAAAAAAAAAAAACACAGTTTGAGTTAATCATAGGGTACTCACTGTGTCAGGCAGAGAATGGAGTTAAAAGAGAAAAAAAAAAAAGTCAAGTAGAAATATCAAGAGATTGGGACCCAAAAGTAAAAAAATAGATTTAGTGACAAAGTAAGAAAACTGGAAAAACAGTCAAATCCTGGCTCTCCTAGTGTCCAGGTTGCTTCCTTCGTGCCTCACTTGTCTTACAAGTAAAACCTATATTTATAAAAGCCTAAGCGATCACTGCAACCTAACGGAGGACCGAACAGGCTGTGTGGGGTGATCAGGCCTGCGGGGGGTGGGGTAGGCAGTTGGGAGGGACTAGACTGGCAAGGGGTGGGGGGCAGTGAGAGATGACCAGGCAGGCAGGCAAGCAGTTAGGAGCCAGTGGTCCCAGTTTGTGAGAACTGAGATCAGGCCTAAACTGGTAGTAGGACAGCCCCCAAGGGGTCCCTGATTAGAGACGATGCAGGCCAGGCTGAGACCACCCCCAAACCCCCATGCATGAATTTCGTGCACTGGGACTCTAGAATATAATACTGGACACTAAACTGGTCTGAGGCCACCTATCACTACTTGAACCAAATTAAGCGGAGACAGGATTGAATCATGTATGAGCACTTATGCCAGTACTGTTGGCAGTATGGAAGAGCAGTCAATCATCCTGAAAATTCTGCTGACCCCCCTTGCCAATTGGCTGGTTATGTGAGTGAGTGAGAAGGTAACTGCATGCAGCTGCAGGTTGCAAGGGAAACAGGGAGAGGGGAGGGAAGGGCTGGGGAAGGTCTGCAGTCCTGCCTTCAGGAGCTCAAAGTCTGATAACGAGGTGGCTAATCTTCTATGATGTTACAAATAGCTCAGCCCATCCCTGGGACCAGAGAATGGTCAGTATTCCTGAGGCAAACTCCCAAAGAGGGGCAGGGTCTGGGCACAGCAACCAAATCAAAGCGTGTCCTGTGCTTGGTCTATTCTCCAAATAAATTTCTCTTCTGAGTAACTGACCCTCCGAGGCATCTTATCTTTTTGTTGTTGTAGTTAATCCTCACCCTAGGATATTTTTTCCATTGATATTTTATTTTATTATTGATTTCAGAGAGGGAGAGATAGAAACATTAATGATGAGAATCATTGATTGACTGCTTCCTGCATGCCCCCACTGAGAATCAAGCCCACAACCCGGGCATATGCACTGACTAGGAATCAAACTGTGAGTTCCTGGTTCATTGGTCCATATACAACCACTGAGCCATGTTAGCCGGGCTCCACTGTTTTTTAGAGAGAATGGAAGGGAGGGGGAAGAGACAAACATGCAAGAGACACATCTGACTGGTTGCCTCCTGCGCATGCCCCAACCAATATCAAGGATTGAGTTTGAAATCGAGGCACATGCTCTTGCCCAGAATTGAACCCGCAACCCTTCAGTCCACAGGCTCTATCCACTGAGCAAAATCGGCTAGGGCAGTGATTGGTAAACTCATTAGTCAACAGAGCCAAATATCCACAGTACAATTAAAATTTCTTTTGGGAGCCAAATTTTTTAAACTTAAACTTCTCCTAATGCCACTTCTTCAAAATAGACTCGCCCAGGCCATGATATTTTGTGGAAGAGCCACACTTAAGGGGTCAAAGAGCCGCCATGTGGCTCGTGAGCCGCAGTTTGCCAACCATGGGGCCAGGACATGGCATTTTATCTTTTTCCAGCCTTGTTTCATCCTCCAGTTTCCCAGGGTTGTAAGAAAACCTCTTGCCTGGCCAGCATGCCTCAGCGGTGGAGCATCTACTTATGAACCAGGAGTCATGGTTCGATTCCTGGACAGGGCACATGCCCAGGTTACAGGCTTGATCCCCAGTAGAGGGAATAAAATAAGCCTATCAGTGATTCTCTCTCATCATTGAGATTATTTCTCTCTTTTTCTCTGAAATCAATAAAAAATATATTAAAAAATAAAAATATATTTAAAAAGAAAACCTCTTATCTATAGTTAGTAAGGTGAATAATTAGTAAGTATTCTTAGTACGTGCCTTTAACCCATCAGAAGTAATAGCGCCTGCACCTAAAGTGCTTGGAACAGGGCCTGCCACATGGACCACAGCATCACTTAAATTCAGCATCATCATCATTTCTCATTTGAACAATGAGGGGGCCTGTAACAGTCTCTAAAGCAGAGATATTCTCAAATGTCTTGGCCTATGAACACCTTTACACGCTTAAAATGATTGAAGATGCCAAAGAACTTTTAAAAATGTGTAGTTTACCTATTGATTTTTTAATCTCTTAAAACTATTTCTTAGTAACGTAAGTATTTTTAAGAAACGTAACTTAAAAAAAAAATAAATATATAAAAGTGTGACACATTGTGCAAATACCTTTAATGTTTGGCTTAATTAAAAACAGCTGGATTCTCAGCTTCTACATGCAGCATACTGAGGTGTGCTGGTTGAAGGATATAAAAAAAACCCAAGCACCTCACTGACCTTCTAACAGGGTCTGGAAGACCCTGGACCACACTTTGAGAACTTTTTCTAAAGTTTTCTCCCAGCTTTAAAGCACTTATTCATCCATCCATTCAGCACCACTTTATCCCAGAGGCAGAAACAAAACATATGGCTGTCTGTCCTGGAAGAATTGAAAATTCTTAAGAGAAGAGATGAAAATTAATGAAAATGACAGCACAGCATAAGTGAACACAGGAGGAAGTTGCTGAGAGGCAAGGAAGGTGGAAGAGAGTACAGGAAATTGGAATTTGGGCTGTATTTCTTGCAAGAGACTATGCGAAGGCCCAGCGGCAGGAATCAATCTGGTACAAGAAAGCCCAGGGTACATTGGCAGAGGAAGGAAGTCTTTTCCAGAGGATGGGAAAGGTTGTTGGGCCTCAAGATGATAAGTTAAATCTCACCCTCAGGAGGCTGGGGTAAGGAACTTGTTTTCCCCTTTTCTGCCAGGTTCATTGAGGTATAATTTACACAGAAAATATTTTACCTTTTTAGGTGTAGTATAGTTCTGTAAGTCATGACATAGGTACAGTAAACAATGACACAATCAAGACATAATATATTCTCATCACCTCAAAAAGTTCTCTTCGGCCAATCCCCAACCTCCACTCCTTTGGCTGCAGGCAACGATTGGCCTGATTTCTGTTCCAACAGTTTTAATTTTTACTTTGAAATAATTATACACTCATTGGACGTTGCAGAGAGGGTCCATGTACACAAGCTCCAGCTCCTTCCAGTACTAACAACTTCAGATTCCACCAGTGCTTATGTGCATCAGCTCACTTTAAGGAACATAATCGGGCCGTCTGTGCAAGCTGGGCTGATGAAGCAAGGTCATGGAAGAACTCAAGGAGGTGCAGGGAGAGGAGAGGACTGAAGGAAACATTCCTGGAGAACAGGCATTATCTGATGAACAATTTGTATGAGTATTTAAGTTCATCCCTTTTTCGGAAATGAACTCTCCTATAGGGCAGGACAGCAAGCAGGTTGTTAGAAGTTGAAGGGCCCGACCTTTGACTGAATTGAGGAAATGTTTCTTCCAGTCATGATATTCCTGCTTACTCTTAAATAGGAAAAAAAAAATTTTTTTTCTCAGTCATTTTCTTCATTTTCTTACTTTTGCATGATCGGAAACAATGAAATAACTGTCAAAGACCAGATATTACCTTGAGATGTAGACCCTTACCTATTGGCTCTCACGAACAGAATTAACTAACTCCCCAAAACCAAAACAAACTAAACTATATTTTCTTTTTCTTTTTTTCTTTTTTTTTTTTTTAAATATATTTTATTGATTTTGTACAGAGAGGAAAGGAGAGAGATAGAGAGCTAGAAACATCGATGAGAGAGAGTCATCGATCAGCCGCCCCTTGCACACCCCCCACTGGGGATCTGCCCGTAGCCAAGGTACATGCCCTTGACCGGAATCGAACCCGGGACCCTTCAGTCCCCAAGCCGACGCTCTATCCATTGAGCCAAACCGGTCCCGGCTAAACTATATTTTCATTGCTTCCTGGAGTTCTGTACTTTTGTTGGTTCTCCCACCTGCTTCAGCCTTGCATCTGACTGTGGTACTAATAATGCCTGTAACAACGTATTTACAAATATCATTTGCTCATCCCAAGACTGGGTGCTATCTTCACTTTTACGGTCCGAGACATTGAGACTCGTGTTTGGTACCCAGGACCACACACACGCACACTGTAAAAAAATTAGAAAGGTGCTGGCACCGGGGATGCATGCTGTCACGTTAGCGAGCCTTGTCCAAAGCCTGTTTCTCTCCATCCCAATTATGGCCGGCACGTACCGCTTTCTCCCACAGCTGAGGCGGACTAAATTTAGACAAAAGCTCCATCCATGCCATGGAAGTGTTTCTGGTGACAAAATCTGCACTTAAAACCCCAGTTTGTTTAAACCTTACTCCGGCTGCCACCTAGTTTACCACTAGTTATAACCAAACACAGCCCTGGGGTACCTCTGAGTGATCTTGTATCTATTCATGACGAGCTTTTAAATACTTATCTTTAAAATCAGGAAGTATCTTAAAACCCAGATTTAATGAAATATGCTAACATAATGTTGTGTGTGTGTGTTTTACCGTGCCCTGGACTAGATATTTTATTAACACTTAATATTCAACCCTCCAAATACCTCCCTGTGAATAACATCATCGTTAATAAAGCAGACAGGTCCTTCTGACCCAATTCCAGTCAACTCGGCCCCGAGTCACAGTTCCGTTTTATGCAAACACAACACAAAAAACAATCCCAAACATAAGGGGGTACATTAAAAATAACAACCACGAACAAACAAAAACGGCAAGACTCCGAGGCTCAGCACAGCTCCACATCCTGCCCGAGCTCACCCCGAGAGCATCAGCCCCGAAATCCTCCAGCTCCATCCGCTTCCACCAACCCCGCCGCCGCTGCCACGTGATGGGGCAGCACCAGCTCCGTTTTGCAGAAGCCGAGCCTGGAAGCAAGGCGGGCGGGGCGGAGGGTAAACAAGTAATGGGAACAGAACCAAACGTGCAGGAGAAAGGAGCGCACCTCCACCGCCCCCCCCCCAAAAAAACCCTAGTTTTCAAAGCAGAGCGTTCGGGGTGCGCCGGATGCCGGATACCCTCCGCGCGGGTCCCGCCGGACGGCGGAGTCTTCGGAGAAGATGGTTCCGATCCGGCGACCTTGGGGGCCCCGCTGCCACCCCGCCGCCTCCGGCCTCCTCCCGCGAACGCGGCCGCAGGGCCGGGCCACACCCGAGGCGGCCGCCCGCTCCCCCGGGGGCGCTGCTCAAACACACACGCGCGCACGTGTCCCGGGCGGCCCCGCAGCCCGGCGCCCGAGTGGGGCCCCCGCAGCCGCCGTCACCGCCGGCCGCCCGCGGTGCAGCCCGCCCGGCCCCGGGAGGCCCCGCAGGGCGCAGGGCGGCGCGGCAGCCGGAGCCGGGCCACGCGGGCGCCGCACTTCCTCTTCCTCCCCCCCGCGCGGGCGAAGGGGCGGCCGGAGCGAGGCCCCTCCGCGAGCCGCCGCCGGCCCCGCCGCGCCCCCGCCGCCGCCGCCCCCGCCGCGCCCTCGGGCCGCGCGGCCTCCGGGTGGCTGGGCCCCGCGCGGGCAGCGAGAGGCGGGGCCGCCGTGCGGGCGGCGGAAGGAGGCGGAGGAGGAGGAAGAGGAGGCGGAGGCGGCGGCCGGGAGCGGGGAGAGGGCGGGGGGCGGGCCGGGGAAGGGGAGGAGCGGGATTTCAGGAGCGCGGCGCCGCAGCCGGGAGCCGGCGGCCCGAGAGTGACCGAGTCACGGCGGCCGCCGGGGGAGCCGCGGCGTCAGACCCGCCTCCTGGAGCGCAGCCCCGGCCAGGCCCGGCCCCGTTCCCGCCCCGCGCCGCCTCCCCGCCGCCGCCGCCGCCGCCGGAGCGCTCCTGCCCACCCCGCCCCCGCGGCCGAGCCCGGGAGACGAGTGGGAGTCGGCCGCCGGCGCGGGCACCGGGACCCCGCGGGGGACACTGCAGCCGGAGCCCGGAGGCCGCGCCGCCGCCGTCTCAACTAGGATGTCCCGACATGAAGGTGAGCGCCCCCCCTCCCGTCCCCCCGCCGGGCCTCGGCCTACCCTCCCGGGCCGCGCGCCACGGGGGGCGGCCGGCCGGAGGCGGCGGGGACGGCGGCCGGGCCAGCCGGCCCCGAAACGCCCGGCCCGGGAGCGAGCGGGCCCGGCGGAGAGCCCGGCGCCTCCGCGGTGGCCGCCGCGGCCCGGCCGGGAGCTGGGCCTGGAGCCGGAGGCGGGGCGGCGGGCCGGCGGAGGGTTTGCACTGTCATGGGGAGGGGGAGGGGAGGCGCGGGGCCCGTTACCGGCGGGGGCCCGGCCCCGGGAGCGGATACCGGACGCCGCGGGGCCGCCCGGCCGGTGCCGGAGCCGTGGGCCCCGCCGCGGCCTAGCGCGCCCGCCACCCCGGAAGGGCCCGGCGCGGCCGCCGCCGAACAGGCCACCGGCGGAGGCGGGAGGCCGGGGAGCCCGGCCCGGGATCGGCGGGCGCGTCCGGTCGCCGGGAGACGACAGCGAGGGACCCTGCGTGCGGGAGGCGGCGGGGCGGCGGGAAGGCGCCGCGGCCGGGGACCGAGAGAGCCCCGCCGCCGCCGGCCTCGCGGCTAGGCCTCGGCGCGGCCCTGGGCTCGGGTAACCCAGTTCCCCGGGCGGGTCCGGCCCGGCCCGGCCGCGGCGGCGAGCAAACTCCCTGCCCCGTCACCTGGTCGGACGGGCTGGCTCCCGCGGCCGGCCGGCTCCCGGCGTGCACCACCCCGGAGCCCGGCTTTGGTAAATGACCTGGCGAGGTCTCTTCATGGTCAAGGGGGGGCATGTGGGGCTTGGTTTTGAGGCTTAAAAACATGATCGGGGCGCAGTTGCAAATAAGTAGGCAGCTCTATCTAGCCCAGTCCCGGCCGGGGCACAAAGAGAAACACACGTCCAGGGCACATGTATAAGGCGTTGTGCTGGTTAAAAATAAATAAATAAATAAGTTAACTTCAGTTTACTGCCATATGGTTTAGAAAAGGGGGACTAAGGGGGTCGTGTTCTCTTTGTTTCCCTGCCACGGGTCTTCAAATAAAAAAAAAATATTAAGAGACTTGGCGAATACTTGAGCCTGGTCAGGTCAATGCAACATTGTAGAAGTGGCCGGAAAGTATAGTGTGCACTCTCAAGTTTAAAATCCTGTGTGGTGGGTAGGTGATGTGGGGAGGAGGAGTGGAGAAAGTTTAGGGAGTCAGATGAGTGTGTGCTTTCACACCCGTTGGAAAGGTATTCTTAGGGAAGGAAATACAGGCCTTAGGATTTTGAGGTTGAAAAACTCAGATTGATTTAAAATGGTACAGAGAGCAAATTGCATTACTAATTGCAACGTTGAGATTGACTCAGAGAATATTTTTGTATTCAAGGATTCCGTATTTTGAACGTCCAAGGTGAATTGGAAATACAATGCACTTTTTTCACTTACTGTGTACAACTGTGGACATTTTGAAATAATAATGTGCTTAGGCTCATAGGAATAGTTTGAAACAATACCTAGTTTTCCTCCCCCCCCACCACTTATTGGAAATATATTCCCTATCTGTAATTTAAAAGAAATTCTAATTGAAATTCTAATCAAATTTGGAATATTAAAGTTTACATTAGACTTTACTTGTGTGTATGTTGATCATTTGCAAGACAAACAATTTGAGCAGCAGCTCCAGGCCCCTCTCACTCATAAGAACAGGAGAGTTAAAATTATGGTATCAAAGCGATGGGAAAACTGGAGTTTGAGACCCATTCTCCTTGCTTCAGGAAAACATGCAAGTAGTTCCAAACTGAGTAATTCAAATGGAGTAGTATCCTTTATCCATAGTAATCTTTGAGAACACCAATTTTCAACCAGTGTGCTACAAGGATTTTTAAAACATGCAATATCTGACTAGTCAGGTGCACTGGTCTCTTTTCCCTTATATTATGCAATTTAAAAAAATGACAAGACCCAACACAGCAGTAGCTGTCTGGTGTGAATTAATCAAAATTATACCTTTTTTTTTCTTCTCTTTTTTTTGTCAGAGTGGCAAAATATTTCTTAGTGTTCTCCAAATTTTAGTAATTAGTGTGTGCCATGAGTTGGAAAAAGTTAAAAATCGCTGTTTTAGAGTAATTAAAATCCCACAGTGACAGTATTTTTGAGTATAACAAATCTGTAATCTAAGCCCATTTTCCCTGTGGAAAAGCATGTGGATTAGAAACTTACAATACTTTTTAGTTGTTGAATATTACTGAATCTTAGGACATTAATAGCACACCTTTTCTGGTAACTTACATAACACCAGATATTTCTGAAAAAGGAACATTCTTGTAATACATCAGTTGAAGACTGTAGTACAGTATTTAACAAGTGATCTTTTAACGGTTTAATTTATATCTAAGGGTCTAAGGCAGGAATGACAGTCTCATTAAGAATCACATTTAATTCATTAGATGTTTTGTAGCATATTAGTTCAGGTTGCCATTACTTTCATCATTAGGAATTCAACCTAACAATGAATACAGTTTGACACCCTTATTGTTCTAGCTTTTTTTACCTCTCTCTTTGACCTACTAATCCTATTTCTTTTAACTATATTTTATTGATTTCAGAGAGGAAGAAGAGGGAGAGAGAGATAAAAACATCAGTGATGAGAGAGAATCATTGATCGGCTGCTTCCTGCAAGCCTCACACTTCGGGATTGAGCCTGCTACCGCAGCCCAGGCATGTGCCCTGACGGGGAATCAAATGGTGACCTCCTGGTTTATAGATTGATGCTCAACCGCTGAGCAACGCCAGCCTAGCTAATCCCATTTCTTTTAGCATTTCAGTGGTATTAATCTGTCCACCTTCAAATTCTCTGTAGTTCTTGTTTCCTTTCACTAGTGTATCCCAGAACTGGATGTAGTAGTAGTCTGGTGCACTGTGCTGCAGGTAATGTACTTGCATTGTGTTTCCTTTTCAGTACCTTCTGTGTGGAGTAATTTGTTACTTTGTCTTTGTGCCCACCTTAATGAGTAGCACTAATGTATCTATATGTAAGATGTAACTTTGGACAACACAGCTCCAAGATGAACATCTATCAAGCTTAGACTCTCTACATTGTGAAGCAGTGGACTGACTACCTCTGAGAAAGGAGAAGCAGCCAGAAGCATAGAATGCCTTAGCTCAGGGGTCTGCATAAGTCTTCTGAGAAGGGGCAGGTAGTAAATATTGTGGTTTGGTAAGCCATGAGGTCAGCTCTGCCACTGTAGTATAAATGCAGCGTTAGCCAACATGTAAATGAATGAGCACAACCATGTTCTAATTAAAACTTTTATTTATAGACTGACATTTCAATTTCATGTAATTTTCATGTGTCATGAAATAAGACTCAGGTTTACCATTTAAAAATGTAAAACCATTCTTAGCTTGCAGACCTTACATAGAAAGTGGCTGAATTTGGCCCAGTTTGGCCCAGGGCTATAATTTGCCTTCTTTGGCTCTAGACTAAAGCTTTGGAGAGTTTATGGAAATAGAATTTTGTATTCCCTCATTTCCTTTGGTGTAATGGGGCTGTATCTATGGACCAAAGATACCGTTCTGTACCTCAGTTTCCAGCAGCACTGTGCAGATTGGGATGGAAGTAATTGTTCCCAGATTTGGAAACAGGCTCCTCACCTTTCCAGAACCTGAGTGGGATGGCAGACCCTCCATTGTCTCCTGCTTGGCCAATTAGTTAATGTCCACTATTACAAAGTGCCCAATTACTTAATGTTCACTATACAAATACCATGTTACACGTGGCAAAACCAATTATTTTCTACTTTATTTGTAAGAATATCTTTTAATATTTCACTACATACAACACATCTAAGTACTTATTAGCTAAAATGAAGTTGTTAATGCTCTTGCATGAATTGGAACCTAATTGACTACCTAAAGTTAGGAATACTCTTACTGTCTTAAGACATTCAACCTTTTTTCAATTGCTACTATGTGTTAGGCACTTTGCTGGATACCAAGGAATGTGAGGATAAATGATACGAAGCTTCTTACTTTAACTATAGCACAATGTGAGACATGCCATAAGAAAAGGACAAACAAATTGATGACAATATTACCATTTTTCATAATTTCAGAGACAATCTATTGTAATTTCTAACACTCTTTTTCTCTTAAATATGTTTTTACTGATTTGAGAGAGGAAGGAAAAGTGGGAGAGAGAGAAACATTGATGTGAGAAACATTGATTGGCTGTCTCCCTTCCATGTCCTAACCAGGAATTGAACCTGCCAACTTTTGGTGCATAGGACTATGCTCAGCTAACTGAGCCACACTGACTAGGACTTACTTGAGTGCTGTCTTAACTTTTGGTGGGTTACTCTTGGGTTTGGATAAAATTACTTACTACAAATACTGTACAGTCCTTATCTTTACCTGATTTATGCTTTCCCTAGTTTTGAAGATTTCCATATGTAAAAATGATAGTGGATAAATGGACAGGTGATCATATTGTTTTGTTATTCTCAGAAGCATTTGTGATACTGCTTATTTTTTTAATGTAAAGTACAAGAGTGAGCAGGCCATTAATCTAATTTCTGAAAGTTGTACCATTTTTTTTTTAAATTGTACCGTTCTTCTGTTAGTAGATTCAAATTTCCTCTTTTCTAAAAATTGTCTGACACTAAAAACATATATAAACAATTCCAGAGTGAATTGCAATAATTTTGTTTTCAGAATTTGGGGATTACAAAGACAAGATTGGTAATTAACATGTGATTTTAATGTGGTGACTTTTGCCTTCTATAGCAAAGTAAAATTAACTCCCACTGAAAAGATCTTTATTATGTCAGTTTATTTTACTTTAACTGTATTGTATAAAAGGATCATGACATTCTTATACTTTTTCAATTTCAATACATCATGAATTATACTTAACTTGACTTTCAATAAAAGAAAGATAAGAATGTAAATATTTTAACTTTTGGAGTCTTTGATTCATGATTTCATATAAAGTTGATTTTGAGGCCTATTTTTTCTATATTGACATTTGTGTTTTATTGCAAAAAAATATAACTTTACTCTCTTTTAAGTTGGAGATTTAATTTGGAAAGAATTCCTTTTAGTTTTAGAATCTTAAGCTGTATTAGCAGCAAACTTGTTAAAAGATAAAATATTTTTTTCACAGTAGAAACTTAGGAAACTTCTGATATGAAATGACCAAATAAGTTTCTTCATATTAGGCTTGTAGTGTTTTTTAAAAATCCATGGCCTTATGAGTCATCAGCTCTATAGCATCTATGTACATTTGCTGAGGTTTGGTGGTTTTCTTTTTAATCCTCCTCACCCAAGGATATGTGTGTGTGTGTGTGGGGGGGGGTGTTTGTTTGTTTTTTTATTTTAGGGGGAGAGGAAGGGAATGAGAGAAAACCATTAATCCTTTGTCTCCCGTACTTGCCTTGACCTGGGATCGAACCAGCAACCTTTTTGGTGTACCAGACTACTCTCCAACCAACTATGCCACCCAGCTGGAGCTGTTTTCATTTTTTAAATGGAGGTTCCAAAAGTTGTTTTTAATGAAGGTTAAGGCATCATTGGATTATTATAGAAATAGTGTTTTTTAATTACATTATAAATACTGCTTTTGGGCTGCTGGCATAAATACAGACTCAAAGAAAACATTTCCTACAATTCATATTCATAAAAGTTAAAACTAGAATGCTGTTCATAATTAAAATATTTACTTATGAAATATTAATTTCAGTGTTGTGCTAGGAGCCATGATGTTTTTCATTTCTTTAAAATAATATAGTTTTTTTCACTCACTAAAGTTATTCATTAAAATTGAGCCAAGAGCCTCTTAATTATACAGATCCAAGCATTTTAAAAAATATGCTCTGATCTGTATAAATACTTTAATTTTTAAAATAAGCCATGTCCTGATTCATGTGAAAGATAAAGGGAAAAGGCAGACAGCTTTCTAAGGGAACATATTATTACCTTGTTTCTATGGTAAGGAAGGAAGTGGTGAAGAAAAGAGGTTGTTCTTGGGTGGTAAATGACCAGAGGCCTGGAGGGTAATGGCAGAGGAAAGGCACAGGCACGGTGGACGTGAAGCTTGGAAATGATCTGTAGCCAGTCAGAAACAAACCAGTTCGTGCCTCATGAAACATCCTAAGCGCTGGTATCAGGAGATGCAAGCTCAGTGTCCTGTGGAACTAGGCAAAGGTGAATTGCCTTGTGATGCAGTTTCCATGGTGCCATCCCTTCTACCTCTCACACGTTCCCACAGTGTTTGTTAATCGTGTTTTTAGTTGTCTTTTTGAATAATAACAAAGCAGTGTGTGGGCCCATCAGTTTATCGCTTCCATGACCATAGTTCCAACCAGCAATCCAGCAGTCGGGCCAGTGGCCACAGGGTGTCAGGGAGAACGAGTGGAGGGAGCCTGCAAATCCATCACTGCTGCTAGAAAAACCAACTGAACTCACAAGAGTGGGTCAGTCTAGTCACCGTCAGCCAGTTGGGACGACAGTGGGTAAAGCCTCTTGATATCTTAACTAATTTGGTTTGCATTATCTTCTGCTGAATTGTGTGTGTGTGTGTGGGGGGGGGGTCCCTCTCTTGATAGTACTCAATGCCAGTGTCACGAACTTCAACTCTTTCCAGAGTAAAAGGATTTTCATTAGAAGAGTCACTTTAGAGTGCTAACTAGATGCTTTTACTATCACAATAGTCACAGGCATTTCGATGATAATTTATTTTTTAATTTTGATTTCTTTTTTAATTGTTCTTCTAAGATTGCCCACCTAGTAAAATTAAGGTTTCCATCCAGTGGCACTCCTGCCTTATTCTGCAGGCATTTTTTTTTTTTCTCTTTACAGCTATCATTGTTCACTTGTCTGTCTGCCTCCCCCACAGGCTACCTGAGGGGCAGGTATAGTGTTACTTACCTTTGTGCCTTACCTCTTAGCATGGTGTCTGATCTTTGGGAGGCCCACTGCACATTTTGTGGATGATGATTAGAGATGGTAATACTTGTATAAAAAATGATGAGACTGAAAATACTCTCCTTTTTTTTTCTGAGGAAGCTGGTTAAAAGGAAGGGATATTATGGAAAAGAAGGCTTACAATTTCCATAAAAGTAAGATGAGATAGATAAACTACATAGAGCGAAAATAACTTAAGAGAGCTGGCTCGTGAGGGAATGGCCAGGGATAGACTCGGTATGTTTTGTTCTAGCTACTCCTAGCTCTGGTTTCAGAGTAACTAGCTGTGGGTTCTGCATAGTAATTGTACCATGTGCATGAGTTTCTGGTTCATTTGGTCATTCATCCAGTGAATATTTATGGACTACCTACTTGAGTAGCACTCAGAGCATCTCCAGAGCTGGCCACAAGTTGTTGACCCTGCTTCAGGATGATAACATTCAGTGGTTTGAAACACATGTTTGGGATTTACGTGCTTTCCTGTTGCATGGGCTGTCGTCTTCCCAGCGTGCTGGAATTAGTCCTTAAAAGTTTATATTTTATTACAAGGTAATGAAATAATATAAGTATTTTAATCTTTTGGCATTGTTTGCAACCCCCTCCTTTTTAAAAAGTTTATTTTTATTTGTTTAACAGTTACTTCTAATTCCACCCAGCAGTTTATTTCTCTCCATAACAGTATTGCCCTTAGACTATGGGAGTCTCAAAATACTTCTGTCTGCACATGTTAAAATACGTTGAAGTAGATTATTCCTTATAGGTTTGTATTCTTTTTATGCTTGGAGAGAAAAGAACTCGGGTGAAATGTTTAATTTTTCTATTCAGTGTAGTTTTTTGCAATGGTAATATAGCAGCTGTTGGGTAACCAGACCCTACTTCTGCTATTCTTTTTCAGCCAGTGTCAGTGTCCTCCTCTGGGGCCTTCCTCTGTGGCTGTAGAAGTGAGGCAGCACAAGCCAGTGCAAAGCTTTCTAAAGTCAAAGTTAAGGGCATTGAAGTAAAACGGCAGGGATTACGGGAATTGTTACAGATGTGTCTCTTTCTGTAAGAGGGGAATAAATGCTGGGCGCTGGGGGTGGCAGGGTGCCGGAACCAGGTCGTTTTTATAGTCGGAGATCTTATGTTCAGCTTTATGAACACCACTAGGGATTCTGATACATTCAGTTGCAATTCGAAATGAATGTCAACTGTGCAGTGTGTTTGTATAGCTATTGATATGGATATACAGAATGGTCACGGGGAACTAATCTTCCCTAGGAAATACTAGTATGGTGATTAGAACATCAAGTGACAATGGATGACCTGTGGTGTTCCTACATTAGGCCAAGGTCAAAGATCTTCAGTCCATGTTAGACATGCTCATATCTTCATGTTCACTCATTGCTCCATAACATTTTCTAGAAGCTTTACAGAAATCAACCAAAGTGGGAGGAGATAGCAAATCTATTTGCAGAATTGGGGTATACTATATCACCTTCCAATGGAAATCTAGTGCAAGTCACATGTAATTTTAACACTCTGGTAGCCACAGTAACAACTGAGAAGGTACAATTAATTTTAATAATTTAATACTTTAGCCCAATATATCCAAAATAACATTTCCATCTGTAATCAACATAAACTTTGTTAATGAGATGTTTTTACAGTCTTTTTCTTTACAAAGTTGATATATATTTTACACTTAACAGTTTAATTCAGATGCTAAATTTTTACCAAAAATACTTTTCTTTTTCAATTACAGTTGGCACTCAATATTATATCAGTTTTATTTTTTTTTAAATATATATTTTATTGATTTTTTTTTTTTTTTACAGAGAGGAAAGGAGAGAGATAGAGAGTTAGAAACATTGATGAGAGAGAAACATTGATTAGCTGCCTCCTGCACACTCCCCACTGGGGATGTGCCCACAACCAAGGTACATGCCCCTGACCGGAATCGAACCTGGAACCCTTCGGTCTGCAGGCCAACTGAGCCAAACCAGCCAGGGCATTATATCAGTTTTAGTTGTACAGTATAATGGTTAGCCATATATATAACTTACAGAGTGATCCCCGGGATAAATCTAGTACCCATCTGGTACGATGTTACTAAAATATTATTTACTATATTCCCTAGCTATACTTAACATCCCTATATCCCCATGACTTTTGTAACTGCCAATTTGTATTTAATCCTTCACCTTTTTCACCCAGCCCCTCAATAATCCCCCTCCACTCTGACAACCATCAGTTTGTTCTCTATATCTATGAGTCTGTTTCTGTTTTGCTTATTTGTTTAATACATTTCACATATAAGTAAAATCATGTTATTCGTCTTTCTCTTATCTGATTTATTCACTTAGCATAATATCCTAGGTCCACCCATCTTATTGCAAATTATAAGATACTAGAGGCCCGGTGCACAAAATTCGTGGGGTGGGGGGTAGTGGTGTTCCTCAGCCCAGCCTGCACCCTCTCCAATCTGGGATCCCTCTCACAATCCAGGACTGCTGGCCCCAACTGCTCGCCTGCCTGTCTGCCTGCCTTATTGCTTCTAACTGCTTCTGCCTGCCAGCCTGATCACTCCCTAACCACTCCCATGCCAGCCTGATTGAGGTCTACTTGCTCCCCTGCCAGCCCGTTTGCCCCCAACTTCCCTCCTCTGCTGGCCTGATCCCTCCTAACTGTCCTCCCCTGCTGGCCATCTTGTGGTGGCCATCTTGTGTCCACATGGGGGCCAGATCTTTGACCACATGGGGGCAGCCATCTTGATCTTGTGTGTTGGAGTGATGGTCAATCTGCATATTGCTCTTTTATTAGATAGGATAGAGGCCTGGTGCATGGGTGGGAGCCAGCTGGTTTGCCCTGAAGGTTGTCCCGGATCAGGGTGTGGATTCCCTTGGGGCATAGGGAGGCCTGGGCGAGGGGCCTGTGATGGTTTGCAGGCCAACTACGCCCCCCCCTCCCCACCAGTGACCCAAGCAGAGGCCCTGGTATCTGGAATTTATTTACCTTCTACAATTGAAACTTTGTAGCCTTGAGTGGAGGCTTAGGCCGACCCATTGCCTGGGAACCTCTGCTCTCTGTGGCCACAGCCATCTTGGTTGGGGTTAATTTGCATACTCTGATTAGCTGGTGGGTGTGGCTTGTGTGGTATAGCATAGGTGTGGTCAATTTGCATATTTTTTTATTAGATAAGATCATTTTTGTGGCCAAGTAATATTCTATTGTATATATGTACCATATCGTCTTTATTTAATCTCAACAAAAATACTTGATCTTAGCTAAAAATCATCTTTAGACTTGTGCATTGGGGATCTGCTAATTCATGGTTGATTATATGCTTTCTCTTCTGTAGGTACATTTAAAAAAAATCTTTACTGATTTCAGAGAGAAAGGGAGAGAGAGGGACATAGAAACATCAGTGATGAGAGAGAATTGTTGATCAGCTGCTTCCTGCATGCCCCACACTGAGGATCGAGCCTGCAATCTGGATGTACCCTGGCTGGGAATCAAACTGTGACCTCCTGGGTCATAGGTTAATGCTCAGCCACTGAGCCACGCTGGCCAGGCTATATGTGCATTGTTTAAAATGTAGATATTTTTATTGATTTCAGAGAGAGATAAAAACATCAATGATGAGAATCATTGATTGAATGTCTCCCGCATGTCCCCTACTGGGGATCAAACCCACAACCCAGGCATGTGCCCTCCACCGGAATCAAACCCAGTCTGAAGGCTGACACTATCCACCAAACCAAACCAGCTAGGGCTGTATGTACATTTTGATGCAGTATTGCCATATCCTTAATGACCTATTCGTTAACATTCTGGATTTCTACTTCTTAAATTTCTCTTCTAGGAACCTAGATTTTTCCTTACTTTTTCACCTTAAAATTATTTTTTAATCTACTTTAGTTACCATTTATAATAAAAACCCACTATATAGACATCTACAAATGTATACAAATTCTGATCACTTTGTAGGTGTTCAGATTGAAGAGCATTTATATCAATTTTTTTAAATGATTTACATGAAAGTCATTTGAAAATAAAGGGATTTTTAACCAACAACAACAACAAAAAAAACAGTATAAAAATGTTAGTACTCTAATATTTTGGTACTCTCATCCAGTGGTTCTCAAAGTGTGATTCAGGACCAGCAGTATCAGCATCACCTGGGCACTTGCTGGAAGGCGGATTCTTGGACAGGACCTAAACCTACTGCATTGGCACTTCTGTGAGTGAAGCCCAGCAGTCTGTTTTGTTTTGTTTTGTTTTGTTTTTTTTAATATATTTTATTGATTTTTTACAGAGAGGAAGGGAGAGAGAGAGAGAGAGAGAGAGAGAGAGAGAGAGAGAGAGAGAGAGCGCGCGCGCGCGAGCGTGCGAGAGCTAGAAACGTCGATGAGAGAGAAACATCGACCAGCCACCTCCTGCACACCCCCTACCGGGGATGTGCCCGCAACCAATGTACATGCCCTTGACCGGAATCGAACCCAGGACCTTTCAGTCTGCAGACTGACGCTCTACCGCTGAGCCAAACCGGTTTCGGCTCAGCAGTCTGTTTTAACATGTTCTCAGGTCCCAGTTGTGACCAAAGACATTTGTGTGTGAGACGGTCACTGCTGTTGATGAGCACACTGAGTGTACAACCATCTTTCATGCTGTGCTACTACTAACTGGAAATGCAGCTGCTGACCTTGACCTCTTTCTTCTTGAACAGCACGTTATTTGGAGGTGGAAGAGGAGTATAACTCCCAGCTCCAAACTATTGCTGTTTATTTACTCAGCACACATTTATCAAAAGTGTACTTGGGGCCAGAGAAAATCCTTGTCCTTGGGACAGTCACTTTTTATTAGGAGTGTAGCAGGAGTATATGGCCTGTGGGCCAAATCTAGCCGGCTACCTGTTTTGGTGTTGTTTTTTTAGTTTGTTTTAATCCTTACCCAAGGATATGTTTTTTAAAATTGATTTTAGAGAGAGAGGAAAAGAGAGTGAGAAACGTTGATGTGATAGAGAAACATTGATCGGTTGCCTCCTGAATGCACCTGCACCCTGTACTGAATGATTCCTACCAATTGAGCCACCTGGCCAGGGCTACCTGTTTTTGTAAATGAAGTTTTATTGCACCACAGCAACATCTCATTTACATATTGTCTAAGCTGTTTTTGTACTGGAATGGCACAGTTGAGTAGCTGTGACAGAGAAAGCTGAAAATATATATTATCTGGCTCTTTACAGAAAAAGTTTGTGGATCCTTGGGATAGACCATGGAGGAATAAATGTGTAATTAAGAGGTGGCAAGTATTATGAAAAAACATGCAGCAGGCCGAGACCGGTTTGGCTCAATGGATAGAGCGTCGGCCTGGGGACTGAGGGGTCCCGGGTTCAATTCCGGTCAAGGGCATGTACCTTGGTTGCGGGCATATCCCCAGTAGGGGGTGTGCAAGAGGCAGCTGATCGATGAGTCTCTCTCATCGATGTTTCTAGCTCTCTATCTCTCTCCCTTCCTCTCTGTACAAAATCAATAAAAATATATTTAAAAAAAAAAAAAAACATGCAGCAGGTTAAGGGACTAGAGAAGGGGGGGCTACTTTATATATGGAGGGCCTTTCTGAAGATGGGACATTAACAGAGAAGGATATTTAAAGGAGGAAGGTAGGAAATGTCAGAATGTGCAGCAAGTGCAGAGGCTCTGAAACTTGGAATGTCTGGGAATAGCAATGAGGCCGAGGAGGAAAGTGGTTGAGGGGGAAAGGAGGTAGGAACTGAGGCTGGGATGGCGGGGCTAGATCCTGCATCCTCTTACATTGTATGCTGCAGTGCGCTCTAGGTTTCAGAGTGAGTACTTCGAGAGAATTTTAGAAACCCTTCTATATAATGGCTAAATAAATGGCAGAGTCTGGAAACTAAATACCCTTGTCGCATATTTCAACATCTCTAAGAAACATTTCTTTGTTTTAATATATATTTTTGGTGTTTTCAGCAAGAAAGGGAGAGGGAGAGAGAGATAGAAACATCAATGATGAGAGAAAATCTGGCTGTCTCCTATTCACCCCCTACTGGGGATCGAGCCTGCAATACGAAGTGTATTCCCTGTCCATAATCTAACTGTGACCTCCTGGTTCATAGGTCGACACTCAACCATGCTGGCCCGGCTCTAAGAAACATTTTTTTTTCTTTTTTACAAACTTTCCCCTACTCTCATCACTCTTTTTTTTTATTATTATTTATTTAAATATATTTTATTGAGTTTTTACAGAGAGGAAGAGAGAGGGATAGAGAGTTAGATACATCGATGATGAAAGAGAATCATCGATTAGCTGCCTCTTGCACACCCCCTACTGGGGATGTGCCCGCAACCAAGGTACATGCCCTTGACCGGAATCGAACCCGGGACCTTTCAGTCCGCAGGCTGACGCTCTATCCACTGAGCTAAACCGGTTTCGGCTACTCCCATCAATCTTAAGCTTTGTCTCCCACAGCCCCTAGGTGCTATCTATGTATTCTATTTCACTGCATGTTCTTGGAGGGTATACAGTTTGGTGGAGAAAAAATATCTCCCTGGTTAGAATGTAAAATGATGGAGCCTAGAAATTGGATCATCTACATTAGCAGCGTTCAAACTTTAAAAAAATGTATAACCTAACAAAAAATATATTTGGTATTATGAGTCAGTAATTATATACATACGTAATGAAATAAGGGTTTCACAAAACAGTACTCATCTTTACTATGAGAGATGAATTCCATTTTCTATTCTGTTTTATTCAAAACAAAAATACTAGTTGTGACTAGTATATAATAGAAATCTGGATTGATTTCTCATTCTACTCATGAATTGTGCCTGGCTATTTGAAGACCCAGGCTTAGGCTGTCTAATCCAAAACTTTGAGTCCTTATGGACAAGGTATTGTCATAGGTACTGTGAGGAAAATAGAAAACTCCTAATACATTTTCCTCCTGTAGTATGACTGGGGCAATAAGTATCAAATCAATTACTACAAGTTCCATAGTATTGGCAAGTGGAATAGAATGCTTTTTGGATGTCAGAGAAGGCATTCCCCAAAAGTTGGCATTTAAACTCAAGACTTGAAGACGTTCTGTGTTTTTATAACAAGAGATGGGGGACAGAGGAGTCTACCAAGTGGGAGAATAGTGGGAGATAAAGTGCAGAGCTAAAAAAACACGAGGTGGGTTGGAGATAGGTGGATGGGACTACACCAAGGAGACCAGAGTTTCTGAAACAGAAGACTCCTATATATTAGTGGTGGGAGTGAGGTATTAAAAAGATTGATGGATTGCGTATGATTCCAAGGGGAAAGTGAAACAGGGACCCTTTGTTTTGACTTTAGCTCAGTGCTAAAGTCTGTTTTTTCTTCTGTAAAAGAAGGATAC
This sequence comes from Pipistrellus nathusii, assembly GCA_963693515.1. NCBI lineage: Eukaryota > Metazoa > Chordata > Mammalia > Chiroptera > Vespertilionidae > Pipistrellus > Pipistrellus nathusii. The sequence goes on from OY882869.1 coordinate 47,646,374, forward strand.
CAATGCTTGTTTTGCTTTTCTCTAAAGGTGTGTGGTGATGAAGTGCCAGCACTTGTAAGAATGTTTTCTAAGTTAAGGAAAGCACTGCATAAATATAAGATGATGGTATTTTTAAAAAGTATATCTTTCTGTTGATTTTTTAGAGAGAGAAAGGGAGAGGGACAAAGAAACATTGACAGGTTGCCTCTCATACTCACCCCAACCTGGGACCAAACCCACAACCCGGGCATGTGCTCTGACCCGAAATCAAACTAGCAACCTCTTGGTGTATGGGACAATGCTCAACCAACTGAGCTTTACCAGGCAGGACAAAGTGATGGTATTTTTAACATGGGAGGTAAGATTAGAAAGGTGGATTAGAGCAAGATAGATAGGAAAGGATTTTGGTTGCCACACTAAAGTGAATCTTTTCCTTTTTCCATACTGATTATGGGATAGGAAAGAAAGGGCAGTGAAGTGTTTTTTTTTTTCCTTCTAAAAATATATTTTATTAATTTAAAAATATTTTTAAAAATATATTTTTATTAATTTTTTTAAATATATTTTATTGATTTTTTTTTTTTACAGAGAGCTAGAAACATCGATGAGAGAGAAACATCGATCAGCTGCCTCTTACACACCCCCCACTAGGGATGTGCCCGCAACCAGTGTACATGCCCTTAACTGGAATTGAATCAGGGACCCTTCTTTCTGAAGACCAATGCTCTGAGCCAAATCAGTTAGGCATCTCTAGTTTTAAGCAGAGAAAGTTCATGATGAAAAATGGTATGTTTTAGTGAAAGTTAGTGTGTACAGAAGAGATGATTGCCTATGGCAGGGAGTCCAGTCCAGTTAGAGTCTTTTTGGTGAAATAAACTTGAAATTAAAAGAGCCCGAATTAGTCCATGGCAGTAGGGAAAAAAAAAAAAGACTTGAAATAAGGTTTTCATGCAAGAGAGCAGGGACTAAAATATAATTTCAGTACAAACTAGCCAGAGGAGAGATGGGATAAAGCAATTTTCAGCTTTTAACATTTTGAATTTAAAGTGATGGTAGGCCATTAGATAGAAATCAAGAGTTGCAAAATGCTATAGTGCCACTCAGGTGGGAGAGATCTTAGCTAGAGATAAGAATTTTATAGCCCCCTACATTTAATCCTGGGATTGGCTAGATTTCTAAGGAAGAAGGCATCTGGAGAAGGGAAGATCATCAGATTGCTAAGAGAAGAATCATGATTGTGAAGTGACTTGAAGCCACAAAGACCCTCACAGCACTTACCAAGCAGTTACTGACTCACTCCTTTAGATGAAGGCTTTTTTTAAAAAAAAATAATTATTCAGTTTTTATTTTATAATCATAAACTTAACTCTGCAATCTAGTAGACTGGGAAGGAAGAGATAAGGAAATTATGGAACCCAGTGAACTGTAGCAAGAGCACAAAGATTATAGAACACTAGAGTCCCGGTACACGGATTTGTGCACCGGTGGGGCCTCTTGGCCTGGCCTGCAGGGATCCGGCCAAAGCCAGCTCTCCAATATCTCCTTAGGGGTCCTGGATTTTAAAAGGGCACAGGCCAGGCCAAGGGACCTCACCAGTGTACGAATCTGTACATCAGGCCAGCTTTGGCCCCATCCCTACAGGCCAGGCCAAGGGACCCCACTGGTGTGCACAAATCTGTGCACCAAGCCTGTAGTATACATATAATTTCTTTGTTTAATCTTTTCCCATTCTCCCCCTTCCTCCTTCCCTCTGAGATTCATCAGTTTGTTCCATGTTTCCATGCCTGTGGTTTCTGCTCCTGCATTGAGTGTCTGCCCCCTGGTGGTCAGTGTACGTCATAGCTACCAGCCAGTCGGCCAGTCATTTAGGCGTTTTTATATATATATTCTCCAAGCAAATCAAGCTGAAGGGGTGCTCTCCTGAGCTACAGAAGGAATAGTCTGGTAGTTAAGATAAAACACAAGTCAAATTTATTAGAATTTTCCACATTGCTGGCAAGACCAGCAATGGTGATCTTGCTGGTCTTGCCATTCCTGGACCCAAATGCTCCATGGCTGTCACAATATCCATGCCGTCTTTCACCTGGCCGAAGACCACATGCTTGCCATCAAACCGCTCAGTCTTGGCAGCGCAGATGAAAAACTGGGAGCCGTTTATCTAAGGTCAGCATTTGCCATGGACAAGATGCCAGGACCTGTATGTTTCAGGATGAAGTTCTTATCTTAAAATTTCTCCCCATTGATGGACTTGCTGCTGTGTCATTATGGCATGTGAAGTCACCACACTGGCACATACATTGCAGAATAATTCTTTGAAAGCAGGAACCTTTATTTTCCCCAGTCCTCAGAGCATGGAAGTTTTCTGCTGTCTTTGAAACTTTGTTCTGCAAACAGCTTGAAGGAGACGCAGCCCAAGGCCTGTCGTGAGCAGCTTCGGGGCTACAGCATCTGTGGAGATGAAGGTTTCTTTGAATAGGGATGGAATGTAGAGGATATGAAGAGGTGGGAAGGGGAGAAACTAGTATTAATCAAGTGTCTGATATATTAACCTATATATATAAAAGCCTACCATGCAAATTGCCCCCATGTGAGTTCCATCAGGAGACCCATCGCTCACTATGGTGTGCGCTGACTACCAGGGGGTGGCACAGAATAAAGGGAGGCCCTGGCCCGTAGCTGGGAGGCCCCAATTGACCATGATCGGACTCCACCTGTGCACTATTTTTGTGCACTGGGCCTCTAATAGTACTGTACATATTGAGTGCTTACTACCTGGTGTTCAGCATTGATGTTCAGCTTTGCATATGTGCCGATTCATTTAATTCTTGCAGCTGTCTTTGAGATACATATTATTCCAGTTTTATTCCAGTTTTATAGATGAGGAAGGTGATGCACTGAGAAATTAAGTACCTTGCCAAAAGTCACATGGTCTGATAGAGTGGGGATTTAGACCCAGACCATACTCTGTACTGGCCCTTTATAGACTGGTATCGACAGCAGGGATCTGTAAAAATTAAAAGGCCTTGTAAGATTTTAAAGCAACACAGCAAGATGTTTTCCCATTTTACAAAATAAGGAATTGGGTCTCAGAGGTTAGATTATTTGTCCTAGTCAAAAAGATAATAAATGGTAAAACCAGGAATTGAATTAATTCTGTCAGAAACCAAAGCCCATGTTCACTTATATTTCATACAAAGGTCAGCAAACTTCTGTGTGTAGTTAGATAGCATCCACAGCTTTGTGGGCCATTTGGTCTCCATTGCAACTCCTCCACTCTGCTGTTGGCATGAAAGCTGCCATAAGACTACACATACACAGGTGAACATGGGTGATTATGATCCAATAAACCTTTGTTTATGGGCACTGAAATTTTCAGGCATCACCAAATAGTACTCTTTAGAATTTCCTTTTCTAAACAATTAAAGATGTAAAAAGTATTCTTAGCTAGTAGGCTGTACAAAAACAGGTGGTAGGCCATGATTTGCTGACCCCCGCTTTAATCTGTTCACTTAATATATATTGAATATATTTTCTATGTGGAGACATTGTGTTAGAGACTGGAGACAAATAAAGGGGGTTACAAGGTAAGAAAGGTGATTATAATACAGTGAAGTAAGAACTATAATAAGTTTATACTTTAAAGGTATAATGAAAGGATATGGGAGGTTTCTCAGTTCCTTGGGTGAATTCATGAAGACATCCCAAAAGAAGTCATGTATTTGAGTTGGGAGTTGATAGATTGCTGGCTAGGTGGTGTGGGGGAGGGTATCCCTTGAACGAGAGTGTCCTTTGAGGGTAGGCCATGGAAATTTGGCATCTGAAGGATGGACTTACGGGAGGAGTGGGGACAGGTAAATGACCATAAGTAAGACAGTTGCTGTAATGGGTACCAATAGAAGATATATTTGGTGACTGGTTAGACATTGGGATTGAGGAAGAGCAAAATGTCTAGTAAAACTTAGGGTTTTGGCTTGATTGGTTGGTCAGTGCCATTCATCAAGAAGTTTATCTAGGGCAGAGAAGCATGTGTTGAGGGTGGAAGCAGGAAGAAGAGAAGTGACTTTCCATTTTCAACATGTTGGGTTTGAGGTACCTATGGGACATCTAGGTAGAGATGTCCAATGGCAGTAGAACATGTGGATCTGGAATTTAGGAGGAAGATGTCTGAGCTAAGAATATGAATCTCTAGTAGTAGAGTTGATTATTGCTCAGTGATGGTGAGAACATATGGATTGAGAAGAGGAGACTGATCTTTAAGCCCTTTGGACCATAACATTAAAGGAACAGGACACTGGCTGAATGGGACAGTCTGGAGAGAAGGGGGAGAACCAAGAGACAGTTGAAATTTAGTAAGGTGATTTGCCGGAAGGAGGATATTGTCAGTTTTTCTGCAGAAAGGTCAAGAAGATAAGGAATGAAGTGTCCATTGGTTGGGGCTGTTGTAATCAGGAAGGTTGTGGAACTTAATGAGCACTTTCAAAGGAGTGGACTAGAGCCTAGATTTCAGTTTGTTAAATCCTGAATGAACATGAGAGGTTGGAAATACTATTTAAAGATTTAGTTGGGAAGGGAAGGAGATAGCCATAGCTAAGACATCTCTAGCAGTTATTTAATGTAGGGTTTGGCAGATATTAGAGGATAGGAAAATTTATTCATTCAACAAACACTGTGCCAGGCATTGTTGTTGAAACTGGGGATAGAGTAATGAAAAAGAGTAAGAGGAAGTTCTTATTGTAGAACTTATATTTTTTTTAATATATATTTTATTGATTTTTCACACAGAGGAAGGGAGAGAGATAGAGAGCTAGAAACGTCGATGAGAGAGAAACATCGACCAGCTGCCTCTTGCACACCCTCTACTGGAGATGTGCCCGCAACCCAGGTACATGCCCTTGACCGGAATCGAACCCAGGACCTTTCAGTCTGCAGACCGACGCTCTACCACTGAGCCAAACCGGTTTCGGCTAGAACTTATATTTTAATGGGGAGAAGGGTACAGAAAAGAAACATAATATAATATTGGCTAGTGGTAAAATTCTGAAGAAAATAAAGCAGAGAATAAGGATTGAATAGATAGAAAGAGAAGGAGAGGTCTGTGTGGCTATTTTTAAGAGAGGATGGTCAGGTAGACCTTGCAGAGAAGGTGACTACTCTCAAGCAGAGACTTTTTCAAGTTTACAAGGGGTGAGAAAAAAGTGGGTTCTTTGAGGAAGGGGGTGGATGAGGCAGAGAAGTAGGGAAGATGAGGTAGGGAAAGACTGGTTCCAGATTAAATGGGGCATTACAGGTATGGCAAGGCATTTTAATTCTTTGAATGTAGAGCTGACAGGACTTGATGGTATAGTGTAGGTAAAAGCAAGTAGGTGAGAAGAAGACCACTTACTGAGGAAGGCAGGAGGAGGGGCAGAGCATTTGGGGGGAAGGAGATCAAGAGTTTTGTTTCAGACTAAGAGGTTAGGGATGTCAGATATTCAGGTGGATATGTATAAGCCATTGGATGAATAAACTAGAATTTGGTTGGTTGAATATCAGAGATCTAGACTTGATGTAATTATGTTACCTTTTCTCTAGTTGAATGTGCTTGAGTTCCCCAAATATTTTAGTAGGTAAATGTCTTTTCTGGGGGGGTCTTGCCTTTTTACCAAAATAGCAGAAAAGAGAGCTCATGTTTGTAGAAAGCCCACTGTGGCTTCTGTGCCAGCGCTTCAGGGAGAGAGGCACTGGCCAGCAGAGCTCACTGTGAGTTGGGCCATTCTGGCAGCCTGATAATGAATCAGCTCATTTTAGTGCTTTTCTCGCCAATAAAATCTAGAGGAAGATAGGATAATATAGGCAGTCCTCAGGTTATGTTGGAGATCCATTCCTATAGCTCGATGTAACGTAGTTTTCGTTGTAAGTCGGAACCCATCTACATCACTCACATGGAGCGCACACACAGCAGTAATGAAATGAAACAGTAAAAAAAAAAATTTAAAAGATAACAATTCTTGGACTTTACTTGTAAATAAATAATAAAAAACATAAAGCAATACTATGTACATACGTCTGAACGATGGAACTTTTTTTTTTTTTAATCTGTAAATAGGAGATGGCAACATAAACACAAAGCAACATAGGTAGAGTCCAGTGTAACCCAAGGACTGTATGTAGACCTTTTGGTCTAGAAGGAAATCAACATTCTTCCTTTTTTCTCCAATAAAATTGTGCTCTGGAAAGGCCACATTACTTGAGATCATATTACTTGAGATCAGTGTCAGGACTAGAATTCAGATCCAATGGCTTTTAAATATATATATATATATATATATATATATATATATATATATATATATATATATATATTTAAATATTAAAAGAGAGAGACAGAAATATCAATGATGAGAGAGTCCCATCCTACACGCCCCCTGCTGGGGATCGAGCCCACAACCAGGGCATGTGACCTGACTGGGAATTGAAATGTGACCTCTCCTGGTTCATAGGTTGACACTCAACGACTGAGCTATGCTGGACGGGCCAAATCCCATGGCTTTTACTCCAGCCTATTTTCTACTGTGTATGCTTCTGGGATGAAGTGACCCAAAACTACAGGCTCGTTAGTTTATAGGTACTCTAAGGCTAGACTTCTGCAGTGGGTAAAATTTGCCTGTTTGCTCAAGTTTTTTCTGAGTTTCTGAGCAGTTAATTTGGGAATGGGACTTTGGAGCCAGATTGCATGGGTTCAAACCCCAGCTTGGATACTTACTGTAACATCAGTAAATTGTTTCTCTCTCTGCATCATTTCACAAAATAGGTGTAATGCTTAGTAACTTCAGGGTAGTTGTATTTGATGGTTAGCCTATCTAATAAAGAAGGAATATACAAATTGACCATCACACGATAATGGTGGCCACAGTGGGGAGAGGGCTCAATGGGCCGTCTTCACCCGGAACTGCTGATTTCCCCACACACCACCTCCCCCACTCACCCCGGCCTCCCTGCTGCTCGCCTCACCCATCAGTCCGTCTGCAGACTGCGGGGCTCTAGGCAGGCAGTGCCTGGTGGAGTCGGTACTGAGGTGGGTGAGGCAGGTGCATGGGCCACAGCAGTCCCTGCGGTCGGCACGGGGACGGACTGAAACTTCAGGTGACTCACTGCGGCTTCCAGGTGTCACTGGGCTGGGCTCAGGGTGGGGAGGGCCGAGGTGGGATTGGGGTGGGTGGGGGCAAAGCTTCACTACAGGCCTCGGGCGGGGGTGCGAGCCGAGGTTTAGTGTGGGAGATGGAAGGGCGTGGCCTGCAGAATGTCATCCCTCTGGAAGTCCCTGAGGGACGCGCCACCAGGAGGTGTGGGGCAGGTGCAGACAGGTGGAGACAATGCCCGGGAGCCCAGCACGGGACCGCCTGAACCCGCCTTTGACAGATGTTTTGTCCCACTTCATATTTTCAAAACTAGCGTGATGCACCCAAGCCGGAGTCCTCTATGGGAGGGAGTGGATGTTAGAAGTGGCGGCGAGAGTAAGCCTGGAGCACAGGGTCATGGAAGCGGGTCCCCAAAGACTGACCGTCTGCCTGGGTGGGAGGATGGGCTGAGGTGAGAAGATCTGCGGACGGGAAGGATTAGGGAGCAGGCAGCAAGCATGTCTCACACAAATCCCAGGCTCTTTGTGGTAATTGCCGTGCCTGGAGTATTGTGTAAACCCTGGAGAGAAATGTATAGGTCATTTTGGCTTTTATCTCTTAAAAATGGGATTTTTAACTGCAGCTCCGTTTAACAATTAATGTAAGGCTCCTTATTACTTATGAAGGGATGTGACCTAACATGGCAGTCATGTCAGGATTAAAGATATATCACTTAAATTGATACCATGTGGTTAAAAAACAGGACTTTGTCTAAGTCAACAGGTAAATTCCTATTTAAAATTCCCTATATGAAAATAAACACAGAGGAACTGTTGCCTTTCTGGAAAGATGTACATATGCTTTTGGAAAATGAATTAAGAAATAGCTTTGCTTTAACTGTCATGATTCTCTTATGATAATTTTCTGACCTTTCTGGGAGGGAGCTAGAGTTACAATTTTGGTCACATTTTTAGATCAATGCGATTCTTCTCCCCTCACCCCCACCCCCAGCCATATATTTCTGTTGTAACTATAAGAGTGATCTAATTTTGCATTCTTATTTATGATAACATTTCTTTACTGGTGACTTTGAGGACGGGCACAAAAATCTTTGAAGAGCTTTGTACAGTGTTGATTGATCTGTTTGGTTTGACATTGAACTCAGAAAAACTATCAGACATTACTGAAGACATTGAATGCTATTACTGAAGACATTGAATGCTATTAGGTACCACCAATCTGCCAAGGCCAAGTTCCTTTGCATAATGTGTTGAACCGGCAGTTGGACATCCTCTGAGGGGTGGGTCCCAGATTGGAGAGAGTGCAGGCTGGGCTGAGGAGGACCCCCACCCCTCCACGCGCGCGCGCACACACACACACGCAATGCATGAATTCCGTGCACCAGGCCTATAGTCTGTGTGTGTGTGTGTGTGTGTGTGTGTGTATAAAGGTCTCATGCTGTGTCCAACAAGTTGCTGTGATGCACACTGACTACCAGGGGACATATGTGCAATGCAGGAGCTACTGAGCTGCAGTGACTTGGCAGCGGCTATTCTCGGTTGATGCACCCTGAAACCAGAGAGGAGGGAGCCCGATTCCTTCAGGGCCACGCGATTCCACCTTCGGCTGTGGGTTATGTTGTTGCTGGGGCTGTTGGCCCCAAATCTGGTTTACTGCACCCTGTGTTTGCCTTCCACACCCTGTACAATAGCAACTTAGCAGAATGCTCTCTCACACTCCGGGACCCCTCGGGATGTGGGAGAGCTGGTTTTGGCCCAATCCCTGCAGGTCAGGCCAAGGGTCCCACTTGCAGGAGGGACTGTGGGAGGTTGGTTCCAGGGTGTATCTGGCCCATCTTGCCCAGGCCTGCACCACTGCCCACCTTCTAATTAATTTCCTTTCAATGAGCAGCAATCTGTGCCGAGTCATGCAAATTGATCATCACACCCTTACAAGATTGTTGCCTACAACTGGGCTGGCAGGGGGCTCAGTGAGGGATGACCAAATGACTAAACAAGCAGGCAGCATGAGGCAACCAGGCCAGCAGGGAAGAGGGGGGCAGTTGGAGGTGACCAGGAAGGCAGGCAGGTGAGTGATTAGGAGCCAGCGGTCCAGGATTGTGAGAGGGATGTCCCAGATTGGAGAGGATGCAGGCTGGGCTGAGGGGATCCCTACCCCCATGTACGCGCGCGCCCCCCCCCCCCCCCACACACACACACACACACACACGATCTTTGATTAAACTCTTCCAATCCCCTTCCCCCTTCCTTCTGAGATTCTTCAGTGTATTCCATGTTTCCATGCCTCTGATACTATTTTACTCACCAGTTTATTTTGTTCATTAAATTTCTTGTTTGTTTTTATTTTTTTTTTAAATATATTTTATTGATTTTGTACAGAGAGAAAGGGAGAGAGATAGAGAGCTAGAAACATCGATGGGAGAGTCATCGATCAGCTGCCTCTTGCACACTCCCTACTGGGATATGCCTGCAACCAAGGTACATGCCCTTGACCGGAATCGAACCCGGGTCCCTTCAGTTCCCAAGCCGACGCTCTATCCATTGAGCCAAACCGGTTTTGGCTTGTTTTGGTTTTTAGATTCAATTGTTGATAATGTATTTATTGCTATTTTATTCATATTTTTACCTTTTTTTCTTCCTCTTCTTAAAAAAATACCCTTCAACATTTCATGTAATACTGGTTTGGTGGTGATGAACTCTTTTACCTTTTTCTTCTCTGTGAAGCTTTTTATCTGACCTTTAATCATAAACAATAGCTTTGCTGGGTAATCTTGGTTGTAGTTGCTTGCTTTTCATCAGTTTGAATATTTCTTGCCATTCCTTCTAGCCTACAAAGTTTCTGTTGAGAAATCAGCTGACAGTAGTATGAGTGCTCCCTTGTAGGTAACTAACTGTTTTGTTTTTTTGTTGTTGTTGTTTTTTGTTTTTGCTGCTGCTTTTAGATCTCTCTTTAACACTTGGCTTTATGATTATGATGTGTCTTGTTGGCCTCTTTGGGTTTCTCCTGTTTGGAACTCTCTGTGCTTCCTGGACTTGTAAGTTTATTTCTTTTCCCAGGTAGAGGAATTTTTTTGCCATTATTTCTTCAAATAGGTTTTTAATATCTTGCTTTCTCTTCTCCTTCTGGCACTCCCACAATGCAATGTTGGTACACTTGAAGTTGTCCCAGAGATTCTTTACACCACCTTAATATTTTTGTATTTATTTATTTTTGCTCTTCTGACTGGGTGTTTTTTGCTTTTATTCTCGGAATCCTTTACTGTTGTATCTCTGTAAATTTTTCTTTTATTTCAGTTAGTATGTGCTTAATTTCTGACTGGTCTTTGTTTATGTCTTTGACATTCTCACTAATATCCTTGAAAGTCTCACTAAGTCCCTTGAAGCTCTCATTAAGATTCTTGAGTAATCATATAACCATTGGTTTATATTCTGGATCCAATAACTTGCACACTTCTATTTCTTTCATTTGTAACATGTTTCTTTATCTCCCCATTTTGGCTGCTTCTCTGTGTCTGTTTCTATTTACTAGGTAGAGTTGTTGTGTCTCCTGGAATTGGTAGACTAGCCTTGTGTAATAGGTGTCCTGTAAGGCCCAGTGGCTCAGCCTCCCCAGTCACCTGAGCTGGGCACTCGAGGTGCACCCTGTGTGGGCTGTGTGTACAGTCTTGTTGTAGTTGAGCCTTGATTGGCATCACTGGGAGGAATTGGCCTTCAGGCCAATTGACTATGAGGACCAGCTGAGTCTACAGTGGAAGAGGTGTGCTATGCAGTAGACCCCTATATGGCAGGACTTGCTTCAGTGGGGCTTTGGTGCTCACTGAGTCTTCCCCTTGAATGTTGCTTGTGGATGTGTAGAGTTGTAATCTGGTATGGTCTGAAGCTGTCCATCATGTCACAGGCTTTGGGTCCTCCAGAGCAGTGCAAAGTTAGCTACTGCCTACGGCCACTTGGCAAGAGTTATAGAGGGATCTGCAGATGACTGCTATTTATATTGAGCTTGGGAGTGCCCAGATGAGGCCCAACTGTGAAGTAAGGCAGGCTAGTGCTATTGCTGGGTCTTGGGCCTTTTTTATTGGTAGGTTTGGGGCATGCTGACACCAGTTGCAGCTTGTTTGAGAGATTTTAGCAAAGTCTGAAGCCTGAGGCAAGACAGCTTTTTTCATATGGAAAAGCTGAAGCAAACAGGGAGTGGGGCTCTGGGAATCACCAGGGCAGAGCAAAGAGTATGGGCCATGCTGATGGAAACTCAGATATGCCTGCCAGTCAGCCCTGCCACAGGGAGGGTCCCAGAATAGGAACAGTGATCCCCTGCAAGCTCTCCCATCTGGGAGAAAGTCAAATTCCTGCCCTGATACCAGACAATCCAGTTCCTCCCCATATGTGTCCAGGTTCGAGTCTGAGTAAGTTTGTGACCAGCTCTTTAAGAGGAACACCTGGGTCTCCAGCATCCTCTGTGTCACTCAGCCACAATCCCCACTAGTTTTTATAGCCCTCATTACAAGGACTTCTCAGTTTTGGAACCCTAGGCTGGGGCCTGGTGTGGGGCTGGGACACCTCCCTTGCTCCTCACAGGCAGCCTCCACAGAGACGATCTTTCTTCCTCCCGATTAAAAAATGGGCACATGTGTGTGTCGGACCAGCCCATTCCATGCCTCCACTCTTCCTACCAGTCTCAGTGTGCTTTCTTCTTTACTTCCTAGTTATAGGACTGCCATTCTGCCAGCTTTCAGGCAATTCTGAATGATGGTTGTTCTGTATTTTAGCTGTAATTTTGATGTGTTTGTTTGAGGCAACGAGTACAGTTGTTTACCTCTGCCACCATCCTTGAACATTTCTTGTAGCAATATTGTTTTTTCTGATATATCACCCAGGCAAGGGAAACGAAAGAAAAGAAAACAATAGAACTACATGAAACTAAAAAAAAAATTTGCAAAGCAAAGGATAAATAAAATGAGAAAACAGCCCACCAAATGGGAGACTATATTCACTAATGATAAACACTTAATTTCCAAAGTTTATAAAGAGCTTATAAAACTCAACACCAAAATAACAAATAGTCCAATTAAAAAATGGTCACAATACCCGAGTAGATACTTTGGGCAATTGACCTGAAAAAATGCTCAGAGTTACTGACAATCAGAGAAATGCAAATTAAAACCATCTCATGCCTGCCAGAATGGGTATATTGGTAAATCAACAAACAGCCCTAGCCTGTTCGGCTCAGTGGATAGAGCATCAGTCTGTGGACCATAGGTTCCCAGATTTGATTTCAGTCAAAGGCACATACCTTGGTTGCAGGCTTTCCTTTGGCCTGGGTCCTGATTGGGGCTTGTGTAGGAGGCAACCAGTTGATGTTTTCTCTCACATCAATGTTTCTATTTTTCCCTCTCTCTTCTCGCCCCTCCCCCCAAAAAAAATCAATGGAAAAATATTATTGGGTGAGGATTTAAAAATGAAAAAATAAATCAACAAACAAGTGTTGATGAGGATATGGAGAAAAGGGAACCAATGCCCACCCTTATCTTCACTGCAGCATTATTTACAATAGCCAAGATTTGGCATCAGCCCAAGTGTCTATCAGTGGATGAGTAGATAAAAAGCTTTGAACAAATGGAATACTACTCAATTGTACAAAAAAGGAAATCTTACCCTTAGCGACAACATGGATAGACAACATGGATAGACCTAGAGAGCATTATGCTAAGTTAAATAAGCCAGTCAGAGAAAGACAAGTACCATATGTTTTAATTTTTATAGAGAATCTAGTGAACAAAATAAACTAACAAACAAGATAGAAAGAAACTCAGAGAACAGACTGAGAGCTCAGAAGAAGTATGCACAGCTGGGTGAATAAGGTGAAGGGATTAAGCAAAAACAAAAAACTCAGACACAGGCAATAGTATAGTGATCACGAGGGGCAGGAAAAGGAAGAAGAAGGAATAGGGGCATATGGTGAACACACAATATACAGATGATATATTATAGAATTATACACCTGAAACTTATATAATTTTATTAACCAATGTCACCCCAATACATTCATTAAAAAAGAATAAATAAAATAAAAACACATCATAGCCAAAAAAAAAAAAAAGTATTAAACTACTAAGGTATATATCTGATAAAATCACCAAACTTCTAAATAATTAGGCGCAAAATATTTCTAGTATTAAACATTGAAATAAGTGTGAATTGTATATACATTTAAGAAAGATGAATAAAAACAAGCAGGATCATCTATTCCAAGCTGATTCCAGTTCAGTTTGGTTGGTGGTTGGAATCGCTCCTAGCAGCTTGGGGTACAAGGTGACACCTGCTTCCATCACAGGGCCACTCACATGAGACAGTATAGACACTGCCAATTTACCTCACATGTACATATTTGGAGGTGGGAGGGAATAGAGTCCCCAGAGAAAAGCCACGCAGATATGGGGAGACAGTGGTGACCCTGGCACAGAATTGGTTTTTTTTTTCCTCATCAGCATTATAATGAAATAGAATTATTTGAGAACCTGCTATAATAGGGTCTCAGCTTTATGAGAAATTACCTGTTAGACACTCCGCCTTAACAGACCTTGGATTTTGCTTCCTATTTTTTATCTTACAAGGCTATGAAAATCTATACTAGGATATTTTTAGTGATTCCAGTTACCTTTTTCTCTTTCACTTGGTTTTTAACCTCTTGTAAGGTCATCAAGGCATAATTTTTGAAAAATATATTTTTATTGATTTTAGAGAGGGAGAGACCGAAACATCAATAAAGAGAGAGAATCATCAGCTGTCTCCTGCACATCCCCTACTGGGGATGGAGCCTACAACCCAGGCATTTGCTCTTGACTGGAATCAAATCTGATACTCTTTAGTCCACAAGCCAACGCTTTATTCACTGAGCCAAACAAGCTAGGGCAAGGCATAAATTTTTAATTAAAGGTAACATTGGTTTATAATATTATGTAAGTTTTTGGTGTGCAACATTATAATTTATACATTATGCTATTATACACTATTAGAGGCTCGGTGCACGAAATTCATGCACTGGGGAAGGAGAGGGAGAGTATCCCTCAACCCAGCCTGCTCCCTCTCCAATCCAGCTCTGCTGGCTACCAATTGCTCCCGTACCTACCTTCCTAATTGCTCCTAACCGCTTCTGCCTGCCAACCTGATCATCCCCTAACCACTCCCCTGCCAGCTTGATTGATGCCTAACTGCTCCCCTGCAGGCCTGGTCACCCCTAACTGCCCTTCCCTGCTGGCCTTGTCATCCCTAACTGCCCTCCCCTGCTGGGCTGATCACCCCCAACTGCCCTCCCTTGCAGGCCTGGTTCCTCCCAACTACCCTTCCCTGCTGGCCATCTTGTGGTGTCCATTTTGTATTTACATGGGGGCAGCCATCTTGTGTGTTGGAGTGATGGTCAATTTGCATATTACTTTTTAATTAGGTAGAATTATTGGATAGGATAGAGAGGCCTGGTGCACAGGTGGGGGCCACCTGGTTTCCCCTGAAGGGAGTCTCAGATCAGGGTGGTGGTTCCCATGGGACATGGGGCAGCCAGGGCGAAGGGTCTGTTGTGGTTTGCAGGCCAGCCATGCCCCCAGCATCCCAAGCGGAGGCCCTGGTATCTGGGATTTATTTATCTTCTATAATTGAAACTTTGTAGCCTTGAGTGGAAGCCCTGACCTGCCAAGGTGTGCAGAAAGCTTGGCTTCATCCATTGCTGGGGCAACAAACCCAAGCCTCCTATTCGCTTTGTGGCCGCAGCCATATTGGTTGGGGTTAATTTGCATACTTGCTCCTGATTGGCTGGTGGGTGTGACTTGTGTCTATAGTTCAATGGTGGTTAATTTGCATATAACTTTTTTATTAGATAGGATAGCATTCTCAACATCAAAAGTCTAGTTTCTACCTGTCACCCTTTACCCATTTCACCCACGCATACTTATCACCTCCTTCCCTTTTGGTAACCACCCATCTGTTGCTGTATCTGTGTTTGATTTTGTAACATTTTATTAAACATTTTAAGTTATTTTCATTAAGTATAAAGCAGAGTAACATATTTACCATATTTTTGGATATTCCTATACTATTTTCCTATGTTGTTTTTAGTCATTTTGGAAAGGAAATATGGGGTTAAATGAACACCTGAACAATTTATAAATGTGTAATGGAGAGTAGTCTTTTACAGTTACTAATTAATGATCTTTTTTTTTTTTTTTTTTTTTTTGTAGGTGTCAGCTGTGATGCATGTTTAAAAGGAAATTTTCGAGGTCGCAGATATAAGTGTTTAATTTGCTACGATTACGATCTTTGTGCGTCTTGTTATGAAAGTGGTGCAACAACAACAAGGCATACAACTGACCACCCAATGCAGTGCATATTAACAAGGGTAGATTTTGGTACGTATTTAATAATATTTTAGTGGATTATCATCTAGAATTTTGTGTATATGTGTGTGAAGAAGTAAAGGCAAAAGGTTCTAAGAATTATATCCCCAACAGCATACATAAAGCACCAAACTTATTAAAAATAACATGAATCTTTTATAAATTCTATGTAATTCTTTCTCCTAATCATAGTTTACTTGTTTATGAAAGCCATTCAGAAACATATATAACTGACAAGATATGATACAAAAGAGTGCTTCAGTAGGAAGGAATAAAGTTAAACTGCCTATTCTAATAATATATACATATTCTTTTTTAAAATATATATATTTTATTGATTTTTTTACAGAGATGAAGAGAGAGGGATAGAGAGTTAGAAACATCGATGAGAGAATCATCGATCAGCTGCCTCCTGCACACCCCCTACTGGGGATGCGCCCGCAACCAAGGTACATGCCCTTGACCGGAATTGAACCTGGGACCTTTCAGTCCACAGGCCATTGCTCTATCCACTGAGCCAAACCGGTTTTGGCAATATACACATATTCTTGTTCTAGTTATCAGAAAACAGATAATTCCTACAGTTGATTAGAAGGCATTGTCAATCCATAGGAAACCTATAAATGTTTCATTGCTATAATTTCTCACATAGTTGGCTTTTGTTATTATCTGTCCTTTTTTTTTACTATAGTTAAAAAAGACTAATGGGTGGTTCAGGTGGTTTTAATTTGCATTTCTCTAATGGCTAATATGTTGACCATCTTTTCTTGTGCTTATTGGCCATTTGTATATATATCCTTTGAAGAAATGTCTATTCAGATCCTTTGCAAATTTTTAAAATGGGGATATATCTTTTGTTACTGAGGTTTTTTTTGTTTTTTTGTTTGTTTTTTAAAAAAATATATTTTATTGATTTATACAGAGAGGAAGGGAGAGAGATAGAGAGCCAGAAACATCGATGAGAGAGTCATCGACCAGCTGCCTCTTGCACACCCCCTACTGGGGATATGCCCGCAACCAAGGTACATGCCCTTGACCGGAATCGAACCCGGGACCTTTCAGTCCCCAAGCCGACGCTCTATCCATTGAGCCAAACCGGTCTCGGCTGTTACTGAGTTTTAATAGTTCATTTGTATTTATATACAAATTCCTTATCAGAAATTTTGGTTTGCAGAAATTTTTTTCCATTCTGTGGGTTGTCTTTACTTTCTTGATATGTTTTGAAGCACAAAAGTTTTAATTTCGTTGATGTCCAGTTACCTGTTTTATTCCTTACATTGTGCTTTTGGTGTCATAGCTAGGAAACCTATTGCCTAATTCAAAATCACAAAAATTTAAAACGGTTTTCTTCTAAGAGTTTTGTAATTTTAGCTTTTATATTTAGATCTTTGATCCACTTTGCTTTAATTTTTATAAATGGAATGAGAAAGAGGTTCAACTTCATTCTTTGGCATATGGATATTCAGTTGTCCCAGCGCCATTTGTTAAATGACAATTCTTTACCCAGGGAAATATGTCTTGGCATTCTTGTTAAAAATCACTTGGCAGGAATAGGGGGAAATAGAGTGATGTTGGTCAAAGGGTACAAAGTTTTGTTATGCAAGATGAATAAGCTCAAGAAATGAATAAATTCTAATGCATAGCAGATGACCATAGTTAGCAGTATTGTATTCTATATCAACAACACAATGGTAATTATGTAGAGGTGGAGAATATGTTAATTAGGTTGATTGTGGTGATCTTTCCATAGTATTAAGTAATCAAAACATCAAGTTGTAACCATTAATATATATAATTTTTATGTGTCAAAGATATATTGATAATGCTGTTAAAAAGTTAGTTGATCATAAATGTGTTTATTTCTAGACTCTTAAGTGATTTCATTGATTTATATGACTATTTTTATCAAGATAGTACCATGCTATCATGATAACTAGCTTTGCAGTAAGCTTTGAAATCAAGAAGTGTGAGTCAACTTTGTTGTTCTTCAAGGTTATTTTGGGTATTCTAGATCCCTTGAGTTTCTGTGTAAATTTTGGATCAATTTGCCAAATTTTTGCAAGGAAGCCAACAGGATTTTGATAGGAATTGTTTTGAATCTGTAGATCAGTTGGGAAAGTAATATTAAATCTCTCAATCCTTGAACATGAGATCTCTTTCCATTTACTTAGGTCATTTAATTTTTTTCAACAGTAATTTATAGTTATCAAAGAATAAGTTTTATGCTTCTTTCATTAAATATATTTTTAATATTCTATTATTTTTGCTATTGTATATGGAATTTTTACATTTTAATTTTTTATATATTTTTTTATTGCAAGTATATAGAACAATTGGTTTTGTATATAGAACTTGTGTCCTGTGATGTTACTGAACTCACTTATTACTTTAATAGTTATTTAGTGGATTCCTTAGGGTTTGGAAGGAATTCATCTGTTATTAGAGGTGAATTTTTTTTATTTTTTTAAATATATTTTATTGATTTTGTACAGAGAGGAAGGGAGAGAGATAGAGAGTTAGAAACATCAATGAGAGAGAGTCATCAATCAGTTGCCTCTTGCACACCCCCTACTGGGGATATGCCTGCAACCAAGGTACATGCCCTTGACTGGAATCGAACCCAGGTCCCTTCAGTCCCCAAGCCGATGCTCTATCCATTGAGCTAAACCGCTTTTGGCTAGAGGTGAATTTATTAAAGCCAACTGGATGGCTTTCGTGTCACTTTCTTACCTAGATTTTTAGTAAAATATTGAATAGAAATGGCAAGAGTGAACCATTCTAGTGTGTGTGTGTCGGGGGGGGGGTAATCCAGTCTTTCACCAGTATACTGTTAGCTGTGCCTTTTTTGTAAACGCCCTTTAATAGCTGAGGAAGTTTTTTTATATATTTACCCTCACTATCCCAAATTTACTGACAAGTCTTATGCACATAATAAATGGTCAGTATATATGTAGTGGATACATACTTTTAAGATAGTCTAAATCTCTTTAGAAATTAATGTGAACTAATTTATCTCGTAATGAGCACTTCCTTTCATTTTCTTTTTTTTTTTTTTTCATTTTCTTATCTCACAACAATAGTCATGTCCTCTTAAATAGGCATTTGTTTCATGTTAAAAAATGAGAGAGTTCTTTGTAATGAAGTGACCTATTAAGTATACTTTCAATTACATCTTTTGTGTACTGCTTATGGAGGTAAATAGAGTTATTCCTTGAGATGTACTAATGAGGCAAACAGATTATTCCCACAGGTTCTCAGAGTGGTTGGTTCTTCACTAAGTTGAGCAGAGTATGTTATGGTAGCGTCCAAGTTAGCATTACAAGAACTGAATGCCGAGAAACCTTGCTGCTTATAAGAATGGTATATGATGAAACTGCTTCTGGGAGTTGGCATACCGATCATGGTCATCTGCTTCTTCCCTCTGAGCACTTGTGTTCTTGTATATAATACACCCTGACCATTTTTTTGTGTTGACATTGGTACTGCCACAGTATATACAGAAAAAAATAAATAGCAAGAAAATTAGAACCAAGCCTTGGCCAGGTAGCTCAGTTGGTGATCATGTCATCTTGATACGCCAAGGTTGTGGGTTTTATCCCTGATCCCAGGGCACTTATAAGAATCAGCCAATAGATACATAGATAAGTGGAACAACAAACTTACCCCTCTCTCTTTCTCTATCTCAATAATTAAAATTTAAAGTAAAATTAGAACTAGATATGAAGTGATTATTAATAGTAAATGAAGGAATTGAAAGCTCTTTGCTTTATTTTTGTCTTACGACTATACTATCCATATGGAGAAGGAATTGGAGAGCTATCATGGAATCCTTGAGAGAAGAAGGATTTTGCAGATATAAATAGGGAGGCACCTAAGCACACATTGACAGTAAAGTTTTGTTGAAGATTTTAGACACACTTTTTAAAAAAAATAAAATATCATTGCAAATCCTTTTTCACATTCAGTCAATTGCTATTTTTTAGACACACTTAAACTTTTGTACCATATGATTGCATTCTTATAATTAAAAAACTAATAACAACTCTTCCTCAGTGCAATTCCATTTTATTTTTCAGATTTGTACTATGGTGGGGAAGCTTTCTCTGTAGAGCAGCCACAGTCTTTTACTTGTCCCTATTGTGGAAAAATGGGCTATACGGAGACATCTCTTCAAGAACATGTTACGTCTGAACACGCAGAAACATCAACAGAAGTGGTAAGTAGAACAACCTCGTGTCTAAAATGATGGAGTGACAAGACCGGTTTGGCTCAGTGAAAGAGTGTCGGTCTGCGGACTGAAGGGTCCCGGGTTCGATTCCGGGCAAGGGCATGTACATTGGTTGCGGGCACATCCCCAGTGGGGGGTGTGCAGGAGGCAGCTGGTCGATGTTTCTCTCTCGTTGACGTTTCTAGCTTTCTATCTCTCTCTCTCCCTTCCTCTTCTCTGTAAAGTATCAATAAAATATATTTTTAAAAATAAAAATAAAATGATGGAGTTAGGTAAATTATTTCTAATGTAAACAAAGCTAGGTCACTATCATGTACCTTCTAAGTTTGCATAGTAATTATTAAAATTATATATATATATTTAAAAATACATATTTTTTTATTGATTTCAGAGAGGAAGAGGGAGGGAGAGAGAAAGAGAGAAACATCAATGATGAGAGAGAATCATTGATAGGCTGCTTCCTGCAAACCCCCTACTGGGGATTGAGCCTGCAACCTGGGCATGTGCCTTACCAGGAATCGAACCCAGGACCTTTCAGTCTACAGACCGATTGAGCCAAACCAGCTAGGGCTAAAATTATATTTTAACAGCAAATTTTATACAGCCTAGGAAGTAGCATGTGTTCAAGATAATATCCCTCATTTGACCACACTTTTCATTCACATTTGCTGGAAGCAAAGTGTAGAGTCTTCACCAAATTCAGGAGCCTTCAGGAAATAAATGCATTGTGAAAAGATTAAAAATACTTCAACCTGCCACACAGCTCTTTTTATAGTATTCTTGCTACCTGTCTAATTTTTCTTCTGTAAGGAAATCTTCACAAGGAAATTTAAAAATCTTTGGTCATGTATTTAAGTAGTAATCCATTATCACATCTCACTGACTTTACTGTACTTGGTTTTCTTCCAATCAGATCTCTTGCTTCATAGCACAAAGCTCTGAGGTTCCTAGAAGTTCCTTGCATTTTGATCTTTTCCACAACCTAAAAGCCGGAGACCCGGAATAATACTCCAAGAAAGTCTTGCCTAGAAAGCTTTTTAGATATTTAACTTGACGTGTGATTCAGCATATATCCAACTTCAAGAGATGATAAAGTTCACCCAAAAGAGTCCTCTTCCCCCCTTTACTGTTTGTAACAATAAAGAGGTGAGAGATGGAACTATAGGTGTGCAATTTGGAGAATTTTGCACAAGCAGTTACACACTGCATCAACTAATGATCCCCTAAATACACTCAAAACAAATGAACTAAAACTGAAGAGAAATAAAGTAGTGTCCAAGAGCATGCAGCTAATAAGGGGCAGAGCCAGTGTTTGAACTTACTCAGAGTCCTCTGGGTTATAGAGTCTCCAATTAACCAATTTCCTATATATCTCCACTACAGCTCTGTTGTTACAGCTGTGAATAACACAGGTTCACTTTCATTCCCATTTACATTGCTGGTTTGATGCTCAGAGTTGTTAAAGACTTATCATTCAAACAGTTGGTAAATTTACATTATGTCATTCTCAAACCCACTTTTACTATCTGATGATTCAGAAATGCTCTTATTTTGCATGTTGGGAAACCTGAGAACACGGTTGTCACATTTCGCTACTGTTCTTAATTTGTTCGTTTTATTCTGTCAAGGTGACTTTGCTTCCTTTTGTGTAGTCCCAAACACCAGGGTAAAGAATATTGACTGGGTTGCATCTTCATTCTGGTTACTGTGGAAAACTTGGAATAACTTCTCCTTGATTTAATTTCTGCCAGATGTGGTCCTTTATTTACCTAGATACAGTTAGAGAGAGGTTTCCCTTATTATAAACGAGGCATCCTTAAGATCAGTATAGCCAACAGGCCCTGATCCACTCTCACCAGCTCAGTTTTTCACATCCGAAATTGGAGAATACGGTGGAAACTTAAGTCCTATCTATAAAGGAAAAGCTAATTTCTCATTCCTTTAAAATAAGAGTTAGTTCCTGAAAGTAAATACAATTTTATACTCCTCTATACCGGGACACGGTTTGAAAATTAATTACTGACTATGTTCAAATGGTTCTGAGGTCTGGCTCACACAGTGTGTCCAGTTACATGCCTTCTTCAGGTTCCACATGTTTGTGCTCTAGGAGCTCCAGGCAGTGGCTACCCTGTTTTTCAGATTGTGGGCTTGATCTCCAGGAGGGGGCCTGAAAAAAGCAGCTGATCAGTAATGTTTCTCTCTCTCTCTTACTCCTCTGTCCTCTCTAACATCAATAAAAATAAATTTTAAATAAATAAATAAATAAATAAATAAATAAATGTCCAGGTGATATTGCTATGGATCCTTTCTCGCCCCACCCCCAATATCCTTTCTCGCCCCACCCCCTGGCAAAGTCAGGGTTAATCAGACATTTTGAATCCTGGAGTTTGAGTGACTCATGTCATTTTGGTGAGGGATTATGTTCATGTAATAGCTGACTCTTTTCTCCTTTTCTGTTCTTGTTTACATTTTTGTTTCTAAATGCTCAATTTGTTACTTTGCTTTGTCCCTGTGTTTCCCACCTATGTCCTCTAGAGTCCAGACCATCACTTTGCATCTATCTACAGGCTTTAAGGAGCTCACTCCTCTAACCATTTAAAACCATTGGGATATACCACGCAGATACTGCTGTCACCACTAATAAGGATTTACTGGTGCCTGACATAGCTAGTGAGAAAGACTACTGAAGGTTAATTTTGAAAACAACTTTGTTGTCCTTGTCTTAATTCCTGTTTCCCTTTTCAGCGAGGGACTCTAAAACCCAACTTGAAGGTTTTCCTTCTTTCTTAAGATTATTGTAAGATTCCTCGAGGTTTTTGATTTTGATAGTATGACACCTGACATAAAATGCACAGTGAAGGTGATTACCAGTTAAAAATTAAAAAGCAGATTGGGTATAGTCTCAGGAGTCTTTATGTAAACACCAAATATAAACAATGTGATTTTGAAATTAAGTACAAGTTCTTAAAAACCCTCATATTAGGTCTAGTAATAATTAATGTCGTTTTCTAATTTTTTTAAATCGAATTTATTTAAACAACACAACAAAATTTAATCAACAATATAGTTGCCGTTGTTTTCTACTACTTGTGCCCAATGCTCAGGAAGCATTTTAATCCCTCTGTTGTAAAATTCTTGTGATTTTGATACAAAAAATTCGGTCAATGCATTTTTGAGACATTCTTCATTATTAAATTTTTTTCCAAGAAGAAAGTTTTGCAAAGAACGAAACAAATGGTAATCGGAAGGGGCAATATCAGGAGAATATGCAGGTTGAGGGAGAACTTCCCATTCCAGCTGGCGCAGTTTTTCAGCAGTGATTCTTGCAGTATGCGGTCGTGCTTTATCGTGGTGAAGAATTACGCCCTTCCGATTAATCAGCGCGGGTTCTTTTTCTCTTAAAGCTTGGGCTAACCTTTCCAATTGGGCACTAGACACTGCACTTGTAATGGTTTGGTTAGATGATAAAAGTTCATAATGAAGAATTCCTTTAAAATTCCACCAAACACACAACATCACTTTTTTCGCATGCAAGTCAGGTTTTGGTGTGGGCTGCGGAGCCTCATTTTTGTCCAACCATTGAGGCCGCCTTTTCAAATTAACATACAGCACCCATTTTTCATCTCTGGTAACAATTTGCTCCGAGAGAGGAGCGAACTGCAAATTGTGACTCTTTGATTACGGTTGTTGTCGGTCAACTCATGAGGAACCCATTTTCCAAACTTTTGGACTTTGCCAAGTGCACGCAATTGATTGGAAATTGTTTTTTGTGAACAATTTAAAGTTGTCGCAAGCTCTTGTTGGGTAATTTGAGGATTTTGCACCAAAAGAGCTTGAAGAGCTTCTTGATCAAAATTGGACACACGGCCTCGACCACTCTTGTCATCTAACGAAAAATTTCCCTCGAGAAATTTCTCAAACCAATGCTGGCATTTTCTGGCGCTAACGGCATCTTGACCAAGAGCACTACAGATGTTTTTTGCAGCCTCACTTGCTTTTCTTCCTAATTGGAACTCGTAAAGCATGCAGTGACGAATATGCTCTTCATCCGCCATCTTCTTAGCCTTAGTTTTGCAACAAAAACCAAACCAAACACAAACTTTTTCAAGCAAAACTTGTTAATTGCACTTCACACTTCTGTAGATACCACGTGTTTGAAGGTTATGTCAATACAAGTCAACACCAAGCAAGATTTTAAACGAATGTTTAAAAACGACATTAATTATTACTAGACCCGATAGTTATCATGAGATTTGGTAGATCAGGACAACTAACTGGATTTTGATTGTGGAAAGAATTGGAGGAAGTAGCACTATATGTAATTATTGAAATCCATCAACCTGGTAGTAGAAATAAACAATAGAGGTCAAACAGGATTGCAGATAGGAGGATCTAGTTTGGGTTTTGAAAGAAACATGGTGGGAAAACTTTTGTTTGAGCATAAAAGGACTTTAAGAGTGACTCCTAAAAATTTTCTTAAATCTTGCATTTGAGTTGACTTGTCCTTCAGCTAATTAGAAAGCCTTCAGGATTTTATAAAGTAATAGCACTTTTTGGTTACCAACATTTTTTTCTCACTTCTAGAAATCTATGTTATATTATTTTGTTCATAATTAATAACAGTCTTCTAATAGTTCACTCCTGGGACTTTTTCTGTTTTTTACTTATTTGCTCTTTGTTTTCATTACTCTTCAGTAAAGGGGTGAGGGGAGGGGTGTCTCCCACTTTTATATAGGTGCTTCATATATGTTAGTGAGACATTCCCCCCCTTTTTAATGAAGACTAAGATGTGTTTTTAACAAGTTGAGTTTAATTCTTAAATAGCATGGTAATCTTTTGTTCCAATTATAGTAATTTGATAAATAAAAATCAAGTAGAACAATTATTTTCCATTTTTTCACGATCTGAATTGAGACAATTTTATTTTGAATGATAAATTTTATGGAGAAAAATGTTGGCATAAAAGGACATAAAATATTTTTAATGATTTATAATAATCACTTTTAGCAAATAATGTGTTTAATTTTTTATTGATTTTGAGAGAGAGAAACATAAGTAGATTGGTTCTACTTATTTTTTTTTAATATATTTTATTGATTTTTTACAGAGAGGAAGAGAGAGGGATAGAGAGTTATAAACATTGATGAGAGAGAATCATCCATTAGCTGTCTCCTGCACACCCCCTACTGGATGTGCCTGCAACCAAGGTACATGCCCTTGACCGGAATCGAACCTGAGACCTTTCAGTCTACAGGCTGACGCTCTATCCACTGAACCAAACCGGTTTCGGCATGTTCTACTTATTTATGTATTAACTGATTAGTTCTTGTATGTGCCTTGACTTATCAAACCCACAACCTTGGCATGTATATCCAGCCAGGGCAAAGGATATATGTGTCAAGTAAAAGGATCCATAGGGACAGAATTGAAATTATCATCATCATTATGACACTTTGTTTATAAATAATTAGATGTATTTGATCTATTTTCTCAACATATGTTTCCTTATTAGGAGCAATAATGGTGAAGTGAACCACAATTTTTCTAAATATTATAATTACCTATTTACCCATATAATCAGGTTATCGGGAAAAGTAACATTTAAAAGCCAAAGACACATTAAAAGAAAAAAAAAATAGGCTTTGATTGTTACTGCCTGTATTTTTTTTTTTTAAATCAAAGAATGCAATTGAATGCTGTCTGCTCTCCTGTGAACTAACAAAGGTACTTTATTTAATAATATGAGAAGCGGGATTTGAAAAATACAGTTGTGACAGGCAATCAACTGCATTCAGCTAGAAAGATCATCAGAATGTGTTATCTTTACTATTTGTGTTTTTCACTACTTTTTTAAAAACTTGTATTATTATTGATTTCAGAGAGAAAGGAAGAGGGAGAGAAAGAAACATCGATCGGCTGCCTCTTGCACTGGGGATTGAACTGGACCTCCTGGTGGAGAGGTCAACACTCAACCAGTGAGCCACACCAGCCGGGCCTTTTTGTTACTTTACATTCAAAACACTTTCTATTTTATAGCTCACTTTTTTTTTTTTTTTTTAATCTTTAGAATTTGGCTATCTTTGCATAGTTGTTTGTTTGTTTTTTTAAATATATTTTTATTGATTTCAGGAAGGAAGAAAGAGGGAGAGAGAGAAAGAAACAATAATGATGACAGAGAACCTTTGGTAAAAGGCGAAAGATTTATGCGGTTTGAAGAGAAACCAGAGCATTGACAGAGAACCTTTGGTTGGCTCCCTCCTGCACGTCCCCTACTGGGGATTGAGCCCTCAACCTGGGCATGTGCCTTTGACTAGAATCTAACACAGGACGTTTCAGTCCACAGGCTAACGCTCTATCTACTGAGCCAAACTGGCCAGGGCTGCATAGTTTTTTAATAGTAGTTATTTTGAGCACATTTACTTATTCAAAATTAGATAGTTATACTTTGGATTTTAAGGGTGATAGCCATTAGTATACCAGCAGATTACTTAATTGATAGCAGGGAAGGAAATGATAAGGACACTTTGGATATTTCAGATTTGTTCTGGGATAATCCTATGTATATGTGTCATCATACTTTTAAGATATACTTATATAAGAAATCAGTTTCTTAAGATGGTATGAAAATCAAAAGGGGAATCACTGATATTATCTTGAAAATGAAGTAATAGTAGCTCTTTCAAGAAGGTATCTGTGCCTGCTATTGGAAGTATATTATCTCTGGGTAGGAGTTTCATTACTCCTACTTTCCTCCGTGTTAAATTGAAATCCTGCATGGGAAGGTGAACAGGCAGTTAAAGGAAGAGCATGTGAAAGGAAGTATGTGGAAGAGAGCAGCAGGTGGTAGAGACACTCATTTTTAATTCTTTCTTTGGCCACTGGTCTGGTTTCTTCTTTCTCCTATGAAATACTGGTTTGTATAGTTCCATGTCCAGATAGTTAATTTCAAGGTGGTGCATAGAATGTTTTGCAGGGCCTGCAGGAAGATTTGTCGGGAGGGTAGTATAAAGTAAAGAAGGAAGCTTTGGCAGTTGATGGCAAAATTTAAGGTAGCACAGAGTTCTTCATGTAACTTTTGAGCCTTCCCTCCTCCTACAATCCCTTACCCACGTATGCATTTAAAAATAAAATAAACTGGATAGGAAAATTATTTTTTAAGATGCCAATCTTGGTATTCAAAGTGAGGTCATTCCTTCTAAGAAGCCCTGCTGCACTCCACTTCACTGAACAGGCTCCCTGGTGGAGAGGGACATGCACACCTCTGTCCTCACCAGGCTCTAATTTCTAACAGCTGTGTAAACGGTATAATGCCATCAGCTCAGGTGGCTTCATCTCCGGTTCTTCACTAAAATTGTTGCTGGCTTTTGGGCACTGCCTCCATTCCTGTTCCCCTGCCACATTCTGTTCTTATTGGCACCATTAAGCAAAGGCAGCTCCCATTTCCTTTTCTTAAAGTCCACATATAGAATACCCAGCTTACCCATGGGAAGACAGAAAAGTAAAGCCTTACATTGGGGTTTTCTCCTAGGAGAGCACAGGTGCTCACAACTAGAGAATTGTGGGAAGTCAAGTTCTGGCTCTTTTAGTTATTTATTTTTTAAAAACATTTTTGTATTGATTTTAGAGATGTAGGGACAGAAAGAGATAGAAACATCAATGATGAGAGAGAATCATAGACTGGCTGTCTCCTGCATGCCCCATACTGGGGATCGAACCCACAACCAGGCATGTGCCCTGACCGGGAATCATCGAACCATACCCTCCTGGTTCACAGGTTGACACTCAGTCACTGAGCCATGTGGCTGGGCTGGAGTTATTTTTTATTGTGGTTAAATATGTAAATTCAAGGTTTGTGAATCTCAGAACATCAATATACACATATAATTTATGTTTCTGTCCACAAAACATGTTTAAAAGCAAACCATAATTACTTAGGACTTTTTAAATCCTAAAAAATGGAGGCCTGGGCCTACCAGGGTGTGTGGAAAGCTTGGCTTCCTCCATCGCCAGAGAAACCCAAGCCTCCCTCCTGCTCGCTCCATGGCTGCAGCCATCTTGATTGAGATTAATTTGCATACTCACTCCTGACTGGCTTGTGGGCGTGGTTTTGGTTGTAACGAAGTGGTGGTTAATTTGCATATTGCTCTTTTATTAGACAGGATAATTCTCTACATGGTCCAGTACCATGCGATTGTTGCAATATGCAGAGTCTCAAAAATATCTAAGCTGGCTTGTTGTTTTTTTAAAAAACTGGAGGATTTTTTCCTCCAAACCTTGGTCTTTTTGCTTTAAGCTCTGGTCATGGTTCCCAAACAATAAAAAAACTATACTGTCCTATATTTCTCAAAGGGGTTACAGTCTAGCTAAGCACGGTAGAAATAGGTGAAAAGGAAAATAACTGTATCAGACACTATCACCTGATATCATAGGCAGGAATGGTACAGACAGTAAAACCTAAATTCCTGGTAAACAAAGTTGGTACTGTGTAAACTTGAGAGCAGATATAATTGCTTTTTTCTGTGACAAAAAAATGTCTGACCACCTTTCTGGCATCTTCTAAGAAATGCACACTTATGGCTTCTATCTCCTTTCTATTTATCTCAGAGGCACATCCCATGTGACCACCCTACTTTTTTTTTGCACAATGTCATGTTCCAACATTATTTCTCATGACCATCTTAAGGTGTTCTTTTTTAAAAGTATATTTTTTATTGATTTCAGAGAGGAAGGGAGAGAGAGAGAGAGAGAGAGAGAGAAACATCAATGATGAGAGAGAATCATTGATTGGCTGCCTCCTGCACACCCCCTACTGGGGATTGAGCCTGCAACCCAGGCATGTGCCCTTGGCCAGAATTTTTCCCAGTACCCTTCAGTCCCCAGGCCAATGCTCTATCCACTGAGCCAAATCAGCCAGGGCTTAAGGTGTTCTTGAGGATATTTCTCAGTTCTCTGTGGACAGTCAGGGCAGCTGGCTGCTAGGGCACAAAAGTACTGGGATCAGAGCAGAGTCATACTCTCAGTGGACTTCTGCTTTCTAGTCTCTAGAGGACAGTTTGTGTTGACTTAGGCTCTAGAAGTCAGAGCAGTTTTTCCCTGTGTTCAGTGTTGTCCTCCCAAGTCTCACCTTTCCCTGCCGCCTCATCTCCAGTGCCACTCTCCTCCCACTTGGCTGAAAGAATTTAAGCACGTGACTCATATATTGGCAAAATGAATCATATATCTCAACTCTATTAGAGAGGCACAAATCTAAAACTTGGACTGTTCCAATTCCCCGGGCTTCCTTTGGAGCAGGCCTGCATGCATGGCTGTGTTCTTTACGATTGAAGTTCTTCCTACTTCAGGGCTTAGCTGCCACTCTTAGATCATCATCTGCCCTTTGGGCTTCTGAAAGAGTAAGCCTCTCCCCTGAAAGATCTGAGTTCTTTCTACCCTTGCCCTCTCCTGCTTCCTTCCACCACTTCTGTTGAAACTGCTATTTCAGAAGACATATTTCTAACCTATCCAGCCTTCTCTGCCTCTCTATATGCCATTTTATTCCTACTTCCTCCTTTTATCCCTTGCCCTATGGCCCAAAGGAAATTGGTCTTCTAATCCTTTACTGTGCCCTGATCCCAAGTTTTTTTTTGTGTTTTTTTTTTTAATATATTTTATTGATTTTGTACAGAGAAGAATGGAGAGAGATAGTTAGAAACATCAATGAGAGAGAGTCATCGATCAGCTGCCTCTTGCACACCCCCTACTGGGGATATGCCCTCAACTAAGGTACATGCCCTTGACCGGAATCGAACCAGGGACCTTTCAGTCCCCAAGCCGACGCTCTATCCATTGAGCCAAACCGGTTTCTGTTGATCCCAAGCTTTTGTCCCACCTCCCATCCTCTGGAAAACAAGGATCTAAAAATGGGCTTCAGCCGAAACTGGTTTGGCTCAGTGGATAGAGCATCAGCCTGCAGACTGAAAGGTCCCAGGTTCGATTCCAGTCAAGGGCATGTATTATACCTTGGTTGTGGGCACATTCCCAGTGGCGGGGGGGGGCGGGTGTGTGTGTGTGCAGGAGGCAGCTGATCGATGTTTCTAACTCTCTGTCCCTCTCCCTTCCTCTCTGTAAAAAATGAATAAAATATATTTTAAAAATAAATAAAAATGGGCTTCTACCCCACCCACCCATTACCCCCCTGGAAATCCCATTCATGAAGTTATAGAGCACATTTGCATATGATCAGTAATCATTGTGTCTTATACCACATTGAAAGTATATAAATTTGTACAGTTGCACCCTAATACGAGTTTTGCTGTCGTATTTGGAGATTGACCCTGAAGTCTAGCTTATGGGTAAGCTTATGTTCCAGTTTTGACCATTCAAGACTAGACTTAAGCATGATGTGCACTAAATAACACATTTTAAATATGTTTTATGGAACCATTTTGCTAGACTATGTAAATGAATCAGCAAAGCTGTTGGGAAGCTCATCAGAGATCAAGTGTAAACTGTCTGGAACTATTGTGTCTGACTCGAGGGACTGTCTGTTTTCACTGAGTGACAGCACGATGTGCTGTAGTTCTTGTTCAGGCCTCTATGTGTTCACTGGTTCAGGATCGGCTGTGTTTTGCGTGGCTAAAACTTGGTAAACAATACACTTTATAGTAAAACTAGAGGCCCAGTGCACAACATTCGTGCACTGGGGATGTTGGGGGTGGGGTGTCCCTCAGTCCAGCCTGCGCCCTCTCACAGTCCAGGACCCTCAGGGAATGTTGGACTGCTGGCTTAGGCCCGCTGGGGAGCAGGCCTAAGCCAGCAGTCAGAAATCCCGTGAGGATTCCTTAGCACTGCTGCCAAGGTGGGAGAGGCTCTTGCCACTACCACTGCACTCGCCAGCCTTGAGCCCTGCTTCAGGCTGAGTGGCTCTGCCCCCTGGTGGTGAGTGCTCATCATAGCCACCAGCCATTCCACCATTAAGTTGATTGGCATATTAGGGTTTTATTATATAGGACTAGAGGCCTGGTGCATGAAATTTGTGCACTTGCGGGGGTGGGGGGTCTCCTTCAGGCCGGCCTGCACCCTCTCACAGGCCAGAAGCCCTCGGAGAATATCTGACTGACAGCTAGCACTGCCCCGGAGGTGGGAGAGGCTCGCTCCACCGCCACTGCACTTGCCAGCCATGAGCCTGGCTCAGGGCTCCTGGCTGAGTGGCACTCCCTCTGTGGGAGCACATTGATCACCAGGGGGCAGCTCCTGTGTTGAGCGTCTGCCCCCAGTGGTCAGTGCATGTCATAGTGACCGGTCGTTCTGCCATTTGGTTGATTTGCATATTAGCTTTTTATTATATAGACTAATCATTCAGAAAGATGTCTGATCAGTGTTCATTAATTACATCTGCTTGCTTTTCATTTCAGATTTGTCCTATATGTGCAGCATTACCTGGAGGCGATCCTAATCATGTCACGGACGACTTTGCAGCTCATCTGACACTTGAACACAGAGCCCCTAGAGATTTAATATCCTTTGTTTTATTTGGGGTTTATTTGTTGTTAATCTTCACCTGAGGATATTTTTTCCATTGCTTTTCAGAGAGTGGAGGGCGGGAGGACAGAGAGAGAAAGAAAACCATCCATGTGAGAGACACACATCTATGGGCTGCCTCCCGCATGCACTCTGACCAGAAGTGAACCTGTAACCCAGGTGTGTGCCGTTGACCAGTAATCAAAGGTGCCACCCTTTGGTGCACAGACCAACTCACTATCCAATGAGCAACACTGACCAGGGCTCATTTTGATTGTTTTTAAGAACGGTATTCTCATAGAGAAAAACTAACCTTCAATTTATTTTATGTAGTTTATTAGGTGTTTTCCTAAAAGTCATTCAGTGTTGAAATACAGTTTCTTATTTCTTTTTATTTGCTGACTTTTATATGAATCATGCTCATTAAGTGAAAGTTGTTAGTTTATTACAAACAAATATTTAAGACAGTATTTTCATATAAAAGAGGAAAATGCTAATTCAAATTAAAATCTGTTTGCGGTTGCCTCCTACGGTAGGTGGGATGGTGGGCAGACATGCCCTTTGGAGTCCCCTTCCCCAGGGAAAGCCGTCTCCTGTGCAGACTGTAGGAGAGCACACGGCTGGTCCAGCTCTGAACTCCCTTCCCAGACCATTGCAGCTCCCCCTTCCAAGCCCAGCCCAAGGCAGGTGCTAGTAGTTCCCTGTGACCTCCCTGAGGTTGACCAGCCCACCAGTGATTGATTTTGTAGACTCCGTGCTCGGGTTTCAGGTTATGAATTGTTTTTCTAAAACTATCACCAATTAATTTAGAGTTCAGTTTGTATGTAAAGGTGTCAGTGTTCATTCCATTTTGAAGTGATTTGAGCACTAATCATAAGACTTTATTCTTATAAGGTCTTTATTCTTTTTTTTAATTTTTTTTTTTTTTTTTTTTTTTTTTTTATTGATTTTGTACAGAGAGGAAGGGAGAGAGATAGAGAGTTAGAAACATCGATGAGAGAGAGTCATTGATCAGCTGCCTCTTGCACACCCCCTACTGGGGATATGCCCGCAACCAAGGTACATGCCCTTGACCGGAATCGAACCCGGGACCTTTCAGTCCCCAAGCCAACGCTCTATCCATTGAGCCAAACCGGTCTCGGCTTTTTTAATATTTTTAAAAATAATTTCAGAGAAGAAGGGAGTAAGAGAGATAGAAACATCAATGATGAGAGGGATTCATTGATTGAGTGCCTTCATCATGCCCCCTACTGGTGATCGAGCCCCCAACCCGAGCATGTGCCCTTAACCCGAATCAAACCTGGGACCCTACAGTCCACAGGCTGACACTCTTATCCACTGAGCCAAACCGGCTAGTGCTAAACTTTTTATTCTTATTATTTTGAATGCCTCTTGGCAATCATAATTTAACCATGGATCTTTTGAGAAAGAAACAGGTTTCCTGGTTTTCTTTTTCCCATTCCTTGCTCACAGTTCCTAACTTTCTAACTGGAAACATAGCAATGATTTCCTTTTTTAAGAGCATAAGAAAACCCAAGTGGGCCCAAGTACTTAAGCCTTTGAGTCACTTGCATTTTGTGTAGAAGAATCCTATAATAGTACACAGAGTGACTGCGTGGTCCATGCTCACTCCATCTCCATGAAGAAGCTAGGCAAGGAGTCTAAAACCGCGCTGTTATCCTGAACTTTCCTGCAAGTTCAAGGGTGTCTAGTGAAGTTGGTGTCTGTTCACTAGAATGTCCCACATTTATATCTTTTTCTGTGAGATTTTTATAAGAATCTCTGGTTACCAAGAGAAGATTAAATTATGTAAAATGGAAGAGTAGCAGAAGGCATTTGTTACATTTTAGATTCCAAATGAGCATTATAATGAAGTTCTAGAAACAAAATGCTGGCAGCACAGGGGTCCTGGAAGCATTCTGGTGTTTCAGGGGCTTCGGGTGCTGCCTGGTAAATTTGACGTGAGGAGTGGCTTCTCACTGAGCCTCCTTTTTTTTTTTTTTTTTTTTTTTTTAAGCAGCAGCAGCAGCACTGAAGAACTTAACAATGCTTTAAAACTAGTAACCCAGGGGACTCTCGCTCCTCAATGTAAATTATTCACACTATTCCTTTCTCGTTACAGACCATGAGATTTGGTTAGCTTATATATTAACATGGATCTGAAAACTGATGTTTATTAGTTGTGGTCACTTCATTGAGAACATATAAGAAATTCGGCACTGAGAACATGGCTAGGGAATGTCTCAGCTGGGACATCTGAACGGCAGTGCCTTTCACTCTGTCTGCAGTGTTACTCTGGGAGCCGGAGCCAGGAAGAAAAGGGGAGAAGCTTTTCCCTTTGAAAACACACACACACACACACACACATTGCTTTGTATTTGAGTGGCTTTTTTTTTTCTTTTTCTTTTTTCTTTTTTTTTTTTAGCGTTAATAGCCCTTATATAGTTACAGATGAAGTGGTGATATTTTGTACTCTAAATTGAAATGCTTACAATTTTGGAAATCTCCATTTATCTAGCAAGGGCTCAGGTGGTTTTTTTGTTTTTTTTCTTTTCTGTCCGTAAAATACTTGGTTTCCCCCTTAACTCTGGAGTTATGATGAATCGAGTGGTGTTCGACACGTCCGTAGAATGTTTCACCCTGGCCGGGGACTAGGAGGTCCTCGTGCTCGTAGATCAAACATGCACTTTACTAGCAGTTCTACTGGTGGACTTTCTTCTTCTCAGAGTTCGTATTCTCCAAGCAATAGGGAAGCCATGGATCCTATAGCTGGTACGTTAGCGTGACATTAATAAACAGAATGGCCGGGAAAGGGGCTCCCTTTTAAGGGTTTTGGTGGGATTTGTGGTTCTAATCTCTTAACATGTTCATAATTCCTTCACAAAATTCCCTGTTTTTATAATTATAAAAGTATTTTTTAAATAGCATAATGTTCATATTATTCTTACATTTTTTTAAAGTAGTTAGAGGCATAAAAGATAGTAAGACATAGCTCTGTGTTCTGTTTGTGGCCTTCATTGAAACCCAAGAAAATCATAAGAGGGTTCAGTTAAAAGACCACTAGATTCAACCTCCACAAATACACAGATAAGAAAACTAATTGACAAGATAAAGAATTCAGCTCTTCTCATACAAGAAAGTAAAGTAGGAATTTCTCTGT
Source organism: Pipistrellus nathusii (assembly GCA_963693515.1). Lineage (NCBI taxonomy): Eukaryota > Metazoa > Chordata > Mammalia > Chiroptera > Vespertilionidae > Pipistrellus > Pipistrellus nathusii. The sequence goes on from OY882869.1 coordinate 47,680,738, forward strand.
CCTTGCTTTGATTTGGGAGCTATGTTGGTATCAAACATGCCGAAAAGTACATGTTTTTTTAATAATTTGGGAAAGTCTTACTATGAACATGGAGTTTATAGCAAGTTGCAGGGTTTAGTGCATGAGCAACCTAGAAGCCAGTCACAGAACACAGGAGTTGAGAGTCAAAATAAAATGTCAGAAATCACTCTAGGTAATGGGAAGAAATTAGACTGGGTGGATGTGCACACAATAGAGTATACAGCTATTGAATTATGTTGTACACCTGGAATTTATATCATGTTTTTAACTAACGTTACTTCAGTAAATTTAACTTTTTTAAAGTAAGTGTATCCTAAAATTGACTGGCACAGACAGGCAGTGAGACTGGGAGACCCGGAGCAGGTCAAAGTGTGCACACGGTGCCTGGGAGCCATGGTGTGGCTCACAGAGATGCTAACACACGACAGGCGTAAATCTGTGACGGAAACTAGGACCCATTTTACTCATAACTGTCCTTCAAAATGTGAGACATGCATGTAAAATCTTCATTCCAAATGTGCTTTGGGCATTGGATGTGCAATACATTCAATAAACTGAGTTTTGGATTTTAAGAAATGCTTATTTATCCAAAGGGAATCCAGTATTGACTTGCTATCTTTGGTAGTGAGGTTCTAAACTAAAACAAAATAGTTTCTCAGCTGAGTTTTAATGATGAAGAACATTTGCTAGCCTGGGAATGTCTACAAGGCAGTTGTCAACTCCAGGTGACCCTCCAGGTGGGAGAAGGCATTACTGCACCTTTTGATGACGGTTCAGGGACAGAGGACACCTGACTCTTAATGAGGGCGGATCAGAATAGACCACGGAGACCCCGCAGTCAGGGGCCCACCAGCCTGACTGTGCATCTCCAGGGGTGCTCTGGCCTTCTCATGTGACAGTGCCAGTGAAGGCCGAGGCAAGTGGGCAAGGTCTCTTGGATTTCATTTTGATTGTTCATTTATTCAATCACTGAGTAAATGTTTGAGTGCCTACTATGTATCCAGCACTATTCTAAGAATTCATGCAAAGGGTTTATATTTTGGTTGGATTAGAGGATGAACCACTTTAATCTAAAAAGTAGAGAAAGTATAACTAAATTAGCTCATTAAGCAAAAAACTTCAACAATCTGTTATGTTTTGCCTAAAACAAAAATAATTGTATGTGGGTTAATATTCATATGTGCATTCCCCACACATAACACCTTCTGCCTCCAAGAGGTATTCTAAAAAGTGTTGAGTTCCAAACGGAAACTAAATGTTGCCATGGGTACCTGCCTGTGGGCCCTCCGTTTTAACGTTCCTCGGGTAGAAGAGTGCACCATTTTGTTTTCTGCAATATTGAAGTAGACATTAACCATCTTCATTTCCATTGGCAGAGCTTTTATCTCAGTTATCAGGAGTGAGACGTTCTGCAGGAGGACAGCTTAATTCTTCTGGCCCTTCCGCTTCTCAGTTACAACAACTGCAGATGCAGCTGCAGCTAGAACGGCAACATGCCCAGGCGGCACGGCAGCAACTGGAGACCGCACGCAATGCAAGCCGGCGCACTAACACAAGCAGTGTCACCACTACAATCACACAGTCCACAGCAACGCCCAACCCAGCTAACACGGAAAGCAGTCAGCAGACTCTCCAGAATTCCCAGTTTCTTTTAACAAGGTAGCTCATTTATTAACATTCTTTCAGAAGCAGCGTTTCATTAGCTCTACTCAGTCTGAAATTATCTTTTCTTTTGTGCTTATGTATGTTCTTGAACACTGTCTTTGATCAAAACATTAAAGCGCATGGATCTCTGATCAGAATTGCACATCCAGTGTGGCTCAGTGGTTGAGCTTCAACCTATGAATCAAGAGGTCACAGTTCTATTCCTGGTCAGGGCGCACGCCCAGATTGCTGGCTTTAACTCCAGTAGGGGCATTCAGGAGATAGTCGATCAATGATTCTCATCATTGATATTTCTCTCTCTTTCCCTCTCCCTTCCTCTTTGAAATCAGTAAAAAAAAAAATATTTTTAAAAACACACGCAAAACTGCACATTTAATATTTCCCTAAGAATTTATTTTCCCAGTTTGCTCATAAAACTTAAACACCATATCATTACATATATGGGATGGATTAGGTACATTTGTTATAATTAATTTCTTTTTATTACTATTTTCAAATCTGCTATGAAATATTAAAAGATACAAGAGAGGATTTCATATGATTTTCTCCTGTGACTTTGTAAAGAAGTGGTATTTAAATTTTTATGGTCAGCTCACACAAAAGTACTAAAAAAGGGTTTATCACAGTGTAAAAAATATTCAGGATACACAGTAAGTGGCTCTACTGGATGGAGTAGAATTTGTATTTGCTTCTAAAAACTACCATTAGTAACTGAATATGTCCCTGTGCCCAAAACCTCACAGGCATTTGCTGTGACTTTTGGAATATAAAGGAGTTTATAAAGAGCAATGACGAGTAGACTTTGGCCCAACATAGAGTGAATCTGAACTAAGGGCTTCTAATGGAACAGAGAGGAAAATAAGGTAAAACTAAAATAAAGAAGAAAACTACAGTAGCCCTCGCCAGTTTGGCTCAGTGGATAGAGCATCGGACTAAAAGATCTCAGGTTCAGTTCCGGTCAAGGGCACATGCTCAGGTTGCAGGCTCTACTCCAGTAGGGGGCGTGCAGGAGGCAGTATATCAGTAATTCTCTCGATCATTGATGTTTCTTTTTTTTTTTTTTAAATATATTTTTTATTGATTTTGTACAGAGAGGAAGGGAGAGAGATAGAAAGCTAGAAACATCGATGAGAGAGAGTCATCGATCAGCTGCCTCTTGCACACCCCCTACTGGGGATATGCCCGCAACTAAGGTACATGCCCTTGACCGGAATCGAACCCGGGTCCCTTCAGTCCCCAAGCCGACGCTCTATCCATTGAGCCAAACCGGTCTCGGCTCGATCATTGATGTTTCTATCTTTCCCTCTCTTTTCCTCTCTGAAATTGATGAAAATATTTTTTTAAAAAAAGAAAATACTGTAATACATCAGTTGTCTCTAAAATGCAATGTGTGTGACAGATGTTAGAAGGAAATATTATTTCTATGTAAATGTTTTTTATTTCATACTTTTACATATTTCTGGCACATTTACCGAATTGTACTACTAAATAATGTACTATGGATGCAGAATAGAAAGTGTTTGTGGACCCTGACTAGAATCCCAGTTTGGCACTTACTAGTTTGGACATTAGGCAAGTCACTAACTTCTCCAAACCTCAGTGTTATCATTAATATTCTATGAGTTTTGAGAGAGAATTGTTTTAGGATGAATTGAAATACTGGTATGTATAGGGTCTGGCTCAGTAAAGGCCCAGTTAATGGGGCCCATTATTGTCATTTGTTATGGATCTAAGAAGTAAGTTTCAAGTGGGGATTTACCTTTAGATTGTGAGAAAATGTTGCTTCACCATAAATCACAGAGCCACAGATAGCTCCAGCCTACTGCCATGTACCTTACCTGTAGGGATTGACCAGCAGCAAACCTCTAAGTTGCCAGATGTAGGTTCCTATCTCAGAAAGGAGACCTATCAATGTGTGTGCCTATCAGACCTATCAATCTGAGAGCCCACTGACCTGTGGGTGGAATGAATGTCTTCCCAGTGTCCTTTAGAAAAGACATCTTTCTACCCTTGTTTGCTTTTTCATTGTTTTGTTAGCCCAGACTCAGTGGCTTGATGTGGGATTTTTCTCTGCCATTTTTCTATAATAGACATCCAGCTCCCAGGGAATGCTGTGGTGACTGAATGCTTTCCCTAGATTCTTAAAGGCCCATGCTGTCATCTGATGCTGTACATTGCACAGTGCCTTGCAGTTTGTAGACCATTTCCCACATCTTTCATTGTATCATTTGTTCCTGAATCACTATTTACGTAAGGCAGTAGTTCCCCAAAAATATTCCTTGAAACTTTATATATTCTAAGGAATATATGTAGTTAATTATGTTCATTTTTCCCCCTAATGAATAAGTTTGGGCAAAACTAAGTAACAGAAATAATTTATTTACTGTTGGGCTTCCCAGAACTTCAAGTAGTGTATGAACATGCATTGTGTTGTCAAGGCCAGGAGAGCGGCTGCAGTGTCTGCAGGCAAAAACTGGTCTCTGCTCACACAGCTCTCCTCGGTATGTGTGAACTCAGCCTGACCTTTGGTCCCTTTGGCCAGGGACAACTTCTGTTCCCTTTGCCCTGAAATTGATGGTGAAAACACAGTTTTTTGGGATTCAAAATGGTTGACCTTTTAGACAGGTGGGGATACTCACCACTATACTAACGAGGACGAGCCATTGGTTGACCTTTTAGAAATGATTAAGGGCCTGTGTCAGGTTTCAGTCTTGGAGGTGGAGCCAGCTGGTTTGGTACTTCTCCATCCCAGGTGCAGTCTGGCCCTCCAGAAACCTATCCCTCTTTTTAGTTATTTCCTAGAAAAACAAAACAGTAATATTGGAATTATATGCTCTCCAAAGGATTGGAGCCTCAGTCTGAATGCTTCTAGTTTTTCTGCTTTCTATATAGTTACTCCTCTACACATACTTTATTTTTCTACAAGGGCTTTGACTTAGACTTAGGGTTGTTCTCCCCACCCCCACCCCCAAACTCCCCTTTTCTGGAAGCCTTTTTCCAAAATGAAGGGTGTGGAATGTACTTCAATTCTTAATACTTTTATAGTTTTTGATTGAGAATATGTAGCCTTTTGCTCAGTCTTCTATTCCATTTGATACTTATGATATTCTTTTTTTATGTTTTTATTGATTTTTAGAGGGGAGGAAGGGAGAAGGAGAGAGAGACATCAGTCGGCTGCCTCCTGCACGCCTCCCCTGGGGGATCAAGCCCGCCACCCTGGCATGTGCCCTGGCTGGGAAGCAAACCTGTGTCCTCTCTCGGTGCATGGGACGGCGCTCCCCCAGCTGAGCCACACGGCCAGGACTCATGACCGTCGTCTTTGTTTTTACCATAAATGTCCTCAGTCGTTTTCTTTCAATGTTCATTTAATGGCTTTTTATGTAATTATTTTCCACATCTTTTTGCTTTCTTTAAGTTCTGAAATTCAGATCTTTTCCTTTGTTCTCTGTGCCATAGATATGATCATTCAGTGGTGTTGAACTTGACAGCTATGAGGTTTTGAGCGTCTCTTAACCTCTTCTTCAGTTTCCTCTTCCTTTAAAATGTTGATAACAACTGGAATAAACTCATAGGAGTTAAAGGAGATACTACATACAAAAAACTTAACACAGAGCCTGGCCTCTAGGAAGTGCCCAGTGTGTATCCCTCATTGTTACTGTGGGAAGCCCCTGTCCTGTGCCTCTCGGCACCGGTGGGACAGCAGAGGGCAGGGCCGCCATAGCGGAGCGGGAGCAGCCCCTGCGTGCCTGCTGCACCTCCGGTCACTTCGCCTCTTCTCCCTGGATGGTTACTTCTGACTCCCGTGCCCCGGCTAGTTTTCCTTCCTTTCTTCCCTTTCTTTCCTTTCTTTACTTCCTTTGCTTCCGTTCTCTACTAAATATGTAGAGAAATAAAATCAGTGCTGAAATTAAGCAGAAATTTGCTTAAGTTACTTAAGAGGTTAGTTACAAAAATTCAGCCCTTAACATGTATCCTATCTCCAGGCAGATAAGCCTTCTGGGTCGTTAAACCTCAGGTCAGCCCTGCTTCCTAGGTCCTCGGTAGGAGGAATGGGAGGTGGGGTGGGGCTGGGTGGTTCTTGTTCTATTAGGCTTCTGTGTATATCTTCATCTCAGGAAGCATTACATGGAATCAGAGAAAAGTCTAGGGAACTTGTAGGAAATTTTTCATTCAAATACTCTAATCACTACACCTTTTTTTTTTTTGTGGCCAGGGTTGCTATACCAGTATTTCCCATTGTTACTACCCATAGGTGAAATCCTGGTTAAGGAAATCACTACTTCCTCAGGCATCGGATCTATTAGAAAGTTTGTTTTTGCTCAGAACAATTTTCACTGCAGTTTTCTCTGAAGGAAGGGTGAGAAATCTAAATGTACTTGTCTTGCTGAATCTAATTAAAGCATAGATTGCACCTCAGGCAACAGGTTTGCTGCAAATGTGTGGAATTTCAACAAAATTACGGTAATAAATTAGAGCAAAATGTTCCAACAGTGTGCCTCAGGTTCTGAGTTTTGCCACCGGGAAAGCCTGCAGTGCAGGACATTGCAGAAGTTGGCCATGTCTCTGTCCGTTGATACTTGTCCAATAAGATCTTTTCTTTTTGACTTGCACAGGTTGAATGATCCTAAAATGTCTGAAGCAGAGCGCCAGTGCATGGAGAGTGAGCGCGCAGACCGCAGCCTGTTTGTCCAGGAGCTCCTTCTGTCCACCCTAGTGCGCGAGGAGAGCTCCTCCTCGGACGAGGATGACCGGGGGGAGATGGCAGATTTTGGTGCTATGGGCTGTGTAGATATTATGCCTTTAGATGTTGCTTTAGAAAACCTAAATTTAAAAGAGAGTAATAAAGGAAATGAGCCTCCACCACCTCCTCTTTGATGACATCCCAATTCGCAGACAATGTCCTCTGTGCTGTATTTGCCAATGAAAGTGGACAACAACTATCTTGGGTTTGTTTGGTGATTGTAATTTCAGGTCTGTCACTCTTGTTACATTGTGTACATTCAAAAGGAAGAGAGAAAATATATATGATAATCATTTCCACTTAACTAATTTTTACTTCTAGCAGGTAAATGTAGGTAGCAGTGCAGGGGCGACCTCTGCTTCCTGTACCTTGACATGCAAAAGGCTCTCCTAATACTCCACATTCAAACTGAAGAGGAAAATTGAAATCTCTAATGAAGCTGCTGTGTGTATTTATGAATATTAATGAATAAAAACTGCTTGGATGGTTTACCTTAACTACTGCATGAGGTTTTTTGCAGCGTGCATGAGTTTTAGTGCCCTTGTTATTTAAAATATTAAATACAAGGAGTAAAACTTAATAAAAGCCCAAAGCTTTCCCAAACATTATTCAGTGGTTACCAGGCAAAAGAGTTACATGATGAAGTAGCTTTTGAATAATGTCTGCCTGAATCACCTTTCTTTGTGTGCCTCCTACGCATAAAGCCAGCTCTGCAGTGGAACCTGGGAGTTGTAGCGGGTGTCGGCTCCGCCTGTGTGACTATCCTATCGCCCTGTTCGTTCCCTTTCCCGCGTGGAGCTCAGCCTGTCTCTGTAACGCATCTAGAGAAGACACACCAGTAAAGCCACTGTCGGGATCTGCTGCAGGGCGCTCGTGTGCCCTAAAACAAATCTGCTCATGTTTGTTCCAAGTTTTTACTTTCTGTGGTTGTTTAAAGTTTTTTCCAATTGTTAAATATGTTTTATTCAGGTGTAGATGAATTTCATTTGTTCGCTGTTCAACAAAATTAACCTGAATTATGTCGTCTTTGTTTTTGAAAATCTCACATTCTCAATCATATCTGCGTTGTTTATGTATGTGCTTCATAGTTGCTGAGACAGATCAGTATCAGGGGAGCTTGGAGGATTTGCCTTTCCGGGTTTTGTCGATATAACAACCAAATTCTTAATGCTAACTTCAGCACCTTTTATTTATTGGGTTTTTTCAGGCATAAAAAGTAAAGCCTTTTAATTGAATCATGCCACCTATATGCCTATATTATTGATCCTATGTGTAAAAAAAAAAATGTACAGCTTTTTGGGGGTTTGGAGGGGCCGGGATATTTTTTTATTTTCTGTTGCAGTTTTTGTGCATAGACTTTCACAATAGCTCCAAGGCAGGGACAGCGGGTTTGGGGTTTGGGGGGCAGTTTTTGGAATGTAAATGTAGGACTTTTAAAAAAAGGTGCGCACAGCTTCTGAAAAATTTATAACCTAATCATGTCTTGTTCCAGTTCTCATCTCCGAACCCTTCTCTCAATCTCCTCTCCCTAGTCCTCTTCCTTCCTGTGTATTTCTCTGTGTCTACAACACAACGAGCATACAGACTTGAACACCCCCTGGTGTTCTTCCGAGAACTGTGAAGTCCATGTCCATCCAGATGTAACCAAAAAAGAAGTCACCCCACCTGTCTAGAAAACTGTCGCTCTCCTCCGCAACCTCAGACTCCAACCGTTTCCAAATATAACAGCTTTGTTTCCTTGAGTTTCTGTGATGGAGATGTTTTAAAGGAGAACTTTACAGCAGGCTTCTGGTTATCCCAGAAGTCCAGTCCAGTAGCGATTTTCTTTTTCTCGGTGGCTGAAACGTTTCCAAACCCAGTTTTCAAGCTGTGGTCTTTTCAAACCCATCTTCTGCACATAAGTCACACATTTCAATAAAGCATTTTCAAGACTGTTGACCACTTGAATTTCTTTGCTGTTGGTGAACTAGCCTAACCATTACTCAGAGATTTTATATCTCAAATCCAGTAATTTTTTTTCCCTTTTTATGCTAAACTGAGAGGCCCTGGTTTTGTGTGAATGCATTACTTTGTTTGTGAGGCATAGAAATTGCCAATTCTATGCTTTCCCTTTTCTGCACAAATTCTGGGGAAATGTAAGATCCTTTTTTAACATGGTTTGAGGAGACAACTGTAAGTTTGTGTAGGGCAGCTTAATTTAGGTGGTGAACTGAACACTTAAGAAGACTTAAGATTACATCTCATGTAGAATACTGTATATTAATTATTTTTTACCAGCTATTTTACAAATACCTCACCTCATCCTGTATGTAATCAATAATGATGTATTATCTTAGGGTAGAAAGACACAGACTATCAATATAAAAATATATTTTAAGTCCTTCAAATTCTTGTGTCCTTTTTCTTTAGTTTCTGAATTAACATATTTTTGGAATAACTGAATAATAATTGCAAAGGCTTTGATGTAGAGGAGACAAAATCAACACACTATTGTTTATTTTGGTTGCACTCTCACATTTCTTAGGAGCAGGTGCTGAGTTTTGAGAGGTTTGGTTTAGTTTAGTTTTGAGAGGCTGGGAAGTTGGTCAGGGTTGTGTGGAGCTTGTCTTCACGTCCTGGTTGTTAGTAACTGAAGTCTTTCTGTTCAGTGTTCTGGAAGAAGTTTAATGTCATGACTCGGAGAACCCAAAAAAGTTCACAGTGAAGAGGAAGAGCTACCGAGAATGTTCACTTCTGTATGTGTGATTTATGGAATGGAATATGCTGTGTGTGTAAGACTCCCGGAGTCATTCCTGCTAACCTATAATTGTGGGTAGGCTTTCCATGGGCATCACATTCCTGGACATCTCATCACAGAGAACAATGGAATTTGAAATCTGACTGAAATAGTAGAATCTACCTCATGACTTCCTCAGATTGTCATTCATTTAGCTTCCTAAAATATTTTCACTGAACAAAAAGACATTCCTATGATTTTATGGCTATAATCAAAATATAATTTCTGTTAATGGCTACAGTGAAATGTTTGGGTTTGGATTTAGGTCATATTGTTTTTAACCCACAGGACAAGCCTGGGTTTTTACTAACAGTAATATAGTCTCATAATTAGATGTAGGTAACTTAACAGAAAGCCCATCTCCCTGTGCTCTTTCTTCCCCCCCCCCCCCCCCCACTATAGCTTAGAAATAATAGCAGGTTACATTATTAGAATAACAGAAGGGACACAAAAGCCCACCCCATCATCCTCTCCCCCAATATTTTTCCCTCTCAATACTTGATTTTCCAATAATGCACAGTGGTCACTAAGCCTATTGTGGGTTTGTTGGGGTTTTTGGAGGCTTTTTTTTTTTTTTTTTCCTGATCCGTAGGCCACACACACACACACGAAAGAGAATAGGAAGGGTTCCCAAGAGTTTGATAGTTCCTCACAGCAAGTATTCTACTTACCTGTGTTTTACTCCGTGCTTTTGGAATCCACACAAACCTCAGTAGTCTGAAGTTCTACTTCAGGGTAAATGGGAAAGGGAGGTGAAGAGGAAAGGTAGAGGAAGGAGGTGGTTGGAGGAAAGGGAGCCTTGAAGGGGATCTCTGTTCAGAAAAATCTGTCATTGGAGTCTAATATGGTTAGCACAGCCCTATGAAACAGAAATATGGAAGTTACAGATAACGGGAGTGGGTGCTAAAAGCTCGTTAACAAATGTATCAGTTTTGTAAGGAAAAGCCCCATAGCTAATATAAAATGTGTTCCTAAATTACTGGCATGTATAGTTTTGGAGGCACATGCAAAATGGATTTCATTAACAGTAGGTATAAAATTTCCCAGAGATACACTAAAGTAGGTGTTAGTGCTGGCACCAAGGGCACGCTTTTCTGTGCTCTCCAAAGCTCTCCTGGGCACTTGAAAACCATAGCAGTTCTCCCTTTGGCCTGGGAACAGGCCATGTCTCCAGGTTGCAGTGGGGATAGGTTAAGCTGGGATGCATGATGGAGCCACAGTGCAGATTTTCTGGCCATTTGTGACAACGTGAAATTCTGTGGCTTTAAGATGGCCTTATCTGAATAATTTCATTGCAGAATATTCCAAAGCCCAGTTGGGGTGACTTTCAGCATAGTATCTAAAGTAACTCGTGCCCATCAGCTTCAACCACACTTCAGCATGTGTTGCCTTTGTTTCTGGTTATGACTCGTAAACTCGGTTTTTCAGCCCATCTCTGTCAAAATTCTGCAAATGTATGAGCTGAGGGAGCTCCTGAAGGAACCCTGCTGCAAGTCTCACACATGTTGCCACTTGGCGAGCAGATTTCAATTCAAAAGATTCTTCGTCCAGAACCTAAAACCCTGTGGCATTTTAGTTGCTATCCGATAGGTAGTGCCTCGGTTAGGTCCTCAGATTACAAGGTAAGATGCTCCCCTCAAGTCCTCTGGTTTTATGAAGTCGAGTTTGACAGCATCTGTTGGTGTGGTAGTTGTTTTTTTCTTTTTAAGTTCAATTAAAAAAGACAAGTATGATTCTGTGCCCCTGAGAAGGCCCCTAGGTGCCAGATTGTGCACAGACATTGATGTGTGCACATGGGACCTGAAAACCCTGTGGGCTCTGTGTGCACACACCCTCAGGCCTATGGTTTTTCTCTCCTAATCTAAAGAGCCTTTACTAACCACCAGGAACCCGGGGTCTCCATTGTTTCCTTTGTAGACAATGGCTGCTGCCTCTCTTCCAAGCCGTATTTTTTGAGCTCAGTAAGTTCAGAGCTTTGGTCTAAGCCCCCTTAATTTTACAGAATCCTACCCCCTTTTTCTCCCCCCCCCCCCCCAAGAGAATTCTTCAGAAACAGTTTCTAAAGGCCTTTCTCCCTCACCTCGTTGGGAGTGTTTGTTGGAGTTGGTAGATGAATCTGGTGACATATCTGAGCTGGAGAGAACTTTAAATTTTGCTTTCAGATTTTGGTGAGCGTGTTTAGAATTCTACCTTACGTATGAAACAGTCTGCATTTAATAGCCACACTGGCACGAAGACAGTTGGGACATCCTATTCTGTAAACCGGATGAAGTCCCAGCTCGCTCCTTTGAGACTCTGACCACACCGTGTATGAAAGGTTTACACGGTGGAAGCACCACTGTTCCCAGTTAGGACATGTAACACTCCTAAATCAGCAAGCAGACCCGGCCAACTAGGAAGCAGCAGGCGATCTGGGGGCCGAAGACTTCACGGGTTCCTGCACCCTAGTCACGTCTACTATTCTGGCCAAGCCTGAATGCTTTTCACTTTGTCTAGGAGAGCTTCTCCTGACAATTAACAAGACACTAGTTTCACCACTAAAACCCGTTTTTTGATATGCAGTGTGCGAATGGAAGGCGGTTGAATTACAAAAGAGCTTGTCAGGCTGCCCCTGGAGCCCAGCCCAATTGGACAGCAGCCACCTCGTTAGCGGACCACTCTCAGATTGAGAGCTTACCTTGGAAAATATCACACCAACTTTACAGTAGATTTTTTTATTTTTAACATTTTTATTGATTTCAAAGAGGAAGGGAGAGGGAGAGAGAAACATCAATGATGAGAATCATCAATTGGCTGCCTCATGCACTCCCCACACTGGGAATCAAGCTCACAACCCTGGCATGTGCCCTGACCAGGAATTGAACCATGATGTCCTGGTTTATAGCTCAATGCATAACCACTGAGCCATGCTGGAACTTTGTATTACACACATCACTTCGCATTTCATTCATGTGGCTATCATGAGAGAGGGATAGAGAGTTAGAAACATCAAGGAGAGAGAATCATCGATCAGCTGCCTCTTGCACGCCCCCCCCCCCCCCCCCCCGCTGGGGATGTGCCCGCAACCAAGGTACGTGCCCGCAACCAAGGTACGTGCCCTTGACCGGAATCGAACCTGGGACCTTTCAGTCCACAGGTTGACGCTCTATCCACTGAGCCAAACCGGTTTCGGCAATGTGGCTATCCTTGACTTCAATGTCTGTGTTGTATCATCTATAATAATAAAAATATAATATGCTTATTAGACCAGACAGCCGAACGACCTTCTGGACGTCCTTCCAGACAAAGCCATCACAGTGGGGCCCGAGGCAGAGGCAGTTAGGAGCAATCAGGCAGGCAAATGAGAGGTTGGGGCGATGAGGCAGGCAGAGTGGTTAGGGGTGATCAGGCAGGCAGGAAAGCAATTAGGAGCTAGCAGTCCCGAATTGTGATAGGGTGTGGAGTCATGCCTAAACCGGCAGAAGGACATCCCCCAAGGGGTCCTGCATTGCAAGAGGGTGCAGGCCGGGCTGAGGGGGCCTACCCACTCCAGTGCATGAATTTCCTGGGGCTCTCTATATATATTAAAGGCTAAGTGACCAGCCAACCAGCTGGTAAATATGATGCTCACTGACCATCAGGGGGCAGACGCTCAACACTGGTGCTGCTGAGCAACAGCAACTTTGCAGAGTGCCCTCTTGCATTCTGGGACCCCTGGGGGATGTCGAACTGCCAGTTTTGGCCCTATCTCCACAGGCCAGGCTGAGGGACCCCACCTGCTGGAGGGACCCCACTCACTCTGCAGATGCCCTTTAAGCCCCGGAACTGCCCCAGGTGTGGCCGGCCGGGCAGGGACCCCCAGAAGGATGGCTCCAGGGCGTGTCCGGCCTATCTCACCCAGTCCAGCCCTACCAGCCACCTTCTGATTAATCTTTCAGTGTGCACGAATCCATGCACTGGGCCTCTGGTATGATATAAGTAATGCTCAACAGGCCGAGGTCTGTGGTGCCGAGGTCTGCGGTACCGGCACCTTAGCTGTCCTCCAGGGGATTTCTACAGTTTAAATGCCCCACGATATCTTGTTTCTTCTGCCCGTGTGCCTGTTTCACCAGTGCTTCCAGCGACACCTCAAGCTTCAGCTCCATTTGCCTACGGAATTGTCAGGACTCACCCAGGTCCTGATGGCATCGGGGATGCGGAGCCTGAGAGGTCAGGGGGTGGCCTCTGTCCAGAAAAGAAATTTCGAAAACATCCTCTGCTCTAGCTTCCCAGGACGAGGGAGACTCGAAAGAAGGAACTCCAGCACTTCACCTGTGAGGCTGCTCCTGGCCCACATCCTCTTCCTCCTCACAGGCCCTGTTGGCTTGGTTTCCCTTTTCCGACACCCGACGGCCTTCCATGAGTGACAGGGGTTAAAGGTGATGGTGAAAATCACTAGCGTTAGAGCCTTTCCGTTCAGCCGAGGACTCTAGGGGTGAGATGATGAATACTTCCCCAAGTATTCACCGCTCTATGGCGGCAGAGCCCAAACAGGTCCAGCTGGTTCAACCAAACCCGCCAGGTAGACCCTCAGGTGCTCGTCAGGTGGCCCTGGTGCCCGACATTCTTCTCCCAGCATTCTACTCCGAATCGCCTCTGGCGCAGCCAGGGAGGGGCCAAGGCTTCTTACAGGATGTAATCAATATTACTTTCTTATTCGTCTGTGGTAAAGTAGGCACTGTTTTGGCACATTCAAGTACAATTTAGGGCAGCATGTAGCAACGTATTGGGGAAATGCCCAGCTGTTAGATGTTTGTAAGTTCTGGAACCAGACATGACAGAAGATGGTCAGGAGAAAGAGTGGAATGAGATGGGTGGAAAGGAGAAGTCGCTGGAAAGATGAACCCTGAATAGTAAGAATGGATGTGAGTTTTCAGTATTAGAAATGGGGGTTCAGCTCATCATCTTGAGGTTCCCTCTCCCACCTCAGAAGTGCCCAGATCACCGAGACTGATTTGGCTCAATGGATAGAGCGTCGGCTTGGGGACTGAAGGGCCCCGGGTTCGATTCTGGTCAAGGGCATGTACCTTGGTTGCGGGCACATCCCCAGTAGGGGGTGTGCAAGAGGCAGCTGATCGATGACTCTCTCTCATCGATGTTTCTAACTCTCTATCTCTCTTCCTTCCTCTCTGTACAAAATCAATAAAAATATTAAAAAAAAAAAAAAAAGAAGAAGAAGAAGTGCCCAGATCGCGCCTGGGCGAGGAGGCAAGTGCTGGGCGATAACTGGTCAGCTGATTGGGGACAGGAGTGTGACATCGCAGAATTCCCAGGATTCCCGGCATCACTTGCCCGAGGGAGGCAGAGGGAGGGACGGTGTTCCTTGACCAGAGGATAACATTGGAAAAGCATTGTGAGGGCGAGCAGAGGCCCGGTGCGGCAGATGAGGCTGGAGGTTACGGGCAGGAGAACGGACAATCTGGAATGACAGTTTAGCACTGGGAAGGCACAGCTGTCCTCTGAGTACAGTGCCCACGGAAACGCTCCTGAGGTGGACATCCACCTCAGAACAGAGAAGATAAGGACAATGGTTACCGCACGGACAGGGGGTTCAGTCCTGGATTACCACCTCCAAGCAGTGCGATCTTGGCCAAGTTAACGAGCCTTGATTAAGCAGAGTGCCTATTTCCTCACTGTTGGATGAAACCAGTAGTGTTAAATAATGTGCGAATGTGGTTCCTGGTGCAAAGTAACGGTTCAGTAAGTGGTAGGTGGGGTTCAGAAGGCAGAGAACACAACTCAAGATTCACGTGGGAGCAAACTCCAGAAGACAGAGCACACGCCTCCCTGCACACGCGTGATCAGCCTGCCCTCCTTCCGACATGGCGAAGGTCTTCTGGCAAAATCTCCTTGAGGATCAGCGACCCAGTAAAAATCACGAAAACCAGAGATTCTTTAAAAAAAACAAAACATATATATATATGTTTTGTCTCTCTCTCTCTCTCTCTATATATATATATATATATAGAGAGAGAGAGAGAGAGAGAGAGAGTTTTTTACAGAGAGGAAGGGAGAAGGATAGAGAGCTAGAAACATCGATGTGAGAGAAACATCAATCAGCTGCCTCCTGCACACCCTCTACTGGGGATGTGCCTGCAACCAAGGTACATGCCCTTGATTTGAATCAAACCTGAGACCTTTCATTCCGCAGGCCGACGCTCTATCCACTGAGCCAAATCAGTCAGGAAAACCAGAGATTCTTTATAGGAAGAGTTTGAGCTCAAGAGGAGAGCTATCACCCTAGGTCGGTGGTCACAGGTTTTAACACTGAGAGGCCCTCGAGCTCTCACCACCTTTCGTGGTCTGGGGTCGGGGTGCCTGCTGAGTGCCGGGCACTCGGGGTTCTGCCAGCACCGCTTTCTTCCCGTGCAGCTGCTGAGGCCAAACTGTGGGGTCATTTTCTCCTTTTTCCTCTCACTTCACATCCATTTAATCAGCAAATCCTGTTGTGCTATTACCACAACTTCTCCAGGGCCTGACTCACCCTCTCGCGGTCTCCCCTGTGCTCCTCCCAGGACCATGGCCGTCACCCCCCACCGCATGCCTGTCTCCTCCCCGTCCCGTCAGCACAGCAGCTGGACCGTCTCAGGAGACCAGAGACCCCGTGAGACCCCGCACTGCGCACCTCAGGCCCCTGCTAAGGTGGCCTGCGGCCCGAGGATGTGGTTCTTGTTACTTTCTGTGCCCTTCTCCTGCCCCTCCCCGTCCTCCCCTCCCCACAGTGCTGCCCCTCAGGCTGGCTGCAGCTTCCAGACGTTTGCCTTCGCAGTTCTCTTTTCTCAGGAGGTCCATGTCCCCTACCGCCTCTTTCTTAAAGAGGCCGCCCCCACCATCCAATTAAAAACAGCGATCCCATGCCCACCCAGGCTTCCCAGAATTCTCTAGTTCCCTTTCCCACTTTATTATTCCCCCATAACCCATAGTATCTTCTGCTTCCCCCCGACAAACATGCTCACACATACATAAACATATACAAACACACATACACACTCAAGCATATACATATTCACATACAGCCACACACATACACACACACACACACACACACACAAGGTGCTAGCTTTGTCTACAGCAATGTTTGGCACATGGTAGGTGCTCTGTAAATGCTTAGGAGAAAATGAATATTGTGGGCCAGGCTGTCCAGGGTGATTTTAAAAGTGCACACCAATGTAAAACACTTAGCCCCTGTGGGAAAGATGTTGGGAGCTCCTTAAAAAATTAAACATGGCCGAAGCAGGTTTGGCTCAGTGGATAGAGCGTCGGTCTGCGAACAGAAAGGTCCCAGGTTCAATTCCGGTCAAGGGCATGTACATTGGTTGTGGGCACATCCCTGGTAGGGGGTGTGCAAGAGGCAGCTGGTTGATGTTTCTCTCTCATCGATGTTTCTAGCTCTCTATTAACTCTCTCCCTTCCTCTCTGTAAAAAATCAATAAAATATATTTTTTTAAAAATTAAACATGGAGTTCCCATATGACCCAGCAATTCCACTCCTAGGTGTATACCAAGAGCATTAAAACGTATGTTCACACACAAATTCACACATGAATAGTTAAGACAGCATTACTCAGAAGAAGTAAAAAGTGGAAACAGCTCACGTGTCCTTCAGGTGATGGATAAGCAGCACGTGACATATCCGTGCCATGGAATAGCTTTTGTCCTAAAGAGGAATGAAGCACTACAACCTGGGGGGAAGGGGGGCCTTGAAAACATGCCGGTGAAAGAAGCTGGAAACAAAGGCCACAGATTGTATGATTTCATTTAAATGAAATGACCAGAATAGACAAACCCATAGAGACAGCAAGTGGATTCGTGGTCGCCAGGGGTGGGTGGAAGGGGCGTGGAGGGTAACTGCTAATGGTGCAGGGTTTCTTTTTAGAGTGATGAAATGTTCTAGAAGCAGGGAGTGTGATGGTTGTATAATTCTGAACTGCACACTTTAAAACGGTGAATTTTAGCCCTAACAAGATTGGCTCAGTGAATAGAGTGTCGGCTTGCAGAGTGAAGGGTCCCAGGTTCAATTCCAGTCAAGGGCATGTACTTAGTTGCGGGCACATCCCTAATAGGGGGTGTGCAGGAGGCAGCTGATCTATGTTTCTTTCTCATCGATGTTTCTAACTCTCTCTCCCTCTCATTTACTCTCTGTAAAAATCAATAAAATATATACATTTAAAAATAGAATAAAAAGGTGAATTTTATGTGAACTTTAAGTAAAAAACACACCTGGGTTAATGGTCCCATCCTACAAAAGATAAAGCCAAGGTTAGGGGGGCAGCTCTGCTCTGGTGTCAAGCAGCCTTGTGAGTTGCTCGGCTGGAGTTGAGGCTTGGCTTCTGCACGGCAGAGCGACCCACCACCCAGACCATCTGTTATCTGGACCTCCTGCTTGGCGTCATCCTGTGGGGCCAGGGATGCACGAACACCATGCTGATCCTGCTTTTGCTGGCTGTGCGGGCAGCATCCTGTCTGCATCCGAGGGAGCCCCGTGTCTGCTAAGTCTGTGGAAGTGTGGTCCCAGCAGGTCAAGGGTGATCCTCTGGGCCCCACTGGCCACCACACTGCTGCCCTGGGGATGCTGAACACTATGATTCAGAGACGAAATAAGTTTTCCCAGTCCCACCCCTGCCAAAGCCAAGATCCTAGCCCAGGTCCTACTCAGACACACAAAGTAAAACCCATTGGGCACGGTCTCTGATACGAGGGTAAGTTACAATTGGGACATTTCCAGGAAACCCAAAACCATCTATTCTACTAAAGTTCTCTGACCTCTTCAGAACATCTGCCTTCTCTTTACTACAACAAATCCAGAGGAGTCGAGAATTCAGAAAAGTCTCCCGAGAGCAGTGGTCGGCAAACTGCAGCTCACGAGCCACATGCGGCTCTTTGGCCCCTTGAATGTGGTCTTCCACAAAACACCACGGCCTGGGCGAGCCTATTTTGAAGAAACGGCGTTAGAAGAAGTTTAAGTTTAAGCAATTTGACTCTCAGAAGAAATTTTCATTGTTGTACTGTTGAGATTTGGCTCCGTTGACTAATGAGTTTGCCGACCACTGGCCTAGTCATCCTTGGGAGAATTCGGGGGTAGGACACTTAAAGCCACTTCACTTTTAGAAGCACTGGCCTCAGAACACCCCAGAATTCCCTTCTCAGGATTAGAGTCAAACTGGCGGCCTTCGTGCTATATTTGAGCTCCCAACTGCACGGCCGTTTCCAAAGGTTGGAGGTCATCACCCTGAGGAACGTTTGCATGGTGGCACCTCCCCTGGGCGTCTGTCACCTCCCGATCTTCCAGCTGCCTCCATCCTGGAGGTGGACGAGCTCAGCTGGATCCTGGGAGCCAGAGGCAGCAGGTCCTGCGGAGTTGCTGCTGTGTTTGCTGTCGGAGGGATGGCCTTGGCAGCGATGGGGGTACCGAGGCTGTGCCGGAGCTCCCTTCTTGGCCTGCGAGGGGTTCCACACTGACAAAGAGGCAGGGAGGTCCGGCTCTGGTTCCACGGGGCGGACCTGGGGAGTGCCAGATCGGAGACCCACTCCCCGCTCGGGCCCAGGCCAGCACGCGGGGCTAGAGCTTCCCTGACTGGGAGCCCGGCCTCTGCCCTGTGACGTCCTACCAGGCTGGCTGCAGAGGGCATGTCCGGAAGGCACCTGGCGTCTCACACCTCCAGCCGCTGGTCCCAGAGGGAGC
This sequence comes from Pipistrellus nathusii, assembly GCA_963693515.1. Taxonomy (NCBI): domain Eukaryota; kingdom Metazoa; phylum Chordata; class Mammalia; order Chiroptera; family Vespertilionidae; genus Pipistrellus; species Pipistrellus nathusii. The sequence continues at coordinate 47,699,641 of OY882869.1, forward strand.
AGGGTGGGGAAAACCACCCTTTCATGACCCCAACCATGGGCAGCAGTCCTCCAGCCGGAAGGGCAGGGGGCAGTGTCCGCTGAGGGACTTCTGAGTCTCAAAATCAGGGACCTGAGCCCCACCCCCTGTCATCTCAGCAACTTCTCCACTGGGAGCTGGGCAAGCCAGCAAGGGCCAGGCCAGCCCGGCACCGCTCTCCAAGAGCCTTAGGGAGGGGGGGCTCGTGTAGAGCACTCATCCCCAACACTGCAGCTGGCTTTGCAGCTCGCTCATTGCAGCCAAGGCGAGAGAAAGGCACTGAGCAGCGCTGCACCATTGCGGATGCTTATTCGGGCCCTTAGTTTGTTTGACCCAGGAATGTTGTTGTATTATTTCATTTCATTTGCTATCATTACCGTTTTAGAAAGGAGGAAACTGAGGCCCAGGAGGGTGAGCAGCCTGCTCAGTGCTGTTCCAGGCCAGCGGGCTGTGTTCCCCAGGAGGTGAGTTGGGGGTCTTTCCGGCGGCAGGGACAGCATCAGGAGCCTGATGGTCTTCGGGAACAACGTGGCCACGTGGGGGCAGTGGAACAACACAAACGGAAAAGCCACCCCTTGCCCAGCCCTCAGCCCGTTTTAACCTTTGTTTTACAGGTTTCCCAGGCAGTGGAGGGAACTGGGTAAAAGGGTGGTGCCTGGGCCCGACCGCCCGGGATGGAAGCGGCCTTCCTTTCCCCGCTGTGTGACCCCAGGGACGTCATTACCTGGTGACCCCGTTTCTCCTCTGCAAAGACTCACGCAGACATGGCCCACGGACCCCGCAGCAAGAGAGGCTGCTCTTAACTGCACGGAGCCAGGAGCTGGTGGAAGTGGCAGCTGGCGGGTTCCCAGCAGAGGAATTTCAGCGATGACTGCTAGACCTTAGAATAACCACAGGCAAAACAGTTGCTTAGCCAACGAATTGAACCACCAAAGAAATCAAGGATGATAATGATGAAGCTGAAGGCAGTTGCTACAATAAAAAGTCACATCCAGCCCCGGCTGGCATGGCTCAGGGTTGAGCATCAACCTATGAACCAGGTCACGGGTTCGATTCCGGTCAGGGCACGTGCCCAGGTTGAGGGCTCTATCCCCAGTGTGGAGCACACAGAAGGCAGCCTATGAATGATTCTCTCTCATCATTGATGGTTCTATCTCTCCCTCTTCCTTCCCCTCTGAAATCAATAAAAACATATTTTTAAAAAGTGACACTCCAGCTCAGCCTGTGTGGCTCAGTGATTGAGCATCAACCTAGGAACCAGGAGGTCAATCACGGTTTGATTCCCAGTCAGGGCACATGCCTGAGTTGCAGGCTTGATCTCCAGTAGGGGGCATGCAAGAGGCAGCCGATCAATGATTCATTGATATTTCTCTCACCTTCTCCCTTCTTCTCTGAAATCAATTAAAAAAAAAAAAAAAAAAAAATATATATATATATATATATATATATATATATATATATATATTAAAGTCACACCCCTTGTTCAGTTTCTACCCTGAGCCAATTTTCAAACCCTGAACCCACTGATTGAAGAAGAGGCTAGAACTCCAGGATGAAGGACCCTCCAACACATGGCAATTGGACATGATATTGATTCTTCCTGGTCGTCTATCAAAGGGAACTACTTTCTTGGGCGACTGAGCATTGGGAAAAGGGAAATATCTAAACTTTTTTTTAATATTTTTATTATAAATATATTTTATTGATTTTTACACAGAGAGGAATTGAGAGGGACAGAGAGTTAGAAACATCGACCAGCTGCCTCTTGCACACCCCCTACTGGGGATGTGCCCACAACCAAGGTTCATGCCCTTGACCGGAATCGAACCCGGGACCTTTCAGTTCGCAGGCCGATGCTCTATCCACTGAGCCAAACCGGTCCCGGCAGAAATATCTAAACTTTTGAGGACAGTTGGTCATAGACCACAAGTTGATTAACTGTATCATGAGCTCTTGTTAGACCAGGAGCATGCAGGGGTTACGTAGTAAGTGACAGTTACATGGAGCTACGGCCAACGTCTAGTTCAGAGTAGGTCCGTTAAAGTTTGTACCACCCATCGGTCATTTTCCCAGTCACCAAGGCATATTGGGCATAAACATCCGATAGTTGCCTAATCCCTACAGTACTTTTACTAATAGCCATTTGAGTGGCTATGTAATGGTATCTCAATGTGCTTTAAAATTTTTTAATTGTTCAATTACAGTTGATATTCAATATTACATTAGTTTCAGGTGTCGCGCATAATGGTTAGACAGGTATAAAACTTACAAGGCGATCCCCCAATAATCTAGACTCACCTACACCATACACAGCCATTACAGTTTTACTATGTTTTCTTTGCCTTACTCTGCATCCATGACTACTTTGTTTTTGTTTTTACATATATTTTATTGATTTTTTACAGAGAGGAAGAGAGAAGGATAGAGAGCTAGAAACATCGATGAGAGAAAAACATCCACCAGCTGCCCCCTGCACACCCCCTACAGGGGATGTGCCCACAACCAATGTACATGCCCTTGACTGGATTCGAACCTAGGACCTTTCATTCCGCAGACCAACGCTCTATCCACTGAGCCATCTAGTTTTGGCACCCATGACTACTTTTGTAACTGCCAGTTTGTACTCTGAATTCCTCATCATTCCACCCAGCCCCCCAAACCCCCTCACATCAGGCAGCCATCAGTATGTTCTCTGTATCTATGAGTTTGTTTCTGTTTTGTTTGTTTATTTGTTTTGTTCTTTAGATTTCACATGTAAGTGAAAACATAGGGTATTTGTCTTTCTCTGTCTGATTTATTTCACTTTGCATAACACCTTCAAGATCCATTCATGTTGTTGGAAATGGCAAGATTTCATTCTTTTGTATGGCTCAGTAATATTTCATTTTATATATATATATATATATATATATATATATATATATATATATATATATATATCTCACATCTTCTTTGTTCATTTGTCTGTCAATGGGACACTTAGTTGTTTCCATATCTTTTTTTAAAAATATATTTTATTGATTTTTTACAGAGAGGAAGGGAGAGAGATAGAGAGCTAGAAACGTCGATGAGAGAGTAACATCCTCCAGCTGCCTCTTGCACACCCCCTACCAGGGATGTGCCCGCAACTAAAGTACATGCCCTTGACCGGAATCGAACCCGGGACCTTTCAGTCCGCAGACTGACGCTCTACCACTGAGCCAAACCAGTTTCGGCAGGTTGTTTCCATATCTTGGTGATTGTGTAAATAATGTTGCAATGAACATAGAGGTGCATATATCTTTTCATATTAGTGTTTTGGGTTTCTTCAGATAAATATCCAGAGGCGAGGTTGCTGGATTATATGGTAGTTCTATTTTTAAGTTTTTGAGCAACCTTCATATTGTTTTCCAAAGTTGCTGCACCAATCTGCATTCTCACCAACAGTGCATGAAGGTTCCCTTTGATCTGCAGGCTGACACTCTATCCATTGAACCAAACTGGCCAAGGCTTCAGAAAGGTCTTCAATCCCTTGCTCTCTCTCCCCTCCTTCTGGTATCCCAATGATGAGAGTGTTGTTATGCTTTTTTTTTTTTTTTTTTTTAATCAATCTTTATTGTTCATATTATTACAAAGGTTCCTCATTTCTTCCCCCCTCCACCAGGTTCCCACCCTACCCTCTGCCCCCTCCCCATCCCCCATTGTCCTCATCCATAGGTGCAGTTTATGTTCAGTCTCTTCTTCCCTCCCTTTCCCCAATAGTAAATCCCTTTTCAGATAGTAAATCAGTTACTTAGCATTTTCTCATATCAATAATACCTCCACATGCCCAATGATACACTTCACACAAAAGACATTTCCCAATAGGTCCACCAGCCTCATCCAGGCCCCACCCAAGGCACTCACAGATCAACACCCCAGTCCTAAACTAACTCAACACATCCAGATCTAAGCCTTCATCACTTGATTCAGCAGACCCTCAAGTTCCCGCGAAAGTTTCCAGCCATGTCTGAGAGGCAGCCGTGGGGCAGGGGCAGGCAAGGAGCGAGCTGTTCTGGGCCTGGCTGCTCAGGGCCTGGCCTCTGTTGCTCTGGTTCATTCCACAACCAGCTGCTCCGGGTCTGGTCACTGCCGCGCCCGACCTAGTTGCTCTGGACTTGGCTGCTGCTGCTCCGGGCCTGGCCGCTCCCAGCTTGGCAGCCGCTGCTCCGGGCCTGGCCGCACCCGACCCGGCTGCTCCCGGCCTGGCCGCTCCCAGCCTGGCAGCCGCTGCTCCGGGCCTGGCCGCACCCGACCCGCCTGCTCCCCCGGGCCTGGCCGCTCCCAGCCTGGCAGCCGCTGCTCCGGGCCTGGCCGCACCCGACCCTCCTGCTCCCCCGGGCCTGGCCGCTCCCAGCCTGGCAGCCGCTGCTCCGGGCCTGGCCGCACCCGACCCGCCTGCTCCCCCGGGCCTGGCCGCTCCCAGCCTGGCAGCCGCTGCTCCGGGCCTGGCCGCACCCGACCCTCCTGCTCCCCCGGGCCTGGCCGCTCCCAGCCTGGCAGCCGCTGCTCCGGGCCTGGCCGCACCCGACCCGCCTGCTCCCCCGGGCCTGGCCGCTCCCAGCCTGGCAGCCGCTGCTCCGGGCCTGGCCGCACCCGACCCTCCTGCTCCCCCGGGCCTGGCCGCTCCCAGCCTGGCAGCCGCTGCTCCGGGCCTGGCCGCACCCGACCCGCCTGCTCCCCCGGGCCTGGCCGCTCCCAGCCTGGCAGCCGCTGCTCCGGGCCTGGCCGCACCCGACCCTCCTGCTCCCCCGGGCCTGGCCGCTCCCAGCCTGGCAGCCGCTGCTCCGGGCCTGGCCGCACCCGACCCGCCTGCTCCCCCGGGCCTGGCCGCTCCCAGCCTGGCAGCCGCTGCTCCGGGCCTGGCCGCACCCGACCCGCCTGCTCCCCCGGGCCTGGCCGCTCCCAGCCTGGCAGCCGCTGCTCCGGGCCTGGCCGCACCCGACCCTCCTGCTCCCCCGGGCCTGGCCGCTCCCAGCCTGGCAGCCGCTGCTCCGGCCTGGCCGCACCCGACCCGCCTGCTCCCCCGGGCCTGGCCGCTCCCAGCCTGGCAGCCGCTGCTCCGGGCCTGGCCGCACCCGACCCTCCTGCTCCCCCGGGCCTGGCCGCTCCCAGCCTGGCAGCCGCTGCTCCGGGCCTGGCCGCACCCGACCCGCCTGCTCCCCCGGGCCTGGCCGCTCCCAGCCTGGCAGCCGCTGCTCCGGGCCTGGCCGCACCCGACCCTCCTGCTCCCCCGGGCCTGGCCGCTCCCAGCCTGGCAGCCGCTGCTCCGGGTCTGGCCACACCCGACCCGGCTGCTCTGGGCCCGGCTGCCCCGGGCCCGGCCGCTCCGAGCCTGGCCACTCCCGACCTGGATGCTCTGGGCTTGGCTACTGCTGTTCTGGGTCTGGCTGCTCCCACCCTGGTTGCTCTGGGCCCGGCTTCTCCGGGCCTGGCCACTCCAGGTCTGGGTGTTCCTGGACTGGCCACCCTGGGCTTGGCTGCCTCCGCCTCATGCCTGGCTGCCACTGCCCCAGGTCTGGCTACTCCAGTGCTGGCTGCTGATGCTCTGTTTCTGGCTGCTGTTGTTCTGGGGCCTGGCCGTTGCTGCTCCGGGTCTGGCTGCCACTGCCTTGTGCCTGGCCACTCTAGGCCTGGCCGCCGCTGTTCCAACATTCTGTCCTTTTTTTTTTTTTTCTTTTTTCTTTTTAAAACGCATTTATGTTGCAGTGTTGGCTGGTGAGTTGAGTTCTGACTTAGTCTTTGATTTTTCAAAATCTTCTTTGTATTCTTTCTTAAGTAATTTTACTATTTTTTGCTCTCACTTGATTTCTTCACATTGAGAACTTCTTTGGTTTCTTCCTCCTTGTCCTGGGAGCTCAGCAGGTTGGCCTGTGGCACCCCTTTGTTCTCCGTGGGCTCCTGCGCTGCTTCAGCCTGTTGCCAGGACGGCGCCGCCCAGGAAGCAGCCCCCGGCCTTGGCTCCATTGCCCGAGCTCAGTGGTCAAAGGCTCAGGGGCACCCACGCCCCCAGGGGCCCCCTGGCCAGCCTCCTTGCTGGTGCCCGGTTGGCTGGAGTCCGGCAGGGGCTTCCGCTCCCCTCCGGGTTCCCCCAGCCTGGAGCTTTTTTTCTCCTTCCCGCTAGGGGTGTCCAGCATCAGAGTCAACAGACTGTCCTCTGTGCGCAGTTTGCGCGAGTCCCGGGGGCCCGGCCATTCGCTGCTCTCCCCAGACTCCACCTCACAGCCCTGTCTCCCTCTGCCTGAGCCTGGGTCCCCAGGGATTGGCCCAGAACTGGGGTTCGGAGCAGTCCGGACTGAGGCCCAGCGCCGCCGGAGGCCTTGTTTCTTCCTGCTAGGGTAACCCAGCATCAGAGTCAACATTCAGTCCTCTGCGCGTGCATTGCGCAGGACTCCGGGGCGCCCTGCTTTTCGCCACTTTTCCGCCTCACAGCCCCATCTCCTCCAGCCGGAGCCTGGGTCCCCAGGGTCTGGCCCATAACTGGGGCTTAGCGCTGCCGGTTCGGGGGGGCTCAGCGCTCGAGTGTTGTTATGCTTAATGTTGTCCCAGAAGTCCCTTAAACTATCCTCATTTTTTTTGTTTTTGTTTTTTGTTTGTTTTTGCTGTTCTGATAGGGTGTTTTCCACTACTCTTCTTCCAAATAGTTGATTCAGTTCCTCCGCTTCATCTAATCTCTTTTTTTAAATATATATTTTATTGATTTTTTTACAGAGAGGAAGAGAGAGGGATAGAGAGTCAGAAACATCGATGAGAGAGAAACATAGATCAGCTGTCTCCTGCACACCCCCCACTGGGGATGTGCCCGCAACCAAGGTACATGCCTTTAACCAGAATCCAACCTGGGACCTTTCAGTCTGCAGGCCGATGCTCCCTCCACTGCGCCAAACCGGCTTCGGCCTAATCTGCTCTTGATTCCATCTAATGTATTCATCGTTTGGCTGATTGTAGCCTTCATTGCTAACTGGTTCTTTCTTATGTTTTCCATCTCCCTTTTTATGTTTTCTGTCTCTTTGTTGATGTTCTCACTGTGATCATCTAGTCTCCACCTATTTACTGAACATGCTTATAATGAGTGTTTTGAGCTCAACATCTGGTGGATTGTTTGCCTCCCTTTTGGTTAGTTCTTTTTCTGGAGTTTTGTCTTGTTCTTTCCTTCCGAGATGCATCCTTTGTCTCCTCGTTTTGGCTGCCTCCCTGTGCTTGTTTCTACGTCGCAGGTAGATCTGCTGCATCTCCCAGTCTTGGCAGGAAGCCCTAATGGAGTAGGTGTCTTGTGGAGCCCAGGGACACAGCCTTCCTACTCACCTGAGCCAGGTGCCACTTCCTACCAGGTGCTCCCTGCTGTGGGTAACGTTGCCCTCCTGTTGTGGTTGAGCCTTGATTGTCGTTGGCACATCAGTGGGTGGGACTGAGCCTCAGACTGACTGGCGGTGAGGACTGGCGGTGACTATAAGAGAGGAGCTGACCCTACAGGGTGGGGTTGGCTGCCGTGGGGCTCTGGTGCCTCCTGAGTCCACCCTTTGGGTGTGTGTTTTGGAGCTGACGGGGCAGTGCTCTGGTGTGGTATGAAGCAGGCCACCGTGTGTTGATTCTGGGTCCTTTGGGAAGGGCTGCAGTGCAGGCCTAGGTCAGTGACTGCTTGTGCCCCAATCAGAGCACCTGGTAGAAACCGCTCAATCACCTGTGGTCGGGAGCTACCTGTGCTGGCCTTGGAGGTGCCTGGGAGAGGCTCTGCTGTGAAATGAGGCCGTCTCTCACTAGTGCCGGGCTTGGGGCCACTTACCTAGAGGAACATAACACACGGAGACCAGCCGCTGCTTGTTCGGGGTTTCTGGACCTCGGAGAGATCTCCAGGAAAGCCCGTGTCATGAGCAGAGGAAGGCTGCTGGTGTGCCAGAGCTGCCGGGAGAGGTTTGAGCAGCCAGGTGTGAGGGTTGGGTGGGGCAGAGTCTCAGGGCACCTCCAAGGTGGGGCGAGAGGTGTTAGCCAAATTGATGGGGACTTTGATTTGGCTCCCACCTGTGCCTGCTGGCTGTGCAGGGGTGGGGGCGGTGGGGGGAGCTCAGCACAGGAGCAGTGGCTCCCGCCAGCACTTCTTCTCCAGCCCTCATCCTGAAGCCAGACCATTCGTTCCTCCCCACACGTCCCAGGTGGGGCTGCTGTGCCTTCTCCATGCCTTCCCTGGAGCTTCTGGTGAGTGTTTGTGAGTTGGTGCTTGGGCCCTTTAATAGACACGGCTCACAGCAGCTCCCTGATTCCCTCTCGTTGACGCTCACACCAGGTATTGTGGATCCTCTTCCTGGCACCCGTGCTCTGGACTCGGGAGCCCAGTGTGGGGCCTGGACCCCTCACTTCTCAAAGGTGGTTGGTCTATATTTTAGTTGTAATTTTAAGGTGGTCATGGGAGAAAGCAAGCACCTCCTCTGACATCTCTACCAAAAGCCTCTCTCAATGTGCTTTGAATGTACTTTTTCGAATTGGTGGATGATATTCAGCATTTTTCGTGTGCTTATTAGCTATTTGTATATCTCTTTTGTTGAAATGTCTATATTGCCCAAACTTTAATCGGTTTGTTTTTCTTGTTTTTAAGTTTAGCTCTTTATATGTTTTTGATGGAAGTCCATCACATATGTGATGTGCAAGTAATTTTTCCCAGTCTACAGCTTATGTTTTCACTTACTTAATGTTGTCTTTCACACAGCAAAGGCCTTGAGTTTGATGAAGTTCAATTTTTTCCCTTTTATGGGTAATACTTTCAGTATCATGGCTCAGAATTTTTTGTCTAACCCCAGGTCATGAAGATTTTCTCCTATATTTTCTTCTAAAACTTTTATAGTGTTACTTCATACATTTATATCTATAAACAAATTTATGTTCCTACCAGATTCCATTACATCATTTAAGAACCATACAATTATTTTTTATTGAGTTTAAATTCACATAATATAAAATTAACCATTTTATAGTATATGATTTAGTGGCTTTCAACACATTCAAAATGTTATGAAACCACCACCTCTTTCTAGTTCCAAAACATTTCAGCATTCAACAAACAAGCAAAACAAAACAAAACAAAAAACACACAAACACAACAAGCACAAACACCTGTAGTTATTCTCCCTTCTATACAACCCCTGGCAACCAACAATCCTATTTCTATTTCTATAGACTTACCTATTCTGGACATTGCATATAAATGGAATTTAAAAATATGTGACCTTGCCCTAACTAGTTTGGCTCAGTGGTAGAGCGTCTGTGGACTGAGAGGTCCCGGGTTCGATTCCGGTTAAGGGCATGTATACCTTGGTTGCGGGCACATCCCCAGTAGGGGGTGTGCAAGAGGCAGCTGGTCAATGTTTCTCTCTCATCGACATTTCTAGCTCTCTATCCCCCTCTCTTCCTCTCTGTGAAAAAATCAATAAAATATATTTAAAAAAAAAAAGAAAGAAAGAAAGAAAGAAAGAAAGAAAGAAAGAAAGAAAGAAAGAAAGAACGAACTGTGCCGGACCAGTTTGGCTCAGTGGATAGAGCGTCGGCCTGCGGACTGAAAAGTCCTGGGTTCGATTCCGGTCAAGGGCATGTACCTTGGTTGCAGGCACATCCCCTGTGCGGGGTGTGCAAGAGGCGGCTGGTTGATGTCTCTCTCTCATTGATGTTTCTAACTCTGTCCCTCTCAATTCCTTTCTGTGTAAAATCAATAAAATATATTTAAAAAAAAAAGAACTGTGACCTTCTGGTTCACAGATAGATGTTCAACCACTGAGCCACACTGGCCAGGCAATGCACAAAAATTTTTTAATGTTGTTTCTATATTTATTTTGACTTAATAAAAAAAAATAAGGCATGAAGTTTAAGTCAAACTTTTTGTTTTTATCAAAGTTTCTTTTTCTTTTTAAAATTTATTGATTGATTGATTTTTAAGACAGAGGAAGGGAGAGAGAGAGCAAAACATGGATTTGTTGTCCCATCCATTCATGCATTTAAAAATATATATATACATATATATATTATTGATTTTTCACAGAGAGGAAGAGAGAGGGATAGAGAGCCAGAAACATCAATGAGAGAGAAACATCAGTCAGCTGCCTCCTGCACGCCCCCCATTGGAGATGTGCCCACAACCAAGGTACATGCCCCTGACCAGAATCAAACTTGAGACCCCTCAGTCCGCAGGCTGGCGCTCTATCCACAGAGTCAAACGGGTCAGGGCCCATTCATGCATTCTTTGGTTGATTCCTGTATGTGCCCTGCCTGGGGGGTAGGAGTGTCAAATCTGCAATCTTGGCAAATCAGGGATGACACTCCAGCCAACTGAGCTCCCCTGGCCAGGGTGCCAAGGTGCATTTCTCACATGGATGTGCTATCATTCCAGTGTCATTTGTTGAGAAGATTACCTACCCTTCCACCATTGCACCAGTGTCAAAGACTAAATCGCCAATTTTGTTTCATTGATATGTGTATCTAAACATTCACCAATAGCACATTGTCTTGATTATTTTATGTTTAAAATGGATATAGCATTCCTTTGAATTTTCTTCTTTTTTTCATTTAAAAAAATATATTTTATTGATTTTTTACAGAGAGGAAGGGAGAGAGATAGAGAGCTAGAAACGTCGTTGAGAGAGAAACATCGACCAGCTGCCCCCCACCAGGGATGTGCCTGCAACCAATGTACATGCCCTTGACCGGAATCGAACCTGGGACCTTTCAGTCTGCAGACCGATGCTCTATCCACTGAGCCAAACTGGTTTCGGCTCTTCATTTTTTCAGATTGTGTAAGCTAATCTTCTCCTTTCTGTACCAATTTTAGAATCATCTTGTCTATGTTTACTAAAAATCCTGCTTGAGCCCTGACCGGTTTGGCTCAGTGGATAGAGCGTTGGCCTGCAGACTCAAGGGTCCCGGGTTCAATTCTAGTCAAGGGCACATGCCTGGGTTGTGAGCTCAATCCCCAGTGGGGGTCTTACAGGAGGCAGCCAATCAATGATTCTCTTTCATCTTTGATGTTTCTATCATTGATGTTTCTATCTCTCTCTCCTTCTCTCTTCCTCTCTAAAATCAATTAAAAAAATTTTTTTTTTTAAAGTCCTGCTTGGATTTTTATTGGTAGTGAGTTTAATGAATTTAAGAAAAATTTACACCTTTATTATAAGTCTGCCAATTTAGGAGCATGCTGTGTTTCTCCGTTTACCTTGACCTTCTTTAACACCTTTCATCAGAGTGTTGTCATTTTTTAAAAATATATATATTTAATATATTTTAATTGATTTTAGAGAGGAAGGGAGTGGGAGATAGAAACACCAATGATGAGAGAGAACCCTGATTGGATGCTTCTGTACGCCCCCTACCGGGGATCAAGCCTACAACCCTGGGCATATGCCCTTGACTAGAATTAAATCTGGAACCATCTGGCCCCCAGGCCGATGCTCTATCTACTGAGCCAATGTTTCTCTCATCAATATTTCTTTCTCTCTCTCTCCCTCTCCCTTTGTCTATCTGGAATCAATAAAAAGTATTTTTTTAAAAACAACAACAACAACAACAAAAAACCATGTTCCCATCTCTCCTGTCACTCAGGAAATTCGCAGGGACTTAGGAGCTCTGTGCCAGGAAGCGGGACAAAAACCAAGTAAAAGATTTCTTATTGTATCACAGGTTACACACCAATGACTTGCACTTGAGAACCCCCTCTTGCTCTCTCACTCACTCCAGAGGAAGCCAGTCTCCATGTTGTGAGCTGCTCCATGGAGAGATGCTGATGGCCGAGAGCCACCGCCGGCCTCTGGCCAGCAGCCACTGAGAAACCGAGACCCTGGTCCAGCAGCCTGGACACAGCTACGTGAGAGCACTCTGCAGCAGCACCTCCTGCCCAGTCAGTATTGAGTGGACCCTCAAGCTCCCCTCTGTCCCTCAAGTCTTGGGGCAGGTTTGGGAGAGGATGGTGCCAAAGGGTGCCAGGTCCTTAGGAAGGAGCTGCAGGCCTCACTGGCAGGGAGGGGTGGCTTTTTGCTATTTGTTGTTAATCCTCACCCGAGGGTATTTTTCCTCAGTTGATTTTTAGAGAGAGTGGGAGGGAGAGGGAGAGAGAGAAACGTTGATGTGAGAGAGACAGGGCTAGGGATCGAGCCTACAACCCAGGCATATGCCCTTGACCGGAATTGAACCCGCACCCTTCAGTCCACAGGCCAATGCTCTATCCACTGAGCCAAACCGGCTAAGGTGAGGAGTGGTTTTTGCACCCAAGAAAGCAGAGAGGCTGTGGGAGGCTGGGACTTGGTCCTAGGCCAAGCCCCATGGGGAGGGGTCAGGCTAAGGGCCTCCGTGGTGCTGTTGGAAGACCAGGAAGTTACTGTCAGGGTTCAGGGACAGGGCAGTCTTAGGGTCCCACGGCAGCCCAGGAGGAAAAGAAAGGCATTTGGGGACACGGAAATGTGTGATGGGAGGGCAGCGGGGTGGGGGTGCTGTCCACAGGCCCAGATGGTCCACAGAGTGCAATTCACAGACTGGATAGAGGAGGCCAAAGGCACAGGACCTGCCAGGGCCTGGGGACTGGGCAGTGCCCTGGCCAATAACTTGGAATAGCACCATTTCTAACCCAAATTCCGACCTCTGGACACGGGGCAGGAGGGGCTGGGAGGGGCCAGGAGGGTGGGGAGAAACAGGAGCAGGGACCTCGGGGAGAGCCCCTGGCCCTATGACTCCGCTGCCTTTCACAGGCTGCTGAGCTGAGTCTAATGTTTTTATTGAACAAATACCATTTATCATAAGCGCTTTACCCACATGAACGTAGTCCTTAAAATTTTTTAAATTTTTTTTTATTGATTTCAGAGAGGAAGGAAGAGGGAGAGAGAGATAGAAACATCAATGATGAGAGAAAAGCAATGATTGGCTGCCTCCTGCACGCCCCCTACTGGGGATCCAGCCTGCAATTAGGGCATGTGCTCTGACTGAGCATCCAACCATGACTTCCTGGTTCACAGGTCGAAGCTCAACCACTGAGCCCCCAGGGCCGGGCTTATGCAGAGGAAGCCAAGCTCCATTGTGCAAATGATTCCAAAGCCGGGAAGCGGGGCATCTTCCCGCGATCGGTCACCGAGGGCAGGGATGCGAATCTGCCCGTCTGGCCCCTGAGTCCTGGCTCTCCATCACCAGGAGAGAAGCCCCCCCGCTTCCCCCTCCAAACTGGCAACATCTATGTTTTCCCCAATTCTGAAAGTCAAGAGATAGGAAATATTTGAACCGTGTAAAGGGCATACACAGAAAAGGAAAGTGACCCACGTTGTGACATAGACATGCAGACCTGGTTTTTAGCACCACATGTGATAACCAGTTCTTTGGCGTCTAAAACAGCAGCCAGAGTGAGGACGGCCAGGCGCGGGGAAGTGCTCCTGCCCGGCCAACAGGGAGCCTGGGAGGAGGAAGAGAGGGGGTGCACACAGCTGTGGGCCCCGGAAGGGAAGGCGGGGAAGGGCATGCCGAGGGTCTGAGGGGACCACGGGCCTGGGGAAGGGAGGCCTTGGCACTTAGGAATGTTCCGGGCTGCCTGCTGGGCCTTCGGCAGTGGGCACAGTGGGGCCTGGAGCTGGCACGATGCAGAGCACATATAGCCCAAGCCTGCCCCCTCTCCTGCCTACTCCCCCCACAGCCTGGCTGGGGCTGTCAGGGGAGAGCAGATCTCCTAGACACCGCCCCCCCCAAACCCCCCCATCTCCCCCGCCCATTCCCTCCTCCCCCCGCCCCGCCCCCAGCTTCCCTAATGAGCCTCAGAGGAGCGCTGGCTGTCAATCATCCGACTCCCTGCACAGCCTTCACATTAGAAAGAGGCTGATGAGCCAAGATGCCCACCTGGTGGCAGCCGGTCTGGCCAGGAGGGCAGTGGCCAGGGACTGACCCAGGGGATGAGGCCCCCGGCTCCCAGGAGAACTAGGGCCCCTGAGCAATCAGACTGTCTTCCTTCACTGACACTTCCTAGAAGCACTGCTTTCCCACTGAGGGCTCCCCGGTGCGTGTGAGGTTTCCGGGGAGCGCACAGAGCTCAGGGTGGTGCTCTCACAGGAGGCGAGAAGCCGCAGGCGGACGGAGAGGCTGGGGAAGAGGCCGAGTCTCCAGAGCCCCCGGGAGGGATGTCAGGCCTGGGCTGCCTCCGCTCTTCTCCGAGCAGTGGCCGCGGCACCTGGACCTGAGTGCCCGGTGCAAGTGCTCCTGGCTTCAGGGAGGGTCACCAGGCCGCAGCCACAGGCAGGAGAGAGGACCCAGGAGGGAGAATGCTCAGAAGTGGGGACATGAAGGGCCCTCTTAGAAGCTGCCCACCATAGTCCACCTTCTGGCCCCAAAGATTCACGTCCCTGTCACACGCAAAACGCATCCACTTCTTCCCAAGGCCCCCGTCGTCTCCTCCCACCGTGGCATTCGCTCCGAGTCCCAAAGAAGTCAGGCGTGGATGAAGCTCCTCAGCTCTAGTCCGGCTCTCAAGGATGGTCCCTCTTTGTGGCTTTATGAGGCTAAAGAGATGAGATATTTGCCCCATCCCACCCCATGCCCAACGGTGGGATAGAAATAGGATAACTGCTAGAGACATTCCTGTTCAAAAATGGAGAAAAGGAGTCCTAGCTGATTTGGCTCAGTGGATGGAGCATTGGTCTGTTGACTGAAGAGTCCCAGGTTCAATTCCAGTCAAGAGCACATGCCTGGGTTGTGGGTGCTGTGGAAAAGCTCCTATTGAGGCAGCCAATCAACGATTCTCATCATCATCATCATCTCCCTCTCTCTCTCTCTCTCTCTCTCTCTCTCTCTCTCTCTCTCTCTCTCTCTCTCTCTCCACCCCTGCCTTCCACCAGAAATCAATAAACATATATTTAAAAAATCAAAAATGGAGAAAATGGGAGGCAAAGGAAATCACTGGTCCACAGAAGTTCCAAAATGCAGCTGGCTAGATGTTGCAAGCTCCCTGATCAGGGTTTAAGGCCGGAGAATAACTCTCCATGACTTTTGGCTGCACCCCACAGGCTCCTGCTTCTGCCTCTGGCCACCCTTCTTCTCTCAAAAGGCAGTGATGTTGGCGCCTGCGGAGTGTTCCCGGCCTGCTTCCTTCAGTCACATTCGGAGGCCCAGCAGCCTTTTCTCATTGTGTACATCTCTGCCCCTTTCAGACCAAGCTCGCAGTGTTTCTGCTTATACAGTTTTCTCAAAGACATGTGGATCTCACTTGGGTTCACGCCATTCAACAAATTCATTTTCACAGATCTCCTTAAGGGTAGTGTTTCTCTAGCGTGGGCTCCTGCTGGGGTCAACGCTCTTCAACTTCCTACAGCCCTACTGTTTGATTGGGAAGGATGGAAGAAGCATTTAATTGACCGAATTCTCTTATCCTTTGATCTAAAAAAAAAAAAAAAAAACCCACAAAATTTTTATTTATTTCTGAGAGGAATGGAGAGGGAGAGGGAGAGAGAAACATCAGTGATAAGAGAGAATCATTGACCAGCTGCCTCCTGCATGCAAACACTGGGATTGAGCCCACAACCAGGCATGTGCCCTGATTGGGAATCGAACCATGACCTCCTGATTCATAGGTTGATGCTCAACCACTGAGCCATGCTGGCTGGGTGCATGCCTTGATTTTTAGTGAGAAACTTTTCATATATTTATGAGCCATACATGGATTTCCATTTTTTATTTATTTATTTTTGCCAATTTTTCTTTAGATTCAAGTCCTACCACCTTATTGATATTCTAGAGGCCGGGTGCACAAACATCCATGCACTGGGAGGGGGTCCTCAGCCTGGCCTGCGCCCTCTCATAGTCTGGGAGTGCTTGCGGGATGTCCCACTGCACCTTTGGCCTGCTCCCTGCGGACAGCCTTAGAGGGGAGCTCCCCCTGTGGGAGAATCTGCCCCCTGGTGATCAATGCACATCATAGCAACCAGTCATTCCCAGTTGTTCTGCTGTTAGGGTCAATTTGCATCCTACCCTTTTATTATATCGGATAGAAGTTCTTTTTTTTTTTTTTTTTTAATATTTTTATTGATTTTGTACAGAGAGAAGGGAGAGAGAGAGTTAGAAACATCGATGAGAGAGAGAGTCATCGATCAGCTGCCTCTTGCACACCCCCTACTGGGGAAATGCCCGCAACCAAGGTACATGCCCTTGACCGGAATCGAACCCAGGACCTTTCAGTCCCCAAGCTGACGTTCTATCCATTGAGCCAAACCGGTTTTGGCCGGATAGGAGTTCTTTATATAATCCCCCTTCAAACCTTGATTGAGTGTAAGTGCTGCAAATATCTTCTTCCTCTCTGAAGCTCAAACAAGCAATGATGCTATCAGGTCAAACACTATTGCAGTTACTTTCGGAGCTATGGAGCTTTTTTTTTTTTTTTTTTTTTTAAATCAATCTTTATTGTTCATATTATTACAAAGGTTCCTCATTTCTTCCCCCCTCCACCAGGTTCCCACCCCACCCTCCGACCCCTCCCCATCCCCCATTGTCCTCATCCATAGGTGCAGTTTATGTTCAGTCTCTTCTTCCCTCCCTTTCCCCAATAGTAAATCCCTTTTCAGATAGTAAATCAGTTACTTAGCATTTTCTCAAATCAATAATACCTCCACATGCCCAATGATACACTTCACACAAAAGACATTTCCCAATAGGTCCACCAGCCTCATCCAGGCCCCACCCAAGGCACTCACAGATCAACACCCCAGCCCTATACTAACTCAACACATCCAGATCTAAGCCTTCATCACTTGATTCAGCAGAACCCTCAAGTTCCCACGAAAGTTTCCAGCTATGTCTGAGAAGCAGCCATGGGGCAGGGGCAGGCGAGGAGCGAGCTGTTCCGGGCCTGGCTGCTCAGGGCCTGGCCTCTGTTGCTCTGGTTCGTTCCACAACCAGCTGCTCTGGATCTGGTCACTGCTGCTCCCGACCTAGTTGCTCTGGACTTGGCTGCTGCTGCTCCGGGCCTGGCCGCTCCCAGCCTGGCAGCCGCTGCTCCAGGCCTGGCCACACCCAACCCGGCTGCTCTCGGCCTGGCTGCCCCGGGTCCGGCCGCTCCGAGCCTGGGCACTCCCAGCCTGGATGCTCTGGGCTTGGCTACTGCTGTTCTGGGTCTGGCTGCTCCCGCCCCGGCTGCTCTGGGCCTGGATTCTCCGGGCCTGGCCACTCCGGGTCTGGTTGTTCCTGGACTGGCCACCCTGGGCTTGGCCGCCTCCGCCTCATGCCTGGCTGCCACTGCCCCAGGTCTGGCTACTCCAGTGCTGGCTGTTGATGCCCTGGTTCTGGCTGCTGTTGTTCTGGGGCCTGGCCGTTGCTGCTCCGGGCCTGGCTGCCACTGCCTTGTGCCAGGCCACTCTAGGCCTGGCTGCCGCTGTTCCAACATTCTGTCCTTTTTTTTTTCTTTTTTCTTTTTTTTAAAAACGCATTTATGTTGCAATGTTGGCTGTTGAGTTGAGATCTGACTTAGTCTTTGATTTTTCAAGAACTTCTTTGTATTCTTTCTTAAGTAATTTTACTATCTTTTGCTCTCACTTGATTTCTTCACATTGAGAACTTCTTTGGTTTCTTCCTCCTTGTCCTGGGAGCTCAGCTAGTTGGCCTGTGACACCCCTTTGTTCTCCGCGGGCTCCTGTGCTGCTTTAGCCTGTTGCCGGGGACGGCGCCGCCCAGGAAGCAGCCCCCCTGGCCTTGGCTCCATTGCCCACGCTCAGCGGTGGAAGGCTCAGGGGCACCCCCCCCCCCCCAGGGGCCCCGTCGCCTGGCTCCTTGCTGGTGCCCGGTTGGCCGGCGTCTGGCGGGGGCTCCTGCTTCCCGCAGTGTTCCCCCAGCCTGGAGCTTTTTTTTCTCCTTCCCGCTAGGGGAGTCCAGCATCAGAGTCAACAGACTGTCCTCCCGGACTCCACCTCACAGCCCCGTCTCCCTCTGCCTGAGCCTGGGTCCCCAGGGATTGACCCAGAACTGGGGTTCGGAGCAGTCCGGACTGATGCTCAGCGCCGCCGGAGGCCTTGTTTCTTCCGGCTAGGGCAACCCAGCATCAGAGTCAACATTCAGTTCTCTGCGCGCGCATTGCGCGCAACTCCGGGGGCGCCCTGTTTTTTCGCCGCTTTTCCGCCTCACAGCCCCGTCTCCCCCTGCCGGAGCCTGGGTCCCCAGGGTCTGGCCCATAACTGGGGCTCAGCGCTGCCGGTTCGGGGGCTGAGCCCAGGCTGGGGGTTTTATTTCCTTCCTGCTAGGGAACGCCAGGCAGCACCCCGCCCTCTCCTCCTCTCCGGCTGCGACCTTTCCACGCGCGGGCGGGCGCGCAGCATGTCTCCGTACCTTAGGCTTTTTTTTTCAGCTCCTTGATTTTCTTTCTGGTTTTCTCTTTCCTTCTTGTTGTAGAAATTTTAGTCAGTCGACTACCTGTAGCTCTGGGCAATGTCCACTCTACATCTTAGTTGTATTCCATTGAAATTGTTGTGTGCTGCCGCGGCTAGATGTCTACCCGAGCAGCCATCTTGGATCTCTCTGGAGCTTGTTTTTAAACCAAAGTAATATATGCATATAGTTTAAGGAGCCAAACAATAGCTAAAAGTCTACAATAAAATTAGTCTGCTGGTTCCCCTTCTCTCCCCTCTTCTCACCTCCCTCATTCTCCAAAGGCAACCACTTTCAGTTGTTTTTATTTACCTCTATGTTTTTTTTTCATTGTGGGGTGTGTTTTTGAGAGGTTGTTTATAAAAAGCAAGAGAGAGGGAAAGAGAAACATCAATGCGAGAGAGAAACATCGATCAGTTGCCTCCTATACGTACCCCAATAGGGGATTGAACTGGCAACCTGAGTATGTGCCCCGACCAGAATCAAACCAGCGATTTTTTAATGCATATATATGTGTGTGTGTGTGTGTGTAAATATATTTTATTGATTTTTTACAGAGAGGAAGGGAGAGGGATAGAGAGTTAGAAACATAGATGAGAGAGAAACATCAATTAGCTGCCTCCTGGGGATGTGCCTGAAACCAAGATACATGCCCTTGACCGAATCTAACCTGGGACCCCCCAGTCCGCTGGCCGACACTCTATCCACTGAGCCAAACCAGTCAGACTGCCTCTATATTTAAAATAACACCCATGCCGAGACCGGTTTGGCTCAATGGATAGAGCGTCGGCCTTCGGACTGAAAGGTCCCAGGTTTGATTCCGGTCAAGGGCATGTACCTTGGTTGCGGGCAGATCCCCAGTGGGGGGTGTGCAAGAGGCAGCTGGTCGATGACTCTCTCTCTCATCGATGTTTCTAGCTCTCTATCTCTCTCCCTTCCTCTCTGTACAAAAATCAATAAAAATGTATTTAATAAAAATAAATAAATAAAATAACACCCATGCTGCTGTCTTTTACTAATCTGACTTAATCATTATTCATTCATTATGCACCGACTCCCCGTTGAGGAAAGATAATCAGTTATTCCACTATTATGCCTATTAAACACTGTTCACAACTAAGCCATGTGAAGTATTAGGACTGCGTTTTCTTTCTAACATAACTTTTTTTTTTTTTTTAAATATATTTTATTGATTTTGTACAGAGAGGAAGGGAGAGAGACAGAGAGTTAGAAACATCGATGAGAGAGAGTCATCGATCAGCTGCCTCTTGCAGACCCCCTAACTGGGGATCTGCCCGCAGCCAAGGTACATGCCCTTGACCGGAATCGAACCCGGGGCCCTTCAGTCCCCAAGCCGACGCTCTATCCATTGAGCCAAACCGGTCCCGGCCTAACATAACTTTTTATCTGACTCATTCTTTCTTATTTGTTTAGCTTTCTCCAGACCTCTGGCCAGTCTTCCCTTACATTGCAGCAGCTCTATCCCAACTGGCTGTGTCGCGGTGTGATGCACAGTAGCTTTCTGAGAAAGGCATGTTCTTGTGTGCTTACTTGCTGACTGGTTCGTTTTTTTTTAACTTTGAAAGTTTGAAAACACCGTTAAGCTTTATGTACATTTCATTGATAGTTGGGCTCAGCAGAATTTTATGGGTTAAAAAACATTGTCACTCAGAATTTTGTAAGTGTATCTCCATTACCTTTTACTTTTCAAGGTTGTCATTAAAAAAAAAAAAAAAATGAAATCCCATCCTGTTCTACCTGAATAAATGTAGTATATTCTTTCTTTTTTTTCCCCCATCCTCCGCCCCCTTCCCACCCCGCATTGTCCTCATCCATAGGTGCACAGTTTATGTTCAGTCTCTTCCTCCCTCCTTTTCCCCAGAACAGTCAGTCCACTTCCCTCCCATATCGCCGACTCTACTACAATGAAGCGCTATTATTGTTCATCAGGTTTTTCAATCTCCTTTTGTTGTTGTTGTTGTTGTTGTTGTGTGTTTTTTTAAAAAATTAATAAATTTTTACACTTCTAAGAATAAATTTTAAAATCTAATAATTTTTTTAGATTTTTTTTTTTCTGCCCTGGGAATTGAGAGCAAACTTGTTTACATGTAAACTCGCCTTTAGGCTATCAAAAGGTATAGCCATTCAAGTGTAAAGGGACACATTGTTTAAACATAGCTGCTGGTTGGAATTGGATTACCTGTTCTGGGTGGGAAGGGCTTGTCATTCCCTTTCTCCATTAAAATTAAGGTGTTAGCTTTAAAACCTCTTTTTGGCAAGAGACCTTAAACTTTCAGAACTTTAAATTTTTCAGATAGTAAATCTGTTACTTAGCATTTTCTCAAAACAATAATACCTCCACATGCCCAAGGATACACAAAAGACATTTCCAAATAGATCAACCAACCTCATGCAGGCCCCACACAAGGCACTCACAGATCCACACCCCAGCCCTATACTAACTCAACACATCCAGATCTAAGCCTTCATCACTTGATTCAGCAGACCCTCAAGTTCCCCCAAAAGTTTCCAGCCATGTCTGAGAGGCAGCCTTGGGGCGGAGGCAGGTGAGGAGCGAGCTGCTCCGGGCCCGGCTGCTCCGGGTCTGGCCGCACCCGACCCGGTTGCTCTGGGCCTGGCTGCTCCTGGCCCGGTCGCTCTGGGCCTGTATTTTATTTCTTGAAGACTATTAATGACCATTTCTTTGAGATTTGCTTCTGCTCGGCCATCTTGAACTTAGAAGTCCCGCCTCCCATAAGTAAAGTGAAATTTCAAACAGGCGTATACCCCTGCCAGTTGGCCTCAGGTCCCCACAGTGGAGGTGCTCAAACTTTAGTGACCATTACAACCCCCTGAGGAGTTTCTAAGAGCTGAGCACTCTCTCCCACCCTGAGATGTGCTGACACCATGGGCTGGGGCAGGGCTCAGGAATGCAAGTCCTCTGGGGCTCCCCCTCGGGGGCTCCCCGGAAGGAGTCCTGCCTCAGGGCGTCTTGGGAATAAAGTCCGGTTACAGTTCTGGCTCCACCTGAAACTTGCAATCCACCTCACCCTTCTGGGCTTTAGATCCCTCCTCTCCAGGCAGAGATTACATCTGCCTGCCTTCCTCACCTCCGTGTGTGGACTAAGTGAGATGTCGCCTGAGGAAACCCCTGTCCACACCGCCCTCTCACTACATCAGGGAAAACTGGAACTCTGTGTGCTGCCCTCTCAGCGGAGGACTGTGTCCAAGTCCTACTGTGTGCCATTCGGAGCTGCTTGACTCAGCCCTCAGCAGGTGCCCATCAGGGTCACCTGCTGAGGGCTGAGTCCACATCCCAAGATCCCGATCGCATAGATCTGGAGCATCTGTCTGTTCTAAGATGTTTCTTGAATGATTCTCCTGGGCAGCCTCGGCCGAACCGCAGGCTAGGTGATCTGGAAGGCCTTCTCCGTCGGTTCTAAAAATAATCCAAGGCCTGCTGGGGATTCCCAGGCCAGAGGCACAGATGGTGGGACCGGATGGGCTGGGGCTACCACAGCAGTTCTTGGCTCCCTCATCTCCGCTCAGCTCCAGCAGGACCCTCTCCCCGGTCGGCCAGGCCCTCAGCTCTCCGTAGTGAGAGCAGCCCACGCTGGAAGGGTCACAGCTGTGCACCTGGCAGGCGGCCCTGAGACACGGAGCCACGCAGCCTGCTGAGCTCCGGGCGGGCAGCTGCAGGTGGGGCCGCCGCTCGGCTGCCTTGGAGGGGGCTCTGTGCAGAAGCACGTTCCCAAACCTTGCAGTGTAAGGGCTTCCAACTAGAAGGTGCTGCATTAAAAAAAAAAAAATGTTTTTGTAAAAAGTCTTTTGCATTCATTAAGTAACATACAATCAATACGGGAAAACTTCAAAAACACAGAACAAGGTAAGAAAAGAAAGAACAACCCCAAATCACACAAAATACTACCACTCAGCCATGATCTCATTTAGCATTTTTGTAATATTTCCAAATGTCTATACACGTCATGACCTGACAGTGACATTGCTGACTGTTTACTCCAGGGCAGGCCAAAGCCAAGCGTCCCTCCCCTTGAGTTACCTTTTGAGATTGCTACAGGACCCTAGGGGGTAAGAACTCAGACAACTCCATTCTTACGGGGAGAAATGGGCAGGAGACTGCCCCACGTTGTTACCTGAAGGTGAGAGACTTGAGGTCCAGGTCGGTGTGAGTCCTCGTTCTATCATTCACACCTACCGGCCGCTCAGCAGCCGAGGCACATGGTAAAGGCATGTCCTTCAAAAAGATGTCATCTTTATCCTTCCCTTCCTATCTCCGGGCCTTTCCTCCAAATCATTAAAATGCGTCTATAGTCTACCCGCTGTGAGGATCAGCTCGTAAAGAAAAGCCACTCAAAGGGCGGTACCATTCTTCCCCTGACACTTCGACAATAATGGGTTCATATTGTCTCAGAGGTTATTGTTCAATGCAGTGTTTCAACTTGACAATTTTAAAATATCACACACAAAGCCGAAACCGGTTTGGCTCAGTGGATAGAGTATCGATCTGCGGACTGAAAGGTCCCAGATTCGATTCCAGTCAAGGGCATGTACCTTGGTTGCGGGCACATCCCCAGTGGGGAGTGTGCAGGAGGCCGCTGGTCTATGTTTCTCTCTCATTGATGTTTATAGCTCTCTATCCCTCTCCCTTCCTCTCTGTAAAAAATCAATAAAATATATATATTTAAAATATCACACACATGCATCTGAGGAGTTTTAAGGCGCTCACAGGCCTTGACTCAGTAGTTCCATTTCTTGAAACCTCTCCTAAGGAAACCCAGAGGCAGTGGAAACCTATTTACAAAACCATTGCAGCATTATTTCAAATGGTGGGAAATACCGAGGAAAAAACCATTTGGATGTATACCATACAGACTTCGGGAAACCATGCCAGCACTAAAAATCACATGATAAAGTATATTTCATGGCAAGTGAAGATATTTTCAGAATATGGAAATCGGGAAAAAAAATAGGGTATGATCCCGATTTGCGTAAAGTTTGCAAAATAAATCCAAATACGCTTTTTGGAAGTTCAGTCTTCCTATTACCCAATAACATAGAAAGAGGGCCAGAGCTCTCCAAATGTGTGGCGTGTATCTAGGAAAACCTGAATTCAAGCAAGGCTTATGACACACTTGTATTCTCTCTGTAGGTGTGAGGGCCTGACGGATGGTGCAGAGAATGGCAGCTGAACAAGTTCAAGGAGAGGCCTGTGTAAGGGCCAAAAGGGATCTGCCCTAGGAAGATCCTGAATCATGGCAAAAAAAACAAAAACCTGTTCCGGACACGTGCTCAAAACCACAGTGACGAAGGTGGAGCCTCTGGATCACAGGTGCCAGTTTGCAAGCCAGTTGCTTCTCTTCTGGGGAGCCATGGGGTGCATCTCCCTGGAGAGCAGCAGAGGGCTGTGTTCACTCAACGATGGCCAATGATACTCCTGAGCATAGCTGGAGTTTGCAAATTTGACTAGGAACAGCCTAGAAGAATGACTGATTGGGGTAGGCAAAATTTTAATATAATTCACATGACTTCTGTCTTCTAGGGTTACTCCATGATTATGTTATGTTATATATGTGTAGACATATGTTGTCAACTCTTTTGGCTACATACTAGAACTGGAATTGCTGGGTCATATGGTAACTATGTTTAGCAGTATGATGAACTGCCATATGGATTTCCAAAGCAGGTGCACCATTTTTAGGTTGCCACCAGCAGTGTATGAGGCTTCCAATTTGTTTACCCCCTCACCACTGCTTGTTATTATCTCTCTTTTAGCTACCATACTGGATGTGAAATGGGTTCTCATTGTGGTTTTGATTTGACTTCTCAGATAATAATAATGTTGAACAACTTTTCATGGGCTTCTTGGCCATTTGCTTATCTATTTTGGATAAATGTCTATTCAGATTCTTTGCCAATTTAAAAATTGGGTTATTGCTTCTTTTATTAGTGAGTTATAATAGTTCTTTATATATGCTAGATTCAATTCCATTATCAGGAAAATGATTTGTAAAAATTCCCTCCCATTTTGTGGGTTGTCTTTTCACCTTCATCATGGTGTCCTTGGAAGCACAAAAAAATTTAACTTCGGTGATATCTAATTTACTAACTTTTTTTCTACTTGCATTTATGGTGTCAGATCAGCTGCAAATTTATGTGAAAATGCAGACCTTTTTGTTTTAACTTCTGGCAACATGGGAAATTTTTAAAGCAGCTCAACAGTATTTGTGATTTAAAAATAAAACATTAGCTGTCATCAAGATGACTTTACTGCAGTCTAAGTTTCACATATAAGGGATTTTTTTCACCTTTTAGTTGTAGGTTAATTTATTTAGTAACATTATCAAGACTAAAGTATTGTAGCAAAAAGTATTTTTTAAAGTGATTTACTGTTTGATGACACTTGAGAGTAGTTGTTCCTGTTTTAAAAATTTCAATCTCAGTTCTGAGCTAAAAAAAAAACAAAAAAAAAAACCCCTCAATAAAAATATGCTACTGCTGCCCTAACTGGTTTGGCTTGGTGGATAGAGCATTGGCCCACGGACTCAAGGGTCCCAGATTTGATTCCAGTCAAGAGCATGTACCTTGGTTGCAGGCACATCCCTCGTGAGGAGTGTGAAGGAGGCAGCTGATCGCTGTTTCTCTCTCATCGATGTTTCTAACCTTCTATCTCTCTCCCTTCCTCCCTGTAAAAAAAATCAATAATATATATATATATATATATATGTATATATATATATATGTATATATGTATATATAGACTACTGTTAAGTCATTAAACTGCTGTGTCATAGGGCAAATCAGGATATTCAGCTTCTATTTCTGAAAAAAATTCACAAAACTGATAGTGAAATCTACAAGAAGAAATATAGTTCACCATCAATATTACTAGTTCAGTCCTGGCCGGTTTGGCTCAGTGGATAGAGCATTGGCCTGCGGGTTGAAGGGTCCCAGTCTAGGGCACATACCTCGGTTGCAGGCTGCTCCCTGGTTGGGGCTCGTGCAGGAGGCAACCAATTGATGTGTCTCTCTCACATCGAAGTTTCTCTCTCTGTCTCTCCCTCTCTCTTTCACTCTCTCCAAAAATCAATGGGAAAATATCCTCGGGTGAGGATTAAAAAGAAAAAAATACTGCTGGTTCAGTGACAAGTAATAGATTCAAGTATTTCTGCCAAGTACTTGTGGTGGATGATATAATGAACACCACAGGCTATAAACACCTTGCTTTGTAAATTTCTCCAGGTAAGCCTTTTTCTGCCACACGTATACTTTAACTCTATCAGTGGTAATACATCTTAGGCTGCACTGAATTAGTTTTCTCAACTTCTCTGAAAATATTCTTGCTTGTAGCTGTTCCACAGACTACTCATGAAGGCTAGTTCATCAGTCACTTCAGATTTGTCACTTTAATGTGACAAATAAGCAATAATTGAATAGTACTGTCAACATGCACTGAATGGCCATATTATTATGATCTCTGAACACATAATAATCTGGCCACTCAGTGTGTGTGTGTGTGTGTGTGTGTGTGTGTGTGTGTGTGTATATATATATATATATATATATATATATATATATATATATATATTAGAGGCCTAGCACATGAATTCATGCTGGGTGGGGTCCGGCCAGCCTGGCCAGGGGGAGGGAACATGGGGGTTGGCCGGCCTGCCTGCTGGCCGAAATCCTGGTTGAGGAGACAATTTGCATATTAGCCTTTGATTATATAGGATATATACTGAGTGGCCAGATTATTATGCGTTCAGAGATCACAATAATCTGGCCACTCAGTGTACATGACACTCAAAACATTGCCTCACTGCAAAATGCAGTGAGCGAGCAAAGGTCTAACGCAATGAGAGCACCACATACAGGCTTTGTTGCACCTTCTAAACTCTGGCATTATTGTGTGAAAGCAGCCATAGGCAATATGGAAATTAGCGAGTGTGTTTATCATCCAATAAAACTTTTTTAACACTGAAATTTGAATTTCATATAATTTTCATACGATAAACTATTATCCTTCTTTGATTTTGGGGGAACCATTGAAAAATGTAAAACACATTCTGAGCTGACAGACCCTCCAGATTCAGGCTATGGTTTGCCTGCTCTAGACAGTTGCTTTTTGTTTGGCCACTATACCTGATGCTGCAAATCACCAAATGTTTGGAGGGGATAAAACAGCAGTAAATGTGAATTCATTTTAATGAACTTTCCCTCTCTTTGGTACTTGACTCCTTAAGTCCCGGCTGATTTGGTTGTTTCTAATGCCTTCAAATCAGCTCGGTGCTGCTGTTGTTGTTGGGTATTTTTTAAGTGTTCTTGGTGGAAGGGACGGTCTGACCTCCATACTTTGCTAGAACGGAAAGCAAAGTCTATGTAGGTTCATGGTAATGATACTCTCACTATCACGAGCCCCTTTCCACACATATTTCCACAGTGCCAGAGCATTACATTAACTGAGTGCACCAGGGTTTTTTAAAAAACAATTCCTTATTTGGAGACATTGACATTGTTTTCACTGTGATGAAGACAAAGCTATAGGTTTCCTCGTGTACCTGGTTATTTCTTAGTATAAAATCCTAGAGGTGCACAGGTGAGTCAAAAGGTCACACTTCTGAAGAAGGTTTTTCCTTCAGGCATGTTACACAATGGCGTGCCCAGAAGTTTACTTTTCTGCACAGGGGCCAATGCTGGGTGTTACTATTTGATGCTACATTTGCCAATCTGATAGATGAAAAATTGTATCTCTGTGCTCTTTTAATTTGCATTTCTTGGAGGTTGATAGGTGTGGTAAATGAATAATGCCTCACTCCAAAGATATGTTCCTGCACTAGTCCCCAGAACCTGTGAGTGCTACCTTATAAATGCCCACTGGCGGTTGTTGGCGCCAATTCAATGCCAACAGGAGTCCCCGCTTTGGGGTGTGGTGACGAAGGAAACTGTTTTGTTCAAACAGCTCGACTGTGATGCAGCACAGCTGGGAGCACAGCACGGTGGTGGAACAGCTCGGTGGTGCCAGGGTTCAGTTATGAAGCAGCACAGTTGTGAAACAGCCTGTCTGCCAAGTGGCCCTGGGGTGAGGTGGCCCTGGGGCAAGACTATTCTGCAACTAGACAGCTCTGCACTATTCCACCTGCTGGGGTCAGCTCCAGGTCAGCGCCAGGTCAGCACGAGCTGGGAAAGCCAGCCTTTGGTGCAAAGAGAAAGTGTGCACCCCAAGCCAGAGGGGAGCAGACTTATATACACTGAGTGACCAGATTATGACCTCTGAACGCATAATAATCTGGCCACTCAGTGTATACACACACACACACACACACACACACACACACACACACACACACATAGAGGTATAGAGGCCAGGTGCATGAATTCACGCATGGGTGGGGTCTGGCCAGCCTGGCCGGGGGAAGGGACATGGGCAGTTGGCCAGTCTGCCTGCTGGTCAAACTCCTGGTCGAGGGGACAATTTGCACATTAGCTTTTTATTATATAGGATATACACTGAGTGGTCAGATTATTATTCATTCAGAGATCATAATAATCTGGCCACTCCGTGTAGACAGAAGACCCTTCCCCTGGTCCCTGATTGGTCTGTCCTCATGCAAATGAGGATTCTAAACAGTCACAGTTTGATGGGTCCAAAAGGTACTGTCCTGATTGGTCAGGATGGAACTGCTATGATTGGTGGATGAACATGATGGGGGCAGCTTTAACTGTGCCGCTCCGATTGGATGGGGAAAATCTCAGTCATATTGGTTGAAACAGAATTGCAGGAACTCCTTTATAAGGGCTGGCTCTGAGGGCAGAAACACAGTGCAGGCGGGTAGCTCAGTGCAGGAGGCAGGCAGCTGAGGGTGGGCTTCTCCTTGAAGTTGGCTTGGCGTGGGAGGCCCCTGTGGAGAAATGGCTATTAGGCTCTGTTTTTCACATCTGAATCCAGTTAGCCACCAGGAACCCTCTCAGTAAACATCTTCTTTCTCAGGGCCCACATAAGGGTCTGTGCAGATGTGAATTAAGTTAAGGCTGCTGATGGAGCGATTACCCAAGATTATCTGGGTGGGTCCTAAATGACAAGGCAAGAGTTCTTCCTTCTAGGAAGCAGCAGTGAGGGAGATTTGTCAGACAAAGGAAA
Source organism: Pipistrellus nathusii (assembly GCA_963693515.1). Lineage (NCBI taxonomy): Eukaryota > Metazoa > Chordata > Mammalia > Chiroptera > Vespertilionidae > Pipistrellus > Pipistrellus nathusii. The sequence goes on from OY882869.1 coordinate 47,728,181, forward strand.
AGGCGATGTGACCACCGAGGCAGAAATTGGAGCAATGAGATCTCAAGGAATGTTGGCAGCCTGCAGAAGCTGGAAGAGACAAGGAATATATTCTCCCCAGAGCCTCAGGAGGGAATATGGCCCTGCCAACACCTCGATTTTGATTTAGTGAAACTCATTTCGAACTTACGGCCTCCACCACAGCAAGGGAAAGCATTTCTGGTGTTTTGAGCCACCCAGTTTACGGTGATTTGTGAGAGCAGCGATGGGGAGCTGATACAATAGGCTTTTCATATGTTTGTGGGGGACACGAAAAGCCTTTTGACTTTTAAAAACTTATAAAAATGAAATATCACACAATAATATGAACGGTATAATCCTATTTAGGTGAAAGTAAATCTGAATATTGTATATGTGCTTACACATGTAGGTAACTGCTTGGGAAGATGTCTGGAAGGATGGTCATCAAACCAGTAACAGGAAGGTGTTTAACTGGAGGGAGTCATGGGAAGCGGGGAAGAGGAAAGTTTACTTTTTACTCAAGATACATCTATATTGTTTGAAAAAGTTTCATCAGGCTGTATTCACGAGCTGTGTAGAAAACTAGAGAAGGCATATCTGCTTGTAAAACATGTAGGAAGTAGAAAACAAAACGGCCTCTCTCCTCTCATCTAGCCCCTTCCCCAGAAATACTGATAATAATTTGGTGTGCACCTTCCCAGGCTTTTTCTATGCAGAAACAGACATATGTAATTTTAAAAAAGTATTTGTTGATTTTAGGGAGAGAGAGAGAGAGAGACCAATTTGTTGTTCTATTTATTTGTGCATTCATTGGTTGCTTCTTGTATGTGTCCTGACAGGGTATTGAACCCACAACCTAAGCATATTGAAACGGACTGAACTATCTGGCAAGGGTGATTAAAAAAAAAAAGTGTCATATATAAAAACTGATAGTGGCTGCCTTTCCTTAAAGGGCGTTTCTTCAAAATCATTCCAGGATGTGCGTGTGCAGCGGCCTCATTCTGCTGATCTGGCAAGAAAGACCCAGAACTCATTTTACGGACCTCCCTGCTCTTTTGCACCTTCTTGTATCTGTGCCCTCGTCCATCTGTGGGTGGATCGCTCCAGAAGACTCCTCTGCCGGTTGATTTAAATTATCTCCCTCCTGCCTTCCCTCCTGCTTTTAAAACGTATGCTCCCACCTGTAGTTCCCCATTGGGGATGTCAACAAGATCCACTTTTTCACACTTTCCCAGAGGGATGTTATCTTCATGCGATTGGAACAGGCATTTAAGTATGAGGCTGGCTGATTATTATTATTATTATTATTATTATCATCCCATTTACGCATGGGCTACCGAGGCTGATTTGTGAACGGCTCCAGAGGTCACTGGCAGAGGGTTTTCCTTCCAAGGAACCAAATGCGAATCCTCTCCGCACCCAAGACCCTAAGTTATTTGGTTCAGGACCGAGCACGGATCCTTGAGGCGAAAGTGGTCTCTGGGATTTCAGGGGACCTGGGACCTGGGACACCTGCAGAAGGTACAAAGCCTGGACGAGGGCGGGGAGCACTATGATTGAAGCCCCGCAGGGAGGAGGAGCGGGAGCTGCCCAGCACACTCTGGCTGCATGCATCTTCCTCATCCTCTGCTCCGTGCAGCCGGGAGAGCGCCGGGCCGGGCGGTACCCGCGCCCCGGAGGAGAGCTCCTGGCGGCGGGAGCGGCCGGCGGGTCTGCGCGTCCGCAGCTTCCCCACAGGGGGCAGTGCCGCCCGCGCGCCGCGCCGGGAGGGGTGCGGAGTCCGCGCGGAGTTCTGGGGGAGATTTGGAAGAAAGTTAGGGGCTGCCTGGGGGGTGGGGGCGGGCCTCCAGCGCTCGCGGGCGGATGCGGGGAGGGCCGCCGGGGGCGCGAGGTGGGGCGCCGGGGCGAGTCTGGGGGGCGAGGGCGGGCGGGGCGCGCGGCGGGAGGCGCAGCCCCCGGAAGGTGTGAGCGGCGGCGGGCGTGCGAGTGTGAATGCGAGGGAGTGTGTGCGCGCCCGGGCCGGCGGGGCTCCGCGCGGCGGGCGCGGGTGTCAGCTTGCAGCCGGGCTCCTCCCTCCGGCCCCCCTGCCCGGCCCAGCGCGGCGGGGCCCTCCTTCCTGCCCCGCTCGCCCCTCCCCGGCGGGCCAGGCGCTGGGACGCCCCGGCGGAGCAGGCGGTGGCGGCGGCGAGTTGGGGAGCCCTGGGCTCGGCGCGTCCGGAGGGGCCCGAGCCGAGCCGCCCCCGCCCGGCCCGGCCCCGCCGGCCCCGCGTCCCCGGGCCCCGCCCTGTCAAACTTTGTTGCTGCTGCGGCGGCGGCAGCGGCGAGCGGAGCGGCCGGGCGAGCGGGAGGGAGGGGCGCCGGGCCGGGCCGGGCCGGGCCGGGCGGGCGGCGCGGGGCGCGGAGCGGCGGCCCCGGCCCGCGGCCCCACCATGCCCCAGCTCGGCGGCGGCGGCGGCGGCGGCTCGGGCGCCGGGGCGGCCGGCGGAGGGGACGACCTCGGGGCGAACGACGAGCTGATCCCCTTCCAGGACGAAGGGGGCGAGGAGCAGGAGCCGAGTAGCGACAGCGCCTCGGCGCAGCGGGACCTGGACGAAGTCAAGTCGTCCCTGGTCCACGAGTCGGAGAACCAGAGCAGCAGCTCGGACTCGGAGGTAAGGCGGCTCCGGCGGCTCCGGCCCCGCGGACCCCGGCCCGGCGCCCGCTCACCCGCCCTCGCCTTTGTGTCTCCTCCGCAGGCGGAGAGGCGCCCGCAGCCCTCCCGGGACGCCTTCCAGAAGCCGCGGGACTACTTCGCCGAAGGTACGTGCCGGGCCGGGCAGCCCCCGTTCCCGGGCCCCCGCGGGGCTCCGAGCCTCAGGTCGGGCCGCCCCGGCCCCCCGCGTCTCCGGTTCCCCGTTCTCCGCCCGGTCCTGGGGCGCGCGCTCGGGCGCCCGGGTCCCCGGTCCCCGTCCAGGGGCCCCTGCCTCTCGGCCTCACCCCGCCTTGCTCTTGCCCGCAGTGAGAAGGCCCCAGGACGGCGCGTTCTTTAAGGGGCCCCCGTACCCCGGGTACCCGTTCCTGATGATCCCGGACCTGAGCAGCCCGTACCTCCCCAACGGACCCCTGTCTCCCGGAGGAGCGCGCACGGTGAGCGCCCGGCCGGCCGCGCGGGGCGGGCGGGGGGAGGCCCGGCCTGCGGGGTGCGCCCCCGGGCGCGGCAGCGGGTGGGGGATGGGGCCGCCCCGGAGGATCCGGGCAGAACTCTGCGGAGTTGGAACGACTCTGTGTTAGGCTGCGCTAGCCAGTGCCTGGATGAAAGTTTTAAAAACCCTTTAAACAAACCCCCTTTTTCTGGGGAGAAACTTTGGGGTCCACTTCTGGGGTCTCCTTTGGCTCCCAAAGCCCTTTGCTCCCACGAAGAAGGGAAACTTGGATGTTTGCCGGCGCCGGGCGGGTGGGTCTCGCTTTCCTTCCTGGAAGTGGGTCAGCTTTCCTTGGCGGCTGGGCAGTGGGCCCGGGAGCCGAGTTGGCGACGTTGCCCCCCGACCCTAGAGGCACAGGCCGCCTTGGGTGGGGGTTCCTGAGAAACCCGGCGCGCTGGCGGGTTATCCACACACACACCCCCCCTCTGCTCGCCCCCGGCCCCCGCTTCTCGGGGCAGCTCGCTCCTCGGGGGTTTTCAACGCGCTGAGATTTGGAGGGCAAACCCGCGCGGCATTCCTCAAGTGGAGGAACTTGGCTTTTCCCTCCTTTGTTGCCGACCTTTCTCATTTAAAGCGAGCGCCGCGACACTTTAAACCTGTTAATGGGCGCGCATTGTGTGCTGCGCGCTGGCATTTAGAGCCGTGATTAGGCAAATGGACCCGGCCCCAGACGACGTGCAAATGAGGGTGGATTCCATCTCCCCCCTCCCGCCCCCCTTTGCTGGCTCTGAGCTCCCGCCCCCCTGAGTCGCCGGGGGGCGCAGACCCCGGGCTGGCTGGCTGGCTAGGCTTTGTGTTCCCAGGAGCCGCCACCCCAAGCAGGGGGCCCTCTGCCCAGGTACTGGGTCCGAGGGTAGATCTGGGTGAGCGCCTGTTTGCTACGTGCCAGGCTCTAGCGTGCTGGCCCCTGGGCGGGAGTGGCTCTCCACTTTCCAGTGGGTTCTTGATGCGGGGGCAGAAGGCGTTGGCGCCTAAGGAGCAGGGCCGCCGGACAAACGCACTTTGTATTCGTGCAGCCCTTGAATAATAATTATAATATTAAGGGCCACCTGAGAAACGCTCGGTGCTGAATGGACGGTCCCTGCCTGCTGTCAAGGTCGGTGGGGAGCGGGGGGCCTCTGCTGTGGGTTCCATGGTGCGCTCTGCCCTGCCGGCCAGGGAGAGGTGGGGGCTCTGACCCACCGAGGTGGCAGCGGGACCACAGCCCTCACCCACCGGCCCAGCAGGGAAGATCGGGCGGCTTTGGCCCTTGTTTCCGAGCATCCCAGGAAGTTCTGAATGTAAACTGGGTGTTCCAGTGTATGGTCACATTTGAGGAAAAAAGGTGCGAGTAGAAGTTGAGCCATGCAAGCTGTAGCCGCTTTGTTTAGGTTTTCGCCGACTTCTCAGTTCTGGAAGTTTTGGGAGCGTTCCCGTAACTTCATGTGTTGGGGAGAGGGGTATGCTGCCAACGTCTCAGTTTCCCATTTCCCATTAGATGCCTGGAGGTCCCGGGCCTGGTGCAGACACGTCCCAAACGTGATCAGTTATTTCTCTCCAGCGGGCTATTCCTTCTGCCTACCGGTTTCTTATTCGGGCCTTTGGATTCTTCCTCTTTGGTGACTCTGATAAGTGTCCCCCCCACCCCCCCAGGTCTTCTGTTTGCCTCAGCCCTCTCCTTCCTTCCTTCTTTCTACCATCTTACATGTTCTTTTTTTGCCTAAACACTTCCAAGGCGGGTTCTTGGTGATGTGGAGGACTCCTGATTACCAAATCCAGGCCTGTGTGGGATTCTCGGAGCCCTCCTTGGTGGGGAAGTCGACCTTTCCCCCCTGCATGCTTCCGACTGCCAGCTTATCCTCGCCCCTGCAGCTGTTCCCTGCCCTGGCCCATGTGGCTAACCCTCTGTTCGAGCCTTCGAGGACTCTCACCCTCTCTCTCTTGACCCTTCCCAAGGGACTTGGTGTGACCTAGCCCATTCTCATACCTACATTTTGTCTCCCTGGTGATTTGTGGGCAGAAATTTCAGTTCCCCCATTGTTTCTGTGATCCTGAAGTGCCCATCACTGTGTTAGGCCTGCCTGGTTCCAAAGTTAATTGATGTATGGGGACATTTCCTGAAGCTCAGCCAGCTCAGTAGAACCTGCTCTTTGACCCTTTCTATCCTTGGGCATCACGGACTGTTAGGATGGCAAGTGAGGAAACCCTTAAGCATTTGTCTGGACTTGAAGGTTGAGATGATGCTTTCCTCTGGGGCTCAGTGTTTCCCAAAGTGTGGTACGCATACCCCCAGGGGTACGGGAAGAGTTTGGTGGGGGTACTCGTTGCACCGGAGTTGGGTGGGGATATGCACTGCACCGTGCTTAGCTGCGCCTAATTCTACGTTCTCATGAGTATGAGGGGTACTCAGCGTTACGGAAATCATAGAAGGGGTACACATATGTCAAAAGTTTGGGAAACACTGCGGGTGTGACTAACGTGATTCTCACTCAGGCAAAAGGCAGGCCCTCTGTGGAGGTCCCATCCTCTTAAAATGGATGTAGATAGGTATGGGATGGAGGGAGGGGGGAGGGAGGCGGCTGCAGGGGGGAGGGGAGTGGCTGGAATGTATAATCTGGTCTCTTTTAGTGCCTAGGTCTGTGTTTGTTTCCTCTCTCAATTTCACAGCCTCAGGCTTTGTTGCTCAAAGGCCTGTAAGTGGTGTAACATTGGGTGACTTCAGTTCTGTGTTGCGCTCACACGTTCTGGAAATACCAAGCCAGGAGCAAAAGCAGGGATTAGCTAGAGTGCTTCGGAGTGTTAATTGACCCTAGGAATAGCAAGCCGCAGGGACTGCAACACCCTCGGCACTGGCCCGGCTCCTGCGGGGAAGGCCGGGGAAGGCTGGGCCGGCCAGTCCTGCTGCGGGACTTACCCCAGGCGTTTTACCTTTGCCCTCCACTCGGGGCTGGCCGGGAGGCTGGGAAGTGGCCTCTTCCTGAGGCTCTTTAGAGAAGAGGTCCCCTTAACCTGGGGTGTGTGCCAAGCCTCCGGGCCGTGATTCATTCCCATCTGGAGCCCTGGGGACCCTGTGGCCTGGGGAAGGAAAGAGTAACTGCCACAAACCATCTCTCACTTCTTCACACGGTCGCCCCAAAACCATGCCTTCATTCCTGAAAAGGCTTCCCAAGTTTGCTAAACCACCTCGGCACTGTTGACCAGAATGTTGTTAGGAAAATGTAGGCCAACACAAAAGAAAGTGGAGGTCAAAAATAGTCTTACCAGTAAAAATAGTTTGCCTAACAAGAGCCAAAAGGGAAATGTTGACTGGTTCGGGGAGCTAGCTGCGAAAGGATGGGGAATGGTTTGACCGCGACCACAATGAGAGCGCTAGGGAAAGTGCCGAGGAAATCTATACCGATTTTTGTTGGTCCAGTTTATAAATTTAAGAGCTTTTCTCACACCGCTCAGCACCATATTCCTCACACCCTTCTCAGACAGTCTCAACTCAGGTTTCTGTATGAATGGTTTTATTCTCCAAACCTGTGTTTCTTTTTTAAGTCCTCCCGATGATCCCCCTGCTTCCTGTGGGCAGTGTTGCTGATATCCTGGGTGCTCCCGATTTCTTTTTGACACAAAATAGAGAAGTTGTTTTTTAGGAGTTGTATGTAAAAAGCCAAGTAAAACCTTTTTTATGGAAGATAGGGTAAACATGCTGCTCTTGGTAAAAGTTCCTTTAAGCCATTTCATCTAAATATAACTTCTGTTCCATTTTTTTCTAAATATAACTGAGGGTTTAATGAGGGCTTTCCACATGGAACCAGCTTTTTTGCGTTGTTGAAATTGTGGCACTTGGATTGCTGGGGTGACAATCCTGTAGAGGGACTCAAACTTTGTCCGCCTTTTCGTTGGAAAAGGATGGGAATATCTGCTTGCTCTGTTATAATTTTAGGAAGTTATAGATTGTTCTCATTCTTCATTGATCTCACGTCTATGGATTCTTGAAGAGAAAAGAGGCTAGCATACACACACACACACACACACACACACACACATGCACACGTGCACACACAAAATCTAACCTTTAATAGAGTATTTCAGCTTTTAGAGTGATGTACATTAACAAAAAATTTTACGATATAAAAAAGAACCTATGCTGGGACCGGTTTGGCTCAGTGGATAGAGCGTCGGCTTGGGGACTGAAAGGTCCTAGGTTCGATTCCAGTCAAGGGCATGTACCTTGGTTGCGGGCATATCCCCAGTGGGGGGTGTGCAAGAGGCAGCTGATCGATGACTCTCTCTCATCGATGTTTCTAACTATCTCTCTTCCTTTCTCTCTGTACAAAATCAATAAAATAAAATAAAAAATAAAAAAAGAACCTAAATACTTAACCCACTAGAATTATTTAAATTATTTTTATGCCACAAATATTTTTGTTACCTTTGCATTATACAGTAGATCAGAAAATCGATAATGCATAGAACCTGCTTATATTCCAATTTAGTGCCAACTTTTACTTGCTAAACTGGGGAACTTTAGATTGGCATCTTTAAGAGTAAGTCTGAGTTCTCTATGTCATCTGATGTTTATGGAATGGACCCATCGTGGGCAATGGTCAAGGGACTGTGAAGGATGGGATGAATTAGATCCAACTTTGCTCACTAGGATTTAAAAACTGTTTTAGGGGAGAAGTTATGTTAGCCTGGCCGGAGTGGCTCAGTTGGTTGAGCATCATCCTGAACACCAATAGGTTAGGTTGCTGGTTTGATTCCTGGTCAGGGCACAGGATGGGTTTTGGATTTGATCCCCAATTGGGGAGCATATGGAAGGCAACTATTCATTCTTATTCTCTCTCTCTCTCTCTTTCCTTGGGTGTGGATTTAAAAAAAAAAAAGTAATGTTAGCACAAACTACTATAAGTTTATGTTAGGAGCTCATAAAGTCCAGAGAAGAATTTTGAGAGTAGAAAGATTGTTTGGGGAGGCAGGTAGGGAAGTTGTTACTGATTTTTATTGATTTTTTTAGAGGGAGAGGGTAAGAGAAGGGGAGAGAAATAGAGAGAGAAACATTTATGTGAGAGTAAATCATGGATCAGCTGCCTCCTGCACAACCCCTTTGATTGAGACTGCAATCCAGGTATGTGCTCTGACCCAGAATTGAACCAGCAACCTTTCAATGCACAGCATGATGCCCAACCAACTGAGCCACACTGGCCAGGACAAGGAAGTTATATTACATTAGTACCCAAAACTCAGTCATTTTTTAAAAAAATTTTATTGTTGAAAGTATTACATAAATCCTCCTTTTCTCCCCATTAACCTCTCCCAGCCCACCTCTGTCCCCCTCAGTCATTCTTTAGTTCAGAGCAATTCTTGTTGATTGTGTAGCCTCTAAAACTAATCATATATATATATATATATATATATATATATATATATATAATATATAAAAGGCTAATGTGCAAAGTGTCCCCTCGGGAGTTCCACCAGGAGACCGGGAGTTAGATTGCTTGCTATGATGTGCGCTGACTACCAGGGGGTGGGGCGGAACATGGTTGGTGACCAGCAGTGGGGGAAGGGAGAGGGGCTGAGGGAGCCAGGGAAGGAGGCGGCGGGGAGGAGGGGAACCTGATCTGCCCTGATCAGTCCTGCTGTGGGGCCATCTCTGGGTAGGGAACACAAGCCTAAGGACCCTCCCCGTGCATGACTTTCGTGCACTGGGCCTCTAGTATACAATAATATTCAATATCAACTGTAATAGAAAAAATTTAAAAAAGTATTTAAAAAGCAATTCTTGTTCATGATAAATGTAAATAGTACAGAGGGGTTTAGAGTGGACAGTGGAAGTCCTCCTTCCCCTCATTTTGAGGATGAAGCCAGCACCGGGAGAGCAGAGGCGTGGAGGAAGGGGAAAGTTCAGGGGAGTTCGGGATAATGCAAGTTATTCTGTTTACCTGGAAGGTAAGGGGCCAGACTTTGAATGCCAGTGAAGGAATTTGCTCTTCTTCAAGAGGCAGCAGAGAATCCTGGAAAGGGATGCTGGGAAGTGACGTGACTCATACATGTGCTTAGAGCAGTAATTGTGATTGGAGGGAGAGGGCCTGGGAGGAGCCAGAATAGTCCGAAGACTCACAGGGCTCCAAGGATAAGATGAAAAGGGCTTAAGGATATCCCAGTGGAAAGGATAGGGAGACTGGGGTGGTCGGTTGAATTAGTACAGGGAGAGATGACACTATAGGCAGCAAGTAGCTGATGTCACAGTGAGCTCCTGGGGTCTGAGCCTGGTGACTTGGGGGAATGACTGCCTGGCCTGCCATCTGCCTACTCACCTGGACTGACTCTTGACTATTTGTAAGAAGCTCTCCCTTGGCCCTAACCGGTTTGGCTCAGTGGATAGAGCATCAGCTGCGGACTGAAGGGCCCCAGTTCAGTTCTGGTCAAGGGCATGGACCTTGGTTGTGGGCATATCCCCGGTAGGGGGTGTGTAGGAGGCAACTGATCAATGTTTCTCCCTTGGAGAAACCGCTAGCTTTCATTGGAGACGCATTGGGTTTGAGCGGACATTGAGGGAATAGTTAACTGCAGCAACTGGGCGATGCAGGGGAGCAAGAGAAGGGAGAGGATGCTCAGATGGGGGAAGAAGCCACTGACGGAGAACGGGAAGGAGCACTTGCTAAGGAAGGAGGGGAGCTTAGCACTGTGGCTCCATGGGAGGAGGCTGGAGGGAAAGGGGAGAGGAGGGGTGTTCTCAGTGACAAATGCTACAGAGGGACAAGAACATGGAGGAGTCAAGAGGGGCTTTGGGGATCCTCTAATTAGGAAGTTAGTGGTGCTCACAGAGAGAAGAGTTCCAGGCAAATGCAGTGATGATGAAAAGGGAGGCAGAGACACTAGCTTAGGGGCTTCCCCGTCGGGTGCCAGGGGCTGTGCACTGGACCAGTCCCAGGTGTGGCCCATCCCTCACTTCTCTGCCAGAATCCCCGGGCAGACTCCCGCAGCGGCGAGCAGCCTGCCCTCTCTAACCCTGTGCACCTTACACATTTCAGTTTCTGTCCTACCTAGAAGATGCTGGAAAATCAGACACCAGACAACCATTGAAGAAGAATGGGTGTGGCGTGAAGGGGGGGTAAGGGGAGCCGCAGGCTGTGGAAAGTATATTTAGGATGCTGGAGTGGGGGCTTGTTGGCAGGGGCAGTAGGGTAGCATGGACGATGAATGGAGGGAAAGGTAGGAAGGAGAGATGAGACTGGGAACTTAGGGGAGAACGTGAAACTGTCTTCCTTCGTAGATGGAGGATGCTTAAGAGCAGGCGTTCCGATTTTGCAGGCCAGCCCAGGGGCTGAGGGTGTAGAAAAAGGCAGAGGTAGAGTTGGCAGAAATTGAGGGGGGAGGGCATGGGATGGCTAGGTGGCTTTGAGAGTCTCAGGAAAACCCAAGGGCAAGGTGTCTGGGGCGGGGTTCTTGGAATTTTGTTTGCCGTGAATAGGGAGACTACAGGCCCTTTCTCTACCCCCATTCTAAATCTGAGAACGTGGGGAAGCTCTGAGCTCCATGTTAAAGAATGAAACACTTATGCGTTGGTTGAAAGATATGACATAACTGGGAAAATTTTCCTCTTTTTTATTGCCTGGAGCTGACTGATTTTGAAGGGGGATGGAGATGGGAATCAAAATACAACTCATTGGCAATCGGGGGCAGCGACTGCGCTGTGGTCAGTAATTGGTGGCGGGAGGAAGGACGGACTGCTTAAAAGCATGTAGAAGACTGCCCTAAATGGACTAATTATTTTTGGAGGAGGCATTTGTATTATCTTCTCTCAAGCTGGATTGGATTTAGTGAAATAAAGGCAGTTTCCCAAACCGTGGCATTGGGAAATGAAGGGCGCACAGGGGAGCGAGGGACGTGCCCTCCCCTGTGTGTGTGGCTGCTCCCAGCGTCAGAGGTGCTCTGGCTTACCTCGGTGGACAGATACCTTTAAGTTTCTAAAATAAATTTCAGAATTTTAAATCTTCCCTTTTCATTCATTACAAGTACGAAGCCCACAGATTTTCATGGGAAAATGAACATTAAGTTTAGAAATACACTTCCAAGTTTGAAAAGTATAAAAATGTTTTCCACCCTGTTTAGTTGGTTAGAGCATCGTCCAGATATGCCAACGTTGTGGGTTCGATCCCGGTCAGGGTACGTAAACAAACAACCAGTGAGTGCTGGATGGGTGGAACAACAAACCCTCCCTCCCTCCCTCCTTCCCTCCCTCCCTCCGTCCCCCTCTCTTGCTCCCCCTTTCTCCCCTATCCCTCTTTCCCTCTCTAGCCCTGTCCTTCTTTCTCTACAATCAGTAAATTTTTTTTAAAAAGCAACCTGAACCTGACTTAAATATTTCCCTAAACATGACCTTTTCAAGAGTTTTTGTGGAAGTGATGAGGGTGGATGATAATTCTAGTTACCTGGAGTCCTCAGAACGGAATGTACTCATACTCCAAGCTGTTACAGCATTTTAAAAATCTTTTTTTATTTAAGAGGAGAAACAAGGTCCCACCTGCTCACCCTAATTATAGAAAGTAAACAAAGTATAAACAAAAAAAAAATCCACAAAACAAGAAATGACAAATGACTACCCAGTATGTTTAACCTGCCATGTAATAAAAAGTGCTAATAAAATCAAATCGCTTTTCGGCCCACTAAATTAGCAAACACTTCGTCTTCATCGGACTCATAAATGCTGGCAAATGTCTGGTACCGTGGGTGCTCTCATTGCTGTTCTTGAAGAGCGTTCATAACCCCGTCCGTGTGGAAAGCGCTTGGCAGTGGCCCCTGAAACCTGCATATTTTTCGTGGCCTCTGACCCGCTGGGAAGTGGGGGCTTGTTATTCCCATTTCACTGCTGTGCAGACGGGCTTGCCGAGGTCTAGTGTCTTGTTCAAGGTCATGTTAACTGGTAAAGTGACTGTGCAGAGGTTTGAACTTGGCTGCGAGTCCAAAGTCTAAGTCTTCCCGCTTCACCCTGTGACTTGCACAGGGCCTGATAGGACTGGCTCCTCCTCCTCTGGGGCAGCGACCTTTGTTTCCCACTCTGAAGCCCTGGGGGGAGTTACCGGTTGCGGGGGGAGGGAGGGCAGATTTGTTCCAACTTTGCAGAGTGGACCTGGGAACGTGCCTTCCCAAACAAACAGTTGGATAAGCCAGTGCATGGCTGTGGCTCCCGATGTCGCTCCAGCGCTGAGCTCCGAGGGGTGCAGTGACTTCAGCGGGTGGCCCCGCACCCCCTCTTTCAGAGGGATCAGTGGTCATCTCCAGCGTGTGAACTGTTTGGAACCTGGGGCCTGTTTTTCCTTGTTGCAGCCCATGAGGGTTAGAAGTACACACGCGTGTGTCTTTGGTGTGTGTGTGGGGGGAGGCGGGAGGAGGCCGTTGGCTCTCGGCCTCTGTAGTTTGGACAACAACGTTGTTTGGTTAACATACCAAGTTCTGGTGAACCAAGTGTGCAAACATCATTTCCTCATCGCTCACTTTATAAAACGTTCTGTAAATGGGTTGCTCTTTTAAAGTTCTCTAAGTTAAAAATGAGCCCCATCTATAACTACTCCAGTAAACGGACTGTTAAAGAAATAAATAAGCATTTACACAGAGAATTCTTTTGGACATGGCAGAGTCCCCCCCCCCCCCCCCCCTCTTCTGTGTGTGTGTGTGTGTGTGTGTGTGTGTGTGTGTGTGTGTGGTGTGTGTGTGTGGAATGGTTTGAAATTAGGAAAGGAATCAGGAAACTCAGTGCTTTTTTCCTTCACTTCAGAAGTTATCTTCCAGGTGGCCTCTTTCTGAAGCAGCAGTGTGGAAGAAACATCAGTAGGAGGGCTTCTGAGCATGGTTGAGGGGAGGCACGAGGGGGGGGGCTAGCTAAGCCCCCCTGGGGAATGTGGGAATTGCAAGGCACTGCATCTTCGGGAGAGAGATGTCTTATTCCCCAGTAAGTGAATGGGGCCGTTATTTGTTCAAATGTCGACAAACAGCGTTTGGGGAAACAGAAAGGTGTACATAGGAGAGAGAGCAACTGTGATTAAGCAGTGGATGGATCTGCCGATAATGAAGAAAAACAGAAGAAGGAAGAATGAGTGGTATGAAAAGCTGATCGAGTCCAGATTCGTTGGCAGCGGAGGTTTCGGATGTTTGGAACGACACTCTCCTCCGTAAAGACCGCATCAGTCACGAATATCAGTTGGGTTTGATAGCACGTGCCTTCTGGGGTTGGGGGGGGATGGACCGCCCTGAGATTCTTCTGCCAGCGCCCAGCACGGGTGCCCTGTCGCCCGCCCAGCTGGAAGGGGGACCACCCAGCCCACCCCCCTGGCGAGGAGCACAAACTTGCCTCGGATCGGACAGCTGTGAATGATGGGAACATTACCCTCTTTACCAGGGGAGACCCACAGCAGGCCCGCCCGGCCAAAAGGCAGTGCCACGGAAAAACTGCGCCTCAGAATACTTCTTTAGGAAACTGCGACGTATGACCCAGGAGAAGCGATTCGCAGACATTTGTTGAATGTCGGCGGCATGAATATTTAAACATCAGTGTTTTTAAAAACAGCCCTGCAGGCACTGCTCACACCTTCTCCCACATTCAGCTCGTGCATGCACATCTGATATTATAATCCGTTTTATCCACGAGGAGGCTGAGGCTGGGAGAGTGGGCGGGGGACCTGGAGTCACCTCTCCAGAAGGTGGGAGAGCCATTATTCCAGCCACAATGCGGCAGTTTCCCTGCTACTGGAAGCTGACAGCCAGATTAATGTGAAAATGCCATTCGGGGCAAGATACAAAGAAGTGGTTTGCACAAGTACAGGAGGAGATGAAGATTGAGTAGCGCCTCTGTATTCATTTTTTTTTTTTCCGGTGGCGTGTCCAACCCTTTGACTTAGGAGGCACTTTTGAACCGCTGCTTCTGCCTGGGGTGGCGTCAGACCCTTTCATGGCCGTTCTCTCTTCCATTCCAGAGATGGCGATCGTAGCAGTCTTCATCTTTTGTGGCTTCTCTGTGCTCTGCGATTCCTCCCCCCCCCCCCCTTCAGTATCCCTTGTGTTTTCCTGACATCTTGAGGTGGTAAACTTGGTTCCTTAGGTACCATGATATCTAATACTATTGGGTGCGGCCTGCTAACTAGGGCTATTGCCTACTTCCTACTCCTGACCAGTCCTGCTTTCCTGTACATGCATGAATGTTATTTCATGTGTCAGCTGGAGGCCCAGTGCATGAATTTGTGCACAGGTGGGGTCTGGCTGGCCTGCACCAATGGGGGTGTCAGGGGGGAGGGGATGCAAGAGGTTGGCCAGCTGGCCCCAACCCCAATCGGGGCGGGAGGGGGTGGGTTGCTAGATGGCCCGGCTGGCCAGGGGGAGGGGCCGAGGGAGGTTGGCTAGCCAGCTCCACCCTATCCAGCTGGGGCTGGCTGTGGGGAGGAGCCAACCCCCAATTGGGCTGGCAGAGTATGTCACAGCAACCTGTCGATCTGGCCGCTTGACTATGTATATGTATATGTATATGTATATGTATATGTATATGTATATGTATTGGATATAGTAGATGGTTGTTAATTACATTACCTATTTAAACTTTTCTAGGTTGGATGCCTAGAGGAGCGGTATAGGTACTTTACAACATAAGCTTTTCTGTTATAAAATGCTTGTCAGGGCCCTAGCTGGCTCAATGGATAGAGTGTCGGCCTGCAGACTGAAGGGTCCTGGGTTTGATTCTGGTCAAGGGTACGTGCCTGGGTTGCGGGTTTGATCCCCAGTAGGGAGACGTGCAGGAGGCAGCTACTCAATGATTCTCTCTCATCGTCAGTGTTTATCTCCCTCTCCCTTCCTCTCGGAAATCAATAAAAATACATTTAAAAAATAATACAATGTTTGTTAGGGAGAAACACTGTTGCCGAAGCTTTGGAGTGAAAAATAAATCGTCTTCACAAGGGTGTTCCCGGTCCTCTCAGGAGCGGCAATGCAGGAAGGGGCTGTGGTGGCGGGAGTGTGGAGTTGGAGGCCCTTTAACCTTTTGTCTGCCGTAAGTGTCCATAGACACATTTAAATTCAAAATACCGTGCTGTGTGGGGATGGTGGCATTAACTGGGTACTAAGCCGTTGCACTGAGGGAGAGCTGAGGAACGTGGGGGAGAGAAGGCCACGGCCTTCGGACGGAGGAGCTGGAGGAGCGTGCTCCTGACAGACCAGCCCTTTCTCCTGGGCTGCCAGTGTGTCTCAGGCCTGGGGCTTGGCCACCATCGGCCAGGCCTTGAATCCCAGCCCAGCGTCGGTCTGGCTCTATGCCTCTGTGCCCCAGGGCTCTCTTCCGCAAAATGGGAATAATATTAGTGTTTGAGGGTCATTGAACTAACATTTTGGCTAAATGGACTGTGTTTTAAAACCAGGATTTGTCCAAGGCTAAAAACTAAGTATCAACATCATAGAACGAATTTCTGGGATATAAAAAGCAATAATAGGCCTGGCTGGGTGTCTCTGTGGAGCATTCTCCCGGACACCAAAGGGTGGTGGGTTTGATTCCCGGTTGGGGCAAGTATGGGAGGCAATTGATCAACGTTTCTCTCTCACTTTGGTGCCTCTCTCTGTTTCTGCCCCATTCCTCTCTCTCAAAAAAAAAACAACAATAAAAAAAAAAACATAAAAAAAAACATCAATACAAACATATCCTTGGATGAGGATTAAAACATAAAAAAGAAGTAATAAATATCATAAAAATAATATATAGTATTATAACTTTATGAAGATGTCTGGTGGCCAAAAAATTTAAACCAATATTTTAATAAATGGGTTTATCTTGCAGTGTTTAAAAATATTTTTATAGGAAATGATTGAATGGTATAGTCAGGGGAAACCAGAAACGCTGAAATGAAAGTAATTAGTACATCAACTTCAGAACTTAGTTCAGGTTTTCAATTTACATGGTTATCAGTTCCCTTTTCAAAGTGTTAACATGTCACTCTAACAGAATTGCCAGTTTGTGTGAGTTCTTAATCAAGTGACTATCAACAGGATGATATACACATACAATTAATTAATATATGTGGAATTTATGTGCATTTGATCCTTGAACAAATCTGTGTATAAATGGAGCTGCAAAGTTCCAACCATGTTGTTTAACGGTCAGCTGTATATATACAGGGTGGGGCATGAGTAGGTTTACAGTTGTTCGTACGTAAAACAGTACTATCATTTTTATATAACAAAGAGGTAATATGCAAATTGACCACCACTCCAACACAAGATGGCCATCCCCATGTGGACACCAGATGGCCACCACAAGATGGCCAGCAGGGGAGAGTAGTTATAGGTGATCAGGCCAGCAGCTTGGGGGGAACTAGGCCTGCAAGGAAGGGCATTTGGGGGGAACCAGGCCAGAAAGGGAGAGCAGTTGGGGGTGACCAGGCCTGCAGGGGAGGGCAGTTGGGGGCAACCAGGCCTGTAGAAGAGGACAGTTATGGGCAACCAGGCTGGCAGGGAAGGGCAGTTAGGGACAATTGGGATGGCAGGGGAGCAGTTAGGCATTGATCAGGCTGGCAGGGGAGTGGTTAGGGGGTGATCAGGCTGGCAGGCAGAAGCAGTTAGAAGCAGGCAGGCGAGTGGTTGAGAGCCAGCAGTCCTGGATTGTGAGAGGGATCTGTGACTGCCTGTTTAGGCCTGATCCCACCGGGCAGTCAGATATTCCGTGAGGAGTCCCAGATTGAAGAGGGTGCAGGCTGGGCTGAGGGACACCCCCTCCCCATGCACCAATTTTATGCACTGGCCTCTAGTCTATAATAATAAAAGTGAAATATGGTAATTAGGCCAAATGTCCTTCTGGGCGACCTTCTGGACGAAGCTGGGGCTGCAGGGGCTGAGGTGGTCACCGCGGTGTGCGGTGGGTGGGGGCTAAGGCAGAGGCAGCCGTGGTGTTGGGGGCTGAGCCCCTTGCACAAATTTTATGCATCGGGCCTCTAGTAATTAATAAATAATAATATAAGAATAAACTGTTTCACATACTCATAACTGTAAACCTACTTCTGCTCTACCCTGTATATGTATACATTAATTTAACTTTTTATTTTGGCGTAATTTCAGATGCAGAAAAAGATGTGAAATATAGTATGAAGAATCCCATGTAATTTTCTCTAGATTTTCCAAAATGTTAACATTGACTACATTTCCTTTAATTTTCTCTCTTTCTGTCACTTTTGAGAATAAGTTGCAGACACAATGCCCCTTTGCTCCTTGATTACTTCATGTGTCTGTTCTTTTTGGTTTTTTTTTGTTATTTTTTATTTTATATTTTTATTTCTTGAACTTATTTTGGGGTTTCTTTGGTTAATAAAGGTATACAATTCTGTAATACGTCTGGATATATTGTGCTCACCACCCCAAGTCCCGTCTCCTTCCATGACCTCTTATTCCCCCTTGACCCTCTTCTACCCCCTCCTACCCCCCATGTGTATGTTCTAGAACCAAGGATATTTACCACAATATAGTTACCACAATCAGGAAATGAACACAGAGGTGGCCCTATTGTTTTATCTACAGATCTTACTCAGATTTTGGCAGCTGTCTTTCTAATGTCTTGTAGCAAAAGTATGGTCTGCAGATAGATCCAGGATGCGTCGAGGTCACATGTCACATTGTTGTCTAGAACAGTTTTCAGTCCGAGTGTGTCTCTTGTGTTCTTGACCTTTGAAGATTACAAACTTTTTACTTTGTAGAGAACCTTGACTTTTGCTTTTTTCAGAGGTGTCTTCCTAATGAGGTTAGGTGTTTATTTAGGGCAAGAACCCTGCGTAGTGGATGTGTCATTGACATGGATTCTCAGTGCTTCTCTGGAGGAGCCATCCGTTACCCCAGGACAGGCAGGGATCACTGGTTAAAGTGATACTGCCAGGTTTCTGCAAGAAAGTGACTATTTTTCCTCCTTTAATTTAATGAGTATCTTGTGGCGAGGTGCTTTGTGACTGTAGGAATATTCCATTTTCCACCAAACTTTCATCCATTGGTGTTTCTTGCCAGAAACAATTACTCCTGAGGTAGTGGCCACATTGATGAGCACATTTTTAAAGTTTGACATTGTGGTTCAGAAAGTTACTTCGCAGCTGTGTAAGTTGCTAGTTGTTTCTGTGACACTCTATAATATACTTGTGAATATTAAATAGATGAAGGAGCAAGATATTTTTGGCCCCTCATTTTTTTTAATAAACTTTATAAAAGCTTATTTTCATAGTTTTTTATTATCTGTATTATGTCTGGATCAAAGACAATTTATCACAGAATTATGGTACATTCTCTTAAAATCTTGTGAAATATTGAGGTAGCAAGCTGACATTCTGCTCTGCATTCTAAATAGGATGTAAAGACCTTCTTAATTAGGTTTTTAGTTTTTTATCTGATGCCTCCCGTGCAGTTTCTCACAGTCTGGGTTTTGTCAAATGCAACCCTATGATGTCTTTTAACATGTTCTTCTATCCCCCTGTAGTTCTTGAAAAGTGTTAGCAGATTTAGATTTTTGATCAAGCTTCAGGGTTCTCCATTTCTCTTGCCTTTTAAATTTATTTTTGCAAGACTCTTTCATCGATGTCATTCTTACATCGGGAGACACTTAATGACTGGTTGTCTCTGTGACATGAGCAGCCACTGATCATCACCACCCACATCCATTACTTCATTATCGATTTCAAAAACGGTAAAGGTCTGTTTTTATCATTCCTTCTTCATCTGTCGGCTTTTTTAAAAAAGAGAAAGTGCTATTAATTGCCTTTAATCAGGTCAGCAAACTAAGATCCATAGGTGAAATCCAACTCACTACTTATTTTTGTAAATAAAGTTTTATTACAACACGGTCATGTGCACTCATTTGCATATTGCCTATGGCTGCTTTTGCACGACAAGGGCTAAGGTGAGTAGTTGTGATGAGGCCATACATGGCCTATAGAGTTGAAAAAAGATCTAGCACTTTGTAGAAAAGGTTTTCTAACCTCCACTCTGGATCACATGGAAAAGGCAGTCTGCGCTTTTTTTTTTTTTTTTTTTAATATATTTTATTGATTTTTAAAAAAATATATATTTTATTGATATTTCACAGAGAGGAAGGAAGAGAGAGAGAGAGCTAGAAATGTCGATGAGAGAGAAACATCGACCAGCTGCCTCTTGCACACCCCCTACCGGGGATGTGCCCACAACCAATGGACATGCCCTTGACCGGAATCGAACCCAGGACCCCTCAGTCCGCAGACTGATGCTCTACCCCTGAGCCAAACCGGCTTCGGCTATTGATTTCTTTTACAGAGAGGAAGGGAGAGGGATAGAGAAGTGGAAACATCAATGAGAGAGAAACATTGATCAGGTTCCTCCTGCACACCTCCTACTGGGGATGCGTCCACAACTAAAGTACATGCCCTTGACCGGAATCGAACCTGGGACCTTTCAGTCCGCAGGCCCACGCTCTGTCCACTGAGCCAAACCAGTTAGGGCAGTCTTTCCTTTTATTTATTTACCAGTTGTCAGTTGGTTTCCTATTACCCTGTAAAGGTAATCAATGAAGCTATGATATCTAAAAAATATATATATATCATTATAGACTTGTGTATTGAAACCTATTTAATATATTTCAGTCCATTTACAATTATTATCCTCACTGATACTCAGATGGCCCCACCTGTAGGCAGTGGAAGTCCTCATGTCCTGGATGCTTCCCTGCTTCTTGGAATGGCAGGATGTTCCAGGACCTTGTGCATGCCCTGCCCCAGACCTGGAGCCAGCCATTCCTAGAAGGGGCTCTGATTCCTTTTTTAGTGAAATATGTGACTTAAAAACCACAGTCTGAACGCGAGGGGTGCATATACAGCTCCTAAATGCCATGTTTACTGTTAGGAATTCACCAAGCAATGCCACGGCTTTAGAAGTACAGTTGACCCTTGAGCCTGTACAAGTTTGAACTGTGAGGATCCTGTTTTTAAATATATTTTATTGATTTAGTACAGAGAGGAAGGGAGAGAGATAGAGAGTTAGAAACATCGATGACAGAGAGTCATCGATCAGCTGCCTCTTGCACACCCCCTACTGGGGATATGCCTGCAACCAAGGTACATGCTCTTGACCGGAATCGAACCTGGGGCCTTTCAGTCCCCAAGCCGACGCTCTATCCATTGAGCCAAACCGGATTCGGCAGGATCTTGTTTTTATGCGGACCTACAAATAAGTAGGCCTGTGCAGCTCAAACTTGAGTTGTTCAAGAGTTAACTGTAGAATGCAATATGCCTACTGTAATTTCTTTTACTTTTTAGTTATTGATTTTAGACAAAAAGACATTGATTTGTTTATTTATGCATTCATTGGTTGATTCTCGTATGTGTTCTGACTGGGGATTGAATCAGCAAACTTAACCTATTGGGAAGACACTCTAACCAATGGAACTACCTGGCCAGGATGCCTTTTGTAATTTAAAAACATTTCATAAACACTTATTTGCTCTAAAAGTCTATAATGTTCTCATTTTAAATGTAGTCTTAACATTAGCAATATATATAATAATATATCTATATGGCTAATATGCTAAGTATCCGACCATCTGACCGGTTGCTATGATGCTCACTGACCACCAGGGGGCAGACGCTCAATGCAGGAGCTGCCGAGCTGCAGTGACTTGGCAGCAGCGGTTCTCGGGTGCCACATTCTGAAACTAGAGACGAGGGAGCCTGATTCTTTGTAGGGCTACGTGATTTTTACATTCCACACCCTGTACCACAGCAACTTTGCAGAGTGCCCTCTTGCACTCTGGGACCCTTTGGGGGATGTCAGAGAGCCAATTTCAGCCTGATCCCCGCAGGCCAGGCCGAGGGACCCCACCTGCCAGAGTGACCCCACTCATTCCGCAGATGCTCACTCTGCAGACGCTGGGGAGGGACCGAGGGAGGTGACTCCAGAGCATGTCCGGCCCCTCTAGCCCAGTCCCGCCCTCCTGGCCACCTTCTAATGAATTTCCTTTCAATGTGCATGGGTCACTAGTTTATTTAATAATTGTAGCTGTGCATTACAGTTGCTTTCTATATAAAATTAGTATTTTTCATGCTTAAATTTTATTCTTTCAATTAAGAAAATACACACACACACACACACACACACACACACACACACACTTCTGCCAGCATTTGAACGGATAAAGTTCATAAGGAGATTTCCACGGGAGTTACATGTAGAATGCTCCCCTGCTTTTGAAAGGGCATGTTCAGACAGTGACAGCAAATCAAACACAAATATAATGTAATCAACGTGGTTATAATAAGTAAACACGTTGGTCACGTCTGTGATCACATGGTCATCGGTCAGGCAGAAGTAGTTCAGGCCTCTCAAGATTGAAGCTGTAGCTGAGTAACAGATTTCCGTCGAATGCTGCGTCACAGGCAGTATTTTGATATATTCTTAGGACCTGCCTCCTAGTTGCAAAGACTAAATAAGGTTGTACACGTGTATCTAGAACAGTGCCTGGCACACAGGAAGGGCGTTGTTAAGGTTAAGTCCTTATTAGCTTTAGGGGCCCTGGGTTTCAGGATGTCCCTGGCCCCTATCAGGCTCAGTCTCTACACTCCACCGTGCCCTGGGCACGTACTTACAGTCAGTTTTGGGTTTCTGGGTCTCTAGGCTCCATACTCCTGACCCTGGCTGCCATAGTTTCCTTGTGCTTACCCTGGCACAGCGCCTTGCACATAAAATCTGCATGTGTATGAATATTTATTAATACTTATTTACATTCCCTATTTTTTATGCATCGTATGTAATAAACTGCAAAAGCCTGTCTTTCTCTTGGACAGTTTTAGGCTAGCAAGGGAAATCACTGTTCACATCCAGTATCTCTCAGGGTATGTTCTTTCTGATACATTCATCATTGGTGGTTGGTCGTTTTTGTTTTACTTTTTTTGAACCTTTTCTCAATTTATCCCAGCATTGAGGCTTGGGCCTCTGTTTAAAAATAAAGCAGATGCCTATGCTGGAGCTAGACCTTTGAGTCTGGCCCGCTGGCTTGTAGCTAGGGACTTTATTTCTTCTGTGATCCGGGGAGGAATGGACGACATATGTTTTCACAGGCCCGTGCCAAGGAAAATACTTTAGAATTACATTAGCAAATCCAAGGTATTTTGGCTGTTCAGAGGGGACACATGATAGCTTCCCCGTTATAGGAACAAGAGCCTTTGTTCCGTCCAGAAGTTTCCTATAGGCTGTGCGAACAATAGTGCCTCTATCAGCATTTCTCAGAGGAATGACCTGGGGATGCTAATAGGTGGGACATCCCAGGCTCCGTTCCTGCAGGGCTTCTCCAGCCATTGGCATGCTACGGCGCACCGGGAATCTCTCAGAGCCGAGTGTCCTGAGCAGGAGTCCTCGGACTTGATTTGACCAGGGCTTTCCTTGTGTTTGGGATACTGCCCTCCCCCTTGCAGCCCCCTCCCCCTGCGGAAGTCTCACTTCACACTCCCTGCCCTGCAGCTTGGATGCAGTTTCCCCGCTGCCAGTCCTCAGCTCCCCGTCCTCCACGAGCCCCTTTCACTGCTGGGAAATACGTGGCCCCAACAGGCTGTTTCCTCTGGACCCTGGACTCGCCGCAGAAGGCAGGGGGAAGACCTGTTTCGTTCTCGGCTGTATTCTCAGCACTAGGCACATCGGAGGTCCTCTGTAAACATTGGCTGGGTGAAGGAAGGGACCCTAGTACCCTTCATCTCCAGGCAGGGCTCCACAAAACCCATCTCGGGAAACTGCAGATGGGTTTATGGCCAGGGTCGGCAAACTGCGGCTCTTTGGCCCCTTGAGTGTGGCTCTTCCACAAAATACCACGGCCTGGGCGAGTCTATTTTGAAGAAGTGGCGTTAGGAGAAGTTTAAGTTTAAAAACTTTGGCTCTCCAAAGAAATTTCCATCGTTGTGCTGTTGCTATTTGGCTCCGTGGACTAATGGTCTGTGGTACTAGTCTTACACTTGGTACTTTGCTTTCCTTTTTTTTTTTTGCCCCCACCCAATGTGGATAATTAGTATTCTCTAGATCTTCCTAATTCTGCTTCATTTACTCAGCGCATCCAGCTAGCAGGGACCTGGCAGTGTATTTACAGATGAGGCTCCGTGTTTGAAATAACTCGTCACAGTGGCCCACGGTGCATCAGCCAGTGTCAGAGCCTTAATTTCCTGCTACCTGCTACCAGAGGGCCTGCGCAGCCCGTGCTGCGTACATAAGGACTCGGGTGTGACACTGTTGGGGGCAGGGAAATCACATGCCCGTTTGTACGCCAATTAACGCAGGCCCAACAAAAGGCCCGGCGTGGTTTTCAAGCGCAAGCTTGGCTCCTACGTGGTCCCCTCCGTGAAGATTATGATCTTGGGTAAATGAAAAACAAATGTTAAAGAAGTCGTAATGAGGCAGAAAGGGAGTTCAGGATTCTTGTTTTAAAAAGCGCGAGGACAACAGAACCCTCTTGAAAGCAGGCGCTCCTCTCCCCTCCTCCACGTCACTTCTGTGTTCCATGTTGTGATGACTCCTCGTTTTTAATTAAACTAGCAAGGTGGGTGATGCGGGCCTGCGGTCTCACGTCCGTGTGCACGAGCCTTGTTCACCGAGACGCGAGCCCTGCTGAAGCGGGAAACAGAGGTTCAGTCCAGCTAACACGGCTGGCAAAGTGCCCTCTTCTTAAGGAATGACCCCCCGTGGCCCGCTGCCCACAGCGGCTCCCTCCTCCCCGGGCGGGGGTGCCCCAGAGCCCAGCGTGCTCCGTGCTCCCGGCGGGCCTCGGAGCTGTGGGGAGGGAGCGCACAGAACCCCGTTGTGTTCTCCTCCCCCGGGGCTGAGCTCCCCAGCACATTCTTGAGGGAGCCGAGACTCCCGGGCCTGGCAGGTTCAGGCGCTAAAAGGGACTCTGTATGTATAAGCCAAGCTCAGTCTGCAGGCGGCCTGTACGGGCACAGTAGCCGCTTTACAGATGGAAGGAAGCTCAGAAGTGCTGTGTGTGTTTGCAGTCTCGGTGAAGTTTCCATGAGCACAGGGCGAGGGCTCTGTGCACAGGAATGTGGTGCCTCTGTTCTCATTGTGCTCACCTCTTCGCTCTGTCGGAGGACGCCTCATCTTATTCCGCGTGGTATTTTGTTTTTTAAACGAGGGACCCAGAGGTACTATTTTCCCGTGGATTTTAGTTCCAGTTGAGGAAACGGAGGCCCAGGAAGGTGAAGAGAATTCCTGAGGTCACTGACCTAGTGAGAAACATAGCAGGACTGGTGGTACCCACGGTTCTCGTCTCTCTGGACAGGACTTCTTTCCGGGATAATAGTTTTCTTCTCTGAGTGTTTGTCTGTGTCCCAGAGGAGTATTCCATCCATTAACTCATTCCTCAGAATGACGCTGTGCGGGGGCACGTGGTTATTCCTGCCTTAGCCTAAACCAGTGGTCGGCAAACTCTGTGGCTGGAGAGCCACATGTGGCTCTTTGGCCCCTTGAGTGTGGCTCTTCCACAAAATACCACGGCCTGGGCGGGTCTATTTTGAAGAAGTGGCGTTAGAAGAAGTTTAAGTTTTAAAAATTAGGCTCTCAAAAGAAATTTCAGTCGTTGTATTGTTGATACTTGGCTCTGCTGACTAATGAGTTTGCTGACCACTGTTCTAGAGGACAGCAAGGTGCAGGGAGGCCAAAATTTCGGCTGTCCAGGGCGGGGACCGGCTTGCCACTGACGGCTTGTGTGCGCCTGAGGGACGTGGCCTGCTGTACAGGGAAGCTGCTGAACTGGGTGACCCAGAGGTGCCTCTCGGTAGCTGTGCACTGAGGCTCTCCTTTGGAAATGGTCGATAAAGTCTGACCTCTGAGAAACCAGAACTGGGGAGCCCGCCGATTCCAGTCCCCCTGCCCTCAGGTGGGTCCGTGGCACCTGCTGGGGAGGCCTCTGGATGGAGAGCAGGAACCAGGATGCATGGGCCCACAGGAGCGGGGTGGGGCCGGTGAAAGAGACCCCACTGGCTTTCCCGCCGACCCTCCTTTCTCCCTCCTTCCCTGCTCTGGGGAGGTCTTGGGGTTAGGAAAAGGTGAGGGGCGATTAGTGGTAATTGCTCATCATTTGTGCAGACATGGCTTTAAGAGGTACTTCCTGGGATGGAGAGAGGCTGGGGACACTTGTCAGAATGTTGCATGGCGCCGAGACCGGTTTGGCTCAGTGGATAGAGCGTTGGCCTGCGGACTGAAGGGTTCGATTCCGGTCAAGGGCGTGTACCTTGGTTGCGGGCACATCCCCAGTAGGGGGTGTGCAAGAGGCAGCTGATCGATGTTTCTCTCTCATCGATGTTTCTAACTCTCCCTCTCTTCCTCTCTGTAAAAAAATCAATAAAATATATTTAAAAAAAGAAAGAATGTTGCATGGAGGACCCAGAGGGAAGTGAGTATTGCAGGGGGAGGGGGAAAGGGGTAGAGCCTCCTCCTACGTAGTTAGCGTACGCTATTCACAGGGATGAAGCAGCAGCCAGCCCAGAGCCACGGAAGCTAAGCACTGACTGTGTGTGCAGAAGGCAGGGCGGGCAGCAGCCGGGGGAGCTGGTGGGAATCCAGGTGTGGCTCAGGACATCGGCCAGAGCCTCCCCCAGCCCAGGCTCTCTCAGCCTCATCCAGGACTCTGCTCCTGTAGCCAAACCGAGCCACTGGCCCAGGAGCCCACTCCTCTGGCTTCCAGTCCCCTCTGACCAGGGCACTTTTTTAATTTATTCTCTCTAAAGGACATCTTTTCCATTGATTTTTAGAGAGAATGGAAGGGAGGGGGAGAGACAGAGAGAGAAACATTGATGTGAGAGAGACACAGTGATTGGTTGCCTCCCCCACACACGCATGCCAACTGGGGCCGGGGAATGGACCCTGCAACTGTGAAGTGTGTGCCCTTGACCAGGACTCGAACCCAAGACCCTTCAGTCCGCATGCCGACACTCTGTCCACTAAGCCAAACGGGAGAGGGCTCGCTGGGCACTTTGGAACACAGGCAGTGCTCCCGCCTCTGCCTGAGACCCCTCTGTCCATTACGTGACTCTGCGTGCAGCTAAAACCCGTCCTGAGTTTTGAGGTCCCAATGGTCCCTTGGGTTGTCCTAGCACTTTTCAGTTGCATCCTGTTGGGAGGTAGCAGCCTGTTGAGAAATAACGTCTGACCAGATCTTTTGCAGAGAGAGGTTGGAGGGCAGAGAGAATGCCTGCATTGCAAGTCCTGAGCAAAAGACCACTCTAGTTCAGGCTAGATTCGTTTTGGGGGATGAGAAAGTTTCCTGTCCGTTTTGTGGGGAGGGGAATTCTGGGATTTACTGCGGTGGATGTATCTTTCCTCCACGTGTCCTGCGTTAATAAAATGTTATTATGCCTCGCCGTAAGTGGATAATTGAGCAGAATAGCATGCTAATTTATTTCTCGGTGGGGCCCGCGGGAAGGCCTAGCTCTTTGGAAACGGTCCAGAGCCAAAGAGCCGCCGCTCACCTGCAGAAGGGCTTCCTGGCACCGAGTCAGCCTCTCCGACCGTCCTTAGGAGGTGGTTCCCACCCTCACGAAGGTCCCCGTGACTGGCGCACTGGGCCTTTAAATCTGCCCGTGTTTCCATCTCTGGTACAAATTGTCTTCCCTCGGGCAAGTTTCTGTCTGGGAGCTGGCTCCGAGGATGTGAAAGCACAATCGGGCTTTGTGGCGGAGGAGGGCTCTGCGGCCCTGGAAGGTGGGGTTCGGCCTTGTGTAAATAAATAGCAGCAGGCTCCCGCTTCAGGAAGAGGGGATTCCTGGAACGAGAGAGGCTGGCGCTGGAGACAGGAAACTCTTCCTGGCTTTTCTGCAGCCTCTGCAGCTTCTCCCAGCCCCGCTGTCTTTTCGGGTGGCCTACGGGCAGGCCTGCCGGTGTTCCCCTGGCGCTGCCCTGGTCCAGCCACCCGCCCTCTGGCACCTGCCCTGCACCCCTGTTGTCATCCGCACAGACACGCTTTGGCCTGGTGAGGCACACCCTGAGCTTGGCTGGTCTGGTCACTCAGGAAACAGGCAGGCAGAACCCCGTCCCCCCTCCCCGGGCTTTTCCCTGGTCTTTACACATGTTGGGCACCGTCTGCTGCCCAGTAGTGTCCTCTCCACAATGAGCCTGGAGGCTGTGAGGGCAGCTGTAGCTGCCTGTCTTCCGGAAGGCCTGGTGTGGGGTGGAGAGAGAGAGGGGGGACCCTTCCTACGCTTCCCACCTCTGCCTGCCCCGGGCCGGTGTGGGTGCAGGCTCTCTGACATCAGACGTGGGAGGAGCCCTTCGGAAACTAAAGACCATATTCAGGCCTTCTTGGCCCAGGGCCCGCGGGAACCTTGAAGAGGGGGTACGGAGGGAGAAGTGGACACCTGGCTCTTCAAGGCTCCCTCCCAGCAGGCCTGGTCCTGAACCAGAGACCCCGCTGGTTGCACTGTGAGGCAGCCGCCTCCTGCCACGCCCGCCAGCTTCCCTGTGCCTCTCACCGTCCTGCTTTGGCTCACACTCTCCACCCGCTGCTTCGGGGCCCGGCTTCCTCGAGGCACCTGTTACCCTGGCTCCTCCTCCCCGGCTGAGGGACGGGCACTGGCCTCTGGGTCCGAGGAGAGCTCTGCAGGGTGAGCCCAGGAGGGGCCTGGGGATGCTGTCACCTTGTCACAGGGACCCACCTCCCATCTCCAGCCAGCGCTTCTCTCCTTCTACCTATAGACTTGTTGATTCTTGTTTCTTTTAAACCTAAAAATTAAGATACAGGAAATTCGACTCCTTTTGGTGCACAGTTTTATGAGTTTTAACATATAGATCTGGCCCTAACTGGTTGGGCTCAGTGGGTAGAGCATTGGCCTCCGACCCAAGGGTCCCAGGTTTGATTCCGGTCAGGGGCATGTACCTTGGTTGCAGGCACATCCCCAGTAGGGGGTGTGCAGGAGGCAGCTGATCGATGTTTCTCTCTGATGGATGTTTCTCTCTATCCCTCTCCATTCCTCTCTGTAAAAAAAATCAAAATATATTTTAAAAAACACACATATAGATCTGTATCACCACCACCACCACCACCACCACCACCACCACCACCATCACCACCATCACTGTGCCAAGTCCCTAAAATTCCTGCCCTCCCTATGGTCCTGCCTTCCTCCCACCTCGTTTCCCCTGGCAACACGGCTCTGTTCTCCAGCTCGCTCCAAGGATTTGTCGGCTACATTGTGTGCATCTTCCCAGAAATGTTTATTGGTACCTATTAGCTTTCAGATAAAAGCATGAAAATCAAGCCTTCTTCTGACAGCCTCATACCTCCCTTGGCCCCTCATTCTAACTGTGCTGAGCTCTGACCCCTCACCCTCTCCAGGACAGGCCGGTCAGCCTTCACTGACCCCACACGCTCCCTCTCCACCTTCTCAGCTGTGCCTCCAGTTCAGTCTTTAATTTCTTCCCTCCCTGTCTTTTTTTTTTTTTTTTTTTTTTTTAAATATTTTATTGATTTTATACAGAGAGGAAGAGAGAGAGAGATAGTCAGAAACATCGATGAGAGAGAATCATCTATCAGCTGCCTCTTGCACACCCCCTACTGGGGATGTGCCCGCAACCAAGGTACATGCCCTTGACCGGAATCGAACCCAGGACCTTTCAGTCCCCAAACCGACGCTCTATCCACTGAGCCAAACCGGTTTCGGCCCCTCCCTGTCTTTCTGCTCATAGCAGAAGTGTTTCTCTTAGCCCCGTGCTTCGAAATTATGCATATAGGAAGACGCAGATAAATTCTGAGTTTCAGGGAATGCTGTCTCTAATAACTCTAAGCTGGAGATTGCCCAAGGGAGGTAGATGAGTTGGAAAAAAGTGCACAGGAAACTCTTGACAATGGATCTGAACCCATCTTTTAAAGTCTTGGTACATCTTAAAAAAAAAAAAAAAAGTCAAGAGGCTTAATTTTGTCCCAATAGATCATTTGCAAACCTCAGTGAGAACCCCACAAATCATTCCCGTTTAATTGGAGAGAGACAAGGGGTGGTTGTCCAGTCTGATGGGGCTCCCCGTGCTGGGGTGGGAGAATTAGGTCCACAGATGTGGGATCCATCAGCCCACGGACATGAATGCCCCTGCTGTGGGGCATGTGTCCGCCTAGCTCAGGATTTACCATTCACCTCGCCCTCGGGTTAAAAACCCATTTCCCCTGCCCACCTGCTCCGGAGTGCTGTGACAGCGTGGACTCAGGAGAGAGGTTTTCCTCATTTCATAGAGTGTTGGCTGGAGTCTCCACAATAGGTTTCAGTTGCCCCGTTTTTCTGGTAAGTTTCCAGGTTCTCTGGTGGTTAGGAGGCAGGAATGAATACAGGATAGTTTTTAGGGTAAATACAGCCTATAAAATGTGATTTGGGTGCTTGGTTTCCGTGCTAGAGCTTAAAGTGATCGGTCTATGTGTGAGGAGAACAGAAGACAGTCAGTCTGATGGCTGTAGTTTTCTTTTAAAAAAAAATATATATTTCATTGATTTTTTTACAGAGAGGAAGGGAGAGGGATAGAGAGTTTGAAACATTGATGAGAGAGAAACGTCAATCAGCTGCCTCCTGCACACCCCTACTGGGGGTGTGCCGGCAACCAAGGTACATGCCCTTAACTGGAATTGAACCTGGGACCCTTGAGTCTGCAGGCCAGCGCTCTATCCACTGAGCCAAACCGGCCAGAGCAGCTGTAGTTTTCTTGAAGGTGCGAAGCTGGGTCCTGTGCTGGGAGAGGAGGGAGGAGCGCCGGGGGGTGGGGGAGAGGGTGGGGAGCAGTGCTGGTTCTCTCTTCCTTGGGCCCAGTGCTTGCCCTCCTGCCCTGGGGAGCCGGGGCTGACTAAGAGGAAGGGATGAGGTCCCAGGCTGTGTGCAGAGGATGGCGACAGCCCCGTGGCTGCCGTCTTTGGTCTGGGAGCCAGGTTAACGGTCTGGGAGCCACGCAGACGGGAATGGAGCTCCTATTTGTACCCTTGCCCGTGGCCAGTCCCTGTGGAAGGGTGAGGACGTTCGCCACGGGGGCTGAGGGTCTGTGGTGGGGCCTGCGCTCTCAGGTGGCCCCGTGGCCAGGGTCTGGGTCCCAGGACCCTGGCACCAAACTCAGAGCAGGGAGGGGGTTGGGCCTGGCTGGGTCCTCACAGGGAGGAAGAACTCAGGCTCCCGGTGGTCTTCCTCGCTGGGTGGGAGCCCGGTGAGCAGCCCCACAGGGGAGGCGGGGGCTGAGGGCCTGATCAGGCGGCCCTGCAAGGCCAGCCAGTGGTGGGCCACAGACCTGGCACTCTGCCCTCAGAAACAGGTGTGGAGATAAAAACCGGAGGTGCCCCAAAGCTTAAGAACTATCCATCATAACACCCTGGATCGCGATTCTCTGTGGTGTTTCTTTGTTTTGTGTTTTAGTACACATGCCTGACCCTTGTGCCCAGAATCTCTAGATTGTGGGGCCCAGAGCATGTATTTATGGAAATGGCCTTTTAGAGGTTGATGCATAGCCCTGGCCAGTGTTGCTCTGTGTTATAGAGTGTCAGCCTGACCATGAAAGGGTCTCGGGATCGATTCCAGGTCAAGGGCATATTAGCTGGCTTTGCAGGTTCTATCTCTTTCCCCCTTTCCCCTCCTCCCCCCTTCCCACACGTACCCAACCAATCAATGTGTCTCACTCACATCTATCTTTTTTCTCTCCCTCTCTCCCTCCTTCCCTTCAACTCTCTTGAAAAATCATTGGAGAAATATTCCAATAGGTGAGAGTTAACAACAACAAAAAGTGGGTGCATAGCTAGGGTTTAGAGTCCCCACCCCCCACCCTGCCCCAGCAGCAGCAGTGGGGTCTGAGGCTGCTCTGCAGATGGGGGCAGAAGCAGAGGGGCAGAGAACAACGTGGGGCACACGGCCTTACCCACACCAGCTCATCCTTGTTAAATACTGGGTTCACAGAGCAGTGGTTCCCGTGTTCCTTGGGTCTCTGTGGCCGTATCATCTCCATTTCTAGTTGAACAGAATCATTTCGGTCCATCAGGGATTCACCCTTCTCATACACCTGTCCTCATGGAAGACCTTCTTATTTCTCCTTTAAGATCACCTCCGGGGTCACCTCCTGTTGCCCTGTGGGATGGCGGCATGACTCCCTGCTCCTCTGTGCACCTCCATTGTGGTCCTTCCCACCTTAACAGCCGTCAGCTGTGAGCTTCTGGAGGTCTAGTTATTGGTTTCTGGTTCATCTTTGAGTTCCTGGCACGTAGGAGCTTCATAACCAAAGCTCATTGAATTGGGGTGTGTGTGTGTGTGTGTGTGTGTGTGTGTGTGTGTGTTTAAATATATTTTACTGATTTTTTTACAGAGAGGAAGGGAGAGGGATAGAGAGCTAGAAACATCGATGAGAGAAAAACATCAACCAGCTGCCTCCTGCACACCTCCTACTGGGGATGTGCCCGCAACCAATGTACATGTCCCTGACCGGAATGGAACCTGGGACCCTTCAGTCCGCAGGTTGACCCTCTATCCACTGAGCCAAACCGGTTTCGGCTGAATTGTTTTTTTAATGAAAGGGCGAAGGGCGCTTTTTAACTCTGTCCCCTCTTTGCCAGCATCCCCTCCTGTCCATCAGAATCCTCCTCCACGCACACCCAGTAAAGGCTGCGTAGGCCGGGCCTACAGGAAACCGGGCCGAGGCAGCGCCCAGCACGCTCCTGAGAACCACTAAGATAAACACCAAGTGCACTCTCGCCGAATTCTGAGAAGGCATGGCCCTCGGAGGTCAGGGGGTCCAGTGGCTCTCAACCCCGGGCTGCACATTAGAATCATCTGGGGAGCTTTTAAAGAATGCTCATGCCCAGCCCCCACCCCCAGAGATTTGGATCCAGCTGGTCTGGGGTGGGGCCGGGGCTCGGGCGGAATTTTCTTAAAGCTCCCCAGGGGCTTCTTGATCAGCAGCCAAGTTTGTGAGCCACAGCTCAGGGCCAGAGCGCCTCCCTCCGTGAAGGAAGGGATCAGAAAGGCCTCTGCTTGCGGGGTGCTGCCCCCCACCCACCCCCATGAGACCACGGGCTGGTGGTAGCGTGGCCAGGCGTGCACCTCGGATTCTCTGGGCCCCTCCACCATCCAGTCCTGTCAGCTAACAGCACGGACCCTCCCCCTGCCTGGAGGCCAGAGGCAGACGGAACACAGTCTAATTGTAAGCCGGTCAGTGGCCAGCAAGGAGACAGCGTGTGATGGACTGTGAATGAAGACCTCCTTTTTTTCGGGCCATATATTTGGATTTTGAATATTGTATTAATTTGGAAGGCCACTGGAGCAGAGCGCCCCAGGTTGAGCAGCTTCAGTAACAGAAGTGGGCCGAATCCGGTTTGGCTCAGTGGATAGAGCGTTAGTCTGAGGACTGAGGAGGGGTCTCAGGTTCGATTCCGGTCAAGGGCATGTGCAGTGGTTGCGGGCACATCCCCGTTGGGGGGGGGGGTGCGGGAGGCATCTGGTCGATGTTTCTCTCTCATCGATGTTTCTAGCTCTCTATTCCTCTCCCTTCCTCTCTGTAAAAAATCGACAAAATATATTTATTTAAAAAAAAATAAATAACAGAAGTGGGTTGTCTCAGTCTGGAGACTCCAGGTCTGAAGCCAAGGTGTTGGCAGGGTCTGGCTGCCTCTGAGCTGTGCGGGAGGAGCTGCTCCAGGCCTCCCCTCGGCTTTCGGATGCCGCCTTCTGCCCGTGTCTCTTCCTATTTGCTTTCCGCTGGACGTGTCTGTCCGCGTTTCCCCCTTTTGCAAGGACGCCCGTCGTTAGATTGGGGCCCGCCCGGTGGCCTCGTTTTAACTTGACTCCCTCTGGGAAGAGCCTGACTCTGCACGGGGTCCGATCTGGGGGGCTGGGGGTTAGGACCTCCACACCTTCCGTGGGTAAGGCGACCAGACGCCCCGCTTTTGGCGGGACAGTCCCAATTGTTAACAACCGGGACTGTCCCACCAAAAGCGGGACTTCTGGTCGCCTTATCCGTGGGGCGTACAGTTGAACCTTTCCCTGGCGCCGTCCGAGCTCCCCACCTTCGCCTTCTGTTGTCTTCTTACCCCCGCCCCCGCCGTCACGTCTCGCAGACACGGGCCGGGCCTGACTTTCAGCACACGCAGCACCAGCCTGCCACCACGCCGGCATCCGTGCCCTGGTTCTCGCACACTTGGAGGAGGATGGTTTATGATCAGGTTCCCCCGAAGATGAACATAGCTCCTCTTATTTCCTCACGGGAGCAGGAGCAGCTGAGAGGCTGAAAGGAGAGGTGAGCTACAAGGTGGGGCTCCCCCGACCAAGATAAAGGCCCGAGTCAGGGCTGATGGTAAATGCCCGCTGAGTGGGTTTGTGGAAACTGGTGAGGCCTGTGGTGGGTGATGGTGCCTGTGTGGACTGTCCAGTCGTTGGTACACAGGAGGG
This sequence comes from Pipistrellus nathusii, assembly GCA_963693515.1. Lineage (NCBI taxonomy): Eukaryota > Metazoa > Chordata > Mammalia > Chiroptera > Vespertilionidae > Pipistrellus > Pipistrellus nathusii. The sequence goes on from OY882869.1 coordinate 47,761,731, forward strand.
AGGGAGGGAGGGAGGAAGCAAGCAGTGTTTCACTCCCAGGGAAGCTGTGTCTCCGCTGCTCACTCCAGGGCTTTTGCACATGAGTCCACCCACAGGCAGTTTGGGGGGCTCCAAAGCTTAGGCGGAAAAAAAAATCACGTTTAACTTTCACTGACTGAAATTTTGCATTTCCTTTTATTATGAATGTAGACAACAGATCATACTCTATCGCCAGTTCCTGTGATGGCCACCAGTAGGAATTGCTGAGAGTTTTTTTTACATCACATTAAGAGTTGTAAAAAAAAAAAAAAAAAAGAGTCCTCGTAGATGTCTCAGTATTGTTATCCTCATCACTACTTCAAAACTAATATACTGTGAGGTCTTCTTTTAATTTATTGATTTGGGCGGGAGCCGGGGGGGGGGGGGGGGGAGAAACATCGATGTGTTGTTCCACTTATCTATGGATTCATTGGTTAATTCTTGTACCTGCCCTGACCAGGGATTGAACTCCCAACCTTGACATATCTGATGGATGCTCCAACCAACTGAGCTACCCAGCCAGGGCTGCTAGCTCTTACTTAATATGTTAAATATTACCACAGCAAAAACAGTTTAAATATACTTTGGTAACAGCATCTTACTGTAATGGGTCTCCTTTGAAATGCTGTGTATTGGATTCATGCATTTAATAGCATTCTGAGAACCAAGAGGCCTCTCCAGGCAGCTGGGGGTGGGCTGGGGGTGGGGGAAGGGGGGTGTCTGTGGCATTGAAGAGGAAGCCTTGGTTTGTGTTTGTAATAAAGCTTTCCTGTCTCTATACATGGAGGTAATTCTAGATTACAGTCTTTTTTTTTTTTTTTTAAATATATTTTATTGATTTTGTACAGAGAGGAAGGGAGAGAGATAGAGAGTCAGAAACGTCGATGAGAGAGAGTCATCGATCAGCTGCCTCTTGCACACCCCCTACTGGGGATATGCCCGCAACCAAGGTACATGCCCTTGACCGGAATCGAACCCGGGACCCCTCAGTCCCCAAGCCGACGCTCTATCCATTGAGCCAAACCGGTCCCGGCTAGATTACAGTCTTGACAATCACTGGCTCAGTTAATGTAAGTTATTTTTTGCTCCTTAGGACTCAGCCGTGTGTGTGTGTGTGTGTGTGTGTGTGTGTGTGTGTGTGATGTCTCTACATGTATGTATACGCAAGTATATGTGTATGTGTTTGCATGTGAATGACATGGACTTGGGCCTGTCTTCTTTCCAAAGACATCACAGGTTAGGTAGGCGTTTGTAGAAGAGACCCAGCCTTAGGTTGGCCCTTCCAGTCTTGTTGGGTTCTGCTTGCGAAAGCTGGTCCCCGTCCCTGGCCAGTCACTTTCCAGTGAGGGGGGCTTCCAGCAGGGACTTCTGGCAGAATAACTGCCTACTCCTCCCAGAGCCCAGCGCACGGGGCATGCCTGTCCTGGCCACTCGGAAGTGTGCACGCCTTGCTCTGGTGCCGCGTTAGAAACCAAAGCTGGGCTCCGAGGACCCGTCCAGATGGCCTGGCAGAGTGTGCCAGCTCGCCGGCCTGGTGGGCGTGCAAATGCTCTGAATGTAAATGATTGGTTTATGAGTTTGGGGGTTGTTTTATTTTTTGTTTTTGCTTTTTCGTTTCTTTTGAATCAATTAGACTCACAGTTAGTTGCAAAAATAATACAGAAGAATCCTGGGGCCCTGGCCTGTGTTGCTCAGTTGGTTCAGGGATGTCCTGTACACCGACAGGCCGCCGGTTTGATTCCCCGTTGGGGTTTATACAGGAGGCAACCAATGGATGTTACTCTCCTTCTCCCTTTCCCTCTCCCTCTCCCTCTCCCTCTTTCCCTCACCTTCTTTCTCTAAAATCAATAAAAACACATTTTAAAGAAGAGTCCTGGGAACTCTTCACACAGTTGCCCAGGACTCTTCACACAGTTGTCCATGTCTTGTGTAGCTCCAGCTCAGTATTGACAGCGGTACATTACTGTTAACTGGATTACAGACCTTATTCAGTTCCCACCATTTTCCACATGCCTTCACAATGTATGTGTTCATACACTTCCATGCAGGTTTTATTTTTAAAATTGACTTCAGAGAGAAGCATTGATTTGTTGTTTCACTTTATTTATGCCTTCATTGGTTGCTTCTTATATGTGCCCTGATCGGGGATTGAACCCGCATCCTTGGGGTACCAGGACGACACTCTAACCAGCTGAGCTACCTGGCAGGACCTGCTTCCATGCAGTTTTATTCCGTGTAGAGATTTGTGCAACCACCACCACCATCAGAATGTAGCACTGTGTATGGAACGTATTTTTAAACGTGGTTTGGAGGCACACAGCATCGTGAGTTACATTCGTTGTGTTCATCAGAGCGCTGTCCATGTCCCCAGCCTTGGGGCTGGGGTAGTGATTTCACGTGTGCAGAGGCAGCATTTTGACCCCAGTGCGAGGTGTGTGTGCCATTTATGAGGTCTAGTCCGCACTGGGATCCAGGCCGCAGGAGTTCGAGGGGGCGATGGTGCTTGTGTTGCACAGGAAAGCGCTGTGTCCAGGGCTTGGGATCAGTGCTTCTCTGGGATGGGGATGGGGTAGGGGAATAAGAGAAACAGGGAACAAAGGCAACAGCCAACTCCAGGTTGGGGCTTGAGGGACAGACAGGGACTAGGCCACCCTGGCCGGGGCCGGGACATACAATGAGGGGAGTGGGGAAAGGGGCCTGGGCCCTGCCCGTCCTCCCCTGGTCCCTGAGGGGACGATATGGAGGACCCGCTCTGCGGGCCTGGCTGCTGGAGAGGACGGAGCGCTGCCCCTGCTGCTGTGAGGTCCGAGTCCCCCGGTGGGAGGGAAGGTACGTGGTACGAATCCCAGAACATCTGAAACTGCGGCGACTTCTTCCCTAAAGCCAGTCAGTGTTTGTTGTGTGTTTGGCACCTCCTGGTCGGCCCGGCCATCTGATTGAGTGGAACATTCCAGTCTCTCACCGCGCAGGGAACAGCACTTCACCGTGCCTGGCGTCATCCGTTTGGGGATGTTGGTGCACGTGTCTGTTTTTTATTTTCCGTTTGCTGGTTTTTCCAGTTTCTTTGGTTAAGGTTTTCAACAAGGTGCTTCACTCTTATAGTCAGAGGTAACACCCTCCTCCATACCTGCAGGCAGCACTCCCCCTTCTCCCAACACACACACACACACACACACACACACACACACACTCACACACACACACACACCCCTCCCCTTCTCCAGCCACGCGGCTGCCTGGTGGGAAGAGTGAGTACATGGTACCAGACCAGCTCCCAACAGCAAGTTCTGGGACCCAAGACTGAGGATGCAGAGGGAGGGACGGAGGGAGGGAGGGAAGGCTGGTTTAGGCAGGCAGGCCCCACAGCCCTTGAGCCTCAAGGGGGCTCTGTGAACCTCAGTCACAAATGAGTGGGCGCCAAAACCGGTTTGGCTCGGTGGATAGAGCATCGGTCTGCAGACTGAAGGGTCCCAGGTTCGATTCCGGTCAAGGGCATGTACCTTGGTTGCGGGCACATCGCGAGTGGGAGGTGTGCAGGAGGCAGCTGGTCAATGTTTCCCTGTCATCGATGTTTCTAGCTCTCTATCCCTCTCCCTTCCTCTCTGTAAAAATCAATAAAATATATTTTTAAAATTAAAATAAAAACCCAAATGAGGGGGCCAGCACAGGGCCAGGGAACAGGGGGAGCCTAGGAGCTGCCAGGTCTGAGAACCATTCACTGACTGGCAGATAGAACCCCAGGCACACTATCAGAAGAGGGCCCAAATCTGTTTATAGATACAATTTTTGAAACTAAACTTGTGGCATTCTAAGACAGAAATCTCAAGATAACATCCTGCCTCCATTTCCTTCATTCAACTTACCCTGTCCATTAGTATCAATTCCAGCTTCCAAAAACACCATCACCTGATCCTGTAAAATAAAGATGTAATGTGCAAATGGTCGTTATGCCGTGAAGCAGAGTGAATGTTCAGCCAGCTCCCAGCGTGCAATGCCAGGCAGCTCTGGTCTGGGTTCGCATTCTGCAGCCTCTTCCAGGGCAGACTGGAATGTGTAACTACAGGCCCCGTGATGAATAGTCATTAGCCTGGAATGCAAGGGGCTGACAGTTTATCGGGTGGTTAACTTTTACCTGAGTGTGAGGTAGTCAGTTACACTCATCCATAATAATAAAAGTATTATATGCAAATCAACTGAACAACTGAACAGCAGAATAACCGTCTGGACGACCTTCCATATAACATGTTATGACACGCACTGGCGCCATGCCAGCTAAGGAGAGTGCAATGCGATTGGTCGGGGGGGCCCCCACCATCGCTCCAGATCTCCCCCCAGAGGGAGGCCCAGGCCAGCCAAGCGATTGCACTTCGTGGCCCTTTGCCCGCAGAGGGAGGTGACTGGTTGGGGGAGAGGGGGGCGAGGAAGCACCCCGAAAATGACAAGCAGTGGCGTGGGTGGAGCCAGCTGCTGACAGCTGGGGAAAGTAAAGCCCCCGATAGGCCCTGATCATCGCTGGCCAGGCCTAGGGACCCTACCTGAAGGGTCCTGGATTGCAAGAAGATGCAGTCCAGGCTGAGGGACTCCCCCCCACCCCACCACCAATGCATGAATTTCATGCACCCAGCCTCTAGTTTTGATATAACTGAAAGATCGGAATTGGAGAAAAATAACAATATTTTCTTGTAATGAAAAGTTGAGGTAGTGGGAACCTTCTCTAGAGCGTGATAAAGTAGGGTCAAAAAGTAAGTGTTACAGGGAGAGGGAGATAAAATTCTGAGGGCCACGTGCCTGTGTCTGGAGGCTCCCGCAGCCAGTGAGTGGGGAAGTCTGCACTGCCTTCCCCTCAGCGTGGAGAGGGGCGCGGCTTCCTCTGTCTGAGGGTTGGGGCACAGACCATGAGTCCATTTTCAGGAGCATCGAGTCTAGCATTTTCAACCAAGTGAGTTAGCAATCTGACGATACAATGAAGGCAATTTTGGGGGTGACAGAGAGGCATACATAGGCACCAAAAGAAAATTGAGCAACGTAGGGAATTGAGACATTAAAACAACTTCAGAAGCAAGCAATTCTGCTCAGGATTTTAATCCTGGGTCGTTCCTGGCTGCTATCAAACCCTGTTCTGACACAAGCCAGGACTTCCACGAAGAAATCTGGTTACTTTTGCCAACGCCTTCCTGCTGCTCCCCAGGCTTCCTTCTCTTGTGAACGAGGGCGTTCTCTCCTCTCTGATGCGCTTTCCCTGCGAATCGGCACAGCGTCTCTCATGCACACCCGAGGACAGAACGAGCGTCTCTGGAAAGAGCGGTGCCCAGGAGCTGGCCCAGAGTCCACCTGGACACCCCCTTTCCTCCCTGTGCAGGAGCCTGCACACAGTAGGTCTGCACACAGTAGGTGTGGAGGTCGCTCTTTTCTGCAGTTGCTCCCCGGCTGGGGCCTCCGCAGGGGGACGAGCAGGTGGCCCGTGGACCGAGAATTCCCTGGGATTTTCTTACCGAGGAACATTTCGGAAAGTGCACACCTTGAAATCCGTTTTCTCATTTGCTAAAGGAATCAAGAGGCAGTTGGTTTTGCAGACTTCCTTTGTGGGAAGGATGGTGTCAGAGTGACGTGGGGCCGGGGATAGAGGTTCTGGTTTAAAATGCAGACTCCTGCCGGGGCCGGTTTGGCTCAGTGGATAGAGCGTCGGCCTGCGGACTGAAGGGTCCCAGGTTCGATTCCGGTCAAGGGCATATGGCTTGGTTGCGGGCACATCCCCATTGGGGGGTGTGCAGGAGGCAGCTGATCGATGTTTCTCTCTCATCGATGTTTCTAACTCTCTGTCCCTCTCAATTCCTCTCTGTGTAAAATCAATAAAATATATTTAAAAAATAAAATAAAATGCAGACTCCTGAGCTTCAGACGTGGTTATTCTGATCCAGAAGGACCAGGGTGTCTGTAAGGGCCCCTGGGGTGACTCTGGTGCCAGGCAGGCTGGCAGCCTGTGTGTGTTCCCGACTCAGGGCCCGGAGTAGGCTTTAATGAGAAGCTCTGCCTCCACCCAGAACCTTCAGAGCTTCTGCTGCGGGTGAATGTCAGGGTTCGTAGGGTCCAGATGAAGCAGCCATTTTCGTGGTTTGGAAATAGTTGCTGATTGCCCTTGTCCCGTCCGTGGTCAGCAAACTGTGGCTCTCGAGCCACATGCGGCTCTCTGGGCCGTTGAGTGTGGCTCTTCCATAAAATACCACGGCCTGGGCGAGTCTATTTTGAAGAAGTGGCATTAGAAGAAGTTTAAGTTTAAAAAATTTGGCTCTCGTACTGTTGATCTTGGGCTCTGTTGACTAATGAGTTTGCCGACCACTGCCCACGCCGGTGTGGCTCAGTGGGTAGAGCGCCAGCCTGTGGACGGAAGGGTCCTGGGTTTGAGTGTGGTCGAGGGCACGTACCTAGGTTGCAGGCTCCTGACCAAGGCCTGTGCAGGGGGCGATCATTCAATGTGTTTCTCTCACATCGATATTTCTCTGTCTTTCCCTCTCTCTAAAAATCAATGGAAAAATATCCTCAGGTGAGGATTCAAACAACAACAACAAAAGTAGTTCTGACAGCAGTTCCCTGTGATTGGAGTGACCAGGGCTTGGGGTCGAGCTTCGCCTGTGTGATAGCTTCGCCGCGTCGGCCCAGAGGCCTCCATCTTGTCGTCTGTAGAACGGGGCGGGGAGTGTGGCATCGCCTTCACTGGGTGGCTGTGAAGCTTGGAGATCACACGTGTCCAGCGCCTCCCGCCTCAGCAGCCGCTGCTTTTGTTCAGTTGGGATACCCTCCCATTCCCTCCCACCCCACTTCACGTATCCTTATTCCTGCTTGAGTCCTGGCGGTGCCCTGGAGAGAGAGACCAGCTGCTCAGCCTGCCCTGCTCCCGTCTATCCTCCTGGGCCATCCAACGAGGGGCAGTGCTGTCCCTCACGACCATTTGAAATGTCTCCTTGATCAGGAGGCAGATCTCAGTCACGTAAGTCACGTACCCACCAGGAGACCCCGAGGTACTTCCTCCCTCGGGGCACGCTCAGCTGCGTCCTTCTGACTCGCCCGACAGGCTGTGCCACTGGCACCCGGTAATGAACGGCGTACCAGTACCAAGCCATGTTGGGATGATAATGAGGCAACAGGCCTTCCCCTCTCACTCAGGGTGAAGCCAGAGTGCTTGCTCCCTGAGCTGGCCTCCCCATGACCCCTCTGGCCCCGCTCCCTCACCTGCTTTGCTGGATCCCTGATTCTTGTTCCCAAACCCTCTAGGCCCTCCCTCTCGCTCCTCTCTGGCCTCAGGGCCTCTGCACGTCCTGCTCCCTTCACCCAGGAACTGCCCGGCCCATTCCCTCCTCTCGGGTTTGAGGGTCACCTTCTCAGTGCGGCCTGCCCTGACCACCCTGTGTGAAACAGTAGTGCCCCCACCCACCCCCTTTACCCCCTAAATCCAGATTTGCCTACTCCCCGCCTCCCCCCCCCCCCATACACACACAAACCTTGTTTCCAGAGGAAGATTAAACTCATCAAATAAATCTCCTTTCTAAAGGGAAATGAAGATAACAAAGTCATCTTCTCCCGCCTTCTCCCCTCGGTGTCAGCAGCGGGGCCTCGCCCAGGTGCCTGATGCCAACAATCCGTGCTGAGCCCGGACACAAGCCCAGGCTTGCACTCGCACAGCTGAGGTGCGGGGGAGGCGGCGTCCCAGGCAGGTAGGTAGATGTTGGCTGGCAGCCTGACAGTGAGCGGTGCGGGCAGGAGACAAACAAAAAAGGACACTGTGCCGGGCGCTCAGGAGCATGTCAGCGAGGGGCACGTGACTTTGATCACAATCGTGCCCGTTGATCATTAAAACAATGACCTTGAGTTATGAATGAAGATGACGTCGAATCAGATATCCTGTCTGTATGAAGATGGAGGACTAGCAGGTATATTTAGAAAAACCTTCCTCAAGCCAGGTTTAAAAAGTAAACAGCGCTATTGAGATGTAATTCCCACGCCATACAACTCATCCTTTCAGAGGTGCAGTTCCGTGGTTTTTAGTGTATTCACAGAGTTGTGCAACCATCGCCCCTATATAAACGTAGCACATTTTCGCCGCCCTGTAAACCTTCTCTCCATTCCCCCTTACCCCCAACCCTTGGCAACCACCGGTTCTGGACGTTTCATACCAGTGGAATAATGCAATGTGTGTTTGTCCCGCCTGGCTCCTCTCATGTAGTATGTTTCCAAGGTTCACCCGGGGTGTGGCATGCATCAGTGCTTCATGGCTTTTTACGGCTGACTGCTCTTCCGTTGTATGGCTGTGCCATGTTTTGTTTATCCACTCGTCCGTTGACGAACATTTGGGTTCTTTCTACTTTTTGGCTGCCACTGAGCCACTTTGAAATGTAATGAAAAGCCCGATGCTGGTGGGGTTTCCTCACCCCTAAAGTGGATACAGAGGCCGGCTGGAGTGGCTCACATGGGTGAGCGTGGTCCTGCGCACCGAGAGGTTGCTGGTTCGATTCCCAGTGAGAGCACATGCCAAGTTGAGGGTTCACTCCTCCCAGTTGGAGCATTACATGTACAGAAGGCAACCGATAAATGATTAAAAACAAACAAACAAACAAATAAATAAAGGAGCTGATTGCCCCCTCCTGGGGCTGTGGGGTCTGCAGAAGTGCACACACCTCATCTCGCTGGCTGTCCCCTCCGCAGTGGGCCTTCCCCACTCCGACGGCCTTTCTTATTGGTGTCCAATGTGAGATAGTCAGATCTGAACTCCGCAGCTTCCACTCCTGCCCACCGCTTTCCTCCGTCGGCTGCGAGACTCCCAGCTTCCCGGGCCTGCTGTTTCTCCCTGCAGTCACTTCCGGTCCCTGCCCAGACCCACCTCCTCCTCCGGACCCCTCTGTTAGGCCAGCTCCCCGGGCCTTTTTGAAATTATTGCCTCAAGCTATTGCCTGTGTGTAAGTGTATGTTTTCGGGTTGATAAGTGTGGTTTTGCTTCTTGGATGTTGTCTTGCCTTATGGCCTCAACCAGACCAGAGCTGCGACAGGGCACAGACCGTGTCTTACAGCGTCCCCGCGCCGGGGCCCCCTGCCCTCTCCGCGGGCGCTCTGAGGCCGGCTGGCCGGTGTGTGGGAGTTGGGAGCCCTTTGCCATGTAACTAGAGAGGGAGGAATGTGTGAATGGAGGCACCTGCTCAGCTGCACCATGGTCTTTGGAGGAGGGATCAGGTTTAAGTCATTTCCAATCCTGCTTTCACCTCCCATTGTTAGTTCCTGAAAGTGCATAGCTGAACTGGCTGAAAAGTTACCCGAAGTCTGATCCCGCGTTAAACACTGGCTTTTCCCTCTGAGCGCGCACATCCGTGTAAATTCCACAGCATCGCGGCCGTCCCGTGTCTGGCCCACCCCCGTGGGACCTTTGTGTACTCCTTTCCTTCCCCACCGGCCACAGACTTGAGCCTTTGGCGACAGAGTTGGGGGGCTGGGGGGTGGCTTGAGATAAGCAAGTCAATAGCAGTGAGGAACGCCCCATTCTTTGTCAGCTTGTCTTTCTCTGCTTTCCAGATGGATCAGGTAATCGGCAGGGGCAGGTAACTGAGTTGAGTTTTTTCACTGCTTCTCTGTTGTCTGTGTTCATTGTGTCGAGAGAATAGTGACCAGAGAAAGGAGAAAATGAAAATAGGAAGCCGGGGAGGGCAGGAAGAGAGTCCGTGGGCCCGTAAACAAAAGTTGGCTGTAACGCGAGCCAGGATGTGGAAGCGTGACCAGTGCTTCTGGCCGCCCCGGTGCAGGCCCTCCGCGTGTCCGTTTTGCTTGGCTCATCTCCCTGTCTCGCTGTTACCGGGCATGTTTGGGTCAGTCTGGGGGGAGGGCCGGGGCCGGGGTGGTTCCTTTGTTCCTAAGAAAAAGACACTATCAGTCGGATCTCTGAGAACTGGAGTTAAGAGATTGGAAGGCTAGATGGGACAATTTTTACGTGTGTGTGTGTGTGTGTGTGTGTGTGATGTATAATCCTCACCCGAGGATATTTTTCCATTGATTTTTAGAGTGGAAGAGAGAAGGAAAGACAGAGAAATATTGATGTGAGTGAAACACATCAATTGGTTGCCTCTTGCTTGTGCCCTGACGAGGGCCCAGGCCAGGTAGGAGCCTGCAGCTGAGGTACGTGACTTTGACTGTAATCGAACCCAGGACCCTGTGGTATTCAGGCCCTCAGAGAGCTGGGTCTGAGGCTCCTGTCCTCCTCTGACCATGTCTTCCCCTCGCAGCTATAGTGGTAAGTGGGATCTGGGAGCCCCTGAGCACTAGTGCCTGCAGGTAGAGGATTATTCAGCAGCTCCCTCCCCACACTCTGATATTGGGCAGCTCCACTTGTCGGGAGATTTTCTCCTTGTATTCACAGCTATTATCTCTGTCATTTCTCCCCTAGGGTGGTCACACCCTCTTCTGTATTCTTGGCTATCAGGCCTTGGTGTTTCAGGGACACTGGTCCTAGCGTGGGCTCTGCTCTCCTTACCTCTCACCGTCCTGGAAGCCAGATATGGTGTGTGTGTGTGTGTGTGTGTGTGTGTGCGAGCGCGCGCGCAATACAAAATATGTTTTAAAATGTTTTAAAGTATAAAGTCAATATCTACATGATATAAAAAAGAAAAAAGATGATAATCTCTTTATCACCTAACAAACCTGTTTCCATTTGAGTGTTTCCTTTGTAGTTATTCTGATGATTCCCACATTATCTATATGTATAAAAGGCTAACATGCTAAGCATCCCCCCCCCAACCATTCAACCAGTTTCTATGACGCACACTTACCACCAGGGGGCAGACACTTAACACAGGAGCTGCCAAGCTGCAGTGACTTGGCAGAGATGGTTCTTGGATGATGCACCCCGAAACCAGAGAGGAGGAGGGAGCCCTGAATCAGGTTTACTGAACACTTGCATTTGCATTCCACACCCTGTACAACAGCAACTTTGCAGAGTGCTCTCTCACACTCTGGGACCCCTCAGGGGATGTCAGAGAGCCAGTTTGGGCCCGATCGATCCCCACAGGCCAAGCCGAGGGACCTCACCTGCTGGAGGGACCCCGCTCACTCCACAGATGCTGCTGAGGGACTTTGGGAGATTGGTTGCAGGGCATGTCCAGTCCTTCACACTAGTCCCGCCCCACCAGCCATCTTCGAACTAATTTCCTTTCAATGTGCACGAATCCATACACCGGGTCACTAGTATAGTTATAATCAGAGTAGGTACACAAAGTTTGGGTGGCCGCTTCATTCGCTATACACCAATTTCCCCCTCAGTTCTAGTCCCTGTAAGTCAAAGACTAAAGAACACAAATGTCTTTGGGCCACATAAGCCCTGGGACGGTTGTGCCTCATTCTGTGGACGGTCACACACTCATCTGTTAACCAGTGACCCTGACTAGATCTGACTGGACAGGTCAGCGATGCCCTGGCCCCCTACCCTGAGAGAAGGCAGGGGACTCGGCGGGGAAGGCAGTGTGGTGTAGGGCCACGTCCGGTGCTCCCAGTATGCTCTTTAGAGAGGAAAGGATATTCGTTTTGAACCATTTTAATTTTTTAGAAGAAAAAAGAAAGCAATGCCCTTTTTTACACACTTTTCAGAATTTCCCATGTTTTCATATTAGCTGGTCACTGTTTTGGCTTCCTTTCATCCTGGTAGTCAACACAATTTGTTTAGCATATTCCTTCCCCCCAATTACCATCACTGATCAATTTTGCCTTTGCCCGAGTCATACATTCATGGGTCTCTTTTTAAAAAATATATTTTATGAATTTTTTACAGAGATGACGGGAGAGGGATAGAGAGTTAGAAACATCGATGAGAGAGAAACATCGATCACTGCCTCCTGCACACCCCCTACTGGGGATGCACCGGCAACCAAGGTACATAACCTTGACTGGAATCGAACCTGGGACCCTTCAGTCCTCTATCCACTTAGCCAAACCGCTTAGGGCTCAAGGGTCCAGTAGGGTCTGGGAGGGGACGGGGCTGAGGGAAAAGGGGGGTCCCCGGGGGCTAGAATCCAGCATTCAGATCTCCCTCCCACCGCCCAGAGTGCTCACTCTCCAGGAGGAGTGCTGACACGCGAGGAGCACTAACTCGACAGTTACTTGTCCATTTTGTAGATACAGGGACATTGGGCCTTGGTCGAGTCACCAGAATCGGAGTCGCCCTGGTGTGTCTGTGGCTGCCACCCGCCCTGCCTGAGCTTCGAGAATCATGGAGACGGGCAGTCAGGGCTGCCGTTTTAAACACTGCTGTGGTGGGTGTCTCACGTGCGGAGGGACTAGTGACAAAGGGGTTTGGGCCCCTTTGCTGCAGCCTGGTGTGGGCAGGTGGAGTTTGGGTGGAGGAGGCAGTCGAGAGGAGGGTGCGTAGGAGGAGAAAGGGCTCGGTAACCCCAGGTGAGACCCAGTGGCCAGCAGCTGGGGTGAGCTGCAGATCCTCCAGAGGCGCCCGAATCCTGCAGGCATTGTCGTCTTTCCCCCAGAACAGCGGAGGGAGAGTGGTTCGTTGCCGCGTTACAATCAATAGAACTGCTCACCTTGAACTCAAAATGACGCTGGCTTTTCACATGAAATTGGGAACACCTGGGGTTTGTTTCCTACCAGTTGGGCACAGAACAGTTTCTGATTTTTGTTGGGTTGGCGTAATAGCTCTCACGTGCTTCCGAATCACCTGCTGGGTCCCCCCCCAACCACCACCCGCCCGCCGCCAGCGCTTCCGGTCTGGGATAGGGGCCTGAGAAAGTTCATTTGTGACACGTTCTGGAGGATGCTGATGCCGCTGGTCCACGACTGCACTTTGAGAACCTCCGTCCGAGAGCATCTCTCAGATCTGAGCGTTTGTTCCTGTCGTCACCCAGAACCGGCACCGAAAGTGTGGTCTGAAAAGGGATTTCTTTTCAGCGTGCTCAGGAGACCTCCGAATTGGCTTTGGCCCTGCCCACACCCCCGTCCCCGCTGAGCCCTGCGTCACCTGCCGCCCAGTGTAGGGATGTAGGGAGGAGAGGGGACAGGGTGAGCGGCTGCCCTGGTGCCACAGGGCCCTGCTGCAGGGTCGGTAGCTCCTTTTTCCGGTGGAATTTGACGAGCTGAGCATTTTCCATGGTAAGTGCATAAAATGATTTCTTGTCCTTTTTTGAAAGAAAGAAGTAAAACTTTTCTCCTGAGTCATAACTATTATTAGATGTTGAATCAGGGGGGGAAAAAAAAGACAGTTAATATTCTGTTCTTCTAAACAGTTTTCTCTGACTTTCCTTAGCTCTGGAACACTTAGGGAGTTTGAAAAATGTCGCTGAAGACAATAAATGGGCTCTTAGTTTTGTTTTGAGTGAGTGTTCCTGAGACTTGGGACTCATGATGTCATTAAAAAAATAATAATTCTTTATTGTTGAAAGTATTACATATGTTCCCTCCCCCGTCCCCGTCCCCCTCTCCCCCAGCCCCCCCCATCTCAGGCCCTCATCACCATGATGTCATTTTGGTAGAGAAAATGGAAGCTTCCTGCAGTCCCTGGCTCTCTGGGAAGGAGGGAGACTGAACCAGGATGGAGGGAGCGGAGGGAGCGGAGGGAGCAGGCCCCGAGCTGGGGAGAGGGGGAGGGGCCGCAGCGTTCTCTGGCCCAGGGGGGTGTTTTTTGTGTGGACTTCTATGGTGTGCAAAGCACTTGCATGGGAGGTGGTGATCCTTCTTTGGAGGGAATTAAACTCACGGAGGCATGTTTTCTAAATGTGTGTAGAATTATGTGGGTGCTGTAAAAATCTTCCATGTTTGGGGAACTTGCTTAGACCCGCTATATCAGCATGTCGGGCTCTCAGGCGGCTGGTCTGCTTGCATCCCTGGGAATATGTTCACCACACTGGCCGGGACCCTGCCTGGCACGTTCATCGCCGGTCCCCGGTGCAGGCCACATAGTAGGCGCTCGGTAAGCACTTGCTGAGTCCATGTGCGGCATTGGGCGGCATAATTGTCCTGATCTGTCCTGCTGCCATCTTCCTCGTGGTCTGCGGCGTGGCCAGCCAGACTCCTCCTGCTCTTTGAACACCACGTATGCTCACCCACCCAACCTTTGCTCACACCGTGTTCTCGGCCTGGACCACTCCCCTGCTTTTTCGGCTGCGAAAGGTTTGTGTTCTTGTCGCACAAACAGTGAGGTGGGCTCTGTGCGCGGTGCGGCCTCCCTTCCTGCCGGCCTGTCACAGGTGCTGCCCCCCAACAAGCCTTCCTCGCAGCCCTCCCCCTGTGTCCCCACAAAGGAGAGAGGCCCCGGAGGCTCCTCTCAGCATCTAGGCGCCCTTCTTGGTGCTCATCAGTGAAAAATATTTGCAAGCTCAAAAAATGTATCTGTATGAACACATACATGTGAATACTGTGTGTGTGTGTATGTGTGTGTATATATTTATTTTTTTATTTTTATTTTTTTATTTTTTAAAAACTAAAGAGATCTGCAGCCCAGCCAGCAAGGCTCAGTGGTGTAAAGTCGACCTCTGGACCAGGAGGTCACAGTTCGATTCCCGGTCAGGGCACATGCCTGGGTTGTGGGTTTGATCCATAGTGTGGGGTGTGCTTGAGGCAGCCAATCAATGATTCTCTTTCATCATTGATGTTTCTTTCTCTCCCTTTCGGAAGTCAGTTAAAAAAATTTTTTTTAAAAAAAAGATCTGCAAACTTTGAATGAACAAGTATTTAATCACAAGTACATCCGATGTTTTCTTAAATGGCTTCTAAGTGTGAGGTCATCGTTGCCAGCGTAGTAGGTTACTGATCCACTCCGGTCCTGGGTGAGAGGTTCAGAAGGACTGAGCTCCATCCATACTCGTAATCGTAAGTTTTCCAGATGTTCTTCCATGGAGGTCATGGGTTCTGGAAGATTCTGTGGTCTTGAGCGCCCCCCCCCCCCCTTGACTTTGATCTTCTAGCTCAGTGTTTCCCAAACTTCTCTCATGATGAGAATCACCTGGTGATTCCCCAAAATTCTAGTTTAGCACTTCTTAGCTGGGATTCAGGAATCTGTAGTTTAACAACTCCACCAGGTGATTCTCATCATGAGAGAAGTTTGGGAAACACTATTCTAGCTCTCAACGGTCTGTACTCCTTGTCTTGCACATTCTTCCAAGGTTAGGGACCTCCTGAGGTGAGGCTGAGGAGTGTGTCACCATAATCATGGCAGGAGCTGACCCCTGTGGAGTGTTCTGTGCACCTGGGCCAGTTCCAAGTGTCTGCGTTCATTTGCTCATCTAGCACCCCCGGGGCCTTGGTACCTGTTAGCCCTGGGGAAACTAAGGGGCTGTGAGCTGTGGTGATTTGCTCTAGGCCCGTGGTCGGCAAACTGCGGCTCTCGAGCCACATGCGGCTCTTCGGCCCCTTGAGTGTTGCTCTTCCACAAAATACCACGGCCTGGGCGGGTCTGTTTTGAAGAAGGGGCGTTAGAAGAAGTTTAAGTTTAAAAAAGTTGGCTCTCAAAAGAAATGCCAATCGTTGTGCTGTTGATATTGGCTTCTGTTGACTAATGAGTTTGCCGACCACTGCCCTAGCCCATAACTGGCTAGAGGGCCTCCTCGCTTGCTGGTGTGAAGCACGAGGTTCCAGGCCAGCCTGGTCCCAGGCCCGGACCTAGCCTGCAGGGGGCTCCGGACCGGCAGCACCTTCCCTGTCCGGGGCGCCAGCTGCTGCTTCTGCCGGAAGGAGAGGAGAGCAGAGAGGGCCGCGGGTGGTTTCGGGTTTCATACATTTCTGAGCTGGTTGGTTCCCTGTGGCCCCATTTGTCTTGGGGGCTTCTCTTGGGGGTTTGGGAGAGAGATTAACAAAAGGGAGAGGAGCCGTGAGCAGGGGGCTCCGGAGAGAGAGCACAGCCAAGCAGACCTGCCTAACAGGAGTGGCCGGCATGCCCGGGGCAGGGGAGCGTGGAGGGAATGCCTTCCTGGTCCCGTTTGGTGTGTGGCCAGGAACCAAGTGTAAATCAGCCACATCTCCTTTAGCACTGCCCAGGGAAAGCCCTGCCGGGGGAGGTAGCAGGTGTGGGAGGCTTGTGGGGCTCGGCGTGCTTCTGTGCTGGCCTTGGGCCCCACTTGCTGGGCACAGCAGCCACGGGCATAAATGGCCCATGGCCAAGAGACTGTGGTGGAGAGAGAGTTTAAGGCAGCAAGGAAACCTTTGCGGGCCCCCAGAGCCAACGGGGTGGGGCATTAATAATCTCTGAAGGGGCCAGAAGCCTGCTGGGGAGGCGGAAGGGCTTCTGCTTGGAGGAGAAAGTCGGGGGCCAAAACGTGTCCCCGAAAAGAAGACTGGTCTGTGTCCCTGTGTTTTAGGCCTCCTCTTCCTGTTCCTACAGTGTCATCAGGCCGCTCACCTGGTGGTGTGGGCCTCCCAAGCCCCTCACGCACCCATCGCTAAGCAAGCGTTTAGTGAAGGCCAGGGTAATGAGTGCCCTGGGTCTGGCGCCAAGGCCCTGGGTGTGTGGACGGCATGCAGCACGCAGCCCCGAGCCTTAAGAGCCGCGTGTGGATGGAGGGGCACGGAACTTGGTGTGAGGACAACTGCCTGGCGTGGGCCCTCGGGTGTCGAGGCCACACTGGACACTGGCGAAGGGCGGCCAGCGGGCTGCGGAAGAGGCAGGGTGGGGGGCGGTGCTGGAGGAAAAAAGGGGAATGTCTCCGGAGAGGAAAGGGAAAGATGGGAAGGAGAGACAAGGCCCTCAACACCGAACTCGCCGGTCACTGATGGAAAGATGGACATTCAAGCTTCTTAGGACCGCCTGGACTTGGCTGGCCTGTGGGAGCTGCAGGGACAGGGTCCTGGATGCTCCGTGAGTTAGGGCCCAGCGCCGGCTCCGGGCAGGCAGGTGCTGGCCCGGGTGTGGGCAGCCAGCAAGCCTGTGGCGGGCAGGAGTGCTGGAGGGCGGCAGGAATGTGTTAACAGCAGCAGCTGGCTGCTATCTGATCCTGGCCCTGCAGTGACTTCCGCTTCCCCCATTGTTAGCATACCAGCCAGACTGAACGAATGAATGAGTGGATAGAAAGGGTTCCTGGGCAGGCTGTCGCCATCGGAATAAAATAACCCCAGCTCGCCGCTCTCCAGGGAGCTTGCCTTGCCAGCCTTTGGCATCAGGAAAACCCCAGGTGGGAAATGGCTGTAAAGAGCAGACCAGACCTGAAGCCCAGTGGGTACGAGTGTTTTAGCTGGACAGAACGCCTGCCTGCTTTACAGAGTGACCCCCAAATGGCTGAACACGGGGGGAAGTTCATTCCTCTCTCCAGGGCAGATCCGCAGCACTGCTCCGTCCTCTCAGGGACACCCGTCTTCCCCAGAGCTCTGCCATCCTCTTGAGCACTGGCTCCCACTGCTAGTGGGTGTCTGAGTGGCCCGAGGGCCCGTTCAGACAGATTGCTGGGCTCCACCCCCACAGGACTTCGTTGTGGGTGTTCCCAGCTCCTTCCTGGCGTCTTTCTTCATTTTTGTTGCCTGATATCCCTGCTTGCTTATGGACGGCAGGAGGTGTGTTTCAGTCAGCATTGTAGCCATGGTGACTAGGCATGCCATATAGTTCAGGTCTGACGCGGGGGCAGAATCCGTGGGTCAGTCAGCAGGTACATATCTGTCTTTGCTCCAGAAGCTGCAAGCGATCATGGCTCCAAGGCCGTTTTCAGTTAACTTACCTAGTCGTAGAGTCCAAAGCAACCCAGATGCGGTCAGTGAGGGCTGAGTGAGGTCTGCAGACGTGTCAGCCGGCTGTCACGTTACAGAGCCCGGCTCAGGGTGGAGGGCAGGGGGGTTTTGCTCGGCGCACTCCTGGAGCACCAGGCCCCGCGCTGGAACTGCAGACACACACACCACAGTGGCCTGCGGGAAGCCGGCCTGGAGGAAAGCGAGGGTAGCTGGGCGGTCTCCGCCATCGTGACCTTTGCAAAGTCGGGCTGTGGTTGCGGGAAGAGGGTCGAAGTGATGAGTGGTTCTGAGTGGGGGGTATTGTTGGAGGGAGGGAGGTGGATCTGGGACTTCGGGTGCGGAAGGGGAACTCGGAGCCATTGTTACGTTCGGAAAGCACAGTGCACCCCCTGCCTGGCTCAGGTCCCAGGCCCGGTCGCGGGAGCTTGGCCGATCCCATGTTGAGGCATCGTCTTTGGGAGAGAGGTTGGACCAGAAGAAAGGAAGTGTCTGCATGCACCAGAAGTGGGGAAGGGCCTTCAGCCAGGCAGGACCTGGGTGGATGAGGAGGAGGAGGGAGGGGTTCATCAAACAGACGTGCATCAGGCATCCGGCCGTCCACCTCAGACTTACCCAGTGTTACATGTCAGGTAGACGTTACCGTGGCTGGGGAGCATGAAGGGAGAGGGGAAGACATTCCAGTTATTTGAAAGGCACTGGGGTGGGCACAGTGGGGAGGCCAGAGCAATGGCCTGGGTAAGGTTGTGGCAGCCAGGATGGGGGCTGGACCAGGCCTGGCAGAGGAAAGTGGAGTCTGGCTGAGGACTCTGGAAAGTGGAGTCTGGCTGAAGACTCTGGGGTTCCAGGGTGAAGGGGACCTGGAGGTGGTTCTGGAAGTTTTTTTTTGTTTTTGTTTTTTTGGGGGGGGGTTGTGCTAAGACAGGGTGTTGGAGGAGAGTGAGTGGGACGAGGGATGAGTGTAAGAGCCGGCTTGCAGGAAAAGGGTCCTGCAATGTTGAGTCCGTGGTAGTTCTG
The DNA here is from genome assembly GCA_963693515.1 of Pipistrellus nathusii. NCBI lineage: Eukaryota > Metazoa > Chordata > Mammalia > Chiroptera > Vespertilionidae > Pipistrellus > Pipistrellus nathusii. The sequence goes on from OY882869.1 coordinate 47,780,445, forward strand.
GCATCTGAGCAACAGTGAGGCCTCTCTGCAGCCTCAGCTTCGAGGAGGAGGTAAGGACAGGGCCTCTCCCGGTGGATGCTGTTCTGCCTGGGCTGAGGCTCAGGGACTGCTTCCCTCTGCGTGGCGCCCACTCCTGTGCTATTCTACCCGGCTTGCCCAGGTCAGAGAGCCGGCCTGCCCATGTCAGAGAGCCGGCCCTTCACTCTTCGACGGGGCCTGAGCTCCTGTGACAGCCAGCAGGGCCGGGCCCTCACAGGAGTCCTCCCTTCTGACCCTCTCAGCACCCCTGTGAGGCAGAGACTCCTCGTGTCTCCTGGAGGTCAGGGGCCTGCCCCACGGTGTCACGGTGAAGCTGAGTGACAGGTTCAGCCGCGTCTGTTTCCCGACTCCACATCTGGAGCTCATTCCAGCGTACGGGACCTCTCACAGCTCTCCTTGCGAATGCGGCCGCCTGCGCAGGGACAATCGCGAGGTCAGCGTTAGGCAAATGTGCACTGGGAGCGTGAACTGGCATCTGCAAATGGCCTGTACCGAGGGCCTGCAGATGGAGTCAAGGGCTTGTCACTGCGTTTTACCGAGGAGGCAGCTGGGGCGTGGAGAGGCCAGTCCCAAGCAGGAGCCGGGTTCGTGCCCTTACACTAGCCTTGGCAGCCAGGGCGCCTCACAGCATCGCGCGTGGCTCAGCGTGGACGGTTCTTTCTGTGCTTTTGCATTTTCTCAGGAGGCTGCCTCGCGGAGAGAATGGCTGTTTCAGCCTGCGGTGTCCACTGAGCCGGGCGGGCCCTGGTTGTCCTTGTGGTCCAGCTTGGTTGAGTCCTGCCTCCTGCTCCGTGGGCATGTTCTGCTGCCCCGTTCTAACTCCGAGCAGCCTGGCTAGGAGGTACAGGGCCAGCTCCCAGACAGGAGAGAAATGTTTTCGGGCCCATGGAAACATGGAGCCCTGGCCGGCCAGTTAGCGCATTGTCCCCGTTATGCCAAGGCGGTGGGTTCAATTTCTGGGCAGGGCATATACAAGAGACAACCATTGAGTGCATAAATAAGAGGGCCAAAAAGTCAATGTTTCTCTCTCTCTCTCTCTCTCTCTCTCTCTCTCTCTCTCTCTCTCTCCAGTAAATCAATCAATCCATCAAAAAAGTAGCAAGGAAAAGCTGAGGGCAGGCTCTGAGCTGCGGGCGCTGAGCTGCTGTGGCTCCTCCTTCCCCTCAGGGGGCGCTGTGGAGACCTGCTGCCTCCTCTCTGAACACTTCCCACTGTAGGTGAGAAAAGCAAGCTCCGATACCGTGGGACCACACTTCCCTGGATTTAAGTTTTCCATTCCGGTCGTTTCCAGGATGCTTATCCCTCAGATTATAGGACAACAATTTGAATTAGTTGAGCATAGATGAGGAATTTGTTTCTACAGAGCTTTTAGGGTTATCCCTTGGTTGTTTTTGATCCTTGGGAAGATGGTAATACACCCAATATTTCTGTAACTGGAAAACTCTCCCCATTCCTCAACCATGCTGCACACAGAGTTAAAAGCCAGCCTCAAAAAAGGCATTTGTCTGAGTAGTTCCATAAAACATCTACATAAAGGAAATAATAAAGCCAGGAAGGAAAATACTAGATGGGTGACAAATATACATAGTGTTGGCCTGTTTGGAGTGTAAACTCTTTCTTTGGAGCTGGATGCTAATGGGGACGCATTAGCAGTCCCCCGTCCTGTCACACCTTTTCTCTGCTTGGGAATTGGCAGGGCTGTCTGCTCAGGCTGGGGGGGCGTGGGTTGGTGAAGCCCCATCACCACCTGCACCACCAGCGATCCTGAGCCAGTGAGAGGCTTTGAAAGAACTGTCCGTGGCTTTATCAAGTAGGTGGAACTTGTCAGAACATTCTTTTCCTCTTATTCCTTTTCACTCTCCACTGTTCTCCACGTGCTTAGCACATCTTTTCATTCCGCTTGCCTCCTCCCAGCTATCAGCTGGAGAGAACTTTGTACTCTGATTCACCCCGAGATTGAAAGCTCATATTTTATCTCTCCCAAAGGAATTTTCTGGATGAGACCCTAAGCCAAAGGTATGATTGTCTGATAGTGGAATTTTAGTCATCGGGGACAGAGCAGAGGAGGAGACCGGTTAAAAGGCTCTTCCTGGTGTTCTGGGAATTACAGAAATCAGATCTCTCCAAGTGTCCTGTTTTTTTTCTTCTTAAAGTTTTATGTCTTACATTCATTTTGACCTCCTGGCTGTATAAGGTGTGAAGTAGAGGTTGATCTTTTTTGTTACGGATGTTTAATTGGTCCAGTTTCATTTGATCTACATCTTATTTATCCCTCTACCAGTATCATGCTGTTAGAATTATATAGTAATCTTTAATACTGGAAAGAGAGGTGCTTTGTATTTCAAAATTATTTGGGCTCTTTTACCACTTCTCTCTCTCTCTCTCTCTCTCTCTCTCTCTCTCTCTCTCTCTCTCTCTCTCTCTCTCTCTCTTAAATCTTGACCTGAGGGTATTTTTTCCATTGCTTTTGCTTTTTCAGAGAGAGAGTGGAAAGGAGGTAGAAATGGGGGGGGGGGGGGAGGATGAGAAGGAGGGAGGGAGGGAGGGAGACAGACACAGCTATTGGTTACCTTGCACACGTGCCTTTGACCGGGAATTGAACCCAAGACACTCTGGGGCATGGGCCAAGGCTCTGATCCCTGCTCAGGGCTCTTTTCTTAATGTGAATTCACCAAGAAACTTCTAGGTGAATGTTCATAGCACTGTTATTCAAAATAGCCACAAACCAGAAACTACCTGGATGTCCTTCAGCGGTGAGTGGTGGAAAAAAACGAAGTACACCCATAGCATGGAATGCTACTCAGGAGTGAAAAAGGAACCTGTTATCAATACCGGTAACCACATGCATGAGCCTTGAGGAAATTGTGCTGAGTAGGAAAGCCAACGGTTACATATTGCACTTACATAATAGTCTTGCCAGGAATTAGGGATTGGTGTCTCTTGAGGAAATTGTGCTGAGTAGGAAAGCCAACGGTTACATATTGCACTTACATAATAGTCTTGCCAGGAATTAGGGATTGGTGTCTCTATAAAGGGGTAGCATGCGGGAGCCTGCTGGGGAGAGGGTGGCAGGCTAGTATCTTGATTGTAGTAGTTACACGTGATGAAATTGCATAGAAACGTATGCGTGTGCACACACACAAACACACACAGGAATGCTTGTAAAACTGGTAAAATTTGAATAATAAACTCTGTGGATTGTGCCAATGTACATATCCTGGTTTCTGATCGAAATGCAAAATGTTAACCCTGGAAGAGGCTGGGTGAAGGCTTCGTGGGACCTCTCTGTACATTTCTTTTCAATTTCCTGTGAATCTAATTATTTCAAAAACAAAGTTTAAAGAAACACAAAGCAGTTTTGTCGTCTGTTTATGTTCCATCCAAACCTGTAGCCGCGGCGGTTCGCTCTGTGGTTAGAGTGTCGGCCTGCAGACGGAAGGGTCAAGGCTATGGCCCTGGGCTGCAGGCTAGACCCCACCCCACCCGCTCCGTGCATGCAGGAAGCAGCCAATGGATGTGTCTCACATCGATGTTTCTGTTTGTCTCTCCCTCTCCCTCCGACTCTCTAAAAAAAAAAAAAAAAATCAATGGAAAAAGTATCCTCAGGTGAGGATTAACAACAACAACCCTAAAAAAAAAAACCTATGAAAATACGGACATGTGGTTGCCTCCATATGAGGCTTCTTGTTTCGTAACGTTTCCTTTAAAAAGAACAGGACCGCCCTCACCAGTTTGGTTCAGTGGATAGAGCGTCGGCTTGTGGACTCAAGGGTCCCAGGTTCGATTCCAGTCAAGGGCATGTACCTTGGTTATGGGCACATCCCCAGTAGGAGGTGTGCAAGAGGCAGCTGATTGATGTTTCTCTCTCATCAATGTTTCTAATTCTCTATCCCTCTCCCTTCCTCTCTGTAAAAAACCAATAAAATATATTTAAAAAAATAAATTAAAAAATAAAAAGAACAGGACTTGAAGCAAATACGACAAAATGTTAACATTTGTGAATTTGGGATGATGAATTTATTGATGCTTCTGTCTTTTTTACTGTGTTTAAATTGTCCTAGTATTTAAAGACAAAATAAACATCAACAGAACTCCCAGCGGTGCCAGGGTCCCTCTCCGTCTCCATGATGTCCCGGATTGTTAACATTTCCTTGGGAAAACCGCCACGCAGTCACAGACCTCGCCCGTGCTCTCCTAACTCTGGGCGGGGAAGCCTCGGGACGCAGTGCATCTCTTTTATTACGACAAACTCATTTAATTTTAATGGCTCACTCTATAGCATTGCATTGTGAGGAGGAACTACCTTTAATTATCTTTTTGGGGGGATGTTTCTAAAGTAACGTGAGCTCGGGGCTGAGACCCGTGCGGTCCAGAGCCGCCACCGGACTGTGAGCGTAAAAGGTTTGTGTGTGTGTGTGTGTGTGTGTGTGTGTGCACGCAAGAAGTGTGTGCCGCTGTGTAAACCGACGCCGCTCCTCTGCCGGCTGAGACTGCCCTCCCCTCGGAGCAGTGAGAGCGACTCCAGGTGGGTGCTTCCTGCCTTTCTGGTTCTACGTAAACGTGCAAACGTCGTCCCGGGGAGTCCCCGCCCCCCCCCTCCCCCCCCTCCCCCCCCCTCCCCCCCCGGCAAACACCGAGTGAGTGACATCAGAATGGGACCGTGTCCCTCCACTCCTCATTTAAATATGGGCCGTGTCCTCCCGAGATCATTTTTCTTGGTGACACGTTAAACAATCTCGGGTCGGTCGGAGTCCTTAGAGGTCACCAGGGGCGTCAGGAATGCAGCCCTCGTCACGTATGAGATAGGCGCCCGGAGGCACCCATCGGCGCCGTGGCCCCGAGCCCCGTCCTGCTGTTCAAGGAGGACGTTCTCCGTGTGTGTATGTGTGTGTGTGTGTGTGTGTGTGTGAGAGAGAGAGAGAGAGAGAGACGTTCCCTGCCTCCGGTCCTCTAGGCGTGCGTGCGTGTGTGTGTGTGTGTGTGTGTGTGTGTGTGTGTGTGTGTGAGAGAGAGAGAGAGAGAGAGAGAGACGTTCCCTGCCTCCGGTCCTCTAGGCGTGCGTGTGTGTGTGTGTGTGTGTGTGTGTGTGTGAGAGAGAGAGAGAGAGAGAGAGACATTCCCTGCCTCCGGTCCTCTAGGCCTTCCGCAGGCAGGCCATGGCCTGCTGCCGCTGCCACCCGCTTCGGGGATGCCACCACGTCCGCAGAGATGTCTTCGCACCATCCTTTGTGGCGGGACGGCCTCCTTCCCGTGGGCAAACCCGGGCTGCAGCCCCCCGGCCGCCCACCCGCCCGCCCGGTGGCTTTTGTGTGTGTGCGGCTTTCAGCTCCCGTCCGTCAGCCTGAATGGGCCCATTCAGGGGCATTCACGCGCCTCGGAGACCCCGGCCGCCCGGACACAACAGCTGAGGGGGGTGCTGCCCATGAGAATGTGCCCATGGCCTGCCTCCCGGAGCCCCGATTGTTCGCCAGGCCTGGGGCCCGGGCGTGCGTCCCGAGGGCCGACTTGGACCAAAATTGGGGGCTCTTTCGTCCTGGGCACTCGGGGGCTCTGGGAGGGAAGGAGGGAATGTGCGAGCTGGGCCTGCACCAGCTCATCTTTGACTCTGACCTTCAGCTTTTATCTCTGTGTCCCACCCAGCTGATCCCCTGCTTACGGCCAGAGATCTTGTCTCTTTTATCTTCACAGTCCTGCATACTGGAGGCACTCAATAAGTGCTGCTGATGGAGTGCACTCGGTCGGTGCTCCACCCCGTTAGGCTGGGTGCGCTGGTTTCCTTCACTGTTCCCTTGAAGAGGCTGCACAGTAGCCTGCTGGGGGATGGGGGGAAGGCTCTGAGCGTTTGGGTGGCCTCCTGAAAGAAGTTTGGAAGGACAGTAGGTTTGACCCTAAAAGGACAGGGGATGTTTTCAAGGTGGGAAGTGGCCCCAGAGTCGGCCTTTTGCCAGCCAGGGGCCTGCCCATGGGCAGTGCCCGAGCTGGGCCTCCCGTTTGCAGGAAGGGGCAGTGCACTGGGCCGGCTTGGAGCCACGCAGTGGTGCGTGTGGATTCGGGAACAGGGTCTTGACTCCCAGTGGCTTGTGCCATTTGGCAGCCAGTACTCTGCAGACCTCTGGCGCTCAGCTCTGGCTGTGTCCCCGTTGTGGACAGGGGCCCGAAGACCATGGTGAGAATGGAGAGAATGAACAGCCAGGCCCACGTGCCAACGGGCCTTGTGTTTGATGACCTCACGGCGGCAGGCACGGTACGAGCAGAAGAAGCAGTGGGATCTTTCGTTTTTGGGGAACTTACTGGGCTAAGCGCTTTGACTGAAGCCATTAGGCTGTTGTGTACACACACTCTGCAGTGATATTAGGAAAAGTTGTACACGTGTGCTGTACACGGGCTTCCAGCGCTTTAAGGAAGGAAAGACTGTTGCTCCCATTTACAAGTGGAATAACTGAGGCTTCCATGGTCGGTGGCAGAGCTTCAGTGGAGAGAAGGGGCTCAGGCTCCGAGTGGCTAAGGTGAGGGCTTCGGCAAACATCACTCCGCTGTGGTGAACCAAGTTGTTACCATTTCAACCTCAGTTTTAAGTATTAAGAAAAAGGGAAGGCCCTAACCGGTTTGGCTCAGTGGATAGGGCGTCGGCCTGTGGACTGAAAGGTCCCAGATTCGATTCAGGTCAAGGGCATGTACCTTGGTTCCGGGCACATCCCCAGTGGCGGGTGTGCAGGAGGCAGCTGATCGATATTTCTCTCTCATCAATGTTTCTAACTCTATCTCCCCATCCTTTTCTCTCTGTAAAAAAAATCAATAAAATATATATTTTTAAAAGTTGGTGTTTTTTTTTAAGAAAGAAAGAGAAAGGGAAGAAAAGGAAACACACCTTTCTTAGGGCTGCGGCACTCAAAAAGTTCGATGGCTTCCGTCTTTGAGAACCTCTCGATTTAGTTGGGGAGACGTAGAAGCCGTTTGCAAACTGCCAGCAGCCGGAGTGGCCGCATCTGTGCTGAGGACAGACGGCAGGAACCCGGGCAGGCGGCCACGGCCTCCTGGGACAAAGGCAGGAGTTGATTTGGTCCGTGGTTAACAGAGGGAGGTGGGTTACTGGCTTCAAAGCATCTGGCCCCACAGCGTCTCCTGTGAGGTGCAGGTGCTGCCTGAGGTCACACAGACCTGGTGTGGAGCCGGCGCGGCCCAGGGCCGGTCACAGCGGTGTGACGGGACGCCACCCGCCGTGGTTAGTCAGCACGGGACTCACAGTGTGTGCTCGGTGCTCTTGATTCAGTGCCTTGGAAGTTGATTTCTTCCTTGACTGGGGCCAGTTTTCTGCCTCGTCTCATACTCAGCTCCTCAGGGAAAAAGCTCTTCTCAGGGTAGGGACAGGAATTCAGTCTCCGGCCACGGAGAGAAAGCCGTGGTGCCGTTCTGCTTTCGCTGTGGTTGCACGGCCCGTTTCTCCTCCATCGAGGTGACGGCTGCCTGTGACCAGTGTGCCCAGGGTCTGGTAGCCGTGGGCCCTGGGCCTGGTGGATGCTGTGGCCTCAGTGGCCTCTTTTGGGGCTTCTGCTTCCCTCTGATCTAGGGGCCTTATTTCAGCCCAGAGAAGATTGGCCTGACGGTGAATGACAAGGTGTGTTTTCTACCCTCATTTCTTTTCTTTTTTTTCTTTTTTTTAAAATATGTTTTATTGAGTTTTTACAGAGAAGAGAAAGGGATAGAGAGAAACATTGATGAGGGAGAAACAGATCAGCTGCCTCCTGCACACCCTCCACTGGGGATGTGCCCGCAACCACGGTACATGCCCTTGACCAGAATCGAACCTGGGACCCTTGAGTCTGCAGGCCGATGCTCTATCCACTGAGCCAAACTGGTTAGGGCTGCCCTCATTTTTCTGATTCTGAGTTTAGGCATTGGAGAGACCTGGAGCAAATTGCTCAACCCCTACAGACTCCGTTTCTTCATCTGCAGAATGGGGTGACCGTGGCGCCGGTGGGGCTGCCGTGAGATGATGCATGTGGAACACGTCGAGTTCTGACACCGGGAATCAGGCAGTGAAAGGAGCCTCCCTGTTTCCAGTTGAGTGGATGTGACGGTGTCTGGGGGAGCGGAAGGTGGCTGATCGCCTTCGATATACAGAGCAGCCAGCTACTCGGTCCTTCTATCCTCAGGGATGATGGAGCGGGGCGCTCAGACAGGAACGTGGGCTCAGAGGTCTTAGACGTGTCTAGCAGCTGGCAGATGCAGTCTAATCAGTGTTCAGCCTGGATTGGATCCCGCCCCATTGGCACCATTTGAATAAAGTCTGTCGATTGGACGATATTATTGTATCAGTGTTCATTTTCCTGATCAGGTAATTAAAGTGGTTATGTAAGAGAATGCCTTTTTTAGGAAATGCACAGTGAAGTATTTAAAGGTAAAGGGGGGGCTGCACCTTAGTCTCAAACGGTTCAGGGGAAAATGGAGGGAGAGAAGGGAAAAGCAAATTCAATGTTAACATTTGAGGTACTTATGTGGAGGGAGTTCATTTTACTATTCTTGCACCTTTTTTTGTAAGTCTGGGATTATTTTGAAATAAGATTTTTAAAAGTCCTCATGTGGCTAGGGCTTGTGAAAAAATAGCGCTTGGTTGTCAGAGTTATTGCAGAATAAACTAGTCATCAAGGCACTGTTTTGTTTCTAGAAAGTCTTGCCCTGGTTGGGGTGGGGGCGGAGGGCGTGTGAAAAGCTGGGGATTGCCAAAACTGGTTTGGCTCAGTGGATAGAGCGTCCATCTGCAGACTTAGGGGTCCTGGGTTCGATTCCGGTCAAGGGCATGTACCTTGGTTGCGGGCCCATCCCCAGTGGGGGATGTGCAAGAGGCAGCTGATCGATGATTCTCTCTCATCGATGATTCTAACTCTCTATCCCTCTCTCTTCCTCTCGTTAAAAAATCAATAAAAATATATTAAGGATGCCGAAACTGGTTTGGCTCAATGGATAGAGCGTCGGCTTGGGGACTGGAGGACCCGGGTTCGATTCCGGTCAAGGGCATGTACCTTGGTTGCGGGCATATCCCCAGTAGGGGGTGTGCAAGAGGCAGCTGGTCGATGACTCTCTCTCATCGATGTTTCTAACTCTCTATCTCTCTCCCTTCCTCTCTGTACAAAATCAAATAAAATATATTTAAAAAAAAAATATATTAAGGAAAAGAAAAGCTGGGGGTCAGTGTGAGGAGCCCAGGAGTGGCCCTGAGGAATGGAATGATGAAGACTATCTGAGTGAAAGGGAAGAGGGTGAATAAACAGGAGAAATGGCCCCTCACATCTTTCCACCAGCAATGAGGGGTTGTGCTCAGGTAATTATATGGGTAGAGAAGAGGAACCATGGCTACCAGGAGAAATAGCTCTGATATGGGCCTTGGAGAGTGAAAATTGTAGAAGAAGCAATCAGGGGGTTGGGTGGGTGGGTGGGTGGAAGGAAGTAAAGGATAGATGGAAGGAAGGATGGAAGGATGGAAGGATGGATGGATGGATGGAAGGAAGGAAGGAAGGAAGGAAGGAAGGAAGGATGGAAGGAAGGAAGGATGGAAGGAAGGATGGATGGATGGAAGGAAGGATGGATGGAAGGAAGGATGGAAGGATGGAAGGATGGATGGATGGAAGGATGGATGGAAGGATGGATGGATGGATGGAAGGAAGGATGGAAGGATGGATGGAAGGAAGGATGGATGGATGGAAGGAAGGATGGATGGATGGAAGGATGGATGAAAGGATGGATGGAAGGATGGAAGGAAGGATGGATGGATGGATGAGAAGACCTATGAGGATGAGCAGGACCACATGGTGCTTTAAGGCCTTTGAGTCCAGGGTGAATGGTGTCTGGTTTCCACACCCAGCTGTGTGCTGCGTCACGGCAGACCCCCCAGGGGTGGATTATCACAGGAGAACCAGGAGGAAATGCAGGCATGAGGTTTGGAGCTGAACCCTCAAGTCTTTCAGGGGGTTGGGGTGGCAGCAGGAAGCCAGGGCAGGCGCAGTGGAGTCTCAGTGGCAAGGGCCTTTTGTTTACAGGCGCCCTGGTTCAAGTTTAATCTTACAAAAAACACTGCTACCTCTGAAAGTAGCACATGAATAGTTCTTGTAGCAAAATTTTAAAACCAAACAGAAGAAACACATCAGAGGCCTCCTTCAGGCTCTCCCCCCCCCCCCCCCCCCATCCCAGAGGTAGCAGGTGTAGGCAATTAGTCTCCCTACATCCTTTTCCCAAGTGTTTGCACTGTCCCATTTGCATATAGCTGGGACTGTGGCTCTGGAGCCAGGCTTCCTGGGTTCATGAACCGCCTCCATTACCTACCAAACCCTTTCCTATGCTTCCATCTTCTCGTCTGTAACGTGAGAAGGATGCTGCAGACCCAGTAGAGTTGGGAAGACTAACTGTGTCGGTACATGAAAGGAGCTTAGAACAGTGCCCGCACATAGTGGGTGCTCAGGAAATGCTCGCTGTCCTTATCTGTTGACTTATACGGGCCTGTTTTTTTGAAAAGCCGGGGTCCTAATCTCAATGTCTTTATCAATAGGCGTCTTAGTTGTAAAGCAATAGAAGTCAACTGACGGGTAGCAGCAGAAGAGGAATTCCTTTAAGGGACACACGCTGGGTGGTTCCCAGACTGCCTGGGAAGGCCGCGGAGTCAGACTGTGGGAACCAGGCAGCAGCCAGACCCTGGCCGCAGTTATGCCACAAAACCGGAATGGCGAGGGAGCTGCCGCTGTTGATGTTGTTGGCGTTTCGGCTTCCGAGTGGGAGGTGGGCCTTGCCTCCCACCAGGACTCCGAGGGGGCACGGATTCCTCAACAGGGGCATGGAGTTCAGATGCCCCGGGCCGCGTTCTTTCCGGAGAGTAAGTCACTCCTCTGAGCCGGCGGTGTCTGCGGAGACGGGACTATCTCCTGCTCTTCGTGGTTGCAGAGCATTGCCAAGACGTGGATTTTCATCACTTCCCGAGTCACGAACTTGATTCTTTCTGTCCCATTTCAACATGCCCCGGGGAGCATACTTTACACATACATCTTTACCCAAACGAGGCATTTCTGTTGGGTTGACTCTTAGAGGTGGGAGAGTGTAAATGTGTGCCTTTAATTATTTTTTCAGGTGACATTGTTTCTTCTACAGGCACACCTCTTGCTGCTCTTTGCTTTTTTTTTTTTTTTTTTTAATATATATTTTATTGATTTTGTACAGAGAGGAAGGGAGAGAGATAGAGAGTTAGAAACATCGATGAGAGAGAGAGTCATCAATCAGCTGAATCGAACCCGGGACCCTTCAGTCCCCAAGCCGACACTCTATCCATTGAGCCAAACCGGTCTCGGCTGCTCTTTGCTTTTTTATTGTGCTTCACGGATGTTGTGGTTTTTACAAATTGAAGGCAAGACCTGCCATCAACAAAAAGGTTACCACTCTCTTTCTTGCAGAATATTGAGGTAGCTGGGACCAAATGTGCAGTATCTCAGTGGTATGCCTGTTTTCGGGGGAGGCTGAAAGACATTTTGAATATAAGTAAGCAGGTCTTTTTTGTTTTTAATTGTGGTAAAATAGATACAACATGCAATTTACTACCTTAACCATTCTTTTTTTTTTTTAATACATTTTTATTGATTTCAGAGAGGAAGGGAGAGACAGAGACAGAAACATCCATGATGAGAGAGAATCACTCATCGGCTGCCTCCTGCACAGCCCACACTGGCGATCAGGCCCACAACCTGGGCATGTGCCCTGACGGGGAATCGAACCGTGACCTCCTGGCCCGTAAAGTCAACCATCACCACCGTCCATATCCAGGCCTTGACCTTTCCAGAAGAAAAGTCTGTATGCATTAAATAACTCCCCATTTCTCCCTCTCACAACCCCCTTTTACTTTGTATCTGTGAATTGGGCTGTCAGGCAGTTTTTATAGTTTTGTCATACTGGCAGCTGGAGCATTTTCAAAGACGGTGGGAGGGGGACTGGAGACGCCACTCACGGCAACGGCCCCCCCCCCTTTTTGAGCTTGTCCCTTGGGCCGTGTTCTGCGTGTTCTCGGCAGTGGCCGTCGCCTCGGCGGGGAGCTCTGACAGTCAGTGTGCAGTGCCTAGGACAGGTCACGGACACCGCATGTGGAGGTCAATGGCATTTAACTCCCACCTCCACCTGGGGGCGGGGTCATGATCACTTCTGATTGACAGGTGGGAAACCAAGTCACGGTGAGTGAGGCGTTCTCACCCCTCAGCCCTGACCCCTGACTGAGCGACCTGCTGGCCGTTCTCACCTCTCAGCCTGACCCCTGACTGAGCGACCTGCTGGCCAGGCGGGGAAGAAGCAAGCCCCCCTAGGGAGGAGCCCCTCTCCCTGCCTCACCTCAGTGGCCTGCTCTAAGGTGGCCCAGACTCCGCCGCCCCTGAGTCGCCGGCTTGGGGATTGCTCTGCCCAGAGTGTCGTTACTCAGATGGTTTCCACTCACCCGCCCCGCCCCAGGTTGGGTCCCCCGTTGTTTTCCCTTTGAAACGCTGGAAACAGCATGTGTTTACGTTTAATCTGCGTTGCTTCCCCAGTTGCTGGCACACAGCAGACATTCAGCAAAGGAGTGATGGGTGGGAAGAAAGGGACAGTGAACAGGGCACCTGTACGAGCGGAAAGCCAGGAGCACTCTCCCTGATGTTGGGGAGAAAGAACAGATGGGGAGCGGCATCTTTCTCAGGTGCCAAAAGGGGCTTGGACAGGCTGGGCGCGATCCTGCTCAGAGCGGGGTTACCTTCTGCAGTGGAGACGGCAGCAGGACGGAGTGTGGCCTGGGCGGGCCCACTGCACACCCACCACCCAGGGAGCGGAGGAACTGGTGCTGCTGAGTCTTTGTGGGGAGGCGAGAGTGGGCCTGAGGGACATGGGCTGGAGGGGCAGAGGGGCAGGGGTGGGGGTGCAGCAGGAGCTGGGTGCTGGGGCCGTGCAAGAGGCTGGGCTGAGGCTGTCTCAGCTGGTGGGGTGGGGGTGGGTGGGAGCGGCCCCCTCAGTCAGACCGGAGAGCTGGGAAAGCCATTGGGTGTTTCTCTACTGTTGGTTCAGTGCTTTGGGGGTTTCTCAAATATTGGACTCTTTTAAAATTCTGTTTCCACTGTGTAAAAATGTGCAACCAAAATAAAACATGCCTGATTAGATAGCCTACATTTCAACATCCTGGGGGCCTCCGGTGCACTCACTGGAGCAGCCAGGGTGGCTCCCACGGGGTGTGAGTGAGTCCCTGGCCACTTTCTGTCTGTGTTGGAATTCCTTGTAAATGTGGTTTTGGTTAGGAAGCTTGTCGCCGAGCACCAGTTTTGCTAAATACTCAGGCATGCAGATGCTCACGCGTGCCCCTGCTGGCCTGGTCTTCACGGCTCAGTGGCCAGTGTGCTAATGTGTCGCTCCGTGGAGCTGTGTTACGACGGGTGGTTTCAGGCTTATTGCGCGTTTTGGATGCATCTCACCTGGTTTATACGTTTGTGATGAGGAGTGAGCAGCCGTTCGGGAGCACGGGAAGGGGTGTTGCCTGTGGCTCAGGGTGGGCTCATGGGCCTGACTCCCTGCTCTGCCCTGGGCCACCTGCGTGGATTTGGTCAAGTGCCCCTGCCTCTCGGTGCCTCGTTTCCTTTATTAAATGAGGAAATAACAGTACCTAGAGGCTTAGTGAGTGAAAACAGGGAAAATGCTTAGAAAGGTGTCTGGGAAATAATTATCATCTTAAGAAGTTGTCATTGCTGTTTCTAGTATTATTTATTGATTCCGCTTTGAAGCAAAAAATTTCTTTATTTTAAAGCCTCACCCAAGGATATTTTTTTCATTGGTTTTCAGAGAGAGAGTGGGAGAGAAAGGGACAGACAGAGAGACATATCGATGTGAGAGAAACATGCCTTGACTGGAATGGAACCGGGGACCTTTTGGTCCGCAGGCTGACACTCATCTATCCACTGAGCCGAACCGGCTAGGGCGAAACAAAAATTTTCTGTATCCATTGCTCTCATACATTCTCACCTGGACTGGCATTGCCTTCCGGGGGGGAAAATGTTCTAGCTATTGGAGTGGTTTATGGCCCTCCAAGAGGTCAGTCAATACATAGACACAGGATTCCTCTGGCATTAAGATTTAATGGCGGGGAGAGAGCAAATTTAGCCAAAAATGTCGACCAAGTCTCCTGAGGGGCGGTGGGGGGGGACAATACTGAAGAAAAAAAAGCAGGAAACACCACTTTAAGTAAAGACCATCCTAAGATAAAAGGACCGTCTTCTAGCCCTGGCCAGTATGGCTCAGTGGTTGGAGGATTGGCCCACGCACCAAAGGGTTGTGGGTTCGATTCCCGGTCAAGGGCACATACCTGGGTTGCAGGTTTGATCCCCACCCCTGGCAGGGGGACAGTGCGGAAAACATTCAGTCAGTCTCTCTCCCTCCTTCCTTCCTCCTTTCCTCCCTCCTTCCCTCCCTTCCTCCCTAAAAAAAGAAATAGCAGGAAAAGATCCTCAGGTAAGGACAAAGGAGAAAAAAAAGCCATTTAGCATTCGCTACCTCTTATCTGAGGAAATCAAAATTCTCTCAGTTCTCTGCAATTAAAAACAGAATTCAGAAATGAATTGCCTGTTGAGGAGGCTGATAGAACACAGCTCTCCTCCATTCCATAGCCCTGGGTTTCGGGACCCAGCACAACACCCTTGTTCTTCTCCTTGATTTGTCGGATTTTTATGTCCCAAGACCTGTATGCTCATGGACAGAAGGCTTCCTCCTCTGAGCGGGAGCAGCTCCTGGCTGTGCAGGTGGCAGCCCAGGGGCAGGTGGGACACGGAGCAGAGCTCCGAGGAGCCGCCTGCAGCCGGGCAGCTCCCCGCCCGCTCCTGTGGAGGCGGCCACGTCGGTGAGCACCTCTGCCCAGAGCCTGGCATGTGGTTCTAGAGCGGAAGGCTGCCTATGGCTCCCGGGAGCGTCGGCCGCATGTCCCCGAGAGGACGGACAAAGGCCTTCTTTATGGCCACGCGGGCGGGCGGGCGGGTGGGACGGAAGCCCCCGATGGTACACAAGCCCGAAACCCAACGCATGTTGACCAGCAACCTTCGGTTACGGTCACGTGGCATCGCCACGCCTCCTGAATTTCTCCTTTGGGGTTTTATTAGCTTTTAGTCAAAGGCGACTTTGTGGAGGAACCCAGATTAGAATCCAACCTATAAAACAGCCGCGGGAGAGGGAGAGCGGGACGGAGGAGCCAGGGGACGGCCTCGGAAATCTCTGGGAGGTGATGCAACAATCAGAGCCCAGACAAGGGCTGTCTGTGTGTGTGCAGGGGTGGCGTGCCGGGCGGGAGCAGGGAGAGGGGCGGCCAGCTCCCCCCTTTCTGGCCCTCGGGGGCCGGTGGGTCCTCTGATCCGGGGGAGAAGTTTCCCAGGGGCCCAGGCTGGGTTGGGGCTCCCGCAGCCAACCACACACACACTAAGGTACACCACGCACTGGCTGTGGCTTCACTCGTGGGCCCCCTCACGCAGACCCGATGTGGCGTCCGCCGGCTTCGCGGGAAATCGCGGACATCGGACGGGCAGGTGCCGGATAAGCGAGCGCGCTGGAGGTGGCTTAGCTGAGAGGAGGAGGTGAAATCAGCCTCGACTTCCCAGAACCGGGCGGGGGGAAGGAAGGCCAGTTTGTGGTTTGGGAGTGGGAGGAGGTAGCGGAATGGTTCCATTTTACCAAATCGGAAGGAGCCGATTGTGGGCTTGAGGGTCTGCCGTTGTCCCAGACGGAGGCTCCATCCGGCCTTTCTGCCTGTTAATAAGCCCCTGTCCCCCACTCCTGTGTGCTGCGCGGGTCCTTTCAGTGGGCCAGCTGGAGTAACCAGAATAAGGTGACCAGGCGTCCTGCTTTTGGCGGGACAGCCCGGATTGTTAACTATTTGTCTCGCGTCCCTTTAAAGAAGTCCCGATTTCTTTCCAAAAATAGGGACTTTTTTAAAACGCCGCGGGACAAATTGTTAACAGTCGGGACTGTCCCGCCAAAAGCAGGACGCCTGGTCACCTTACACGAGAAAAATAAGTGCGTTAGGTTCCCGAGGGCGACACTGTAGCTCGACCCTCACCCCACCTCACTCTGGTGGCCTGAGTGTGTGTCCGGGCCGCTTCATACTTGATTCTCTGGGTATAGAATGGCAACCTGCTGATCTTCAACGAATAAAAATGTGGAAGAGACAGTACAGTAAAGGCCCGGTTCCGACAGCCAGAAATGGCGAGCCATTTAACATGGCGTCTGTCTCATGTTTATGAGAGAGGATAAAATAACACGTCTTAGCCAACACCAGGGACTCTTTCAAAAGCTCACATTCTAGGCAGCAGTCCCCGGCCCTGGCTTTGTGTTAGCATTAGTTGGGGAACATTTGAAAAACACGAGTCCCCGAGCCCCACCCACACCAATTAAGTCATAATCTCTGAGAAGGAGGTCCAGGCATCTGGGTGTTTTTAAAAGTTCCCTCGGCGATACTGTTGGGCGGCCAGGGTTGGGGACTGTTATTCAAGGGATGCCAACTGGATGTAAAGATGCAGGCTTATTTTCAGAAATATTGTGCAAGGTCTTTTTTTTTTCTTTTTTCTTTTTTCATTTCTTTAGTGGCTTAGATATGTTCTGTTTGTTTTATTGAAATGTAATTTAAGTACCATAAAACTCACCCTTTTATTAGCGTGAGCAGTTCAGTGGTCTTAGTGTATTCACGGAGTTGTGCAACCATCACCACTCTTGATTCGAAAGCATTCCATCACTCCGAAAAGAAAGAAATTCTTCCCCACGGGCTGTCACTCTCCCTGTCACCTCCCTCCAGCGTCTGGCAACCACTCAACCACGTTCTCTCTCCGGAGTTGCCTGTTCTGGACATTTCATATAATGGAATCGTATCACGTGGCCTTCTGTGCCGGGCCTCAGGGACTTAGCATAGTGTCTTCAAGGTTTATTCATACTGCTTTGTGAGCCAGCACACATTTCCTTATATGGCTGAGTAAATATTTCCTTGTGGATACACCACTTGTTGTTTACCCATTCATCAGTCAGTGGACATTTGGGTTGTTCCCACTTTTTTCCTGTTATGAGTAGCACTGTTATGTGCCCATACGTTTTCTGTTATCTTGGGTGTATACCTAGGACGGGAATTGCTGGGCCATGTGGTGGTAACTCTGAGTTTAAATGTTTGGAGGCTGTTGGCCTACAGTATTTTCCAAAGTGGGTGCCTCAGTTTACATTGCTGCTAGCCGGGTGTGAGGATCCCGATTTCTGCATCTTTGCCAACACTTATTACTGTCTCTCCTTTTGGTTGTAGCCATCTTGGGGGTGTAGCTGGTATCTCATTGTGATTTTGATTTGCATTTTCCTGATGGCTGATAGGATTCAGCGTCTTTTTACTTGCTTATTGGCCATTGGTATGTCTTTAGAGAAATGTTGGTTTGAGTCTGTTATTTAAAAAATTTTTAAAATATTTTTATTGATTTGTAAGAGTTCTCTTTGTATTCTGGATACTAGATTCTGATCAGATATATAATTTGTAAATATTTTCTCATATTCTGTGGGTTGTCATTACTTTCTTGATAGTATTTTTTGAGACACAAAATTTTTTAATTTTGATGAACTCCCAAGTTGTCTGTTTTGGTTATGGTTGTTGTTTATGCTTTCGGTGTCATATCTAAGATCCTTTGCCTAATCCTTTGTTATGAAAATATATGACAGTGATTCCTTCTAACACTCTTAGAGTTTTATCTCTTACATTTTAGATCTAAGGTAAATTGTAGTAAGTTAATTTATACGTATTGCTTGAGGTAGATTTCATCACCCCCAAAAAGCTAGAACTTACTTCTAACATGTTATGTATATTTTGACACCAGATCTTCTAAAATGACCAGAACACTGAATGTCCCTACTACAGATGGAATATCAATACAGTATCATAGTTTTAAAGTATTAAATTTTTAGTACATAGATAGTTGAGTACTTAAAATGCAAGTTCAGATTATGCATACATGAGACTTAAGTGGGAAATTAGTATGAAAGAAAGTTAATTCCAAATAGATTCAGAGGTTAAAAAAAAATTAAAAGGCACTTTTAAGAGTTTTTATAATGGTGCAATAATAGACCAAAGGAACATAACAGAGACCTCAAGCTTATGTGGAGGAAAAGAACTCAAGTTCATCAGCTGGATTAAAGGTTTTATTTTGTCACTCCTTGTATGATCACTGGAGAAATGCATGCTAATTGTAGTTAAGCATTCCAGCAATACATGTACAGTGACCTTCTGTCCTGCCCCTCCCTGCCCCTCTGCATAGGTGCACTCCACTCCACAGTCTTAACTCTTTGGCGTGTGCCCTTCCAGGCTGGTATGAATGTGTACACATACAACTACTGCATATCGTTTTGTGCATTTTGTAACAAAGAGCATCCTATTATTTATACAGGGTGGGACAAAAGTAGGCTTACACAATTCCTGTATTATTACTATTTGCCGCTTGCATTTTAGAGACAGAGCAGTAATCCCGGCCACTTACTGACGGACTGCTGAGTCCCATGCTTCCTTCGGAATGGCTGCTTGTCATAAATCACCATTTCATTTAATTTTCCGGAAAGTCCGTTCCAGAGCCCGTAATCCTACAGATGGCATATGGCAGACACTGGATTGACAGCGGGGCTGGTGCTAACCCAAACTAGCCAAATATTTAAACGAGTGGAGGATCCGAGGGGCCAGGCCCTGCCCTGGGGCTGGGAATCCAGGGAGCCGAGAGCTCAGTGAGGAGGCCCTGAACTCTTGTCTTACCCAGCACGAAACGGTTGTCTGATTGTAATTTTAGGAGGAGAAAGTAAACCCAAGAAACAGACTTATACGAGATCTGTTACTCTAAAAACACATTCATTCTTCTGAGCATTTGTCCTAAGGACAATGCACATTAAATCCAGTCCCCTGGAGGTGAACACGGAGTTCCCTCCGGTCAGAAATGTCATTAGGAACATCGGTGTGAGGGGCTGTGAGGTTTGCTAGCACCAAAGCATGTTCAGCTACCCTCACTCCTACCAAGATTCTCGCAAACGTTTAAGAAGCACGTTGCTCGATGATGCCGAAACAAATGGGGGATTTTCATCCATACTTTAATAACTGCTCTTAGACTTGGTGTGGGAGTGAACACTCCAAGTTTGTCTGTTCCTCGATTCTTTAGACCTTGAAAACAAAGTTGATGTTTAAGTGTCACTGATTGGATACCTGGTTACTTGCCTGTCTGCCTGCCATGTGCACAGCACCATGCTTGTGGTCTGACTCCTTTTTTTAAGACTTTTAAAACAGATTTTTTTTTTAAATTTATGAATTTTTTTACAGAGAGGAAGGGAGAGGGATAGAGTTAGAAACATCGATGAGAAAGAAACATCCATCAGCTGCCTCCTGCACACCCCCTACTGGGGATGTGCCCCCAGCCAAGATACATGCACTTGACCGGAATCGAATCTGGGAGCCTTGAGTCCGCAGGCCAACGCTGTATCCACTGAGCCAAACCAGTTAGGGCTAAAACTGATTTTTAGAGGGAGAGAGGAACATCGGTGTGAGAGGGAAACATCGATCAGCTGCCTCCTGCACGCTCCACGCTGTGCACTGAACCAGCAGCCCCTCCGTGCCTGGGATGACTTGAAACCAGTTGAGCCACGCTGGCAAGGACATGGTCTGACTCCCTTTTGTCTTTCATGCTACGTTCTCCCTCATTCGTGACCTCCAAACTCTCCCCGCCTTGGACCTCCCCGCCCGTTTCCTATCCACTGCACTCTTCATCTTGAAACCTCTCTCAGCCCCCAGGTCTTAGCTCCAATGTCACTTGCCCAGGAGAGCTTCCCTTCGCCCCTGCTCTTAAACAGGCCCCACCCTCTCCTTCCTCAGACCATCCTGCCCGTTCTCCTCAGGCTCTTAGCTCAAGCATAGCTTTGTAGTTTGAATGCACACATTTGCCAGGCGCAAAACCCATTTCTGCTCTCTTCTCCTCGTTTATAGAGCATCCATCATGGCGTCTAGATCCTAGTAGGCATTTACTGAACGGCAGGCAGATGTTCGGGAGGATGTGTGGGCAGACAGACCGATGGGGCAGGTGCCTTCAAGGTACGGGGCATGCGGCCGCCAGTCAAAGTGTCAGTTCTCTGCTCACCCTCGCCTGGTTGGGGAGAGACCGTGCGCTAACCCCCAGTGTGCCAGGTGGCGATGAAAATAAACCAGAGCGAGGAGGCCTGCGGAGAGGAGAGGCCAGGCGGGTGGGTGTGGGGAAAGCCTGGCATCGGGTCAGGGACCCGGAGGAAGTGAGGGAGGGAGCCATATCTAATCCGTGGCAGGAAAGCCACATTCTTGCCATTCCATGAGCTCAGACCGGCTTCTAGCCGTGTGCTGCTCCTGTCATGCACACGGTTTTCGTTCTTGCGCCACACATCTGTGGCCGCATACCCGTGTCCGGTGGAGGGAGAGCCTGTCGGGACCGGCCGGAGCTGCCTGTTTTGTGGAAGGGACGATTCTAGGAAGAAAAAAAAGTCGGTCTCAGTTGTTCTGTATCTTCCGTTTTTACTGTCTAGAGGCAGTGATGGACCATTAAAAATTGGATTTTTTTCCCCCTTTTCCTCAGGAGTCAGTATGAAATGAATGAGCAAGGTTCCTTTCCAGAACGGGCGGGGCTTGGCAGGGTGAGCCCAGTGTGTATGCCATTGGTTTCTTTTTTCTCCACATCTTTTCTAGACTCTTACAGTAGTCACTGATCAGCAGGGCCACCTATTTCTCTTGAGCTAAAAGGCGCCACCTTCAGCGTCACACAGGGCAGCCTAATGCTGAGAGTCTCTCCGAGAGGGGCAGGGGGTGCACACACCCCGGTTAGAGCGGCAGGCCCCCCAGGCAAGGCCTGCCTCGCCCGTGAACAAGGAAGTCCGGCCCCAGGAGCAGCCCAAGGGAGGAAGGTGACAGGACTCCCCCTTTCCAACAGGGCATGGAACCTCAGGTGAGTTCTTCGCCTTCACCTTCCTTCACTTGAGGCTCTGGACACAGGTACACGAGACCATTGACACCTGTCATGTTTGGGAACATGACTCAAACAGTCCCTTTCATGCCTTGCAGTCGGTGGGGGTGGGGGGTAGGGAGCCGGGGGAGGGGGAGGGGGAGAGGGCAGTGCCAGGCGCCGTTGACAAGCCTGCTGCTCTTCCTGCGGCTGCCCCGTGGCCGATGCTCCCGAAAGGAGCTGCTCAAGCGCTGAAGGTCCAGAGGGGCTGCGTAGGTCAGAGAGGGAGTGGGGAGCTGTAAGGAGGACGCTGCCAAGCTTCCAGGAGCAGGGCCATCAGCACCGAGTCCCACAGACACTCTGCAGAACTGGGCCTCACAGGTGCCCGTGGAAATGCAGGTCCCTGGGCTGCCCGAGGGGCAGACGTGCAGCATGGAGACTGGAGGGCTGCCTCAGGGGGGCAGGCCCAGCTAATGGGGAGCTCCGGCTTTGCACTGGCACCTACTGCTGCAATATTGCACTTCCAAGTGATAGGTCATACATGCCAGTTCCTACGAAATCTAATTGAGCAGATGCAGGTGGTTCCAGGCAGGGAACCTGGTTAGGATATGAATGAATCGGGAAATGTTTAAGATCTCGTACTTCTGTGGCGTTTGTCAGAGGAGCTACGACCTGGGGTTCTAAATAACACACTACTAGCGTGCCTGCCGTGTACCAGCAACGGTTCTAAACACGTATGTCAGCTAGGTAAGTCTTCACATCCGCCCTGGGGATAGCGGCCCTGTTCGTCCCATACCCATCTTCCCCATTGTATAGGTAAGGGAACCCTGGCGTGGAGGGGCGGGGAGCCTGCCGAGGGCCCAGGAGGCCACCCCGGCTCCCTCCCGCCCTGCCTCCTGCCGCACAGCACGATGGTCTGTTCCCAGAGACGGCTCTGCTTTTTCCTCTTTGAGACTGACACCCCTCCCCATCCCATCCTCTCCACCCCACTCCCCGCCCCCCAAGCAGGGAGTGGTAAACCCCTAAAATAGCCCTTCTCTCCAGGGCAGGGCTCAGTCTTCAATGCCGACGATGTGGCCGCAGCCCT
Organism: Pipistrellus nathusii; assembly: GCA_963693515.1. Classification (NCBI taxonomy): domain Eukaryota; kingdom Metazoa; phylum Chordata; class Mammalia; order Chiroptera; family Vespertilionidae; genus Pipistrellus; species Pipistrellus nathusii. Next base: position 47,802,549 of record OY882869.1, read on the forward strand.
GTGAATCAAACGTAAACAGCTCCCACGTTAATTAATCCACGTAAGCATGGATTTTTCTGCCGGGAACCACCGAGGTGGATCCTATGACAGCCGTTTCCCACTGTCCCGGGAGCCGGAAGGAGTGTGTGTGGCGCCGCCCCCAAGCCCGTGACTTGAGAGAGACTCCTCTTCCAGGACTCCCCCTTCCAACAGGGGACGAGGGCTATCCCCTTCCTGTCCTGGGTCCTAAGGGCCAGTCTGTATCCTGATCCCGGAACTGACACCGGAGGGTCTTCCGACCCTTCCCGTGACTCTGTGTGGACCGGTGGCCCTAACCGCAGCCGCTCGGCGGGCGGGTGCTGCTGCCGGAGACCTGTGCCTGCCCAACCTTCGAGCCAGCTCTTCTCTCCTCAGGGGCTGGGGACAAACTTGGCCCAGAGCTGTTTGAACGCTCACAAAGCTACAAGCCGCTGAGAAAACTCTCAGGCAATAAGAGGAAAGGTGTTTGCAGCATGTTCCTTCCTCCCCGCCTCACGCTTGCTGCTTCCCCTTCCAGGCATCCTCTCCTCCCTCTCCTGGTGCAGGCTCCATGCAGAAGGTAACTCCCAGCAGACACCAAGACCTAGACCAGGGGTCTGCAACCTTTAAGGCATAAAGAGCCACTTGGACCCGTTTCTGATGGAAAAAAAACCTGGGAGCCGCAAAACCATTGCGACATTTAAAACAAATATAACACTGCATATATTGTTTCTTACCTTAATGCTATATGCCGGATCATGCAGTTAGCTGTCAATCTGAAGAAAAAAGGGACTTTTTCACTTAACAATGTAAAATACATTTTTGCAAATTAATAGCTAAAAATATTTAATTTACCTGGTTAATGGGACTTTTGCTCCTGAACCTCAGTGCACAGTGTCAGCACATCAGGGCTGTAAGACGTTACCTTCCTTTTCACACAGGCTTGCAAGTTGTCGGAGCCGCGCGGTAAAGCTTCAAAAGAGTTGCGTGCGGCTCTGGACCCGTAGGTTGCCGACACCTGCCCTAGACTGTGGTGAGCCTCCTGGGACCACAGTCAAACCCACGAGTGCTCCCCGGGGTCAGCCAGAGAGTTCGCGTGGCAGTGACAGCAGCCACGGTGATAACCGGGTGCCCCCTAAGAGGCCGGCCCTCCCTCTGCGTGGGCTCAACCACCGAACCCTCACAGCCAGCCTGAGAGACGGGCTCCGTGGTCAGGCACTGCTGCCGGGGCTCTCCTTCCGCGGCCTGGATGACCATCCCCGTGTCCGTGGCTCCAGGTAGACCTTCCAGCACGGCCAGCGACGTGAGGGGCAGGGATCAGGTCTTAGAACCTGGATGACCATCCCCTCCAGGTAGACCTTCCAGCACGGCCAGCGACGTGAGGGTAGGGAACAGGTCTTAGAACCCATCGCGTTGTGTGGAATCCTACACAGCCTCCTGGCCTCCTAGGACCGTGTGCGGCAAACTGCAGCTCGCAAGCCACCTGCGGCTCTTTGGCCTCTGGAGTGTGGCTCTTCCACAAAATACCTTGGCCTGGGCGAGTCTATTTTGAAGAAGTGGCATTAGAAGAAGTTGAAGTTTAAAAAATTTGGCTCTCGGAAGACATGTCAGTCGTCCTGCTGTTGATACTTGGCTCTGTGGGCTGATGAGTTTGCCGACCACTGCGCTAGGAGGATCAGGGGAGGGGCGCACCTTCATGGAGACCCCTTCACAGGCCACCTCCGTTGTACTCACTTCCTCGCTTATTCTTCTTAAACTCATGAAGGTCGCGCAGGGCTTTGAAATGCTGGACTTAGGCCGAAACCGGTGTGGCTCAGTGGATAGAGCGTCGGCCTGCAGACTGAAAGGTCCCAGGTTCGATTCCGGTCAGGGGCGTGTACCTTGGTTTGCAGGAGGCAGCTGATCAGTGTTTCTCATCGATGTTTCTCTCTATCCTTCTCCCTTCCTCTCTGTAAAAAATGAATAAAATATATATATTTTTTTTAAAAAGAGAAAGAAAGGCCAAAACCGGTTTTGCTCAGTGGATAGACCGTCGGCCTGCGGATTGAAAGGTCCCAGGTTCGATTCCTGTCAAGGGCATGTACCTTGGTTGCGGGCACATCCCCAGTAGGGGGTGTGCAAGAGGCAGCTGATCGATGATTCTCTCTCATCAATGTTTCTAACTCTTATCCCTCTCTCTTCCTCTCTGTAAAAAATCAATAAAATATATTTAAAAATAAAAATAAAAAAAATAGAAAGAGAAAGAAATAGTGGACTTGGGCGTGGCCTGTGTCTGTTTCAAATTCTGAAATTCTCTGGGATTCTCATCACGTAACGAAACCTAGCCCCACGAGTCAGGAATGTGCTGTCATCCCTCGATTTCCACATCCAAAGAGCGTCTCTTCCATGATCCCTCCCAGGTCGAAGTCATGCCCAGAAATAGCCGTGGTGGGACTTGTGCCCCGGAGTTTTGTGTGGAAGGTAGGGTCACGGCACTCCGATGTCAGCCATAAATACTTAGCTGAGAGCCCGCATTCCTGAGGATCTGCCGCTTCCGCCGGTCGCAGTAGATCCTCTGGAGGTGTCCTGTGTCCTAAGCTGCTCGCAGATTTAGCATTTTAAGGCGGCCGCGGAAACAAACAGGTGCTGGGTGCAGCTAAAAATAGCCACCCTGGGAAGTGGCTTTGGGCCCGTGCCAGGGAGGGAAGGGGAACCGCGCTGCGCGCGAGGGGAAGGTCAAGACGGTGGGGAGGAAGCCAAGTAAAGGTGCCACTCCAGTGCCGGGAGTGGGTCTGCTTCTCGGAGAATCTCTCTTCTGCATCATCTCAACGGACACTTCTTGCGTCCCCACCCCACCCCACCCCATCCCATCCCACCTGGCACAGCTTTTCTGCCCAGCCTTCTGAATGCAAGGCCCAACCCAACCCCAGTCCTGCTGTGCATGGAGGGCAAGTGGGGGGCCGCCTTGCCAAGGTGGGGTGCTTCCCCGAGGACCTCCGGGGTGTGAGAGGTGTGAGGGGTGACAGTGGAGCTTTGCCTCCACAGCCTGAACCTGAACCCAGAGTGCACTGGAGCCCACATTCCAGCCCGTGGAGTCCTCCTCCCGCCAGGCGAGCCTCCTCCCATCCGCCATGCCCTGCTGCCCTTCCTGGGAGTGGACGATGCTGGCTGTCAGCGGGGAGGGGATGCAGGGTGACAAGCCGGGTAAACAGCTTGTTACTCCCAGATCCTGTTACCAGGCAGCCCGCAAGGACAAATGGCCCGGGCCTGCCCGCCCTGGGGACAGGGCATCTTGGCCTCCAGGAGCCGGTCCTGGGAGGGGCGGTGGAAGGTGGAGCAGTAGTCGCAAAGCCGGTGTGGCAGACGGGACTGTGCGTTATCTCATCTTTTCATTGTTGGTAGTTTTGATTTGAGAGCCTTGGTTTGGCCCTGAGAATAACCCAAACTGCCCACACGTCTTCACGCCAGCTGCACACTGTGTGATTCCTTCTGCTCAGAAACAAGCAAATTTACAGCGGTAACTATTAGAACAATGGCGTGGAGGGGGAGTGTCAAGAGGGGTCTTGACAGAGAAGAGACATGCAAGGAACTTCTAAAATGAGCTCTAGAATGTTCCGTATCTTGATCTTACATGGGTTTATACATAGGTAAAAATTTAGCTGTGCATTTAAGTGCCTGCTTGCTACTATATATATATATATATATATATATATATATATATACATATATATATATATATATATGTATGTATAGTTTATGTCAGAGAGGTAGAGAGAGAGATAGGAACATCAATGATGAGAGAGAACCATTGATCGGCTGTCTCCTGCATGCTCCCACACTGGGGATTGAACCCACAACCTAGGCATGTGCCCTAAACTGGAATCGAATCTGGTTCTCTTCACTCTGCAGGCCAACACTGTATCCACTGAGTCAAACCAGCTAGAGCTGTATGTTATCTCTATACTAGTAAATAAAACTCTAACATGCAAATAGACCGAATGGCGGAACAACCCAACAACCAGTTGCTATGACGTGCACTGACCACCAGGGGGTGCATGTGTGTGTGGGACATGGTGGGCGCCAGCAGCAGGTGGCAGAGCAAAGAATATGGCGGGCGTCAGCCGTGGCGGGATGGTGGAGCACAGTAGTGCCAGACCAAGGCAGGGCGCCGGTTGCTGTCATCAGGGCGAGCCTCTATGGCTGCTGAGAATTCTTTGCTCCTGGGCACTGTGGTCCCACTCGGCGCTGCCAGCGCCCGGTGCAGGTCCTGATCCCTCGGTGCCTGATCCCTCAGTGCCTTGAGCCAGTGTGAGTGGCGGCTGCTGGCCTCAGTTGCCCTTGAGAGCTTCTCCACCTCCCCCTGCTCCTGAGGGGCGATGGGGGCAGCAGTGTGTGTGGGTGACGGCGGTGGCGGGAGCAGGGCTGCTGGCAGACAGGAAGCCAGGGGCTGTGCGGTGGGGGGGGGCTGGGCGGGGATGCAAAGGATGGGTCGGGAACCCTCCCTGTGCCCACAGTTCCTTTCAAGGTGCACAAATTCGTGCACTGGGCCCCTCACATCTTAATAAATAAATTAAAAAATGAAGAAAAGCACACACATAACAAGGAGGCCTGTGAAGAAAAGCACCGTGCCAGTGTTTGCACGGCCCAGATTTTTCCACGTTTGGAGTTGGCTCTTGCGTGGCCCCAGGTCTTACACCTCGGACGTGGTTCGGTCCAGAATCTAAAAGACCAACCACCGATGAAGAATACAATGCTGCCGAGATCGGTTTGGCTCAGTGGATAGAGCATCGGCTTGGGGACTGAAAGGTCCCGGGTTTGATTCCGGTCAAGGGCATGTACCTTGGTTGCGGGCACATCCCCAGTAGGGGGTGTGCAAGAGGCAGCTAATCGATGACTCTCTCTCACTGATGTTTCTAACTCTCTCTCTCCCTCTCTGTACAAAATCAATAAAATATATTTAAAAAAAAATACAATGCTGACAGGTACCTTTTAAGTCTGACAGTCAGTAATTTGGACACTGCCAGCGCCACCCCATCCTGGATCGGAGTCTCTCAGTTCCACTGTGACATGGCGATACCTTGGGGGATCCGGGCCAAGCTGGCCTTCAGAGTGCAAGGCCCCGTCCTGCTGTGCATGGATGGCAAGCTTCGCGTTGCTGCTCTTCTGCTCACCACCCCTGACCCCCTGGAGAGCTGCTGGCCTCTCACCGCCAGTGTCTTTGTCGGCGAATTGGGTGATCTCCTAAGAGTGTCCTTCATCGAGGTGCGTGCTTCGTGCTGCACGAGCGGCCGGTGGATGTTCACGATGCTTGTCCCTGTCACTGACGTGTGCAAGGTTCCGGGGAGCCCGGGATCCAGCGCCCGCCGACGACAGTGCCTTCACTGCGCAGTTCCCACACGGCCCAACTTTTCCTACAGTTGGGCCGGCTCCAGGGTGCAGAGGGCCCCCTCTGGCTTGGCAGGGCTCTCTGGCTGCAGCCTCTGCGAGCATGGTCAAGTTGGATGGCAGTGTACCCGCGGTAAAGCAGCTGTGGCGAACATCTGGCTCTGATTATCTGGCTGGGAATGGCTGGGGGTGGGAGCCCTGTGATTTATAGATTGCTCCTCTGGCTGTAAATCCCATCTGTAATTGTGACTTCTCTGTCCCTAATTGTTTGCAGAGAAGAGAGGAGCTCAATGGCTCACAATCCCTGGCCAGGCTGGAGGCTGCTGGGAGTGGGGTGGGAGTTGGTGATGGTGGGGGGGAGTGAGGTTTGTTGCTAGGACACCACCGTCTTTGTTTTGGTCCCTGCTCAGCAGTGTTTTTAAGGCCCTGTATACATTTCTCTGTATTGTTAATGTAATTTGTTCAGGCAGTGAACAGCCAAGTTCAGCCGGAGGAATCCGATACTCATAACAGAAACACCAGAGGCCAGGTTTTTGTGGTCAAATTAGGGTTTTGAGGCCTCGGAAGAGAATGAAATGCTTGATTCGGGCAAGGGGGACAATCTCCCTCTTTCTCCCGCGCTGGCGCTGGCCAGGGTTCAGCTGCCCCGCGGAGCTTGGCTCGGGGGGCACCGGGTCCGCCGCATTCAGGGCTGTGTGAGGTGGGGAGCAGGCTGCCCTTCTCCCGGGAAAGGAATGCAGATCTCATTCACGAAGGATGAAAGAAGGCCAACAAAATATGGGCACGTTTGGGCCCTCTCTGCCCAGCCTTCCCCCCACCCTGGCTCCAGGCACCTTTTATACACACACACACACACACACACACACACACACACACACACACACCCGCCCCCGCCCCGGAGTGGCTCGGCTGGTGCGGAAATGCGGGTTGGGATCGGCGGAGGAGGTATGTGACTGTGCAAAATGCAATTTGCCTGTTTCCGTTGCCCGTGAAGACCCCGCGGCCTCCCGGGTGCCATCTGGGATCCTCGCGCCCCACTGTGCTGGGAGTTTTCGGAAACCGGATTCCAAACAACTCCCGGCGAGTGGTTCGGTCATGTTAAGTTAACTCGGCTTGTCCTGCCCACTGCACTTCGCCTCAGCGTATGAAACGAAACAAACGTACGAGCCCACATTTTCCATGCCCCCCCCCCTTTTTTTTTGCTTCTAGAATACCTACATGTTGTGAAATTAATCAGACCCGCGTTATGCGCCCCTCCCTCCTGGTCTGCCTTGGAAGGACGCCTGGTGTGCATGCATCCGTCCACCCGTTTAGCAATTACTGAGCGCCTTCTGTGGCTCCCAAGGAGCCTGGGGTGGGGTCCTGGCCCTCAGGAGCCTGGAAGGCAGGGGAACCAGCAGGAAAAGCAGCCCTCGCGGTTCTCGTGAGGAGCGGCTGATGGGGCAGAATAGACCATCACCAGGAACACCCGCTAGAGGAGGCGCTCGGGCCCAGGGGAGCGAGGGAGGCTCGCTGAGCAGGAGAACACCACCAGCCTGCTTTTCGTTCCCGGGACCGGAAGCCCCCTGGACGGGAGAGAGTCATCTTGGCATGACCCATCGTCTTAGGCGCTCAGGGGCTAACCATCTTCCATTCCCAGTGTGTATGGAGCATGAGGCAGGCACCTCCTGCCCTAACCATCAGAATATGAAGTCAATAGGCAAATAAATCAATACAGACATGTAGTAAAGTACAGTGAATTGATCACATCTACGTATATGAACATGAGTAAATTCCAAAGGCAGTGTAAATTGGAAAAAGGAAGTTGCCAAAGAATATCCAAAATGTGGCACCATTTATATGTGAAGGGAAGACGCTGAGCTCTATGACCTCAGTCTTGTCCAGTTTTTACTAGTTCTCAGAGGTGGAAGTCTGTGCTACTTATCTATGTGTTAGGTTTCTAGTGGTTTCAGACATGTATTAAGATCAAGAACTAGGAACTGTAGTTAAAATAGGCTCTTGTTACACTGGGGGAGGGGGTTGGTCATATTGTTCTTTAGTGGAGTTCTTGCTCTTCACTCTATAAGGGGGGTGTGGGAGGGGGGGTCCCTAGACGTGTAATCAGGGTTTGCGGACTTGCTTTAGGCTCTCTGGTTATTGGATGGCCCGGTCATCTGCAGATCAAGGGGCAGCTGACCATCTACGCTAAAGGAAAGACGCGGAGTAATAATTCAGAAAGGTGCTGTGTAGTGGCGGATTATGACCGAGACAGAGGGTGTTCAGAAAAGATTAGATGTGTCCTGTGCTTTCAGGGAAATGCTGATTAAAATAGCAACGAGATAGCAGAAGTTGAAGTCTAAGAATACAGGTGTTGGGGAGTTTACAGGTAACATATGATGCTTGCTTTAGGATTTTTACTTTGAGGAGTGATGTAGCAGTGTTCGATAACATTGAAGGAGAACATCATCTTATGACCCAGCAAATCCCCTCCACACGACACATGGACAAGAATAATCATTGCTGCGTTGTATGCAGTAGCATAAACTGGGACAACGTATGTAGCCATCAGAATATGAAGTCAATAGGCAAATAAATCAATACAGACATGTAGTAGAGTACAGTGAATTGATCACATCTATGTATATGAACATGAGTAAATTCCAAAGGCAATGTAAATTGGAAAAAGGAAGTTGCCAAAGAATATCCAAAATGTGGCACCATTTATATGAGCATTTAAAACTCAAGAGAATGATAATTGCATTGTGGTCACGCAGGAGAATGTCCTGGTGCTTAGGTGTAGGAGTGTAGGGAATCGTGATGCCTACCAATTACTTTCCACTTTGTGTATGTGTGCGCGTGCATGTGTGTGTGCATACATATATAGGGAAAGGAGGTAAACATAAGCAGCTTTGGGAACATGCTGATGGTAAATCTGGTTGCAAGATGGGTGGGTAAATTCAGAGTTTAAAAAAAATAAAGTTGGAGGAAACGTTTACATTGAGTCTGTAATTTGTGGATAACACATATGTAATGGAAGTGTAGAAACATGCAGAGGCATGAAAAACAGCACGTTTGGACACGAGTTACTTCTGGGGAGGATGAGGAGAAATGGATGGCTGATGTTAGGCACTTTAGCGCTGTCGGCGGTACTTCATTTCTTTGTTAAAAGAAGTTGGGGGAGAGCTCCGAGATCACTGTGGGAAAATGGTAAATTATTTAATGTGTGCAAAGGGTACGTTAGTGTTTCCATTTATTTTCTCTACTTTTAAAAATATCTCCATAAAAAAAAAAGAAAAAAAAGAAAAACGTAATATGCTAATTAGACCAGACAGCCGAACGACCTTCCAGAGGACCTCTGGATGAAGCTGGAGCTGCGAGGGCCAAGCCCCTTGCTTTTGAATTTCATACATCAGGCCTCTAGTGTGTGTATGTGTGTGTGTGTGTGTGTGTGTGTGTGTGTGTATATATATATATATCTATATCTCTATCTATCTATCTATATATATATAGTTTTACTACTTATAAATAGAATTAGTTCCATAACTACAATATTTTTTAAAACTACAGAGAACTAGGTAAATAGTTTGATTCATTTTTTAAATTAAAAGTTATTATTAGAAAGTATTTTGGTGTTTTAAAGAATTCCGGACCGCCTCCTCCTCTGTGGTAGCCATGTCAGATGCCCGCCTAGCGTTGTCTCACAGCATGCTGGGATTTCAGAGGTTCCCGGGCCAGATGGATGTAAACAGGACACGGGGAAACCACTGAGCCTTAGGCCTGGCCCCCATGAGGAACAGCCATCCACTCAAGTCACTCACTGTCAGAGGGCACGGCACACTCCGGCCTCACCCCAACCCAGATCCACGGCGGTCTGAGAGTGTGGACTTTCTAGGGGAGCAAAGTCAGGTGTCAGCTGTGGTTGGGGCTGCCTCTCTGGTTTGCACTGGGTCCAGCTCTGGGTTGCAGATGCCACACCTGTAGCTGAGGGTTGGACAAGCCTAAGCCCAAAGGACAGAACCAGACTGGAAACCAGGAGACCTAGGCAGAACCCAGTTGTACAAACACAATCATTTGTGTATCCACAGTGGGACATGACCTCAGGACCAAAATCCCCAACACCCACTTGAACTGTTCTCATTAACCACGTTAGTGATGGTTGTGATGTTATTGTCCACTGAAGAGGCCTAGAAACAATACTCTTGTAGCAGTGACCAGCTCTCGTGCTCAGATTGTGTTCTCTTAATACCATTTCCTCCTTAAAGCAAGGCTCCTAGGAGGGACCCGTGATTTATTGTGTCAGACAAGCCCAGGGTATACTGTTACCTAAGAAAGCAGGAAAGCGATCCAAGACCACGGGAGACCTGGTCTACTGTCAGGGACTCGGGCAGTAGGGCTACTAGGTCAAAAGGACTTGACAGCCAATCTGAATAAGAGGGAAAGGTGAAACCATTTGAGCATCCATAACATGATATTTATTTAAACCCTCAAGTGCATATGGCTCTAAAAAACAAAACTAAGCAAGCAGCCACACTGGTTTCCTTGGGAAGACAGCAGGTGGTTCAGCGGAGCGTGTTAAATGGCACCATGAAGTTGTGAGTAACAAACTCTAGACTGCAGAAAACAGTAGGGCCAAAACCTTGATATCCTCTACAGATAATAGAGAGAGGGTGAAGAAGGGAAGTGAGAGACTCTGCTAACGCTTAAATGGCTAAAAAAGACATACACTGAGTGGCCAAATTATTATGATCTCTGAACGCATAATAATCTGGCCACTCTATCTATCTATACATATACATGCATATACATACATACATACACACACACACACACACACACACATACACGTATGAGGCCTGGTGCATGAATTCATGCATGGGTGGGGTCCAGCCAGCCGGCCTGCCTGCTGGTCGAACTTGTGGTAGAGGGGACAATTTGCATATTAACATTTTATGATATAGGATATACACTGAGTGGTCAGATTATTATGCTTTCAGAGATCATAATAATCTGGCTACTCAGTGTATATTTACCTACAGCAATATATAGACAACATCTGGAGCCTGATTGAAATAAATTGTAAGGGACGGAGTTATTTATAATCAGAGAAGGAAATATGAAAGTATAACTAAATAGATCATAATATTAGAGAATCCCTAAATTTTAAAGACAAGATTATGATTGTATAGGAATTTTAAAATTTCCTTCTAGAAATACATACTGAAATACTTACCAATGAAAAATGTGCTCTCTGGGACTTAGGATTTGCTTCAAAGTGGTTTGGGGCTCAGAGTGGAGTGGACAGGATGACGGGCAGGTGTGCAGAAAAAGGCTGGGGATCGAGAAACCAACACCAGCCACGAACTAGCTATGGAACTTGGGCGAGGGCCTAACCAGGTTCATTCTATTACTATTACTATTACTATTACTATTACTATTACTATTACTATTACTATTACTATTTTACTTTTACTTTTACTATATATATATATATATATATATATATATATATATATATATATATATATTTTTATATGTGTTTGAATATTACCAAAATAAAAACTTTTAAATATTTCATTTCTATTCACCTGGAAGAACCTAAGGGAGTTGCTAAGGTCCTCGTTGAGTATTTGACAGGACCCAGTTGGACCAGGGAGGGACTGAAGAGCAGGCCACTGGGGGAAGGCCTGGTTAGGGAGGGAGGGAAAAGGGTCTCGGAAAAGCTGCGTGGGGATGTGGGGGGGTGGCTTCCCCAGGTGAAACTGGGTTTGGAAGTGCTGAGAATGGAAGGAGGGCAAGAAGGAAGTAGAGCCCAGGGGAAAGGTACACAAGGAACAACTGACTGAAATATGGGAGGCTGTGGGATTTAGTACTGTTCAGCACACACTTTATAGGGCGTTAGAAATAAGGCCTTTAGTCCTTAAAGCAACCTTCTACCAGGTGTATGCTGGCTTAATCCCTATTTCACACTTGGTGAAACTGAGGCACAGGTATATTACTTGCCTGGGATTCCCCATAAGTAAGTGGCAAGACCAGGATTTGAACCTGGGCACACTTAGAATCTGGGATCATACCATTGCATTGTGCTGCCCTTCTTTATGTCAATGCCACTTTCATGTTTTGGTGCAAATGGAAGACTCAAAAGTTTCTTCTCCCAACTTCTCTATTCTACACACTCCCCATCGTCCTGGTCACCCAGGCTCGCTGTCTTCAGCTTCTCTTTTTCTTTTGTTCCGTATCATCAGCTACGGAACAAGGTCTCCCCGATTCTCCAGGACTGGCTTCCGATCACAGAGGATGCCGTCTGCGGACTTGGACCTCAAGCCCGGCTCCCGGGAGTACTGCCCAGACCCCAGCTTTTCTCTTTCTTCTTTATTTCTTTTTTTAAAACCTCCTAATGCACCACTTTCTTCCTATCACTGTCCGGCTTACAAACCTCCAAAGCCCCCCCATTGTCTGTACAACGAACACAGGGACTGGCTTCTAGGGCAGTGAGTCCAAAGGTTAGGGAGGCGGCCACCCTGGGTTTGAATGGCACCTCTGCCACATTTGTTTTTGTTTTTGTTTTTACCCTGAACCTAATGCGTGCTATTCTCTTTACAAAACGGGAGCTTCAGGATGGGCAAATGTGCGAAAACATACATCGGGTGCCCAGGACAAGACAAGTCTCCTGGGCCCTGGAGAGAGATGGTGTGTAATTTTGACTCCGAAGCGGTTTTGCTGCTTTTCCAGGATTCACCTTACAAGCGCTCTCTGTGAAAACTCATCCACTGAGCATCCTTCTCCAATGGTGTACATATAGCTTTGGTCCTGGTTTCTGCCATTCTGGTCCACGGGTGCTCACGGGTGTGTGCCGCATCTCTGAATGCCTGTACGACTTAGTGCCCATCCTCATTATAAGCACTTTGGGTTCTTGGGATTTGTTTTTATTGAGGAGTTTCTCAAATGTTTTATTGCCTTAAAGTCAGTCATAAACAGTAGGGCGGTGTGTGGGTATTTGTTTTTCATTCAGCGAGTAATCATCGGGCAGCTCCTAGCAGTCTGGCGTTGTCTTAGGGACGGAGATATAAAAAGGGACAGGGTTTCCCATCCTGAAGGGACCGCATTTCAACTGAGGGAGATGGTGAGTGTCCAGGTACAGCTGAGGGCATGGTGCTGGGGTGAGACACAGCCTGGGTCCTAGGGGAGCCTTGGAGGAAGAGGGAGAGGATGGGTTGGGCCCCCTTCAAGGTGGGCAGATGGACTTGGGATTCCCATGGACTTCAGAATTGTTTGGAGTTAGTCAGAAGCAGCAAGGAACCAGATGCTGAGGGCAGTAATGGAGGAGGAGGAGGAGGAAGGGAGGGAGAGAAAGACGCTGACATGTTCACATGTTTATACAGGGCCGTGCATTCTCACAGGAAGACAGGGATTCACACCGGAGTGGGGGAAGCATGTGCAGGGGCATTCCCTCCTGTTGATTGAGCTTCCAGAAAGGAGAGAAAGGGAGAGAGAAGCATGTTTATTAAAGAGTAGTTGGAGATTGGGGGAAGATCTATATTTTTAATGTCACTTAATCCTGCCACCCAAAGATAGCCATGTCAGTGTGTTGGTCCAGTTTCTGCCACACCTTTCTTCTGGTGTGTAAATTACATACTTGGGTCTCATACTAAGGTATCATTTGGTGTCTTCCTTTTTCGCATATTTTATCATAGTGTTTTCTGCAATTGACATACTTAACTATTCCCTTATTCTTAGGAACTCGTGTTTTTCTGATATTTTATTCTATAAAGAATGATGCAGCACACGTCCTTCATGTATAAAGCGTTTTGTGAATTTAGGATTATTACACAGACACGGACGGGCCCATTGCGAGGAAAGCTGAGACTTTCTCATTTTAAGCTGAGACTCCTTGCAATGGGCTGAGCCAGTTTGTACCCGGGGCCGCCGTAGAGTTGCCCCTTCCTCCTGTACCCCTACACGTTTCTCCCGCACCCCGTCCCGTGGGGCAGAAACAGTGGGAGCACAAGCCCCTCACAGTGTACAGGTAGCGGGACCGTGCGGGCAGCGGAAAAGCCTGAGGGGGTGGGTGGATAGCGCCTTTTCACTGCTGTCAGTTTGTCAGAAAGGAACACACTCTGTCCCTTTGTCACAGGCTTTTCACATCAGTCTAAGCTTTGATAGACCCCTCCACTTCTAAGTCTCTGTTCCCCCAGGATTAGCTCTGTTTAGGGGAGAAGAATGAATGACCGTTCCAAGAAGCGGTAGGGGCCTGGAAAAGCCTGAATCACCTGCAGGAATCTTGCAGATGGACGAGGTTGCTAAGCTGACCAGGAGGAGCAGCTCCTGCCGCCAGCTAGACTGGCCCGGGCCGTGGGAAATCGCTGCAGCCCTCCCGGCCACACACGTGTGGCTTCGGATGCTTCCTCCCAGCCGCCTCATGTGTGCGTTTTCATCCCCAAATTCCTCTCGGAGACCTGAGGATCGCGTCACATCTGAGAGCAATTCATCGCTGGCTAAGATCACAGGGCTCTCTGGTCCGACAATTTGTTGTCTGGCCTCGGCCGGGACACCTGCGGTGACGGGGCCGCCCAGAGCAAATTGAGTCCTCCTCGTCCGTGTGACAGCCTGCCACTCCTCCGAAGACAGCCTTCTGGTGTCTTCTTCACGCTGCCTGTCGCAGACAACAGATTCTGAACGTCCTCAGCCTGACACTACACTCGCAACCACCTGAAAGGGTATTTCAAGACCAGAACAGCATTATTTGGGCACCATGGAGGAGGTCAGCCATTGAAATGGCTTCTTTGATACATACACTAGTGTGTGTGTGTGTATAATATACATATATTTTTATATACATATGTATTTTTAGTTGATTTTGGAGAGGAAAAGAGAGGGAGAGAAATAGAAACATCAATGAGAAAGAACCATTGACGGGCTGCTTCCTGCATGCCCCTCCTGGGGATCGAGTCCACAACCTGGCCATATGCCCTGACCGAGAATCAAACTGTCACCTCCTGGTTCATAGGTCGATGCTCAGCCACTGAGCCACGCGGGTTGGGCGGAAACGGCTTTGTTCACAGGCACCCACCGGGCAGAACCTACCCTGTCTGTATAGCTGTCAGTTCAGCCACACTCCCTTCCACGCCCATTCTCACTCTCCGTGGTGGTGGGATGTCTCTGTGTGTAGGACTCCATCTCTGCTAACTCTTTTCTTCATGGGTTTAATCCTATTTTTTCCAAAGTAGTGTAGTGGTTATATGTGCAGACCTCAGGGTCATGGTAGTTTCATATCCTCCTCTGGGCTACAGGTAGCTTCCTTGTGCCTCAGTTTTCTCCTCTGTGTAATGGGCCTCTGGCAGCTCCCCCCCCTCCCCCCCCTCAGGTGGTGGTGTGATGACTGAGTTAATGTTCGTCAAGTCCCGAGGACAGTGCCCGGACGTTGTAAGGCACTTGAAGTGTTAGCTAGTATCTGTTGCCGTCGTCCTTTTGAGATTCTTGGGGACCTTCCTGTGTTCCCTCCAGGTCTGACCAGGGAGCCTCCTGGATCATCAGCCAACATGGCCGATGGGTTTAGACCGAGCAGCTCAGGGGGGGGAGAGTTCAAGCTTCCATGCCACTCGTTCTGGCTTCCGAGGGTTTATTTTGTGGAGGGTTGTGTGTGTCTGTCTTCTGCGTTCTGTGTGTTTGGGTTTATAATTGTTACCTGAAACCTCTCTCGGAACACTTCGTAATTCTCCGCTGGGCCAGATGGTCTGTGTCAGTCCTCCTCGGGCTTTTCCTTCTTCCTCTTTAGTCACACATCCTCCTCCGAGCTTCTCCCCCGAGGCTTCTCGTTCTTCAGCAAATGCTGGTTACACGCCTCCGTGGAGCCACCACCGCAGCGACGAGTGTCCTGGTGAGGCTGACGTTCCCAGGACACGGGCTGGCACCGTCTGTGTCGTCCTTCGAGGGAGGTCGCACTGACCGGGCACACCGAGACCTTGAATGTGCTCACCCCTATTCACAGGTGGCATTGAACCCACTTGAGATCATCACTGCTCCCTTTTCTTCTTCCCTCCACCATTTCCTCTTCTGTCCCCGAGGGAGCCTCTCCTCACTAGTATGTCTTCCCATGGCAGAGAGAGCAAGGCCCCACAACATTCCAATACCCATGTTCCTCGCCCGTCCTGGTTGTCCTCAGGGTCGTTGTTACCCATCGATGCTGCTGTTCGTGGGCACACACATCTGTCCCCCACCGTGGTTAGCGGTCCCAGCGGCAGCATTGAACGGCAGGGGCTGCCCTGGGAGCTTGGCATGCACCGTGTAGCCCAGTGGTCGGCAAACTCATGAGTCAACAGAGCCCAATATCAACAGGACAACGATTGAAATTTCTTTTGAGAGCCACATTTTTTAAACTTTCAAACTTCTTCTAACGCCACTTCTTCAAAATAGACTCGCCCGGGCCGTGGTATTCTGTGGAAGAGCCACATTCAAGGGGCCAAAGAGCTGAATGTGGCTCGAGAGCTGCAGTTTGCCGACCACGGATTTAGGAGAACAAAGCGGATTTTTCTGTTGCTCTATCCTGGCCTGAAGAGTCAGCACACGGGTTCCTTGCTTGTTCTCTAAAAGACTAAATTTGGAGCACTTTTTTTTTTTTTTTACATAAAATCCACGTTTTGTGGAGTACGTGCGGTTCTATGGGCTTTGACAAAGTGAACCCACCACAGTCCATCCTCCCTCACCCCCCAAAGTGCCCCTGGGGAGCTCCTCCCCTCAGTTCCCAGCCCTGACGGCCACTGGTCTGGCCTCTGTGTCTGTCGGTGCGCCTTTTCCAGAAAGACGTGGAGGTGGGTTCACACAGCGTGTCTGTCGCCTTTGGCGCCGGCTCCCCTGGGTGAAATGCACGGGAGAGCCCTCCCTGCGGCTGTGTATCCGGGTTCCTTTCCCAGGGGCCGCTTTCCTGATGGAGGGTTTGGATTGCTTCCAGCTCGGGGTGGTTCGGTGTAAGATACTCACCTAACGTTTTTGTGCGACGGAATCCTCTTTGAGTAAGGCCTTTCCTTTGCCTGCCGTCTCACTGAGCTCCGCTCTGATTGAAAGGCTGCGGAATTTTGGTAGAAATCTGTCTGATAAGTTACAGGTGGCAGTGCATTTAAGGAATGTCCTCCTTCTTTCCGAAAAAGGGATTTCAGGACTTCCCACACACATGTCCAAGAATTTCTCCCCGCCAAGAATATTGGTTTGGAGCCACATTCTCCATCTCCTGGGATTTATTTTATGCCCAAAGGATATCGCCTACTTAAGTTTTCATGCTGTGTCTTTGAGTTGATAGCTTCCTAAGTCACAAAAATAACGGCGATGCGGAGCAAACGATGAAGGTGCCAGAGGTCCCGGAACCTCATGACGAGGTCTGTCCTCTCCACGTGGGATGTGTGGGAACCAAGGTGAGGCGAGCAGGAGCGTGCAGACACCGGCATTATTTATTCCAGCACAGGGGAGGGGTGTTGGGAAAGGGATGAGGCCTGGGATCTGACTCGTTTCTGAAGGGCATTCCCGAATCCTGCCCCGGGATAATTCCCCCACGACCATTTAATCAGCTCCATTAAACCCTGCCCTGTCTAGTGCACTGCGCTCCAGACACGGCTCTCCTGGGCGCTCAGTAATAGCTCAATTGTGTGTAAGTGGCTGTGAAGAGGCTCTGTGTGCTGGATGAATGGGCCCCGTCTCCATGGAAACCGGTGCTGGCGGAGGGGCTGACCTCTGACCCGCTGGTTGCCACCATACTGGTGCCCCTCGGGTGGAGAAAGGAAGCGAGGCAATGGCCGTCAAGGTTGTTTTCATTTTCCCTTGTCGTGGGCCTGGGTCCACACTAAACAGAAATAGCACCAGTGTTAGTCCGAAGCACTGGGATAGTCTGAGTTTTGTTTAATTGTAGGTGCTGCGTGCCCTCCCCTACACCCCGGGCTTTTTCCTGCTCCTAATGCAGCCCTCAGCCCTCAGCCCTGAGTCCTCAGCCCTGAGTCCTCAGCCCTCAGCCCTGAGTCCTCAGCCCTGAGTCCTCAGCCCTCAGCCCCGAGTCCTCAGCCCTCAGCCCTCAGCCCTCAGCCTTCAGCCCTCAGCCCTCAGCCCTCAGCCCTGAGTCCTCAACCCTCAGCCCTGAGTCCTCAGCCCTCAGCCCTCAGCCCTCAGTCCTCAGCCCTCAGCCCTCAGCCCTCAGCCCTGAGTCCTCAGCCCTGAGTCCTCAGCCCTCAGCCCTGAGTCCTCAGTCCTCAGCCCTGAGTCCTCAGCCCTCAGCCCTCAGCCCTCAGCCCTCAGCCCTGAGTCCTCAACCCTCAGCCCTCAGCCTTCAGCCCTCAGCCCTCAGCCCTCAGCCCTGAGTCCTCAGTCCTCAGCCCTGAGTCCTCAGCCCTGAGTCCTCAGCCCTCAGCCCCCAGCCCCAGCGTGGGTGGCAGGGTTGGCTTAGCTGGGAGTGTGGTTCCCAGGGGGCAGTGTGGAGCGGGCAGGCACTTGGACTGGGAGTCCCTGCGGTGTGACCGTGGGCACCTATCCTTGTCTGTGCGATGGCGGGAGTGCTCTGCCTGCGATCCAGCACCTCACAGCTCGGCGCGGGGACGTGGCCGCCCGCGGGGCTGTGAGGTCCTCCCACACGCACCTTGTGGCGGTTACATGCGGCCCCACGGCAGCCGCACAGTGAGCCCAGGAGCTGAGGGGGCTTGTCCGCTCGGGCCCTAAAAGCATTTTGGTCCCTTTTCTCTGCACACAGGCGGCTTTTCCCCAGCTCCGTCCTTTGCTCTGAGCTCACTTGGGTCCTCATGGTTGTCCTGGGCCCCACGGAGACATCGCCCCAGGTTTCCCTGCAGAGGGGCCTGGCCGGGCTCGGACCCGGGGGCTCCCCTCCAGGGGTGTGCTATGTGCCGCCGGGTCCCCGGAGTCCAGAGTGGAGGTGAATGTTTCACCAGGAAGCTGGCAGGCAGGTGCTGGGCTTGTCAGGTTTCTGGCTGTGGTTCCCCCACCCCTCATCTCCCCCACCCTCCCCCGCCCCAGTAAGACAAGTCAAATAATCTCTTGGAATATTTTTCCTTCCATAAGTGGAAGAGGAAAGTGACTTTTGGTTCCTGCAGTCCTAAGAACTGTGGTGGCCCCGGGGGTGGGGGGTTGTCGTATGACTGTGTCATCCTGGGTGGGGGTGGGGGTGGGGACACAGAGGTAACAAGAGCCCCCGTCTGGGTCCCTTGAAGAAAGTTGGAATGTGAAGTGACAGTTCCTTCTTTAGAGACAGGAGCCTCAAAGTGCCCGGCTTTCCAGGCATCGCGGAGGGAGGGGCGGGAGGCCGGGCTGACCAGCGGGGTCATGTGCCGTGACTGAGATTTCCACACGCTTCGTCCCCAAACCTGTCAGCCACTGCGGGCGCGCCCAGGCATCCGCTCCATCCTGCGTTGTCGTGTTCAGACAAGGCACCGCCTGAGTTCCCTGACCTCACCAAACCCCCCTCAGTCCGGGTCCCGCCAGCGCCCTCACAGGCTAAGGGGTGGCGCCTGATAGCTGTTTGGTTTGGTTTTCCCATCTGGCCTGGAGCATGGTGAAAGAGGTAATTTTCATATAGGGCACCTTTTAGGGTTGGAGAGGACAAAGTTGTTTTCAGGGTCTTTGGTTCTAGCTTATTTGTTAGAACTGGACAGTGTAGGCTACGTCCCTTCCCGGAGCTACCTACGGGGAAACCTCGCCATCTTGAGAGGAGGATTGGATCGTGGCAGAGGCCTGAATATCCACAGCCGCGGCGACCACCAAGCAGCTGTGACCCCCAGAACACGGATCCCAGGCGGCGTGGACACTTGGACGCACAGGAGTGCCCCACTGCACGGCGAAAAGGAGAGAGAGAGAGCTACACAACCAGACATCCTAAAAAGAGAGATCATGGGGAGACAAAGAACTGGACAGTTTATCTAGTGGGGATTTGATTTCTCTAATTTCCTGCGACTTGCCCACAGTACTTGGTGAAGCGTTGGATTCCAGGATGCTCAGGTCCAGGGTGCCCGTGGTGTTGCCCCTGGATGGGAGCCCCGGGTCCTGGGTCTGCCGTGGCCTCTCGGAGCCGGCCTTTCGGGCTCACACGCTGTGAGCAGCTGGGCCTGTCGGCTGCTGGAGGGCTCCCTGCAGCCTGCAGAGGCGGTTCAGTGCGTGTTTCCAGGCCCAGAAAGTGCCATCCTCAGCGTGGGGGCTTACAGGAGATTGGGTCTGGGTAGCATTCCCATGGCCCCACGTTGTGGGGCTGCCGGAAATACACACATTCGCCCCGGGCTTGGGGAGGGGAGACATGAGCGTCCCTTCGTCCTGCAGCTGTGTAAACAGTTCTGGGGGAGGGGGTGCTGTGGGCAGGGCCTCCGTGGGGGCCCTCCCAGGATTCTGAGGGGCTGGGGGAGAGGCAGGCCAGATTCTCTGGTGGGGGCGGAGTGGCTATGGGGCTGCAGGTTTTTCAGACATGGAGGATACACTCACAAAAAGTAGGGACGATGTGGGTGTGGGGGATAGGTAGGGGGATGGAAAGTGTAAATGGCCTGGGCCTACTTGACTGACGGGTGAGGAAGGGGAGGTGGGAAGGCTCGGAAGGTGGTGGTGGCATTCCAGGTGCAAGTTCCTCCACCAACACCCCTGGGGTCAGTGTGAGGAAAGGCTCTCCTTCCTGACCCAGCAAATGATTATTAGGCCCCTGCAGTATACCTGGGGCAGTCCTGATTCTCAGGCCTCTGCTGTATACCTCGGCAGTCCTGATTCTTAGGCCCCTGCAGTATACCTGGGGCAATCCTGATTCTCAGGCCCCTGCTGTATACCTCGGCAATCCTGATTCTCAGGCCCCTGCTGTATATCTCGTATACCTCGGCAGTCCTGCAAAGTGGCCGGGCGAGCGAGGGGGGTGGGGTTTCAGCTGCCGGGCGGGCCCTGTTCACAAAGACCCCATCAGCCAGTGGAGGAGAAATGACCCCTGCCCTTGCCCTTTGTGTCCCGGGAGGGCTTTAGGGGGAAGGGGCAGAGCCCAGCGCAGCGGGAGCCTCGCAGAGGTGCTGTCCTGGGGCTGCCCTCCAGGTACTGGGGGAGGGGCTGGAGCAGAAAGGCTGTGACAGGGGAGGGCGGAGCACTGCCCTGGGGTTTGAGCCTGAGCCCCGGACACTGTCGGCAGAAATGCAGGCCCTGGGGTGTGAAATGCAGCCACTGCTGGGGCCCCTCCTCGCCGGCTTCGCCCAGGGCTAGCGCAGGGATTGCCTGGTGAGCCACTCACTGTCCGAGTGTCTGGGCCCCTGCTCTTCCCCTCAGGGACATCTTTCTGCTGGGAAGACCGGCAGCGCCCAGTTACAACACAGGCGGTGCAGACAGCTGCAGCAGCAGGATCGCCTGGTGTTTGAGCCACTTTAGACTCCGCAACAGGGAAGCTGCTGAGGAGGATGCTGAGGTGCGCAAGTTGAGATGGGAGATCTTGGCTGAAGGTGCCCTCCCACCCTCCCACGCCCCCCGCAGAGGGGACAGTTAAAAGGCCATGGGTTGTTGAAACCGGTGTGGCTCAGTGGATAGAGCATCGGCCTGCAGCCTGATGGGTCCCAGGTTCGATTCCGGTCAAGGGGCTTGTGCCTGGATTGTGGGCACATCCCCGATAGGAGGTGTGCAGGAGGCGGCTGATCGTTGTTTCTCTCTCATCGATGTTTCTGGCTCTCTGTCCCTCTCCCTTCCTCTCTGTAAAAAATCAATAAAATATATATATTTTTTAAAAAAGACCATGAGTTGGGAGGGGCAGAGGTAGGAGGGGTTGGATTTTATTCTAAGTGCAGAGGAACTGATTGGTTTATTTAAGCTGGGCGGGGATGGTACGGGGTATATGACTTCTGACATGAATTTTAAAATAATTCCCCAGCTGTTCATAGAACAGGGTGGGGGGAGAGGGCAGGACTTGGGTCTGCAGGGGTTCCTATTTTGGAGGTGTGTGCACCTCACCTTCGCTGGACCTGGCTGCCAGGCTGAGGTGCCACCTGTGCAGGCTCCACCCTAAGCAGGTGGTGGTGGGGGGGTCCTGCCCTCCCTGGGGTCCGTGTACCCCCTGCCTCCTGCTGAGCGAGGATCGGAGCCCTGCCCTGCCCGGCCGTGCTCACACCCTTGCCCGTCTTCTGGGCGCAGGGCAGACCACCTGCCCCTCTGGGCGAGGCTCTCGCAGCTCCTCAAACCCGGGACCCTGTCCCCAAGCCCCGCAGGAGCAGTGCTTAGCGCAGCCTGCCGCCAGCCAGCCCACTGCCTGATTTTGAATCCACTCCTCTAGGGCAGTGCTGTCCCACAAAAATATCATTGAGCCCGAACAGCATGGCTCAGTGGGTCAGGGTCGACCTGTGAGCCAGGAGGCCACAGTTTGATTCCCTGCCAGGGCACGTGCTCCATTGTAAGCTCGATCCCCCGTGCGGGGCCTGTAGGAGGCAGCCGATCAGAGATTCTCTCTTCTCTCTCACCGTTGATGTTTCTCTCTCTCCCTCTCCCTTCCTCTCTGAAATCCAAAATATATAGATATACCGTGTTTCCCCGAAAATAAGACATCCTCCGAAAATAAGACCTTCTTACAGGTTTCCTTCTGGGTGAAATATAAGGCATCCCCCGAAAATAAGGGCTCCTCCCTCCCTAGGCTAAACATGAGAGATTTGGTCCATTGATTCTGAAAGAAATGGAGTCACAAGAAATTCACCAGGAAATTCAGGAATTGGATTGTTCTGATGATGTTCCAAAAGATGATGACATGATTGTCATTGAATAAATGAGTAAATTCTTAATATTGTAGGACTCACAGTTTGTCTGGTTTGTGTTGACAACTACCATACTACTGCACCGTATACAGGTAATAAGTTTCCTTTATTTTCATTTAACAATAAATGTGTACCGTATTCTTCTTCGTGGAAAAATAAGACATCCCCTGAAAATAAGACCTAGCGCATCTTTGGGAGCAAAAATTAATATAAGTCACTGTCTTATTTTCGGGAAAACAGGGTAGATATAGATATGTATCTATGTATGTATGTATATACGTATGTATGTATGTATGTATGTATATACTAGAGTCCTTACGCACGAGATTCATGCAAGAATAGGCCTTCCTTCCCCGGCTGCCGGCTCCGGCTCCGCTCTGGCCCCCAGGACCCAGGCTTTCCTTGCAGCCCTCGATTCCTCCAGGAAGGATGTCCTGTCTAATTAGCACGTTAAGCTCTTATTTGTTATAGGTAGTTAGCCACAGAGGTCATTTTAAACTATCTAGTAGCCACATTAAAAAAGAATTAGCCCTAAGAATTAGCTCAGTGGATAAAGCATCGGCCTGCAGGCTGAAGGGTCCCAGGTTCGATTCCAGTCAAGGGCATGTACCTTGGTTGTGGGCACATCCCCAGTAGCAGGTGTGCAGGAGGCAGCTGGTCGATGTTTCTCTCTCATCGATGTTTCTAAATCTCTATCCCTCTCTCTTCCTCTCTGCAAAGAATCAATAAAACATATTTTTAAAAATAAGAAAGAATTGAAACCAGTAAATTAATTTTAACAATGTATTTGATTTAACCGGGCTTACCATTATTATCATTTCAACATATAAGCAATATAAAAAATTATTATTGAAGCGTCACATTCTTTTTCCGTACTGTTTCCTGTGTATGTTGACGTGTATGGCGCTGTCAGTTCAAGGGCTCGGAAGCCACGCGGGCGTGGTGGTGATGGGAGTGGCTGCTCAGGGGCCTCCCCTTGTCTCTTGCTCATCCCCCCCCCCCCCCCCCAACAGCCTGAGAATTGCGATGGAGATTTGGAGGTTATAAACCTCAGGTTCTCATCCCCAAAGTGTGGTGGAGATTAAAAGTGCCGCTGTGGGGATTTCCCTCCCGATTCTAACAGTTTCCATGTCACAAGGGGGAGAGAGAGCGGGGTGACACACAGCAACAATTAAGGCCACAAATGGCCTCCAGCAGCGCATGTGCTTATGGACCAGAGTGTGCGCTGGCGGAATGTAGTGTCTCGCTGATATTCGAAAAAGGAATCTTCCGCAAAAAAAAAAAAAAAATAAGAGAGAAATGTATTGTTTCCCTCACCATGTAAAAGTGTGGGATGCTTTTTGTTAAACTTGTCTTTTAATGGAAACCCTAAATCTGTGGCTTTTGTTTTTGTTTTTGAGGAAATGGAGAAAGGAAGGAAGCCGGAGGGGTTTAATTCGTTATGCTAGCTTTGGATTCTGCAGAGTCAGGAAACCAGAAAGGACAAGTTCTCAGAGCAGTGACATTTAACTGCACTGGAAGGGCGCGCCCAAGGTCACCCTTTTAAAGGGTTTGTCTCCCTCCGCAGCGTTTTCATACAGCATGTCTTTTGGTCTTTTGTGCAGCAGCATTTCTTGGTCTTTCTTTCCTGGTGTGGGAACACTAGGGTTCTCACTGGCTCTGCACGTGCCCCGTCCTCCGGGCCCTCCACAGGGTACCCCTCGATAGAAGCTTGTTGACTGACTCACGGATCGTGCCTGAGGGAGGGAGAGCTCTAGGGAGGGTCCTCTTTCCTTTCTTTTGGTCCCGACAGACTACTGTGTGCACTTTTTAAGCAGTCCTTATTCATACAAGATACATCAGACCCTGGCTGTACTTTTTTTTTTTTTTTAATATAGTTTTTATTTCAGAGAGGAAGGGAGAGGGAGAGTGAGATAGAAACATTAATGATGAGAGAGAATCATTGATTGGCTGCCTCCTGCACGACCCCCACTGGGGATCAAGCCCACAACCCGGGCATGTGCCCTTGACCGGAGTCGAACCTGGAACCCTTCAGTCCGCAGGCTGATGCTCTGTCCACGGAGCCAAACCAGCTAGTGCTCTAGGTGTATTTTTAAAAAATATATATATTTTTATTGATTATTTACAGAGAGGAAGGGAGAGAGATGGAGAGCTAGAAGCACCGACCAGCTGCCTCTTGCACACCCCCTACCGGGGATGTGCCCGCAACCAACGTACATGCCCCTGACCGGAATCGAACCTGGGACCTTTCAGTCCGCAACGCTCTACCACTGAGCCAGACCAGTTTCGGCTATTTTTGTTTTATTGGCTCCCTGAGAAACTTTAAAAAGGAAGTTAAATACGGCCACTGTTTGTTTTCAGTATTTTAACTACGCTGTCTGTTTTAGGACTCTGTCTGTGCTTTAGCGCCAGGACAGTTACATAGGTCTAGGGAAAGCTTGCTTCTATGTCTCTATAAATATTACTTTCAGGTCCGGCTGGTGTGGCTCAGTGATTGAGTGTTGACCTCTGAACCAGGAGATCACGGTTTGACTCCCAGTCAGATCACATGCCCAGGGTGCGGGCTCAATCCCCAGTAGGGGATGTATGGGAGGCAGCAGATCGATGATTCATCACTGATCAATAAAAAATACATTTTAAAAATGTTCCTTTCCATTTTCTTTTTGCTTCTTTCCTTTTTCCTGTGGAGGAATCATTTTGGTTACCTAGACCAGCGGTCGGCAAACTCATTAGTCAACAGAGCCCAATATCAACAGCACAACGATTGAAATTTCTTTGGAGAGCCAAATTTTTTAAACTTAAACTTCTTTTAATACCACTTCTTCAAAATAGACTCGCCCAGGCCGTGGTAATTTGTGGAAGAGCCACACTCAAGGGGCCAAAGAGCCGCATGTGGCTTGCGAGCCGCAGTTTGCTAACCACTGACCTAGACTCTAAAAACATTTAATATCATCTGATGAGAACATCCACCATCTGGTCATTTCAAATCAAATGAGACATTTACCTCCAGGACCACAAGGGAAGGGAGACCTCGCTGTCACCAGCCGGTCTTTGCTGGCCCTGAGGGGATCCCATCATTCGTCCATGGGTACATGAGGCTGGAAACCTTGTGGTTGCTGCCCTCCTCGGCAACCCTGCCAGCATAGAACCCATGTCAGCCGGTAAAACGCCAGCATCCGGCCAAATCCTCGCTTGTCCGTTTGTGGGCACGTGGCACTGGACACTTAAGAATTTTTTCCCACGCCCGGGCCGGGAAGCTCAGTTGCTTAGCGCGTCATCCTCATGTGCCGAGTTTGTGGGTTTGACCCAGATCAGGGCACAAATAAAGAACAACCAGTGAAGGCATCAATAAGGGGAACAACAAACCTCTCTCCCTCCCTTTCTCCCTTCCCCTCTCTCTCAAATCAAGGCTTTTTTTGAAAACAATTTCTCCCCCCTTTTCCCTTTTCTATGGGATGCTTCAGTAAAACGATTGCCTTGAGGTTTTGACAGCTTAACGTCCTCGCCCCAGCGGGGCCGAGACCTCTGTAACAGTATGAAGACCAACTCTGTCTCTTTGGCCTCGGAAGCCGCAGGTGCTCTGTGCCCACCTTTCCTCCAGCCTCGGAGACCTCCTCGCAGCCGGCGGCCACGGTGGTTACTCCGCCTGAGTAACCTGCATCGGCTGCTGGCTGAGCCTCGCGTACCTTGGATAGCACGGGCAGTGCTGCGATGCACTCGGCCCCGGCTTTTCCACCCTCTGCTCTTTTTTGCACTCGGCATGCTGTTTCAGAACGCAGTGGTGGCACACCTCGGCTCTTTGGCCCCTTGAGTGTGGCTCTTCCACCAAATACCACGGCCTGGGCGAGTCTGTTTTGAAGAAGTGGCGTTAGAAGAAGTTTAAGTTTAAAAAATTGGGCTCTGCAAAGAAATTTCAGTCATTGTACCGTTGATATTTGGCTCTGCTGACGCATGGGTTTGCCGACCCCTGGGCTGGCGTGTTGTGGCTGCTCCTCGGCGTCCCTGGGTGGTGAGACCCCTGGCTGTCTCTGTTTGACGAAGGGGAACGCGGTGGCGCCCCCAGACATCACGCAGGGGCGGAACAGAAGATTTGGCCACTGCGACTGACTGACGGCCAGGGACGGCGGAGCTGGATGTGGGCTGTTTAGTAGCTCAGAGGGGGCTTCCCCGCGCCGGTTTGGGCTCCTAAAGGATGTGCTGTGCCCGGCTCCTGAGGAGGCACCGTGTGCCGCGGTGCCCATGTCTGTGCCTGTGTGAGGAGAAAGGGGTCGGTGCCCGGTGACCGCACAAGAAAGCTGGGTTTATGCCTGGTTCACAGGGGGATCCCATTGCTTTTGAGACTGAATGAGGAAATAATTCATTTCTCCTGTGAAGCCACTGTCTGTGTCCAAACCACCCAGGACAGGAAGGGAGGAGGGAGAACAGGAAGACGTCTGGGATGGAGGTGGGGAGAGGACAGCTCTTGGCCAAAGTGTTAGGGCCCCCCCCCGCCCCCCCGACACAGGTCAGGGTCTGGGAGGGCAGGATTCCTGTTATTGTGAAAGGGAGGCCATGTTTGGTTCCCTCATTCATTCGGTCGATCCACCTGCCCTGCGCCATACGAGGAGCCAAGTACGCATATGAGGACGCACAAGACACTCCTGTCCTCAGGAAGCCTGTGGAGACGGACCCCCCGCCAATCCCGGGCCGCTGCGAACAGCACCCCCTGGCTGTGGTGGCAGAGGGTGCGGGAACCCAGCCCCAGGGAAAGATTAAGGGGCCAGCAGGGCAAAGCTGCCTGCTCATTTCTTCATCCATCCATCCATCCATCCATTCAGTAAATATTTATGGAACGCCTCACTGGGAGGTGACTTCAGTAAAAAACAAAGGGAGCCAGCAGGCTGGACACACGAGGGAAGAGCATTACTGGAACGGGGGCTGCTGGGAGGAACAGACTGGGGAGGAAATGACCGGGAGCTCCGTTCAGAACATGGGGGCATTTGGGCTGCTGCTTGGGGCCTCCAGTTGGGGGTGGTGACGAGCAGCGGGGTGATGGAGTCTGGATTTCAGGGGAGAGGTCTGAGGTAGAGAGAAACTTTGAAGCCACGAGCTCATGGATGTTCTGAAAGCCAGGAGGCTGAGCCCTGGGGGCCGCGGCTCCCTCGGGCTGGAGAAAAGAGCAGGACCTGGCCCGGGAGACTGAGGAGCAGCAGCCGCAGGGGCCGGAGCCACGGAAGCCAGCACAGGAGGGAGCACCTGCCTCGGGAAAGGCTGGGTGAGGGGGGAGAATCTGTAAATGGAGCTCCTCTCCATTCTCGAAGGAGCCATGCCACAGGGTACTGGAACACAAGGCCGCCTTCCCGCTGCAGGATCAGCCCTCTTTTTAAAATTGATTTCAGAGAGGAAAGGAGAGGGAGAGAGAGAAACATCAATAAGTGAGAATCATTGATTGGCCACCTCCAGCACGCCCCCTACTGGGGGGGTCAAGCCTGCAACCCGGGCATGTTCCCTGACCAGGAATCGAACCGTGACGTCCTGGTTCATAGGTCAACGCTCAGCCACCGAGCCACGCCGGCCCGGCAGGATCCGGCCTCTTTAATTTTCTTTTTTAATATATTTTATTGATTTTTTTTTTTTTTTTTTACAGAGAGGAAGGGAGAGAGATAGAGAGTTAGAAACATCGATGAGAGAGTCATCGCTGCCTCTTGCACATGCCCTCCCGGAGATGTGCCCGCAACCCAGGTACATGCCCCTGACGGGAATCGAACCCGGGACCTTTCAGTCCGCAGGCCGACGCTCTATCCACTGAGCCAAACCGGTTTCGGCAGGATCGGGCCGCTTTAAAAGGAGCCCACGGTCAGGTTGTCCACACACGGAAGGGGGCTTGTCAGGCGGGAACCGTTGGGGGACAGCCATGCATGCCCTCGTGGGCGGTGCCTTGCTGGCTTTGGTTACGAGTGGCTGGCCGGCCGGCCGGCCTTCCCGCAGCACGTTCTCCAGATGAATGGCAGTCTGGTGTTCCTTCCGGCGGGCGGCTCAGGGCAGGGCCATCCCCCGGTGACGGTGCGTGGTGGTGGTTATCGCTGCTGCTCCTGGTAGAGGCTGGCTTGGTTCTGGCCTCCAGATGTCACAAGCCGTCCAGGAAGCTTAAGTCCCGCATCGGAGGAACATTGGTGATGGACGTCGCAGCACAGCGAGTGGGGTGGGGTTTCGGCTCCCAGTGACACACGAGCGTTACAGGCTGTGAGGAACCTTAGGCTGCCCGCAAAGGAAAAACTCAATTAGATCTGAATGGATTTAATTGCTTAATGAATTCTAAGTGTGTAAACGTTTAGAGGCGAGCTTGTTGGGGGGGTCTGGGCGGGGGGGTTGGGTGGGGGAGGACTGCGAGGAGTGTCACATGCTTTTCTTGACAGGGAAGATGGAAACTCACTTTCCCGACACCCACAGCCTCACCCACAGACATCCGAGGTTATATTATACACGCTTGGTTTAATGGCTGATTGACATACCTAAGGACGAGATCCGATATCTTATTTGATCCTCAAATACCGTAGTTCCAAGTGTTAAGTGAAGCGGGTTTAATAGCTCCTGTTTCATAGACAGCGAGCTGAGGCTTATGGAGGTGACAGATTTGCCCCCGGCAGGGCCAGGCTGTCAGCCCAGGTCTCCCGATTTCAACATCTGGCCTTCGCCGGGGGCCGGGGGCCAGCAGGGGGGAGAGGGAAGGAAGTAGCCCCTTTGACAAGTGTATTCACGGATCCCGCCGCTGGCATTTATTACTAACAGATGGGCCAGAGGCTCCGTGGGATTGGAATCCTAAGGACTCCCAGGCATTTAACAAGGTGTTCTCGTATCTCGTGAAATCCGCTGTCACGCCGTCCTCTGAAACGTGCTCCCCCAAGAAGAGTTATTAGACCATCGTCCGCCCGGTAGATCGGGGGCGGCGAGCAGCCTTCCTCCTTCCTTCCCACCTCGTCACTGTAGGACCAGAACGTTGCCCTGTGGCTGCTGATATCATAGGTCCCGGCTCCCCACACGCCTGTAGGTTGTGAGTGCAGCACTTCCCCGGAGGGACCTGCCACGGGGGTTGGAGGACTCGGTGGCTATTTTCTTCATAACTGAAGCAGTTGACTGTGCTGGTTCTGAGTTCTCTTTGTCCCACTGTGTTCACATCTCCACCCGGGCCTCCTCCCATCTCCCTGCAGATGTTTGAGCAAATCCATGTGCTGTGAGGAGTTCAACAGACCACCCCCATTCCTGGAGAACCTGATAAAGTGAACAAAGCTTGCCAAGACCAGTTCCCCAAATACGTCCAAGCTACCTGTTACTATTACACATACCATATATAATATAGTGTATGTAATACAGTGAATATGTAGTACATTACAGTATACTAGAGGCCCGGTGCACAAATTTGTGCATAGAGGGATCCCTTGGCCTGGCCTGTGATCAGGGCCAAACGGAGCCATGGGAGATTCCAATTGCGGGAAGAGGCTGTGAGAGGTTGGCCTGCTAGACTGATGTGGCCCAGCCGCAGGAGCACACTGACCACCAGGGGGCAGCTCCTGCGTTGAGTGTCTGCCCCTTTGTGGTCAGTGCACAACATAGCAACCGGTCAACTGGTCGTTCAGTCACTTGGGCTTTTATATATATAGATTACTATAGTATACAAATATGACTACTGTTATAATCTCTCCCCCTACACACACACCCCTATACATCCTTCTTCAGATGTATCTTTCTAAAGGCTACTATGCTTTTCACATTTTACTTCAAACACTGAAAACAAGTATTGGAGGCCTGAGAGCAACAGCTAAACTAGAACAAGCCCTTCGTTCCTGAGCCTTATGAGAGGAAATCTCTTCCCATTAGACAGTTCTTTTCTTTTCTTTTTCTTTCCCTATGCCAGCATGAGTATTTTGAGAAACTTTGCACCAACACTATTCAGATACTTGTATTTAACTTGCAAAGCTTAAACATGGGCTTTTTCTATTTGCACTGTTTAAGAATTCACGGGGGGGGGGGGGATAAAATAAAATCCAGTCTCCTCCAGCGGCTAAATTTAAGTTTTAGTCAACATGGTGAGGGTTTGAAAATCAGCTTTAAATTTAGAGCATGCCCAGGGAGAGGTTGTTTCTCTGCCAAATTAAGCATTAATGTTGCAGCTGGATTCTGTTCCTTTGTGAACATGCAAATTAACATCTCCAGTGGCTCCCTCCGCCTGCAGACTTACGTACCAGCCTCCAAATGTGTTATTTGTTATTAACACCACCGTATGTATGTGCGGGGGTGTGCCGTGACTTCCCCCAGATGTGGTGACCCTAATGGCAGCCATGCAGGTTACTCAAACATGCTTCTCTGTTTAAAACGGAGGTGTCCAGGCCAGCGGGCGCTGTGGCTGCAGCGTGATGCAGGCCTGAGGCCGGCGGCCCGGAGGCGGGCTGCATTTCGTTCCAATAGGCTAAGGTGACCAGACGTCCCGCTTTTGGAGAGACAGTCCCAATTTGCAACAATTTGTCCCGCGTCCCACGGCGTTTTTTTTTTAAAAAAGTCCCGATTTTTTTGGGGGGAAATCGGGACTTTTTTATAGACGTCGTGGGACGCAGGACAAATTGTTACCGTCGGGACCTCTGATCACCTTACAATAGGCTCCCAAGGATGCGTCGTCTTATGTCGACGAAACAGACGTGCCGTGTTGACCTGGGTCCTTCCAGGCGATCTATTTTTAACCCAGGAACCGTCGTTGCAAATCTTTAGGCTTTCCTTATACTTGTTCTTTGTGAACGGAGATTCTAGGGAGCCTGCTCGCTGGCCCCTGCGATAGGAGGCCCGGTGCGCCCCTCCCCACACGTGGCCGTGCGGCATCTGCGGCTTTAGTGGCACGCAGTGGCCTGGTGTCTGAGCGGCTGTGTGTGAAACTCGCGTGTGCCTGAGAGTCACCCCAGGAGCCTGCCGGTTCCGCTTCAGCAGCTCGGGGTGGCGCCCGAGACGTTGCGTTTCTGGCATGATCCCAGGGGACACGGTGGCGCTGACCCCGGGGAGCACACTTTGAGCAGCAGGGCTCTGAACCAAGTACATTAGACCCCATTTTCAAAGGATGGGGTGTGTGTGGGTGTGGGTTGGGGGGGGGCGGTCAGGCCCCCACAAGGCTGTTTCCATCGGCCCTAGGTCTTCCCACCCTCTCCCCTACGGTTCACACACCTTTTGCAGAGGAGGAGGTGGTGAACATCTCACCACGTTGTTTTTAAATTAAAAAATATATATATATATTGATTTTTTTACAGAGAAGAAGGGAGAGAGAGAGAAAGCTAGAAACGTCGACGAGAGAGAAACATCGACCAGTTGCCTCTTGCACACCCCCTACTGGGGATGTGCCCGCAACCAAGGTACATGCCCTTGACCGGAATCGAACCCGGGACCTTCCAGCCCGCAGGCCGACCCTCTACCACTGAGCCAAACCGGTTTCGGCTGGTTTAATTTTGATTGTTGGGGGGCCCTTTGGGAGTCGGAGGAAGAAGAGCACCTCCGTCAACCCCCAGCCTCCACCCCAAAACCAGCAGGATGGGTGCGTTGTGCCTGTGTTTTTCCAGAAATGTTCCTGATTATGGCTCACGGCGGATCCACCCACTGTGGCCTCAAGATAACTGAGGCTTGTCGGGCCGGGCGCGAGGGAGGGATCGGTCCGGGATAAACCCACCCAGGGTGGCAGCCGCCCTCCCCTGCTCCGTTCAGACCTGGCCCGAGGCCCGACATTTCCTTTTGCTGTCTCCAGTGAGAACGGCCCTGGGCCGCGTCCAGCAACCCCCATCTCCTCCCAGCGCTGCAATCCTGTGGGCGCTCCATAAATACTTGTTGACTGACTGGACTCATTCCCTGGGCTGGAAAAAAGGGCAAGAGGAAGTAGGGAAAAGGGGAGTGGGCTTGGGTTCCTGCCTCTCCTCTAAGCATCTACACTGAGGCAAGGCCCAGGCTGGTGTCTGGGGTTTGCGCGGGGATGACTGCCGCCACCCGATGGAATAGTGTTAAGAAGTTTAATTTTTGTGATTCGCTAATTGCAGTTTCTTTTTTTTTCTGCTGAAGGCAGAAAGCGGTTCCTTCCAGAATTTCTAACTGGGAACCCGGCGGGAGACCGGGAAAGCAGCCTGGGAAAAGGGGCCACTTGCTGCCCCGGGATGGGGTGGGCCCTGGGTCTTGAGCAGCCCCCTTTGGGTAAGGTGACCAGACGTCCCCCCTTTGGCGGGACAGTCCCGCTTTTTAACAATCTGTCCCGCGTCCCGCTGAGTCTTAAAAAAGTCCCGACTTTTTTAAAACGCCACAGGATGTGGGACAAATTGTTAAAAATCGGGACTTCTGCCAAAACCGGTCTGGCTCAGTGGATAGAGCATCGGACTGCGGACCGAAGGGTCCCAGGTTCGATTCCGGTCAAGGGCATATACATTGGATGCGGGCACATCTCTGGTGGGGGGGGGTGCCGGAGGCAGCTGGTCGATGTTTCTCTCCCATCGATGTTTCTAACTCTCTATCCCTCTCCCTTTCTCTCTGTAAAAACTCAATAAAATATATATATATTTTAAAAAGCGGGACATCTGGTTACCTTACCCTTGGGAGGGTAGCAGAGACCTTCGGGGTGTTGGCTGTGGGGACCCCCAGGTCCTTGGCAGTTTAAGGCCTGAGTTTTCCCTGGTGGTGGCTGTGAGGATCTAGGGCTGTGTTGTTTTCTTATAATCACACACCTCGCAGGCTTCCTTCTCCCTCCCCAGGAGCCGAAGGGGTTTCCCGGCTTGACAGGGGATGGCTGCCACGAGGGGCCCGCTTGGTGCAAGCTGCCTGCACTGCCCCTCGGCTGCCTTTCCGGGTCTCTGGAACCTTCCTCAGAGCTTGCAGAATTTTTTAAAAACATTTTTATTGATTTCAGAGAGAAAGGGAGGAGAGAGAGATAGAAACATCAATGAGGAAAGAGAATCACTGATCAGATGCCTCCTGCACACCCCCTACTGGGGATCGAGACTGCAACCAGGGCGTGTGCCCTTGACAGGAATGGAACCTGGGACTCTTCAGCCTGCAGGCCAATGCTCTATCCACTGAGCCAAACCAGCTAGGGCGAGAGTTTTTGTCACTTTGTGTCACAGAGATAATTCCTCCCTCCACCCCCCAAGTTATTTGCTTTAGGGTCTGAGCTTTGGTAGAGCATTTTCCTGAGATTTCTGCTCATGGGCCTCGAAAACCCATAGGCTCCCGGGGTGGGGAAGAGCCCTTGGTTTCCTCATCTGTGCAAAGGCAACGCACGAACGCTCTGCCCACAGAGCTGCTGTGAGAGTTGAGTGAGGTGCTGCATATGCAAAGACTTATGTTTTGGGGACATTAGCATTATGTTTCCATACTTTGAGCTTTTGCATCTAGTCTTCTGGGTTCTGGTGTCTGAATGTATGAATGCTCCATAAATGCTTCTTTAAATTACGTTAGTGATAGAAAGGAGGGGAGGGTGTTCCCAGCAGTGTTGTAGATGTTAAGGCTGGAGGGTGCTCTATTGGTCATGTCTGTCCTTTTCATGTGCAAATGC
The DNA here is from genome assembly GCA_963693515.1 of Pipistrellus nathusii. Classification (NCBI taxonomy): domain Eukaryota; kingdom Metazoa; phylum Chordata; class Mammalia; order Chiroptera; family Vespertilionidae; genus Pipistrellus; species Pipistrellus nathusii. The sequence goes on from OY882869.1 coordinate 47,836,161, forward strand.
TCCCACTCTGGCCAACTTCAAGCCACCGGTGTGGCAGCACTGAGCTCGAGTTAGGAAGAGGCCCCCGAGGCTCTGTGGAGGAGGGAAGCCCACCCCCGGGGCCTCCCCGGCATCCCCACCCCCGGCCGCCTCCTGCCACTCGTGAGTGTGGGATTTGGCCTTGTTTTTGAAACACTTCAGGCTAAGATCTTAAACACAGCCTAGTTCAAAAGTGGGGTTTTGAATAAGCCGGAGTGACTTTTATTTTGTGTGTGTGTTTTAAAAAAATCCCCTGGTTGTGCTGTTCTCTCCAAAGGGAGCTCTGAGTGCAGGGACGTGGGCACATCTGGGCCCCAGGTATACCACCTTTGGGGCCCTGTCTCTGAAGGGCATTCATTGTTCGGTCTGAGCAGCAGAAAGGTGGTAGAGAAGTGATTAACTAGGTGTGTGCTTGGGGCCAAAGGCCGACCAGGGCCTGAGGCCACCAGCAGGGGGCGAGCGCTCTGGTGTCGGCATCAGGGTCCCACGTCGGGGTCAGAGGTTTGTGTAGCCTGTTGGGGAGATGGCGGGGAGAGGGGTGTGCAGCTAATTTAACAGTTTAGGAGCGGGAAGGAAAATGGAGAAGTTTGCCGTGCTGTCTGAATAATGTTTTGGAGTAAGTAAGAAGAGGAGAGTGCGACAAGCGGGTAGGTCATTGCGCCCCTTCGTGACCCATGTCTGGGTAGTATTTGTGTCCGTAGTGATGATCATCAAGCTGAATGAGAGGGCTTGTGGGAAGCGATAAAAACAAACAAATCTCTGCAACGTACATGGAGTAAATAGCAAATGCTTACCCCATGTGTGTTTCAATAAAGGCTTTTCCTGGCGGTTGTGCTCGGAGAGGCGGGGCCTACGTCACACTGCTCGTCTGGGCAGAGCTGACCTGGCCCTGGCCTGGCGCTGGTCACTTCTCTCGTCAGGGGCCGGCAGGACACAGAGCTACTGGGGAGGACCAGACAGCAGCTGACGCTAGATGCTGGCTGGCCCTCACCGCTCGGGTCCCTCTTGCATGACTCCGCTGCCCGACTGCCCCTGTCACTGACATCCGACTCAGGAAGTGCGCTGATGAGAAGCTGTGCTCTGTGGCCCCTTCCACCAGCTGCGTTTCCCACTCTGGTTCCGACTGCAGTGAGGGGAAACTCGAGAGCCTTCCCTCTGTGCTGGAGTCTGTGTGTGGTGGGGCCGAGGGGTGTGGCCAGGGGCTGGAAGGACGTCGTATAGCGGAGAGGACTGAGGGGGAGAGTGACCACCCAGGAAACAGCAAGCCCCCAGGCGGCCCCCAGCCCACCCCCAGCCCCAGCTGGGCTGCACCGCTGGTGTCCAGGTGCCCAGCGGCCTCTTCTGTTGAAGCCTTAGCCACGGGCCTGACTTGGCAGCTGCAGGCCTGGCTCCCGTGCAAGCACAGGACTTCGAGATGGTCTCCTCCGTGCAGCAGGCGGTTACACCCTTATTAGAGTAAGCAGACCGCTCTCCAGGCAGACACCCAGCAGTGAGTTCACTTCCTGTCACGCCCGATTCAGAACGACCCTTCCAAGGGGTCCCAGCTCCAGCTCAGCGCCTCCAGGGGAGTTTGGGGCGTCCCTGGCTCCGGGGAGGGAGGTGGAGGCAGAACAGAGCCAAGAGGAGGGAGAAAGAGGCCGTGAAAGAATGTGTGTAATGGAGCGACTCTTCCCTGCAGCCGCCTCTGACGAAGGGTTCAGATCCATCTGCACACAAGCAGGGTCATCGAACTAGTAAGCAGCAGCTCCCCAGCAGCCAGGACCCCGAGCTGGGGCCTCCAGGAGTCCCCGGTCTGCACAGGGAGCCCTGCCTCAGGGAGGCTTTCCTCCGAGCCAGGCCTCCCCTGTCGGGCCCTGAGGGGCAGGCAAACCTTCCAGAGCTAGAGAGTGGAGAACTCAAGGAAACAGCAGTGCTTTCTGACTTTAAACCCCGAAAACCTGGTCTCTGATGCCCACACCAGCAAAGTACGCCTGGGAAAGCAGCGGGGCAGTGTCTCAGGGGCCTGAGGTTAGGCCCCAGGAGAGACCATGCTGTCCAGCCACCGGTGGCCCCGGCCAGGTGGCCGCTCCCATAAGCGCCAGGTGGGCTGTGGGGGCCGTGCAGCGAGGCTGCTGCACAGCGCACGCTGAGCCTCCCCAGTGACTAACCCCAGGGGTCTGGGTTCCGGAAGGAGTCAGGAGCCTCTGGAAGGACAGTAGGGACGACCCTGCGGGGCAGACAGGTTCCTGAGTCTGATGCTAAAGCACCAGGCGTTGGTGGTTACGATCACGAAGGGTGTGGCTCCGGGTCCGACTGCGGCAGCCTGGTTCCAGGGGAGCGGTCTGGGGTGTGTGGCCGGGGACCCGCCTGGTTGTGGAGCCTGTGCTGTGGCCTGTGCCTCCTGGCTGCAGGTGTCAGGCTGAGCGTGGCAGGGGTTCAAAGGCGAGTCAGACTGTGGCCTGTGCTGCCAGCTGCCTGCCCCTTCGTCAGGGCGGCGAGACGAGTGCAGACTGACCTCAGGGCGTTGGAAGGTCAGTGTCCTAAGAGAACAGAGCTGTGCTTTGGAGCCTCAGGAAGGAGGAGGGGCATTGGACCATCTCTCCTGCCATTAAAAAAATAAAAAATAAAAAGCCCTGTCTGTTTTGGTTCAGTGGATAGAGCGTCAGCTTGCGGACTGAGAGGCCCGGGTTCGATTCCAGTCAAGAGCATGTACCTTGGTTGTAGGCTTCTCCACATGCAGGAGGCAACCAATCGATGTGTTTTCTCTCTCTGTCCTTCCCATTCTGTTATACTTGCTCTAGAACTCAATGGGAAAATGTCCTCAGCTGAGGACATATATAAAAAAGTTTCTGCCTTAGCCCATGGGGCTCAGCCTGTTATGGACTGAACGTTCTGGGCTCTATTCTGGTCAAGGTCAGGTACCTCGGTTGCAGGCTCTATCCCCGACCCTGGGAGCCAACCAATCAATGTGTCTCTCACATCGAACAACAAAAACAGTTCCTACCTCATATTGCCATTTTCAGGGCTTGCGAAGTCTAGGCCCTGTGCTTGTAACATGAGCTCAGTTAAACCTCATCCACCTTATGAACTGAGTTATTCCAGTACCTTTAACAAGTGGAAGCCGAGCTCAGGAAGGGTACCTTCCGACCAAGGTAACCACAGCAGGGGTAGTCCTAGCTCGGCCGTGCTCCAGTCCCTGACCTACCAGGGGACAAGAAGTGGGGTCTGCCGAAACCGGTTTGGCTCAATGGATAGAGCGTCGGCTTGGGGACTGCAAGGTCCCGGGTTCGATTCCGGTCAAGGGCATGTACCTTGGTTGTGGGCACACCCCCTACTGGGGTGTGCAAGAGGCAGCTGGTCGATGACTCTCTCTCATCGATGTTTCTAACTCTCTATCTCTTTCCCTTCCTCTCTGTATAAAATCAATAAACTATATTTAAAAAAAAAAAAAAAAAAGAAGTGGTGTCTGTGGGTGGGAAACTGAGGGTCCTGGAGCAGGAGCCCTGCTGAGTGCGGGGCGGCTGGTGCAGGCTGTGTTGGGGGTGGTTCTGACGTCATCTCCTTCGGGGTGACCATTGGTAGACCTGCTGCCATAGCACACGTAACCCCACTCGTGTTTCCCCTGTAGCAGTGACTGTGAGGTCCCTTAGCGGGATCAGGAGCCCAGCAGTTCATCCAGCCTTGGGGTGGGTGTCACTGTGAATTAGGGAGGCTTCTGAATTATAAAACCTTTCAGAGGAACACGGGTTTATTGCATCTGAACTTTGCCGGGAATCTGAGCCGGGCGGGGGCGGGGGCGCTGAGTGTCCATTGCAGGTCAGCGGCCCTCTCACCTCCTCTGTGAGCTCAAAGGTTGCTTCACAGCCTTTTAAACACCCCGTGGCAGTCTTGTTTGCAGTTAATTTGTGCTATCTGTCAAGAAAGGGTGTGCGGTAAACGGTTCCCTCCAGCACCCCACCGGCACTAATGAGTTTTGCCTGTGTAAACCCTATTAATTGTGGTGCTTGCTTTTTTAATTGTCCTTCAGTCTCTTGTATGTTCACTGCCCCAGGGTTGGGACTCTGGTTTCTGTTTCCGTTGGGGCCCTGTTCCCACCCTTACCCCTAATAGCCTGGCCGGTCTGTCCTCGCCTCCTCTCAGGTCTGTGATAGTACTGTGACCAGGACGAGGGGCAGAAAAATGGCCTTGTTGTCCTGCAGGGCGCATGGGCAGGTAAGGAAGTCGAAAGGTTTTCGCAGGAGGGCCCCCGAGTTCCCAGCCAGGAGAAGAGGGGCTTCAGACTGTCTTGATAGGACGAGGGCTGCCTAGCTGGGCCAGCTGCCCTAAGAGAGGGGGGGACTGAAGCCAGACCACCACTTGGCACACGGGGAGGGTTCGGCCTCCCGGGGAGGCCTCTCGGTGCCCAGCACTCGGAGGTGGCCCTCGGACAGCGTCACCTGGGAGCTTGTCAGGAGGAGAGCATCTCAGGCTCCACCCCAGACCTGTTGACCCAGAACCTGCTTTCACCCAGCTCCCCGTCTGATTCACCGGAACGTTCTTGCTCTGAGAGGCTCTGCTTCTGGATCAGCTGCATTAGAATCACCTGGAAGTGAGATTCTAAATTCCAGGGCCAGGCCTTTTCCACGGGGCCGGGGCCGGGGCCGGGGCCAGGGCTGAGGAGCCGCTGTTGAAGGACCTCCTGCACCCAATGCTCAGGTTTCCGCCTCCCCGTCCCCTCTGATCTGCTGCTGCTTTTCCAAGTCCGTGCATGTGTGTGTGCGTGCGTGTGTGCATGCACCTGCACTCCAAGTAAGAACACGGCTCTCACACGGAGTCGTGTCTACCAGTCATGGCTGCAGCTTCCTCTGGGAATCTCAGGGCAGGAGCCACAGTCAGGCCTCCCCTGGACCAACCAGGACCCAGTTTTACCCGGAAAAAGGAGGAAAGCTCATCATGGTGCCCCATCCCTCAGGAGACCCTGTCCCTGCAGCCTTCCTAGGGGCGGAAACCCTCCTTGGCCTGCACCGAGCAGAGTGGACTGCGGGTCTGCGCCAGCACCCCCAGCCCTCATCTCACAGCCCCCTGGGCAGTGGCTGCCGCGCAGCGACTGCCTGGGCCGGGGCCTTTGTCTGGAGCCCATTGTCTGGCTGGAGGGTGTTAATCTGCGGCCGAGAGGCTGCCTGGCAAATAGAGGTTAATGTGCAAACAGCAGGGAGCGTTGTCAGCCTGTGAGACTGGACAGCGAGGAGGAGGGAAATAGTTAAAAAGTCCTATTCATGGTCTGGGAGCGGAGGGGGCTGGGGGCTCCCGTGCAGGCCAGGCCTTGTGCTAATCTTGTTGGAATGTAACCCGTTCGGGCAGTTCTGGCTGAGGCGGCCCCCAGCCCCTGCACCGAGCAGGCCCCATGGCCCCGCGCCTGGAGGCCGCTCTTTGTTTGCAGCAGCCGAACGTGGAGGGTCCGGGTTAGACTGGGGGCCGCCGCCTCCGAGCGGGTGGGGGACCGGACCCCAGGCCTCAGGAGGATGTGCAGAGAGGCAGCCGTGCGAGCGAGCGAGTGGAGCGGGAAGCCACAGGCTGTCTCAGGAATGAGATGGGGGCAGGGGTGGGCATGAGGAAAGGAATGTTCCGGAAGGTCCCAAACCTGTTTGGTCAGGCGCTTCGCTGCCTGAGGGCTGGGAGCGCCTCAGGCAGCCCCTTCCTGACACCCTGAGTTGGGGCCTTAGGGGGACGGGACACTGGGAGGCGCTAGGAGGGAGGTCAGAGGGGGGTCAGTTGGTATGTTTTACAAGGAAAATGTGTTGGAGTGTCACTGCTGCGATTTACAATCAGTTAAAAAGCGTTATCTTGGCTACGTGATGCGTACGTATAATATTAAAACGTCACTGAGCTACACGCACACAGGGTTTGCGCACTTTCCTATATACATTTCATATCTTAGTTTTAAAAAGTTAAATGAATGAAAAAAGGTCTTCCTTCCCAGCAGCAAGGCCTTGCCGGGCCAACATGGCTGTGGGGGGAGGGGGCAGGGCTGTGGGTCTGTGGTCCACTCGGGCGCCTGGAGGCAGAATGACGTAGAGCAGCGGACCCGCCCGGACCCGCCGCCCCCGCCGCCCCCTTGGGATCTGGAGAAAGCACGGAAGGGGCTTTAGGGAAGAACTCCCAGGGCCCTGCCCGGTGGCTTCCCGTTCACAGGGAGCCCGTGCCCCCTGCTCAGCGGGCAGAACCCCGGTCCCTCCTCTGCACGGCCCAGGGGCAGATCCGCGCTGGGGGAGTCCGACCTAACTCCTCCTGGCTCCTCCCGGGCCCGATCCCATGACTCAGGATCAGGAAATGATTTTCCTCTGAGTGTCTTTAGGCCACGAGACTCGGTGTGACGCTCGGATCCTTGCTCGCTGTGTGGCCCTGGTGAAATGAAAATCTCTCTAATCTTAGTCTCCTGGTACGTGAAATGGGAATAACAACAGTGCTGCGCTCACAGGCGTGACGAGGGGATTAAGTGAAAACCACTGTTGTTGTAGACGTTCTCTGGGAGAAAGGTCAGCCTCCAGCACCATCCTAATCAAAACCACACAGACCGCGCATCACGGTCTGCCGAATCGCCCCTTCCCGGTGCACACGGCCGCTCCCGGGCCCGAGTACGAGGGGCCCCGCCTGCTCTGCCACCCTCACCCCTGCCTTCCCCACGGGGTGCAGCACCCCCAGGGTCTGGGACTCGGGGTCCTGTGCCGGTCTCTTCCTCCGGTCCATTCTCCTGGGCATGGCCTGAGTCCCTGCTGAGCACTCCCCTAGACTGAGGGGGCTGTTCCCACGTGTGGTGGTCCGGAGGCCTCCTGGCACAGGATGGACCTGGGAATGGAAGGGCAGGGTCCTGAACCAGAAGTCTAGGAATTCTCCATTTGAACCCACCCTCTGCATACTGTCGGGCAGGTGTCGTTGTCCAGGAAGGAGGAGAGAGTACATAGAGCACTGGATTAGCCTGCGCTGTAGCGAATATGTTGGAATGTGGGCTCGCGTCCACACTCCGTCCCGGGCCCCAGGGTCCTAGGTGAGGGCCTGCCATCTTCCCGAGTCACAGGCGCTCACCTCGCCCCCCGCCAAAGCTGTCTCAGGAAAGCATGGTCCTGCAGCCTTTGGGTTCAAAACCTCTGCTTATTTGTTAATACATTAGTGGTTTTTAAAAATATTTTTTTAATATATTTTGTTGATTTTTTTTTTTTTTTTTTTTAAAGAGAGGAAAGGAGAGGGATAGAGAGCTAGAAACATCGATGAGAAAGAAACATGGACCAGCTGCCTCCTGCACACCCCCTCTCAGGGATGTGCCCACAACCAAGGTACATGCCCTTGACCGGAATCGAATCTGGGACCTTTCAGTCCACAGACTGATGTTCTATCCACGGAGCCAAACCAGTTTCGGTTTTAAAAATATTTTTATGTATATGAGAGAGAGAGAGAGAGAGAGAGAGAGAGAGAGAGAGAGAGAGAGAGAGAGAGAGAATGAATCACCGATCGGCTGCCTCCTGCTGCTTCACACTGGGGATTGAGCCCACAACCCGAACATGTGCCCTTTTTGGGTATCGAACAGTGACCTCTTGGTTTGTAGGTCAACACTCAACCACGGAGCCACGCGGACTGGCAGTACATGAGTCTGAAATAGCGCTCAGCTCTCTGTCAATTGTCCAGGTGGCAACATGGGCTCTCCACTCTTCCAGGTCCCTCCCGGTCAGATCTCACCTCTCAGCCTCACTGCACACCCGCACTCTGTGGCGCTTGTCACTTGGGCACAAGTCCTACCCGAGGCGCCTCCTGAGCCCCACGGGCTCTCTGCCCCCGCGTCACCCCTCGCCGCGGTGAGCACGCTGCCTGCACAGCGAGTATGTGTGGAATGAGGGGCTGCGGCTGCAGGCTGACCGGTGTGCCGTGGGCCCGTGTTGATGTTCTCAAACCGCTGTGTCAGGAAGGCCTCCCTCTGTGCAGACACATCCAGACCCCGAGGAGCACGGGGCAGGCAGCCTCCGACAAGCCCCATAGGCCGGCCCGTCTTTATTATCTCTGGGGTGGGTTTATCTGTGGAGAATCTCAGTGAGTGCTGCTGTGAGGCAGATGTTTTGCATTCGTTTATCCTTTCCGTGGTTTGGCCCCATAAAGCTGAGGGCCGGGCCAGCCCGAGGCGGAATTGCGAAAGAATCCGAGTTTGTCTTTCGTGGTAGGAACGGAACAGCTCCTCCAGGCCCTGCCCTCCAACTTCAGCCCAGTTTCCTATTGAAAATCGTGTCTCAGGGGGTGCAGAGGTCCGTGGGATAACGGAGGCCGAGACAGTCTGAGATTTAGCCGTTTTGTTTTCTTTATCCCTTGGAGAATAATCTTTTGGAAAATAGCTGGGCCCTTAGAGCCTCGTTTTTAAAGTTGAATGCAAGCCTCAAGTTGGGGCTTGATTCCTTTTTTTTTTTTTTTTTCCCCTGAACAATGGACAATCATAGATGCTGATGGAGAGCTGTGAAATGCCAGCCTGCGGAATGAGGAGGGGAGGGGAGGGGAGGGGCCGGGCTGGCCGGGGGCGTTTCTGAGGACTGGCCCGGACTCCAGACTCTGTGTGGGAGGCAGGGTCCTTGCAGAGGGACGTGCACCCGGCAGGTTTATAGGGCTTTGCACCAAACTGTAGGGTTAGCTCACTTCTCCTTTTCCTGGAGGCAAATCTGAGCACCTTGGAACCAAGACATCCCTGGAGGGCAGGCCTCGCAAACTCCCCTCCTTCATGACAGCAGGCACCGTTCGGTCCACAGTGTCCTAGTGACATCAGTAAGGAGGGAGGAGGAGGATGGCCGAAGGCCTTTGCAGACCTCCCAGGAGCCAAGGAGCCAATCCCACGTGTGCGGTTCCTCATCGCAGCCTCGGCACAGCCCCGGGCAGGAGGCAGTGCCCCCGCCCTGTGTGCCAGGGGAGGAGGCTGGAATTTAAGCGGGGAAGCGATATTGATGTTTCTGACTCGCAGGTTAGAGAAAGCTCGCATGTGACGTTCAGGCTCGGGCCTGGCCATTTGCCAGCACGGAGGCCTGCACCACAGCCAGCCAAAGTGTTTTAAAGACCCCTTTCGCGCCAAAACCGGTTTGGCTCAGTGGGTAGAGCGTCGGCCTGCGGACTGAAAGGTCCCAGGTTCGATTCCGGTCAAGGGCATGTACCTTGGTTGCGGGCACATCCCCAGTAAGGGGTGTGCAGGAGGCAGCTGATCGATAATTCTCTCATCGATGCTTCTAACTCTCTATTCCTCTCCCTTTCTCTCTGTAAAAATCAATTATATATATTTAAAAATCCCTCTCGCTTTCAGGAAGCTCAGTATCCCCTCAGCCCTTTCTAGAAAGAACAGGTACACTAAGGTGACCAGACGGCCCGCGTTTGGCGGGACAGCCCCGATTTTTAACAATTTGTCCCGCGTCCCCCGGCATTTTAAAAAAGTCCCGATTTAAAAAAAAAAAAAAAAAAAAAAAGTCGGGACTTTTTTAAAACGCCACAGGACAAACTGTTAAAAATCGGGACCTCTGGTCACCTTAGGGTGCACCCGAGTGGCGAACTCCACCCCACGGTCCTCCACTCCAGGACGTTGAAGAGGTGGTGGCTCTGCTGGGCCTTGGGCGTTTGGTTGGAGTGGCCCAGCGTTTGCTGACCCGTGGCCTTCCTGTCTCTTGGTGAGGGGCCCTGTGCCTTCTGAGATCCTCCCTGCCGGTACCCTTTCTGCCACTTGGAATTAGTATCTTCGTGGCTGAGTGAGTGGGTGGCCGCTGAATGTATACTGGAGCACGGTTCCGTGCGGAATTATTGCCGGGGCCTGGGGGTGCGTCCCAAAGCTGAAGCTCTGGCGTTTGCCTGTAATAATATTAGTGGGATCACGTCAGCCCCGAAAGCCCACCATCCAGGTTAACTGTAACACCAGGATGCCGTTTGGTTTCTGCTAAGATGCCTCACACACACCGAGCCTGGGCGCCCTGCTCCGCGGCCGCTCTCCACACAGGCTTTAAAGGGAAGAGCCTTGCCAGCGGGTTTGCGGTTGTGACCATCGGGGGCTCGGGCCCACGGAACGAACCTGCCGGAGGGTCTGCCGTGGACAGCTCCTGCCCGCGCAGGAGGGAAGGGGGGAGGCGAGGGCTGTGTGTGGCTCCACCGCACTCGTGGGTCCTGCCGGAGGTGTAAGGGCAAGAAGATGGGCTTTAGCCGTGACCGGAAGCCAGCCTCGCCGCCAGGGCGGGTGGAAGTAGCTCTCGCTGAAGCTCAGGCAGTCTCTCGGGTCCCCCCGGGCCTCTGACAAGCCCAGTGGAGGAAGGGAGAGGGCCGTCTGCGGGACTCAGAGGCTTGTGTGTCTCCAGGGCCCAGTAAAGAGGTGGCGGCTCCAGGCACTGCCGCCCAAGGCTTGTTGAGAATCCAGGTCCAGAGTCTCCCAGGAAGATCCCCCCCAAAGATACTGCCCAGATAGGAAGAAAACAAACGGGAGAACGGCCCTTCCATACATGGGGGATAGCCAGCAGCCCTGGTGGCCGGGGAGCCCGGAAGCAACAGGAAGGCCAGGAATCATTGTGGGACCTGGAGGCGGTGCCTCACGTTACCCTCGCCCCCTCCTTGGGCACACTCCCTTTGGAGGGCTATCTGGGCGGGAACTGGAGAGGAACACTAGGTGTTTGCTGCTTCCTGTGGCTTCAGATAACCCCATTCTCACCGCTCACACGGAACTCCAGGGATAAGAGAGAGGCCACTGTGAGGCCTGTCCTCTGTATGCCATCCTCCCCCCACCTCTTCTCTTCTCCTCTTTCTCCCTCTCTCCCCTCTCCTTCTCCTTCTCCTCCTTCCTCTCCTTCTCCTTCTCCTTCTCCTTCTCCCTCTCTCCCTCCTCTCTCTCTCTCTCCCTCTCTTTCTCATACATTTAATGGCTTCACATCTTCCAAAAGCATCCGGGAGAGCTGAGGTCCCTCAGGAGCCCCTTGCTGGCACTTGGGCCTCTGACCAAAGGTGTGTGGTCCAGCCCCGAGTGAAAACCTGGCAGCTTTTGCCAAAGAGCTCAGGGCATGGGCGGTGAAACGCTCAGAGAACAGAGGATCGCGGGGCAGCCGGACTATGGTTGGAGGCTGTTGGTGGAGGTCGGAGCAGGCTCCTGGAGATGAAGAGGGTGGGCCAGGCCTCGGTGCCCACAGAGCAGGCATGTTCTGTTCTGCAGGCATTAGGAGCTGGCAGCCCCCTGGGCAATCGGTGCCGATCAGCAGCGTGAAGGATGGGCTGGCCTGGAAGGGCCCAGGCAGGAGGTGCGTTAGGAGCCACTGCAAGGTCAGGGCCGAAAGGAGGAGAATGGAAGAGGGGGAGGAGTTGAGAGACATTCCAGAGTTAGAATGCGTGGCTTGGCCCGCTATCAGATGTCGGGCTGAGGGAAGGAAAGAAGAAACCAAAATGACCCCCAAGTTTGTACAATGGTCAGTAGTCAGGGCAGCCATGTGTCCTGGTTCACATTGGCTGTCCCTTGTATTAGTCAGGTTCTCCAGAGAAAAAGAACCAATAGGGGTGTGTGTGTGTGTGTGTGTGTGTGTGTGTGTGTGTGTGTGTGTGTAAACACGCTGTTATGGAGACTGGCAGTCCCAAGACCTGTAGGGTGACTAACAATTTGGAGAGCTGATGGTTTAATTTTAGTTTGAGGCCAAAGACCTGAGAACCAGGAGAGACAACGATTTCTGAAGGCTGACAGGCTCGCCTCCCAGCAAGAGCTGCTATTTCAGTCCGTTTTTTGAGTCCCCAAACAGGAAAAGAGCCCACGGCCCAGGTCAAAGGTCAATAGACAGGAAGACACTCTTTCACCTGGAGAGGGCCCGCCTTTTTGTTCTGTTCAGGCCTTCAGCTGAGCGTAGGGGGCCTACCTGCATTGCAGAGGCCATCTGCCTTGCTCAGTCCACCGGTTCAGATGTTAATCTCATCCAGAAACACCCAGGGTCATACCGAGCACCCTGTGGTCCAGGCAAGCTGACCCGTCACACCCAGTGCAATTGTTAAAAGGTTCCCTTTTGCTTTCAAAAGAGTTTTTGTTTGAGGGACATTAGAAAATTGGATTGGTGCTGGGTTTTGATGCTGGGTGTGCGTGAGATGGAGCCGTTGGTGGCGGGGTGTAGTTGGAAATGAGGGTGAGGGGCTCAGGGGAGAGGTTGGGGCTAGCCGCAGAGGTTGTTATGCCCAAGTGTCATAAACCCCAAAGATTACCAGGGAGCCGAATCCGATGCAATTGCAGAAAGCCTGTATTTATTTCGGACTAGTCTGAGCTCAGTCCCACTTACACCAATGAGGGCATGGTGAGAAAGAGAAAGAACTTAACATATCAATGGGTTTTATAGGGAGGGTGGTGCCGCTACCTTGGCTGATCTGATTGGTTGGGTTAGGCCTAGCGTCCAGTTACCTGGAGCTGGACCCGCCCCACCCTGCCCTCTCGCCCCGCCTGCCCTCTTACCCTGCCCTGTCCCTTCACCCCGCCTGCCCCCTCACCTCGCCCTGCCTTCTCAAGGTGAGAGTGAGCACGGTGTGGACAGGCTTACACCTGGGGGTGGACAGGCTTACACAGAGAGGAGGAGGGAGGGAGAACACCAGCATTTAGAGGGGCAGAGTGCGTGGAAGACCAGCTGGAAGGGTGTTGCCAAAGCGGAGGTACGCAGGGAGGAGGCCTGAAAGGTGACCTTGGATGTGGAGGTTAGGAAGGCAGCAGGAACCTTAAAGAGAACCGTGGAAGCCAAATTGCAGGGGCCAAAGCCTCAGAAGCAGGGGAAAGGACCACAGGGGTGTTTGAAGAAGACTATATAAGGGAGAGAGAGCAGCAGCACGGAGGCCAACCAGTTGTGCAACTCTGGGCAGTTGCGCTGATTTGCTTTCTTTGTGGGGGAAATGGAAATGAAGGAGGAAGAAATGAATGACCCACTCAAACCGTGACTTTGAGTTTCATTCAGCGTGTGTTTGAGGGATTCTAAGGGAGCACCCATAACCTCGAAGAATGGAGAGTAGAGGGAGGCATTTCAGAACGCAACATGGGAAACCAAAGGGGCCCAATAGACGGTCTGATTGGCGAGCTTAGGGGAAAATTGTTCCGATGTGCCACCATTCCCAGTCTGGCTCTGTGTGCATCCCCGGTCTGGGGGCGGGACAGTGAGCTGTCACTCAGTTCGGTGATTGCCTTTCGGAGCCAGGGTCTCGGGATGGAAGTGGCAGAGGTGTGGAACCTTGAGGTCGCCAGACCCTGGCACCGAGCAAGACCTGACCACCTTCCCGTCTGACTCCCCGACAGCTGCCGGGCAAGGGAAGTGCTGTGACCAGCTCGTCCTCAGGCTGTGCCCATGGCGATGTGCCACCAGGTCCCTTGGGAACGACATGAGGTTCAGAAACGTTTTTAGGGCTTCTGTGCTCTGAAAGGTACTCCCTTCTCCTCCCCAACCCAACGGGCCCTGCCCGGATGCTTGAAATTCTATTAAAACCAACCCTGGGTTTGGTGGGAGAGGGTGGGGAATGCGTTGCAGCCCCTCTCCCACCCGAGGCCGCTGTGGGAGGGGAGGAGTGCCGCTGTGGCTGGGGCCACCAGCAGGAACCAGGGCGCAGACGCTTCCTGTCCCCCTCACTGGTTCATCGGTGAGGCCCTCAGGGGTGGCTCTGAGGCTGGGAATTCTCCGTGTTCGCCAGGAACTTCCACTCTGAGCCTTAGCCCTATAATCATTCCTCTGAGAAAAACATAGTTTTCTGGCCCTCACTGGTTTGGCTCAGTGGGTGGAGTGTCAGTTGGTGTGGACTGAAAGGTCCTGGGTTCAGTTCCCGTCAGGGACCGGAATGGACTTGCCCAGTGGCAGGATCGATCCCCAGTCCTGGTTGGGGTGAAGGTGGGAGGGAACAAATCACTCTGTCTACAAATAAATGGAAAAATGTCCTCGGGAGAGGCTTAACAAAAAAATAGATAGTATTCTGGTCAGGGACTCAGGCAGGAGTGAACCATGGTACCTAGCATATAGCAGCACTAAAAAGTGTTCAATGAAAGCCCTGGCCAGGTTGGTTAGAGCATTGTTCTGCTAAGTTAAGGTTGTGGGTTCCATCCCCAGTCAGGGCACATACAAGAAGCAACCACTGAATGCGTAAATAAGTGGGAGAACAAATATCTCTCTCTCTCTCTCTCTCTCTCTCTCTCTCTCTCTCTCTCTCTCTCTTTCTTTCTCTCTCTCTCTCTCTCTCTCTAATCAGTCAGTCAATTTTTTTAATGTTCAGTGAGCAGGTCATGGGTGGGTGCCTGCTCTGGGGGATGGGTATAAAAGGGGTCCTTGGAGGTCAACTCTGACACAAGAAGCCCAAAGCGTGTGTAGAAACTGCAGGAAGTTACTGGGGCGGGTGTTGTTAGCATCTGGGGTCAACTCTGAGCTCACGTGAACATCACCGGGAGCATTAGAGACGAAGCTCACGCCCTCCCTGGCACGGGACTGTAAGGGGAGGGGGCGGCTCTGATGCCCAGAGGCCTGAGCTGCAGCTGACTGGGTTATCTCCACCACCCTTCCCCTCTGGTCAAAGTGGCACCCAAACTCTCCCCATGGGGCACCCATCCGTGTTCAGTCAAGGAAGGGGAAGAACTGGAGGAGGGCATCCCTCCCGTGGCTGAGGCAGGGCCTGTGCGGCTGGGGGACCACAGTGCCGGCCCCACACACCTCGCCCAGGGCCCCGCAGGCTTTCCCAGGCCGGGGCCACCCCTCCCAGGTCCTCACAGAGACGGGGGAGGGGGGTTATTAGGCAGGACAGCATTCGAGGGAAAGTGGCGCTTAGAAATTCAGAAATGAGAGAATAGAGATTTAAATGCAGAGTTTACTGATGGTTTTTTCTCCTGACTGGCCTTATCTGTCTTTAATATTTCTAATTCAAAAGTCATTTCCATTGCATGTATTTGTTTTTAAAAGCAGTATAGGTTTGGCCAAAAGAAGGAGAAAAAACACACCCATAGCCTTGTCATCAGACATCAGTTCAGCTCACTTTTTAGTGTGTCCTTCCAGGTCTCTTTTCAACGCATTTATAAAAAATACATGTTTTATAAAAGTGGGGCTCGAACATGTTTTGTGTCCTACTTCTTCACTGAATAATACATAATAAACACCTTTCCATGTCTGTAAATGTCACCTACTTTATAAATCCATAAAGTGTCCTGATTGTAGTTTGATATACATAATACCTTTTGGCTGTTTATATAAACAGCTCTGCAGTGAGCATTCTTGCCGGTAAATTTTGCTCACATCCTCAGTTATTTCCTCAGGATGCATTCCAGGGTTGTAAGTCGCTGGAAGACCTGATGCATACCTACCTCCAGCTTGCACAAGGAAGGTTTGCTAATTTGCTCTCCCAGGAGCAGGGTATGAACAAGTGCCTGTGGTAATTAAAGAGGAGAAAAGCCTTTGCCAATCTGACAGGATTTAACTCACTACTGAGTTCATAACTTCCTTATCTTAACTTTTGCGAACAAGTGGGAGTGGGGCTGAGGTTTTCCTTGCGTGTGTGGGTGAGTGTCTAGCCTGGAGGATCTTTACCCACCAGGTCACCGCCTCTGGGATAGGTTTGCAACATGGCAAGTCCTTATTCAGAGCTGTTCCCCTGAATTGCCCTAGTCCACTTCCCCTATGTGCCTGGCACCCACCAGGGGGCAACGTGGAGCCATGGCCACACTCAGAAGGTCTTCCAGTTTCTCCATAATGGAATCAATCTCTCTCTCTCTCTCTCTCTCTCTCTCTCTCTCTCTCTCTCTCAAAATATATTTCTATTGATTTTTTACAGAGAGGAAGAGAGAGTTAGAAACATTGATGAGAGAGAATCATCGATCAGCTGCCTCTTGCACACCCCCCACTGGGGACGCGCCCGCAACCAATGTACATGCCCCTGACCAGAATTGAACCCGGGACCTTTCAGTCCGCAGACCGAAGCTCTATCCACTGAGCCAAACCGGTTTCGGCTGATTGGCATTCTTAATATTGATTTTTGCTTAGAGTAATATTTCATCCCCTTTCAGTTATTTGTATATTTTCCCCTATTGTTTATATGTTGATTGCAAACTTTCGCCTGTTCCAACCTAGCTCGTCTGCAGCTGGGGGCCAGGTACCCGGGTTGTTCCAACCCCAGCGCTGCCAGAGGCCTGAGTGCCCTTCTCGGGACCATGCCAGGTGGGCTGGCGGAGAGGTGTGGGGTTTTCTCTTCCGGCACTGGTGTAGTGAAAGGGATGACTCAGGGCTTGGGCACTTCGCTCACCTCTCTGGGCCTTAGTCTCTTTGTTCAGTGCAGATAGTAATAGCATCCACTAGTAAGGCTGTGAGGGCTAAATGAAGTAACATGTGGAAATAGTGTGGCACGAGATAACTAATCAGTGAACTTAAACTTTAAAGACATCTGTTGACTCTTCTGTGCAGTTTGCTGTCCTTGGCTTTTGCACCTGTCCACCTGCTTACCTGAGAGGACGCCAGTGTCAGACAGAAGGTGGATTTAGAATGCTGTATCCCACAGCTGGGCTGAGCAGCACAAACACACACACACACACACACACACACACACACACAGTCACAACCCAGGTACGGAAGAGCAGGGACATAGCAGGTTATGTTTTGAAACCAATAAATAGATGGCAGGGGAAATATTTAAACAGTTGGAAGCAGATATAATAGCAGTGAATGTTGGTTGATTTGATCAATCTTATTGATTTAAATAAATGGAGTCTTTATTGTCTGATAGATCGACTACCCACTGGCAGACCCAATCACTCTATCTATTGCCTTCCCCAGAGGTTCTGTTATCACAGCTCTTGCCCTAGGCCAGCAAGATTAGAGTCTCAGGCAACCACCCTGTGAACTGGCTGCTTTTGGCCTTTGGATATAGTTCTGCCTGGAGCTGGCTGGGAGGGATGCTTGCATCCCTAATTCCGTGATCTCTAAATTGTCCTGCAGGAGTCAGCAAGTTCCTCTCACAAATGATGTGCCAGGCCGAGCTGTGGGCACCCAAGGGACAGATAAGATTTGGTTCCTGTGGCCAAGAAGCTTAGAGGGAGGTGAGGGCAGGTCCGTGAGTCTGGCTGTGAGGAGGGAATTCCGTGGAGCAGCAGGTGTGCAAACAGCATGGAGGAGGGGCTGAGCTCAGGCCAGGAGGGAGGGGCCAGGGGGCCATTGCAAGGTCAGGGGTGGTAGAGATGAGAAGATACTGTGGCAGCCAATGGACAGGACTTCATGGCAGCCAACAGGGAGGGAGAGGGTGGAGGGAAGATTTTTGAGGTTTCCACCCAGGTGAGCATAAGAGGATTGGGAGGGGGGTGGCTGGTAAGAAGCATTTGGGGAGAAAATATGTTGTGCTTGGGACATGCTGGCTTCTGGGTTTGTATGTGGAACCTCTTCTGGTTCCTAGGGATATGCATGGCTCTACAGCAGTGTCCTCAGATGTCACCGGCTGGCATAATCTTTGCCAAATAGCATCCATCCTATCCACTTAATATTTTTATTTGAATTGACTCACTTTTCCCCACTTTTCATAGAATGGAGCTTGATTGTAAACAACAGTGTCCATGTACGTGTGTGTGTGTGTGTGTGTGTGTGTGTGTGTGTGTACCAGGGTGGGGCAAAAGTAGGTTCAGTTAAAAGCACGCAAAACAGAGTTTACTCCTGTATTTACTGTACAGTGTTCCATATGAACAGCTGTAAGCCTACTTTTGCCCACCCTTGTATATATAATACATGGATATTTTAATATAGTTTAATGCCTGTTGCAGTGGACAGTTTAAATACTAAACTCCAGATGTTACGTTGTAGAATTGAGATGGGAGTTGGGAACACGGTGCAACAGGGTTTCACGGCGTGAGGAGGCGCGCGGTGGGTTTGGTGTTGTGATGATACGTAGGAAGTGTCTACTTGGAGAAACCTCACAATACAATACGTGTTAATTCTTAGCCCTGCCTCCCCTCTCGTATCCGAATTTCCTGTGCCCTCACTTCGGGATGAATATAAAGTCCTTTTGCTGTTTCCTGTAAGTGACCAACCCACTCGTGTACACCTATTTGCGCGCATACACACACACACACACACACACACACACACACACACGCACGCACACACACTAGGATAGGGTGCAGGGACCCAGGAGGGCTGGGTCCAGCGCAGAGATGGCTGGTGTGGCCTGAGTCTCCCTATCCTGTCTTGTGTGTGGGGTCAGAGTTCTCTCCCAGAACTGCCCATCCATGGAGGACCTCCTCAAAACATTTCCCATTTCCTGGTGCCCAGGAGCTATTGACTTTGGCCAGACACTGGGCCTGTGAGGACCACGGAGAGGGTTCTGCAGAGAGGCCCCTCCAGCTCTGTGCCCGGGAGGCCGCCTGGCAGCTCTTTGTGTATTTTACTGGCCCCAGATAAGCACTTCCTGTTCCCCATTGATTCTACACAGATCCTGCTTCCTTTCTCCTCAATACCTGGGCCGCTCTCCAGCTTCTCCTCCCACAGGGGAAAGTCCATCCATCCAGATTTCTCAGGCCACTCCCGGTCAATGGGTTTTCTGCAGATCAGCCGGGGTTTTGCTGTCCAGTCACGTTTTCCGTGGCTCCTCACGTCTGGCTCGGAAGGTAGTCCTCACGTGCCGGCAGAGAAATGCTCAAGGCCCGCTCTCAGCCACCTGCTCACCAGCTGGGCTGTCTGCTTCACCCTGACATCAGAGAGCAAATAGACTGTACCTCACACATAAGGTTAGCCAAGTGTCGTGGCCGCCTCGTATACCAGGTTGAGGATCCAGGGTCTCCCTGATGTGACTGGGGAAGAGAGGCTGTCATGGGGTGGAGCACGGATGCTCCGTATCTGCTATCCCAAGATCCCAGGACGAGACTGAAGTTTCCAAAAGATAAAAAGCAGGCCCCATATCCTTTGAATCTCACCATAAAAGTCTAAAGCCCTTGTTCTAATGCCAGCCGGACCCTCAGCTAGTTCGTACCCTTCTGTAATTCCAGGGGGGTTCCAGCCCGCTTACTTTCCCCCAAGTGAGGATGCTAATACTTGCTTTTTCTATATCTAGGGCTCAATTACGTCAGATGAGATAATTAACATGCAATGCTTTAAAAAGTGAAATGCTACCCAGCCAGCATGGTTCAATGGTTGAGCATCATCCTATGAACTGGGAGGTCATGGTTCGGTCCCTGGTCAGGGCACATGCCCAGGTTGTGGCTGGATCCCCAGTGTGGGGCATGTAGGAAGCAGTGATCAGTGATTCTCTCTCATCATTAATGGTTCGTCCGTCTCTTCCCCACCCCCTTAACTCTGAAATCAATATTCATGTATATATACCTATATGTGTATCTATAATAATAATAATAAAAGCATAATATGCTAATTAGACTGGACATCCTTCTAGATGACCTTCTGGAGGAAGCCTCGATGGAGGGCCGAGGCAGAGGCAGCCACTGCAGCTGTGGGGGCCAAGGCCGTTGCACAGATTTTGTGCATTGGGCCTCTAGTATATATAAATATTTCACTGAAACCCCCATATATATGTGTGTGTGTGTGTGTGTGTATACATATATACTATATATATATATATATATATATATATATATATATATGTTGAAGTGAAATGACCACAGGAATGTATCTGGCCTGTGTTACCCCCGAGATGTTACCCCCTGTAATAAAGTCTTAGGTTTTCCCATGAGAATCCTACTCACTGTGATCTCTCCCTTCTATAACCTGTCATTTGCTGACTTATATTCAAGCTATTATGCACTTTAAAAAATCTTTGTTGTGGCATATCTCACATACACAGCCACCCTAAGTAGGAGGCACCCACTGGACATGGATGGAGTGCTCTATACGGAGGCTTCACTGTGTCTGTCTTACTCGGTTCTGTGTACAGCAGGCAGTTCTGTAAGAATGGGAAGCCACCTAGTAGCTCTAAGTAGCATAGTTTTATGTTTCTTACAGAAAGATACTTCTAGAGGCAGTGACTGGTGGGCCGGAGACCTGGGGAGGGAGCGGGAGCGAGAGCAGTGGTGACAGAGCATTAGAGGACTTGAGGCCCCTTGCGTTCCACCCACCACCCTGTTCTCCGATGTGGACAGCAGACCTGGTCATTTTGAGGCAAGGTGGCCTGCAGCCCACCATCCGCTCCCTTCAAACCGGTGACTGCCCCCAAGTGCTTCCTGGATAGAGAGTCTGGAGTCAGATGCAGACAAAGGCAGCTGCCATGGCTCAGCCATGAAATAGGGAGGCCCTGACGTAGGCTCTAGACCAGTGGTCGGCAAACTCCTTCGTCAACAGAGCCAAATATCAATAGTACAACGATTGAAATTTCTTTTGAGAGCCAAAATTTTTAAACTTCTTCTAACACCACTTCTTCAAAATAGACTCGCCCAGGCCGTGGTATTTTGTGGAAGAGCCACACTCCAGGGGCCAAAGAGCCGCATGTGGCTCGCGAGCCGTGGTTTGCCAACCACATGCTGAGTCTCACAGGACTTGCCAACAGGAGGTGAAGGAAGCAGTTAAAGGACATAAAGGCCGATTTTGAAGTTTCTTGTTGGGTCAACTGAAGGCAAAGTTTTGGTGATGAAAATAACTAATCTAGGGCAAATGAAACAAGGGACAGCGTGAACAAATGGGACTCCATGGAAATAAAAGGCTTCTGCACAGCAAAAGAAGCCGTCAACAAAATGAAAAGAGAACCCACTAAATGGGAGAACGTATTTGCCAATGAAGCAACCGATAAGAGGTTAATTTCCAAAACATATAAGGAACTCATACAACTTAACAAAAGGAAAACAACCCAATTTTAAAACTGGTCAAAGGACCTAAATAGACACTTCTCCCAAGTGGATATATAGATGGCCAAGAGACATATGAAAACATGCGTTAAGTCACTATCTGAGAAATGCGAATCAAAATGACAATGAGGTATCACCTCACACCTGTTCGAAGGGCTACCATCAACAAACAACCAGTGTTTGCAAGGATGCGGAGAAAAAGGAACCCTCGTGCACTGGTGATAGGAATGCAGACTGGTGAAGCCACTGTGGAAAGCAGTATGGAGTTTCCTCAAAAAACTAACAATGGAATTCCCGTTTGCCCCAGTGATTCAACTTTTAGAAATAAATCCTAGAAACCAGAAACACCAATCAGAAAGAATACATGCACCCCTATGTTCATAGCAGCACAATGTACCATAGCTAAGGTTTGGAAAAGGCTCACGTGTCCAATCGGCAAAAAAGCTGTGGTACATTTACACCATGGAATACTACGCTGCTATAAAATAGAAGTCTTTACCATTTACAACAGCATGGATGGACCTGGAGAGTATTATGCTAAGCAAAACAAGCCGGTCAGAGAAAGATATCACTCATCTGTGGAATCTAACCAACAAATAATCTGATGAATAAAATAGATCCGGAGACATAGAAGCATGGAACAGACAGTTGAATTTTAGAGGGGAGGTGGGGGGTGGGAGAGGAGTGATTGACAGGGGAACTTACATGCATACGTGGACTCGGAGTAGTGAAGATCTGAGAGGGACAGGTACACGGTGGAAGGGGTCAGTGGGGAAGAAACACAAACAAAGGGGATATCGATAATACTTTCAACAATAAAGATACATTTTTTAAAAATAAGGCTTAATCAAGTCATACACACATGACAGCTTTTTTCATGTCTATGAAAGGCTTTAAGAAAGTGGCATGTTTATTTCTAAAACAAGATAATAAATCGAAGTTTAAAACAAAAAAAGAACAGAACTAATCTGAGGGTTACTTTACTAGCTTTGCTTACTGTTGCAATGGTCATTGTAACATTTTCTGATGAATAATAAAAGCACAAAGGAGAAAACAAGAAAATTGCCTGAAATGCTAAAACCCAGTGAGAAAATTTCGGTGACTGTCATCCCAAGTTCTGCAACTGGCTTTTCTCACCGAACAGTTTGCCCAGGACATTTATTTGGTCCATAAACGCTGATCAGCCTGGGGGCCCACGGAACTGAAACCAGCGTTGATGAGGAGAGAGGGGGCCTCCAGGCGGGAATGGGTTTTCCCCAGAGCTGCCCGATAAGATGGGGCCTGAGAGAGGCCGGAGGATTTGGCAGATAAAAGGTCAGTTGTCTTTGTTTTCTTTCTCAAGTCCTCAGTGGTCTTGCAGTAATGGAGGCAGAGTGACTGGAGTGGAAGCCGGTGGTGAGGAAGCGGAGTGGCCTGTGTGAGGAAGCAGGCAGGGACGGAGGGAGAAGGAGAAAGAGCGGCTGTGGACCTGCTGGCTGTTCCCTCAGCCATCGCAGGGCTGCCGGGCTCTCCTCCTCCTCACCTTTCTCTTCCTCCTCCCCTCCGTCCTTCCCTCCCTCCCTTCGTAAGAGCGAAGCTCACGGGCAGTAGAGGTTGTGTGGTCCTTTGTAAAGTGTGAGGAGCCACAGAGATGGCCTCCCATGTGTCTCAGCCCAGCCTGCTCCTGCACCTGCAGGTTTCTCTCTTTTTCTTGTTCTTGACAGGAGAGAAAGGGGGGGGGGGCGGGGGGGAGATATCAGTTTGTTGTTCCACTTATTTATATATCCGTTGGTTGATTCTTGTGTGTGCCCTGACCGGGATTGAACCCACAACCCTGGTGTCTCAGGACAACACTCCAGCCAGCTGAGCTACTCGGCCCGGTTACACCTGCAGAATTCATTCCCACCCGGCCCCTCTGCCCTTCCTCTTGGCCGCACACATCTTGTTCCCCAGCCCTCAAATCAGAACGTGTACACCTGACAGTCTCCAGCCTCACTTCAAACAAGAGAAATGGGAATTGAAACGACAATGAGCTACTGTCCACCTGTCCACTTGGCAAAGATCCGAGAGCGGCCTAACCCTCGGTGGGCACAGTTCTGGGAAGTGAGCTCTCGTGTCGCTGGAGGCGGGGTAGACAGATATTTGGTAATACTCCTCAAAACCTAAATGTAGCCCTTACCTGGTTTACCTGGTGGATAGAGCATCAGCCTGCCGACTGAACGGTCCCTGGTTCGATTCCAGTGAAGGGCACATGCCTGGCTGTGGGCTCCATCCCCAGTGGGAGGCATGCAGGAGGCAGCCGATCAATGATTCTCTCCTCGTTGATGTTTCCATCCCTCTCTCCCTATCCCTTCCTCTCTGAAATCAGTAAAAATATATTTTAGCCAAAACCGATGGTTTTGCTCAGTGGATAGAGCGTCGGCCTGCAGACTGAAAGGTCCCAGGTTCGATTCCGGTCACGGGCATGTACCTTGGTTGCGGGCACATCCCCAGTAGGAGGTGTGCAAGAGGCAGCTGATCGATGATTCTCTCTCATTGATGTTTCTCACTATCCCTCTCCTTTCCTCTCTGTAAAAAATCAATAAAATATATATTTAAAAAAAAAAAAATATATATATATATATATATATATATATATTAAAAAAACAAGAAACCAAATCTACCTGCCTCTGACCTAGCAGTTCCCCTCACAGGTGGAAATGGATCCTACAGCTGCTTGCATACATGAACAAAATGGCGAGTGTTCTGCTCGTCACAGACAGAGCCTGAGACGCGCCTCCCTGCCCGCGGATGTGGACCTGCCTGGTCGCCACGGCACCTCCAGGCGGTGGTACCGGAGAGCTGCTCTCAGAATGAGGCAGCCCTCGGCACGTTCTGGAAGCAGCTCCCTGTGCTAGGTGAAGAAGAGGAGGCGTGTGCAGGCCAGAGGCCAGGGCGAGGCCAGTGGGCCGGGGCAGAGGGCCCACCTGCCGGGAGGGCGTGCTGTCAGGATTCACCAGACGGCCATGACGAGGCCCACGCCACAGGGAGAAGAGGAAGGACCAGGCGCCGGTGGCCAGTTCCTGCCGAGTGTGTTCATTCTAGTCAGTGAGCACAGACATGCCAGGAAGACCTGGGCCGTCTGTGTCCGCCTTCCAGCGCCATCTGAGCGGAGCCGGCAGCCCCGGCAGCAGGGCCGATACCCCACCCGGCTCCGGCCACAGATGGTCTGCGCTGCGCCGAGCCAGCCGATGGCTAGCATCCCTCCCTGCACGGCCCAGGCGCGCCCATGGAGGCTGGGAATCACCGGGCGGGGACCGCTTGCCCCGTGGGTGCCAGCCTGTGCTGCGGAGCGGGGTCGTGCTCGTGTCTCTGCTTCGAGGGCCCGTTGGTTAGCTTTTACTAACACGCCGCCGAGCAGGCCGTGCTCCTCAGAGAGCACCCACGGAGGAGTGGGTGGCTTCCCTGTGCTGGGGTCCAGGCTTGTGGAACAAAAAGAAGTTTTATTGAATAAGCTCATCATTCTTTTCCTTTTTAAGAGAGGGGGGCGGGCCTGACCCGGTGCGTGGTTGATTGGAGCATCGTCCTGTGCAACGAAAGGTTGTGGGTTTGATTGTGGGTCAAGGCACTTAACCAAAGTTGTGGGTTCGATCCCAGTCAGTGTGTGTACGGGAAACAGTCAATCGGTCTCTCTCTCTTTCCCTCCCTCCCTCTCTCTCTAAAGCAGTGGTTCTCAACCTTCCTAATGCCACGACCCTTTCACACAGCTCCTCACGTGGCGGTGACCCCCAACCATAACATTATTTCCGTTGCTACTTCATAACTGTAATGTTGCTACTGTTAATGAATCGTAATGTAAGTATCTGTGTTTTCCGATGGTCTTAGGCTCTACAGCAGCGGTTCTCACCCACAGGATGAGAACAGCCAGCAGGGTCACCTAAGAGATAACTGTCCTGCCCGGTGGGGGGTGCTGCAGGTGACCCCGAGTTCTGTAAGGGAGGCGACTTCCTCAGGCACGTAGTTTCTATGTGGGATCAACTAGGCTCCTGAGTCGTGTTTATTGAGCACCTCCACACGTCCCCTCTCCCAGGAGCCGGCCTAGTGAGACACAGCTGCGTTCGGTTCTTTTTCTCCACAGGAAGCCACTGGTCCAGGTCCCTTATTTGTTTGTTTGTTTGTTTGTGTTGGTTTCAGGGAGGAAGGAAGAGGGAGAGAGAGAAACATCCGCGATAAGAGAGAACCATTAATCTGTTGCCTCTTGCAGGCCCCCCACTGGGGATCGAGCCCACAACCTGGGCATGTGTCCTGACCGGGAATCGAACCGTGACCTCCTGGTTCACAGGTCGACGCTCATCCACTGAGCCACCACGGCCAGGCAAAATGTCCTCATTTTAAGGGTGAGATGATGGAGCCTGGAGCCCTGGACTCTTGCCTCTGTACGCTGTCCTTCCACCACTAGACAGTGGCCTTGGGGGAGGCAATGCTAAACGCAAACCTGTGGCAGGCAGCGTTGGCAGGTTCTCTGCAACGAGAGAGGAAGAGATACTGTGAAGTCACCTGGGAAAGGGGAGGGAACGGAGGCCCCACCAGCCCCTCTTCTTCCTCCGTTCACTGTTGGTCATGAAATTCGTTGGAGTCCCCTGACGCCAGGGACTCAGTGTCGAGGGAAAAAATCACCTTGGTGCAAAACACAACAAAAACTGTGGCTCCCAATACCTTTTCCAAGGAAAAAGAGGTGTCGTGTTAAGTTGAAAAGGAGCTTATTTTAGGGGATTATGGGCTTACTGAGCAGGTTCATTTCTAATACCTCCCCGATCCTCAAAACCTCACGTGGGAACCCAGCCTCTGCACCCGCGTGTGGGCACTGAGAGCCACAGACAGCACATGCACGGACAGCTCACCGTCCCAGAGGAAGTGAGTGGAAACCCGTTTTCTATGCTTTTGCTCCTGGAATTCGGTCTGATCCATCATGTTCGGAGACCAGTCCTGATACTTTCACTTTCTCTCCCTCGGTGGCCCCTGCGAACCAAGCTCCTGTTCCCACTTGGGGAAGCCTTTCTGTCTCCTCACTGATGAATTGGTTGTTCGGTGTTGGGCTGTTTTCACATTTAAATCCACTCGTGTCCATTTTGACAGAAGATCAAGGATCTTTTTTTCTTTTCTTTTTTATTGATTTTTTTTTAGAGAGGAAGAGAGAGGGATAGAGTTAGAAACATTGATGAGAGAGAATCATCGATCAGCTTCCTCTTGCACACCCCCTACTGGGGATGTGCCCACAACCAAGGTACATTGCCCTTGACTGGAATCGAACCTGGGACCTTTCAGTCTGCAGGCCGACGCTCTATCCACTGAGCCAAACCGGTTTCGGCCTGGGAAGCATTTAAAAATATATCTGTGTGTGTACATATACATATACATATACATATATATATTACTATTATTTTTTTTTTTAGAGAAAGAGGAAGGGAGGGAGAGAGGCATCAATCAGCTGCCTCCTGCATGCCCCCACACCA
This sequence comes from Pipistrellus nathusii, assembly GCA_963693515.1. Classification (NCBI taxonomy): domain Eukaryota; kingdom Metazoa; phylum Chordata; class Mammalia; order Chiroptera; family Vespertilionidae; genus Pipistrellus; species Pipistrellus nathusii. The sequence continues at coordinate 47,862,396 of OY882869.1, forward strand.
TCTCCTGGGGATCACACCTGTAACCCCGGGCACGTGCCCTGATCAGCAATGGAACCAGCTACCTCTTGGTGCATGGGTCAGTGTTCAGCCACTGAGCCATCCCTACTGGGCCCAGGGAAGCATTTTAAGCAGGGAAGAGATCTGATAGGATGGTTTTTAGAAGTCAAAACTCCTACAGAGTCTGGGAAACCAAGGCAGTAGTCTTGGTGGAAATAATTTTGTCCCCAATTGTGGCAAAAGGAGGGTAAGGAGAAACTGATCACCTGTTCACTTTAACATTAATCTATATAGTACGATTCTCAGTGTTAAAAATTGCCTTTGAAGGGAAGTGGAGTCCTAGCTGGCTTGGCTCAGTGGATAGAGCATTAGCCTTTGGACTGAAAGGTCCCAGGTTCGATTCCAGTCAAGGGCATGTACCTTGGTTGTGGGTGCATCTCCAGTAGGAGGTGTGCAGGAGGCAGCTGATCGATGTTTCTCTCTCATCAGTGTTTCTAACTCTCCCTCTCTCGTCCTCTCTGTAAAAAAAATCAATAAAATATATATTAAAAATAAAAAAAGCAAGTGGAGCCCCAGCCGGCTTGGCTGTATGGATTAGAGCGTCACCTTAGGACTGAGGGGTTGCTGGCTTCAGCCCCAGTGAGGGGGTGTAGGAGGCAGCCGATCAATGATTCTCTCTCATCATTGATGTTTCCCTCTCTCTCCCTCCCTCTCTCTCTCTCTCTCTCTCTCTCTCTCTCTCTCTCTCTCTCTCTCTCTCTCGCTTTCTCCCTGAAATCAATAGGAAAAAAAATTTTTTTAAAGAAAGTGCAGAGCATCTTCCACATGCCCTCATGCCTGTGTGGTGGTCTGTCTGCGGGGGTAGGTTTCTAGCCTGCTCTCCTGGATGGCTGCGTGCCCCCGGTTTCCTGAGAGGAGGTCTTTATTACAGAGAGGGGCCCCGGGGTCTGTTCGCCGCTGGGGGCCAGAGAGGCGGGAAAGACTGGAAAACGAGAGAAAAGGGCCCTTTCTTTCTGCACCAGGCCTGCCCCTCCCTCCAGGAGGCAGCAGAAGGGGTTCTGAGGGGCAGGCGGGGCTCTTACTTGGGACGCTTTGGGGGTGACTTGTTTCTTTGCTTCCACTGTCGCCCTTCCAGTCTGGCACTACTGCAGCTGATTGTCACAGGAGCCTGTTCCCTCCCTTCTCAGCCCTGTTTGAAGGGTGTCATGTGAGAGCCTGTGAATGGGGAGAACGTGGGCGTCTTCTCCCACAGCCCAGTCCACCCCAAACCAGCTTGGTGGGGGGGGACTTCTACCTCCTGGGAGGCGGAGGGTTAATCCCCGTAGCTCATTGGCAGTGCTGCCTCTGTACGGGGCATGCTGGGATTTCCTCCCAGCTGTTTTACATCATGAAGATTTGTATGTTGGGGAAATTCCAGGGCACAGCTGCAATTAATCTGCACAGCCTCCATGCTAAGTGGGGGGGTTCTGGTCTCCGCCTCCCTGCAGGAGGGGGCTGTGGCTCCTGGGCAGCTCCCTTCAGAGGGTCCCCGGCCTGGGCCCGAGTCCCACAAAAGCAGCCCGCCTGGCCCAGGGTCACCCCAGGAGGGCCCTGGGCAAGGACCCGAGACACAGAAAGGGACCCAGAACATTAAGTAAAAGAGGAGCAGCACACCTTATCCTCCTCCTTCCTATATAATAAAAGGATAATATGCAAATTGCCCTACCAGCAGAACGTCGGGTTGCTATAACATGCACTGACCACTAGGGGGCAGGCATTCAACGCAGGAGCTGCCCCCTGGTGGTCAGTGCGCTCCCACTGGTATGCCTGCATGTAATGCCTGTAAGGGAAATGAATGCTACATTATAGTAATCAGTCATTAGCGAATATTGTAGTTTGTTATTAATAATCTTATATAATAAAGAGGTAATATGCAAACTGATTGTCACTCCAACACACAAGATGGCTGTCCCCAGGTGGTCAAAGATGGCCACCCCCATGTGGACACAAGGCAGGGGAGGGAAGTTGTGGGCGATGAGGACACTTAGGGGCAATCTGGCCAACGGGGGGAACATTTAGGCATCAATCTGGCTGGCAGGAGTGGTTAGGGCAGCGGTCGGCAAACTCATTAGTCAACAGAGCCAAATATCAACAGTACAACCATTGGAATTTCTTTTGAGAGTCACATTTTTTAAACTTTGTGTGCGAGGTGTCCTTTGGACCCAGTGGCTCAGCCTCCCCAGTTACCTAAGGTGGACACTCTCGGTGCATCCCTTTATGGGCTGCACAGTCTTGCTGTAGTTAAGCCTTGATTGTTGTTGGTATCGCTGGGTGGAGTTGACCCCCAGGCCAATTGTCTGTGAGGATCAGCTGTGTCTACACTGGGAGAGCTTCTGTGCTCAGCTTGGATGGGGTGAGGTCTCAGGGTGGAGCAGGCAGCCTTGGTTTCCCGTCAGCCCCGCCCTAAGAGGCGTGGGTATCAGTGTCCCACGGCAATGGCTGCACATACCTCTGAGAGAAAGCTTCTCTCAAGCCCTGCCCGCTGCCGGACAGTCCAGTATCTCTCCATATGAGTCTGGGTTCCCCCAGTCTCTCCTGGGACTGGATTTCAGCACTATCGAGAGCCTTTGTTTCACTCCGATTCGAGAAAACCAGCTGAGTATCCAGCCCCCCGGCCCTTCCTCTCACACCCGCTCCTCTCCGGGTTCCTGCACCTCTGCCCTCAGCCGCTCCTGAGTCTCAGTGTCCTTTTCTTTTCCCTCTAGTTGTAGAATTTCCACTCGGCCGGCTTTCCGGTGGTTCTGGGTGATGTCTGCTTTGTCTTTTAGTTGTAGTTTTGTTATTGTTGTGCGAGGCAGCAGTATAGGTCCTCTGTGCTGCCATCTTGGTTTCCCCAGCGTGTCTTTTTTAAAAATATATATTTTATTGATTTCTTTACAGAGAGGAAGGGAGAGAGATAGAGAGCTAGAAACGTCGATGAGAGAGAAACATCGACCAGCTGCCTCTTGCACACCCCCTATTGGGGATGTGCCCGCAACCAACGTACATGCCCCTGACCAGAATCGAACCTGGGACCTTTCAGTCCGCAGACGGACACTCTACCACTGAGCCAAACCGGTTTCGGCCCCAGCGTGTCTTTAAGGCTCTCAGCAGGGGACCAGGTGTGGTAGAGCTGACGGGTTCTGGGAGCCTTCTGCTGTGTCTTGGGGGGGCGTGGGGGTTGGGACACCACGTTAGCCCCTGATGTTTGTGGTTGTCGTTCAGCTTTTAAAAACAAATATTCTAGTGTGGCTCCTAGAGACATGAGTGTGATGTGTAGCACTGGGGTAAGCTCTGGTCTCCTGGGGGGGGGGGGGGGAGGGCACAGGAGAGCAGATGTGTGCTTTCCTTCACTTCGCTGGGCAGCCCTGCTCCAGGCACAAAAGGAGAGAGAGAAGCCCACCCACTCTGGCTGATGACCCAGCTGGTTGGAGCGTCATCCTTTACACTAAGAGGTGGCAGGTTCGATCCCTGGTCTGGTTATGTTTGAGAGGCAGCTGATCTCTCTCTCCTTCCCTCTTGCCTTCCCTCCTCCTTTTCCTCCTCCTCCTCCCCCCTCCCCCCCAAAAAAATTCTAAAGACAAAACCAGCGGAGTAAAGAAGGGTCTGGAGGTGGGGCTGTGGTGTTCAGTAAGTTGTTGTGAAGAGCTTTCCAGCCGTGTTGTGGGGGAAAGGGTGGGACATGAAGTCAGGAGACCTGTGCCCCAGCTCCAGCTCCCATCATGAGGGCGGGTGAGCCATTTACCCTGTATTGACCTCCATCGGCTCATCCGGACATTCGGACAGTCAGCGGGCATGGCATGGCCAAGTTACTGAGCAGACACCTCTGTTAGATGCATCAGGTGTCATTCGCCGAGGAGATCGGTTTTAACTGATGACACCGGTGTGTGTTGAGGGCACACGCCATGTCTGGGGATGGAACCCGCAACCTTGGTGTATCGGAAGGGTGCTCTAACCCACTGAGATCCCAGCCAGGGCCCGGGAGGGCTCGAAGCATTTAAATGCCAGTTAGGCTCTGGGGGAGAAGAGATGGTGGGGTGTGAAGAGTGGGAGAAGATCATCAGCGGGCAGGGAGAGAGGAGACGCGGTATGAGGCATGGGGGTGTCGGGACCCAGTGGAAAGACTATCCTTATTCATGGGGCCCCCGGTGCCCTCTGTCATTCTCACCTCCCGGGTTTCCCGCAGCCAGGCCTGCCTGCCCACGCCCTCACCCTCCCCTCTCACACACCTCCCCCCCCCTCCACCCCCCCGTCCGGTGCCCCCTGGCCTGGGGGAGAGGCGTCCCTGGATTGCCCCGTGGACACCCTTCTGAACGCTGGCCCCTGCCCTTCGTCAGTCTTCGTGGTCCATGAAAAGCAAAGGGCCTCAGGTCCTCTCCTTGGCCCAGGCAGGTCATGCCCCTTCCTGGAATTGTGCGGCCAGCGCGAGGATGAGTCAAAGACTGTTTTGTCTCTGGGAGCCTCTTCCTGATGGCCCAGCTGGTTGGCCATCAGGAGCCTCCATTTCCGGCGAAAGATTTCATTTTCGGAGTAGCCTGGGACCAGGGCTGTCCCCGAGCTGGTCTGCTGCCCAGGAGCTCCGTGCCGGTGTTGACGCTGGGACAACACGCGCTGTGGCTCCTGGCAAAGACTTGCCGTTTGACAATGTCTCCCACATGCAAAGCGCCGTGCTTAATCCTCGACATGGTCCCCGATCCTCCCCACAGCCGGGAAGGTGAATGACTGGAGGCCTGCCTTACGGCGTCAGGAGCGGAGGCTTGGTGAGGACGCTTGTCTGGGTCACACTGCCTGCGCTGGCGGAGCGAGAACTGACCCGCAGCTCAGCTCCCGAGCCCAGGGCCAGGCGCCTCCCCAGGCCCTCGCCGCCCTGCGCTGGCGCTTCCCGAAATCTGTGCCGGGCCAGGTTAAGGACAAGCGTTTCGTCTGAAGGTGCGTGTGCACGTGCACATGCTTACTTATTACAGAAAAACCTCGCTAGAACGAACTAATTCAGGTGTGCGCGGGTTGTCCCTTAAAGCTGAAAATCTGCTGACAAATCATGTAGGTTTTGAGAATGCGGATGTTAAAAAAATTGGCAAATTGCTTATTTACCTGTTTTTACTTATGTAGACACGTCTGTGTTATCTGAATGACGTATAAAAAGTTTACTTTCACAGAACAGTTATCTGTACGTATTACTGTGATTTTAAATTTATACGGAATAAGTCTAGGGCCCTGATGGGCAAACTGCGGCTCGAGAGCCACATGCGGCTTTTTGGCCCCTTGCGTGTGGCTCGTCCACAAAATACCACCGCCTGGGTGAGTCTATTTTGAAGAAGTGGCGTTACAAGAAGTTTAAGCTTTAAAATTTTGGCTCTCAAAAGAAATTTCAGTCGTTGTCCTGTTGATATTTGGCTCTGCTGACTCATGAGTTTGCCGACCACTGGTCTAGTGGGGTGAGTGCATCCAACAATCACCAAGAGCAAACAGACGCGCACGGCGGAGGCGTGGCTTCGCACAGCTGGGAATGTAGGCTGGCCGTGAAAACTGCTGCAGAAGCCCGGCCGGCGTGGCTCAGTGGGTGAGCGTCAACCTATGAACCGGGAGGTCACGGTTCGATCCCCAGTGTAGGGCACTTGCCTAGGTTTCGGGCTCAATTCCCATGGGGGAGCAATCAGGAGGCAACCAAATCAATGATGCTCTCTCATCATTTGTGTTTCTATCTCTCTTCTCACTTTCTCTCTGAAATCAATAAAAATGTATTTAAAAAAGAAAAAAACGGTTGCTGAGAGTCACACAACTCACAACGGAACCAATTATCACACTCGATGTGGTGTGATCATGAGCTGATCATTTGCCGAACACTGTTGATGAGCAGTGACTCTTGGGTTTAAATATGTAGACTAGAGTTGTTGATATGTAATATTTATGTCGGCTAAATTACTATACTGTCTTGCCGAAACCGGTTTGGCTCAGTGGATAGAGCTTCGGTCTGCGGACTGAAAGGTCCCAGGTTTGATTCCGGTCAAGGGCATGTACATTGGTTGCGGGCACATCCCCGGTCGATGTTTCTCTCTCATCAATGGTTCTAGCTTTCTATCCCTCTCCCTTCCTCTGTGTAGAAAAATCAATAAAATATATATTTTTTAAATTACTACAGTGTCTTTCCCAACATATGGCCTATTTACTAAAAGTTTCTTTGAATGACAGTGAATTAATAAAAAAAAATAATCTTTTTAATTATAAACAGGTCTTGGTTCAAAGCACTTTAAAATTAACAGAATGTTCATTTTCACATACAACATACCGACCAGGTAGTTTATCCAGTAAATTTGAAATCTGTTAAATTGAGGTCCACAATTTACAGTATTTGGTTTGGATTTCTACAACACTCAGGAAAAGACGGAGTATACTGCGTGACCTTTTCAGGGCTGAGGAACAGTATAATGATGTGAAGATCAGCACTTGAGACCTGGCCAGGGAGCTCAGTTGGTTAGAGTGTCGTCCCAATAGAACAAGGTTGGGGGTTTGATCCCCGGTCAGGGCACCTACGAGAAGCAACCAATGAATGCACAAATAAGTGGAACAACAAATCGATGTTTCTCTCTCCCTCTCTCTCTCTAAAATGAATAAATTAAAAATTCATTTTATTAAAAATAAGTTCAGCACCCTGAGTATGAACAGATATTGCCATGTCACTGCGAGTGTCAGGCAGATGGTTCTCATCCATCCATCCATCCACCAGACTCTTCTGAAGAGGCGGTTGTGTAGGAAGCGTGTGTGAGGGAAAGGAAGGGGGTGGGATTGCCGTCTGGAGCCCTGCTTGTCCCACGACTGCAGCAGTCAGGACCTGGCCCTCACCGACAGGCTCTTAGAATACTTGGGTTGCTCGTAGGGTTGTGTGCGTTCCCCCGAAGTGACGGGGCTGTGGGTGGCGGTGGTGACGGTACATGTGTGTCCTGCCTTGTGATGACCCTTTGGACCCTGAGGAGCATGTGAGGTGAAAATGCATCGTGTCTCTGATTGGCCAAGAGCCTCTCCCCTGCTCGCAGGGTGCCTGGGCCTGCTCTCACCAGCCGCTTCTGTTTCCTGTCTCTCTTCAGTACCTGCAGATGAAATGGCCCCTCCTGGATGTCCCCTCCAGTGCTACCGTCAAGGACACCCGGTCACCGTCCCCCGCACACCTGGTAAGTCTGTTTCTCCTTCCCTCCCCCTGAAGCTGCTGGGGCTGGTGGTGTTGCCTCCAGTGTGGGGGTTTCCTGAGCTGTCAGAGCAGCACTGCCCTCCCCCTCCGCGCTCATGTGCGTACACACACACACACACACACACACACACACACACACACGCCCCGCCTGGGAAGGTGTGTGATTGGAAATGCTGTCCTACCCTGGCCGGGAACCCTGGCCCTTCTCCGTGACAGTGGAGTCCTGCTGCCCAGCAGTGGTGTCTGCCTCCCTCTGCCGCAGCTCATTCAGCCTCTGCTGCCCCCTCCGAGCGCGAGGCGCAGTGGAAGGGGCTCCTCTGTACGGGATGTTCTAGGAAAGAACGAGATGAGGCTCCTGCAAAGGGAATCCCTGCAGAGCAGCCGAAGCCCTTCTAAGCCCTGTGGCTGCTCGGGCTGCAGAGGGTTCAGGATGGTCCTTGGGGGGCCAGAGCTTGGGGCCCAAGCATGTCTCACCTCCTCAGCACTCGCCACAGACTGAAACTGAAAGCAAATAAGAGATGATCCTTGTGCGGAGCTCAGCATGGACAGGGTGAACCTGAGGGGTGGGGAAACGGTGCAGGGTTAAAGAAGACAGAGAATAAAGCTGGGGCTAGGTGAGACGCTTTTCTCTCTCTCTCTCTCTCTCTCTCTCTGATGGAGAGACAGCGCCATGGCCTGCAAGCTGCGTCTTTATTTTATAGTCAGACTAGTGACCCGGTACACAAATATCGTGCACATTAAAAGGGTATTAATTAGAGGAAATAATTTAATATTGGTATTTGCCCTTTCTCTATAATAGAACTGTCAGAGATTAAAGAAAATTAGTAAAATGTATATGAAAACCTTCTTCCTGTCAAAGAGTCTGGGGCACACCATGGGACCCAGAGTCAAGTCCCCATCCACCCGAGTGTACCCAGTCTGGCCCCTCCCCATTGAGCTAGATCCAGACCCGGCCAGTCCCACTCTTGTCAAGCCCTGCTGGGCAGGGGTGCAGCTTCAGGTTTCCTGGCCTAGGGCTGGAACAGGGGGCATTGTCTGAGGCCCCCCAGCCTAGACCGGGGTGGGGGGCATGCCTTGAGGTCCTCCGTCAAGCTCCACCAGTTAGGGAACATGGCCAGAGATCCCCTGTCAAGCCCCGCTGGGTGGAGGGGGACAGCCTCAGGTCCCCTGGCCCAGCACCAGAACAGGGGCGCAGCCTCAGGTACCCCTCAAGCTCTGCTAAGCTGTGCCCCTGCTGAGTTCTCTCAACCCAGCACTGGGGGTACACCTTGAGGTCCCCATTCAAGCCCCGCTGGTTGCAGAGCACAGCCTCACGTCCCCTGGCCCAGTGCTGGGGCAGGGGGTGTGGTCTGAGGTCCCCTAGCCCAGCATCAGGATGAGAAGTGCACCTTGAGGTCCCCCGTCAAGCCCCTTGGGGGGGGGGGGCATATATGGCTTCAGGTCCCCTGGCCTGGCACTGGAGTGGGCTTGTGGCTGAGGTCTCCGTTAAGCCCCACAGGGGTGGGGGAGGGTGAAACCTCAGGTCCCTGCTGATTGCTTGTTAAGGCTCCTTATTGGAAACTTGGCCTCAAAGTGGTTGCAGCCATCTTTGTGATGGAGTGATGGTCAATTAACATATTCCCTCTTTATTAGATAGGATTCCATGAGGTAAAGTAGGGGCGTGGCCAAGATGTTTACAATGTTCTGTGGGTTTCGAATCTACTCGATTACATGCACCTGAACTCTATCAAGCTCACATCACTCAGCCTCCTGGGATCTTATGTTTGGACCATAGGTCAAGCTTACAACTACAGCCTTTGGCTATAATTGTGCTGGGACTTGCATGTGGCTTTGCCATGAGAGGATCATTAGTGTGAGGCCTGAATCTTTCCAAGTGCTGTAGCCACGCTCCACAGATCCTGGCCCTGTCCTTGGCCCAATGGATAGAGCCTTGGCTTCACTTCCGATCAAGGCACGTACCTTGGTTGTAGGCTCCATCCCTGTCTGGACGAGCAATGTGTCTCTCTTAAATCCATGTTTCTCCCTTCCGTCTCCCCTTCCCTTCCTCGCGCTGAAAATCAATGGAGAAAAGCCCCTTGGGTGAGGATTAGCAAAACAAAACAAAACAAAACGAGATGATCCGGGGTCCTTGCATTCCCCTTTCCTGGACTCTTCGTAAGAGCAGCCCTTGACGAAACTGGTTTGGCTCAGCGGTAGAAAGGTCCCGGGTTTGATTCCGGTCAGGGGCATGTACATTGGTTGCGGGCACATCCCCAGTTGGGGATGTGCAAGAGGCAGCTGGTTGATGTATCTCTCTCATCGACGTTTCTAGCTCTCTATCTCTCTCCCTTCCTCTCTGTAAAAATTAATAAAATATATATTTAATAATAATAAAAAAAAACAGCCCTTGCTTTAGGACTACCACCCACAAGCTAACCCGTGTTACCCACTGTGCAGCGGACTCGGCATCGTAGCAGGTGCAGCCAGAAGCTAGCCCAGCTGGCACAAACCTGTCCATCGACAGACAGGGAGACTTGGAGCGCTCCCTGTGTTGTTGTTTTTTTAATTTATTATGGAAAATTTCACGTCTCCCCTTCACCCACACTCCCTGTCCCTCCACACTGAGTTATTTTAAAGCAAATCCCACACACATTATTTCATCGCATTCGGGACATGATTACATCCTGGTAGTACTTTTTCATTCTAAGCTTCGAGGAGTCCAGGTGAAGAGAAGGAGGAGATACATCGAGAGAGAGATAATGGCGCCATGAGCCCTTCTGGTTCCCGGCATCCTGAGTGCCCTCACAGGAGCAGGGCCCTGGGTAGCTGAGAAGCAATGTCTGTGCAGTTCTCAGATAACTGTCACAGCCATCTGTGGATGGACAGCTGGAGAGGCCACTGTCTGAGGGGAGCAGTGAGTGGCAGGACCAGCCGTCCGGGGCCGGCTGCTGCGAGAGGTTCTGTGGCCGGTCACTAGGAACGAGCAGCCCATTGAACAAGCATCCCAGGAACAGGCCACGGTGACTGCCCCTCCACATGCCTTTTTCCGATGGCAGAGCACAAGATCCAGGCGCCCTCTAGTGGCACAGTATGTCACCGTGGAGGTCACAGCCTCCCGCATCCATCAACCTAGCTGTTCCCGCCCCTCCTGTGGCATCCTCCAGCCACTCTCTCTGCTCTTCCCTCCACACACCATCTAAAATCTCTGCACACTGTCTAAAATCTCCATTCACTTTTAGAGGAAGTGAGTTCCCTTTAAAACCAGCACATGCACTGAGATTCCCATCCTTCCTGTTGCACAGACCAGCCCATCTCGGAAAAATAAACTGGAAAGCCTGTGTCCTCCTCTGCCTGTGAGCATGAACCTGTTTCCCTCCCAGTTTCCTGTCCGACTATTCACACAAGTGTTAGACCTGCCCCACCTTCCCGGAACCATGTATTGTGCCAATCCACTGCAGCCTGGCCCAGCTTCCCAGCTGCCATCTAATAGCTAAATCCAGTCATTTCCCCTGCTCTTTCTCAACACAGGTGACACCTGACAGTATTCACAACCCTTGCTTCTTATGATCCTAGTATGTGTTTCCTCTCTAAGCTTCCATTTTCTTCCTAGACTCTTTTCCTCAGTAAATCAGCTGCTCATCCTCACTTACCTTAGTGTGACACAAAAAATATATGAAGTCTTACTGGACAGGCATGGCTCAGTGCTTGAGCGTCGACCAATGAACCAGAAGGTCATGGTTCAATTTCTGGTCAGGTCACATGCCTGGGTTGCAGGCTCAATACTCAGTGGGGGCCATGTAGGAGTCAACCAATCAATGACTCTCCCTCATTGATGTTTTTATCTCCCTTCTTCTCTGAAATCAATATCAATAAACCTATTTTTAAGCATACACGCACACACATTAGTAGCCCAGTGCACGAAATTCATGCACGGAATGGGGGTTCCCTCAGCCTACCCTGCACCCTCTCCATTCAGGGACCCCTTGAAGGATGTCCATCTGCTGGTTTAGGCCCAATCCCTGTGGGACCACAATCTGGGACCACTGGCTCCTAGTTGTTTGCCTGCCTGCCTGCCTGATCACTCCCAACTGCCTTTGCCTGCATGCCTGATCACCCCTAACTGCCCTCCCCTGCCAGCCTGATGCTCGCCCCCAACAGTGCTCCCCTGCCAGCCTGATGCTCGCCCCCAACAATGCTCCCCTGCTGGCCTGATCTCACCCCCAATGGCCCTTCCCTGCTGGCCTGATCTCGCCCCCAACTGTTCTCCTCTGCCAGCCTGATCACCCCTAACTGCCTCTGTCTGCCTGATCACCCCTAACTGCCCTCTCCTGCCAGCCATTTTGGTTCTGATTGGTTGGTTTCTGTGTCAGTCAGCGTCAAAAGCTCCACCTCCTTGGCAGCCATTGGCTTCTCACAGTTCACCCACATTTGGTTCTGATTGATCTGTTTCTATGCCAGTTAGTCTCTCTAAGCCTGATCAGAGAGGCGAGTCTGATCAGCAGCCTCCATGGAGGCCTGGAGAGAAACAGAGGCAAAGCCCAAAGAGAAAGAGAGAGGCAATGGCTGATCAATAGCTGCCACAAAGGCTGAGGATCAGACCTTGCCTCTCTCTTTGGGCCTCTCTCCGGGTCTGATCCATAGCTTCCTCGGCAACACTGACTGCAGGACTGACTTCTAGTGTTCAGTCGAGCCTTTGGACCGTCATTACAGACCCTGAGTTTTTATATATTAGGGGAGAGAGAGAGAGAGAGACCCTAAACTCTCAGCAAGGTTCTGTACCTATGACTGCTGCCAAGCAAACATCAGCCGTTGCAGATGTGTGCTCTGCAGGTCCTCGTTCAGCACTGTGCTGGGCAAGGGAAAAGCATGGACAATTGATAGTCTCCTGGAGATGACAAAATGGATAATGTTCTAGTAAACTGTGTATCGTGTGTCAACACAAGAAACATTCAAACTTGTGGAGAATTTTTGTGAGTTTATTTAAGCCAAACTGTCAACAATTGCCAGGAAGCAAAATCTCAATGGATTGAGGAAATGCTCCAGAGACGGGCAGTTTTGCACCTTGTTTTATACATTAGAATCAAAAGAAAAGACTTAAGTGGGTTACATGAAATTCATTGGTGATAGACTAGGGAGGTAGGAGAAAGCAAAGCAAGGAAACCTGGGATTGGATAAAAAGTAAAATGATAGACACATACATCTTTTACATAGTTGAGTACAGGATAGTTAATAGTCATCAGTTGACATGATAAAAATAGCAATGAGAGGATTCATCGTCTCTGCCCTGGTGCATTGGTTGTGCCTGAGGGGTCCGGGAAAGGGCAAGTTACCCTGACATTCCACAAGTCCCTTGTGTGGATCAAAAGACAATAGACAATACTCTAGCCTAGGACATGATTACCTGCCATAAACTGCTTTTAGTTAAGAAGTTTCATTTCAGACCATCCTTTATGGTTATTTTAGGTGTCTGGGTTTTCAAGGCCACCACACGGGCCTTCCCTGAGCTTGTCGGGTTAGCACGTGGCCCCTTTTCATCCACACTCATTCTCTGTATTCTCACATGAAAAACCGGAAACGGGCTTCAAACGCTTAAAGAACATTTATGGGAGAAAAGCTTACCATGAACTTGGAGTTCCATGGGTTGGAAAAAGAGCACCATTTTCAGTTTTTGAATCCGAACATCTCATTCCCACTTGAGCTACTTGCATGTGTAGGAGCAAAGCCTGAGGTGTGTGTGCTGCAGCTGTGAGGTACAGTGGGTTTGATTCCCGCCCCCCTCCCCCCCTTTATTTGTGCAGCTTCAGGCAGATTACCTCACCTCTCTTTACCTCGGTTTCCTCGTTTATAAAATGGGAGTCAGAAAAGGATTTGATCTTAGAGTTGTGCATAACTGAGTTTACAATGTGCTTAACATGAAGTAAGCCCTCAGTAACAGTTAGCTTACCACCATGCTTGTTAAGAGAGGGAAAGACCGCCCTAACCGGTTTAGCTCAGTGGATAGAGCGTCAGCCTGCAGACTCAATGGTCACAGGTTCGATTCTAGTCAAGAGCATGTGCCTTGATTGCAGGAGGCAGCTGATAGATGTTTCTCTTTCATCAATGTTCAAACTTTCTCTCTCTTCCTCTCTGTAAAAAAAAAAAATCAATAGAATATTTTTTTTTTAAAAAGAGAGAGGGGGAGGGAAAGAACATTAAAATACCATTTAATTAGTGGGCTAAGAGGTGCTGAGGTCCCAAATTAGTTGCATGGATTACAAAGGTAATAGAGATAAGGAGCCTATGGAATTTAACATCTACTCTTTGAAGAATATGATTTCATTGTCTGGGATAGCACTCATATCTTACAGTTGTTGTTTGTTTGCTTGTAATATATCTTATTGGTTTTTGGAGAGGGAGAGAGAGATAGAAACATCAACGATGAGAGAGAATCATTGATCGGCTGCCACTTGCCTGCCTCACACTTGGGAGTGAGCCCGCAATCCAGGCATGTGCCCTGACCAGGAATTGAACCATGACCTCCTGGTTCATAGGTCGACATTCAACCACCAAGCCACTCCGGGCCAGGCTGGTACCTTACTTTTTTAAGCTCCGCAGGAGATTCTCAGGGGCAGTCAGAGCTGAGGATCGTTGCCCTGATTGCAAATCAGAGGCAGAAGGGGAAGGAGTTAGAGATGATCCCGGTTACTCCTGTGCATTCTCTAGGCCAGAGGCAGAAGCAGGACTCGAGGTTACTGAAGTAGCTATGGAGTTTTTGTTTTTATTAGAAAAATGAAATATTTGATAATGAAATTTATTATAGAATCATGAGCAAAACATCCTAAGATGAGTGTTGCCCTAGGAGATGAATACCTGGAGAGATTCAGTGAGTCAGGTCGAAGCTACCTCTCATGGAGATGTGTTGAAACAAGTCGTAACTGGGCCAGTGTGGGATGGAGTCCATTACGACTTGGATTTTATGCCTTCTAAACAAGCTCTCAAAGCTAAGCAACCGGCCAAAACCGGTTTGGCTCAGTGGATAGAGCATCGGTCTGCAGACTGAAAGGTCCCAGGTTCGATTCCGGTCAAGGGCATGTACATTGGTTGCAGGCATATTCTCGGTAGGGGATGTGCAAGAGGTAGCTTGTCGATGTTTCTCTCTCATCGATGTTTCTAGCTCTCTATCCCTCTACCTTCCTCTCTGTAAAAAAATCAATAAAATATATATTTAAAAAAAAAAAAAAAAAAAAAAAAAAAGCTAAGCAACCGGCCCTACTGGATGACTCATGGTTGAGTGTTGAACTATGAACCAGGAGGTCAGGATTCAATTCTGGTCGGGGCATAAGCCCAGATTGTGGGCTCGATCCCCATTTTGGGGTTTGCGTTAACTTTTTTTTAAATCCCTTTCAGCAAATGACCAAAAGGTTTGATTCCAGTCAAGAGCATGTACCTTGGCCCTAATCAGTTTTGGCTCAATGGATAGAAGACTGTGGACTGAAAAGTTGGCCTGTGGACTGAAAAGTTCCGGGTTCAATTCGGTCAAGGGCATGTACCTTGGTTTGCGGGCATATCCCCAGTGGGGGGTGTGCAGGAGGCAGCTGATTGATGTTTCTCTCTCATTGATGTTTCTGGTTCTCTATCCCTCTCCCTTCCTCTCTGTAAAAAATCAATAAAATGTATTTTTTTAAAAATCATGTACCTTGGTTGCAGACACATCCCCAATAGGAGGTGTGCAGGAGGCAGCTAATCAATGTTTCTCTCTCATCGATGTTTCTAACTATCTCTTTCCCTTCCTCTCTGTAAAAAAATCAATAAAATAAATATTTTCATATATATATATAAAATAGTATAAATCAGCTGCCTCCTGTACAGACTCCAACCAGGGATTGAACCTGCAACATGGGTATGTACCTTGACCAGAAATCGAACCCAAGACCCCTCAGTGCATGAGACGATGCCCAACCAACCGAGCCACACCAGCCAGGGCAGTATTATTTTTTTTTTATTTGGGAACAAATTTAAACATCTGGGGAAATTGTAAGAATAATACAAGGAACTCCCATATGCACCTTATCCAGATTCAAAAGTTTTGCCCATGCTTTGCCTTTTTCTCTCACACATGGGTGTTTTTATATATATATGTATATATTTTTTAAAATAGATTTCAGAGAGGAAGGGAGAGAGAGAAACAACAATGATGAGAGAGAATCACTGATTGGCTGTCTCCTGCACGCCTGCCATTGGGGATCAAGCCCAGAACCTGGGCGTGTCAACCACTGAGTCACACCGGCCCAGCCACACACAGATTTTTTTAAAAACAACTTGAGAGTAAGTTGGAGACATTGTGCCCCGTTAGCCCTGAACACTTTAGATGTATTTCCTGTGAGAGCACAGCAATCACAGCACAGTTATCAAAATCAAGAAATTGGCATTCCATATTATTATCTAACACAGTATACAATATATCCCAGTTTTGGTAAATGTCCCAGTCATTATTTGTTACAGCCACGTGGTTACTTCCTGGAGTTCAGTCCGTGACCACACGTCAAATTTCATTGTTGTGCCTCTTCAGTCTCCTTTGCTTTTTAGTGCGTTCCTTAGCCTCTGTCTTTCCTGACCTGACTGACATTTTTTGAGAATGACCCTCTGTTTGGGTTTGTCTGGTGTGTCCTTGCGGTCAGGGTCAGGCTGTGTGTGTTTGGCTAGAACACTCCTGGGGAGCAGGGGTTTGAAGACTTTGGCTTGGACCAACTCTGGAAGCAGACGGAGTCCGTGTGAGACACCTGATCCAGGGAGGAGTGGGGTGTGCTTGCCTAGACAGAAGGATTTAGGTCCAAGGAGGCTGTGAGATGCTCTTCTGTGAGGAACTCTGGCTTTGGCTGCCTTGCTGGGTGAACACCTGTGCCTTTGCTTATGTGATTGTTTTCTTAAAGTATATTTTTATTGATTTCAGAGAGGGAGATAGAGCATCAGTAGGAGAGAGAATCACCGATCGGCAGCCTCCTGCACACCCTCCACTGGGGACTGAGCCCATAACCTGGGCATGTGCCCTGACCAGGAATCTATATATATTAAAGGTTAATATGCAGAGTGTCCCCTTGGGAGCCCAACCAGGAGACCGGGAGTTCGATTGCTCGCTATGACTTGTGCTGACCACCAGGGGATAGCGTTGAAAATGGCAGGCAACCAGTGGCAGTGGTGGGGTCATTGAGAAAGCAAGGGAAGGAGGCGGTGGGAAGGTAAGGAGCCTGATCAGTCCCGATCATCGGGCAGGCCTAGGGACCTTACCCATGCACACGTTTCGTGCACCGGGTTAAACCATAATCTCCTGGTTCACAGGTCCATAGCCATTGAGCCATGCCAGCCAGGCACTTACATGATTGTTTTTACTGGGCTATCGGCTGAGAAGTGGAGAGGGGTGGAGTGTTCCAGCATTTCTACTCTGGGCCTGAGAAAAAGCAATAACTTTTATTGGGATGGTTAGGGTTAGCCTTTCTGAGTCAGCCCCAAGGAGCCCTCTTGCTTACTAGCCCATGGACTACATCTGAAACCTTGCCTTCCTCGCTCTGAACAATGCTGCCACCTACTGGGAACCAATGATGTAATGGCGTCTACATTAAGCTACTGTACCTACATTTCCAAATGTAACTCACATTTTCCTGCCTCTACTTAACCCTGCCACTCCTGCTGAGTCCGCTCAACAGCACATGGGCAGTCGAGATTTCATAATACCATTAGGTATTTTTAAGTGGATATATATATATCAAATCATCACACTGTACACTTTAAAGATATTACAATTTTATTTGTCAGTTAAACCTTAGTAACGCTGAAAAAAACCTTTTTTTTTTTTTTTTTTAAATTATGTAGCCAACACTGGTTTGGCTCAGTGGATAGAGGGTCTGGACTGAAAGGTTCCCAGGTTCGATTCCGGTCAAGAGCATGTACCTTGGTTGCGGGCACATCCCCAGTAGGGGGTGTGCAAGAGGCAGCTGATCGATGTTTCTCTCTCATCGATGTTTCTAACTATTCCTCTCTCTTCCTCTCTGTAAGAAATCAATAAAATATATATTTTTAAAATGATGTAAATAAAAAACATGCGCTCATGGGTGGCTCAGTTGGTTGAACATAGTCCCATGCACCATAGGGCTGCCTCCCAGATTGCAGGTTTGATTCCTGGTCAGGGTACATGCAGGAGAGAGCCTGTTGCTATTTCTCTCTCTCGCATCGCTGTTTCTCTCTCACATCGATGTTTCTCTCTATACATATCACATTTAGAAACAAAACATGCGCAGAGTCTTCATGAGTGGAGACATAACGTACCACAATGATAACAGTGACTGGGTTGGGCTGGTGTGATCGTATTTCCTGATGCTTTATAGCATACCAGTAGTTTCAATACAGAAAGGACAAAACAAAATCACCCATCGTTCCGCCACTCAAACATAGCTACTGTTTACATCTTGGTGTACTTAATATTTAGTCTTTTTTTTTCCATCATGGGGTTTATTTATTTTTATTGTAATCATTCTGTAATTATGAGCCCGCTGTGGCCAGGTGATAGGAAGTTTGTTCATGGTCAGGTACCTGCAGGGCCCAGTCAGCGCCACCTAGTGGTTGTGGTTCAGAATGGCCTGGGAGCTAAAGCCCCGGATTCCCATCCTGCTCCACTATTCCGCCTCCATCTCTGCTTAGCCTACTGAACATGGAACACGACTGCCGTCAGCACACAGACGCTAGGAGATGCACAGGCTGGAGTTTTCATTAGGCGTACCAAATGGGCATCATATGAAAGGGGAAAGGGGCTTGTAGCATCTATGGCATGAAAAGTTCAAACCGTAAGACAGCTGTTTGGCATTCCAGCCCAGGGGCTGCCTCCAAATCGCCATCCTTTTTACAAATCTCTTTGCTACACAAAAATCTACTTGCAAGTCTGTCACCTTATTTTAAAAATTCATCTAAAAAGCCCTAGCTGGTTTTGCTCAGTGGGTAGAACATCAGCCCGCAGACTGAAGAGTCTCCAGTTCAATTCCGGTCAAAGGCACATGCCCAGGTTGCAGGCCCGAGCCCCAGTAAGGGGTATGCAGGAGGCAAATGATCAATGACTATCATCATTGATGTTTCTATATTTCCCTTTATCTCTGAAATAAATATATAAATTTTTAAAAATTTTACCTAAAATAAAAGGTATGTCTATTCTTTCTCTCTGACTGAGATGTTTGGCCAGGTTCTTGGGGAGGCCAATAGTACAGAGGAAGGGGAGATATGGGTCCAGTTCTGCCACTTGCCAGCTGAGTCACCTGACCTTTCTGAGCTCGGTGTCTTCGATGGCAATGACCATTGCTGCTTGGCCAGGTTATAATAAGGCATAGGCAGTATGCTTCGTTCTGTGCTTGTATAAGGAAGATCCTATTGTTAAGTTACTGTAAGGCATTTAAAAAATTAGTTCATTTTACCAGGACATACATGGTAAAATGAACTAATTTACCAATACTAGGACATACATGGTTTTCCCATTTTAACATTTCTGAAATCAGGATATGTTGATATGCACGGGTTTTTTCTTTCTTAATAATTATATGAAATAATGGTACTCTGTACATTAGCTAGCGTTTGCAGTGAAACGGCGAGGTGACTAGGTCGGCAGAGTGAAGTGAGGCTGGGAGAGGTGCACCGTCCTCACACAGGGCTGTGTCTGTGCATCTGAAAGCGGCACTGGTTATGTGAGCTGAACATACGTTGCACACACGTGTGTTTAGAAGAGGGTTTGTTGGAGGGTGGGCCTCGTCTCTGCTGCTCCTGCTGGTCCCTTCCTGCCGTGTGGCCCGCTCCCTTCGATCAAGGGCCGTGTGAGGACCGAATGGGACGGTGCAAGGAAAATGCCTGGCCCTTCCTCGACTCGGTGACTGTCCGCTGATTTCACTCTCCATCTCCTCGGCAACTGTCCCTAGTCTTTCTCTCCATGTCTTTCAGTCGAACAAAGTTCCTGTCGTTCAGCACCCGCACCACATGCACCCGTTGACGCCTCTCATCACCTACAGCAGCGACCACTTTCCCCCGGGCTCCCCGCCCACACACCTCTCCCCAGAGATCGACCCAAAGACAGGTGAGTCCGCTGCTGTGGGCGGGGCAGGCTGCTCCTTGAGCACCCACTGGACCTGGGTCCAGACCGAGTCCTCAGCTGTCTGCAGCCTCGGCCACTGGCTTTTAGCCTCTTCGGTTTCCCACCTGTACCTTGTCTGTGCCCTCCGTGCCACAGGCTTAGCGTCGGGTAAGGGAAGTAAGGGAGATGGTGCACAGCGAGCATGTGGTGTGTCTCCGTCTCTGTTTCTATTACTTTAGAATCTCAGCACTTGGGGAGTGGAGTGATCTGGCAGTGGGGAAAGGATCTCTCTCTCTCTCTTTTTTTTTTTAAACTTTGAAATCTAGCCCAGTGCCAGCTGTGCCTTCCTGAACGAGAATTCAACCCTAAATGTTTCAAATGGAGTACCCACCTCCCGCCAGGCTATCGGGCAGCAGGGCTGAGCTGATGGTTTTTTTGTGTGTTTTTTGTTGTTGTTGTTGTTTTTGTTTTAGCTTGTTCACCCTATCTATCCCAGGGAGCCACAGTCTTAATAAAATCCCCAGTTACCGTGGCTCAGAGTATTTAAGGGTCCCGCGTTAGGGAAATAGCTAGACAAGTTGCGGATAAGGAGGACACCTGTGGACCTGGGGTCCAGAGTTCGTTTCTCCGTAGACGGGGCAGGTTTCCTAGAGAAGCGGGCAGCTGATGACGGGGGGCACCGGGGTCTGTGGGGCCAGGCTTTCTTGTCTCTGTCTTGGCCACTAACCCCTGTACCGGCAGCTGGGGGTTCGTCCTGCCCACAGGAAGGGTATCCAGGTAGCCGGAGAGGCTTCTCTAGGCCTGCCTCCGTGAATATCCTTGGCCAGCGGGCCCGAGGGGCTGGGAGCTGACAGAGGACAGGGATTCGAGAGAAAGAAGCTGCCAAGCTCCAGAACCCGTGGGGACCTGGGGCTTTTCCAGGTGGTCCAGTAGGGCCGGGGAACCGTCTGACACCTCTCTCTTTGGAAGCAGGAATCCCCCGGCCGCCTCACCCGTCGGAGCTGTCTCCGTATTACCCGCTGTCTCCCGGAGCCGTCGGACAAATCCCCCACCCCCTCGGCTGGCTCGTCCCACAGTAAGGAACCTGGAGCCCCTCTTACCCCGTCCCATCCTTAGGCCGAGCTCTGCTCTGCACCTCCAGCTGCCCCACCCCCAGGGGCCCCTCTCACCAAAGCCCCGAGCTCAGACCCCCTCCCCCAGCTTCCTCCCAGGCCTTCTCCTACTTCCTGCCCTTTCTTCCTCATCCTTTCTTCCCACCCTGAATGTCCCCATGGTAGCCAGTATGCTGACCAGGTTTCCTTGCTCCTGGCCCCTGCAGGCAAGGACAGCCCATGTACTCCCTCCCTCCTGGAGGCTTCCGGCACCCCTACCCTGCCCTCGCCATGAACGCCTCCATGTCCAGGTGAGTCCGGGCGGGCTGTGAGCCCCAAGTGGCCGTGCGGGGAATGGCCGTCTGCGAGTGTCCTTGCCATTTCCGCCCACGAAGCAGCTTTCTTTGGGCAGCAACCGAGGAGGCCCAGGCCCACTTTTCTCGCACCTCCCCAGTGAGGCCCCCGCCCTGTGGGGGGAAGGACCCCCACACCCACAGGTCCCCTCTTCCCGGGTGTCTCTCAGAGAATTTCCAAGCCCTGCCACTCAGCCCCTGGTCCTGCCCTCCCGCACACCGGGCTTTGTGGTGGTTTTTTTGTTTTTTCTACTCCAGTTCCTGGTGTGTCTGGTCCGGACACACTCAGAACCACTGCTGAGGGGTTTTAGGGTTTTCCCAGATTGTGTCTGTCCGGCTTTACTTTCTTGTATTGCCTGCCTTGCCTTTGAGTCTGAAAGCTCTGTGAGCCCACTTCTGGTGAAAACCCTTCCTCAGCCTGAATCATGGAGACGATTGTGTAACCCACTTCTTATTGAAGTAGAACAAGCGTAATACCGTGTTTCCCCGAAAATAAGACCTAGCGCATGGAAAGAGAAGGCATCCCCTGAAAATAAGACCTAGCACAACTTTGGGAGAAAAAAAATAATATAAGACACTGTCTTATTTTCGGGGAAATAGGGTAGTACATGCATCGTAGGTATACAACTCAGTTCACACTGACACCAGAGGCGGAGGAGGGTCGATTTCCCCTCAGGGATGCCAGGGGAGGGCAGACGGAAAGGAGAGTTATGTGCAGGGCCAGGGTATCCACAGTGACAGAGGAAATGCAACCCAATACGCCCATATTTTTCCGTCGTACACCCTGGTTTTCCTCCTCCCCACCTCCACACGGGAAATAGGAACCCTGTGCTTTTGTAGGGGGGTGGCCACCGCAGAGGTGCTGACCTGCCTCTGCCTGAGGGCAGGGCCAGCCACACCCACTGCGGACAAGCCCCCGGCCTGAATCCCTCTTTCGTCCTTTCCACCTGCTCCACAGCCTGGTTTCCAGCCGGTTCTCCCCTCACATGGTGGCTCCCACCCATCCTGGTCTGCCCACCTCAGGGATTCCCCACCCCGCCATCGTCTCCCCCATCGTCAAGCAGGAGCCGGCGCCCCCCAGCCTGAGCCCAGCCGTGAGCGCGTGAGTCACAGTGGCCGAGGCCGGTCGCCAGCCTCTGAGCAGCACTTGGGATTTCTTTCTCCCTCCTGGTGGCTCGGAGCAGGCAGCCCAGCGGCCTCCCCCAGCCCAGTCCTCTCCCCAGAGATCGTTCCCTTTGGCTCTGAGACACTCCGCATCCTTCCTCACTAAAAAAGGTTTTACAGCCTGACCGGGCGTGGCTCAGAGGATGAGTGTCGACCTATGAACCAGGAGGTCACGGTTTGATGCCCGGTCAGGGCCCAGGCCCAGGCTGCAGGCTGGATCCCCAGTAGGGTTGTGTCCCCCAGTAGGGGGCGTGCAGGAAGCAGCAGCAGATCAATGATTTTTTTAGATCATTGATGTTTCTATCTCTCCCTCTTCCTTCCTCTCTGAAGTAAATAAAAATATATTTTTTTAAATAAATAAAGATTTTACAGTTCTGGCCAGTTGCTCAGTGGTTAAAGCATTAGCCCTCGGCCCAATGGGTCCCAGGTTCAATGCCAACCCTAGTCTGGGCATATGTGGGAGGCAACTATCGATAGGTCATCTCTCTCTCTCTCTCTCTCTCCCTCTCCCTCTCCCTCTCCCTCTCTCTCTTTCTCTCCCCCTCTCTCTCCCCTTCTTCTCCCTACCTTCCACTCTCCAAAGACCAATGGAAAAAATATCCTCGGGTGAGAATTAAAAAATAAATAAATTTTACAGTCAGGATTTAGAGGCTGCAAGAGGATCGGAGAAAGCCTTTAACTTCCTTTCCCCCACGATGCACGTGAAAATGTGAGGCCCAGAAAGGAGGCTTTTCTCAGGTCACAGGGCTGTGACAGGACCGAGACCAGCGCCAGGGCTGTGAAGGGCAGGATGCCAGTCAGTGCCTCATGGCCCAGGAGTGCTCACCCTTGTTTCTGCCCAGGGTGCCCTGCCCCTTCATCTACCACCTGCGGCCAGTACAGCCCAGCCCCCCCCCCCACTCCTCCATCAGGGAATTCTCCTCCATTGGGTGTGGCCTGGGTGGTCCAAGAGGGTTGGGTTGGATCACCTAGTGGGAGGGGACCAGGTGCTGAGAGCAGCCATGGCCGCTGGAATGCTCATTGAGCAGCTCCCTCCCCAGAGCAGTGGCTCTCGGTGCCAGTGGGAGGCAGGGGGTGGGGAGCGGGATGCCGGCTGACGCCTGCGCACCCACTCCCCAGGAAATCGCCAGTCACGGTGAAGAAGGAGGAAGAGAAGAAGCCCCACGTGAAGAAGCCTCTCAACGCCTTCATGTTATACATGAAGGAGATGCGGGCCAAGGTGGTGGCTGAGTGCACCCTGAAGGAGAGTGCCGCCATCAATCAGATCCTGGGGAGAAAGGTGAGTCGCCCGCCCGCCAGGCTGTGGCTGCGTCCCCGAGTCCCGCACTCCGTCTCTGACCCTCTCCCTCCCTCCTGCAGTGGCACAACCTGTCCCGGGAAGAGCAGGCCAAGTACTACGAGCTGGCCCGGAAGGAGCGGCAGCTCCACTCGCAGCTCTACCCGACCTGGTCGGCCCGGGACAACTACGTAAGTGCCGCCAGGGCCCCAAGCAGCACCTGCTCGGGAGGGGGGGGGGAGTCAGCGACACGGCGGGGACTCCTGGGGCCAGGGCTGCCTGTATTTCTCTAGAAATAAGGAAGGCGGGTCCACAAGGACACGGTTCTGGTGTCCTGACAGCAGACTTAAATCTGGGCCCCTCCCGTTGGATGGGACTCGGCCTTCGACTCGATACTTCAGGGCTAGGGCTGGCGGCGGAATGTGTAAGGTGACCAGGTGTCCCGCTTTTAGTGGGACAGTCCCGCCTTTCAATAATTTGTCTCGCGGCATTTTTTTTTTTTTTTTTTAATATTTTTTATTGATTTTTCGCAGAGAGGAAGAGAGAGGGTAGAGACTTAGAAACATCGATGAGAGAGAATCATCGATCAGCTGCCTCTTGCACACCCCCTACTGGGGATGTGCCTGCAACCAAGGTACATGCCCTTGACCGGAATCGAACCCGGGACCTTTCAGTCCGCAGGCCGATGCTCTATCCACTGAGCCAAACCAGTCCTGGCTAGCAGCATTTTTTTAAAAATCCCGATTGTTGGAAAGAATCTTTCCGACAATCGGGACTTTTTTTTAAAAAAACGCCGCAGGACAAATTGTTGAAAATCGGGACGTCTGGTCACCTTAGGAATGTGACCAGGGGTTCCCGGCCTGGGGCGGAGTGGCCAGCACGTGACCTCAGCCAGCACGACTATGTCCCTGAAACTAGGCAGGTTTTGATGTGTAGGTTATTTGCTTTCTTCTGCTCAGAGGGTTGGTAGCTGGATTAGATTTTTTCATTGGGACCCAGGACCCCTCCAGAAGGTCGAGAACACTGCTCTAGGGAGAGAAACAGAAAGACAAGTCTGAAGTGCAGCGATGGGGCGGGGCCTTTCCAAAGATGCCCCCCACCCCCAGCTGGAGGGCAGGAATCGGTGGGGTGGGCACTCCAGGAAGACACACTTCTGAGACTTAGGGGGCGGGGGTGAGTGGCCCCCTTCTTATCCGGGCACCCCCCTTGAAAAGCCAGGTGTTCTCTCTGTGGCCTCTTCCTTCGGCCATGTTTTCTAGGGTAAGAAAAAGAAGAGGAAGAGAGAGAAGCAGCTGTCGCAGACACAGTCCCAGCAGCAAGTCCACGAGGCAGAGGGTGAGTCTCAGGGAGCCGGTGGACACGGCGGCCGTGCTGGGGAGCAGCTGCCTGCCCCGGGGCCCACCTCGTGTGCTCCTGGGAGCATTGCCATGTGAGAAGTGGCCAGCGCAGAGCCGGGGGAGTTCAGGGAGTGGATCCCAGCACTTTCTCCCTTTGAACCCTGGGCGCTTTGGAACCCGCTTCAGTCGCATCTTATTGGAGGGTTGGGTCCTGAAGTCGGTGCGTGAGATAAAAATGGAATGTGGTGGAAATCCCCTCCGCAAGGCGGAGAGTAGGGGCTTTCCGTGGGCCCAGCAGAATCAGCTTTGCTGCCAGAGTCTGGTTGGTCGAACACCAGCAGAAATAGTTGCTCAAGTTCAGGGGCCACCTTGTGCCCAAAAAATGTGTGCACCAGAATCACACCTGGCCCAGATGTTCACACTGTGACAGGCACTTAGTCACGC
The DNA here is from genome assembly GCA_963693515.1 of Pipistrellus nathusii. Classification (NCBI taxonomy): domain Eukaryota; kingdom Metazoa; phylum Chordata; class Mammalia; order Chiroptera; family Vespertilionidae; genus Pipistrellus; species Pipistrellus nathusii. Next base: position 47,887,317 of record OY882869.1, read on the forward strand.
CTCTCATCTCCTGCTCACTACAGGATGGGTATAAAAAGCCACCACCATCTAAGTGCCCTTCCTTCCTTCCTTCCATTCATCTACATATGAGCACACATACATAAATTATGAATATGCTGCAAAAATCCACTGCATGCCACGCTGCTTAGCAGGTGGCACAGTACTGCCGATAGCACCATAAACTAAAGATCCTTCCCCAAGTGATGAGCTGTGGGCAGGGAAGACAATGGTGCGGTAGACGGAGCTGTTGTCTTCCCTCCCGTCGGACACTGAACTGGTGGTGGTCACTGGCGTTGCCTCTTCTCTCTGTTCTCGGCGTCCCTGAATGCAGCTCCCTTCTCTTAAAGCTTTGGATGCGGTTCCGGGTCCTCGGTTCCCTCCCAGGAGGCATTCCCGTGTTTCCAGAGATGCTGTGCACAGCCAGGCCTCTGCTGCAGCCTCTGCCTCGCCAGAGCTTCTGGCTGCTCACTCTTCCCTGTGTTCCTCCCCAGGTGCTCTGGCCTCCAAAAGCAAGAAGCCGTGTGTGCAGTACCTGCCCCCCGAGAAGCCCTGTGACAGCCCTGCCTCTTCCCATGGCAGCATGCTCGACTCCCCGGCGACCCCCTCCGCAGCCCTGGCCTCCCCGGCTGCGCCTGCTGCCACCCACTCGGAGCAAGCCCAGCCCCTCTCCCTCACCACCAAGCCGGAGGCCCGGGCCCAGCTGGCTCTTCACTCGGCTGCCTTCCTGTCAGCTAAGGCTGCGGCCACGTCCCCTGGCCAGATGGGCAGCCAGCCCCCGCTCCTCTCCCGGCCTCTGCCCCTCGGGTCCGTGCCCACGGCTCTGCTGACTTCCCCCCCTTCCTTCCCGGCCACGCTCCATGCACACCAGGCCGTCCCCGTGCTCCAGGCCCAGCCCCTCTCCTTGGTCACCAAGTCCGCCCACTAAGCTGCCCTGTGACCTACGCGGGCTGTCAAGTGACACATCAAGTAGTAACGATTCAGAAGAGGAAGGAAAAAATAAAATAAAAGGAAACTTTATTGGTCAATATTTGACCACCCTGGACTGTTCTGTAAAGTGACTGGTAACAGCAGCACTTTACATTTTGTAGATGTAACCAGTAGCTGACCTTAAGGCTTTTTTAAAAAACAAACAAAACCCACAAAAAAAAAAAACCTTTGAAAGAAAGAACTGAAAAGTAGTGTGTCATTCTTCCCTTACGTGCAGTGGTGGATGGACCTGGGCAAAGGCCCTCCTCTCTCTACCTCTGAGCTTCGCCTCCCCCCTCCTCTCGCCTCCCTCTGTGCCCAGCCCCACACGGGGCTGCGTGGCCACTGTTGCTTCCTCGTCTAGATCCCATTCCTGGGCATTTCTTTGGATCTCGCCCCAGTTCTTTGCTCAGCTCCCTGGGTTCCCATCCTTTCGTCCTCCGCCCGGGATAGGGCTGTCACGCTGTGAGAAGACACTGCCTGGTTTGTCTCCACCGGCACCCCTTCCCCCACGGGCCCCACCCTCCAGCCTCCAGCCTTCGAGGGGAAAGGTCTCCTCCGAAATGGTTCTTCCCTGCACACAAAGGGACTCAAGGTGCCTGCCACTTCCTTAGGGACGATGTCCATGTTCCGCCCTTTACCAGTCGAGATCTCCCCTCCACGGGCCCAGAGCGGCAGACGGGACCTGCTCCGAGGCTCGGTCCAGCCGTCTGCCAAAGTTCTGAACACCCTCCCTTCCCGTCACCTCACATGCTTCTGTGTGTATTTCTTTTTGTTTTTATGGGGTTTTTGGAGCAATTTGAACTCCCAATAAGCTGTTTATTTTCACAAAAGAAAATAAAATTGCAGTTGCAAGACCTTTTGAGTGTCTTAATCCTTTTGTTGAATCCAGTCCCCTTCTTCACACCAAGCCCTGTGCTAGTTTTGCGGACATGCTAAGGGGATGAGCGCTTTGGAGAGGGAACTAAAGGACACAATCAGACACATCCAGCCCAGCCTCGAATGTTCATTCAACCAGTCAGTATCACTAACTGGTCCAAAGCAAGGAACCCTCCCTTCCCTTTGCCTTTTAACTGCCAAAACATGAGAGGCATCTTTTGTCTGCTTTGCATGGTACCTAGTCCTGCAATTAATTTTTCTGTAACAGCTTTATTGAGATATTCAGGACCCAGTGTACCAACATTGTCCCCAACATTTGTATCACCTCAAAAAAAAACACCAACACAGAACCCATCCATACCCTGTGTAATTCGCCCTGTTTCCTGCAGCCCCAAACAACCACTGATCTACTTCCTGTCTCTGGATTTGGCTACTACAGACATTTCATTAAGTAGAATAATACATGATTCTTTCTCACTGAATCAGCATATTTCATGTTCATCCATTTTGTGTAGTATGTATCAGTACTTCAGTTTTTAATTTTTTAAAATATATTTTATTTTTATTTATTTATTTTACAGAGAGGAAGGGACAGGGATAGAGAGTTAGAAATGTCAATGAGAGAGAAACATTGATTCAGCTGCCTCCTGCACTTGTAGGGGGGTGGCCCTTGTGTTGCGTGTTGTAGGGGGGTGGCCTGCCTCTGCCTACTGGGGATGTGCCTGCAACCAAGGTACATACATGCCCTTGACCGTAATCAAACCTGAGACCTTCCAGTCTGCAGGCCAACACTCCATCTACTGAGCCAAACTGGTTTTAGCAGTTCTTCATTTTTTTAAATTATGGTAGTTATATGTAACAAAATTTGCCATTTTAAGTATATAGTTCAGGAGCATTAATTATACTCAAAATGTTGTGCAGCCATCACCATAAACTCTGAAACTTTTTATTACCCCAACTCATTCTTCCTGCCCCCAGCCCCTGGTGCCTCTAATATACTTTGTGTTTCATGAATCTGCCTACTCTGAATATTTCATATAATTGGAATAAAAACATTTGTCCTTTTGTGCCTGGTTTATATAACTTGGCACAATGTTTTCAAAGTTCACCCATATTTCTGCATGTATCAGAATTTCTTTTTATTTTGAGCCTTGGTAAAATAATTTAGTCTTCCTTCTCCTTTTTATGAGTACTTGCCAGGTTTTTTTACTCTTCTTGGATATATAGCTTTTTTAAAACTTGTGGTAAAACACATATAAAATTCACTATTTTAAACTTTTTAAGTGGACAATTTAATGGTATTAAGTACATTTATAACGCCCTGAAACCATAATCACTATTGACTTCCAGAACCATTTCATCTCGCAAACAGCAACTCTGTACCCACTACCCCACTCCCTTCTCCCCCCCAGATCTCAAGGACTTTTAAGCTACATCCTGAATTCCAGATTTGCCTATTCTAGGTTCAGCACAGAGTTGAAGCAAGATAAGAACTTAGAATTACCGGTTTAATAAATAGATTCATATAATATTTGTCCTTTTGTGTCTGGCTTATTTTACCTAAATAGTAATGCATATTTTGCAACATACCATGGGTTCTCTTGTGGAGCACCAAGAACAGCTATTCACAAATGAAAAATACTTCTTTTAGGAGCTTCCATCAGGGGTCTGGAGGAGGGCGGCCATGGGCAATATCCTGTGTTGCAGAAAAAACTACAAGAACATGGTGAGGTGAGAGGCGTATGGAGAAAGATGCCGAGGAAGCACAGCAGGTACACTCGCATGCGTCAGCACACCGGAAGACATGAAAAACAAGTGTTTGCGCAGCATTGTTTACAAGAGCAAAATCTAAACAAACCAGCCCGGCCAGTGTGGCTCCGTGGTTGAGCATTGACTTATGAACCAGGAGGTCCAAGTTCTGTTCCAGTCAGGGCGCATACTCAAGTTGTGGCTCTATCCCCAGTTTGGGGTGTGCAGGAGGCAGCCAGATCAAAGATTCTTAATGATGTTTCTATCGCTCCCTTTTTCTCTGAAATCACCAAGCATATATTTTAAAAATAAAGTTAAATTACATGGAGGCCAGTTGAAATGTTCTATTTTAATCTCCCATATCCCAACCTAAATATCCATCCACTCAACATTCTGCCCTACCCTAGGCCTCAAGGTCAACCTCTGTTCAACCCAAAGTCAACTGCTCTCCTGTCCCCTAGACCCCAGCCCTTCAACTCTTGTACCTTGTTCTGCCAGTCATATCTGTCTGTTTTGTTTTGTTTTTAAATATATTTTATTGATTTTTCACAGAGAGGAAAGGAAGGGGATAGAGAGCTAGAAACATCAATGAGAGAGATACATCGACCATTGCCCCATACACCAAGGGGTTGCAGGTTTAATTCCCAGTCAGGGCATATAACCTAGGTTTCAGATGTCTCTCTCTCTCTCTCCTTTCCTCCCTCCTTCCTTCTCTCCCTTCCAGTCTCTCTAAAATTAATAAAAACATATCTTTGGGTGAGAATTTTTTTTTAATTTCCACCTAGGATTATATCTTTTTCCTATTTAAACCTCTTTGATGGCTTCTAATTACTATTAAGATAAAATGTACAACCTGGGCATGGCTCAATCTGTAGGATTTGGACCCTTCTTTCCTTTCTGCCTAGTAATGTGGACATATGATCAGGCTTAATAATTTGCCTTTCCTCTCAAACCTCAGAGGGAAAATAGGGGAGGGTGGGGGTAAGAGAGAGAGATCAACCAAAGGACTTGTGTGCATGCATATGGGCCTAGCCAGTGGCCATGGACAACAGGGGGATGGGGGGCATATGTGGGGAGGGAATGAGGACAATTATGTGATACCATAATCAATAAAATTAAAAAAATAATAATCTGCCTTTCCTTTCTCTGAACATACCCCTACTAAACCACTATTCTTTAATATTAGCCCAATATATATATATATATATATATATATATATATATATATATATATGAGCTGGAGAGAATTTTCTTTTAGATACAAATTCATTTACCAATTCCCTTCCTCTTGCCAAAGCAGAGTCAGAGTTCTGAAATAATTCAGTAACAGATTCTCGCTTCTCTCTGATCCTCATTCTCTCCTCAGTAATGAGGGTATATATAAGAGAGATTTTCTTACAACAGAGAAATGTTGAGAAGCACTATTACGGTGTTTTTAAACAACAAACTATACTTGTGCCATGTACAGAGTTTCAATGAACTAAAACTTCATGCAATGTAACCCAAATATTGTACTCAGCAGACTACAGAGGAGTGCTACTGTCCTGGCAGCTGCAGTCCCTTCGCTGGGGTTATACTGCAGTCTGAGTTAACTAGCATATTTTCTGATGCACTTTTGTGTCCCATAAATATTTATATTCTGGACAGCTCCCAGGTCATTGACTCTTTAACCGGACTCTCCCCTGCCATTCTTTTTGTTGTTAGCTGACCATCCTATCCTCATCTTTAGATTTACACAAAACACCAGCTTCTCACCAGTCTGCAGGCCTCGGCACACGCTGTACACTCAGCCTCCTCTTCCCTCAACCTCACCTGGAAAACACCTGCACACTTTGGTCCTCAACTCAAAGGTCTTTCTCAACAGAGTGCGGTTTCTGTACTTTATTTCTTTGAGCACACACTCATTTGTGTAAGTATCTGATTAATATTCGTGAGTCTTCTAGATTACATGTTCCATTAAGTTGGGGTCTGTCATTTTTTTTTTTTTAAATCCCTGCCTGTCTACAAAGCACCTAGCCTGGCCAATGTGCATAAAATGATTTCAAGCAAGTAATGTATAAACGTAACAGTTATCATAAACAGTGGGATACAACACTATTTACCCAATGATTATAATTTGGGAGAAAATGAATATGCATAGAAAAAAGATCAAGAAATTACATTTAAGAAGGGGAAAATAAGTACATTTGTATTTATGTATTTTTTTAAAAATACATTTTTTATTAATTTATTTTTATAGAGAGGAAGGAAGAGGGATGGAGTTGGAAATACTGAAACAATGATCAGTTGCCTTCCCAGCTCCCTACTGGGGATCACTCCCGAAACCAAGGCACACGCCCTTGACCTGGAGGGAACCTGGGACCCTTCAGTCTGCAGGCGATGTTCTAGCCACTGAGGGAAACCAGCTAGGGCTGTATTTACGTTTTTTTAAAAACACACACACAAGCCCCAACCGGTTTGGCTCAGTGGATAGAGCTTTGGAAAGGCCTGCAGGGAAGGGCAGTTGGGGGGACCAGGTCATAGCAATCAACAGCATGTACCCGGGTTGCGGGCACATCCCCAGTAGGGAGTGTGCAGGAGGCAGCTGGTTGACATTTCTCTCTCAATGATGTTTCTAGCTCTCTAGTCCTCTTCCTTTCTCTCTGTAAAAAATAAATAAATAAATAAATAAATAAATAAATAAAATATATTTCAAAAAAAAAAAGACAAGAGATACAACTTTCAAAAAAATAACAAAACACACACACACAAAATGGAAACAATAAACCAATTAAGTGGTACCCTGTGGAGTGGTAGTTTTCTAACGTATGCTATTTTTTAGAAATCCCATTTTGATTTTCTTTTATGTCATTGGAATGTATTACCTAATCAAAAACATGTTAAATGTCTGCAGGACATAAAACAAAACAAAACATAGTGAAATCTCGGGAATGTGGGGCAAAGATTTTGCTTTCTACTTCTACACGATCGCTACATTTTCTACAGTTTACACGAATAGCTTTCGTGGTCAGGAAAAGGATGCACTTTAGGAAAGGCCTCTGGCGACCTGAGGGCAGTTTCCTGGTGCGGGGACAGAGGGGAGCTGGGAGGCCCAGGTGACGGGATGGCTCCGCTTGGGTGGGAGAAAGGGAGACGTTACCAAGGCGACGGGAGGATGGGGCGGGGAGGCGCCCGGCCCCGGCGGCGTCATTCCCGCGGGACGGTCCACAGGCCGGGGGGCTCCTGCTCAGCCTGTATCGTCTCGGAAGCTCGATGGGAAAGAAGGAAACGGGGAGAGACGGGGGGTGGCGGATGCTACGGAGCAAAGAGATCAGGCAAAGGTGAACGCAACCGGACCGCGGGGTGCCGCCAATGAGAAGAGCTGCCCGGCGGGGAGGAAGCGCCACACCTCCCGACCTCTCCCCTGGCCCGCCCTCTGCGGCGGCGCGGCGGCAGACGCGCGCAGGAAGGGGCGGGGCTCCGAGGACGGCGTCCGTGCGCGATCTCGCGAGAGCAGTAGACGACGGAAGTACAGTCTGCAGGATGCGGTTCCTGGTTGCGTTGGTCCTGGTGGTGGTTGCCGCGGCGGGTAAGACCCCTGCCCCCAAGGAAATCCTACTCTCGCCCCCCAGGCCCATCACCCTCACCATGGCCGGTTGCCTGCTGAGCTTGCTTCGTCCCTGCCCGACTCACCCCTCCCCTCACCATCACCCCGCCACCGCCGCCGCCGTTTGCCGTTTGCCCTAGTCTCTTCCAGCTCTGAAGGATCCTTAATCCTTTATCTCAGCCTGCCTCCCCTCCCCTCCCCTCTCTTCCCCTCTTTCTTGTCTTTCTTTTCCTTTCCTTTTCTCTTCTTTACCCCCCCCTTCTTTCTTTCCTTCTTTCTTTTCGTTGATTTCAGAGAGGAAGGAAGGGAGAGAGAGAGAAAAACATCAATTGTGAGAGAATCATTGATCGGCTACCTCCAGCACACCCCTTGCTGGGGATCAAGCCGAAACCAGACATGATCTCTGACCGGGAATGGACCCCTGACTGCCTGGGTCATAGGTTCACGCTCAATCACTGATCCACTTGGGTGGCCACGGCCTGCCTCTCTTGAGGGCCAACTGGTTTCTCTCTTTCAGAAGACAATGAGCGCACTTCTCTTCCGTCACCTACTGAGAAGGCAAAGACTGCAGGAAAAGTCTCCAACAAGCCTTCCCCCAGCCTCCTGCCTCAGAATGGTTCACAGGCTCCGATACCGCACATGGCTGTCAGCTCTGCTCCGTCAGACCCACCGCCACAGTCCACAGGAGACAACTCCAGCCGGTCAGATGATGACCACCCGTCCACAGAAAGTCCTAGCGAGTTGAATAAGGAGCACCAGTCCATGGAAAACAGTTCTAACAAGACAGACAATGACCACCACTCCACAGAAAACAGTCCTGAAAAGTTGGATAAGTCCACGGAAAAAAGGCCTGACAAGTCAGATAAGGACCAACACTCCACGGAAAAAAATCCTGACAAGTCAGTTAAGGACCAACACTCCACGGAAAAAAATCCTGACAAGTCAGTTAAGGACCAACACTCCACGGGAAAAAGTCCTGACAAGACGGATAAGGAGCACATGCCCACGGAAGACAGTCCTGACAAGTCGGATAAGGACCACTACTCCATGGAAAAAAGTCCTGACAAGTCAGATAAGGAGCACATGCCCACGGAAGACAGTTCTGGCAAGTTGGATTGGGAGCAGCAGTCCACAAAAGACAGCTCTGAACTTGAAGGGGGTTCTCCACCCAAAGAAGAGAAGGAAATGCCAGGTCCTGCCTCTGGAGAGAACCTTGAAGGGACCCTTTGGGATTCCATAAACAGGAAGAAGGATGACCTTTATAAGGACAATCTTGGAAGTGCGGAGAGCAGTCACTTCTTTGCATATCTGGTGACTGCAGCCATTCTCGTTGCTGTTCTTTATATTGCCTATCACAACAAGCGGAAGGTAAGTCAACAGTTATCTTAAGAGGAATGGGATGTCTTTCACCCTGAAAGCTTAGTGTACGGGCCAGTATTCATCACTTAGCTGCCTGTGAGCACTGGGTATTTTATCACATGTCAAGTGTTTTTTCCCCAGAACCTGCTAGGGTTCTACTCTTGTTTTATAAATCATTTGTTTTCCTGGCTGCTTCCTCTGAGTGCTCTCTGCTGCTGTATGAGGTGCCAAGTGTGGATGTTATTACTGTCTGACCTGCTCTGGGGTCTCTTGTAATCTTGAACTTAGATCCTTCACAGCCTCAGAGGACCTGAGGACCTGGCAGTTGGTAATTAGTTAGAGCTCTTACCTTCCTGTTTCTACTTTCAGTACATCATTTCTAGCTTCCTTTGCTCAGTTTTTGTCTTCCCCCTACAGTGGTAGAAAGAATGGTTACATAATCTTTGACATCAACAGCAAGAGAGCCCAGGGATTATCTTTGTAGTCAGTTGAATTTCTGATTAGAAGAACAGAAATTGGCATAGATATACTCATCTTTTACTTAAGGGTTGGTGTGAAGTAGAATCTGTCACTTAGCAATCACTCCAATGACTAAATAATTGCATTTCATTTTTTTAAAATACATTTTACTGATTTTTTTTTTCTCCCCCAGAGAGGAAGGGAGAGGGATAGAGAGCTAGAAACATTGATGAAAGAGAAACATTGGTCAGCTGCCTCCTGCACACTCCTACTGGGGATGTGCCCACAACCAAGGTACATGCCCTTGACCGGAATCAAACATGGGACCTTTTAGTCCACAGGTTGACACTTTAGCCAAACCGGCAAGGGCAGTAATTGCATTTCTTATTGAACTCTAACAATTTATTAGTTTCTGTAGCCTGGTCAAAATCGGAGAGTTCAATTCATGATAGCCATAAGGCCTGTGGCTACAAGAAATGAGGGGACTCATTTAGTAAAATGGTGCATGCCTTATTCTACATCCAACATCATGGAGAGTAACCTTAGGCATGAAATGATTGTAAAGTTAAGATGAAGCGAAGTGTGGGCTGAAAGAGAGCATTTGCAGAAAAGAATAATTGCTTATGGTTTGTTTTATTTAAAAAAAAAAAAAAAAAAGTGTCTTAGCCTACAGCTCTCCAGGGATGAGTTGTCAGATCTTTGACTATTCTTGAGTAAATTAGCAGACTCCCACAAACTAGAACCCAGAACAGCTTTCCTTCCTCTGTCATTGCTGATTTAGCAGTATACATGATTGTAATGAAACTAAGCCCTGTTCTTAAAATTGTTACAATTTAAACTAGGACCCAGTGCACGAATTCAAGCACCTTGAATGCGAGGGCTGCGAGGCTGCGGTGGGCCCAGAGGCGGGTCTCGGTCCATCTTCCACGGCTCTCCTCCTGACCCTTTCCATCATGGCCCGCCTCCCTCTCCCATACCATCCCCTGTCTGTGGGCAACCCTGCTCCTGCTGCTCCCATGTGCTGATGGCGCCAGCCCCACTTGCACCTGCTGAAGGCACAGAGCCATTGGGGCCAGCGCCAGCAGTGGGTGTAAGCAGTGGCTGTTGGCCCCGATCGCCCCTAAGGGCTTCTCCACCTTCTGCTCCTGAGCTATTGGGACTGATGCCATGCGCTGACAGTGGGTGTGAGCGGTGGCTCCAGTGCCAGCTGCAGATGTTAGCTGGGCCTGCACCGGCAGCAGGTGTGAGCGCCAGGTGGGATTATGGTGTGCAGGAGCAAAGAATTTTCAGTAACCACAGAGGCTCGCCCTGATGACAGCAACCAGTGCCCCCACCTTGGTCTAACACCTCCACTCACCCTGCTGTGGCTGATGCCTGCCATGTTCTGCGCTCTGCTGCCTGCTGCTGACACCCGCCATGTTCTGCGCATGCCCCTGGTGGTCAGCACACATCATGGTGACCGGTTGTTTGGTTATTTGGTTGTTCCGCATTTGGTCTATTTGCATATTAGGGTTTTATATATATAGATAAGTCTCCTTATGGGTGTACTGCTCTTTTTACTGTCAGGGTTATGAAAAAATGTACTACCAGGTGATTATTTCTGATTTCAGAAACTGAAATATCATTATAGAGTCAGTTGTTAATCATTTTCTTTTTCCTTCCCCCAGATTATTGCTTTTGCCCTGGAAGGAAAAAAAACCAAACCTACTCGGCGACCAAAGGCCAGTGATTACCAGCTGTTGGACCAGAAGGTAAGGAGGGAAAACCCAGGTTCATGGGAGGGTTATGCAGTCTCAGTGGGGCACAGCGATGGGTTTGCATTTGGCTCAGATGCAGCAGCTGGTTCTAGGGGTGCTGCCACCATCACCCCTGCCCTTTTCAGATCACTAAGAAGAGACTTCATGTATATGTTAGAGCTGAAGAGACCTTTAAGTATGCTACAACAGCTCCCTTCCTTGACAGATGAATAAACTCAGGCCCAGAAATCATGATCCTCTTACCCTACCCCCCACTTAAATTCTCACCTCAAGTACGTGACAAAATCAAGACCTGATGGGAATGCCCTAGGCTTCCATCTGTGCTTTTTGTACTTCACAGATTTTCATAGGCATTATGATAGAAAGCAAAATCTGATTCACTAGCTGTGGGGTGGAGCCTGTGCTTCTACATTTCTAGGAGGTTCCTAGATGATGTCAAATGCTGCTGGAACCACGTTAGGGAGCAGAGCTCTAGATTACACTTCCTAGAAATAAGTTCAGAAACATAGGCCTCCAGCTTCCCAGATGAGCCCTGCTAAACATTATTGACTAGATTTCCTAAATGCAGCCAACCCTCTGCCAGAAAGCGAAGCCGCCGAAAGGCTTCGCAGCAGCAGGAGCTGGGTAAGGTTCTCCCCAAAAGCCGAGCTCAGTGTACTCTCACATCCTTGTTGCCAGCATGCACCATCTGCAGCTCAGCAAGGGCGTGGGTGAAGAGTTGCTGGCGGCCCAACTGGGAATTGTTCCCAGACTCCTACAGGGAACACAGTTCAGCTCAAGCCAGCTACAGAGCAGGCACTCGGCTCAAAACATCTTGCTGACTGGCCCAGTAGATCAGATTCACAGTATAACCCTGGCCAAGTACCTCTCCAGATAATTGATTTTAAGGATTGTCATCCCTGTTCATTATCACCTTTTCCTGATTTAAAAAATGCACATGTAAACAATTCAGAATACAGAATGGTACAAAGCAGAAGCCAAGCTTCCCATATTCCTTCCACTAAGTGTGGATCTGTCTAGTGTATGGGTTTGTTTTTGTTTTTTTTTTTTAGCTGCTGTTGTTTTTTTAAAATATATTTTTATTGATTTCAGAGAAGAAGGGAGAGGGGGAGAGAGAGAGAGAGGGAGAGAGAGAGAGAGAAACGTCAATGATGAGAGAGAATCATTGATCTGCTGCCTCCTGCATGCATCCCGCTAGGGATGGAGCCCACAACCCAGGCATGTGCCCTGGCTGGGAATTGAACCATGACCTCCTGGTTCATAGGTCAATGCCCATGCTGGCTGTGCATCTAGTGTATGTTTTATTTCAAACTGAATTTTTAAAATAATTTTATGTGCTTTTATTTTATCAATTACTGTTTGTATGGTGGAGGGTCAGTTTGTCCTAATTCTGGATTTTTTTTTCTTTGAGCTGCAACTCTTATTAAGATCTTTTTTACCTCCAGAATCATAGCAGCAAGATATTCCTCTGGGAGAAGTGAATGTCACCAATGCATTTTATTACTCTCATTTCAGATTTGATCTTTCTGTTTTTGAGAACCTCATCCTCCCTGCTGATTTGTTTCTAAATCAAGATAAATGAAGATAAAAGTACTGTGAACTAAGAAATACCCTCTAGGGTTTGGTGGCAAATCCGGGCTGGCAGAGATTGGGGGTGGGGAGCATGGCTTTCGTTTTTGCACCTGCACTTTAGTGACCCTGTACTCCTTTGTTCCCGTTATTTACACTGGTGTCTTCCATCTTTCCCCCTTTGAGTATGAGTAGAAGGAGCGAGCAGGTGGGAGCCCAGTTTTGGTAAATGGAGGTCCCAGCCCCTGGCAGGCTAGTGCTGCTGGCTGCCCTGGGCACCTTGGGCCTCGGCTCTGTAGTGAAATTACCCCTAGAAAGTAGCATTGCACTCGCCATTATTTATTTTTGCAGACCTAAGAGAAAACTCAGCTGCTTGAGATACTTTCCACCAGGGCCTCTTTCTTTGGGGGGAATGTGCCCTACAAGAGATCTACAAGGTGAATGCTGTTGGGCAAAGAGCTACATTAAACACATAATTCTTTTCAAATGCTTCCCTAGCAAACCAAAACAATAGCTTTAAAAAGTGCTTTGTTGCCTGCAGGCTCAACCTGTCCAGCACATTTTCCTATTATGTAAGACAAAGTGAATCAGCTTCCATTTGGTTGATACTGAGTATAAAACTGAACTTGGGGATTCTGGGAGTTAGAGCTGTAAAGCCACTGTTCCCTTTGCAGATTTTTAGAAATAAAAGTTGTGATTGTTGAAACACTGTTTTTTCTTATAACCATAACAGGAACTTTTTGAAATAGAGTAAGTTCATGTGCAAAAAAACAAATAGGAGGGTTTTGGTTTGGGTCTGCATTTTTTTCAAAGAACTTTTATGAAATAGGTTCCCCACAAACTCTATTTTGCCTTTGTTGCCTAAAACAGACAAAAAGGACACATTTAGAAACCAGGCTCCTTACCCTAACCTTAATAATGGTCCTCTCATCTATATAATAAAAGCCTAAGCGACCATGACAGTGGAATGACCAGAACGACCCGTCACTATGAAGCACACTGACCACCAGGGGGCAGACGCTAAAAGCAGGAGCTGTCGCCTGGTCTGTGCGCTCCCACAGGGGGCGCACCGTTCAGCCAGAGGCCAGGTTCACAGATGGCAAGCACAGTGGTGGCGGTGGGATCCTCTCCCGCCTCCGTGGCAGCACTAAGCAGCAGCAAGCTGAGCGGTAAGGAGTGAGAGGTCCCGGACTGGGAGAGGGTGCCAGCCAGGCTGAGGGATCCCCGCCTCCAGAGCATGAATTTCGGGCACCAGGCCTCTAGTCTAATATAAAATGCTAAGTAAGGGTAGTTAATAAAAATTATTCTATCCTATGGGAGGGGTTACTAAAACTTAAGAAATTCAGAGTTCCTCTGGGGTAACTGAGGGTAGTGTCTTAGGTCACACTGTTTGAAGTTTTATGTACATCTAGTCATGTTGGCCTATTACAGAGAGCCTAAAGAGTTGTTTTTGCAAAGGAAAAACTGAAATAGAGTATCTGATCTCAAGAAATACAAAGAATGTTGGAAGTGAGGGGAATAAGACGAATTCTATGTTATTGAAGAAGTAAGTCTAAAGAAGGGACCACGTGTTTGTCATATTATCATCCACCTTGCTTAGAACCAACAGTTCATGGCTTTGAGTTGAGATTTTTTTATTCATTGCAGAACCTGTTTGTGGAGGTCAAGAATGAATGAATGTTCTTCTTGTCATCATTTCTTTACTTGTGCACCAGTCTTATACTTTCCTCCAACCTGGGGACTCTTCTATCAGACTCTCCTAGCATACCCTAAGACCATGGTTACTGTATTCCCTTTTCTGCCTCCCCGTCCCTGTCTTTGCTCCTCTGTTTTCTATTTCTGCCTGTCTACACTAACACTTTTCTCCAGCCTTCATTCTTATACAACACCCCCAACCGCCCACCCATCCTATTTCTTATTCAGTCTGCTCTTCAACTTCTTTAGTGAGTGTTGCTTCCATTACTGTCATTCACTCTCTTCATAACCTTTACAAGCTCACTTTGGTCCCTGTCTTTCTACTAAATGTTGTTCCATAGTTTCAGATCATCAAATCCAATGGCTTGTTCTCAAAACTTAGTCTTGATCTTGATAGAATTGGACACTGTTGACCATCCAAATAGAAATTCGCCTCTTTTGGTTTCTTTGAGAAAGTGTCCTGATGTCAAGAACTCCTTTGTCACCCAATTTGAGTCAGTGGATAGAGCATCGGACTGAAGGGTCCCAGGTTTGATTCTGGTCAAGGGTACATAGCTCAGTTGCCAGCTCAATCCCTAGCCCTGTTCAGGTCATGTATAGGGAGCAACCAATTGATGTGTCTCATCAATGTTTCTTTCTCTGTCTCTCCCCTCCTTTCCAGTCTCTAAAAATCAATGGACAAATATTCTCAGGTGAGGATTAACAACAACAAATTTTTAAACCAAAAAGAACTCCTTTGTCTCCTCAGAAATTCATTCTTCATCCTCTGAGTGACTCCCAGGTCTTTATCCTTGGCATAGTTCCCAAAGAAACAGTCCTGTTGGGTGCTATTTCAACATGGTTGTCCTAAAAATTCTAAAACTGAATTTTTCCTACTGATTAAACTGGCCCTTTCAACTGCCCAATTTCTTTAATCCTCTCGACTCCAAACTACAAACTTTTATCATTTTTATCTCGTCTCAAAAATCCTATGCTTAAAAAAAAAAAGTCTCAAGCTGCCATCTTTCTTTCCATTTTCCTTGCTTCCCTGTCCCACACCCATTCACCTCTCCCCCAGATCTCTGTATCAGGAGCCATCTTTATTGGTTTTCCTGTCCATCTTCTCTTGTGTGCATAGAGACCAGATTGCCCTTTCTAAAACACTTGCCCTGATCTGAAGCTTCCGTCTGTGTCCCTCATGGCTTAGAGGCAAGATTATATGCTCTTTATGAGTCTGAGAAATATAATTTCTTGTGGTGAGAGTATAGAATTTAAGTTTCATTTTAAAAATTGTGCTAAAGGAAATCTCTCACACCAAAGGAAAACTTGTTTTCTGGGCAGTTGTCTTTTTGAGGATTACTTTTGTTTTCTTAGAGACTCTTTGGATGAAGGCAAGCTGGCTAAGGCATCTCTCAAGCCCCGGGCGCCCGGGGTAGGGGGGCGGGGAAAGTTACAGGGAACCAGGAGAGGCACCCCTCTAGGTAGCTGTGTGCTTCCTCTCCTGCCCAGCCTTTGGTTGAAGGATGATTTCTATTTAGAGCAATCTATGCTTCAGTTGTGGATGTAGTAGAGGAACTTGTTTTCCTGATAGATTATTGAGTAGAATATTTAAAGAGTCCATTTCTGGACTTTGAGGGAGTGAAAGGCCAGTCTTTAAATTATTTTTGAGAGGAAAGGAGAGCATGAAAACATAAATTTGTTGTTCCCCTTATCCATCCATTGGTTGATTCTTGTATGTCCCCTGACTGGGGATCAAACCTGCAACCTCAGTGTGTGGGGACAATGCTCTAACCAGCCAGAGAAATGGAAGGCCAGTCTTACCTCAAAAGGCTAAAATAACTTAGAATGACCTGACAATTAGTTATATATATTTTGACATATCTTTTCCCATGATGGCTTTAAAAAATTTTTTTTAAATTGATTTCAGAGAGGGAGGAGAGAAACATCAACGATGAGAATCATTGATCGGCTGCCTCCTGCTGGCCCCGCACTGGGGATCGAGCCTGCACCCGAGCATGTGCCCTGACAGACAGACAAACAGTGACCTCCTGGTTCATAGGCCCACGCTCAACAACTGGGCCATACCGGCTGGGCTTCCCATGATGGCTTTTAAAGAAATATTTGATGATAGAATTCTAAACCTCTAAAATTATTTTTATTCTTCATGTCATTTAAATTAAAAAACGGAAGCCTGTCCCTTGTTTCTACAGGGTAGCTCGACACCCAGTGCCTCGTGTGATGAAGGCTAACATGCTTGAACATGCTGAATCATATGAACAGGGAAGAGTGTGCTATAGATCAGTCCTTGTAGTTCTGTCAGCTGTTTTCTGAAAACTTGCTGGGAAGGTTGTTTGGCGTGGTCTGGCTTAAGGAAGGATCCTGGGAAGAGATTTTCAGTTTTAAGTGTATATCGAGAGCCAAGACTGAATCTCAACTCAGCTAGTTTCACAAGCCAGATGTAAATTCCCTAAATAATCCCAAACTCCTGTTAGAAGATGTGTGTATATATGATAGATATTCCTTGGATTCCAAAATCTGCTGCATTAATGTTGTTTCCCTTGTTTATCCACCTAGTAGAGTGCCACTGTTTTGCAGTGTTTTATATTTTCAGCTTTTGTAACTATAATTATTTTTAAAGCTTATTTGGTCTAATGATAAGTATTTTTCAGTATCTAATGTTTTACTGAGCTTCTGTGAATGCCACTTGATGTAATTTTGTATCGTTGCAGAAACAAATAAATTTCCAATTGTAAAGCTATAAAAATCACTGAATTTATTGTTTTAGAATTGACTAATAGGAGGCCTAACACAAGTGAAAGGTAATTTTATTTTTAACCTTCAGTCTTCATTTACCTTCCCACCCAATCTCCAATTAACGGGAAATCCCATTCTAGGGTTCGCACACATCCTGTAGCTTTGTGTGTTATGATGGTGACTGATTTCCAGCCCCAATCCTCCCCACCAGGCAGCCCATGGACTAGGCCTAGGAGGTAGATGGGCCCGTGGTCATCCATTTACTCTCGGCACTTGTCCTCTACTGTCCCCTTGGCCTGGAACGCCCTTGCAGCCTGCTTCAACCCCGGTGCAGCACCTTTCCAGTCCTGTGCCCTGGCTAGCAGTGTCACCCTTTGCTGTGTATCTTTGAAAGATAAGCCTTGAGGCTCAGGTATAAGCTCCATAAGGGTGTGTCAGTGTTGCCACACTGAGCGTGATAAGGAAGACAAATCTAGGACCTTTGCTGCATACTAATTGAATATTAACTTCTAAACACACACCTTGCAAACTGATATCTTGCTATTTTTCCAGCCCCCACAACCACAATAAACCTGTCACAGGCATGTTTCCACCCCTGAGCAAGCCATTAGAACCAGCAAAAAATGGGACATGGAGGCCTCTGAGCCTATAATCAAAACGATGCCCAGGCTTTGCCTAACCCTTGTCAGACACCCTTTTTCCTTAACAGTGTAGACTGCAGCAGAACACTGAGTGATTAGAGAAGCCTCAGGACAGTTGGACCAATGCTTTCAAGAATATTCAGTTTGCCCTAGCTGGTTCGGCTCAGTGGATAGTGTCGGCCAGAGAACTGAAGGGTTCTGGGTTCAATTTCAGTCAAGGGCATATACCTTGGTTCTAGATGGGGCGCATGCAGGAGGCAACCAATTGACGTGTCTCTCTCTCACATCGATGTTTCTCTCTACCTCTCCCCCGTTCCCTTTCACTCTTTCTAAAAATCAATAGGAAAAAAATATCTTCGAGTGAGAATTAACAACAAAAATTAATATTTGGTTTGCCTGTTAGGAGGTATGGGTATGGGGTGCAGAGCAGTGCTGGGTGAGACATTAAGACTATCCCACTCAGCAGCCCACACGGGGCCTTTAGAAGCTAGTGCATTGTGCCGAGACCGGTTTGGCTCAGTGGTAGAGTGTCGGTCTGTGGACTGAAAGGTCCCAGGTTCAATTCCGGTCAATGACATGTACATTGGTTGCGGGCACATCTCCAGTAGCGGGTATGCAGGAGGCGGCTGGTCGATGTTTCTCTCTCATCGATGTTTCTGGCTCTCTATCTCTCTCCCTTCCTCTCTGTAAAAAATTGATAAAATATATATTTTTTTAAAAAAGCAAAAAAAAAAAAAAAAAAGTGCGTTGTGAAAGGTATAGAAGATCATCCCCTGCCCCAGCTAGAAGAACTTCAGTTAAGAACTGGGATCTGTGGGAGAACTGTGGAACGGATCTCCATTCAGAAATAAAAAATGAATGAGAGTGCTTCGTGTGAGCAGAAACAAATGTTGAAAGACACGGCTGAGCCAGGCTGTGCCACAAGCACCGGCCAAATTCATCTAGTGCATCCCTGACCCAACTAATTCTTCTTTTTCTGTGCCTGGATCCTTAAACCAAGCTTCTTCAGGTCTAAGTACAAGTTCCGCTTCAGGACGGCACTGCTGCACATAAGGGCCGCGTGTATGGCCCCCATCAGCCCGCAGATGAAGATGTCTTGGCCTAGGAGACAAGAGAGACCCATGAGCAGCTGCAAGTGAGAGAGGGCGAGGGCTCTTGTGTCCATCCCTCTGTGCTGGGGTCACCCAGGGGCAGAAAGACCTGAGGACAGGAATAGAGGACTGTGGGTGATATGGAGGCCGAGGGGCACAGCTCCTGGCAAAATGGGGCTGTCCGTGTACCTGTCAGGTAGAGGTTGGGGATGGGGCTTTGGGCCCTGATGGAGGCTATGGCATGAGGATGCAAGCGGCCCAGGTCGTGGTCAGCCCCATAGCAGGCTCCCTGGAAAGCGGCCAGGTAGAACTGATTGGACAGCGGGGATCCTCCGGCCACACTGTCCACCTAAGAGGCAAAAAAAAAAAAAAAAAAAAAAAGCCACAGGGTGGGAGTGAGACCTTGTGAGATGCTCATCTTTCCTCTTCTGCTCTCCTTGAATGAGTTGATAGCCTGCATGGGTTCCCTGCCTTCCCCAGAGCTCAGTTATCTCAGCTGAGATATTTCCCTGGCCCAAAGGAAGGAGAGAAATGGTACATCATGTGGTCTACCTACCTTTCCCTCGAGCTGTGGGAACACCTTCAGGACAATCGACAGAGAGGCTTCAACAAAGGAGGACTTGAGGTTCTCATAGTCGCTGCTCCGCTTTCCGCAGGGCTCCTCCTGCCACTCCGCAAACCACTCATAGCGGGTGGGCATCAGCAAGACCATTGCGGACCGGTCTGGAGAGGCAGAGCTGGATTACTGCTGTCTGGTCCCTCCCGCCCCAACCCCCTCCCCGGGACCTCAGGACCTCAGGCCCCACCTGGGAATCGGTCCTCCCAAGTCGGGTCCTTAGCTGATGAGGGAGCAATTAAGAGAAAGGGCATGTGTGCAGCAGCCTTTTCCCTCGGCAAAGACAGGTAGTGCTCCATCCTGAGGGTGAGAGGAGTGTGGCTGCCCAGCCCAAGACCTTGGTCCTCCCAGCCACCAGCACTCCCCGAGGACAGTTCATCCCCGCGGACACCCCCTCACCACCAGGGATGGAGCTGAGGGACCGCCTAGGTGCACAAAAGCCCTTCCTGGAGGCAGTGCTTGCCCATCTCCTCCCATTCCATCTCCTGCACTGACTCCCCGGCATCCCGGGAAGAAGCAAGGGTCCCATGGGCTGTGGGCCCATGCTGGCGCCCTCTCCCCCCACATACACACACACGCCTTACGCCTTGTCCATGTCTGTGTCAAAATAAACATAGTAGTTGGTGGCCTGCAGCCCCAGGTCCTTCTTGGTGCCTCGTAGGCAGATGAAGACAGAGAATATCCCCAAGCCGGGCCGCACCATCTCTAGCTGCTGCTTCACACCTGCCAGAGAGAGCCGGTGAGCGCTGTGTGCAAGGGGCCGGGGTGGGGCCCTGCTCGCTGTGTCTGCAGCCTCAGCTGCCAGCCTAGCGCCTGGGCCATATTTATACCGTTGTTTCAACTGTAACTGTTGAAATTACAAGTAATTAGCAGGGGCCTGCTCTCCTGTCTCTGCCTGTGAAGGCCACAACTCGAGACTCCTACTCTTCTGCCTCTACCCACCTCTGCTCTGAGCACCGTTAGATGCAGGTAGTGCCCATCCTCTCTGAGCCGGCTCACAGCGCCTGCAGGATAGTCACCGGCTAACTGCCTCCAATCTTCCCCTAGTGTCTCAATGAGGAGTGGATGACTAGGCTCCATGCTACAAAGACCACAGATATGAACAGTACTTCCTTATGAGCCTTAATTTCAGTATGAACTTGAAAGTAAGCCACCTAAGAAATGAACATACACAATTCATAATGTGCAGTACAGTCAGTACAAGGCCTCAAAAATGATCAGCAATGCAGATGGATAAAAGCAAACAGCATTCCTGGCATCTGGCGTTTCAGGATTCAGCCGGGAGAGGGAAGAACAGAACAGGAGGGAGGCAACAGCCGTCCGATGTCCCCTGGACTCGGCAGCTGGCCTTCCCCACCTCTCAACAAAGCACCCAGACCAGTTACCCAGAAATTGCTCCTACAGATTCTGTCCTCTGTCCTCATTCCCAGGACCATCCCAGCCCCTGCTTGAGGGTAACACTGGCTGCTCTGCCCGTTCACTTAACGACTGTTTGTGGAGGACCAAAAATGTGCTGACTCCTCTGTAGGTGCTGGGATGCTTCAAGGAACCAGATACGCTGCCTGTCTGCTGGAAAAGAGACTTTTCTGAAACAAGCTAGATACCCCCCTATAGGCTGCAAAGAATGGGTGCTATGGGCAGCGTGACATAGAATCTATCGAAAACAGGCCACTGTGGAGACCAAAAGGGAGCGTTACAACAATTACAGCAGGACAACTGGCCTCGGGCAACCCAGCCATGAGGAGGGGAAGGTGGGCTCCCAATCGCAGCATGGAGCAGCGGACCGCCCTGCAGCCGCGGGAGCTCACCACCTGGGTCCCAGCCTCCGGGGGCGTCTCACTGCTGGCACGCCCTGACGGGTTAGGTTGGGTGGGCACCGAGAGAACCAAGGGCCTGGGAGTGAAACCTCCATGGTCTTATGAAGCCCCTTGGAACAGCAACCGCCTCCACCTAGCCCGCTTTCCCTCTCCCCCGCTAGAAGGAAAAGGTCCAGGCCCCATATACCTGGCAGAAAATATAAACCAGGGTCCCAAACAAGGCACAGTACACCCAGCCTTTTTCTCCCTGCCAGCCTTAGCTTCCCTTACTGACATCATGAGACCAGTCTCTCCCACTCAAAAAACTTCTGCTCCAAACTCCCTCAACTCAGCAGTGGGATTTAAGAGAGGCGCTCCCATCCACAAAGGTTCCCTCTGCCTGACCATCTCACCTCCGCCCTCCACCCCTCCTGCTCTACCACCCACAGGCCAGCAGGTGTCTGGTTCCTATTTCTGAGGGGCAGATGGAACTGTGAAAACATCCACCCCAAACAGGTGGAAACGAGGAGTCCCCGCACGGGGGGCCTCTGAATTAAGCATCACCCTGCCTCTGCCTGAAATGTTCTCAAATTGGAATTCATCTGGAATTCAGCCAGGTGGGGGCTCGTGCCCTTCGCCTGTTTTCAGGGCTGAGCCACCTAAGAGCAGTGACAGCTATTCCCTGTGAGGGAAGGCAAGCTGGTTAGGTAACATGCGGCCAGGAGAGAAGGCAGCCCTGGGTGGGACCCAGGATCAAAAGTCCGGGAGAGAGGGAGGCAGGAAGTACCAAAGGCAAAGTCTGTTGGTCAGTCCACCCCCGCCCCGCCCCTCACCGGGCAGTCTCAGCCTCACCCCCGCAGCTTTCCCAGGCTGAGGGCGGAGGCCTTCGTCGGGAGCAGGTGCTGGCTGAGGCCCAGCTCAGTGAGGCAGAGGAATGAGAAGGCTGGTTTTCAGCAGAACACATACCATAGAGACAATGACGACAGCCACCCATCCTCTCAGCCACAAACCCCACTGTGAGGTGGGGCACTCCTTCCACGGGCTCCCTGGCTCCATGCCTTTCTGTCCCCACGGCATCTGAGCTGCTCCTTTCTCTCCACCCCCAGCCCCAGCCAGAGGCCTGCAGCTACACCCCTCCCCACCCCCTGGGTCACTGGTCCCCTCCAGGCCTGCAGCCTCCTCTCCTCAGGTCACACCAATCTAGTTACACAACATCCTAAAGTCCATTTCAAAACAGTTACCTCTCACCTCATTTGGCTGAGCCCCTGTGTTCCTCATGGGCTGGCCTGCTCTCCACCCCTTAGCGAGGCCTTTTCTCTGGAAGCCCCATGCCTCTCAGCATAGAGCCAGGTACGCGAGCATTCTCCTACTCTTCTGTCTCCATCCATTTATGTTCTAAGCACTTGTATTATTTTTAAAAAAATATATTTTATTGATTTTGTTCAGAGAGGAAGGGAGAGAGATAGAGAGTTAGAAACATCAACGAGAGAGAGTCATCGATCAGCTGCCTCTTGCACAACACCTACTGGGGATATGCCCGCAACCAAGGTACATGCCCTTGACCGGAATCAAACCCGGGACCTTTCAGTCCCCAAGCCAACGCTCTATCCATTGAGCCAAACTGGTTTCGGCTATGTTCTAAGCACATTTAGAAGCAGGTAGCACCCAGTGCCTGCAAGACAGTCTCTATATGGCACTTAAATTAGGAGGAGGATGGCTCTCTCCCAGGGGGCTAAGAGGATCAAATAGAACAGCGGTTCTCAACCTGTGGGTCACGACCACTTTGGGGGTCAAACGACCCTTTCACAGGGGTCGCCTAAGACATCCTGCATATCAGATATTTACATTACGATTCATAACAGTAGCAAAATTACAGTTATGAAGTAGCAACAAAAATAATTTTAAGGTTGGGGGTCACCACAACATGAGGAACTATTAAAGGATTGTGGGCGGCATCAGGAAGGTTGAGAACCACTGAAATACAACGGCAAAGCCTCTCGCACAGACCTACCCAGGGCCAACCACAAATAGGTCTACCTCCTGCCCTGGTTGGGTAGCTCAGGTGGTTGGAGCGTTGTTCTGGCAATACACAAGGGTGTGGGTTTGATCCCCAGTCAGGGCACATACAAGAATCAACCAATGAATGCATAAATAAGTGTAACAACAAATTGAAGTTATTCTGTCCATCTTTCTCTTTCTCCCCTCCTCTTTGTCTCTAAAATTGATTACAAAACAAAGCACAAATAGACAAATGTCTACTACCTCCTCCTCCACAAAACCAGGCTTTTCTTTTTCTTTTTTAAAATATATTTTTGTTGATTTCAGAGATGAAATGAGAGTGAGAGCTAGAAACATCAATGAGAGAGAATAGTCTATCAACCGCCTCCTGCAAGCCCCCTACTGGGGATGAGCCCACAACCTGGGCATGTGCCCTGACTAGGAATCGACCTCCTGGTTCATGGTTGATGCTCAACCACTGAGCCACACCATCTGGGCCAGGCTTTTGTTTTCAGACATGGTCTATCAGAAAAGATAGCTGCTTTGAGGCTCATTTTGGGCACAGCGTTCAAGGAACAGAAGGAAGGCTCAGCCCCGATATGATTCCTGGGAGACAGGAAAGTATAACCTAGGCCCATAGGGCACACAACAATTTTATGAAGCCTTTCTTCTCCACGCCGGCCTGAGCTTCCCTTACTGATAAGGCCAGACCAGTCTTCCCCTCAAAATAAGTGAGAAATTAAGGAAGGAGGCAGGATTTATACCACAAACAATGAAAACCCAAGAAATGTTCCTTTTGGACTCTACCCTCCATCATTCACCATTAGAGAGATGATTTAAGATGCAAGAAAACCGGAAATGGGCAACTTGAAACGGAATCTTAAGAGGGGAAAGTGGTTGAGGTTATGAGGAGGAGGGAGTGACTATGCCACACATGAAGAAATAAATAAGGATCAAAGGGTCTTGGGGGTGATGTGATACAAATGAAGTTTTTCTCCAACTCCTACACAGAGGAGCAAGTTAGAGCCAGTGTGTCCACCTTTCCTGCTTAAGCAGAGGGCAGCCATCTCCCTGGGAAAAGCACCAGCCGGGCGGAGTGAGCTGCTCCAGAGCAGGGATGCCAGGGAACTCGGAGGAGAGCCACGCAGCCGTCTTACCTGGCAGACAGCGGGCGGTCTCTGGCAATAAGTACTTGTAGGTATTGAACAGTCCTGCGTCAGAGATCACGATGGGGCAGTGGATATTCACCAGCTCTTGGCCCTTCTTCACACTGACACCTGCAGGCACACGAGCAAGAGGGAAAGAGGCTCACACCCCGCACAGGTCTCTCCCAGCCTCCACTTCATTTTCTCAGACATGGGCGTCCGGGCCACCGAGGGCCAGACGGGCACACCCCAGGCAAAACTCTAAGCGTGTCCCACAACTCACCTTCCCCAGCTGCCTCCCCATCCTGGGTGGGCTCCCTTTTCTTGAGCTAAACCCAATCATCTTCATACTGACCCCTCCTAACAGCCTTCCACCATCTGGTTCCTACTGTGTGTCCACCTCATTGCTGACCACTCACCAAACGATAGGTACATCCATATGAGACAGCTGGTGGTCAGCCATTCCTGACCTATGAAAATGGCCGTGTCTAATGCCTGAAAATACTCAGCTCTTTCCTACCTCGGTGCCTGCTTTTGCACCTTCTGTTCCCCTTGCCTGGAATAACCTCACCCAACCTCTAACTAGCTTCTTCTGACCCTTTATGTTTTATATATATATATATATATATATATATATATATATATATATATATATTTATGGTTGACACTAGTACAGATGTGCCCGACTCCCCCCCATCTTCTTCTTCTTCCTTTTTTAAAATTATTTTTTATTGATTTTTTACAGAGAGGAAGGGAGAGGGATAGAGAGCTAGAAACATCGATGAGAGAGAAACATCGACCAGCTGCCTCCTGCACACCCCCTACCAGGGATGTGCCCACAACCAATGTACATGCCCTTGTCTGAAATCGAACCCGGGACCTTCAGTCCACAGGCCGACGCTCTATCCCCTGAGCCAAACCGGTTTTGGCCCCCTATCTTCTGACCCTGTATGACCTGGCTCCAGCACCCCTGCCTTCCTCTGAAACCTTCCTTCTTCCACCTCTAGTTTACCATGTGCCTCTTATGGCACTTAAATTAGACCAGTGATCTTCCTTATGAGACCTGAAGCTTTCTGAGTTAAGAGATTAGGTCTTGTCTTTTTATTTTCATCTTTTATCACCTAGCACATGAAAAACACAAGTAAACGTTTTCTATACTGAGTTTAATTGAACTGACAAAGCCCCCTGCTTCATGGACCCCTTCAGGCAGGAGAACTTGCTCCTAAAGATGAGAGAAAATCTCACAACTACTGACCGCCACCTCTTTCTTACCACCAGCAGCTTCCTACTCGATCTACGAGTGTGTTCTCAGAGACTGCTGATGGCCTCTTCTGGATTTTTGTGGGGCACTGGGCTACCCACTCGCCACTTCCTCCTTGATAGGTTCCCCTGGTGAATACACCGTCACACCAGCCCTGTTTTCTCAGGCCTCTCTGGCGCCTTCTCAGGCCTCTTTGATGCTCCTTAGGACCCACGGATTGTGGATGGCCTGCTGTTTCCCAGAGTCCCTCCTTGCACTGGCCCTCTCCTCATGAAGTCCTTCTAGAGTGGGATTTTGACTTTCCGTGCAGATTACAGTAAAGACCTGAGCCAGGGTAACAGGGTTCCAGGCCCCACTCTGCCATTATCAGGTTGAGGGCAGGGTATTCTGCTGGCCCCACACTGCCCTTGGGAGTGTCCAGATCATGTATTCATTCCATCAATTGCCAACACACCTTTATTGAATCTCTATTATATGCTAAAATCTACAAACAAATATTAAAAAACAGCTCCCGCCCTGGCCGGTTTGGCTCAGTAGAGCGCCGGCCTGTGGACTGAAAGGTCCCGGGTTCGATTCCGGTCAAGGGCATGTGCCTTGGTTGCGGGCACATCCCCAGTGGGGTGTGTGTGTGTGTGTAAGAGGTTGCTGATCAATGTTTCTCTTTCATCAGTTTTTCTAGCTCTCTATCCCTCTCCCTTCCTCTCTGTAAAAAAAATCAATAAAATATATTAAAAATAAAAAGACAGCCCCTACATTCAAAGAGGCTATGATAACTTTTCTTATCTACTGAATAAATGATTAAATACTGCTCTTTGCAAACCATGCAGTGTTTCCTATGTCTTCTTTATCTCCAGATTAATAACTCCAAGCCCTTCTCTGGGGCAGATTCCAGCCTGTAAACCCTGCCCTGGGCAGATTCCAGCCTTTCACCCCATGAGGAAGCCAGTCCTGCTACCCTTTCTGCCCTCAGTGCTTTCTCTTCCCTGCGGCCCAGGTCTCCCACCCCAGCCCAGGGCCCCCGAAGCGCGAGGCAGGACTCTCACCACAGGCTTTCCCGGCTGAGTCCAGCAACACACTCTGCACGGAAGCCTTCGTCAGGACAGCGCCCCCGGCCCGCTCGATCACAGGGATGATGTGAAAGGGGATTTCACTAGCACCCCCTCGGGGATAAAAGGCCCCCTTTATGTAGTGGTCAACCAGCAGGGCATGCATGGAGAAGGCAGTGTGGCTCGGGCTGACGCCTACAGAAGGAAGGAGGGGCGATGAGGCAGATGCGGCAGCAGCACCAGTCAGAAGGGAACACCGACTCCTGGCAGAGAACAGGAAGCCCGAGTCTCTCCTTTCCGGGGTGCAAATGATGCCCACGGCAGCCAGAGGCCGGTCTCCATACAAATAGGGGGTACCTTACAGATCTTGGGGGCCACTGGGAATGTCCTCCCTGCAAACTGCCATGCAGCCAAGCCTGGGAAGGACAGTGTTGGTAGAGAAAGACAATCATCCCAGGCGTGGATGAAGGAATTCCACCAGGACTTCCTGCAGGTGGGTAGACAGACTTCTCACCCATAAACTCCAGACGGCCTGGGGTTTATGCTGCATTTCAGCCAGCTGAGTACATTCAGGGAGAAAGAGCCAGGAGGGCGGCGCCGCCTCCTCCAGGAGCTGCCCGAGGCCAGTACCCACCGTACGTGGGGAAGATGTAGCTGAGCACCGCCTGGAGCTCCCGGGAGGCCGGCAGCTGCCGCAGGGTTTCGGCCAGGCTCTGCACGGACCCGCGAAGGAACGGAGAGAACCAGGTGAGCAGCCCACACCTGCTGAGGAACTGAGCCACAGGCAGCGGGAGGATCTTCAACAAGATGGCATGGAAGGCCCCCCTGGATGCCAGCTGGAAAGGAAACGAGCAGGAGGAACAGGTCTCATCTCTAGAACTGCTGTGGCAGAATCACCACTCCATTAGCTGGTACTCGCAGCAGCCCCAGCAACACTTACCATGGCAGAACCTGGGCTGAAGCTCTTAAAAACCTCTTCTCTATGAATTCTTCCCATTCTACACTCAAATGAGTCTTTTTGTTTTTCACTTACTGCCTAAATTCCTTTAGAAAAATCCCAATCTTGCCCAGATGGTGTGGCTCAGTGGTTGAGCATCGACATTTGGACCAGGAGGTCATAGTTCAATTCCCGGTCAGGGCACATGCCTGGGTTGTGGGCCAGATCCCCAGTGTGGGGGCAGAGGCAGCTGATCAATGATCCTCTCTCATCATTGATGTTTCAATCTCTTTCCCTTCCTCTCTGAAATCAATAAAAATATATGTATTTTTAAAAGAAAACAAAAATCTGATCTCAGATGAAGTGAAAAGGGTAGTAATCTGAGGACACAGAAGCCAGCCTGGTCAGGAGGAGAGCATGGCGTCCCACAGAGGCCAGAGTGGGAGTGGCAGTTGCCAAGCCCCTGCTCCAGAGGCACAGCGGCCAGCTCTGGAGGGAGCTGAGTTCAGGACAGACACGACTGTTCCTCCCTTCCTGCCTCCCATAATGACATCACAAATGAAGGTCAGCCTCGTCAGGAATCATAAGAGGATCCTTAGAGTGTCCATGTTACCTTAACCAGCTTTATGTACTTGTCAATGGCAGCTTCTTCCTGGGGAAACTTCTCCTTGAGACCCTGGATGTAGGCTTTCTCCCCGCTGTACATGGGGAACTCCTTCCGACCACTGGGCCCTTCTAGTACCATGATGTCAAAGGGAGAGGACAAGGCAGCCCAGTCCACCTGCCCCTCAGTGATCTGGTCCAAGATAAAACGGCTAAAGCTGCCTTCCTGCATCCTCCCAATATAATGGATTCCTGTGGGGAGACAGACAAACAAGGTGTCTTAGGGATAAGGGGATTGAGCCCGGGGCCAGGAAGCAAGGTGAGAGAGGTTGTCCTGCTTGGCTGAATCCATACCCAGAGGCGTCTACCCACCCTTGGTGCAGGGAAGAGTTAGAACGGAAACCACCAGATCCCTCCCATTTCAGCTCCAATGGGTGTAGCTGTCAGACAAAAAAAGAGGTGCCCAGAGAGAAAACAGAGCCTCCAAAACAACAGAAAAGCTATCATCCCATGATGCTCCAACCCTTTTCCACACAAGCCTTACCTGTGTCAAATTCGAGGCCATTCTTTCCAAAGGTATGACAGCAGCCTCCCGCCTTGGTATGCTGTTCCAGCACCAGAACTCGCTTGCCAGCTTTGGCCAGAATCCCGGCTGCAGCCAGGCCCCCAATGCCACTGCCAATCACCACTACGTCCAGCTTCTCTGGCACCCGGCTGGCTGAGAAAGCTGCAGCAGAGGGAGGGGGTGGAGGGTGGCTTCTCAGGAAAGGATAGCAGAGACATGGACACCAAGAAAGCCTCTCTAGCTTGCCTAATGCTAGAAGTCTAGCGCAGTTTGGCAGAGACTCCTTAGTAGAATATCACAAACATTTTACCTGGGAAATGCTCAGGACCGGCAAAGTAATTTGGTTTGATCTGAACTGATTTAACCAAAGTTGCTATGTACATAGGGATTTTTCCCTACTTTCAAAGACAGTAGGAATCAGTAAATTTTTTAATTTTTATTTATTTATTTACTTATTTTATTTTTTAAAAATATATTTTATTGATTTTTTTACAGAGAGGAAGGGGGAGGAGAGAAATAGAGAGCTAGAAACATCGATGAGAGAGAGACATCAACCAGCTGCCTCCCGCACACCCCACACAAGGGATGTGCCTGCAACCAATGTACATGCCCTTGACTGGAATCGAACCTGGGACCTTTCAGTCTGCAGACCGACGCTCTATCCACTGAGCCAAACCGGTTTCAGTAAGAATCAGTAAATTTTTTTTAAAGTTATGTGAAAGGAGAGGGAGGAGTGTGTGTGAGAGAAATCAATTTGTTGTTCTACTTATTTATGTACTAGAGGCCCGATGCACAAAATTCATTCTAGAGTAGGCTTTTGCAACTGTGGCAGCTGCCTGGATCCCTCCCTCACCGGCTTGGTCTGGAAGGATGTCCAGAAGGACATCTGGTCTAATTAGCATATTAACCTTTTATTATATAGGATTCTTATATGTGCTCCGACCACGGATCGAACCTGCAACCCTGGCTCATTTACTAATTCCCGCCCTGGCTGGGTAGCTCAGTTGGTGATAGGAGGGATCACTTGATGTTGACACACATTAGCCATCTTGGCACAAACATTGTGGTGTGGCAAAACTAAAAATCAGCCGAGACCGGTTTGGCTCAATGGATAGAGCGTCGGCTTGGGGACTGAAGGGTCCCAGGTTCGATTCCGGTCAAGGGCATGTACCTTGGTTGCGGGCACATCCCCAATAGGGGGTATGCAAGAGGCAGCTGATTGATGACTCATCAATGTTTCTAACTCTCTCTCTCTCTCTTCCTCTCTGTACAAAATCAATAAAATATATTAAAACAAAAAACAAAAAACAAAAAAAAAACTAAAAATCATTTTAATTCCTTTTCTCTCTCTCCATTTTAAGCATAGACCTGACTCCGGTAAGTCCAGAGACCTCTTGGGACATGACCCCAAAAAGCACGTTAGACTGTGGATCCACAAATCTACCATTTTCCTTTCCTTTCCTGAAAGTGAGGATTGGTTTGTGAAAAGCTGTTAAACAACATGCTTAATGTGAAATGTCAGCCCTTACTCTAAACTGTCCTTGTTCTGAGCATCAGATGAAGACTTGGTTGGGTTTTATAGTGGCTTTCTGATTTTGGTAGTCCGTTGACGAGGGGAGTTTGAAAGTTGTTGTATACTGTTAAGGATTGTCTACCCATGTCCTGCCTTGAAACACAGTGATTATTTATGAAAAGGCATCTTTAATAAAGCTGGATACAGTTTGGCTTTGGGGGCAGGGGGTAAACAGAGCCTGGAAGACCTTGGCACACGGAGGCCAGTGCGCGCGTCCATGGGTACACTGTTCCCCAGCCTGCCCAGCACAGGCTCCGGCTGGCGGCGGACACTAAAGCGGGCGCCTCCACGTGCACCAAGCCTTCCCAGCACTTTGCACGGGAGAGAAACTGAGGCCTAGGTCTGGCAGCAGCTCGCCCTGCCAGAAAGAAACCGCACATCAGGGCAGCCTCAGACCCCAAGGTCCCTTCCACTGACCTTGTTTCAGAACCTTCTTCCGGGCCTCCTTGTCGGTCACCAGGGGCGCGGGGGGCCGTTTGACGTCCTCGGAGAAAGGGTTCGGGGAGCTGCCCGAGAACAGCCCCAAGTAAACCTGGCGGAGGACGGCCAGCAGCAGCAGCACGGACAGCAGCACCAGGGCGAGCCACATGGTTGCCAGTCCGAGGACTGGCTCGCGCTCCGCCGGCGCCCAGATTTGTGGTGGAGAACCCATCCCGCAGGTTGTCCTGCCCGGAGGGAGGCGGGGGCGGGGGCTGTCCCGGGGAGCAGCGCTGCTGTTATTGGCCAGAAGCCCCGACTCCCGCGAAGATTGGCCCTCTCGGCGCTCCGTACGGCCGGGAGGCGGTGTGCGGACGCCACGCCCGCGGGAGGCGCGCCCCTTCCCCGCCGGCGCGGGGCGGGCGGGCGCATGCGCAGTGGGAGGCGGCCGGCGGCGGCTGCGGTGGGAGAGCTTTGGGGGCGCGCGTTGGGCCAGCCCGGGGGCCCTGAAGGAGGGAATGTGGGGTGCCAGTGGTGGTCCCGGGGCGAGGCGAGGCTGAGAGGTACGGGACTGAGAGAGAACCCCGACGGGGACGCCGGAGACTTGGGTTCCGGCCCGCGCTCGGCCGAGGACCTGAGGCAAGTGGCTTTGCTCAGTTTCCCCTCCGGAGAGAGGTGTCCGTGCGGGACCCGCTCGCCGCCGGCGGGCGCCCGGCCCCCCAGCTCCCCAAACTGGCCGCGGCGCCCCCAGGGAACGGCGTTGCGTGGGCGGGGCCTGCGGGCGCCCCCGGCCTCCGGATGGTCCCGCGGCCCCTCCCTCCGTGGGGGCGGCCCCTCCTTCTGTGAGGCGGCCCCTCCCTCCGTGGGCCGGCCCCTCCCTCCGTGGGCCGGCCCCTCCCTCCGTGGGGGCGGCCAGGGGACCGGGCGGGACCGGGGCGTCCAGCGACGAGCCTGATGGAAGGACCGGAGAGCTGCCAGACCTGTGTGGGCATTTGTTGTTGAGGCGTGGGCCCCGTTTCTAAATTAAATACCTACTCAGAGTTTAAGCTCCACAAGCAGTGAGAGAGTCAAACCCCAATGAAGTCCCTTCTCTTAAGCGGATACACCATAAATACTTCCTTTAAAAAGGATCCATCTTACCTGGCAGCGTGACTCAATGGTTGAGCGTCGGTTTATGAGCCAGGAGGTCACCGTTGGATTCTGGTCGGGGCACATGCGGATTCTGGGCTTGATCCCCAGTGTGGGGTGTGCAGGAGGCAGCGATCAATAAGTCTCATCCTTGATGTTTCTATCTCTCTTACTCTCGGAAATCAACAAATTATATATATAAAAGGAAGGCCATTTCCTTAGGTCCAGCTCTAAGGAACATGCCTAATAGAGATGGGAGTGACCTAAGAACTAACAGTTCTTGTGCGTTTGACAGTTTGCTCCTTTCTTTCTCTGATAAGATAGTCACTGTCCCTGTAGAAGCTCCCAGCAGTGCTCCAGCCAGAACCGAGGCCCCAGCAGGCGTGTAATGCTGCTCATGCTTCTACTCTGCTTGGCTCATTTCATGCTCGGTGCCAGAAGGGCTTCCTGAGATTGCTGTTACCCTACCTGCCTCTCACCTTCCCAAGGCTGGCTGGTGTATGAGTGTTTTGTCAGAGAAGGAGGGGGAAAAGGGAAGCAGATGCTGAGGCCCCGAAGGACATAGAGGGAGCTGGTTCCTGAGCTGCCATGAGTAAGGAACGCTATCCTCTCTCTAACGCACAATGAGCCAGATCCCCAGCCCAAGAGCCAGGAGGTATTCCTGCTCCTTGGGTAGGAATCAGTGTGTCCTACCCCAGCGAAGAGTCCTGATTGTTATTGGCAGCCAGTTCTTAGGGAATCCAAATTATAATCCCACAGTGAGGCTGACCTAGAGATGAGGCCCTTCTTAGACACTCGAGTCTGTGAAGTATGATGGTCAGTTGTGTGTGGGCCATCTGTCCATTATGATCTGGCTTTTTGATTTTTTTTTTTAATAATTAAAGAGGAAGATGATATGAAGCTTGAATCAAAGGCAGTTTTTGTTTTGTTTTTTTTTGGTATGTATTTATTTTAGAGAGGGAGAGAGAGAGAAACATCCATTGGCTGCCTCCTGCATGCCCACTACGGAGGATCAAGCCAGCAACCCCAGGCATGTGCCTTAACTGGGAATCGAACTGGCAAATTCTTGGAGCATGGGATGATGCTCAGTTAGCTGAGTCACACCAGCCAGGGCTGACCTGGCTTTTTGTTGTGATGTATCCATGGTCCCGTTCTCCTGTGATGGAAGTATGGGCCTCTCCCTCTCTCTTCTGAAGATAGATGTGGAATGAAAGGCTGAGTTAGCCAAACTGGCTAAGCAGCTGCAACATGTGCAATATTAGTGACAACTGAAGAAGGCTAACATTGTGTTGCATTTTAAATTTCTCCCATCATAGGAACCAGGTCTAATAAGCCCAAGCCTGAGCACTTCAGCTGAGACTACCCCTCAAGATGCCACCCATTAGCCTCACCTCTTTGATAAACTTCCCCAGATTAACTCCACTGTCAGAAACAGAACCCCACCACTGGCAGTGGCACTGCTACCTTCTGGATACTGAGAACCCAGCCCGTAGACTCCTGCAGGGTCCCCTTTTTTCCATCCAGTGGTATGGGTAGTAAGAGGTAGGCCTTTGACCAAGGCAGCTTATTAAGAATAAATTTACAGCCTAGCTGGCAAGGCTCAGTGGTTGAGCATGAACCTATGAGCCAGGAGGTCTTGGTTTGATTTCCAATCACAGCACATACCAGAGTTGTGGACTCGATCCCCACTGTGTGGCATGCAGGAGGCAGCAATCAATGATTTTTTTTTCTCATCGTTGTTTCTGTCTCTCTCCCTCTGAAATAAAAAATATCTATTTAAAAAATAAAAATATTTTGCCGAAGCCGGTTTGACTCAGTGGTGGAGCGTCGGTCTGCGGACTGAAGGGTCCCGGGTTTGATTCCGGTCAAGGGCATGTATAATACCTTGGTTGCGGGCACATCCCCAGTAGTGGGTGTGCAAGAGGCAGCTGATCAATGATTCTCTCTCATTGATGTTTCTAACTCTATCCCTCTTCCTTCCTCTCTGTAAAAAAATCAATAAAATATATTTTAAGAAATAAATAAAATTAAATTAAAAATATTTTAACATTTTAAAAAGAACAAATTAACAACAAATTTTTTAAAGTCAGTTTTTCTCAGCAGAAGCATAACTGAATGATGAAACCAGTTTTCTTTATTTTTTTATTTTTTTACAGGGCTGAGGCTTCAAAGACCTCAGGGACTTCTTTCAGTCCTCACGGAAACCCACACCCTGGTGATGGCACAAAGGGACTGTTTTCTTGCCTTAAGTCTGAATGACTGCCAAAAAGGAAGGCAAAGGTGGAGCAGTTGGCTTTCTGGCTCTCCCCATAGCTTCTAATCGCAGACCTTAATAAACTCCTTTCTGAGCCCACGGACAAAGCTCATTTGAACAAATGATTCTGAGTCATGAATGAAAAATCTTGCTCTTTCCATAATGAGGAAGAATTAAGAGATGGACAGGTAAGCAAACACTTCTGTTTTGGGGGGAAAGTTTTGGTGTGGGGTATATCATTAACAGTAATAAAAACATCAAGCGAATGTGGAACTTTATGTTTAGGAAAAACCCTCATTATAGTTCTCTTTGTTCTATTAGAAGAAGCTTCTATTCACCTCTGGGTCAGTTGCCTTTCTGAGAGCCTATTTTTTTAGTGGGTTGTGGGATTTGAGTTTGGGTTGCTTGGTAGAATGAGAATTTCAGTGAGGAATCTTTCTAGACATTTGTATTGCATTGATTTGTATTTCATTGATTTGGCCTGATTATCCTCAGACTCTTGGTTCAGTGTGACCTATCTCTGTGCAAGTTTTATCTTTCCCACTACCTTGCCTAGAAATGTTTTCTTCTTAGAGAGAGGAATGGAGAAAGAGATCGAGATTGATTTCTTGTTCCACGTATTTATGCACTCATTGGTTGATTCTTGTATGTGCTCTGACCAAAAAATGTATTCCTAAGTGGAGCATGTGGGATATAGTGGTAGGAACTACGACAAAGCCTTTTTGCTTTGGGGGTTGCCTTCACTGAATTAAGACAGGTGAGCTGTTTTTCCAAAGGGAAGTCTTTGGACACTGGAGGGGACTGAACTGGAGAGGGAACGGAAGGATGAAATGAACCCTACGTACACAGATCCCTGCAGGGAGTTGTTCAGCATGGTGAATCACCAAGTATTTTTGATAACATATTTTGTGCCTAGTACTATATGAATGAGCATGGGAGATATAAAAGAAGTATATTAGTAAGAGACGGTCCTTATGCTCAAAGCAGCAGATTCTGAATGGGGAGATAGGCCTTGGCAGAGAAACCTGTGGTGCATATATAAAGGCTTTAGACTTAAGGTAAGTGAGATTCCATTGTAGCCCCAGTTGGTAAGGTAGGCCACCTTTAGGAGGTTTTGAAGGGAACTGAGGACACAGAGAAGTTGGAGGTAGATGTGTATTCTAGAGGAAAATCACATGACCCTAGAAATAGAAGTGAGAGTAATTGCAATAGTGTGTTCATTGGATTGAAATGGGAAATACTAATACGTAGGCATCATGAGGCCAGTTTTGGAGGAGTTGGCCCAGTTCTGGTATGTTAGGAGGTTCATTCTCATCTCCCAGGGATAAAAAAAATCAAAGCTGGCCGAAACCGGTTTGGCTCAGTCGATAGAGCGTCAGCCTTCGGACTGGAAGGTCCCGGGTTTGATTCCGGTCAGTGGCATGTACCTTGGTTGCGGGCACATCCCCAGTGGGGGGTGTGCAGGAGGCAGCTGGTCGATGATTCTCTCTCATTGATGTTTCTGGCTCTGTCCCTCTCTCTTCTTCTCTGTAAAAAATCAATAAAATATATATATATTTTTTTAATCAAAGCTGATTTTAAGGAGTATTAGCAAAAATATGTAGAAGGGATTAGAATAATGGGATAATCTAGGATTAGACGGCTTTGACTTCAGCAATGATTCCTTTATTAATTATTTTCTTTTTATTATATTTTTATTTATTCTACAGAAAATAATATTCACATAATTCAAATTTCAAGAACATACAGAGTAAGTGCTATGAAAAAATTGCCTTCTAGCCCTCGCTGATTTGGCTCAGTGTATAGAGTGTCAGCCTGTGAACTGAAGGGTCCCGAGTTCAGTTCCAGTCAAGGGCACATAACGGTTGTGGCTTGATCGCTGACCCTGGTCAGGGCACATATTCAAGAAGCAACCAGTTAATGTGTCTCTCTCACATCGATGTTTCTCTCTGTCTCTCCCCCTCTTTTCCACTCAAAAAATCAATGGAGAAATATCCTTGGGTAAGGATTAATAACTGCAACAACAAAACAAAAAAATTGCCACCCTAGCTGGTTTGGCTCAGTGGATAGAACATCAGCCTGTGAACTGGAGGGTCCTGGGTTGAATTCCGGTCAAGGGCACATGCCCAGGTTGTGGGCTTGATTCCCAAGAATGTATGCAGGAGGCAGCTGATCAATGATTCTCTCTCATCATTGATGTTTCTGTCTCTTTCTCCCTCTCCCTTCCTCTCTGAAATCAATTTTAAAAATATGTATATTTTTTTAAAAATTGCCTTCTACCTTTGTCCCATGGCCACCAGTTTTTAAAAATATATATTTTATTGATTTTTTTACAGAGAGGAATAGAGAGGGATAGAGAGTTAGAAACATCGATGAGAGAGAATCATCTATCAGCTGCCTCCTGCACACCCCGAACTGGGGATGTGCCCTCAACCAAGGTACATGCCCTTGACCGGAACTGAGCCTGGGACCTTTCAGTCCACAGGCCGAGGCTCTATCCACTGAGCCAAACGTTTTGGCCCATGGCCACCAGTTTTTCTGTTGAAGGCAAACTTAGTACCACTTCTGGAAATAGTCTCTGTAGACAAGCAGATATGATTATGTATTATTTTTAAATATAAACAGTAAAATAGTGTATAATCTACCCTTTGCTTTTTCACTTAATATGTCATGAAGATTGTCCCATATTGTCCATGAAGCACTTTCTTATTCTTCTTTATGTGTATAATAGGCTCTCATTTAGTGAATATGCTTTAATTTGTTTACTTAGTTCATTAGTGAACATTTTTTTACCCTTTTACTATTATAAACAGTGCTACAATGAATGACACCATAAGCATTTTATTTTGCACATGGATGAGTATCTCTATTAGATGAATCCTAGAATGCAATTGCAGGTCCAGAATGTACAAAGAATGTATAATTTTGTTGGGTATTGTCAAGCTATAGAAGTGGTAACAATTTATTCTCTAGTATTTGGTGTTTGATAATACACTAGGTGAAAAAGTGTTTCAGAGTAGTTTTATTTTACATTTCTCTTATCCTGATTAAGATAGAGCATCTTTTCATATGTTTAAGAACTATTTGTGTTTCTTTTTACGTAAAATAGCCATATCTATGCCTGTTTTTCTACTGGTTTGGGTAATTTTTTATTACTGGTTTTAGAACTTAATTTTTAACATATTAGGTAAATTAGTGCTATATGGGTGGTATGAGTTGCAAAAAGTTTGTCAGGTTTGTTTTTTAAGCTCTCATAGGGGAAAGGTTTGGCTGAGCAGAAAGGCCAAAAGTGAGGGAACTGCCTCACAGAATTTCACTTACTCAGAGACCTTTAAACAGAGCCAGGAAAACTGTGTAAGATTTCTGAGATAACATTAACTCAGCTTTTTGCAGGTTTTCTTAACATTAGATTAAACAGAAGCTTTCCCTTATAGTATTTCTTGTAGTTAACTTCTTAGGAGTTCATCCATTTGTGTGTGTGTGTGTGTGTGTGTGTGTGTGTGTGTGTGTGTGTGTGTGTGTGTATGGTACTGGGGAAAGGTGTGACATTTAAGCTGTCGTCTTTGGGGCTGACATGTGCCTGGGAGAGTGACTTTGGTTTGTCTTTCAGGTCAAAAGTGTGTCTGCTGGGAACTCTCCACCAAAGGACCAGGACAGCAGTGCTCTTCTGGCTTTCAGAGGAATTCCTGTACATATTGCACACACTTTAGTACCTCCCGCCAATACAAGTTTTTGTTGCCAGGAACCCATGACACAAGATGGCATATACCAGTGATTTGTTGCATGCTATTAGGTGGTGCCAGGAACCCATGACACAAGATGGCATATACCAGTGATTTGTTGCATGCTATTAGGTGGTGCCAGGAACCCATGACACAAGATGGCATATACCAAACTGTGGCTCGCATGCCACATGCAGCTCTTTGGCCTCTTGAGTGTGGCTCTTCCACAAAATACCATAGGCAGGCACGCACGTACAGTGTGATTGAAACTTCGTCGCCCATGCGCAGAAGTCGGTTTTCAGCTCTCAAAAGGAATTTAAATCGTACGGTTGATATTTGGCTCTGTTGACTAATGAGTTTGCTGACCAATGCCATAGACCCTGCCCTTCAGGAGCTCATACTGAGGAGAAGGGGTGTGGGGCACAAACAAACAAAAAACAGCGTCTGTCTAGTAAGATAATTGCTCTAGTGAAGCAAAATATAAAGTGCAACGGGAATACCAAAGGCACATGCAGCCTTATTGAGTTGTGTGGATTTTGATTGTTTACTATGCATGGAAGGCATACACGTCCCCACATCACTTAACTTCTACATCAGAGTTGGAGTTTTCCAGGTGCCTCTCTTTAAGATTGGCTTTAATCAACCCATCAAAGTAGATTAGATCCTGCTGGCCCAAAGTTTCAGGGATATTCAGTACAATGGGTGGGGCATGTTTGTGTGGCTGTGGGGACATGAATCTACCCTTACACTAAAGATCACTGCCCTGCAGATATCGGAGTTGAAGAACCACAGCCTCCTCCGAGCCCTGACCACAGACACTAATGGATGGGCTCCAGGTGGTAAGTCCCCTTTAGGGCCCTTGGAGCTTGGGTGGCCCAAGTCAGAGCTGCCCATGGATCTGCTTTTCATCATTTGAATTTCTCAGTACTTGTCCTACAGAATTTTGCAGATTTATCATTATTCAAGGAAAATTAGAATCAACACTGGAGGAGTCACAAGATCTGAGTTATAATCTAGCCCTACTAGCCCTGCTAGTGACTGATTATGTGCCTTTGGGAAAATAATATAATCTCTGTGTCTACAGTAGAAATAGTAAAACCTCCTTTATCCTCAAAAGGATATTATGATAATGAAATAAAACAGTATATGCAAAAGGGCTTTGAAAAAACATCTTATTTTATCTGCTTTATATGGTTCTTTCCTACATTACTGGGTGGGCAAAAGCAGGTTTACGGTTGTTCATATGGAAAATAATGCAGTAATCCATATATAAGTGCCTAATATGCAAATTGTCCCCTTCTGAGTTCGACCAGGAGACCAGGAGTTCGACTGCTCACTATGACATGTGCTGACCACCAGGAAGCAGTGTGGAACAAAGAAAGGCCCTGGCCGGAAGCCAAGGAAGGGAGGCACCAGCCGGCCAGCAGGCCCCCATCAGCCCTGATTGTGGGCCAGGCCTAAGGACTCTACCTGTGCATGAATTTTGTGCACCAGGCCTCTAGTCTATATACATAAAGGCCTAAGCCATCAGTCAACTGGCTGGTAGCTATGATGCACACTGGCCACCAGAGGGCAGACATTCAACACAGGAGTGGGAAACACAGGCATGGAAACATGGAACAAACTGATGAATCTTGGAGGGAAGAAGGCGGGGGAAGAGATTAACCAAAGATCTTATATGCATACTAGAGGCCCTTGGCCTGGCCTGTGTGCACCTTCTTGCAATCTGGGACCCCTCGGGGGATGTCGGAGAGCTAATTTTGGCCTGATCCCTGCAGGCCAGACTGAGGGGCCCCACTGGTACATGAATCCATGCACCAGGCTTCTAATTGATAAATATTAATACAAATATAAACTTTGTTTTGCTTACTTAAAATTATAAACCTGCTTTTGCCCCACACTGTTTTTGTTGTTGTTGTTGGTGGTGGTGTTGTTAATCCTCACCAGAGGATATGTTTTCCAATGATTTTTAGAGTGGAAGGGAGGGAGAAAGGGAGAGAGACATTGATGTTATCAAGAGTCACACCAATTTGCAGTCTAGGTATGTGCCCTTGACTGGTAATTGAACCTGTAACCATTTGGTGCATAGGCTGGTGCCCTAACCATTGAGCACACCATCCAGGGTGAAGGGTTTTTTTTTGTTTTTTACCATCATGGTAGATCAAGTATTCTATATTCTGTTGAAGTTATCCAGCTTGGAAGCCCTGAGGTTCTGTGTCTGCTGCCCCACCCAGAGTTTGGGGCTGATAAGATTGAATTTCCCAGAGTTCTATACATTCAGGACCCAGGATCCATCTGATCTGCCACCACTTTTCACTGCCCTGCTGGGCCCAAGCCCACGACTGTGTCCATGATACTAGCTAACATGTGTTAAGCACTTACCTTTGGGCCACATATTCCCCGAAGAGGTCGAAGAGTTACATCGACCGCATAGTAGACCATGAGAGGTTACCGATGGTTAAGTAACTGGCCCAAAGAACAGCTAATAAATGGAGAGGAACTGTTCACCAGCAGTAGGCTCTAGAGCAAGCATGTCAAACTCAAAGGCTAACATGGGTCAAATAAAGGAGGCATGTGGCCTGTGGGTCACGAGTTTGACGTGCTTGCTCTAGACTCAGTGTGCTTTCAGCAACCATCCGCTACTGCTTCCAGCCACTCTTCCTCATTATCCACTGGTGTTTTGAGTTCTTGGTAGAATTTTATTTAATTTGCAAGTATACTTTCAAAATAGTTTATTGTCACATGAGGTCCTCAGCCATGAGTTCAAGGCAGAGAGGAACTGTCCTAAACTGCTTTTACCACTGAGGCTGGAGGGATCTCAGTTTTTGCTATTTAACTGAAGACTCTTCATCCTTTCCATTATTTATTGACGTCCTCCATAGCAAATGGGAAAAACCAGTGACAGGACACGCCACTAGCAATTTGGGCCAGAGAGTGAGAGCTGTGGTTTGGAGGAAAGGGCCATGTAGTGGCTATAGAGAGCCTATCATGCTGTTGTTGTTTTTTCTTCTACTTCCTCCCTCTTATCATACTTTATTCATTCATCAAATATTGAGCACGTGTCATGTGTCAGGCACTGTCCTAGGTTCTGGAGAGCCTCACCCTCATGTAGCTCCCAGTGCAGTGGGAGAAAGATGGTCACAAGACTGATAGGCATCCAGGTGAGGGTGGTAATCAAAATTAACTGAAGGATGAGGAGGAGTTACACCAGAAGAGATTTCAGTTGACGGGCTTGCTGACTATCATCAGAGGGAGAGCAGTCTGAGCCACAGCACTGGAGGTGGGAAGTATGAAGAACCTTTAGGTAGCCTTTATGTCGGACAGCAGAATTAGAGAGGTAAAAGGGTCCAGATTGTGAGTACTGAGATGCTGTGCTAAAGAGTTGAGTTTTACCTTGAGAGTTATGGAGGATCCCTGGAGGGTTTTGACCAGGGAGCCAGGGTGGGACATCAGATCTGCCTTTCTGGAAACTCACTCCGGCAGCCTCGTGAAGAGGGTACCTGAGGGCAGCAAGACCCAAGGCTGAGGGCTGACGGTGATGCAGACTGCCCTGAGCTCAGAGGGTCTCCTTTTCTCACTGTTGCAGTTGTGAGCCCAGAGGTGCTCAGAGCCCAGGAAGAATGGGAAGCCGTGCAGAACATCCAGCCGGATACAGGTAACCGCAAGAATGACCCTGTCTCCACCCAGTCTGCTGCAGGTCAAGGCACTGTCCACACATGAGGCTAATGTTTCTGTGAATCTGAGATTAGGAGACAGTTCCTGAAAGGTCTTATTTTGGCTGTATGAAATAGAATAAAAACTTTCCAAATCTAACGACGACTTTCTGGAAGAAATGGGAATGAATGCCATGGGGAAAGGGCTGCCAACCCTGAGAATTCAGGGAGGACCGTGGCATGGTCAGCTTCTGTAGAGGGATGAGGTTAGCAGAAGGATGGAGGCGGGCAGCCAGGACCCCTGCATAAGGCTGAGCAGGTTGTTCACTATACAAGGAAATCCCTGGAGTTGGGGGCTGAAGCCATCTGCTGGAAGGCTCTGGGCTTCCTAAAAAAATTTCTCACATCTCTTTCTGAGAGCTACAGGAAAGCAGAACTAGTACCATATGGGAGAGACGTTATTGTAAACTGACAAGTTAATTCCCTGTGGACAGGAACACAGGATAGAGAGAGAGCCATTCATATATAGGGTGTGAGAAGGGGCAAAGTAGGAATTAGGGAATACCCCTGAGCAAAACTGTGGCACACACTCTAGTGTGTACCTACTCCACTCAGTGACACCCCCCCACAGGTGAGTGGAATTTAGGGAGTCCCTGAGGGGCAGATCCTTCCCTACTCACAGCATAGATGGAATTGCAAGCCTCTGACCAGCCTGGTCTGAAAGGGAAGTTGATCCAGCAGCTTTGGGTGTCTGGTGTTTACAGCTGGAATCTGAGCTTAGAGGTGACAACTGGAACGCCTCAGTGAATGCCTGCTGACACTGACTACTGTTACAAATCCTGGGTTTTTGCCTCTTCCCTTTTGCCACAGGAAGCCAGACAGACCAGCCTGCACAGCTGATCTCCTTCAGTGAGGCCCTGCAGCATTTCCAGACCATCGACCTCTCCTCCTTCAAGGTATGACATAGGGAGTTTTGGGATCTCCACTTCTTCCCAGGAGCCAGGTTTCTATCCCACCAGGACAGGGCACTGAGCAGATGGAAGCTTCCAGTTGAGAGTCCTGTCTCACCTAGAAAAATCTTGGGGTACAGGTTCGTGGCTGCCAAAGACACTTGTTGCATGCAGGACCCCCGTGGCCTTTCTGGGTCTGTGCCAAGAGCCTGGTGGCCCTGTCATACCGAGGTCCATGTAGCTGCTCCCTGCTCTTCCCTGGTAATGATGGGGAGGTCTGGAATCAAATACTCGGTAGTTCCTTGAGGAAGCAAGGCAGCCTGTCCAGAACTGAGTAATTAATGGCTAATGTAGGAAAATACCCCATTCTCTAAAGGTATTAGAAGCTATCAGGGAATTTAAAAAATAATATAAGATTGGGGCCGAAACCGGTTTGGCTCAGTGGATAGAGGACTGAAAGGTCCCAGATTCGATTCCGGTCAAGGGCATGTACCTTGGTTGCGGGCCCATCCCCAGTAGGGGATGTGTAAGAGGCAGCTGATCGATGACTCTCTCTCATCGATGTTTCTAACTCTCTATCACTCTCCCTTCCTCTCTGTAAAAAATCAATAAAATATATTTAAAAAAATATATATATATAAGATTGGGAAAAGAAAGAATCCTATATAATAAAAGGCTAATATGCAAATCGACCAAACGGTGGAACTACCGGTCACTATGATGCACACTGACCACCAGGGGGCAGACACTCAATGCAGGAGCTGCCCCCCTGGTGGTCAGTGCACTCCCATAGGGGGAGCACCGCTCAGCCAGAAGCCAGGCTTACAGCTGGGAGCACAGCAGTGTGATGGGAGCCTCTCCTGCCTCTGTAGCAGTGCTAAGGACCCCTTGGGGGGTCCTGGACTGCGAGAGGATGCAGGCCAGTCTGAGGGACACCCCCTCCCCCTCCAGTGCACAAACTTTCGTGCACCGAGCCTCTAGTATTGAGAATAAAAGCTGGCGAGCTTTCTGGGGCATCTTGAGTGACCAGTAGTAAGTTTAGAGGAATGTGATTTCAGATCTTGTACCTAAAACCTGGCTCAAGAAAGGCTGAGAAGATAGGAATCAGGTTGCCAGAAGCTACCCAGATCAGTTTGTTTTAAGTCCCTGGCAGCAGCCCTGTGCAATGAGAAGCCAGCATGGCCTGGTTTAGGAAGTGCTGGTAGTGGTGGTAGCAGAAGGCTCTAGCTCCCCTCAGAGGTACCCAGCTCCAAAAAAGTCTCCACTCCACTCCTGACCCCACTGGCTGTCTCATCCTAGAATTTGAGAGTGGTGCTAGACTTTATAAATTACGTCCTTTGTGGAGAGACACAGGCAGATATACAAAGGCTATGCAGAAGCAGCCCTGCTAGGAAACCTGGTCTGGTGTTTGTGAGACCACATGGGGGAGTCCCCTCAGCCAGCTTCCTTGACAGTCAATGGAATAGCTAGTTCTGGAAGAGCCCAAAGGACCAAATGTACACAACTGACTGATATGCTTGGGGACATCTCTGTTTACAAAGAACTTAAGAGCTGGGAGAGCCTGTCTCCAGAGCTTCTTCAGATGCTTCACAGCGTCTGCCCCCTTTTTCCCTGGCCCAGAGACCAGCCACTTAATGGGAGCACTATGTCTTTCTGAAAGAATAGTCCCTGTGCTTAGCCTAATGACAAGTTCATTAAAGCAGGTGAACCCAGCATGCTACCCATTATCTGCAACTTTCTCCCCAGAAAAGGATCCAGCCAACGATTCGAAGGACTGGGCTTGCTGCCCTCCGGCACTGCCTCT
Organism: Pipistrellus nathusii; assembly: GCA_963693515.1. Taxonomy (NCBI): domain Eukaryota; kingdom Metazoa; phylum Chordata; class Mammalia; order Chiroptera; family Vespertilionidae; genus Pipistrellus; species Pipistrellus nathusii. The sequence goes on from OY882869.1 coordinate 47,931,269, forward strand.
TCGGGCCTCCAAAGCTCCACCAGGGCCTCCGTGAAGAAAGGGACCTGGTCCTGACCATTGCTCAGTGTGAGTGCACTGGCACCGCCACAGAGCAGATGCTGCCGATGAGGTCTGGCAGAGAGCGCTGTTTGCCCACCTTGTTACTAAGCCTCACCCAAGGGTCTTGCATTTTCCGTGTTGATGTGGGGAGCAGGGGCTGAGAGTGAAAGTCTGGGAGAACAGGGTGTCTTTGAGTACAGTCTGGATCTATCTTGAGAAGCACTTAGTCTTCCCTTGAAAGGCAAGCCAACTGAAACATGGGTGTATTTCGGGACAGGTGGCCTGGATAGCCAAGACCCAACACATGGCCGAGTCCTCAAGACCATCTATAAGAAGCTGACTGGCTCCAAGTTTGACTGTGCCCTCCACGGAGATCACTGGGAAGATCTGGGCTTTCAGGGTAAGAGAGAGGAATGGTTCATCTTCTCTTCTTGGACCCCTGATTCCGGGACTAGAGTGAGAGCCCAGCACCATGGGAAGGGATATCGGGGAAAGCCTTCCAGGAAAAGGGCAGAGCATAAGCAAGGGCCCTGACGTGACGCTTGCTTGCCTCGGTTAGAGAAACAGCGTGGCTGACGTGAGAGGAGAGTGGCAGGAGAAACGCTGACCGTTGTCAAACACTCTGAGGTGGAAACTGCTGGAGTGATAGAGTTTGGAATCTGGTTTTCTCTTTTTCCTCTTTTCCATTAATATTGATGAAAAGTTTGCTTTATTTTTGAGTGAAACAAAATTATTTCACCTGCTTTTGGAGTATGCTACTTTTTTCAAAATCATACCAAATTAATTTGTATAGAATAGGAAAATACCTTAATTTTAAAAGGAAACTTTATATACCCATGATTAATTGACAGTCTGTTGGTATTGACAACCTGTTTAAGTCCCTTTATCCTTCCATGTATAATTGTCCTAAATATGTCCTCTATATACACTGAAAATCATGTGTGTTTGATTTTTGTTTCAACCATTAAACAACTTAAGAATCTCAAGAGGAGAGGCAAAATCCATTGTATTTACTTTTCCATTGTTCTTTCTTCCTTTCTGATATCCCATGATTCTTTTTATCATTTCCTTTCTGTTTTAAAACATATTTTAGGAATTTTCTTATATAGGTCTACTGGTGATAAATCTGAGAATGACTTGATTTTCCCTTTATTTCTGAAGGGTAATTTTCCTATATATAGAATTCCATGTTGATGGTTCTTTTCAGCACTTGATAAATGTGCTGCTGCCTTTTGGGCTTCATGGTTTCTGGTGAGAAAGCTGCTATCATTTTTATTTTTTTACATTTTTATTAATTTCAGAGAGGAAGGGGGAGAGAGAGAGAGAAACAATGAGAGAATCATCGATCAGTTGCCTTTTGCAAGTCCCACACTAGGATCGAGCCCGCAACCTGGTCATGTGCCTTGACCGAGAATTGAACCATGACCTTATGGTTCATAGGTTGATGCTTAATCAGTGAGCCACGCTGAGCATTAAAATATATAATATATTTTTATTGATTTCAGAGAGGAAGGGAGAGAGAAACATAAATGATGACAGAAAATCATTAATTGGCTGCCTCCTGCACACTCTCTACTGGAGGGGATCAAGCCCACATGAACCTGGTACCCTTTAGTCTGCAGGCCAATCCTCTATCCGCTGACTCAAACCTGCTAGGGCACTGCTGTCATTTTTAAAAATAAGCTTTTATTGATTTCAGAGAAAGGAAGGGAGAGAGATAGAAACATCAATGATGAGAGAATCATCGATTGGCTACCTCCTTCATGCCTCCTCCTGGGGACTGAGCCCACAACCCGGGCATGTGTCCTGATCAGGAATTGAACCATGACCTCCTAGTTCAATTCACTAAGCAACACTGGCCAACAAGCTACTGTCATTTGAATTATTTCTCCCTGATAGTTAAGGGGTTGTTTTTCTCTCTTTATGTTTTCAAGATTTTTATTTTTTGTCTTTAGTTTGCAGTGTTTTGATTATGATGTGTCTTGATGTGAATATCTTCACTTTATTTCATTTGGGGTTTAATCAGCTTCTTGGATCTTTTGCCAAATTTGATAAATATTCACCCATTATTGCTTTTGAGTACTTTTTTCACAAAGTACTTTCACAAAAAAGCACTCCACACTTTCTCCTCTCCTGTGGAACTCTGATGGCACAAATGCTAGGTCTTTTGTTATTGTGCCACAGGTCCCACAGGCTCTGTCTATAGTCATGGATCTCTGGAGTGCTCCTCATTTTGTTTTATTTTTTTCCCTCATTGTTCAGATTGGGTAATTTAAATTGTCACTGATTCTTTTCCTGTTATAGCTATTCTGCTGTTGAGCCCATCCAATGAGTTTTTAATTTTAGTTATATTTACTGAGATTTTCATTTCTTTTCTAAGTGTGTTAATAATTGCTTATCAAAGGCATTATCAAAGGTTTAGTAGCTATAACAACATAAATCGAGGAGTTCTGTCATTCAGGTCTCACTGAGGTAAGGTCAAGGTGGCAGTAGAGCTGCATTTTTTAAAAAAATATGTATTTTACTGATTTTTTACAGAGTGGAAGGGAGGAGTACAGAGTGGAAGGGAGGAGGATAGAGTTAGAAACATCTATCAGCTCCCTCCTGCACCTCCCTCCCCAAACTGGGGATGTGCCCGCAATCAAGATACATGCCTTTGATTGGAATTGAACCTGGGACCCTTCATTCCACAGGCTGAGGCTCCATCCACTGAGCCGAACCAGTTAGGGCCGAGCTGCATTTTTTTTTAATAAATTTTATTCTTTTAGGGTTTTATTTTATTTTATATCCTCCAGTGAGAATGTCCTTGTCTTTTTTACCATCTAGAGGCTGCCTGCATTCCTCCTCCTTCATAGCGTCTCTCTGAGCCCCATTCTCACATCTTTTTCTGACTGCTTCTGCCTCCCTCTTTCACTTTCTACATTGGGCCCTTCCAGATAATCCTGGGTAATTTTCTTATCTGCTAATTAGCAACCTTAATTCTACCTGCAATCTTAATTCCCCCTTAGCCTGCAACACTACATACACCTAGGTTGTGGGGATTAGGACAGGGACAGTTTTGGAGGGGCCATTAAACACCTTTTTCTGGTGTTGCTGTCTACTTATTGCCTTTTCTCATCCAAATTGTCATTTTCTTTGTGTAACAAGTGATTTTTTTTATTGTGTCCTGAACATTTTGGGTATAGTGTAATTCGACTCTGGATCTTCTTTAAGTCTTCTATTTTAGCAGGCCTCCTCTGATACTGAGCCAATGTTGTGGGGGGAGGGAGGCTGTGACCTCATTACTGTCAGATTCGGAGGGAACTCAGTTACCCCACTTGGCCTCCACTAGTACCACTGGCTGGGAAGGGCAGGGGCACCTCCTTATTATTCCCATATGGCTCCACTTCACTTCCAGTGCCGCCAGAGGGAGGGGCTCTTTAGCACCAGGAAAGGGTGAAGCCCCACTTCTCTGACTGCCCTGCTAAGGGGTGTCCTGTCAGTCAGTCAGGGAAGTCTAGGCTCTCCACTTGGCTTATAACATTGACACTCCCGGGAGCAGGCATTTCATTAAGTATTGCTCTCATCACCCTCAATTTCTTCCTGGTTTCTGCTATAGGAGCAAATCCAGCCACAGACCTGAGAGGAGCAGGCTTCCTTGCCCTCCTGCATCTGCTGTACCTGGTGATGGACTCAAAGACCTTGCTGATGGCCCAGGAGATTTTCCGCCTGTCTCATCACCACATCCAGGTGGGGCTCTGGTGGGAAGCCAGCAGAGAGGGCTGTGGAGCTAGGACCTGGGCTCAGGGCTCTTTGAGCAGCCAGGTGGGCCTCCCAGGTAAATCTTTCTCATTGCTGAGGGCTCTTAGGACAACTGGGAGAAACCAGGATTGGTCTTCCCCTGACAGTGCTGGAGTCTGAGCTCTAGCACTCATTAGCATGAGTGTCAAGCACTGCCTCAATTCCCCAGGGCCTCAATTTCCTCATCTGTAGAATGGAAATCATGGAGACTCCAGCTGGGTAGTTGGAAAACTTAAAGGAGATAATGTACAAAAGCACTAGGCAACTCACCACCCCCCTGGGAAATCCCTGAGTCTGAAGGAAAAGAGTCTGCTTTGAATGCCCAGAGAAGGTTTGCCTCTGGGTCAGGAGTTACTGACGGGCCGGAAGTGGCTTTTGTAGCCCTGTCTTCTCCCTGGGGTTGGGTTTGATGGTTTTCCCAGTTAGCAAAAGGTGGTAGGTATTCCTTCCATTTTATTTTATTTTATTTTATTATTTTTTTAATATATTTTAATTGATTTTTTTATAGAGAAGAAGGGAGAGGGATAGAGAGTAAGAAACATCGATGAGAAACATTCATCAGCTGCCTCCTGCACACCTCCCACTGGGGGTGTGCCCGCAACCAACGTACATGCCCTTGACCAGAATAGAACCTAGGACTCCTCAGTCTGCAGGCTGACGCTCTATCCACTGAGCCAAACCAGCTAGAGCTATTCCTTCCATTTTAGAAATGAATTTTATCTGTTCTGCCATGTATCCCCCAGATTTGTGGGACCTGGAACTCATTCACTAAACAAATATTTATTCAGCACCTCCTGTGCTAGTTATTTTTCTTGATCTTGAGATACATCAATGAGCAAAACAATTCCAGCAGAGAAGACAAGTAAGCATTATACACACACTAATGATGGGAATGTTAGAAAGTGATGCATGTGCTAAGGAAAAAGCACAGGTGGGCTAAGGTTTGGAGAATGTGGGGAGGGGTTACAGTATTTTATGGATGGCCAAAGTATCTCCCATGAGAGGCAAGACTTAAACCAAGCCTGGAAGGGGTGAGGGGGTTAGCCAAGCTGGTTTCTGGGGGAAGAGCATTCTACACAGAGGGAGCAGGTGCAGCACAAGTCCTGAGGAGAGAGTGTCTGGCATGTGAAGAATAGCAGGGAAGCTGGCTGGAGCGGAAGGAGGAAGGGAAGGAAGGAGAAAAGGAGGTCAGAGGTTAATAGGGACCGGATGGCGCAGTGCCTGGTAGGTACGATAAGGGCTTTTGATTTTGCTCTGAGTGAAATGAGGGTTTTCAGCAGCTTGGAATACATGATCCAACTGGAAAGGTTTAAATGGATCCCACAGCTGCCTAGTGGAGGATAGTCTAGAGCAGCAATTTTTAACTGACATGCCGCAAGAATTTTTAAAACATATCATACCTATTTAGTCAGGGTTTTTATTGGGGGGTGGCTGTGCAGGCCCCATCTGTAGCACACACCAGAATTCCAGAGTCACAGAGGGAAAACGGGTGTTTAACGTAAACCATATTATTTTCACAGAGTTTACACAGTCATCCTGAGGGACTGGCAGGCATCTCTCACAACCCAAGTGCCCAGATGCCAGCCAAGGGCTAACCTTATATGCAGGCCTTTCTAAGGATAGCAGTCTCAGGCCGCTGCGTTAACTCAAAGTGCATTCCCCCTTCCCCCAATGTATTTTATTGATTTTTTATAGAGAGGAAAGGAGAGAGATAGAGAGCTAGAAACGTTGATGAGAGAGAAACATCGACCAGCTGCTTCTTGCACACCTCCTACCGGGGATGTGCCCGCAAACCAATGTACATGCCCTTGACCGGAATTGAACCTGGGACCTTTCAGTCCGCAGACCGATGCTCTACCACTGAGCCAAACCAGTTTCGGCTGCATTTCCCTTTTTACTTTGAGAGATAGGAAAGCTATCTCAACGTTTGGGCAGCTTTAAAAGGACACACAGCTAGCAGGTGGCCAGGCCAAGATCTGGAACCCAGGCGTCACGGGAGACCCTGAGAAAAGCTGGGAGGGGCCAGGAAACCACTGACAGGTCAGGCGGTAATGTCCACCAAAACCTGCACTGTCCACCACAGCAGCCGAGCACGTGTCGCTGAAGCACTTGAAGTCATGCTAGGATGAGCTAAAGAAGTGTAGCATTTTACATTTTATTTAATTTAAATTTATATTTTAAAAGGTGCATGTGGTTAGTTGCTATCATACTGGACAGCACAGTATATCATAATGTAGTGAGTCTCCTTCTTGGGGAAGTAGACGGAATAGACTGGGACTCTTGGTCTGTCCTCAGTGGATGCCCTTGTGTACATTCAACAATGAAAACTAACGTGACATTTGTAAATCCCCTCCAAAACGTTTGTCATTTGCTTTCACGTGTGTGTGTGTGTGTGTGTGTGTGTGTGTGTGTGTGTGTGTGTATGTGTGTGTATGTGTGTTTTGGTTATTAAATAGGAAGGAATTTGCTCCTCTAAAAATAAAGCTTTGAGCCGGGACCGGTTTGGCTCAATGGATAGAGCGTCGGCTTGGGGATTGAAGGATCCCGGGTTCGATTCCGGTCAAGGGCATGTACCTTGGTTGCGGGCATATCCCCAGTAGGGTGTGTGCAAGAGGCAGCTGATCGATGACTCTCTCTCATTGATGTTTCTAACTCTCTATCTCTCTCCCTTCTTCTCTGTACAAAAATCAATAAAAAATATATTTAAAAATAAAAAATAAATAAAAATAAATAAAAAAAAATAAAAATAAAGTTTTGAGGCGGACCCTGCAGGGCATCCTGAGGCCCACCCTGGTGAGTGCTGGTGGGACTCCATGCTGCCTCTCGGGAGTGCTCAGGCCTCTGCTCCTGAGAGATGGGGTGTCCAGCAAGTCAAGGCTGACTTTCTATGTACTTGCACCTTCTCTGTCTGATTTTGGAGGAAGCTCTATGAGCAAATAACCAGAAGCCTACGGAAGGGAAGGAGAGACTTTAAGAACCTATATAGTTAGTTAGGTACCTGGGCCTCACTCTCATGTTCATCCTAACCCCAGGGGGTGATGGGTAGGTGTAGTGAAGGCCAACAAGGGCTCATGGGTTAGGATGATGAAGAAGCCGGAGAACTCTCCCAGGGGCTATGCAAACCAGCTTTGGAGTGCATTAACCCAGTTGGAATCCTGGTTCCGCTGCCTTAAGAAAGGTATTTCACCAAAGCTTCCGTATCCTCATCTGTGAGATGGGAAGATCATTGTGAAAATTAAGTGGAAGCATCCGTAACATCGCCGCTGCCTCTGGGCCAGGCTGGCTGTGGAAGAGGGAAACCCAGAAGGCGAGACCTGGGTTGGCACTGACCTGCCATTTCCATTCCAGCAATTCCCCTTCTGTTTGATGTCTGTGAACATCACCCGCATCGCAATCCAGGCCTTAAGAGAGGAGTGTCTCTCCAGGTGAGTCCTCCCACTGCTCATTCCCCCCGCCCCCGTGACCCCACCAGCTGATTAGGACCCAGCAAAACCTGGTTCCCTCCCTCCTGCCTCATTCTCCCCAGCTTCCTTCCTCACCTGCTGGCTTCTGGGGGCAGTAGGCAACGTCCATGTGCACCGGACCCATCTGCCAGCCCATCTCACCCTGAGCTCAGATGTGAAGGCTGCCTGGGGAAGGGCTCTCGGGAGGGCAGTGGGGAAAGGCACCCAGGTGCCAGCCTTTGTCCACCACCGCCCTTCCTGCAGGGAGTGCAATCGGCAGCAGAAGGTGATCCCAGTGGTGAACAGCTTCTATGCTGCCACTTTCCTCCACCTCGCCCACATCTGGAAGACGCAGCAGAAGACCATCGCCGATTCAGGCTTTGTCCTCAAAGGTGTGCTTTCTGGGGAGGCCTCGCTATTCCAGGGCGACCCAGGGTGGTGACCAGACTGGGTTTGGCTGCAGTTCCCTTCCAGCCCACCCTCTGGAGCCTTCTAGCTCTCCCTTGTCTGCCCCGCCTCCTCCCTTTCTGCCCTTATACCTGTGGTGATATTTTCTGAATCAAAAGCTGGGTCCAACAGTGGACTGACTATTCAAAGTTGCAGCTGTCCTGGGCAAGGTAGAGTGTGTGGTCCCTGTGGATCCTGTGGTCCCTTGATCTCCCTCCACGGTGAGCTCCCCATCTTAGAGATCTCTTTCACCTCTCCCCATGGGACCCGGGCTGGGGTACTCCTAGAGCCCTGGACTGTGCATCCAAAGCCCCCTGAAGCCTGTTGTTCCCAATGCTCTCTGTTCCAGACTTGGAAGTGCTGGCCAAGAAGAGCCCACGGCGGCTGCTCAAGACCCTGGAGCTCTACTTGGCTGGAGTATCGAAGGGACAGACCTCCTTGCTGGGAGCACAGAAGTGCTGTGGGGCACCAGCCCCTCACTCCAAGGACCTCACTTTCACAGGCGTGTGTGACCTGCCACCACACTCATCCGAAGGCACGTGGCCGGCCTGACCGCCGAGGCAAACCATGTCAGGGACCCCTGGCTGGACCACACCCCTTCCCATCTCAGCAGAAGGGACGTGGGAGCTCCCAGGCCTGGTTGGGGGAGCCAAGGACCTCCTCCTCATGAGACACAGGGGCAGTCAGACTTGACGCACCCCCTACAGATGTGCCTCCTTTGCTGTCATCTGAGTTGGGCTCCAGGTCTCGGTGAGTGAATGGATTGTGAGGTGGGAGAGCCCCATCGGGATGTTCCACACGCCCCCAGGTGGGGCTTTGAGACCCCTGGTGGCCCAGACAGAGACATAGACTGGTTAGAATATGAAGGGAGGTGGCAGTGGCAGCAGCCAACAGGGGGCAGCATGAACCAGAGCAAGACGCCTGAGGCCACAGCTGGGCCCGCCTTCCTCTCCTCCATCCCCCAGGCCAGTATAAGAACCCCTGGGGGCTTCTGGCCTTGCATTTGCCCCATCTCCTCTCCTCCCTGGGGTTCATGGTGCAGAACAGGGTCTTTGGCCGAGTCTCCATTGCTGCCCATCCTCACTGCCTGCCGGCTGGGCTTCCCCAGGAGGCTGTGCGGCGCCCATCTCAGGCGGTTTTGTAGCCTGGTTGGGAAAAGGAGATCAGCAGTTACTGAATAAAAAAAATTGTTCTGGGATAAGGTTTCCACGTGTTTTCTCCAATATAAGCCTTATTTATGCCTTCCCCAATCCCTGCGAGAGCCAGGCCCTCCACGGGGGAAGGCCCTGGTCAGGGCTCCCGGAGAGGGTGCTGTGCCCTCACCAAACCACTGAGTGCACTTGCAGGTCCAGAGACCCTTACACTCCAACAAGTGGGCGAGGTGAAATGGCTTGTGTCAAGATTGGCTGGTGTGCCGTGGCCAGTTGGGTTCACTGTATAGAGCATTGGCCAATGGACTGAAGGGTCCGAGTTCGATTCCGGTCAAGGGCAGGTATCTGGGTTGCAGGCTGAATCCCCAGCCTGATTGGGTACGTGTAGGAGGCAACCAATTGATGTTTCTCTCACATCAATGTTTCTCTGTCTCTCCCCCTCCCACTCTCTCTAAAAATCAGTGGAAAAAATTCCTTAGGTGAGAACTAAAAAAAAAAAAAGGACTGGTATGAAGTGCCCACACTGTTTTTTTCCTGCACAATTTGTTTCTGGGGAAGCTGGCTGTACCTTCACTCACCAAACAGCCTCCAGGCCAGGGTACCTCGCTACACTGCTCTCCTGTCCTCTACCCTCCCTCAGGTAGAGCGTGGAAGACCCTGTCCAGCCCCTGCAGGCCTCTCCAAGGCTGACCCTCTGGAGGTGGGGGCATCACAGGGGTGGGGCTGATACATGGCCCCGCCAAGGGGGAAGGGACTTGTCAGTCAGCAGGATGCCTGGTGGGGCTGGCAACGGGCCCTGCAGTGTGCCGTGTCCTCTTTGCTCGGCCTGAACTAATCCGTCCTCCAGTCGGGGCTTAGCTGACCAGCAGAGATGCAGGGAGATTGGTGGGTTGGAGTGCAGAAAGGCCGCAGCCCAGCCTCCACTTCGGTGTCAGGTTCAGTGCTTCCTTCCTGCAGATTCCTTCCACCTGCTCTGAGACCAGCTTCTCAGCAGACCTGACACTCAGCCCGAGCACTGCCAGGGCCAGGCAAGTGGGCCTGTCGCTGGAGGGGAGGCCAGCGGCCTCGCAGGTGCCCTCTTCCCATCCCCTCCCTGTCCAACGCTCTGCTCTCCAGACAGCAGACCGCTCACAGCTTCACAGCAGTAACAGTCCAGGGATCGAGTTCTGTTGAGGACTTTTGGGTGAGCAGTGGAGGGGGAAGGGCGTTAGTCTCTAAAAACTCTGAAGACATTGCAAAGCCCTGACCAGTCTGGCTCAGTGGAGAGTGTTGGCCTGCAGATGGAAGGGTCCCAGGTTCGCTTCTGGTCAAGGGCATGTACCTCAGTTTCAGACTCCTCCCTGGCCCGGGCTTGTGCAGGGGGCAACCAATCAATGTGTTTCTCTCACATTGATATTTTTCTCTGTCCTTCCCTCTCTCTTTCACTCTAAAATAGAATCAATAAAAAAATATTCTTGGGTGAAGATTAAAAATAAATAAAAACTTTAAAAAATGAAAAAGTAGATGCAAAAATCTTAATGTGTATTTTTGGGTAGGAAAAGGCCTGCCTAGGCCTTTCATGGGAGACTTAAACTCCTTTTAAAAATCATCCATGAAGCTTCCAGTCAAGATAACCAAGTCATGCTCTTTAAAAAACTTTCCCCTGGCCGAAACCGGTTTGGCTCAGTGGTAGAGCATCGGTCTCTGGACTGAAGGGTCCCAGATTTGATTCCGGTCAAGGGCATGTACATTGGTTGTGGGCACATCCCCAGTAGGGGGTGTACAGGAGGCAGCTGGTCGATGTTTCTCTCTCATTGACATTTCTAGCTCTCTATCTCTCTCTCCCTTCCTCCTCTCTGTAAAATATCAATAAAAAATTTTTTTAAAAATTTCCCCTGGTCCATGCTCTGTGTAGGCTGTCAGGTGAAGGACTGCGCAGAGAAAGGTGGCTATCCAAGAAACCGGTTTTTTATGCCTCTTGGAACAAAATCAACAAGATGAACTTGATTAGAACTTCTCTTTAGAATGGAAAGAGCAAGCATGTCAGCTCAGAAGCCACATAGCCCCAAGGGCCCAGGGGTGAGCTGGGTCAGCACAGACAGGCCTGCCAGGCCTCACACTCTAGTCTAGACACACAGCCTGCCTGTCGTCCCCCTGGATCCTGCGCTCAGGATGGGACTGCTTTGGGGCAACGCCATTCTCCCTTATTTAGCTATCTAGCCTCTGATGTTCCAGCCACCACCTGTTACACAAGAGCATGAACTCAGGGGCCCTAGTAATACATGACAATGTGCCGTGAAGTGACTCTGCACAGGAGGGAGAGTAGTGCTGTTGCCTGGCGAGCATGCGTCACTTGGAAGCAGCGGTTTATTAGGGCAGCTGAGGAAATGCTGGCTCGGACGGAGAGACAGCCCCTGCTGGCTGCCACAACCTTCTCCCGGTTGGGAACGTGAGACCGATCTGAAGCCTCTGGCTGCAAGTGATCCTGAGCCTGGCGCGGTGCCACCTCCCTATTGGGTTCACAGCAGTACCAGCCAGGCCCACCGGGACTCCCGGCCCCTCTGCCTTAATCCTGCAGAGCCAGCGCTGGCCCCTGGGAGGGGAGAGATTGTCCCCTGGGCCCCACGCCCCCCAGCATGGGAATGAGCCCAGGTGAGCAGGTGGGGCGGGGAGAGTGAGCCCGGGCAGCAGTGCAGGCGGAGAGCGGGGGAAGCACTGGTCTCCTTTATTGAACATCTCACGGGGGCACCTCGGCACTGACCAGGCAGCAGGCGGAAGAGCAAGCAGGCGGGGGGTGTGCACAGCGAGACGCCCCCTCACTTCCAGTTCTTGAAGAATTGCTTGAAGATGAGACTCTCCCGGCCCTGGGGCAGGATCTCCACCTGCAGGGACAGCAGGGGGAGACTTGCTCACAAGAATGCCCTCTCTGCCTCCACCAGGGCAGAGCGGGGCCAGGGAGGGCGGGGCTGGGCACCAGGCCTCGGTGCACTTGCTGTCCAGGCCGAGGATGCTCCTCCAAGAGCTGAGAAAGATCATAGGCCACGGCCGAGGAAACGGACTGCTCCCAGGACATAGGCAAACAGTTTGCATGATGCACCAATTACAGATGAGCCTTATCAGCTCCCCTCAAAACCGTTCGTGAGGTCACCAAGCTGGGGTGGTACCAGCTTGGGACAGTGGCCTAGAAGTACACAAGTTGCCCAACATCCTCTTGGAAAATAACATTTACGTTTTTCAAGGATTGAGGAGGGCTTCCCCGCTGGGTGGGTCTGGCAGGGAGGCCGGGCTGGCCCTCCCTGCCCCAGGCTTTCCTGCCCTCCTTGTCCGGTCTGAGCGGCAGCAGGTCAGGGAGGTGTCCCAGAGGAGGGTCGGGGCCCGGGTGTTGCCTCACCTGCGTGTTGGGGGCGTACCGCATGCGGGAGATGAAGTCCTCGGCTACTCGGAGGGCCGCCTGCCGCTCCTTCTCGTTGGCTTTTCGCCCTGGGCCACAGGAAGGAGATTTTTCAGAAGGTCAGGAACCCTTGCTAGCCCACATGCCATTTTTTTGTTTTGTTTTGTTTGAGGAAATTTCAGGGGGTTCCCAGAATCGCCGGTAACTTTTATTTTTTTATTTTTTTAAATATATTTTATTGATTTTTTACAGAGAGGAAGGGAGAGAGATAGAGAGCTAGAAACATCGATGAGAGAGAAACATCAACCAGCTGCCTCTTGCACACCCCCCTACCGGGGATGTGCCCGCAACCAAGGTACATGCCCTTGACCGGAATCGAACCTGGGACCCTTCAGTCCGCAGACCAACACTCTACCGCTGAGCCAAACTGGTTTCGGCTCGCCGGTAACTTAAAGTAAGTGGCTCAGGAGGTGAGAGGATTGCTGAGCTCTCTGGAGGTTTGAAGCCAGCCCCTTGAGGCTTCTCCCAGCCTGGCAGCTGAGCCAGATGACAAGTGTCCTTCTCCCCACTCATCCACTCTCCATCACACCCGGGACATTCGTGGCGTTAAAGCCATGGCCCCACCCCAGGTCCCCGGCCTCCTGGGCCTGCCATGTTCTGTTACCAAGCCTTCACCGTACAGCCGACCAGGGCAAAGGGTGTGACTGACTACAGTCTCACTCCCATAATGCCAGATGACCCACACAGGTCTAAGAGTGATGACAACTACGAGCACAAGAAGGAAGACCCAGAGCCACCCGTTCTCTCCTGGAGGCAGTCCCTTAGCACAAATGGGCTCCAGCTTAAGGCATTTCCCACGACAACAATATTGTCCAGTGTGGCTGGCTCTCCAGGGCTAAAGACAAGCAGACCCAAATGGAACCCCATGTGGTAAACCCCATGAGACTTGGTGCGTCGCCTCACTGCAGGGTCCGCCTCTCCCAGGAGAGCACTAGTGAGGCGTCTGCCGGATGCGACCCCCGCCCCCTAAGCGAAGGCGCCCTGGCCCGGGATAATCCGCTCTCCTCACTGTCCCCCCAGAGAAGCCTTCCGTTTGCACAGCGTTCCATTTACTAGACAGGATGCAGCCTGATTCACGTCTTACGTCGACTGCGTTGACTTTCCTCCATTAACACTGTATCTGCAGAACCAGCTCAAGCGGCCTTACCCTCTTTCTAATGATACTGGGGTCAACAAAACAAAATCGCTAAGTCATGCAGCCGAGGCAGGCACAGGAGAGGATTTTGAGCTGCAATAACACCCAGAACCAACGTTTCACCCCCACCTCATGGAACCAGAAAGCTGAGACTTGGCTGGAACGTGATCATGAGTCCTTTCAGAATCTAGAACGACCCAGAGTGAAGCCCTCCGACTGAAACCTGCCCGGCCAGCGCTCCCCACGCCACCCCCTTCCCTTACGCTACCCCCAAACCTCGCTCTGGGAGGCGATGTGAGGCTTGCTTCCTAGCTCCTTGCTGGTTGTCTTCCCAATAAATCTTTTTTCTTTTCTCAAAAGCCAGTGCTGCCCTGGCTGGTGTGGCTCAGTTGGTTGAGCATGCACTGAAAAGTCACGGGTTTGATTCCCAGTCAGAGCACAAACCGGTTTGTGGTTCAATCCCAGGCTGGGGTGTATACAGGAGGCAACCAATCTGATAAATGTTTCTCTCACATCGCTATTTCACGCTCTCCCTTTCCCTCTCTCTCAAATCAATAAAAATCATATATAGCCCTAGCGGGTTTGGCTCAGTGGATAGACTGTTGGCCTGCGGACTCAAGGGTCCCAGGTTCGATTCCGGTTAAGGGCATGTACCTTGGTTGCCGGCACATTCCCAGTAGGAGGTGTGCAGGATGTTTCTCTCTCATCGATGTTTCTCTCTCATGTTTCTCTCTCATCAATGTTTCTATCCCTCTCTCTTCCTCTCTGTAAAAAATCAATAAAACATATTTTTTAAATTAAAAAATCATATATATATATATATATATATATAGATATAGATATAGATATAGATATAGATATAAAATTTAAAAGCCAGTGCCATAGTCCTGGCTTTAGTGCCCCTGCTTGGTAACACCACCAGCTACCAGCCACTATCCAGTCAGCTACAAATTATCTAACTTACTGTGGTGTGTCCTTCTGTGATGTGACCAGCTACCCTGATATCTTCCTGGCTGGCAAGTTTGCTTTTTCTTCTCTGGTTTATCTTCCCTAAATTGTCTGGTTCTTTGCTCCGGATTAATTACACTCCCACGGAGGTCTGCACACCAGCCTGCCCCCCCATGCTTGGAATTGGTTCCATAGGAAAGAACCAATTGGTTCCATAGGTAGGAGGGAAAAGGCAGCCCCTACACACACACACACACACACACACACACACACACACACACACGCTTTCACTCTTAGAAACCTGCCAGGCCGCTTGCTGCTCCCGCCCTTCCCTGAAGCCACAGCATTACTGCCAGCAGCAGCCACACCTCGAACACCCAGTCCCTCTCTGTCTTCCCGGCCAGGCTGGAACTGCGCGTGTCTCTTGGCCTTGGCTGACCCTGGGTTGAGCAAATAGACCATCAACACACTAGAAATTATCCGGTTTCTGTTTTCAAGCCGTTTATAACCTGGCCGGGGAGGCGAGGCGCGCTCAGGAACAGACAGGCGCGGAGGAGACGCGGAGCTGCCGGTCTGTATCGCTCAGACACTCAGCTCCATCCCAGCACCCCAGAGTCAGTCCGAGGAACAGGCCTCTGCACCCCAGTGCCGCTAAGTCCAACCAAACAGTCTCTTGGGAAAACAAGTTCTCCCACTTCACTGCCCACTGCATCGAGTGAGTCAGTTTACCTAAAATGCCTGCCACTCCCGGGAGCTTCCCGGGCTCCCCCCATACCGGCCCCCTCTTAGTGACTAGTGTGTCTAGTGAATCAGAATGGGGGGTGGGGGGTCCAGCCATCTGTTTTCACAGGCCCTCAGCCCTCCGGCCATCCTGGGGGATGCTCACGTTTTAGGCTTCGGGGGTGGGAACAGAACAGAGAACCCCAAGCCTGAGGCAGGCCCGGGGTACGGGGCCAGGAGGCTCTTTGGAAGCAGGCGGCCGGCGGGCCCTCCAGAGGGAAGCCTGCAGCCTCCGTTGGACGTACCCTTCCAGATGTAGATCTTGCCGCAGAGCCCGTTGTCCAGCACAAAGCAGTCATCAGGGATCAGCGACTCGACGGCGAAGGGGCTGGAGTCGGCCACCTTGGTGAGGTGCATCTGTCCAGTGGCGTCAGAGACCTTGGGGAGGACGTGCCAGGTTAGTGTCAACCCAGCCCCGCTCCCACGGGGCCCGAGCTGAGGCCCCCAAGGAGCTGCCGGGCCCACACACGGCACACCTTCCACAGGACAGGGCGACCTTAGGCTGCCACACGGCACGTCCCAAAGAGCCCTCGACAAAGGTCACAACAAAGCAGGTATGATGAGGGCTGGACGGGTGACTGCAAAGACTGAAAATTAAAACGCTCCGCCAAAACCGCTGTGGCTCAGTGGATAGAGTGTCGGCCTCCGGACTGAAGGGTCCCAGGTTCGATTCCGGTCAGGGGCAGGTGCCTTGGTTGCGGGCATATCCCCAGTGGGGGGTGTGCAGGAGGCAGCTGATCGATGACTCTCTCTCATTGATGTTTCTAACTCTCTATCTCTCTCCCTCTCTGTACAAAAATCAATAAAATATATTTAAAAAAAAAGAAGAAATTAAAACATTCAGAATAACCATCACTGACACCTGTTCCAACAGAAATGTCTCCTAGTAGGAACCCTATTTGGGCTTCTGCCTGCATCCGTGTATCCCAAATAGTTATTCTTTTTATCTCAAAAAAAAAAAAAAAATGCTTGTCACCTCTCAGTTTGAAAGGCTATTTTTAGACTAAAAGAGCCCCGTGCTGGATCACCCTCCCCGCAACACACAGTCCTAACCTCCGTCCGGGGTCCGGGGTCCAGGGAGGAAGCTGCCTCCCTGCACCACAGCCCCTCCCACGGCCCAGGCCAGGGACAGGGAGGCGGCTCTGCCTGGCAAATCCAGGCAGCCCCAGCCCCCATCACCCTCACCGCTGCAGCCCAGGGGCCCCAAATCCATTTGGAAATGAAGTGGATGCCACGTGACAAATAAATGCAAAGATTCAAAAAGCAAAGCTCAGCATCGTCAGATGTCCTTCTCCGAGAAGGGGCTGGTAGTGGAGCAGCGTTTATCTCCTCAGGAGGGCCCCCTATCCACCTCCCATCCCCCGCTCACTCCAGCCCTCTAAATGGCCCCGCTGCCGGGACCAGACCTCCCCCTGCGCCCTCCTCTCCCTCAGCCCCCCCCCCCCCCCCGCACCCACCGCTGCCTGGTCCCTGGGCAGGCCCCGCGCGCCCACCTTATACAGAGCCGCGGCGTGGGCGTTAGTCTGGTCGGCCGTGAGGTCTTCCTCGGGGTTGCCCTCCTTCAGAGCAGGCTTGGGGCCCAGGACCTGCAGGAGTCAGGGAAGACTGGGTTCGCAGGGATCCCTGGCCCCTGGCCCCGACCTCCCCAACCCGTTACGCCCAGGGCCACGGCCTCAGTGGGGCACACTGTCCTGCACAAGGCACCCAGCACAGCTGAGGGCTGGGTCCAGGCCACCCCACCTGCCAGGCCACTGGTCCTTCTGCCCACAGGGGTGCTTTACGCTGAACCACACCAAGCACCCTGAGAACTAGCCACGAGCAGCAGCCACGACGCCCCCGCTCAGTCCTCACTGACCGCCCTCCTGCCCCCAGCCCGTCACAGCTCCCTCCTGCCCCCCCAGCCCGTCACAGCTCCCCTCCTGCCCCAGCCCATCACAGCTTGTCTCCCGGCTTCCCAGCAGAGGCCTCCCATCCCATGTGCCCTCCACCTGGACCATCTCGGCAGGCTCCTCCCCGTCGGCGACGATCTCCACCTGGGCCTTGCCCTGCCGCTCGCTGTCCCTGATGGCCAGGGCCAGGTCCCGCGCCTTGTTGCGCTCCAGGATGTTGGATTTGCCACCGCACCAGACGAAGATGTTCTGTCGGGAGGGGGAGGCCGGGTGAAGAAGGCTTCTCTGAGCCCGGCAATGACAACACCTGCAAGTGTTTCTCTGCCCAGCCACACACTCCCCCCCTCCCCCCGTCTCCCTCCTGCTTTATTTTTCTCCAGATCACTGATCAGCATGTATTTCCACATCTCTGTCTTGTGTATAATCTATCTCCCATGAATAGAAAGTAAGCTTCCTTAGGACATGAGTGTTTCATTTCGTTTTGTTTTGCTTTGTTCATTGCTGTATGCCCAGTGCTAAAACAGAGACTGACACACATTTAGGCACAAAATGAATGAATGAATGAATGAATGGGTGAATGCCATCCTTGAGCATCCTACCTGCACCCCTACCAGGCACAGCCCTCATCCCCTCTCTCAAGCTGGTCCTCCCACCTCCCTCTCATTGCTTCTAGTCCTCCTTCCATTTCTGCCCACAATCTTTGGCACCACAAGATGGGGTCCAGCCCTGGCCAGGGTGGTTCAGTTGGCTGGGCATCGTCCCATGTGCAGAAAGGTTGCTGGTTCGATTCCCAATCAGGGCATGTGCCCAGGTTGTGGGCTTAATCCCTGATAGGAGGCGTGCAGGAGGCAGCCGATTGATGTTACCATTTCACATGGATGTTTCTCTCTCCTTTTTCTCTCTAAAAAAATCAATAAACTACTTAACAACAAACAAGAAAATGTGATCTAGACTCTTCCAACCATAGTCAGACTCCTCATGACCTGGGTCTCACCCTCCTTAGTAATTTTGATGCCATGGCTCCTGTCCCCACCCTGTCCCTCCTGTGGGCAGGCATGTCTGCACCTCCCCTGCCTCAGTGCTCAGCTCACCTGTCCCTTCACCGGGAACGGCACTTCCCCTCCATGAAGCACCTTCCTGGTCAATGGCTTTGGCTCAGGTGTAAGCTCCCCCAGCCCGGTCACTGCCTCTCAGCACACCCTGCCATAGATCACTGCAGTGACAGGCTGCCTCAGGGCTGCCTCCCCAGGGCAAGCAGTTAGTGGGGCCCCGGCTGGGCCATCACACTCACTGAGTGAAAGGATGAGTGAGGAAGTGAATGGATGGTCTGACAGCAGCTAACTCAGAGGCACAGGAGCTCTGGATCAGTGGTCGGCAAAACCACGGCTCACAAGCCACATGTGGCTCTTTGGCCCCTTGAGTGTGGCTCTTCCACAAAATACCACGGCCTGGGCGAGTCTATTTTGAAGCAGTGGCATTAGAAGAAGTTTAAGTTTAAAAAATGGGGCTCTCAAATGAAATTTCAATCGTTGAAGATTGATGTTTGGCTCTGCGGACGAATGAGTTTGCCGCCACTGCCCTAGGAGGAGGGGGGCCAGCTCCGTGGCCGTGGCTAGGCCGCAGAGGGAGGTTTCTGGCCTGAACACACAGATGTTTCTAACGGCTGGAGTGGCCCCTCGTGGAAGGGACTCAGCGGCTCAGCTGCTCTCCCTCTCCCCTGGTCTCCGGTCCGGCCCTTCCAAAAGCCGGTGCCCACAGCGGGCCAGCCCGCCTGCCCACCCACCTGGCCCAGGTCCAGGATGAAGCAGTCGCCGGTGTTGAAGCTGCCCCAGCTCAGCGCCCGCTCCGTGGCGCGGATGTTCTTCTTCCCCTTCACCTGGTACAGCTTCCGGACGGCCTCCGGGGCGGCCTCCGCGGAGATCTTGTGAAAGGCCGACTCCACGCCGCCCTCCTGCAGCCAGGGCACAGCCTCAGCGGGCTGGCAGGGGCACAGCGCCCGCCCCCCGCACCCATCCACCGGGAGACGGACCCTGCCCCCCCTCCCCCCGCACCCATCCACCGGGAGACGGACCCTGCCCCCCCTCCCCCCGCACCCATCCACCGGGAGACGGACCCGGCCCCCCGCACCCATCCACCGGGAGACCGACCCGGCCCCCCGCACCCATCCACCGGGAGACGGACCCGGCCCCCCGCACCCATCCACCGGGAGACGGACCCTGCCCCCCGCACCCATCCACCAGGAGACGGACCCGGCCCCCCACACCCATCCACCGGGAGACGGACCCTGCCCCCCGCACCCATCCACCAGGAGACGGACCCGGCCCCCCACACCCATCCCACCGGGAGACAGACCCTGCCCCCCCTCCCCCCGCACCCATCCACCGGGAGACAGACCCAGCCCCCCGCACCCATCCACCGGGAGACGGACCCTGCCCCCCGCACCCATCCACCAGGAGACGGACCCGGCCCCCCACACCCATCCCACCGGGAGACAGACCCTGCCCCCCCTCCCCCCGCACCCATCCACCGGGAGACAGACCCAGCCCCCCGCACCCATCCACCGGGAGACGGACCCGGCCCCCCCTCCCCCCGCACCCATCCACCGGGAGACAGACCCAGCCCCCCGCACCCATCCACCGGGAGACGGACCCGGCCCCCCGCACCCATCCACCGGGAGACGGACCCTGCCCCCCGCACCCATCCACCGGGCAGACGCTGGGGAGGACTCGGCCCGAGGGCACCGGGGCCCTGCAGGCTGAGGACCAGCGGGCGGGGCGGGCTCGGGAGCCGCGGACGGCTGACCTGGTACTTGAGGCCCCGCGGGAAGTAGCTCATGAAGAGGTCGGACTCGTTGCCCTGCACCTCGCGGTGCTGCACCGGCCGCTCCCCCAGCAGCGTGTTGAGGTGCACGGCCAGCACGGCGCAGGCTCCCTGCTCATCCCGGGAGGACTGCTGGCCTGGTGGGGGGAGGGGGAGGGCCGGGCCCGTGAGACCCTGGCCAGCCTGGGGGCCCGGCCCCCGGCCCGGCAGGCCCGCCCTCACCTATCCACAGGTGCAGGTGGGAGAACTCCTCCGTGCCGTTGTACAGCACCAGGTAGGAGTCCCCCGAGAAGAAAACGCCCTGGTTCTCGGGGGCCACGGGCACCGGCTTCATCTTCTCCACCCGCCATACGTACAGGCCGGGGTCCTGCACCGACGTGGAGAACGGAGAGCTGCTGTGGAAGGGGAGGGGGGCGGCCTGGAGCAGAGAGACCTGGGCAGGCCCGCACCGCCATGTGGGGAGGAGGGGTGCACGGAGGAGAGGCAGCCTTGGAAATGAAGGAGGGGAGGATGGGAGGGTGGGAGGGGATGGGGTGCACAGCCTACCTCTGGGGGATGGGCGTGTACATGCTGTCTGCAGACCTGGAAGGAGAGAAGACGCCGTTATTGTTACAGATGTCACGACGACCACCCTTCACGGTGGTCCCGAGAGGCCCACGTTGGCGGAGCGGTTTCATGTTTGTCAGCTACTTCACCTCCGAGAGCACAAGAGAGTACACCTGGCTCCCTACGCTGGCAAAGAAACCAGAGAAACGGAGGCTCAGAGAGCCCAAGTCCAAGGGCACACAGCTAGCAAGTGGCTAGGGACACTGGGTGTCTGGCTGCCGGGCCAGTGTCTTCCCCTTGCTGTGACCACTGAGCCACACCTCTCTTCTGCTTCCAGACCTGAGCATGGCTTGGGGCTGGAATGCAGCTCTCTGAGCAATAACTGCTTATGTTATAAAGTCTAAAATCAATGACTTAAGTTTCCGCACACACATACACACAAAAAGCAAATTAAACCCAAAATAATAAAAAGAAAACCTATACTAATAAAAGGCTAAATACAAATTGGTCACACACCCTCACAGTAACAACCGAACAGCAGGCTGTGTGGGGTGACAAGGGGACCAGGGGACCTGAGGCTGCGCCCCCCTGCCTGGCTGGCTTGACAGGGGACCTCAAAGTGCACCCCTAGTGCTGGGTCAGGGGAACTCAGGCTGCACCCCGACCCAGTGGGGCTTGATGGGGGACCTGAGGCTATGGCCCCCCCGCTGCCTGGCGGGGCTTGATATGGGATCTCAGGCCGTCCTCTACCTAGTGGGGCTGGATGGAAGTCCTCAAGGCACGCCCCCCCACCCCGATCTAGGCTGGGGGCCCACATCACCCATCCTGGCACCAGAGGCTACGCTCCTGGCAGGACTTGACAAGGGTGGGACTGTCTGGGTCTGGATCTAACCCAATGTGGGGGCGTGGCCTGGCCGGGTCTGGGTCTCACTCGATTTTGAGGTGCATGTGGGTGAGTGGGGACTTGACTCTGAGTTCCGTGGTGTGCCCCAGACTCTAACAGGAGGAAGGTTTTATACATTCTACTAATTTTCTTTCATCTCTGATGCTTCTATTATAGAGAAAGGGCAAAAAGCAACATTAAATTATTTCCTCTAATTAATTACCTTTTAATGTGCACAAATTTCGTGCATCGGGTCACTAGTATAAAGAATAAAACAGCCAACACCGGTTTGGCTCAGTGGATAGAGCGTCAGCCAGCGGACTGAAGGGTTCCGGGTTCAATTCCGGTCAAGGGCATGTACATTGGTTGCGGAGGCAGCAGAGGCAGCTGGTCGATGTCTCTCTCTCATCGATGTTATCTCTCTCCCTTCCTCTCTGTAAAAAAAAAATCAATAAAAAATATATTTTTAAAAAAATTATTAAAAAAAAAAGAATAAAACATATGACTAAATGGAGGTTTATCCCAGGAATGCAATGTTTGTTTAACATCTGAAAATCAAGCAATGTAATACACCCTATTAACTATCTCTTTATTTTTATCTCAATAGATGCAGAAAAAGCAGTTAGCAGAATCCTATATCCATTCCTGATTTTTAAGAAGGAAAAAAAAAAAGTTACCCAGCCGGTTTTAGTGTCAACTTATGAACCAGGAGGGCATGGTTCGATTCCCGGTCAGGGCGTAGGCCTGGGCTGTGGGCTAGATCCCCACCCCGTGTGCGGCATGCCGGAGGCAGCTGATCAATGATTCTTATCATTGATGTTTCTATCTCTCTCTCCCCCTCCCTTCCTCTCTGAAATAAATATAATTAAAAAAACAAAACAAAACACAACTTTTGCTGAAACTCGCTTGGCTCAATGGATAGAGTGTTGACCTGAGGACTGAAAAGTCCCGGGTTCGATTCTGGTCAAGGGCATGTACCTTGGTTGCGGGCACATCCCCAGTGGGGGGTGTGCAGGAAACAGCTGATTGATGATTCTCTTTCATCGATGTTTCTAACTCTCTATCCCTCTCTCTTCCTCTCTATAAAAAAATCAATAAAATATATTAAAAACAAAAAACACAACTTTCAAAGCCCTGACCCAGTATCAAAACAAAAAATAAACAAGTGAAAAAAAGTTTTAGCGAACTTCCTTAATCTGATAAAAGGTACCTACCAAAACAAAACAGAAAAACAAAAAACCCTAAAGTTAACATTAAACTTAGTATCTTCTCTAAGGTACTAAGTCTCTAAGTCTAAACTCGCTCTGAGGAATGGCACCCATCCTGGGTCATCAGCTACCATTTCTGTATCCGGCTCCCTTCAGACGCCAGAGCAATGAACCTCATCTTTACTCTGTAGGTTGGGAACGGCAACTTTTTTGGGACAAAAATTATTCAAGGGAAAAAAATGCTAAAGGCAAGCACTTTAAACATATATTAACTTTTTTAAAAAGAGCGTCATCCTGATGTGCCAAGGTTTTGGGTTCAATCCTGGATCAAGGCACATATAAGAATCAACTAATGAATGCATAAATGAGTGGAACAATAAATCTCTCTTTTTCCCCTGAATCAATTAATAACATTTTTTAAAAAAAATAATACAAATATGTAAATGTAGTGGCGACAGCTTCACGCACTGTCTCTTTCGTGTGTTCCCATTACTAGAGGGTTTCTTTTTTTGGCTTAAAATGAAGAACCCACACCAGCTAGTACTGCAACACAGTTAGCATTTTAAAACATTGATTTGAGAGAGAAACATCAATTTGTTGTTCCACTCATTTATGCATTTAAAAAAATTTAATACGGGAGGACATGCTTAGAAAGGGGTGGAAGGGGAGTAGGGAGAAGGAGAGGAAGAGGGAGAGGAAGAGAGGAGAAACATTTATGTGTGAGAGAACATTAATTGGTTGCCTTCTATACATGCCCAACCTGGAATCGAACCTGCAACCCAGATATGTGCCCTGACCAGGAATCGAACCTGCGACCTTTCAGTATATAGGACTGATGCTCAACCGACTGGGCCACTCGGTTGAAGAGGAAAGTCTGGGAAAGGGAAAGCAGAGGAAAGTCTCTGGTGGAGGGGCCCGAAGAGCAGGGGGCGCCAGCTACCTGAAGGAGAGCCCAGGTAAATGATGACTTCCTTTTCCACTCTAACTTGCCACACAGCTGAAGGCATTTTTTGGAACCACACTTCCCCCAGGGGGGTGGCAGCGAGGGGGAGGTTGGAGCAGGAACCTGTAACACTTCTCTGTCCCCACAGGGAGTCACATGCTGTGCCCACATCCCCTGCAACAGGCTGCGGCCTGTGACTCAGGCCTGAGGCGGCGAGGCCACTGCCCTGGCCCACGCCGGTGGGGGGTGGGGGACAGGGGTGGAATAGAGATGGTGTGATCCAGAGGACCCACCTCAGCTTTGCTGCTTTTCACCCTGAGATATGGATCTGAGAGCTCAGGCCACAACCCAAAAGCAGGCGGCCACGGGCCTTGGAGAGCCACGCCAGCGTCCTGATGAAAGCCTGCCTGCTCCGTTCTCACCCTGGCTCTCCACCGTGGCTACGCGTTAGGATTACCTCAGGATCGTATACAAACAGGGGTGGCCAACCAGCCTGTGTGGCTCAGTGGTTGAGTGAGCATCAATCCATGAACCAGGAGGTCAGGGCTCCATCCCCAGAAGGGGCGTGCAGGAGGCAGCTGATCAATGATTCTCATCACTGATGTTTCTCTCTCTCTCTCTCCCTTTCCCTTCCTCTCAGAAATCAATAAAAATATTAAAAACAAAACAAAAAACAGGGATGGCCAAGCCCCAGGCGGGAGACTTGGGTCCCACAGGTCTGCAGGGGGCCGTGCACCAGCACGTTGTATGTTCCAGGTGATTCTGACGCTGCCAGTGAGCCGCCCAGACCTGGGCCTCACACTTGTCTGCACGTCAGAATCACCTGGAAGGCAGAGCAGGGCCACCTAGCAAACCAGTTCAAACCAGACTGAGAAATTCCAGGTGCCTCTCGGGCATCCGGTCAGAGCTGACAGCCCGCTGACCCCTCAGGTCCCTGCCCCCCAGCCTGCTGCTCCAGCCTCACCCGCAAGGTCAGCCCACAGTCCCTGGAGCCTCCTCAGTGGGCACCTCCTGCCTCCTGCCCATCAAAGCCCATGCACCCACCCCCTGCCCATATCACGTCCCAGGAGCTTCCAGGGCATTCGGTGGCCGGGCCTTCTGGGGAGTTCTCCCAGCCTCGCACCGGGGCCCACACGCTTCAGTCCCAGCTCTTAGGCTCCCTCAGAGGGAGCCTGACCGCCTTGTGGCTCAGCCAGAGGAGGAGACAGGCCTGAGGGCCCTGCATTCCTCACGGAAGACTCTAACCCATTCCATTCCAGTCGGTGCTGGGAGTTGGGCCCCGGTGCTGGGAGTAGGGCCCCGGGCAGGGAGGGGGGATGGGGGGAGGCAGAAATGAAGAACAGCCTGTGGCCCTGCTCTGCCTGGAGGGGCCATGAGCGGGGAGCCACCACAGCCAGTGGGAGCGCAGACACACGGCCCTGGGTGGGGGTGGCACAGAATCCCGGTCCTCAGGGCCTCAGCCTTAGAAGGCACCTGAGTGCTGCCCTGCAGGGGCTCCAGCTATCAGACCAGACGGGGCTGAGAGCGCAGGGCTGAGCAGAGTGAGACAGGCTGGAGCAGGGACCCAGTCAGCCTGTCCTGATCGGCGTGGGAGGGCATGCCCTGGAGCGGGCGGGGGCTGCTGCTGTGCTTACATTTCAGGCAGTGCCTGGAGGCTGTCAAAAGACAAAAGTCCTCTGTTGTGTCCTTGCTCCCTGATTCCACTGACCCCCAACAGGCCTCTTCTCCTCCCGTCCCAGGGTGTCCCTCCTGTGGAATGGAACAGTCCCCTCCACTGCCCCAAACACTCCCCCAAACACCAGACCCCAGGTCCGGGGAAACCGCCTTCTCTCCCACCAGCTGGGTCCACAGGCTCCTGTGCGGTGTACTCCCTCCCCATTCCACCCCATACCAATAGGACCCCCTCGCAGCTCCCCCTTCACCCCTCCCCCTTCACCCCTCCTCTCCTCACACCCCAGGCAGCAGCAGGTCCTCCGCAGGATCTGGGATTCAAACGCTTCGGCCCCTCCCCAGCCACTCCACAGCCACCCCACAGTGCAGTCTTAGGGACAGGGGTGCCCTCTAGTCTGAGAGCATTTCCAGCCGGCGAGGGCCTTCTGGGTGCAGCCACGCGGGGAGGCGGCCTCCGGCGAGAGGCTGTCGCCAGCACTCACACCCAGGACAAGCCCCCACCCCGTGCAGGAGTTTCCCATCGGGACCCTGATCCACCCATCACCTCCTCCCGCCAGGCGGGGCACGGCGCCTGGCAGAAAGCTGCCAGGACACGGCGGCTCCCGGCCCCAGCGGCTCCTTCCGACCCCAGCAGCCAGCCCAGCGCCCGCCAGGGTCCCGGCCAGCCCGTCACCTTTCCGCAGCGCCGGTTCTGCTTCTACTTTCCAGGCTCCGCGTCCTCCCTTCCTGCCCCACCCCAGCCTCTCACTTCCTTCTGGCTCCCCGGGCTGCCCCACCCACCTGCCCCACCCGCTCCGACCCGGTTGGCACTGTGGCCTGCGGGTTCCTGAGACACCCACCGGGGAGCCGAAGTCCACCCCAGCCGGGGGGAAGGGGGGCGGGAGGGGGTCCTCCCTGGGGGCTAAGCCAGCTGCCAGCCCTCCCCCAGGATCGGCATCCACCGGAGCAGGGCCACTCGGACAGCGAGGCCACACCGCCCGCCTGTTGCACTCACCAGCCTCAGGCAGGCCCTCTGCCCGCGCCAGCCTCCGCGGGGTTAGTCACTTCTCCCGGGTGGGGTTCCCGCCTCTGCAGGGACTTTTCCCTCCTCCCCTGACTGGTCTTTTTCTTTGCTTTGAATGCATTGTTTTTTACTTCACCTCCGATGGGGAACGGGAAACGTGTGCCTGTGGTGCCCGAGTCCACACTGTGTCCTGCAGGCTGAGCCCTCCAGTGTGCCCGGCCGGCCGGCTTCTCCTCCCTCCCCGACCGTCTGCCAGTCTCCTGCTGGGCCCTCGGGGGCGGCAGTGACAAGGGAGGTCCTGCCTGCACCCAGGGGCCACCCTCCTGCATACATCACGTCAGAGGGCCCTGGCCTCCTCTGGTCTAACTCGCCCACCTCCCAGAGGAGGAAGCTAAGGCCTGAGGCTCGGGTGACCTGCCCACGGCCACGCAGGGAGCCGAGGCAGAGCTCGGGAGCTTCGCTTCCCTCTGAGCCACGCAGAAGGACACCGCAGAGTCCGCGTGGGCCCCGGGAGGAAGTGAGCACCCAGTTACACAGCCGCACACGCGTGGCTGCTCAGCCAGGGCTGGCCCCTGTCGTGGACACAGGCCGGCCCGGTCCAGGGCCGGTCAGCAGGCCACTCAGAGATCCAGGCCCCACATAGGAGGAAGCGGTGTGAGCAGTGAAACGAAATCAGTGCATGTGTTCAGAGTTTCTGGACCAGAGCAAGAGGGGAAGTTACATGTTCTCTTCAAAGACATGCAGTCTGAGAAAGGGGTAGCTGGTATCGGAGTGTCTCAGCGGCCAGACTGCTGGCATTAAAAGTAGGGTTCTCTGGGCTGGTACCCCAGGGGAACCAGGGGCGGGCAGGTACACCGGTGCAGTGGAAAGAGTCGGAACAGTTTGGCTACTTACCTGCTGTGCTTCCTGGGGCAAGTGACTTACTGGTAACTTTCCGGAGCCTCCGTGTGCCCTGTCTGTGAAATGGGCATAAAGCTAAGTGGGAAGTTTAAAATAGATCCTATAATTAATGAGCAGATGCTTAATAAACCTAGACTTTTTCCTCTTCCCAAACACTGATAAATTGCTAGGAGGACCCTGTTAGGTCTGATCAAATAATTGAATCGATGCCCCTGCCCCTGGGAACTGACCTTCAGGCCACTTCACAACCGGCAATCCCTTTTGCTTAGGCCACAGTCCACTTGCTAAGTCCATGCCCTTTCTCCTCCGGATCCACCCAGAGAGTGAGTGTCCCTCAAAAAAGCCCGCCTTGAGTTCTTTAAGGCTGGCTGGTGTGGCTCAGTGGTTCGTGTGGACCTATGAACCAAGAGGTCATGGTTAGGGCATATGCCCCCACCCCCACCCCAGCAGGCTCCTGGACAGCTTAGAACCTGAGTGGCTCTCAGTTCCAGCCTCTGTGCACCCACCCGGGGCACAGGATGGTGGGAATCACTGTTCTCCACGCGGAAGCCTTTGGCTACAGGT
The DNA here is from genome assembly GCA_963693515.1 of Pipistrellus nathusii. Lineage (NCBI taxonomy): Eukaryota > Metazoa > Chordata > Mammalia > Chiroptera > Vespertilionidae > Pipistrellus > Pipistrellus nathusii. The sequence goes on from OY882869.1 coordinate 47,958,849, forward strand.
GGCTCCTGACCACAGGGGGGAAAGGTTTGCAAATTAAAGGTGCAACAAAGGAGCCTGTCACTCAGCCTGGGCGTCTCCGAGCCTTGTAGCCCTAACTGCTGCAGGCCACGGCGGGAATGGCACAGAACATCTGACTGGTGGGGGTCAGCCCAGACCTGGGTTCAGGTTCTGGCTAGGGAAGAATTCAGAGCAAGACCCCACACTGTGAGAGAGCATGCATTGGGTAAATCACAGTTAGAGGGTAGAAAAGTAATTCCTAGAAGAAATGGGCGGGCATGCTCCCAGGAGGGAGAGCACGCGTCCTCCATCCTGAGGAATTAAGGGCAGAGAGTTAGGCAGATCCCTGGGAATGATCTAAACAGCACAGCCAGCAGGTTTCCAGGTGTGTCCTTTCGGGGTTGTGGTCTCCGCTGATTGATTGCCGGCCCCGGGGCAGCAGGTGATTATTGCACGCAGCAGCCGGTCAGCCGTGGCCGTTTTCCTGCTAAACTGGGCTGGAGCTGAAACGCCCTGAGGCCCAGACCTTATCTCTCAGGAGGAAAGGTCATGGGGCCCAAACCCCAAACGGTATGGCCAGCAATTGGCTAGGGGAGCAGAAGTCACCCTGGGGGTGAGGCCCCACCCTGTGACTGATGGTCCCTTGCTGGGCTTCCCATGCGGGTGACCTGTGCCTGGCCCAACGTCCTTGCTCTGCCCATGTCCACCTGCCTACAGCACAAGCATACACACGCTAAGGACATTAACAAGACTCTAAAGCTTGTTTTTACCAGACTCACATTTCCCCTCCTGTCTGGTCTCCCCCAGCAGGAATGCTCAGTTTGTCCCAAACGCAGTAAAAGCTTTCTTTAGCCCAGACCTGCCCTCTCCCCACCCCTCCTGACCGGAAGCCAGGGGACATGACTAGTCATGCGGGGCACCCCAAAAAGGAAAAAGGGGAAACGGGGCGCCCAGAGGTGGTGGCCCTGGAGCAGCAACATCCTCCTGCCCCTACAGGGGGAGCCCTGCCAGGCACCCTGGCGGCCAGCCCCCAAAGGGCTATGTTCCCGCCAGCGCCTGCCCCTCCCCTCCCCCACGTGAGCCAGCAGATGCCAATTGGAGGGAGCTGGAGGGCGGGTGGGTGGCTCAGCCTGCTGGGGACGCTGCTGTGTGCCTTGTCCCCACCTGTGTGAGCCCTGTTCCCCGCTGGGTGCGCCCTGCCACACCCCCCCCCCACCGTCCCTCCCGGATAGGGAAACACATAGAATTGTAGCGGCTACTGGGAAAGCTGAGACAACCAGGCTAGGGAACTGCCTTCAGAGGGCTGCCCTGGTCACAACCTGGCCAATCAATGGGTGGACCTTTGGTTTCAGTCAAGCTTTATCAGTTACTGTTTCTTGAGCGCCCACTATGCTTTAAAAATGATCTTGGTTGGTCCTCACACCCACCATCATTTAAAAAAAAAATAGATTTTATTGATTTTCTCACAGAGAGGAAGGGAGAGGGATAGAGAGCTAGAAACATCGATGAGAGAGAGACATCGATCAGCTGTCCCTTGCACACCTCCCACGGGGGATGTGCCCACCACCAAGGTACATACATGCCCCTGACTGGAGTTGACCTGGGACTCTTCAATCCACAGGCTGATACTCTGTCCACTGAGCCAAACCGGTTAGGGGACACCCACTTCATTACTGTGCTTAAGACATGAAGATTCAGGGAGGCTCAGGCAGGGAGGTGTTGCTGTAAGGAACGTCCAAACTTGTAGAGACTTTTTATGAGTTTATCTGAGCCAAACTGATGACAATTGCCAGGAAGCAAAATCTCAATAAACTTAGAAAATGACCCAGAAAATGGCACTTTCACAGCTTAGTTTATCCATTAGAATCAAAGGAGAGTAAGGGGAGTTAGGTACGTGCTGAAAGGCCACGAGACATGGTGAGAGTTTAAGAAGAGAAAGGTGGCCCTGGCTCCGTGGATGGAGCAGCTGCCTGCTGACTGAAGGGTCCGGTCCAGTTCTGGTCAAGGGCACATGCCTGGGTTTCGGACTTGTAGGGGATTTGCAGGGGGCAGCCAATCAATGATTCTCTCTCATCATTTTTTATATGAATATGGAAATTTATTATGATAAAGGCATTCAAATAAATAGGGAAAGATTGCTCAAATGTTGAGACTGAATTGGGTGAAAACATAATCTCTCTCATCATTGATGTTCCTCTCTCTCTCTCTCTCTCTCTCTCTCTCTCCCTCCCTCTCTCCCTCCCTCTCCCTCCCTTCCTCTCTGAAATCAATTTTAAAAATTTTTTTAAAGAAGTGGAAGGTGAGCATGTGGATGGTTCTCCGGAGTAGGCTAAATAGCCATCTCTGATGGTGATTAAAGAAAATTGAACTTGCCCTGGCTGGTTTGGTTCAGTGGATGGAGCGTTGGCCTGGGGACTAGGGGGTCCCAGGTTCGGTTCGAGTCAAGGGCACGTGCCTGGGTTGTGGGCTCGATCCCCAGTGTGGAGCAGGCAGGAGGCAGCCAATCAGTGGTTCTATCTTATCTGTGATGTTTCCACCTCTCTCTCCCCTCTCCCTTCCTCTCTGAGATCAATAAAAATATATATTAAAAAGAAGAAGAAGAAGAAGAAAATTGAAGTTATTTATGGAAAGGGGATGGGGGTGGGGGGGTGGGATAGCCAAAGGTAAGGCCTGCGCAGCACCGAGCCACGGGGACACTGGGTCGGTGATGGCAGCCCGGGAGCTGGAGTGCCGTCCCTATGTGCAGTCACTGGCAGGAAACTTGTCTTCGGTGGGTTGGGGCTGAGATGGTGAGCTCACAATGCGGATGGGAAGCAGGTGTGAGTCAGGGCCTCCGGGACAGTGTCCACTCCTTGTGTGGTCTGACTCCCGGCGGCCAGTGGGTTTTTCCTGGTCTTTGTTCTCCTGTGGCGGAAGCTTACCAATGCCCATTAAGGCCTGTACTGTCCTACAGTCCTAAGGTCAGTACATGACATTTATTGGTGGTAGATTAAGGAGGTGAGAGAAAGCACAGTGAGGAAATCTCTGAGATGGGACAAAGGGTAAAACAGAGAAACACATACTTCTCTTGCGCGGATGGGATGCTGCCTGCGAGACAAGGAGACCTCGGCTCTTGTCTTCTTGAAGGAAAGAGTTCAATCGAGAGACAAAGTGCAGCCCTGGGCGGTGTGGCCCAGTGGTAGGCCCCACTGCTCCCCTGGTTGCAAGTCCCTTAAAGGGGAGATGGGGAAGGGGAACGGTGTGGGCACGCTCCCCTGGGAAGAGCCTGCCCTGGGTCCTTCCTCCTCTTCCTTCTCTCTCTTGCAGGTGGACATCTCAGGGAGGGTCTCAGTAGAACATGCATCAGCTTTCCACGGGTGCCTTTTCAGGGTCGTGGTCTCCACTGGCTGCTCAGCACCATGGGAGGGGTCATTAGTCACTGCAGCTGGTCCTGAGGCGGCCACCTTGTCATTTGTCTGGTTTTTCTGCTTTTGGGGGCCTGGAGCTGAAATAGACGGAGGCCTAGATGCTATCTCCAGGGAGGAAAAGGTCAGGGGCCCAAACTGCCTGAGCAGCCATCTGCTAGGAGAGGCAAAGTCACCCTGGGGGTGAAGTTCTTGTCTTTCCAGCTTTGCCCCTTGCTAGGCATCCTGGGCTTTCCGGTGAGTTTCAGTACCTGGCCCATAGTCCTTGCTCTGCTCTAACTGCCTGTAACAGGTAGAGGGTAGCTGGCATTTATAGCTCATAAAGATAGTGTGGGGGATAAGATAACAGTGAGGGGTGCTGTGGTCTCCAGCTCTGGTGCAGAGAGGTCTGGAGATGACATTTCAAAGGAATGTTATCTTCGATGCAAAAAAGACAAAAGGCTGGCTCACGCAAGGTAAAGACTGACCTTTGTCAAGGAAGCCACAGGCCTGGGCGTGATCACCTGCCATGACTTGCTTTTAGTTAGACATGTTTATGTGTAGACCATCCTATGTGATTACTTTTGGTCTCTGAATGTGTAAGTCCTGCCATGCGGGCCTCCCTTGAGCTTGTCCTTCAGTAGGTGGCCCCCTTTGCGCCTATACGTCCCCCTTTTTGTCATAAATCATTCTGAAGGATACACTAATGACCGACCTCCTGGTTGGATCACGTGGACCCACAGTCCCTAGGAAGTTTCAGTGTCATTGTGTTGCTGCATTGGTGGACCATTTGGATGAAGGTCAGGGCTGAATTTTTCTCCAAAGGAAAAGGCATGTAAATGGGAGGCAGTCTGGTCTTACAGGCCTTCATTAAGAAAACACTCAGGCAAGCACTCTCCCTCCGGGAGCACCCCCACACCTTTTCCTCCCCCTCCCCCTTCCCCTTCCCCTTGCCCCTTTCCTCCCACCCAGGCCCAATACCACTACCCTCCTCACTCCCAAGTTCCAAGGGCCCTTTCTTTCCCTCTGTGATTTTTAATATATATTTTATTGATTTCAGAGAGGAAGGGAGAGGGAGAGAGAGATAGAAACATCAATGATGAGAGAGAATCATTGATTGGCTGCCTCCCACACCTTCCCACCCACCCCCCCCAATTGGGGATCCAGCCCCAGGCATGTGCCCTTGGCTGGAATAAAACCTGGGACCCTTCAGTCCGCAGGCCAGTGCTCTACCCACTGAGCCAAACCAGTTAGGGCTACTTCTGTGATTTTATAAATAAATGTTTTCTCATAAAAAAATAATAAAAACACTCTGGTCATTTCTAACCTACAAGTATCACTTTTCTGTATTTTGCATCTAGTACAGTTTATTTGCAGTTTGCGGGCACACCATACACCTTTTTAGTTTTCACAACTGAAACATGAGATGGGTTCTCATTTACTGGTGTTTTATTATTATTATTATTATTATTATTATTATTATTATTTTAATGTGGCCCACCTATTGGAAGCCTTCAAGAGTTGTTCATTATTAATCTGATTCCTGCTTGTTGTGCAATTATGTAACATTATGGTTTAATTAGGCCAAAAGCTGTAAAAACACGACGGTATAAATGACAATTACCATCTAAAAGTTTCCGGAAGCCAGGAGGACAGTAAGAGTTTCATAAGTAAATTCCTTGTGCGTCAGTAGCTATGTAGGCAGCCATTTTTTTTTTTTTTTTTTCTTACAGCCACTTTGTAACCAGACAACCAAAGGGGTTCGGGATGCCTGACTAAGCAGAGACAGGATTGAATCATACATGAGCGTTTATTCCAATAATGCTACCCTGTTTCCCCGAAAATAAGACAGTATCTTATATTCATTTTTTCTCCCAAAGTTGCACTAGGTCTTATTTTCAGGGGATGCCTTATCTTTCCAAGCGCTAGGTCTTATTTTCGGAGGATGTCTTATTTTCGGGGAAACACGGTAGTATATGGGAGAGCAGCAGGTCATTTACAAAAATCTGACCTACCCCTCCCCACTAGCCAGCTCCTTATACTGGGTAGAAGGGCAAAGATTATATAAAAATATCCAAACCCATACAGGTGGCCGAGAGATGTGAAAAGATGCTCAATCTCACTGATTACCAGAGAAGTAAAAATTGAAACCAAAATGAGATATCGCCTCACACCTGTCAGAATGGCTATCAACAATAAATCAACAAACAGCAAGTGTTGGCGAGGATGTGGAGAAAAGGGAACCCTTGTGCATTGTCGGTGAGAATGCAAATCAGTGCAGACATTGTGGGAAACAGAATGGAGGTTCCTCAAAAATAAACAATGGAACTGCCTTATGACCCAGCAATTCCACTTCTGGGCCTATATCCAAAGAAATCCAAAACAATAATTTGAAGAGGTATACGCCCCTATATTAATTGCAGCATTATTTACAATAGCCGACATATGGAATCAACCCAAGTGCCCATTAATAAATGATTGGATAATAAAATAATATATATGAATATGATTCAGCCATTAAAAAGAAGAAAGCCTTACTGTTTGTGACAGCATGGATGGACCTAGAGAGTATTATGCCAAGTGAAAGAAGTCAGCCAGAGAAAGACAAGTACCATATGATTTTACTTAAATGCAAAATCTAAAGAACAAAATAAACGAACAAACAAAATAGAACAGACTCATAGATACAGAGAACAAACTGATTGTTGCCTCAGGGAAGGGGAGCTGGGGGCCTGGATGAAAAAGGTGAAGTGGCCCAGCTGGCCTGGCTCAATGGCTGAGCATTGAGCTATGAACCAGGAGGTCACAGTTCAATTCCTAGTTAGGGCACATGCCCGGGTTGTGGACTCAATCCCCAGTGTGGGGTGTGCAGGAGGCAGCTGATCAATAATTCTCTCTCATCATTGATGTTTCTATCTCTCCTCTCCCTCCTTCTCTGAAATCAATCAATAACAATATTTTTTTTTTAAAAAAAGAAAAGAGCTGAAACTGGTTTAGAGCGTTGGCCTGTGGACTGAAGGGTCCCGGGTTCGATTCTGGTTGTGGGCACATCCCCAGTAGGGGGTGTGCAAGAGGCAGCTGATCGATGATTCTCTCTCATCTATGCAGCGGCTGCCAGGCTGGGAGCGGCCAGGCCCGGAGCAGCAGCAGCCAAGTCCAGAGCAACTAGGTCGGGAGCAGCAGTGACCAGACCCCGAGCAGCTGGTTGTGGAACGAACCAGAGCAACAGAGGCCAGGCCCTGAGCAGCCAGGCCTGGAACAGCTCGCTCCTCGCCTGCCCCTACCCACGGCTGCCTCTCAGACATGGCTGGAAACTTTTGAGGGAACTTGAGGGTTCTGCTGAATCAAGTGATGAAGGCTTAGATCTGGATGTGTTGAGTTAGTATAGGGCTGGGGTGTTGATCTGTGAGTGCCTTGGGTGGGGCCTGGATGAGGCTGGTGGACCTATTGGGAAATGTCTTTTGTGTGAAGTGTATCATTGGGCATGTGGAGGTATTATTGATATGAGAAAATATTAAGTAACTGATTTACTATCTGAAAAGGGATTTACTATTGGGGAAAGGGAGGGAAGAAGAGACTGAACATAAACTGTGCACCTATGGATGAGGACAGTGGGGGATGGGGAGGGAGCGGAGGGTGGGGTGGGAATCTGGTGGAGGGGGGAAGAAATGAGGAACCTTTGTAATAATATGAACAATAAAGATTGATTTAAAAAAAAAAAAAAGAAAGAAAGAAAGAAAGAAAGAAAGAAAGAAAGAAAGAAAGAAAGAAAAGAGCTGAAACTGGTTTAGAGCGTCGGCCTGTGGACTGAAGGGTCCCGGGTTCGATTCTGGTTGCAGGCACATCCCCAGTAGGAGGTGTGCAAGAGGCAGCTGATTAATGATTCTCTCTCATCTATGTTTCTAACTTTCTATCACTCTCTCTTCCTCTCTGCTAAAAATCAATAAAATATATTTAAAAGAAAAGAAAAGAAAAGAAAAAGGTGAAGTGATTAAGAAGTACAAACTGGTAGTTACAAATAATCATGGAATGTAAACTACAACATAGGGAATCCTATGTAATAAAAACCTAATATGCAAGTCTACTGAATGGCAAAACAACTGGTCACTATGCGGTGCACTGACCACCAGGGGGCAGATGCTCAATGCAGGAAGTGACCCTGGCTCGCAGGCCCCCGGCCAACCCAGGCGGGTGCCAGTGGAGGGGGCGGGGCTTATCACCTCACCACTCACTCTGCAGATTAGCCCTGATCACCGGCCAAGCCTAGGGACTCTACCCACGCACAAATTTTGTGCACCAGGTCTCTAGTGTAGACAATAATATTATAATAACTATGGAGAGAGGATCCAAGATGGCTGCTCGGGTAGACATCTAGCCGCGGCAGCACACAACAATTTCAATGGAATACAACTAAAATGTAGAGTGGACATTGCCCAGAGCTACAGGTAGTCGACTGACTGAAATTTCTACAACAAGAAGGAAAGAGAAAACCAGAAAGAAAATCAGAGGAGCTGAAAAAAAGCCTAAGGTACGGAGACATGCTGCGCGCGCGTCCGCCTGCACGCACGCTTGGAGAGGTCGCAGCCGGAGAGGAGGAGAGGGCGGGGAGCTGCCTTTCCTTCCCTAGCAGGAAGGAAATAAAACCCCCAGCCTGGGCTGAACCCCCGAACCGGCAGCACTGAACCCCCCCGAACCCGGCAGCGCTGAGCCCCAGTTATGGGCCAGACCCTGGGGACCCAGGCTCCCGCGGGAGGAGACGGGGCTGTGAGGCGGAAAACGGCGAAAAGCAGGGCCCCGGGAGTCGAGCGCAATGCGCGCAGAGGACTGAATGTTGACTCTGATGCTGGGTTACCCTAGCCGGAAGAAACAAGGCCTCCGGCAGCGCTGAGCCTCAGTCCGGACTGCTCCAAACCCCAGTTCTGGGCTAATCCCTGGGGAGCCAGGCTCAGGCAGAGGGAGACGGGGCTGTAAGGTGGAGTCTGGGGAGAGCGCGAAAGGCCGGGCCCCCGGGACTCGCGCAAACTGCGCGCAGAGGACAGTCTGTGGGACTCGCGCAAACTGCAAACTGCGCGCAGAGGACAGTCTGTTGACTCTGATGCTGGATTTCTCTAGCGGGAAGGAGAAAAAAAAAGCTCTAGGCTGGGGGAACACGGAGGGGAGCGGAAGCCCCTGCCGGACTCCAGCCAACCGGGCACCAGCAAGGAGGCGGGCCACGGGACCCCTGGGGGCGTGGGTGCCCCTGAGCCTTTGACCACTGAGCTCGGGCAATGGAGCCAAGGCCTGGGGCTGCTTCCTGGGCGGCGCCGTCCCCGGCAACAGGCTGAAGCAGCGCAGGAGCCCGCGGAGAACAAAGGGGTGCCACAGGCCAACCTGCTGAGCTCCCAGGACAAGGAGGAAGAAACCAAAGAAGTTCTCAATGTGAAGAAATCAAGTGAGAGCAAAAAATAGTAAAATTACTTAAGAAAGAATACAAAGAAGTTCTTGAAAAAATCAAAGACTAAGTCAGAACTCAACTCACCAGCCAACATTGCAACATAAATGCGTTTTAAAAAGAAAAAAGAAAAAAAAAAAAGGACAGAATTGTGGAACAGCGGTGGCCAGGCCTAGAGTGGCCAGGCACAAGGCAGTGGCAGCCAGGCCCGGAGCAGCAACGGCCAGGCCCCAGAACAACAGCAGCCAGAACCAGAGCATCATCAGCCAGCACTGGAGTAGCCAGACCTGGGGCAGTGGCAGCCAGGCATGAGGCGGAGGCGGCCACGCCCAGGGTGGCCAGTCCAGGAACACCCAGACCCGGAGTGGCCGGGCCCGAAGAAGCCGGGCCCAGAGCAGCCGGGGTGGGAGCAGCCAGACCCAGAACAGCAGTAGCCAAGCCCAGAGCATCCAGGTCGGGAGTGGCCAGGCTCAGAGCGGCCGGGCCCGGGGCAGCCGGGCCCAGAGCAGCCGGGTCAGGTGTGGCCAGGCCCGGAGCAGCGGCTGCCAGGCTGGGAGCGGCCAGGCCCGGGGGAGCAGGCGGGGCTGGTGCGGCCAGGCCCGGAGCAGCAGCAGCCAAGTCCAGAGCAACTAGGTCGGGAGCGGCAGTGACCAGACCCGGAGCAGCTTGTTGTGGAATGAACCAGAGCAACAGAGGCCAGGCCCTGAGCAGCCAGGCCCAGAACAGCTCGCTCCTTGCCTGCCCCTGCCCCACAGCTGCCTCTCAGACATGGCTGGAAACTTTCGTGGGAACTTGAGGGTCTGCTGAATCAAGTGATGAAGGCTTAGATCTGGATGTGTTGAGTTAGTTTAGGGCTGGGGTGTTGATCTGTGAGTGCCTTAGGTGGGGCCTGGATGAGGCTGGTGGACCTATTGGGAAATGTCTTTTGTGTGAAGTGTATCATTGGGCATGTGGAGGTATTATTGATATGAGAAAATGCTAAGTAACTGATTTACTATCTGAAAAGGGATTTACTATTGGGGAAATTGAGGGAAGAAGAGACTGAACATAAACTGCACCTATGGATGAGGACAATGGGGGATGGGGAGGGGGTATAGGGTGGGGTGGGAACCTGGTGGAGGGGGGAAGAAATGAGGAACCTTTGTAATAATGTGAACAATAAAGATTGATTTAAAAAAAAATATTATAATAACTTTGCATGGTGCCAGGTGGGTACTGGAAACATTGGAGGGATCACTTTATAAATTATATGATAGTCTAACCACTACCCTGTACACCTGAAATGAATGTAAAAGAATATTGAATGTCAACTGTAATTGAAAAATAATTTTTTAAAACGTCCAGACCTGTAAAGAATTTTTGTGATTTTACTTGAGCCAAACTGACAACAATTGCCAGGAAGCAAACTCTCAACAAATTGAGAAAATGATCCAGAAAATGGCAGTTTCATACTTATTTATACATTAGAATCAAAGAAGATGTAAGGGGGTGGTTACATGAAGAAAATTTTAAAATATATTTTATTGATTTTTTACAGAGAGGAAGGGAGAGGGATAGAGAGTCAGAAACATCGATGAGAGAGAAACATCCATCAGCCTCCTCCTGCACACCCCCCACTGGGGACGCACCCACAACCAAGGCACATGCCCTTGACCAGAATCGAACCTGGGACTCTTGAGTCCGCAGACCGATGCTCCATCCACTGAGTCAAACTGGTCAGGGCTGGTTACATGAAATGTATTGGTGGTAGGTTAGGGAGGAGATCTGTGAGATTGGATGAAGAGTAAAGCAGAGAGACACTCCTCTTTTCCACTGGTGGGCGTAGGGTCCTTAGCACTGACAGCACATGGCGAACAGGATAGCAATGAGGGTGCTGTGTCTCCAGCTCTGGTGCAGTGGGTGTGCCCCCAGAGCCCTGGAGATGACTGACATTTCAAAGGAATGTTATCTTCTATGCAAAAAGATACAAGACAGGCTGACGTAAGGTAAAGACTGACCTTTGTCAAGGAAGCTACAGGCCTTGGATGTGCTTTTGGTTGGGAATATTTATGTTGAGACCACCCTACGTGGTTACTTTCAGTCCGAGTTTGTAAGGCCTGCAAAGCAGGCTTCCCCTGAGCTGGTCATGCACAGTGTGTTCCCTTTTTCGTCCACACTGGCAGTGTGACCCACACTGGAGCAGGGTCACACTGCCAGTTCAGTAGAAGAACCAGGATTCTAACCCAGGCTGGTCTAGTGTCAAAGCTGATGCTAGGCCTGCAACACCTCACCCTCCTACCAGCGCACGGAGAGAGCCGGGAGCCGCAGGCAAAGCCCAAAGAGGTCAGGCGACAACAGGCCTGGGATGAGGGCGTGGCCCTGGCTCCCTGACACAGTGGTAATAGGATGTTGTTCTTTCTTGGGAAACAGCTTCAAAATTTCTAACCAGCGTGACTTTCTCCAAGGCCCACGAATGGGACCTGGACTCAGGAAATCAATTCAAAGCTTGGTTCTAGCCCTGTCCATCTGGGTCATGCTGGGCAGCCTCACCCCACTGAGCCTCCCTCCTCTGACCAACGGCTCTCCGGCAGATTCCTCTCGTAAACCCCTCCTCTGAAGCGTGGTGATCCCTGACTCCCTCCTCAGTGCACCCCCCATGCTCTGGGCACCAAGGCCACTGGGCCCAGCGGGTCGACAGCCTCCAAGAGAAAACTTTTCAGCCACACCCACTAACAAAGATGGAATTGTCCATGGGCAACCGCATCAGCCTGCTTCCAGACAGCTGCTCAGGCCTTGCTAGGCACAGTCCTTCCAGAGCATTCCCATTTCCTACACTTTTTTAAAATATATATATATATATATATATATATATATATATATATATATATATATTATTGATTTTTTACAGAGAGGAAGAGAGAGGGATAGAGAGTTAGAAGCATCGATGAGAGAGTCATCGATCACCTGCCTCTTGCACACCCCCCATTGGGGATATGCCCGCAACCAAGGTACATGCCCTTGACCGGAATCGAACCCGGGACCCTTCAGTCCCCAAGCTGACGCTCTATCCATTGAGCCAAACCGGTTTCGGCCATTTCCTACACTTTTGAAGGTAAAATTTACAGTGAAATGCACAAATCCTCAGTGTACTGCTGGAAGCCAATTCCAGCCTATCAGCAGGGCTGAATCACCTGGAACAGCTAAAAGGCATCTCCCCCAAACCTGAATAGGATAACTGCTTCATGCCAGACAACTCAGAGCAAGTTCATCTGCATGTTATTGCCTCCTATTGGCCAAACACCTAAACAGCTGTAGGCTATTCCCCAATTTGACAATGCTTCTGTAAAAAACAAAAACAAAAGCAGGGTCCTGAGTTAAGAAGATAGTCTTTAGCTCCTTTAGCTGAAGCTCCTCTGACTCACAAGCCTTTCAAAGGACTCCTTATAGAATCTACCCATCAGCCCTTTCTCCAGATTGCTGAACCCTTTGTCATGCTGGAACAAGAACCCCGGCAGTGTGGAGTTGAACGAATTTTGATGTATGCAAACACCCATGTCATCCAAGATACCCCTGTCCAGATAGAAAACACTTCCACCACCACCCTCAGAAGGTGGCTCTTCCGCCACAGCTTCTCCAGCACAGCTCATCCCTTTGACCCAGCAGAGCACCCAGCAGATAACAGACACTCCTAGGAATTGTTATAGATGTTTTCAGATTAGAGAGCACAATCCCCACATTCCAGTTCTGCTCCAGCCCCTGTCGCATGGGGGAAGTCGCTTAAACAGGTTCCTTGCCTCGTGAAGCAAGGACAATAAATACCGCAGCCCTCCTACCGCGGGGAATTGAAAAAGGGCCTGGATATGTTCAAGGTGCTGTGACCATTATTGTTATTATTATTTCAACAGTTGTTAGTGAAAGCTGTATATAACTTTTTTCCTGTTAAGTCTCAATTGTTTCTTCCTTGTATTGGCCCTTTTCCTGCCCTACTCGGTGAGATTGGCTTATGTCCAAGGATCTTTTTGTGTTGCTTTTTAAAATATATTTTATTGATTTTTTACAGAGAGGAAGGGAAAGGGATAGAGAGTTAGAAACATCGATGAGAGAGAAACATTGATCAGCTGCCTCCTGCACACCCGCTACTGGGATGTGCCCACAACTAAGGTACATGCCCTTGACTGGAACCCAACCTGGACCTCTCAGCCCGCAGACCGATGCTCCATCCACTGAGCCAAACAAGCCAAACCTCTTTTTCTGGTCTTTACCCAGCGTTAGTCTGGTGGTAACCACCTTGCTGGGTGAGTGCCCCCGTGAACAGCTGTGCCACCAGCTGCACTCCTTTGGTGTAGATGGCATATTTCTTCCTGTAAACGGGGACGACTTTGCCAATTTGCTGCCCTGTGTAGTGTCCTTGCGCAACTGCACCTCACCATGCTTTCGGATGGGCATGGATGGAACACTGTATTTCTTTCTGTCTCAGCTCTTTGGAAAGAGGAGACATAACCTTCCCGCAAAGTGGGGAGGTGCACGGAAAGGCCCTTCGTGGTTCTTGCTCCGGTCAGAAGTCACAAAGGGATTGGACTTCATTTTGGCCACTGATGCTTCAGCAAAAGGACAGAGTGCCCGTTATTATTAATAAACTTCTAGGACAAACCTCTGGCTGAAACAAACCAGGACAGGAAGGCATCAGACAGTGACTTCCGGGCTGGGCTGCTTGGACTCTGGCCAACGTCTGAGGGCGCCCCAAACGGACAGCTTTTCGCTTCTGTGTCCATGGACCCAGGATGTGAACTGATTTCCAGGGCTAAGAGTTTCCTGAAATTGCACAGGATTCTCCCTAAGTTATTTCCCTCCCGGCCTCACAGCCCTCTGTGAGCCTCAGTCTCCCAGTAAAATGCTGGATCCCTTCTAGCTGCTCTGACTCCAGCCAAGAAGCACACTTCAGGCTGAGCTGCTGCATTTCCTCAGCCTGCGGGGCTGACGGGGATCTGTCACAACACCCAGGACATTCCTTTGATGGCACTGACAGCAACACTGCTAGTCTTTAAATCTGATCTGCAACGAATCTTTCAACCAGTTTTGAGGAATGGCCAGGGATCTGGACGGCCATTTTTTCTGCATAAAACTCAAGATTTGAAGCATTTTTGTTTGTTGTTTGTTTTGTAATCCTTACCCTAGGTTATTTTTTTTTCCATTGATTTAAAAAATATATACATTTTTTCTGATTTCAGAGAGAAAGGGAAAGGGAGAGATAGACTTATCAGTGATTGGCTCCCTCCTGCATGCTCCACACTGGGGATTGAGCCCACAACTCAGGCACATGCCCTGACCAATAACTGAACTGTGACCTCCTAGTTCATAGATCAGTGCTCAACCACTGAGCCACACCGGCTGGGCTCCCTTGATTTTTTTTTTATTTTTATTTTTTAGAGAGAGAGTGAAAGGGAAGGAAGAAGGGGAGAGAGAGAGAGAAACACAGACATCAGAGAGACAGATTGATTGGTTGCCTTCCACACATGCCCAACCAGGGCTGGGGAACCTGCAACCGAGGTGCAGGAATTAAACTTTTGGTCTGAGGGCTGATGCTCTAACCACTGAGCAACTAGTCAGGGCTGTTTTTCAATCCTCACCCAAGGGCATGGGGAGAGAGAGAGAGAGAGAGAGAGAGAGAGAGAGAGAGAGAGAGAGAGAGATTTATCAATCAGCATCAATCAGTTGTCTTGTGTATACTCCCCAACTAGGGATTGAACCCAAAACCCAGGTATGTGCTGACCCAGAATTGAACTGCAACCTTTTGGTGTCTGAGCCATTCCAGCTGAGCTGTTTTGTTGTTGTTACTATTGTTGTTTTAAATCCTCACCAGAGGATATTTTTTTCATTAATTTCTAGAGAGAGTGGAAGGGAGGAAGGAGAGAGAGAGAAACATCAATGAGAGACACATTGATTGGTTGCCTCCCACATCAGCCCCTACCAGGGTGGAGCTGTAGAACTTGCTTTGGAGGTAGTGCCCTTGACTGGGAATCAAACCCTTGACCCCTCAGTCTGTGGGCCAATGCTCTAACCACTGAGCAATTGGCCAGAGATTTGTTTTTAATATATTTTATTTATTTATTTTTAATATATTTTATTGATTTTCCACAGAGAGGAAGGAAGAAGGCTAGAGAGCTAGAAACATCGATGAGAGAGAAACATCAACCAGCTGCCTCCTGCACACCCCCTGCTGGGGATGTGCCCACAACCAATGTACATGCCCTTGACCGGAATCGAACCTGGACCTTTCAGTCCGCAAACCAAAGCTCTATTCACTGAGCCAAACCGGTTCTGGCAGAGCTGTTGTTTTTTTATTCACTCCTGGATGTTCAGAGGAACCCTGGACATGACATTCTGGAATTCTGGTGACCTCTTAAAAAGGGGGACTGTCCAGGACAGTAAGAATAAGTGGACCAGGACGGGCAATGTGAGGGCAGGGGGGACGCTGAATGATTAGGGAGGAGGGGCTGGTCCCCAGAGAGGACACAAGAGGGCAAACTTACCCTTCAAGGCCAGGGTCACAGCGGATCCTCATCACTACCGAAAAGTCATGATAAGAGCTAAACTATTGAATGATGGCACTATATGCTAGGCACTGTCCTTTATAGAATTTTCTCGTTTGACCCTTCCATTTACCCTCTAAAGTAGATTGTCTTGTTTTCTTCATTTTATAGACAGAACCCATTTAGTAAGTGGCAGAGAACGGTTTGAAAGCCAGGTGGTAGGATCCTAAGCCTCCTCCCTCCCCCTCCGCCCCCAACCCTCACTGCTCACAGCCTCCTGAGGGGGAGCTGGGCTGATATGGCCCCCTCCTCCCTGCCAGGCCCTGCTCTCCCTCCTCCTCCCCAAGGCCCACCTTGCTCTCAGCACTGAATGCTAGTGCCAGCGGAGTCATTTCACATGAAAGGACATATTTTTATTTCAAATATACCCACAAGAAATTGCAAAAAATAATACAGAATGCTGATACATGCTACAACCTGGACAAAATTTTAAACATCATGCTAAGTAATAATCTAGTCACCAAAGACCATATATTATATGATTTGACTTATATGAAATATCCAGAATAGATACTAGTAAGTCTATAGAGAAAGAGAAAGATTAGGAACAGAAATAGAAATATTGCCTAGGCCTGGAGGGGTGTTAGGGGGTGACTGGTAATGGGTTCAGGTTTCTTTTGGGGGTGATGAAGATGTTCTAAAATTAGATCGTGGTCAAGGTTGCACTGAAATTATACTACAAAGCATTGAATAGTACACTCGGTAAACCTGTCAGCAAACAAAAAACAAAGAGGCTTTGTAACATTTGAGTGCCAAGGCCATCCTTGACCCATTTTCACCCCAGTTAAAAAAATAGTATAGGGCCGGGCTGGTGTGAACCAGGTTCAGTGGTTGAGCGGCAACCTATGAACCAGAACTTCTGGGCTTTGTGCTGGTGCATGCCTGTGTTTCAGGCGCAATCATGGATCAGCTGCCACCTGCACACCCCCTACTGGGGACTGAATTCACAACCCAGGCAAGTGCCCTCGGCCGGAATGGAACCCTGGACCTCTCAGGCCTGCGGACCAAGGCTCTATCCACTGAACCAAATGGGCCAGAGCTCATCATTGATGTTTCTATCTCCCTCTCCCTTCCTCTCTGAAATCAATACAAATATATTTTTTAAAAGAAAATCTTTAAAAAATAGTATAGGGAGGTCCCATGTCCTTATTACCTAGCTTCTCCTAATGATAACAAGCGTGCCTTCCCCTTGAAAGTGGCTCCTAAAGACTCCAGCCCTTTCTCCAGGGCTTCTGGTTCAGATGCTGGAGGTGACAGTTTACAAAACACCCCACCCTACACTCCAACCCCATTAGACCCTACCCCACCCCACACACCAACCCCATTAGACCCTACCCCACCCCACACACCAACCCCATTAGACCCTACCCCACCCTACACATCAACCCCATTATACCCTACCACACCCTACACACCAACCCCATTAGACCCTACCCCACCCCACACACCAACCCCATTAGACCCTACCCCACCCTACACACCAACCCATTAGACCCTACCCCACCCTACACACCACCCCATTAGACCCTACCCCACCCTACACACCAACCCCATTAGACCCTACCCCACCCCACACACCAACCCCATCAGACCCTATCCCACCCTACACACCAACCCCATTAGACCCTTACAGTGAACCTGCGAGCTAGGGTCGCCCCATTGCTTGGTTTTCACACTATACTTCCTCCCACCCCAAACTCCCTCCGAAGAGTTGCCAAATTTAGCAAATAATTTTATCTGTCAACCCTGCAAGGTAACCAGCTCCAATGTGCCAGCCAGTGGAGGCAGGTCTGTTCTTCATTTTAAGAATGCGGCTTTGATCACAGACTTAGGAGCTGGGAGGGCCCTGGACGCTCTCTCTCTGCTGGTGCAGCCTCGCCTGCCAGGCCGGCGCTGGGCCTCCAAGGCCACGGCCTCCCTGGGCCTGTCCCCTCCCCCCCACCCCCACCCCGGCCAGCTCCGCCCCCACGGAGGCAGGTCCGCGTCCACCTGCAGACGCCCAGGGCGGCGGGCCGCTGGGGAGGGCCAGGGGAAGCCAGACCCTCTGCCCGGGTCCAG
The DNA here is from genome assembly GCA_963693515.1 of Pipistrellus nathusii. Classification (NCBI taxonomy): domain Eukaryota; kingdom Metazoa; phylum Chordata; class Mammalia; order Chiroptera; family Vespertilionidae; genus Pipistrellus; species Pipistrellus nathusii. Next base: position 47,976,287 of record OY882869.1, read on the forward strand.
GACAGCAGGAAAACGGGGTCGAAGGGGGCACCGCTCTGGGTGGGGATCGTGCGGGCGCGATCAGGAGACAGGGACACGCGCACGGACCGCCCGCCCCGCGGACCACACTTCCCGGGCCTGGGGGTGAGCGGCCCATTAGCAACCCATTCGCAACCCGAAGGCTGCTCCTGGCTGTGGGATCCCCGTCGCCGGGTGGGGCTCCCTGCTATGCACAAGGGGGTCAGCTCCCCGCCCCTGCACACTCTGCTGCGCGTGGGGTAGCGGCCCGAGCCCAGCCCTCCTCCACGGACCTGAGCCTCGCCCACCTCCCATCAGGGGAAGGGGTGCAGTGGGGGCCTGGGGGCCTGGGCCTGTCGCCCCGTGGCCCCGGAGACGGAGAGGGCGCCTCCCTGACCTTGTCTCCATCCTCCCGAGCAAACTCCCTTCCCTGGAAGGAAGAGCAGCCCCGACCCGAGGAAGGACCAAGCCTCAGCACCCTGGGTGGCCCCAGGTCTGGAGAAGCCCGGGGAGGCTCAGTCCTCCGTGTCCCGGGATGTAGGTCCGGATGTTGGGTCGCTGTGTCTGACCGCTCAGCGCCCGGCGCCCAGGCCTCAGCTTTACCTGGCGGTGCCCCTAAGGCGGGGTGTGTGTGTGTGTGTGTGTGTGTGTGTGTGCCAGGAAGTGATCACCAGGCCTCTCCTTCCGTGTGCGCTCTCGGCGCTCTGCTCACTGCTCAGGGCCAGGCCAGAGCGCTTGTCCCCGCTCCCAGGCTCCCCAGCGATCCTCCCAGCGCGCAGAAGGGACTCACCCGAACCCTCAGTGCCGGTCAGGACTCGGGGTCCAGCCTGCTCGGTGGGCTGGGCTGTGCGGACGCCCCACTTCATTCACCGGCTCTCTCTCTCCAGAGGCCTCTTCTCAGCTGATTTCTGGCTCCCAGGTGAGGACTCAGGTTACACCGTATCGGGAGCAGTGACACCACAGTGGCCAGCAACACGTTGGACTTTGTGTCTCCAACCCCATTTTCCGCTTTTGCGCTTTCTCCTTTGGGCAGATGCCGCCGTGTCCCTGGCCGCCACGGTTGACAGGAAGAGGCCTGGATTAGGAAGGGATGGCCAAGACCCCGTGGCGGCGATGAGATGTATTCATTCTTCTGTAGTCCGGCCGCGACCAGCTACTTCCTAGAAATACTCCATTTAATCTTGTAACAGTGAGAAACAACCCAGAGAGGCCACGCCGAGTGGGTTGCTCAGATCCCTGGGTTGCAGGAGCGGAGGTCGCCTACATCTCAGGTGGTCTCTGAGCATGCCCGTTTTTTGCCTGGGAGGCTCTCAAAGGCTTGGCTTTCCAAGTATTTCTGTTAAGACAACCAGCCTTGCCAAAACCGGTTTGGCTCAATGGATAGAGCGTCGGCCTGGGGACTGAAAGGTCCCAGGTTCGATTCTGGTCAAGGGCATGGACCTTGGTTGTGGGCATAACCCCAGTAGGGGTGTGCAGGAGGCAGCTGATCAATGACTCTCTCTCATCGATGTTTCTAACTCTCTATCTCTCTCCCTTCCTTTCTGTACAAAATCAATTATATATATATATGACAACCAGCCTTTTGTTCCACAGCCTCTCTGCTTAGACAAAAGATAGACACCACCGACACGGGGAGACCCCCTTGCCCTAGTTCCTGGGCGCTTTAGTGAGAGCCTAATCTCTCCCTCCACGGAGAGCTGACAGAGCTTCTGTGTCCCTGGACTTAGCACCTCACTCTCTAATCGGGAAGAGCCCGTGTTACTTGCACGTGATGGGCCAGAAGCCACTGAATGCCTTCGCTGCTTCCTGCATATATATATATAGCGATCGGGGCACAGTTAAAGCCACAGGGCAGGATTATTAGGTCACTTACCAGGGATGTGGCTAAGGGCATGGTTTACCAAAAGTTGGGTTCTTTCCCCTTCAGGACTTTGGGAGCCAGTCAGAAGCACCCATATTCTGTAGAGGTAAACGCCTGCACCTACACTGGTCACACATCCTGATGCAACGGCAGGGTTCCCATTTTAGCAGGAATCTCTTTAGCACATGAATGTTTTCAATAGGTTTGTTAAAACTGCCGTTTTCAAATCACAAACAGAAATTGAGCGTTTTCATAACAGCTGCCAGGTATAGTGGAGTTGTGGTTGAATTTTGGCCTGAGTATCGTTTGTACATATTTTTAAAAATCTCGCGTTTGCATGGGACGTCACAGATCTCTGCCATTGGAAGCAAGGCCTTTGTGTCTGTAAGAGGCGGTAATGAAAACCTGTGCTTCCTGGAAAGGGACAGGCTGCCGTGCTTCTCCTCACCACCAGGGATCGCCCTTTCCCGTGGAACCGCTGCTCCGGGCCCCACAGCGGTCTGGGACAGGGCGAAGGGATGGAGGACCTGGTCCTGTGCACACAATTATTATTATTATTTTTAATCAAGATAATCTCCCTACTTTATTTATTTTTAAAAATATATTTTATTTAATATAGAGGAAGAGAGAGAGAGAGAGAGCTGGAAACGTCAATGAGAAAGAAACATCAGCCAGCTGCCTCTTGCACACCCCCTACTGGGGATGTCTGTGCACACAATTAGATGGCTCCGGCCCAGCATCCGCGTCCGCTTTGGTCTCAGTGTTTCCGGTGGGGAAGGTGGGGAGGCCTCCACACCCGCGGAGGAAGGATGTGGGGATGGAGACTCATCCGGAACGCCCGTGTCTGGTCTTTCCTAAGGGGGAGGCAGAGGGCCCGGCCGGTTTTCTGGTCTCTCTCTGCTCACCAGCTTAAGACAAAGGAACAAGGACTAGAAGATGCCTGGTTTGCAGGCTCTGAGATGAAGAAGGAGCCTCGCAGGGCCATATTCCGTCGGGCCAGGGAGTTGGGGGTCGGGGAACGAGAAGGGGTGGAATGCCAAGGAGGGCAGGGAGGAATGCCTGCCTCCCTCATCTGCTCAGGAAGGTAAATAGAGGAGAGGGTCCAGCAGAGTGCCCATAAGGTCCGCCCCAGGTCCCCAGAGAAGAGTCCTTGGTAATCCTAGCAGAGAAGGGGATTGCTTGCAGGTAACAGGAATAGGGGCTCAGGACGCTGCTCAGTCTAGGGCTGGTAGCTGGTGTCTCATGGCAAGAAAGGAGCAAATCCTGGGTCTTTCAGAAGAGAGAAGCCAAGGATGTTTGCAGAGAGGAGAGCTTTGAGTCAGATTGGAATATGCAGCTACAACAAATATTTTTTGAGAGCCTGCTGGGCCAAATGATGGGCTGGGCCTTTGGGTTAAGGCCGTAAACCAAATAGACACAGTTGCTGCTGCCCATCTAGAGCTTACAGTTCAGTGCGAGTCTATAGATTTCATTGTGATGGGAGCCCTGAGAGTTTGAGGGGACAGACTGCCCTGGTCTGGGACCCAGCTGAGGGTCACGTTAGCTCTGGACCAAAGAGGGAGAAAGGGGACAGAGTGTTCCAGGGAAGAATGGCAGACACACAGCCCCTAAAGGAGAAACCTGCTTGAGCCTAGGAAGGGATGAAAGAAGCCACGTAGCATGTGCTTGCATCTTCCCCAGGCTTCCTGCATTCCGGGGGCACCTCCGGGGCTCTCTCCAAGGTAGATCTGGGCAGTGGGCTAGTGGATCAAGTTTTAAAACAACTACAGAAGTGCCTTGCAGTTGGTTAGAGCATTGTCTGGATATGCCAAGGTTGCGGGTTTGATCTCTGGTCTGGACAAATATAAGAATCAATGCATAAATAGGTGGAACAACAATTGATGTTTCTCCCTCTCTCTCTTTCTCTCACCACCCCAATCAATTTTTAAGAAAGCAGCTGCAGAAGCAATGGTGATCTGCATAGTAAGGAGCTGAGACGGAGAGGCTGGGCTCTGAAGGAAGGAGGGTATGCTTGCGCCACGTGTGAAGAGGGCATTGCCAGGTGTGGGGATGAGAGTGGATTTGGAATGGGTAGCAAACTTTTTTGAAGCGTGTGTGTGTGTATGTGTGTGTGTGTGTAGTACCCCACTGCCCTTCATTAAATATAGATATATAATTTTTTATTTTTAAATATATTTTATTGATTTTTTACAGAGAGGAAGAGAGAGATAGAGAGCTAAAAACATAAATGAAAGAGAATCATCAATCAGCTGCCTCCTGCACACCCCTCACCAGGGACATGCTTGCAACCAAAGTACATGCCCTTGACCAGAATCGAACCCAGGACTCTTCAGTCCGCAGACCGACGCTCTATTCAATGAGCCAAACCAATTTCGGCCATATATATATATATATATATATATATATATATATATATATATAATTTTTTATTTTTACTCTGTTTTGCTATACATTAAGATTAAAGATCTACATTTCTTTTTTTTCTTTTTTTTTCTTTTTATCTGCACAGAAGTCTTTATTTTTTCCTACTTAGGCTGTGAACTCATAGGGAATGTATTCCGGCCGCTCAGGCTCCTTTCCACTGGTTCTCACAAAGCGTGCTGCCTGGGTGGAGCAGGCTGGCGCTTCAGGTGAACCCAGGTTCTCTTAGGCTTCCTCCTTTTTCTGATCATTTTCCTTCACACGTTCCAGGAAGCTATCTCGGCCCTTAGAGAGCTTAATATGCTCAAGATGTACATTAACTCTCTTGGCAAGAACCTTGCCCTTACCTTGCTTGTCCACAGCAATGCCCACCGCATGCTGGGTGGCTCAGACTCTTCAGTTCTGCCATGGTAACATGGGGGGGCATTCCTTTTTGAACAGTGCCCATTCCCTTGATGCCCACAATGTCACCTTCCTGGCAGATTCACATGCATGTGGCCAAAGGAACAATTCCATGTTTTCTCTCTCTCTCTCTCTCTCTCTCTCTCTCTCTCTCTCTCTCTCTCTCTTTTAATATATATTTTTATTGATTTTTTACAGAGAGGAAGGGAGAGGGATAGAGAGTCAGAAACATCAATGAGAGAGAATCATAGATCAGCTGCCCCCTGCACACCCCCCACTGAAGATGGGCCTGCAACCAAGGTACATGCCCTTGACCGGAATCGAACCCGGGACCTTTCAGTCCTCAGGCGGACGCTCCATCCACTGAGCCAAACCGGTTTCGGCCAACTCCATGTTTTCTAAAAGGCCTAGATAACGTATAGCAGGGGCCTCTCCTCTTTCCCTTTGTGTTGTCATTTTGGTGAGTTAGTCTGTGGAACCGCGGTCGCCAGGAGCCACGCGCAGGGCAGACCTGGAAGATGGCGGTTCCGGCCTAAGGGAAGCAAAGATTAACTGAAATGTCCTTACGTCAACAGGGCGCAGAATGGGCTACCCGGAGCCCCAGTCATGTTGGAGCCACAGAGAGAAGGTGAGGAGTGAGTCCACGGGTGGAACGAAGGCGCTGGGGTGGAAGAAGGTAGGGGCCTGAGCTTACGAGGCAACAAGAAGCGTTTGGTCTCCAGGAGACCAGGGGCAGGACTAGGGGATTTCGGCAGAGCTGTCACTGGACTCAGTCTGCTTCCGGAACAGGGAAGGGCAGGGGGGTGGGACAGGCACACCACCTGGCAGGGGCAGAGGGAAGCAGGGTGGTGCCAGCCTCCGCACTTTGCCCTCGAGGCCAGAGAAAGCCAACCTCAACTTTCAACCCCAACCCTAACCCTTGGACTCTGGGGAAAGCTAGTGTGCTGCCTTCCAGAAAACAGGTAGGTGTGTCACTGTCAGGGGAGGTGGCGGGAGGATCTGTCACTAAACTCTGACGCTGCAGCAGAAAACGATCCGGCACCAGGGAGGAACGTGCCGGAGGCCCATCTTAGGGAGCTTGTCTGGGCCTCTCGTCCTCCATCGCCCATTGCGGCTGCCACCAGAGTAAGCTGACTCTGCGGGCCTGAGAGGGAGCGGGCTGCTGGGAAAGAGGGGTCTCTGCCAGCTCTGGCTAACCCAGCCCAACATTCCCATCATCCATCAGCCCAGGAGGGCCCTTTCTCTCCCTATGGCCAACCACCCTGCTTCAAGATTGTCCTGACAGCCCTGGCCAGGGAGCTCAGGTGGTTAGAGCATCATCCCAATATGCCAAGGTTGTGGGTTGGATCCCCAGTCAGGGCACACACAAGAATCAACCGATGAATGCATGTGGAGGGCCCCCTGGGAAGGCACATGGGCATTTCTTTTAATTATCATCGGCTGAATTCAGGGCGATAGGCAGAGACACGCCCTGGGAACATGCTTCCCCAAAAAGGCTGGACATGTTGTCAGCTTGACTTTTATATCAGCCCAGATGTCAGCAGGGGCGGGACTAGATATGTAAATCTAGGAATGCTAGGGCCTACTTAAGAATGCAAATAAGCTTCTTTGATCCTATAAAAATAAACACGTGACTGTCCCTCCATCAGAGTGACAGCATCCCACCCAGCTCCCAGCTTATTTTATTTCTTTTCTTTTCTTTTTATTTTATATATTTAATTGAGTTTTCACAGAGAGGAAGAGAGAGAGGGATAGAGAGCCAGAAACATCGATCAGCTGCCTCTGGCATACCTCCTACTGGGGATGTGCCCGCAACCAAGGTACATGCCCTCAACCGGAATCGAACTCAGGACCCTTCAGTCCGAAGGCCGACGCTCTATCCACTGAGCCAAACCCGTTCTGGCAGCTTATTTTTATTTCTGCCTCTTGTCTCTTTCTTTCTTTTATTTCTTAATCCCCAGCTCCTCCATTCAGGAACCTGGTCTGTTTTCTTTTCCATGCTTGGATGCGGAAAAGAGAGAAACACCCCCCAAAAAATGCATACATGAGTGGAACAGCAAATCAATGTTTCACTCTGGCTGGTGTGGCTCCGTTGGTTGAGTGTGGTCCTGTGCCCCGAGAGATGGCCAGTTCGATTCCTGGTCTGTCAGGGCACACGCCAGGTTTCGAGTTCCATCCCCTGTTGGAGAGGCAGCAGCCCGTCAATGTTTCTCTCTACCTGCCCCCTCTCCCTCCTCCTCTTTCTAAAACCAATAAAAACACATTGAAAACAAAACAAACAAACAAACAAAATCGCCTGGCCACCATGGTCAGTGGTTGAGCGTTGACCTATGAAGATCACTGTTCGATTCCCAGTCAGGGCACGTGCCTGGATTTGGGGTTGGATCCGGTAAGGGGTGTACAGGAGGCAGCCGATCAGTGATTCTCTCTCTGCATTGATGTTTATATCTCTATCTCTCTTCCTTGCTCTCTGACATCAATAAAAAAATTATATTTTGAAAAATGATGTTTCTCTTTTTTCCGTCCTCTCTCTCATATTCTTGCTCTCTCCCTTCCTTCCTCGCTCTCTTTCTAAAATTGATAAATAACAAATTTTAAAGAAAGGATTGTTCCTGCTGAGACCGGTTTGGCTCAATGGATAGAGAGCATCGGCTTGGGGACTGAAGGGTCCCGGGTTGGATTCCGGTCAAGGGCATGTACCTTGGTTGCGGGCATATCCCCAGTAGGGGGTGTGCAAGAGGCAGCTGATCGATAACTCTCTCTGAACGATGTTTCTAACTCTCTACCTCTCTCCCTTCCTCTCTGTACAAAATCAATAAAATATATTTTTTTTAAAAAAGAAAGGATTGTTCTTGACATTAGCTAACTCAATCACAGACAAAGTTCAACTGGCCCTTGACCATCTGCTCAGGTAAAAATATCCTGGGGACTCCTTCTCCTTCATCCCTCCCAGGACCCCCTGCTTACTCCCAGGCCTCCCTTTTGTTCAGGCCTGCCCCGTGCCACCCAATTGGCCTAACCTCTTGTTCAGAAAGTTCTCCCTTCCCTCTTTCCACCCCACCCCTTCCCCTGCCCCCTGCAGATCCCTCATTCCTCTAGGATAGTGGTTGGCAAACCCCGGCTCTCGAGCCACATGCAGCTCTTTGGCCTCTCGAGTGTGCTCCTCCCGCCACGTGCGGGCGCACACGTGCAGTGCCATCGAAACTCCGTGGCCCCTGCGCAGGAGTCGGTTTTCGGCCTGGGCAAGGCTACTTTGAAGAAGTGGTTCTAACGCCGATCCACACTCAAGGAGCCAAAGAGTCCCATGTGGCTTGAGAGCCTGTTTGCTGACCACGGCTCTAGGACAATGGGATTCTATACCAATTCTTGTAGTCTCAACATCCTTTCCCCTGCCCCCCTAGCTAAGGGAAAGCCGGCTGTCCTCACCCTCCCAGACCCTGCCCTTGGCCTCACCTCCCACACCAGGGCCCCTCCTGCCCCGAGGACATCCTTCTTCCTAGTTTCCTCATGTTTGAAATCCAGGTCACCCTCCCTTCTTCCCGTCCTTTTTTTTCCTTCAAAATTCTGTATTGACTGAGAAATTAATTTAAATTAATTTTAATTCTGTATTAAAATTAATGTATAACAATGTCTCAAGAGGAGAGCAGGATAAAGCTGTGACACCTGCCTGGTCCCACCCGCAGGAGAAGCCCCTGGCTGCACGGTGCAGGCTCTTGGCGTCCATGTGGAGATCTCGCTGATGCTGCACTTACTAAATCAGAGCTCTTCACTGAAAACAGACAAACCGGCCCCGGCTAGGTTAGGCTGAAAAATAACTTATTAAAAGGATTCTGGCCCTGGCTGGGTAGTTAAAGCATTGTACACCGAAAGGTTACGGGTTCGATTCCCAGATGGGGTGCCATATGGAAGGCAGCTGATCAATGTTTCTTTCTGTTTCTTCTCTCTCTCTCTCTCTCTCTCTCTCTCTCTCTCTCTCTCTCTCTCTCTCTCAAAAAAAAAAAAAAAAAAAAAAAAAGGAAGGAAGAAAAAAAGAAAAAAAGAAGGAGAAGAAGAAAGAAATAAATCAGCAAAAACATATTCTCTGGTGAGGATTTAAACAAAAATAATTCTGTAGCCCTGACCGGTTTGGCTCAGTGGATAGAGCATCAGCGTGTGGACTGAAGGGTCCCAGGTTCGATTCTGGTCAAGGGCATGTACCTTGGTTGCGGGCACATCCCCAGTAGGGGGTGTGCAGAAGGCAGCTGATGGATGCTTCCCTCTCAGCAATGTTTCTAAGTTTCCCTCCCCCTTCCTCTCTGTAAAAAAAATAATAATAATAAATTATATATATATATATATATATATATATATATATATATATATATATATATATAAAATAACGATAATTCTGTAACTCAGAGCATCTCTAGGAGGGCCAGAGAAGCAGCCAGGGACAATGTCCCAAGGGTTACAGCCAAGCTGGTCTAGTGGAGGTGCCTCTGAGCACTAACACCCCGTGTGCCCACACCATGGACCCAGGCCCTGGGTGGTACCACTGGGCTCAGCCTCTTCGGCCTCTGGAAGCAGAATACAGCTGTCACCTCTCCCAGGGGGATCCCTCTGGGTGCCTGTTTCAGACTCAGTCTTGCACCAGGGCATCTGACTGGTAGAATGCCCGTAGCCCCGCTGCAAGGGAGGCTGGGAAGGCCTCATTTGGCTTCTGTGACAGGGAGCGAGATTCATAAGACGGAGGTGCCCCAGATGTAGGCAATGCTCAGCGCCAGGAGAAATGGCAGTGTCCCCTCCAGGTCTCTAGCAGTCAGTCCAGCCACCTCCACTTCAGCTGCTCCTGCTCCACCTGGGCACTCACTCGCCCACCTCGGAGTCCTCTGGCTACAGCCTGCTTACCTGTCCTCCTTCAGGTCCTCAGAAACCACCCCCTCCTCACAGGGCTTCCTGCTCGCCCACACCAGGCATCCCAGCTAGAGGGCACCACCTCCTCAGTCTGCTGACAACGGCCTCGACCAGGGCACCGCCACCTCCATGTTTACTGTGCTCACACACTGTGTGCTTCACGAGGTGTCATCCCATTCGACCCTCAGACCCACTCCCACCCCCTGCCAGGAGGAACGCCTTACTAATGCCTCCATTGACAGAGAGGACATGGGAGACCGGGGAGATGAACGTCTCCTGGGTTTGTCCTCTGCGTCACTCACAGCGGTCTCCGGGGAGCAGGGCTGTGTCACGTTCCTTCCCCGGGTTCCCAGCCAGCTGAAGGCTGCACGTGAGTCTCAGGGTCCCAGGGGACACGTCCTCTCAGACTCCTGCAGAACAGCATTTCTCAAGCGTAGCCAATCACAAGGTGGACCTCGTTTGTTAGAAATAATCGGGACCCCTGATTCTCTCATGCGGCATCCGGTTCTGAAGATCTCAGGCCTCTGAGACTTTTAAATATATTTTTTTACTGATTTTTTACAGAGAGGACGGGAGAGAGATAGAGAGCTAGAAACGTCGATGAGAAAGAAACATCGACCAGCTGCCTCTTGCACACCCCCTACCAGGGATGTGCCTGCAACCAATGTACATGCCCTTGATCGGAATGGAACCCGGGACCCCAGTATGCTTCACACTGGGGACCAAACTCACAACCCAGGCATGTGCCTTTGACCGGAATCGAACCTGGGACCCTTCAGTCCACAGGTCGACGCTCTACCACTGAGCCAAACAGACCAGGGCAGCACTGAAACCTTTAAAGTGTGTTTCCAGAAATTCCCCTTCTAGAAATTCATCCCAAGGCAATAGTTGCGGTTGTGCGCAAAGCAGTCCTGTGCCAAAGGTGGAGAAAGGGCGCCCGGCTCTGCCTGTGCCATTAGCAGGCAGCAGTCCTGCGGGCACAGTGCTGTGAGTCAGGCCTCCATCCTTTCCCTTCTCCCTGCCCCGACCAGGCCAGTGACCCATGGAGGTGACTGGATTCCATCCTCTGCCTGGGGCCCTTCTGCTCACACAGGCCCTGCATTTGCCTATGCAAAGCCCCGAACAGCGGGAGGTGTGGCCCCGGTGCAGGCCGTGCACTGGGAAAGCCTCCTGCTGACTGGGACTTGCTGACTCTGGCCCCAGAGGAGGTTTCCTTGGGTGGGGCCAGTGGCCCCTTCCTGATGGTCCAAATGTGGAACCCAGGCCAGCCAGGGAGTAGAGGTCAGCAAGGAGACCCCTAACTCCAGGCCGGGGCCGTTTCTTTGTTGTTGTTTCCTTAGTTTTCCCCACGGCACCCTGTTCGCCATCTCAGTGCCCTGTTGTCTGCAGGTCCCAGGACTCGCCTCGCCTTCCTCTCTGACGGCTGTGGCCGGCGCCAGCCCTGGTGCTCTCTCTCCAGGGTCCTCAGCATCACGGCCTCCAAAGACGCAAGCAGATGGCCTTCCTTTCTCCTCTGTCCAACAGCCAGGGCCTTCCCAAAACAACAAAGACAGGAAAGTTAAAATTCCCCTGGAAAAGTCGTACACTCATGATCCTCATCTGTATTTCCTCCTTCCTTGCTTTAAACAGAATTACACACCAGGCCCAACCCTACTTTTCACCCCAACACTTCTCAGAAGTCAAAGTTCTACAATTCACGCAGCTAACAGAGCACCCGGAAGTCACGGGCTCCTTCAGGGAGCCGGCAAGTACTTTCGTGTGCAAGACGTTGGCCAGGACCCAGTCCTTGTTGAGGTACAGGGTGGCTCAGCTGTTTGTACACAGGCTCTGGGCTGGGAAACTTTGGGTTGAGTCCCAAGTTCCACACTCAACCCCTCAGCCTCTCAGGGCTGTGGACTGAGTCGTGTCCCCACAAGATTCACACGTTGGCGCCCTCACACACACACACACACACACACACACACACACACCCCGGTGTGACTGCATTTGGAGATAAGGGCCTGTAGGAACGGGCTTAAGGTCAAGCGAGGTGATGGGGAGGAGGCGTGATTCAATAGGACTGTTGTCCTTATAAGAGGATGTGACACCAGAGATGCTCAGAGGAAAGGCCATGTGAGGACACAGCGAGAAGCTGCCCGCCAGCCAAGAAGAGCAGAAACCAGCCCCGATGACACCTTGATCTTGGACTTCTCGCCACCAGAACAGGAAATATTTTAACCCTCCAGGTCTGTGGCATTTTGTAATGGCCGCCCGAGCTGACGCATACCCTGAGTTTCCTCATCTGCTAAGCGGGAATGAAACTAGTCCTTGCATCATGAAGCTGGGGAAACGCACAAGTAATGCCTGCCTGTCAGGCCTCTTCAGCACCTGGAACAGTGCCTGCATATAGTGGATGTTCGGTAAATACCCACGGAAGGAACAAGTAACATCCGTCAGAAAAGGAAGCTGTCAAATTTAATAGGCGTGCGTGGCTCTGAGCTTTTCACTAACCTCCGTTTCCTTGATCACTGATCACCGGCAAATGACAGCAGGGATAAAGGGTTTAAGGAAAGTGTCTGTGCCATCACGGTGTGGCTCAGTAGTGGAGGGTCAACCCATGAACTGGGAGGTCACAGTTCTGTTCCATCCGGTCAGGACACGTGCCCAGGGTGGCACGTTCCCCGGTCGGGGCCAGGCATGAGACAGCTGGTGGATGAATCTTTCTTATCTTTGCTGTTTCTGTCCCTTTCTCCCTCTCCCTTCCTGTCTCTCAAATCAATTTGATAAAAGAACAACATTTAAAAAAAAAAAAAAGTGTCTGCAAAGACAGTTTCCTGTCTTTAATTGGATCTGCCACTAATGTCATGTCTTCTGTGAATTGGGAAAGGGCTTGGTCTAGCTGACCTCAGGGCAGTTTGAGCCTCTTCCAGGAGGAGGGAAATGGATCAGAGAGCTGTAGGAAGCTTTAGAACCCTGGCCTCACTTTCCAGGCCCTCTCTCTCTCTCTCTCTCTTTTATGTTAAAAATATGTTTTTGTTGATTTCAGAGAGGAAGGAAGAGGGAGAGAGAGATAGAAACATCCATGATGAGAGATAATCATGGTTTGGCTGCCTCCCACAAGTCCCCCACTGGGGATCAAGCTCACAACCTGGGCATGTGCCCTTTACTGGAATCGAACCTGGGACCTTTCAGTCCGCAGGTCGAAGCTCTATCCACTGAGCAAAACTGGCTAGGATTCTCTCTCTCTCTTTTAAAAAAATACTTTTGGCCCTAACTAGTTTGGCTCAGAGGATAGAGCGTCGGCCAGCGGACTGAAAGGTCCCAGGTTCGATTCCGGTCAAGGGCATATACCTTGGTTGTGGGCACATACCCAGTAGGGAGTGTGCAGGAGGCAGCTGATGGATGTTTCTAACTCGCTATCCCTCTCCCTTCCTTTCTGTAAAAAAATCAATAAAATATATTTTTAAAAGATACTTTGAAGGGGAGAGTTTGGCCTCCAGTGGAGCAGAGGGGCTGGAGACCACAGCTGGGGGAGGCCAGAGAGGGGAGCTGGGCTGGGCCCTGGGAGTGGCAGGAGGAAGTTGGTCTGGGGTTGGAAGCCAGGCAGGCCCACCTTCCAGGTGCTTATGAGATGCAAATGCGGGAACAATAGGCCCCTGTCACCAGGACATTTGTGCCTGAGACTGGGCTTGGGGGAAGCACAGCTCCTTCTTCACCTTGGCCATGGTGAGACTGGGTTGGGGGCAGCCCCAGGACTCTGGGCAGGGAGGGGCGTCCAGCTGCACTGACCACCCCTTGTCCCCCTCTTTCCAGGACAAACTCAGGGAGAGCAAGCCCCGGTGAGTACTCAGCGCCCCGCTTCCCCTCCGCTCCTCTGGCCCCCCACCTAGCCACCCCTGTCCCGGGCACAGCCGTCTGGGAGGTCGCTGGCTATGCCTGGGCCCTCCTCACCCACCGGTCCGACCACGCCTGTACCTCCTCCACCCCGTGAGCACGAGGGCTCATCCTCAACTGGCTTCCCTTGGGCACCAACTCATCCAGCCACGTACCCGGGGCATAGCTCTCCCCCGATGCTAACCCCGCTGCCCTGCCCCAAGCTGCCGTCACTCAGCTCCAGGGGCTCCATCCGCACTGGCATGGGTGTGGATTTCATGGGTGTGGATGTCATGGGTGTGGATGTCTGGTTGATGAAAACTCAAGGGCCCCTTGGGCAGAGTTGACCACAGTCTGATTTCAGGGTGAAGACACCCCTTTCACCCTCCAAATGTGCAGGTAAGTGCCACAGGGGGCCGAAGGGGCCCAGCAGAACAGGGTGCCTTGGGCTGTGAGTCTCTCTGAGTGGCTCTCTCCTATGTGGCCATCACAGTCCATCACGGCTGAGGCACCAGGCCCGGCCTCCCCGCCTCCTGGTCAGGAGCAGGCATGCTTGGGGTGGGGGCCTGGCCCAGGGCCATCGGCTGCTCACTGGGAGGCGCCCCTGTTTCCAGAATGCCTCTGCCGTCCGCCCTGCTGCTGAGAAGAGGCCCCTGAATGGGCCTTTGAGCTGAGTGCAGGCTGAGGCCACTGTGGACCTGCAGGTGGTTCATTCTGTTGGGGAAAGAGAGAGGGTCATTGTGCTGGAAACGGGGTGGGCGGGGAGGAGATAGGGGCCCTCTCATCGGTCTCCCATCCAGACTCTCCGGCTCAGAGGACAGATGTCCCCCGCCCATCTCCTCTGCCCGCCCCGAGGACCAAGGGACCCAGGGTAAGTCCAGCTGCTGAGCCTGGGGCTGGGGGGCCGGGGCGGCAGGGGCCACCTGCACTTCCTCCATCCGCCCTGTGCTCAACACTCCGTCCCAAAGGCCCAGGAGGAGGAGGAGGAGGAGGAAGAGGAGGACAAATATGAGCTGCCTCCCTGTGCGGCTCTGCCCGTGAATCTAGCCCCTGCCCACCTTCCTGGCACCGAGGAGGAGCCTTTGTACCTGGGTGAGGACTGGGAAGCGGAGGCAGAAAGTGTGAGGGGCCGGGCAGGGCAGGAGGAGGGTCCCCACAAAAGGAAGAAGGCCCAGGCCTGGCCTCTTCCCCATCTGTGTTGGGCAGTGAGGGGAGGCCTCAGCTGGCTGGGGGAGGGGAGAGGGAGAGAGAGAGGGAGAGAGGAAAGGGGAGAGGGAGGGGGAGGGGGAAAAAGGAAAGGGGAGGGAGGGGAAAGAGAGCAGTGTATCCAAGGCAACAGTGGGAAAGCAGGAGGCCTGAGGCCTGACTTGGTCCCTGGGGCCTGGCCTTCCCCGTTTCTGAGATCCCAGCAATCCCCGAGCCAGGGCAGGGGTGCCAGGAGAACCCCCTGTCATCCCACTCACAGGCCCCTCCGGGCTGGGCCGGGTGGGGGCAGGGAAGCTGGCCACCTTCAGTTGCCATGGAGACGGGGCTGTCGGGAAAGCATGGAGCTGGGAGGGCACGGAGGGAGGAGGAGGAACAGAGGCTAGGTGGGGACCGGAGGGAAATGGGAACCTACATGGGAGGAACCTAGAGATTCTATGCTGTGTCTGTTCCAGATCACTCAGGCCCCCACGGCCCATCCGAGTCTCTGCCGCCACCGCAGCCCCAGCCCCAGGCTCTGCCCCAGCCCGCGATGGTGAACAGCCTCCCTCAGTCCCTCCTTCCCGCCCGCCTGCCCCACCGCCCCATCCCAGGCTCCCATTTCCCAGCGAACAAACCTAAGAGGCATCTCATTTGCAAGATTCCCCCACATCTGCCCTCCAGAGGCCCCTAACAAATAAGGCATCAGAAGCCCACGCCCTGTGAGCAGCCGCCTCTCCCACCTGCCTGGCCCTCCCACCTCCCAGCCAGCCCCACCCAGGACTCCGCTGGGAAGAGGGGTGTGTGTGGGGGAGACAAGAGGCGCTGTCACCCCTCCCTGGACCCTGGGGCCTGAGGACCCCTCCCTGCCAGAGAGGAAAGAAACCCCCGCTCAGCTGCCCGTCGCCCCAGCTCTCCAGGTCCCGCTAGGGACTTTGAAAGCTGCCGCTTTCAGCACATACTTTGTGGGAATCAAAAGGAAAACTGGGAGAGGTTGACAACAAAGACAGAGTCTCAGCATGGAGGCAGGCGCAGGGAAGAGCCGCCCCCTCTGTACGCTAACAGCTCTGGGCTGCAGGGTTTTCTAAGCAGCACAAATCCACATTGGCCTGGCATCCTTGTCCTCCCCATGCCTCGATCCCCCCCCCCCCACCCTCACTCACGGTCCTCCCTCCCTGCTTCTGTGTCCACAGCTGATGGCAGCCCTGAGCCTGCGGGAGGCCATGATGCTGGGCCAAGCCTCTGGGAGGCGAGGTAAAGGGAGTGTTCTCTCTCTTTCTGGGGGGCCCGCACTCCCCTGCCCTGAGAAGGGCGATCCGGCCCCACAGGGGGAGAGTCAGCTGCCGGCTAGTGGTCTCATGATGGCCCTGGTCACTGCCCTTCCCTCGCTGCCCCCCCGTTCTCACCTGCCCACCGCTAAGGCAGGCCGTTGAGGAGACTGAGGTCCCAGACACGAAACGCTTTGCCTGAGATCACACAGGAGCTGAGCCCACACCCGCTGTGGCCTCCGGGTCAGGGGTGGGCACACTGGTGGTCTCCTCTGCTGAGGAGACACACGAATGCCATCCCCCGTCAAAGGGCCTTTGGCCAGCAGTCTCTGACTCTATTCATGTCCTATTGCCACCTCTGCCCGGGGACTTTCCCCCAAGGTCACTGCCCGTGGGCCTGTGACCCGCAGCCTAGCTGTCAAGAGGGGCCTCGGCCAGTATTTTTTGTCTGAAAGTGGCCCCAGGCGGGCAGCCTCCTCCTGCCCGAGGTCAGACAGCTACCCTGAGGCACAGTGACTGGCTCAGTGGTGGGTAAACCTTCGTGACCTTGAGGGGTTCCGATTTTTGGAACAGCCCAATGTCCTTTGGAGCCAAGCCTGGCGAATGGGTTGGGAGGTCAAGTCGGCTAACAGCCTGGGCTGTGAAGGGAGGCAAGTGGGGGGGGTGGGGGGAGGAGACACACTTTGCCAGGGGGGGGGGGCAGGGCTGGCTCCGAGGACACCCTCCGAGAAGCCCCAGCCGAGGTGTCCCGCCATTCCTCTCCCTCCGCGCTGACTGGTGTCCTCTCCTTTCCCTCAGAACTGAGCGCACCAGCCCCGGAGGTGAGCAGCCCCTCCCTCCCCGCCCCCCTCTCGCTAAGAAGCTGGCGGGTTGGGGAGGAGTGCCCGGGGAGGGCCAGGAAATGTCCCTAAAACCCAGGGAAAAGGCCCAGAGCTGACCCCCTCCCTGTGGGCCACAGTGGTCCTGAGGGTCCACTCAGAGCTACCGGGAAGGGCCTCGCCACAGCTCCTCCTGGTCACCCCGTCCTCTGAGAGCTCGGCCCGTAGGGGGTCCCCTTCCAGGCAAAGGAGCAATGTTAATCACTCCAGCTGGCCCCCAGAGAGGCTCGCCTTGTGAGGGAAGTGAGGAGCAATAGTCCTCCCCACAGCGATGCTCTGCCGTCCTCCCTCACCGCCCCAGCCCGGGGCCCACACAGCCTCTCTGTCAGGTGCCCGGCTCCGCGCAGCCCTGTGAGGAGGACCTCTACCTGGAGTGTGAGCCCAGTCCCGGTGAGCACCGCCCTGCCCCGGGCCAGCCGCTGAGGCCCAGCTCCCGACTCCTTTCCCCGCTTCTCACCACCCGTTTGCCTCCGACACACGGGGACACACAGGGACACGCACAGGGACACACACGGGGACACACATGGACACACACAGGGATACACACAGGGATACACACGGGGACACACAGGGACACACACGGGAACACACATAGGGGCACACACGGGGACACACAGGGACACACACGGGAACACACATAGGGGCACACACGGGGACACACAGGGACACACACGGGGACACACAGGGACACGCACAGGGACACACACAGGGACACGCACAGGGACACGCACAGGAACATGGACACGCACAGGGACACACACATGGACACACACAGGGATACACACGGGGACACACAGGGACACACACGGGAACACACATAGGGGCACACACGGGGACACACAGGGACACACACGGGGACACACAGGGACACACATGGGGATACACAGGGACACGCACAGGGACACACATGGACACGCACAGGGACATGGACACGCACAGGGACACACACATGGACATGCACAGGGACACACACGGGGAAACACACGGGGACACACAGGGACACGCACAGGGACACACACAGGGACACACACAGGGACACGCACAGGAACATGGACACGCACAGGGACACACACAGGGACATGCACAGGGACACGCACAGGGACACACACATGGACACGCACAGGAACATGGACACGCACAGGGACACACACATGGACGTGCACAGGGACACACACGGGGAAACACACGGGGACACACAGGGACACGCACAGGAACATGGACACGCACAGGGACACACACATGGACATGCACAGGGACACACACAGGGACACGCACAGGAACATGGACACGCACAGGGACACGCACATGGACACGCACAGGGACACGCACAGGAACATGGACACGCACAGGGACACACACAGGGACACGCACAGGAACATGGACACGCACAGGGACACGCACATGGACACGCACAGGGACACACACGGGGAAACACACGGGGACACACAGGGACACGCACAGGGACACGCACATGGACACGCACAGGGACATGGACACGCACAGGGACACACACATGGACACGCACAGGGACACACGGACACACAGGCTTCCACCGTTGGTGCAGGTTGATCCGCTGTGACCACAGGGAGGGCCCAGAGAGCAGCGCTGTGTGTGGGCTCCCCAGCGGCCGCCTGGCTGGACGGCTTCCCAGAGAGGCCCTGGGAGAAGCAGGCCCTGCGAGGTCAGCCCTCCAGGCCTGCTCCCAGCCCAGCAACCTGCCCTCTCTTTCAGTCCCTGCCCGGCCTCAGGCTCTGAGCTCCCAAGCCCTGATGCCCCCAGCCCCTCTGCCAAGGATATCGGCAGTGCTCAGGTGAGTGCCTACCAGGGTGTGTGTGTGCGCACATGTGTCCGTGTGTGTACATGCGCGCATGTGTGTGTGTGTGTGTGTGTGTGTGTGTGTGTGTGCCTGAGAGAGAGAGAGAGTCATGCACTCGGGCTTCCCCAGCCCTGGCCCTGGGACCTCTGGGTGGCCTGGGCCTTTCATTTTGAAGGAAGTAAAGACCCTGAGCTCTGTTTCCCAACTTTCTCCCCACAGGCCCCCCACGGCCCCCCAGGAAGCTCAGGGTGTAAGAGGCTGCTGCTCTGGGGGGGATTGAGCTGGGAGGGAGGGAGGGAGGCTCAGGGTGGGACCTCAGGCCCAGAGAAGCCAAGTCTCTCCTGACCAGCCCTCCTATGTCCCAGGGAGCAGTGAACGCCACCTCCAAAGGTGAGTACAGGCACCTTCAGTGAGAACCCAGGAGTCCTGGCCGGCCCTTCCCAGCCGCAGCCCGGCACACCCCGCTTTGCTGAGGGGGTCCCCGCAGCTCTGCTTCCAGTGGCCATTTCCCAGGGCCTGCGTCAAAGCAGGAAGCTACCAGCGTGTCCCTCCAGCTCGCCCCTCGATTGGAGGTCACGTGTGGCTCCCTGGTGGGTCCCAACAGAGCCCAGGAGAGGAGAGGAGAGGAGAGGAGAGGAGAGGAGAGGAGAGGAGGGGTGACACGCCGGGAGCCCTGCTTTGGGTTTCAGCCCTAAGCACACCCCCCTGCAGCCTCCCAAGCCCCTGAAGCTGTGCTCCACGCCTCCTTTGTCTAACCCTCCCAGCCCAGCCCTGCAATCTGCTCCCAGCAGGAAGGAGCTCCTCTCTTGCCCCCGCAGCCCCCACCGGAAGAAGCTCCGCTGCAGAGGTGAGGAGGGGCTGGGAGAGGGCGGGCCGGTGCCCACCACGGCAGGAACACGTGCGTGTGGCACGGGGCTGGGTACCGGCACCGGCATATCTGTGTTCAGCTTGCACAGACTCGGCCTGGGAAGGCAGCTGTGAACACAAATCACTCCCCACGGGGTTCTCTGCTCCCCACCCCCACCCAGTGCCCCAACACACACATCTCTGAGCGTGTGTGTATGTGTGTGTGTACGCGTGTGTGCGCAGGACGGCAGCCTGCTGGGTCAGCCGTGGTACTCGGAGAACTGTGACCGTCATGCTGTCGAGAGTGCCCTGCTCCGATGCCAAAAGGTGGGCAGGGCCCCCCGGGGCCTCTCAGAAACCCCTTCCGCTCACGGGCTGCGGGGCTGAGCAGGCAGGGACTGCAGGGGGAGGGTGGGGGCGGCCATCGAGGGTCAGGGCTGCAGGTGGACGGCGACGGGCGAGGCTGATGGCCAGGTCTCCTCCGCAGGACGGGGCCTACACCGTGCGCCCCAGCTCGGGGCCTCGCAGCTCGCAGCCCCTCACCCTGGCGGTGCTGCTCCACGGCCGGGTCTTCAACATCCCCATCCGGCGGCTGGATGGCGGGCACTACTACGCCCTGGGCCGGGAGGGCAGGAGCCACGAGGAGGTGGGTGCTGGGGGGGCAGGGTCACAGCAGAGAAGTGCCCTGGGCCCCGCCAGGAGGATCTGCCTGGGGAACTCTCCTTTGGGTGCAAATGATAACGGCCAGGGACCTTCCCAGAGGCCCACCTCCCTGGGGGGGAGGGTCCCGGGGGGTAGTGAACCTGCTGGGAGGAGGCAGGGCACAGGTGGTTCAGACGCCTGTCTGTGCCAGGACCCACCTGATGCCCAGCCCTTGCAAACTAGAGACAATCACCGGCCACTCGGCTGGCATGAGGGGGGCCAGGGGCAGGTTCCCAGAGGTATTGCCATCTGGCCTTGGAAATATGCTGTGACCAACAGCATGCCCATGCGTGTAGTCACAGGAACGTTGTGTAGGGCCTGGAATCGGGCAACAAAATGGCAGGGGAGCCTCATGAGACAAACGGGAAGGAACGTGCTTTATAAAAACGTCAACAAGCCCCCTCCCCAGAGGCCGGCAGTCCCCTCAGGACGGTTCTCCCAGCATGAGCCCCGGGGCCTCACTGGTGCCTGCCTCTCCGCAGCGCTTCTCCTCCGTGGCGGCCATGGTCCAGCACTACATGCAGCAGCCCCTGCCCCTCGTGGACAGACACAGTGGCAGCCGGCAACTCACCTGTCTGCTCTTCCCCACCAAGCCCTGACAGCCAGCGACGCCCACACCTTCCGCTGGCCCCAGCGGTTGCTCCTTGCCCCCCCTTCTGTCCACCTCGGGTTGTCTCCCTCTCTCCCCTCTCCCCTCCCTCCTCCTCCCTTGCCCCAGGCTCTGCGGGCCCAGATGAGAGGCATCGGGAAAGGTTGCCCAGAATCAGAAAGGGTCCCAAGACGCCATGCCACGCTCCCCCAGAGCCTGACCCTGTGCTCTCTGCCTCTCCGAGGCCAAGGCCGGGAGGCAGGGTCAGGCAGGCCCCAGTCCCAGCCCCCAGGATGGCCGTGGCCAGCCTGTGACTAGGGCTCCCAAGCTGCTCTGATGAAGGCCTGTCTGCTCAGGGAACTGAGCCTCTCGGGAATAGCCAGGCACTGCGGGGACAAAGAGAATCCTCTGGGGGGCTTACCACAGGGCTGGCTTCTGGGGGGACTTGATTGCCCTGCACTATTTTGCTCTCAATAAATATTTGTTGAACCCTAGCTGGTTTGGCTCGGTGGATATGCCTGCAGATGGTTGGATTCCGGTCAAGGGCACATGCCTGGGGTTTCGGGCTCATCCCCAGTAGGGGGTGTGGAGGAGGCAGCCAATCAATGATTCTCTCTTTATCACTGATGTTTCTATCTCTCCCTATCTGAAATCAATAAAAATATGTTTAAGATAATTATAATAAATATTTGTTGAATAAATTCTTGAATTTGCCGAAACCGGTTTGGCTCAGTAATAGAGCGTCGGCCTGCAGACTGAAAGGTCCCAGGTTCAATTCTGGTCAAAGGGCATCTACCTTGGTTGCAGGCACATCCCCAGTGGGGGGGTGCAGGAGACAGCTGATCGATGATTCTCTCCCATGGATGTTTCTAACGCTCTGTCCCTCTTCCTTTCTGTAAAAAAATCAATAAAATATATATTTTTTTAAATTCTTTAATTTGCTTAGCGAAGCAGAGGTGGCCTCCGTGAGGCTGGGAGTTCTCAGGTGTCCCAGGGCACAGACCAGGCCTGGCAGCCACAGAGCAGGGTGGCCAGCCCCCACTCTGCACCCTGACAGGGCCTCTGCCCTTAGATGGTCTGTGTGGAGGGGCAGGGAGCCAGCCCCCGGTGGCTGGGCTGGCTTTGTTTAGCTCTGGTTGGTGGCGGGAGAGGGCAGGGAGCGAGGCTCGGTGTTGCCTCTGCGGCTCCCTAAGTGATCAGAACGGCGTTCAGTACTTGTCCACTCTGCTCCCCGCAGGGAGACGGGCGGACCAGGAAACCCCGGGTCCTGGGCACCCGGGCCTGGGAGGGAAGAGCGTGGCTCCACGGCGGGACCGGACTCCGGGAGGGATGGGCGGCGGCGGGGGCTCCGGGAGGGGCGGGCGGCGGGGGCTCCGGGGCCGGGGCTCCGGGAGGGGCAGGCGGTGGCGGCGGCGGCGGCGGGGGCTCCGGGGGGGGGCGGGCGGCGGGGGCTCCGGGGCCGGGGCTCCGGTAGGGGCGGCGGCGGGGGCGCGCCTGGCGCGGGGCCGGGAACACGCGGTGCCGGAAGCGCATGTGACTGTGACTCCGCGGAAACAAAGGCGCTCAGAGCCGCCCCGCTCCGGCTGGCTCATCGGGCCGCGCCCTCTGCCCACGGCGGCCTGGGGCTTTGCCTCCCGACCGACACGGGGTGCGGGACCCCGGAAAGCCGGGGGTCGGGGGGGCCGGGGGCCCGGGGAGCGCGGGCGGGGAGCGCAGTGCTCCTGCGAGGCGTGGAGCGAGGGGCGATGCAGGGGCCGCTGTGTTCCCCGTGGCTCCTGCACATTAATTGCCCCGATGATTCTGTGATGGGGTGAGGACAGGCCCTCCTGGCTACCCCAGGGCGAGGCTTTCCGCCTAAAGCGACAGGACTGTCCACCAGGGCCCGCTGGGCAGCGCGCTCGCTCCTCTTCCAAATAAGGCGGTGAATTGGGCCCACGGACGGCCACTTTCCAGTCGCTGCAGGGGTGCAGTTTCCTACAGGACACCCGGAGGAGGGGCAGCATGGGGCAGCCAGCTGGCACCGGGCAGGGAGGGGATGGCAGCTGAGGGCTGCGCCAGAAGCTGGAGGAGGGGGGATGGATAAGCGACCCCCAGACAGCCACCCTCCTCTGCAGCTTCCTCACCGCCGCTGCCTCAGCTCTACAGGTCCTGGTGGGAGCGGCCTCTCTCTGCACTTTCCCCAGCCTGACCCGGGTCGGGTGGCCCTCAGGGACCCATTTGGTCCCGGCTAGGTGAACAAGAGAGGCGGAGCAGGCAGGCAGTGGGGACGGTGGATGCCAAAGGGACCCCAATGGTCTGGAGAGTGCCACCTGGCTCCCGCCTCCGCAGTCTGCATCCTGTGCTCAGGTGTCCACCTTTCCAGGAAGCCTTCATGCCCCCCCCTCCCCGCCGCCTCCCCCCTCTGGGCACAGGCACTTCCCACACTCCCTGGCCATGGCCTTTCCACTTCCAGGAAAGAACCAACTCCTCCTGCTCCCCTGCTGTGTCCCCAGGCCAGATATCTGCGGAGCCACCGAATAGGTGGAGGGTACTCCAAGTTCCTCTAAAGCCGATGGCATCCCTTGATTAGGGTTTTCTCCGTAGAGAAAGGCGGAGGCCAGCGCCGTGCAGCACAAGTTCCTGTGATGACGGGAGCTTTATACGTCCACCTCCGTATGGTGGCCACAGAGGGTATCAAGCACTCGAAATGTGACGGGTGTGACTGAGGAAATGAGTTTTTAACAATACTGTAATTAATCTAACTAACCACCTATGGTTTGTGCTCTCCTATTTTTCCAAGTGTGTTGCCTTCCCAAGGGTGAGGGAGGGGCAGTGGTGGGTGAGAAAGCTGCGGGGGGGAGAAGGGGTGGCGGGAGGATAGGTCTGGAGGAGCCTGGGAGGCCTCCCTAATGGGCACAGGGAGCCAGTGAGGCCCTGAGCAGTGCTGGCTGTGGGAGGAAGGTGTTGCATGAGGATTGCTCTAGCTGTGAGGTGCTGACGGGTTGAGGGCAGCAGAGAGGCCGGAGGACAGTCAGCAGCTGCAGATAGCTCTGTGGTCCGGGTGAGAGATGACACCCCTTGGCTTGTTTGCCAGGCCAGTGTCCCTCCGAACATCTCATTCCCATTTCCTCTCACCCTGCAGGCCAAACTGTATAAAAGTCTAAGCAGGGTCACCAACTGGGTGGGTGGGGACCAAGTGTTGGACTTGGTGAAGAAACCATATATCACTCAGCTGCTTACCTGTCTCCGTGGGCTGGGAAGGGCAGAGCCGAGGAAGCATGTAGTGGGATGGCCGTGGAGCTATGGTCACCTACCCTGAAGACCACACGGGCTGGGGCCAGAGTGTGCTCAGCGCAACCCTCCAGCAAGCTTTCAGCTTTGGTTTCCAAAGAGGCAGCCTGACCTTGGGGAAAACCTGGGCTCTGGAGACCAAAGGACCCAAGCATGAATCTGCTTCAGTCACTCACGGCTGGCCTGAGCTTAACCTCTGTTCTTCACTTGAAAATGGAGCTAATAATACCTGTTTCTTAGGGTTGTTGTGAAAACGAGACAAGGTATATATGAGATGCCCTTAGTCTAACTCAGAGCCTGACATATCTCTAGTGGAATCTAGTAATCATGCTAACTGCAAACAGGCCAAGCCTGGCTCTGGCCCCACCTGCGTACGCCACGTGCAGGGGCTCCTCCGGACTGGGCTTCCCCGACACAACACACATACGTGCGGCCTCTAGGTATTACAGGTGCTGTGGTTGTTGTTCTGTTTGCCCGCCTGATTTCCCATTCCTGGGAACACCACCCACTTCTCCCTCCATTGGACCAGGCATGTGACCTAGTTCTGGAGAGAGAGAGAGAGAGAGAGAGAGAGAGAGAGAGAGAGAGAGAGAGAGAGAGAGAGAGAGAGAGGCCACGTTTCCAAACCTGAGCTGCAAATGGCCACCCTCCTCCCCACGTGCACAGAGCCCGTCGGCAGAGGTCAGGCCCAGACCAGAAGATAGTCTTGGAGACATGGAATGCTGCTCTAAGGTCCCAGCTTTTGCCATCGGACTCCTCCCAGCAGTGAGAGCTAGAATTTTTTTTTTTGGGGGGGGGGAGTATAGCCTGGTGGGAGTATGGCCTCTGCTATTTTTAAAGAGGACACCTGCTCGGTACAGGCACTGTGACCTTGAGGTTTGGGGCCATTGAAGGAGTTCCCTGAAGCACAGAGGTAGTGGTGGAACCAGAATTCAGACTTGTCTGGCTGGCTCTAAACCCACCGTAAACTGCCCCACACATCATTCACTGTATTTACTGAGGGTGTTCTCTGGGCCCAGCACCAACTTCGCATGAAGGGCTCCCCTCTCTCCCTTCGTTCCCACTCTCCAAGGACTAGGGGGATATTAGAAAAGCAGCCCTTCCCCACCGGGATAGGGCCTTGCATGCTCACTGTCCTCCCAGATCAATACTCCCCAGAGTCCTCCTCACGCACCAAGGATCTGAGAGGAGCCAGCCGCCTGCCTACCTACCACCTACCTCTGACTGCTCAACAAGGAGTAAGTCCCAGCTCTGGCCCACGGCCCCTGGGCAGAGATCCTGCCTGCGCCCATTATGAGCAGTGATGATCCTGCTGGCCTGCTTATCTTTATGGAGACACTGAGGCCATTTTAAAGTTGCTTTGACAGCCCTGGCCGGGTAGCTCAGTTGGTTAGAACATGTCCCCGTACCCCAAGGTCAGGGACATATAAGAACCAACTAATGAATGCTTAAATAAGTGGAACAACAAATCTCTTTCTCTGTCTCTGTCTCTGTCTCTGTCTCTGTCTCTGTCTCTCTCTCTCTCTCTCTCTCTCTTTCTCTTCCTCTCTCTAAATCAACCAATCAGTAAAAAACAAAATAAAATTGGTTTTGATCTAAATTCTCCCAGATATTCCTTTCTTTCTTTTGCAAATCTGGTTGAGCAGAAAGAGGGGTGTCGGGAGCAGGACTTTGGGATCATGGTTTCCAAATCTGGTTCTCAGAACAAGCATGGACGACGATGATGATGTTGCCAGACTATGACGAAAACAGAAAAATACAACCTGAAGAGAGAGTTTTTCCTGAAGCAAAGGACCCTTCTTTAAAAGGAAGTCAAATTCTCCCTCCTTTTTTGGTATTAATACATACTTTCTTTCAGGTCTCTTGAACTTGCTGGGCCTCATCTTTAAAATGGGGTGGGCCCTGGCCAGTGTTGCTTAATGGATAGAGCATTGGTCAACCCCCCCACCCCCCCACCCCCCCAAAAAAGTTGCTGGTTCAATTCCCGATAAAGGGCATGTACTTGGATTGCAAGTTTGATCCCTATCCCTGATTGGGGCAACTAATCAATGTCTCTCCCACATCGATGTTCCTCTTTCTTTCCCCTCTTTCCTCCCTTCCACTCTTTCTAAAACTCAATGGAAAAAACATCCTTGAGTGAGGATTAGCAAATAAACAAACAAATAAAATGGCTGGAGGGGCAGGGTGGTGGCCTATAAAACCTCCAGGGCCTTCCCAGTTGCAATATTCCAAGATCCTCAGGGCCCTGGGCCAAGTACACTGTTGCCTGGGATTGTGTGTCAGCCCACCCCGCCTCCCCCTCAATCCCTATCTCCACCCCCGCCCCAGCCTCTCCGCCGCCCACTCAGTCCCACCAGCCTGGCCCTCCGCTGAGCTCCCTGCGTGCTCCTTTGGGAGAGTGCCCATCCATCCGCAGTGCACTCTGGATCCAGTGATAACCCAGGAGGGCAGTTTACAAAAGGCAAATGGGGGTTTTGAATCGCCTGATGTTTGTCATGAGATAATAAATGGACCGAGCCCAGCCTCCTCGCAGGCCTGGAAGTTAGAAGGACAGACGGGTCAGAGACCAGGAACAAAAACACAAGAATAAACGTCAGCGTGGGGGCTGGGTAGAGGGAGATCACCAAAAGACATGGAAGTACTCGCCAAAAAATGGTACAGGCACTTGTGACCCTGAAGTGACTCTTTCCGACATTTGCGCTGGGAGCCTGTCCTGTCTCCTCGGGTTATAGATGAGGAAAGGAAGGCTGGGGAGGGCATTGGAGTCTGTGGTGGGGTGGGGGTTATGTATTTTTTTTCCCCTCTAGCAGCACCTTAGCTGGGGCTAAGGCTGGAAATGGAAAGGAATTGAGGGAGACTTGGAAACTGAGTCCAGGAGAGACCAGAGCATGAAGTTGGGGCTGACGCAGGGCCCAGGCCCCTGGCCTCAGGCCCCTGGCCTCAGGCCCCCCATGAGCCCCATGTCCCTGCTCCCCAGCCGTGCTCTCTGCTCTGGCCGCTTTTCTGGTCTCCTTTCCTCTGCCCACAGCCCTCAGCTCAGCTCTCAGCATGTGACAGACAGTAGGCTGGAGCAGGAGCCTGGCAGGAGAGCACTGGCCAGAGAAGGAGGAGGGCGGATGGATGCTTCCCAGAGAGCGAGAAAGTTCACACTCCCTGTGAAGAAGCTGTGGAGAGAGGGGAGATGGGGACTGTCATTGCGCTTACACTTAGAACAGACGTCTCTCCCCCACGCACACACCTGTGCAGCCTAAAGGGATCTAGGGACAGAGGAGGTGCCAGGCAGCTCTCATGGATGTTTTCAACCTCAAGGAGAAAACAGAACCCGGAGTCCATCTGCTTCCCACTGCACCCTTGGGGCTGGGGTGGCCCTGAGCACTTCTCAGCCAACTCTGCTCCTCTGCACGCAGCCTGGAAGCACTGCCTCCGGGGGCCTGTCACATTCACCCCGGAGGTGGATCAGTAATAAATCAAGTGTGTGATAGAAGGCCTCGTGAGCTCTGATAATCAGTTATTATCATTGGAAGTCTTCCATACACTTCCTGCCCATGTCTGCGGCATCTGCAGCTGTTGGTAGAGGGTCATTTTTAAAGAGGTGAGGTCAGCTGAAACCGGTTTGGCTTGGTGGATAGAGCATCGGCCTGCTGACTTGAAGGGTCCCAGGTTCAATTCTAGTCAAGGGCATGTACTTTGATTGAGGGCACATCCCCAGTGGGGGGGGGGGGGTGCAGGAGGCAGCTGATCGATGTTTCTCTCTCATCGATGTTTCTAACTCTCTGTCCCTCTCCCTTCCTCTCTGTAAAAAAAAAAATCAATAAAATATATTTTTTTTTAAAAAGAAAGAAAGAGGTGAGGTCAGAGCCAGAAAGGAACCAGAACCCGCCTGGGAGACTCCACCGCATTGAGAAGCTTCCTGCGAGGAGACCTTGGGCAGGCTGGACAGTCGCCAGGCCCTCAGCTGGGTCTGCCCTGGGTCACACAGGCTGTTTGCTGCCGAGAGGCTGGAAGCGGAGGCAGCTGGGTGACCCAGAAACGGGGTGCCTGAGCGTGACTGTTTTGCCTTGACCCCCTCTCCCCGAGAGCAAGAAGCAAGGCCAACAAGCTCCTGGGAGCCTCCTGCTTGATTCCCAGGGCCCGGGAGCCAGCTCTGCAGCTGATGCAAGGCCGGGGCTGGGTGAGCTCAGCCTGTCTCCGCAGTCAGAGCGCCTTGCACCGCACTGCACCCTAGGAAACACACCTGCTCCTTCCCCTCCGCCTGGGCCTGCCCGGCTCTCTAGCTCTGTTCCTTCCAGGAGCGCAGCAGGCGGCCTGACTCTGGGCACAGAGGCTGCTCTGGGCTGGGTTGGTGCTGAGCATTCCCAGTCAGCCCCTCTCCCCTGCACGTGGCCTGTGAGCAGTGCTGAAACCTGGAACCCTGTCTCCGGGGACCTATCCAGTGGAAATGGAGGGCCTGGGCACCCCTCTGCTCTCAGGCTCTGTCCATGCAAGCTCATTTCTTTATATATATATATTATTGATTTCAGAGAGGAAGGGAGAGGGAGAGAGGACAGAAACATTAATGATGAGAGAGTCTTATTGACCGGCTGTCTCCTGCACATCTCACAGGCCTGCAACCTGGGTATGTGCCCTGAGCAGGCATCGAACCATGACCTCCTGGTTCACAGGTCGATGCGCACCTGCTGAGCCATGCCGGTCGGGTCTCCTTTCCTCTTTGGGAAGAGGTCAGACTGTCTGAGCCCAGTGATCGGTAAACTGCGGCTCTGTGGACTAATGAGTTTGCTAACCACTGACCTAGATTCTCGATTCCAATAATTACAGGCTGTTGTTGTTCCCTGTGACTAAGCCCCTATCCCAGTGGTCGGCAAACTCTTCAGTCAACGGAGCGGCAAACCGAGGCTCGCAAGCCGCAGTTTGCCGGCCACCATCTTAGCCCGTTAGAACGGTGGACCTTCCCCACCTGCCCTCGCCTCTCGCTCTGGGTGCCCAGGCCCAGGGTGGGAATATCAAGGCCGAACCACCTTCTCGAGGACCTTGAGGCATCACTGGCTCAGGGTGAGGCTCCACTCAGCGTCTTCTTACTAAAGCAGGTGACAGTAACACCAGCACTGCATGGGCAGCCTGTGTTCTTCCTTTTACAAAGTGCTGTCAGGACTAACGAGTACTTCAAGGGACCCTAGTGACAGTGCTGTGACATCGGGGTTGGGGGAAAGAAGGGGGCCTCTAGATGAAGAGCTGGGGCCCAGGCAGCTCACCTGGCAGACAGTCTTCCCCTCCCTCATGCTGCCTCAGTCCCATCCCCCCGGCATGCTCTCCCAGGGGCAGGCTTGCTCGCCATCGGAGACCCAATTCAGACAGAGGCACTTTCCTTGGGGCGAAGGAGAGAAGGCGGAAAGGCTGGGAGAATAGGATTGTGGGTTTGGGGGAGAGGCTCGGGCCAAGTCTGCCTGGGGAGGCCTGGAAATGTTCTGGGGAGCAGAAGGGGGTGGGGGAGGTTCTCAGAGCACTGGAGTTGCAGCCCCTGGGCCTCAGCTGCTCACTCAGACAGGCTCCCTGGTCACGCCAACCTTGGCTGGCACCAGGGGGCTGGGTGCTACTTGGGGCCGAGCAGGGTTAGAACCAGGCCCCAGGTCTGGCCCAGGACCAATGGCAGTGCCCTCACTGGCCTCCCTGTTGATACAGGCCTTCCCTGTCATCTCCCCGGTCCTCCCTTTCTCCTCGGCCGGGCCCGGCCCTGGCGGGGTGGCCATGTGGCCATCTTCACGGCCCTCTCAGCCGTTCTCATTGCTTATGCAACTTCTGAGGCTGGTGAGCTCAGGCTGCCAGGCTCCCGGGCAGGTGAGCACACCGTGTCCTGTGCTGGAAGGACAGCCCGTACCCACGGCACCCGCCCCTCCCAGACCCACTGCCGGCCTGGCAGGAAAGCCACCGGTGGAGCCGGAGGCAAAAGGGAGGCAGGTGTGTCCTTCTCATTGGAAGGGCTCAGGGCTGGGACACGGGGCTCCAGGGACACGCAGGCCTGGCCTGCAGGGCACTCAGACCTGTTTGTTGACTCTCCTGTCTATCCTTTCGCCAACCCTCATGATCAGATAAGCGGGGTCTAAAGGGGAAAAGCCAGCTCGTGGCTCTGCCCGAGCCTTGAACCAAAGCCTAGAATCCCTGGGGTTGTTTCTAAGTTTGAAATTTATTTACTTCCTGTCAGATATGACAGTCACCTGGTTTTTAATTTAAACAATAGAAGAGTATAAGACGGAGAAAAATAAGTGTCCCTCCCACCGGGCTCAGCTGCCCTTTCTGCTCCACAGAGAAAAGCAGCGTTCCAGCTTCCTGTGTATCTTTCCAGCCATAAGCTAGATTGATCATTGGATTTTTGATTATCAGGGCTCACACAGCCGGGGCACATCTTTTTCATTGTTGTTAAACCTCACCAAGGATATTGGGTGCTGGAAACGCTCTGGGGAGCAGAAGAGGGTGGGGGAGGTCCTCAGAGCACTAGAGTTGCAGCCCCTGGGCCTCAGCTGCTCACTCAGACAGGCTCCCTGGTCACGCCAACCTTGGCTGGCACCAAGGATATTGGGTGCTGCTTGGGGCCGAGCAGGGTTAGAACCAGGCCCCAGGTCTGGCCCAGGACCAATGGCAGTGCCATCGCTGGCCTCCCTGTTGATACAGGCCTTCCCTGTCATCTCCCCGGTCCCATCTCCCATTCATTTTTATTTTTTTAAAATTTTTTTTTTAATTGATTTTAGAGAGGGATAGAGAGTTAGAAACATCTATGAGAGAGAATCTCTCAGCTGCCTCTTGCACACTCCCTACTGGGGATGTGCCTGCAACCAAGGTACATGCCCTTGACCAGAATCGAACCTGGGACCTTTCAGTCCACAGGCCGATGCTCTATCCACTGAGCCAAACCGGTTTCGGCCCCATTCATTTTTAGAGAGAGTGGAAGGGAGGGGGGAGAGACAGAAACATCTATGTGAGAGACACATGATTGGTTGCCTCCTGCATGCACCCCCACCAAGCCGCGGATCAAGCCCAAAACCAAGATACGTGCCCTTGACTGGAATTGAACCCGTGACCCTTTAGTCCGCAGGCGGAAGGTCTATCCACTGAGCCAAACCGGCAGGGCACGTCTTGCTTAACTTTTCTGCTTGGGGCGAGGAAGGAGAAAGTCCCCTGCTTTGAACACTCCTTGAGAATGGACAGGAGGTGACTGGAGAGAAAGGTCCCACAGCAGACCCACTTGGTTCTCTCTCCCTCCCCCTGCCCCCCACCTGCTAGTTCTCTGGGTGCCTGAGGCAGAAGAGGACAGATAACAAGAGCCTCTTTTCTTCTGGAAGCTGAGGAGCCTAAATGTTAAGGAGACTCAAGATCACACAGCAAGCTGAGACACCCCGTCTTCCAATACCATCACCCTACCTCCCTAATATCTTCCCTTCACCTTCGAAATGACCGTGCATCCTTTTGAAAATTGATTTGAGAGGGAGAGAGAGAAATATCACTGATAAGAGATCTGCTGTATTTGCACAACCCCTCCTGAGGATCAAGCCTGCATCCTGGGCCTGTGCCCTGACTGGGAATTGAACCCAGTCCTCCGAGTTCATGGGTCAACACTCAACCACTGAGCCACACAAGCTGAGCTGATCTTGAGTTCTTTTTTCTTTCCCCCCCCAAAAATATATTTTATTGATTTTTCTACAGAGAGGAAAGGAGAGGGATAGATAGAGTTAGAAACATCGATGAGAGAGAAACATCGATCAGCTGCCTCCTGCACCTACCCCACTGGGGATGTGCCCACAACCAAGGCACATGCCCTTAACCGGAATCAAACCTGGGACCCTTCAGTCCGCAGGCCGACACTCTATCCACTGAGCCACACCAGCCGAGCTGACCTTGAGTTCTTAAATGTCTCTTTGCCACAACGGAACTATGGACATCTCAAGGGCAGGATCAAGGATTCTTCTTCTGTCACCCCCCCTCGCCCCCCGCCCCGAGCTGGACTCTGTCTGAGCTGGGCCTTGTGGAGCCCCTCGGCAGTGGTCAACACTGGCCTGAATCAAGTGACAGAAGCAGAGGGTGCACTGCTTCTCCAGAGGCACCCGAGGCCCTGAAGTTTGCTCCCTGGACACACACATCCCTGACCACCAAGCTCACTGGCCCGCAGGCCTGCGCCTCGTCCGTTCTTTTCTGGCACCGCGGGCTCAGTGAGTGCCCTTGCTCAGAAGGCCAAGGTTGTTGGTTGGCCCCCTTCGGGGCAAATTGTCCTGAGGCGAAACATTCTGTTCTTTGCTCATGGACTGTACAGAGTGTTGCAAATTACAACTAAATGACAAAAAGAGACTGTCCCTCCATACAATGCCAAGTGTACAGTTCTCTGGCTCCGGGGGGGTGATTCCTCTGTGATCCTCTCCTCCCTTTCCTCCCTGCCCCCACCCCTGTGAGCTTCTCTGGGGTGAGCCCAGTCCATCTCCCCCTCTGTCTTTTACGTAAACACTCCCTTCAGCAAAGCAGGCCTCGTTCTAAAGGTCACAGAGTGCCCGGGCCGATTAGGTTATCAGAAAACAGGGTAATAAGAAGGGACAGTGGCTTCAGAAGGTATGAGCTGTGCCTATTTAGAGATTTATTTCAGAGAACAAAAGGTATCTGTCATGGCTGGTTTGTGAATTCAGGCTCAGTTGTAGGGTGGAGGTGAGAGCATTGTGGGGTGAGGGGTCCTGAGTGGGAGGGGCTGGCCAGGCGGCCTGCGGAACGGACCAGCGGGGCTTCTGAAAGAAGAATGAGTAGAAGTCAGGGGACTGGAATCAGAGAGGGGATCCTGAATGTGGAGAAGCGGGAAGGAAGGGGGAGGGAGGGGCAAATCGGAGGTGTGTCAGGTCAGGGCTCGCAGAGGGCACCCCCTGAAAATCAAGGTATTCATACTCCTTTGCTCCAAAAACTGGTTCCCCTTCTGCTTCCTCATTCTGCTCAAGGCGTCACCATCCGGTTGGGCCCCTGGATCTGGTCTGAGGTCAGAAGCTCCCCTGACTCTCAGCCAGCTCCCCTGGGACCAGAGCCCTTTTGTGGGATCTCAGACCCCACCTGCCTTCCTGGGATTCCAGCCACAACCTCCTATCAAGCCCTGCTCCCCACCACATCCCATCTCCGCCGGTTCCTCTGAATTCCCACCACAGCTGTCTGTGTGAGGTCAAGTTGAGCCTAGTTGTGAGTGAGGGATGACAGCTGCCTTCAATTAGATGACATTGTTTTTCAACCACTGACCATTGAAAACGGAACTCTTTCTTGGGTAGATTGCAATGATACCATGAATCCAGAGAAACTATTGATAAAGTAGTAATACCATCACCCATCCATACCCTGGACTTAGTCTGTGGATAAGACTTGCAACAGCAGCACGAGGTCACTGGGTCTCTACTCTTTCTTGGTTCCCCTTCTCTTTCACTAGCTCCTCCTTCTCTTCAGCTTCTTGATGTCTAAACATTGGAGGGTCCCAGGGCTCCGTTCTTTTCTTCTCTGTCCTTGCTCACACCCAGATAGCCTCTTCCAGGTTGATCGGTTTAAGGTCCATCGCTCTATGGGGACAGCTCCCAAGTTTATATCCTCATCTCTGCTCTGTTCCCAGAAATCCAGGCAAAGCAAGGCATGGGAATCAGGGCTCGACCTGTCCATTTGGGTATAATCACTTGCACCAAAGCTTCTTTAGAAGGTCCGATGCCCTTCGCCCACCAGCTAATCTCTCGGGGAATACGTCGTAGTCTAGGTCTTTAGTTAGAGAGGGCATTTCTCCATGCGTCTGAGGAGAATGTTCAGAGTTCCTCTGGCCTAGAATAGCACGTTGTGGCAGTGAGGCTGTGGGGAGATAAGACCTTTCTTTGCTGAAGTGTAGGTGGGAATGTGTAACTCGCTAGGCCTTTCCGGAAAGCAACTTGGCAATTAATATAAAACAGTTGGGGAATATACATTCCCTTGATCCAGTGATGCTTCTAGAAATCTCTGTCAAACAAATAATTAAGGATGTAAGCAAACTGTTTATATTAGCAAAAAAATTAGAAATGACCTATTGTCTAACAGTTAAGAATCTGTCAAGTAAATTCACGGAATGGAATTTCCTTCAGCCATTAACACTCACTGCAGTCGTTTTAGGGTACATTTTTAATAGCTATGTGAATAAGTGAATTTTCATCTTATTATCGAATAAGCAGTGTTGCTTAAGTTTTGAACGGTATAGACATTTAAGTTAAATGATTATGCATGCTGTAAAAGCTCTTGCTAATAAAAAAAAATTCAACTTAAGTTATAGTTTTTCTAAATTTTGTATAAATATACCTCTTTAAAATAGAGGCTGTGCTATGCTGCATATGTACCTTCTGCAAGAAATTATTTCACTTTTCAAATCAACTCCACACAGATAGTGCATCTACAGTAATATACTGAATTATAATTTGCACTGTACATTGCATTTTCAAGTATTGAATTAGTATATTTTTATTATAGCCAATTATATTGGTATTATATTTGAACCAGAGTATACTATTATAGTATATAGAGGGTTTAAATAATTATATCATTAAAGCAAAGATCAAACTAATGAAGTCATTAAAATATATTAGTGAAATTATACCTTGAAATAGCAGTAGACTAATACCTTGAAAGTCTAATAATCCAAAATATCTAATAACCTTACATGTTCCAAGTCTGATCTATATTATACAAATTTGAAGCATGCAAAAAATTGTCAAGAAGAAAAGTAAAAAACAAAAATAAATTTGATCCCAACTCTACCACTCAGAGATAATTCATTGTTGACCACTGAATATTCATTTAGGGACAATCATTCCAGATGTTTCTACATGCAAATATACAGATAAGAATGAGAATGAAAAAAAGTGTATGTTTGTGTATGCAGATGAGAAAGAGAAATCATTTTACAGAGAATGGAAATACCTACAAATAGCATTACTAAAAACTGGATCATACTTTTTTTTTTTTTCCCTAAACAAAAGCATAACATTTATCAAGAAGAAAAACTTTAGCCCTAACCAGTTTGGCTCAGTGGGTAGACGTCAGCCTATAGACTTAAAAGTCCCAGGTTAGATTCTAGTCAAGGGCATGTACTGTGGTTTCGGGCACATACCCAGTAGGGAGTGTGCAGGAGGCAGTTGATCAATGTTTCTAACCCTTGCCCTTGCTCTCTGTAAAAATATCAATAAAATATATGTTTTTAAAAAAGAAAAACCTTAAGAACTTCTTGAATTTTGAAAATATTTTTTGATGCCAAGAAATACAACTTCCAAAAATAACCCTTTAGAACTAAGAAAAAGGATATTATTAAAAGGTTTGAGTCATGTTCCAAAACAAAATGTTTTAACTTTATTTATTAATATATATTTTTATTTCAGAGAAAAAGGGAAAGGAGAGAGAGATAGGAACATGAGTGAATGAGAGAGAATTATTTTATTGATTGGCTGCCTCCTGCATGCCCCCTTTCTGGGGATGTGCCTTTGACCAGAATCAAACCCAGGACCCTTCAGTCTGCAGGCCAATGCTCTATCCACTGAGCCAAATCAGCTAGGGCTTGACAATGTCTATTAACTTCCAGCCAAGAAACATGAGGAAATTACATACATTTTCTTGAATTTCCTCTCCCCTTAGCTACCTGCTGTAGCTCCATGGTTGATCATCAACCCATGAACCAAGGGATCCCTGGTTGGATTCCTGGTCAGGCCACAAGCCCCTTTGGGGGCGTGCAGGAGACAGTTGATGGATGTTTCTATTTTATTTGTCTATCCCTCTCCTTTCTCTCTCTCTCTCTCTAAAAAATTTAATGAAAACACATTAAAAAAATTCTTCTCCCCTTCCATCCTCCTTCTAATTTTGTTGGTTGTATTATTCTGACATAGGAAAGGTTAATAATATTTATATTTCATTATTTTACCACAACTTCCACAATTGTCTTGTTGTTTATTTTTTATTTTTTAAAATTATTTTTTAAAAATATATTTTATTGATTTTGTACAGAGAGGAAGGGAGAGAGACAGAGAGTTAGAAACATTGATGAGAGAGTCATTGATCAGCTGCCTCTTGCACACCCCCTACTGGGGATATGCCTGCAACCAAGGTACATGCCCTTGACCGGAATCGAACCCGGGACCCTTCAGTCCCCAAACCGATGCTCTATCCATTGAGCCAAACTGGTCTCAGCTTTGTTGTTTATTTTTTAAATATATTTTTATTGATTTTTTTACAGAGAGGAAGGGAGAGAGATAGAGAGCTAGAAACATCGATGGGAGAGAATCATCGATCAGCTGTCTCCTGCACACCCCCCACTGGGGATGTGCCTGCAACCAAGGTAGATGTCCTTTGACCAGAATTGAACCTGGGACCTTTCAGTCTACAGACTGACACTCTACCACTGAGCCAAACCAGCTTCGGCAGTGTTGTTGTTTATTTTTTAAATGGATCTGGTATTTTTACCATGACCTCATTCCTATTTTTGGAGCCATTGCTTTGTTGATGGAATGCTGTCATCAAGTAGTGTTTTGTGTTTTTTAAAAATCCTAACCCAATTATATGTCTATTGATTTGGGAGAGAGAGAGAGAGAGAGAGAGAGAGAGAGAGAGAGAGAGAGAGAGAGAGATTGATGTGGAAGAGAGGGAGAGAAACCTGGACTGATTGCCTCCTTTACATATCCTGACTGAGGATTAAATCTGCAACCTGAATGTGTGCCCTGACTGGGAAATCAAACTGGTGACTTTTTGGTGCATGGGACAACACTCAACCAACTGAGCTACACCATCCAGGGTTGTATCACACTTATTGATTTGTGGATATTTTACCAACCTTGCATCCCTGGGGGAAAATCCCATTTGATTAGCTTATGTAATAAAAGAGTAACATGCAAAATAACTGTCACTCCACTACACTCACAAACCAATCAGAAGTGAATATGCAAATAAACCCAACCAAGATGGCTACGACCACAGAGAGCAGGAGGGAGGCTTGTATTTCCCCAGCAATGGAGGAAGCCAAGCTTTCCACCTGCCCTTGCTGGCCTAGGCCTCCACTCAAGGCTACAAAGTTTCAATGATAGAAGATACATAAATCCAAACAGAAATGGCGGCAGCCATGGAGCTGGAAAGAGCAGGAGGCTAGGGTTTCCCTTGGCAATGGAGGAAGCCAAGCTTTCCACACACCCTGGTTGGCCCAGGACTCTGCTTAAGGCTACAAAGTTTCAATTATAGAAGATAAATAAACTCCAGATACCAGGACTTCCACTTGGGTCACCGGGGGGGGGGGGGGGGGGGGGCGTGGCCAGCCTGCAAACCACCACAGGGTCCTCACCCAGGCTGCCCCACGCCCCAAGGGAACCACTAACCTGATCCAAGACACCCTTCAGGACAAACCAGCTGGCCCCCACCTGTGCACTAGACCTCTATTCTATCTAATAAAAGAGTAATATGCAGAATGACCATCATTCCAACACACAAGATGGCTGCCCCAATGTAGTGAAAGATCCTGCCCCCATGTGGACACAGATGGCCACCACAAGATGGCCAGCAGGGGAGGCAGTTGGGAGGGACCAGGCCTGCAGGGGAGGGCAGTTGGGAGGGACCCAGGCCTGCAGGGGAAGGCAGTTAGGGGCAAACAGATTGGCAAGGGAGCAGTTAGGCATCAATCAGGCTGGCAGGGGAGTGGTTAGGGGTTGATCAGGCTGGCAGGCAGAAGCAGTTAGGGACAATCAGGAAGGCAGGCAGGCAAGCAGTTGGGAGCCAGCAGTCCTGAATTGTGAGAGGGATGTCTGACTGCCCGATCCTACCTAGGCAGTCGGACATCCCTTGAGAGGCCCCAGATTGGAGAGGGTGCAGGCTGGGCTGAGGGACACCCACCCCCACCCCTGTGCATGAATTTCATGCACCAGGCCTCTAGTGGTGTATGATATTTTTAAAAATATTATATATGTAATATATATATATTTCATTGTTGACAGTATTAAAGATGTCCCACAATTTTGCCCTCTTCTTCCTCCTCCCAGCCTGTGCCCCACCCCAGGCCTTCATCATACTGTTGTCTCTGTTCATTGGCTATGCATACCTATACAGGAAAGGCTAATATACAAATTGTCCCCTCAACCAGGAGTTCAACCAGGGGGCAGGGCCAGTCAGGCAACTGCCCCTGGACCCTCCCCCCAGTTGGTCCAGCCTGATCAGCCCAATTGGGGTGGGCCAGCCAGATCCCACATGTGCACTGGGCCTCTAGTATGTATATAAGTTCTTTAGCTAATCTCTGTCTCCCCATTCCCCCTTAAAAAATATATATGTGCATATATATATATTTTTTTTGAAATTAACCCCTTACCAGATGTATCATTGGCAAATATTCTCTCCCATACAGTAAAAAATCTTCTGCTCAGCAAAAGAAACCATCACCAAAATGAAAAGGGAACCCACTATTTGGGAAATATATTTGCCAGTGATATATCTGACAAAGTATATGACCTTTTTAATGTATTGCTGTACTTGGTTTGTAATATTTTGTTGAAGATTTTTGCATCTATGTTCATCAGGAATATTGGCCTATAGTTTTCTTTCTTTGTAGTGTCTGTAATGCCTGGTTTTGGAATTAGGATAATGTTGACCTTGTAAAATGAGCTTGAAATTTTGGGAACAGTTTGAGAAGATGGATGTTAGTTCTTGTTTGAATTTTTGGTGAAATTCAACTGTTAAGCCCTAGCCTCACCCCCATCGTACACAGTGTCTGATGCTCTCAGGGTGTCTACAGACATTTTGAGTGATATCATCCTCCATTTTGCTAATTTAGTGGCCTCTTGCTACTCCATCCTCTTTCTTGTCTTCAAAAATTTTTTGAAATCTCTCATCGATTAATGTCTCCTGACTCCTGTGGGGGTTAATCCCTTTTATATCCCTTCTCTGTCATTGCAGAAGGGTTTGGGGGAGGAGAGACTGTAAATACCAGCTTGTTTAACAGAAAGTTTCACTAATTAGTTGTGTCTTCCTGAGCATTGCTCATCTTTGAAAGAGATGAGCTACTTATTAAAAATTAATTTAGAGAAAGATGAGGAGCTGATGTGAGCAGACTGTAGTTTTACATCGACTTTTTTTCTTCAAACACTTTCACCAAATCTATTTTCTTTTCTGCGGCCATATTCCTTTAGTTTTCAGGATATAGGAAGTCAGTGTGGCAGCACTCCCGAAGACAAGTTTGCTTTAATCCGTTGGTCTGATATAAATAAAATACTATACACGGTCTGGCTAAATCAACCCACAAGCATTTCTCACAGTTCCAGAGGATGAAAAGTCCAAGATCAAGGCTCCAGCACATTTGGTTTCTAGGGAGAGCCTGCTTCCTGGTTCATAGATGGCTGTTTTCTCACTATGTCCACTGGGGTCTCTTTTATAAGAGCACTAACCCCATTCATGAGGGCTTCACCCTGTGACCTAATCACCTCTTCAAGGTCCCACCTCCAGCTATTATCACGTTGGGGATTAAGTTTCAACATATGAATTTGGAGGGGAGTGGGGAGCGGGGGCACACAAACATTCAGGTCGAGCAGACTTTCTGATAACTACTCTTCCTTCTTTTCCCTTCCCTCACCTCCCCTCACCTCCCCTCACCTCCAGCGAGGAGGCCAAGACAGACAATTACTAGTAACGTGGTGTATTCATCACTTCCACCTCCCCACTCCCTACATTCACTGGGTGGAGCTACTTCTCTGGAGTTATTCCCAAACAATAGACCATTAACATGGGCCTTCCAGAACAGTGTTCTTACCTTCACTTGGCGGTATACAGCTTTCTTGTGTCATTAAAGCTGGAGACAGGCACAAGGACGTTCAGGCCTGGCTGAGAGGCTCAGTTGGTTGGAGGGTCATCCAGCACACCAAAAGGTTATAGATTTGAGGGTGCATACAGGAGGCAGCCAATGGATGATACTCTCTCTCTCTCTCTCTCTCTCTCTCTCTCTCTCTCTCTGTCTCTCTATCTCTCCCCTTCCCTCCTCCTCTCATTCTAAAATCAATAAAAACATACCCTCGGGGCAGAATTAAAAAAAAAAAAAAAAAAGAATGTTCAGCACCATCTATAATAAGAAAAAACTACCGAGTAGAAACATGCAAATGACCTCTACCAGAGGGATGGGTAAACACAGTGCCCCATAGTCATACAATGGAACACAGTTCAGCGATAAAAATGAGTGAGCTGGAGCTGCACGCATAGACTGGTCTTAAAAACATACAGTTGAATGGGAAAAGGGTACGTCACAGAAGAATTTGTGATTTCAATAAAATGCAAAAACTCCCCCAAATTGTATAAGGACATATACACGAAGACTAGAAACTTAAAGAAAAAGAAGATAATGATTAGGCCAAAGTTCAGGATAGCAGTTACTGCCTGGAGGGAGGGAAAAGGGAGTGATGGGGAAATTTACACAGGACCCTCCACATCACTGGTCACATTAGATTTTTAAAAGCTGGTTAGTAGGTTCATGTTTCATTTTATTGTTGTTAGTCAAAATGTACATATACGTTAAATACATTCTTTGGTTAGCTTGATATTTCATAATAAAAAATGGAATACTAACTTTATTTTTTCTCACCTTTTATTATTATTGTTATTTAATCCTCATCTGAGGGTATGATTTATTGATTTTTAGAGAGAGAGGAAGATAGGGAAATATTGATTGGTTGCCTGTTGTACAAGCCCCACCAGGAATGGGACCAGCATCCTTTTGGTGTGAGGGACAAGGTACCAAACAACAGAGGCACCCAGTCAGGGCTTTTTCTTGTCTTTTAAAAGATACAGTTATTGCATTTATTTATTTATTTATTTATTTATTTATTTATTTATTTTTGCCATTTTCTTCCACTGTTTTATTATTA
Source organism: Pipistrellus nathusii (assembly GCA_963693515.1). Lineage (NCBI taxonomy): Eukaryota > Metazoa > Chordata > Mammalia > Chiroptera > Vespertilionidae > Pipistrellus > Pipistrellus nathusii. The sequence goes on from OY882869.1 coordinate 48,017,147, forward strand.
TTTTATTAAATGTATTCGGGTGATATTTGTTAATAGAAAAGATGGAGGTTTTTTTTTTTTATTATTCTTTGGGGGTTTTTAAGAGTGGAGAGAGGAGTAAAAATGCCCCCTCACCCTCTTAGTCAATGACTCTCTCCCCAGGAACTTGAATACCTTGCATAGCACGTGAAGGCATGGGGCATTATGGGACATGGGTTTTTACATATTATTGAAGCGAGTCCACGGAAAACTGACAGCAAGAAGTTTTGTGACTTCCAAGACTGTTTATTTTTGAAATCCTTGTAAGGAACATGGCTGTCGATCAGAAAATGGCTCATGCTCTTCTTCGGAGGGATGCAGTGAGGGAGGGTTGATGGAGCAGTGACACAGGAAGGAAGCTAAGGGACCGCACCGCCGCCTGGGCCTTGATGACTCCCAGAGGGAAAGAGGGAGAGAGTGAGTAGAATGGAAGCCTGGGAGAGAGGTGGCCTCAGCGAGCACCAACGTGAGACCTGCTGGTTTTGGTGCCTAAGCCGCCCCAAGCCATGCATGATGATACTGAGGGAAAGAGTACAGAAATAAAGTGGAGTCACTATGCCAAGCTGCTAAATTAGTAAAGTCAAGTAGGCTGAGGCATGAGAAAATTATTCCTGTTTTAATTAACCCAGGAACTTAAACTCTTGGATTTTTCTCAGTTGTACCTCAGCGCCCGGATGTACCTAAATTCCACAGGTAAACGTCTGAAAAACTTAAGAAAAAATGTTCATGTGTTGTTGCTGTATCTCTCATAGATTCCCACTTGACATGCATAAGAAAGAATGCTTCATGTTCCAGCATCTGTTACGCAGACCACTGGACACCTGGAAGATTACCATCCTGAGCCAGTCTGCAGCTAAGAATGCAGAGCAGACTTCTCTCACGTGTGTGCTTTTTACTATAAAAACTCTCAGACTTTTCTTTCTTCTTGGAAACATTCTGAGTATTCCCCGTCGTGTTTTTTGACTCGCAAAACTAAAACCCTTGAATAAATCTCTGTCATTTATTTCTGTTTTGAACTCCTTTGGCAGTGCCTTTGCCCACTCACGAGCTCTGGATCTGCTCGTGCCAGAACAGGCACTGCGCTAAGTGCCCAGGGCCCTCCGCCATGGCCTGGAGGAGCCTGCATGCCAGAGCGTGGTGCAGAGACGAGGTGGGGTGCTGCAGGTGCCAAGAGAAGCCAGCAGCATCTTGCAGTGCCTGGGAGGGAATTTGGACCTTATCCCCTGAGCAGTGAGTAGCTGTTCACGCCAGGAAGAGGTGGAATAAGATTTTATTGAGAAATACGATAAATGAAATAATGTAAGACTTCATTGATTCATTTAAAGGATTCTAGACTGTATTAATCACATCCACATCTACGTAGGTTATTAATGTCCATATCTGGGCGAAGTACGCGTTCAGTTTCTGGACCATAATCGGTGCACATCAGGATTCAGAGACCCTTCACAAAACGTTGTGCCCACACTCTGCATTCCTCTGGGGGCTCGGGACTCACAGATTAGGCATTGCGGGTCTAGTTAATGTTAAGGCTACAGCCCTAACCAGTGTGGCTCAGTGGATAGAGCATTAGCCAGTGGACTGAAAGGTCCCAGGTTCTATTCCGGTCAAGGGCATGTACCTTGGTTGCGGGCACATCCCCAGTGGGGGTGTGCAGGAGGCAGCTGATCTACGTTTCTCATCGATGTTTCTTTTTTTCTTTTCTTTTTTTTTTTAAATATGATTTTGTACAGAGAGGAGGGAGAGATAGACAATTAGAAACATCGATGAGAGAGAGTCATCGATCAGCTGCCTCTTGCACACCCCCTACTGGGGATGTGCCCGCAACCAAGGTACATGCCCTTGACCGGAATCCAACCCGGGTCCCTTCAGTCCCCAAGCCGACGCTCTATCCACTGAGCCAAACCGGTCTCGGCTCTCATTGATGTTTCTAACTCTCTATCCCTCTCCCTTCCTGTCTGAAAAAAAAAAAATCAATAAAATATATTTTAAAAAATATATTAAGGCTCCATTGTTCTTCCTAATAGTAAGTAGCAACAAGTTCAGCCTCTTTCCTTAGGTTGGGAAAACTATGTTCCCAACGTAAAGAGGAATGTTTGTCCGCCCACTTGCTATAAGGAACACACAACTAAGTCACATGGTGCTGTTACTTTGAACCACTTAAATACAGCTGACCCTTGAACAATGTGGGGGTTAGAGGTACTGAACCTCACACAGTTGAAAACCCATGAATAATTTCTGACTCCCTCAAAACTTAACTACTAATAGTCTACTATGGACCAGAAGCCTTACCGATAACAGTTGATTAAGATGATTAACACATATTTTGTATATTATACATATTCCATTTTGTATTCTTACAATAAAGTAAGCTCGAAGAAAGAAAATGTTATTAAGAAAATCATAAGGAATAGAAAAATACATTTACAGGACTATATATACCTCTTGGTTCATAGGTCGACATTCAATCAATGAGCCACGCTGGCCGGGCTGATGACTGACTCTTAGTCCTCACAACATTTGCCAAGGAATTAACTACTTCATTATGTGATCTGTTGTTTAGTATTCATGACTTGTGTTAAGTTCAATGAGAGCAAAGAACATGTCTTTCTTATTTCCCTGATGTATGGCATGTGGTAAACCTTCAAAATGCATTTGTCAGAATGAATTTTGAGTCCCCCCGCTCCCTTTTTACAAATAAAGACACCAAGGTTTAGAGATGTTAAATAGCTTACGAACTATTAGGTCAGCAGCTAATCCAAACTCACAGCTGTTGGATTTCATCTTCTTACTGACTCCCAAAGAGTATAAGGTTTTATAAGGATCACATAGTTTGGTCCAGTTCCTAGCTATTAAATAGAAAGCTACTGAAAGATTAATTAACACCTTTTTAAAAATCTTAAGCATTTGGGGAACATAAAACAGAATTCAGAGGTGAGCAATAGTAAAATGGTTGTGTTTAAACTTGCCACGTTTCATAGAGATATTATATTGGGAAATCCACACCTGGCATTTGAGAACAAAAGCTGGCATAGAACTTGAAGGAAGTATTGTTAGGAATTTACCCAACTAAATCTCTCTAAGCTTATCATCAATAAAGAGGGTGTTTTCATTAAAATAGAGATCACTTTGGTCTTAAGGTTCTTTTTCCTCGACTGCATTTTTTTTTTTTTTTTTTTTTTTTAATCCAGGGAGGGCTCCAGTTTTCGAGGGCCACATGGCATTCATCATTTTCACCTTACTCACTTGAAACCGTTGGCCAAGGAAGGCTGCGTCCTGATTCTGGTCCCTTCCCCTCACCCAGCCTTCCTAAATACCACGCATCCCAGGGTCTCTGAAAGCAGCATAGAGAAGTAAGAATACCATTTCTCTGCCGAAACCGGTTTGGCTCAGTGGTGGAGCTTCGGTCTGCGGACTGAAGGGTCCCGGGTTCGATTCCGGTCAGGGGCATGTGCATTGGTTGCGGGCACATCCCCGGTGGGGGGTGTGCAAGAGGCAGCTGGTTGGTGTTTCTCTCTCATCGACGTTTCTAGCTCTCTATCTCTCTCCCTTCCTCTCTGTAAAAAATCAATAAAATATATATTAAAAAAAAAAAAAAGAATACCATTTCTCGAGGGAAGGATATTTAAGTAACTTGTGCAAGTTACCCATGGGAGAGAGAGAACTTAAGTCCTGGGAAGGCACTCCATGGGGAGTAAGTACCAAGCCCTGGGCTATTCCCATTCTATCCCATTTCTAGGCAGGACTCTAGCCAGGCTGCCAGGCAGGCCCTCAACCAGACAAGGCAAGAGCAACCATGTGTGGACGTGCAGATATTACCCCACTCAAAGCATGAACCCACACTTTGTCTTCTCTCCAAGTTCCATCACCCAGAGTGTGACTAGAAGAAGAAATGAATAACACCAGCCTGTGACTTCACACTTTCTCTCCTCCCAGTAGCATGGGTAGAGGTCAGAGTGCAAAGGTCTCAGAAACTTGAATTCCCTGTACCTTAGAAACTAACATTGGCATAGATTTGGATGGTCTCTGTACCATCTCTGAGGTGGAACGTATTTTCACATGTACCTTCCCATTGAGGTTGATGGACCAATCTTATTATTCACAAATTAGAGACAAAGAGATTATATTACTTGTCTAAAGCTATGCTAGTCACCCCCAAACCAGCCTTCTAGTGGACTGTTGCTCAGTCATGGTGTTTTGACTTTAAGTCAATCATCTACTACTTTTACATCACTAGTTCTCAGCCTTTGGTGTATCACCACTTAGAGAATCTAAAGAACACATCTATTCACCAACATACACACACAAGCACACACACAGAAATAATGTCTCTGAGACCAAAAAGATCTAATAATGAATGCAATGTATGAACCATATTTTCTAGTTCAGAATCCAGCTACAGAACACATTTTAGGCACTGCCAAAGAAATCTGATTTGGGAATCTTATATAATAAAAGGCTAATATGCAAATTGTCCCCTTGGGAGTTCAACTACTTGCTGTGATGTGCACTAACCACCACAGCCCTGATCACTGGCCAGGCCTAGGGACCCTACCCATGCAAGAATTTCAAGCACTGGGCCTCTAGTATAGATATAAAATTTTATGAAATTTCCTTAGATGATATTAGATTAATTTTCTTAGATGTAATAATGGTGTAGTTTTTTAATAGAGAAGAATATTTTAATTTTTAGGAGATGCTTAAGTATTTATATATGAATATAATGAAGTTTGCAATATATTTTCAAATGGTCCATGAAAATATAAAAAGATATAAAATTGAACCATATGATTTTTGCCAATATTATATTAATTTTAACCTCTAAAAATAGATGTTATATGTTATTTAACCTAATTTAAAAGTAAATATAGCAAACTAGTAATAGTTTAATCTATGTCATGGTATATGGATATTCATTGATAAGTTCTTTCAATTTTTCTATACATAGGAAATTTTCATGATAAAATGGGGTAAAAAGACATTTCTGTTTGTGATATCTCTCAAATCTACTCCTTTATTAGTTATTTGTTGCTATGTAACAAATTACCCCCAAATTTAGTGGCTTAAAACAACAAACATTTCCAGGTATGTACCCAAAAGAACTGAAAGCAAAGGCTCACTAAAGAGATACTTGCCCTAGCTGGTTTGACTCAGTGGATAAAGAGTCAAACCTTCAGACTGAAGGGTCCTAGGTTTGATTCCGATCAAGGGCATTCATTTACTTGGTTGCAGGCATATCCCCAGAGGGGGTTGTGCAGGAGGCAACTGATCAATGTTACTCTCTCATTGATGTTTCTAACTCTCTATCCTTCTCCCTTCCTCTCTGTAAAAATATCAATAAAGCCGAAACCGGTTTTGCTCAATGAATAGAGCATCGGCTTGGGGACTGAAGGGTCTCGGGTTCAATTCCGGTCAAGGGCATGTGCCTTGGTTGCGGCATATCCCCAGTAGGGGGTGTGCAAGAGGCAGCTGATCGATGACTCTCGATGTTTCTAACTCTCTACCTCTCTCCCTTCCTCTCTGTACAAAATCAATAAAATATATTTTTTTAAAAATATCAATAAAATATATTTTAAAAAAAATAACTTATAAAAAAAGAGAGAGATACTTGTACACCTATGATCATAGCAGCATTATCCATAATATCCAGAAAGTGGAAGCATCCTGGTGTCCATCAATGGATGAATGGATAAACAAGATGTACATACAATGAAATATACACACAATGTATATACATACAATGGAATATTATTCAACCTTACAAAGGAAGACAATTCTGGCCTGACTGGTGTGGCTCAGTTGGTTGGGCATTGTCCCATGCACCAAAAGTTTGCTGGTTCAATTCCCAGTCAGGGCACATGCCCAGGTTGTAGACTCGATTTCCAGTAGGGATTGTGCAGGAGGCAGTCAATTGATGTTCTGCTCTCACATCGATGTTTCTCTCTCCCTCTTCCTCTCTAAAAATGAATTCAAAAAAAATTTTTAAAGGAAGGAAATTCTGACACAACTTGGGAATCTGTAAAGCGAGCAAGCAGCCTTCAGAAACCTTGAAGACATTTTGCAAAGTGAAATAAGCTAGTCACAAAAGGGCAAATATCACATGATTCCACATACATGAGATACTTAGAGAAGTTATTTTCACAGGAACAGACAGTAGAATAGAGGTTGCCAGGGACTGGTAACCTCCCAAGGTCCTCAAAAGCTGCATCCATTACAGCATTAGTTCAATACCCAGAAATTCATTATTTAAACCAGGACCAGGTGTGGATCAGGCCCCTCATATAGTTCCTTGAAAGTACTTCCTCTCACCAGTGGTTGCCTGGGAAGGGAGAGAAATAGGGAGGTAGAGTTTAATGTGTAAGTTTCAGTTTGAGAAAATGCAAACCGTCTGGAGATGGGTGGTACTAATGACCTAATGATTGCATAATGTGGACTCACTTAATGCCGATGAACTGTAGGCCTAAAAAAAACAGTTAAAATGGTAAATTTCATGTTATGTATATTGTACCACAATAAAAACACACACGAACATTTACGGTCTTACAAGGACATGTCCATATACTATTCAGTACAATGAGGTTCCTCGGTCCACTCTAAAAGAAGGGGTTACACAAAGCCTGGGAACCAGAAGGTGGGGATCTCTGGGAGCCACCTTGGAAGCGGCCTACCTCAGTTTCCCCCTGGACCCAACGATTCACATCCCCGCTCACGTGCACAATACATTCGTTCCTCCCCAGGTCCTCAGAAGCCGCATCCCATTGCAGCATTAGTGCAATATCAGAACTGTTATTTAAACCAGAACCAGGTGCTGGCCAGGCCCCAGTATAATTCTTTGAAAGCTCTTCCTCTCAGTCCGTGGATCTGTGGAACTAGACATGTTACACATGAATATATATATACACACACGAGTGGAACAGGCATTGGATAAATGCTGTCGACATTCCTCTCAAAAATGGGGGAGTGGGAGCCTCATAGAAGTCTGAGAAAGCTTCAAAGCAATTCCAAAACCCATCCACACAGATGCTGGAAGTGACTTCATTAGCTTTCAACGACTAGGAAAGATTCTCCATGGTTCTAGGTTTTGCCATCTGGGCCTTTCTTCTTTGTAAAAGGTAGCACATGTGTTTGTAGTTGAGTAGTTTTCTCAGCTCCCGCCAGTAGAATGTTGGAGCTCCAATGGCCTTTTCCCAGTGTGTACTATACTGTCTCTGTCCCTTTCCGTCCAAATTGGCACTGTCTCTGCTGATGTCATCCTCACAGAAACTTAGAGGGTCTCATATGATTCTAACTAAGGTTCACCCCGCTAGCCAAAAGCTACACCCACAAATCTCTGTGAGATAAGCTCTTTTCCTGGGCTCCCTACTGAGACAGGCAAAGGGATAGTGCCCTAAGTTTCTTAGGGGTCCTTCAGTTTGATTGAGAGAATTTGTAAAGCTAGTAGCCTTCAAAGGGGTTCTTTGAGTGTCTGAATGCTACTACAAGGTTCTACCATTGCTATTTCTGGGTCTTATCAAAAGACAGTCACACCATCTGCTCTATCTGTAGGTCACTGTTGGAACTGCACCTTGGGTTTAAACCTTTCTCAGAAATCATTCCTTAGTTTTAGCATCTTCTCCTCTGGAGAGGCTGAGCATTTATAAAACCATCACAGCCCAGGTCCTTTTTGTTTAATAGTCCTTCCCTCAACTGATCTCTCTCCTCCTGTGTTTTACTGTAAGTAACAAAAAGAAAGCAGGCGGCACCTTAGTCACTTTGCTTGGAAATCTCCATAGCTGCCTACCATGGTCCCTTCCTCTTTCTCCCCGCTGTGACTCCTCTCCCTAGATGGGCAGTTCCAAAGTGTGGGAGGTTAGGGCCCCTGTATACTCTAAACATTACTGAGAACCCTAAGGAGTTTTGTTTATGGGGGTTATATCTGTCACTATCTCCCACATTAAAAATTAAGTGTGGGTAATTTTAGAAATGTTTATTTTTTTTGTTAGAAAAGCCATGGCAGGCCCTCCTCTAGTCAGGCATCCTCAGGAGAGGGACAGTTTTAAACCCTGTGCGGCCACCCCTGACGCACCGCCATGCTGCCCAGGGAAACAGGGTGACCTCGAGGTCCAACTACTTCCTTAAGATCTTCCACCTTCCAGAGGATTATCCAAATGCTTCCCTGTGGGAGCAGCCGGTGTGGGCTCCAAGCAGAGGCAGCAAATCCGCATGTCCCTCCGAGGGAGGCCGTGCACAAGGACATCTGGAAAAAAGCCCAGCTCTGGAGAAACTCTGCCTGCTATCTGGGGAATGTGGGCTTGTGTTCACCAAGGAGGACCTCACTGGGATCAGCGGCATGCGGCTGGCCGATCGGGTGTCCGCTGCCGCCTGTGCAGAACAGCCGTGGAAGCCAAGGCTCCGAGAAGACAAGTGGCAGACCCAGGGGCCACGGGGACGTGGGAGGCGGCCATTGCACTCTAGTTCAGGATTCTTCCTACTGGTATCTCATGATGCCTCCCGCAAGCATGTGTGAGCTAACACACACACACACACACACACACACATACACCTTTCTCCACCACTATAACCACCACCATACACATACAAGAGATTCAAAATCCCAGGAGGGAAGGTTCATGCCTTTTTAACAACATTTTTTTAAAAATATATTTTTATTGATTTCAGAGAGGAAGGGAGAGGGAGAGAGAGCTAGAAACATCAATGATGACAGAGAATTACCGATCAGCCGCCCCCTGCACACACCCCACTGGGGATGTGCCCGCAACCAAGGTACATGCCCTTGACTGGAATCGAACCTGGGACCCCTCAGTCCAAAGGCTGACGCTTTATCCACTGATCCAAACCAGTTTTGGCTTTAACAACATTTTTATTGATTGATTCAACAGACAGAGGAGTGGGGAGAGATGGATGACACTTGGCGTATCAGGATGACACTCTAACCAACGGAGCTACCTGGCCAGGGCCTGGGTTCATGCCTTTTCAATCTTAGTATTCCTGCAACAGATCGAGTGTCTGGCAGCCGGAAAATTACAAGTGATCGTGAAATTGAGTTGACTTTAACGCTGAACTGGACCGTCTTGGGGGCGGGAGAGGGGCACATTGAGGATCACCACCAGAGCCGAGTTCAAGTCTTACTCGACCAAACTCTGACAGTGGCATGGCCCTGGATTCTGGCTCCATCCAGACCCTTCTCAGGCCACCCGCAGAGAGGAGGGGCCTGGCCACCAGGAGAGGTTGAGGTGTCTAGGGAAGTGGGTAGGAGCCCTTGGCGGCAGGAACTTGCTCTAAAACCACAGTGCTGTTAGAGAGCGGGACATCAGGCTTGCGAGTGGGGTTCTCCATGTCATGCACGACTAACAAGTGATTTAAAAATGGGTGATGTTAAGCCCTAACCGGTTTGGCTCAGTGGATAGAGCATCAGCCTGCAGACTCGAGGGTCCCAGGTTTGATTCTGGTCAAGGGCATGTACCTTGGTTGCAGGCACATCCCCAAGAAGGGGGTGTGCAAGAGGCAGCTGATCGATGATTCTCTCTCATCAATGTTTCTAACTCTCTATCCCTCTCCCTTCCTTTCTGTAAAATTCAATAAATATATTTTAAAATAAATAAATAAAAATGGGTGATGTTGAGAAGGGCAAAAAGATTTTTGTTCAGAAGTGTGCCCAGTGCCATACTGTGGAAAGGGAGGCAAGCACAAGACTGGGCCAAATCACCATGGTCTCTTTTTGTGAAAGACAGGCCAGGCCCCTGGATTTTCTTACACGGATGCCAACAAGAACAAAGGTACCCCCTGGGGAGAGGCTACACTGGTGGAGTGTTTGGAGAATCCCAGGAAATACATCCTGGAACAGAAATGATCTTCACCAGCGTTAAGACGAGTGCAGAAAGGGCAGACTTGATAGGTTATCTCAAAAAAGCTACTATTGCATAATAGATGGCCACTGCCTTATTTATTACAAAGGTCTCATGACTTTTTTTTATGTTACTATATTTAAATTGACCTCATACACCAGAATTCGGATCATAAATGACTCATTAACATTTCTTTCGGCCGGTCCTAATTTAAATAAGATTGGCTTGTGGTTGAATGAATAATAAGTTCAGCTTTTTGAGCTTTGGTGATAATGTTGGTTCAGCAAGCACTGTCGCTGTCCCCCCTCCTAAAACTATGGTTGAACTAGATTCTTAGTGTTCAACTTCTCACAGAAGTGGCGAGTGCCCTCGCAGAACCTAAAGGAGATTGGCTGATATTTAGGTTGATGTGACTGGTTGTGTTAATATGTTTACATTCTGAGGAAATCCCTTCCCTGTCTCTTAGACATGCAAGACTTGCTCGTGTTTCCAGCTGTGCTCATCAGCCTGTTCAAAGGAAGAGCTGCTGATGAGCTGGCAAGGACCATGTCATCTCTTGGGTCCCGGCTATGCCAACTTAATAAAATTCCCTGTATCTACACTGTTGCCTTTTACTGAATGAAAGGCAATTTAGTGTGGTTTCTGTATAATATCAATAAAGGGTACTTAACAGTTCTAAACACACACACACACACACACACACACACACACACACAGTGCTCATCAACCAGCTGCCTCACTGCCCACCCAGGGCCTGGCATCCACACCAGCCAGAGCAGAGGCCTCCTTCCTCTGAGCACAGAGCACTGGCGGGAAGCAGGGGACACGAAGAATCACAAGCCTGAATGAACAAAACAGATCGCCATTAGGACATCACTGCTTGCCAGGCCCTTGTACGTCAATATCTCTGGTTCTACTCTCCACTCAGCCAAGGCAGGAATGCTGCTGAACTCTGGCCCTGCCCTTTGCACCGGCTTCGGCGATGAGCTTGCTCCTCGGATATTTTGCAGAATCTCCATGCTCAACTGATTCGGCTTGGCTCTGCATGGGCGCTCTTTCTCCCGGTCCTGAGACGGGCGGCCACCGTGTCCTGTCCGCCTGAAAGACCTCTGGAGCAGGGGTGCGGGGGTGTGGGGGCGGGCCCGGCACAGGTGGCCCAGGCAGCTGCCCACACCACTGCTATGAGCTTTGGAGCGCCCTGCTGACTGCCACATTCTCTCTCCTGCCACAGAAGTCCAGCGGCCTTGAGAGCCCCCAGGAAAAGGCAGGGTTATGGATTGGACGAAGGCAGGGAAGGACAGAGCCAAAGGCTTCACAGCAGACTCCGAGACCCTCAGCCTCTGTATGCCTCAGGCCCCGTTTGCTCTTATTCTCCTCTCACTCTGTTTCTATTAATCCTATGGGCCGCAGCGGGGCTCGGGCCTCTCCTGTCGCTGGACCCCTGCACCACTCCATGCTCCCTCCCACGTCCGATTCAGCGCTTTGTTCTTATTCACGTTTTCCCTGAGGCCTTCCTTGATCACCAGCTCTAAAATGCAACCCCACCCCCATCTCAATCCCCCCTGCCTTTTCCTCAGCCCCTCTCACCATCCACCTCATCTCGCTCATTGTTGGTCTCAGCAGTTTTGTCTGTTTGCTCTCTGCTGTATCCCCAGCCCTGAAACGGGGCCTGACCACAGCCCACCCTCAGTAATATTTGTGAAATTCTTGCATGAATGAGGCTGGACTCGGAGCTGGTCCAGGAAACCGCGTGTTTTGAATCAGCTTCACTCCCTGAGGCCTCAGTTCATCTGCCTCATGGCGAGGGCGCATGTGCTGTTGTGTAAGCCGCCTTCCAGCAGAAATAATTAATGATTCTAGGCAATATCCTCTTACCACCCCAGAGAGGCTCAGGCCCAGGCACTGAGGGAGGGGCGGCAAGAGGCAGCTGCCAGATGACTAACTGGGATCTGGGATCGCAAGTCATCCACCCCGAGTGTTAATCCTCCTGGGCCACAGTGAGGCTCAGGATTATTAGCTCCTGAGACTCACATGGCCTCCTGGCTTGGCCTGGCTCTAAAAGACCGTCATGTGCATTTGAAAAAATAACTCCATGCCCTGGCTGGTGTTGCTCAGTGCATAGAACGTTGGTTTGCGGACTGACGGGTCCCAGGTTCGATTCCGATCAGGTGCATGTACCTTGCTTGAGGGGTGTGCAGGAAGGAGGCAGCTGATCGATGTTTCTCTCTCATCAATGTTTCTAACTCTCTACCCCTATCCCTTCCTCTCTATAAAAAATCAAAAAAGTATAATTTTTGAAAGAAAGAAAGAAAGAAAGAAAGAAAGAAAGAAAGAAAGAAAGAAAGAAAGAAAGAAAGAAAGGAAAAAAAAATAACTGCATCACAGGGAGGTGACAAAGAGAAAAAAATAAAGAATTGCTGAACTTGGTACAGACATTGTGCAAGATTAGCCTTGACCTAGCTCTCATTCAACAGACTCTTGCAAGGATTCCTTCTGCACCCAGCGCTGTTCTGGGCAGGACCAGAGCAGTGAACCAGAGGGACAAGGTCTGGATGTGACTTGCGTGTTTATTCCCGGGGCGCATTCCTTCCCAAGGCCTGTGGCCTCCTCCCCTTTGACTTCCTGCTCGTCAGCATCTTCCCTGATCTCCTGGAGACATTTAGATGGATAGATCCTCTGTTGTCTCAAACATATATTTTTATTGATTTCAGAGAGGAGGAAAGTGATAGAAACATCGATGATGAGAGAGAATCATTGATTGGCTGCCTCCTGCACGCCCCACACTGGGGATGGAGCCCACAACCCAGGCATATGCCCTGACCAGCAATTGAACTGTGACCTCCTGGTTCATATAGGTTGATGCTCGACCACTGAACCATTCCTGCTGGGCTGGATAGATTCTCTTCATTTCAAAAGGAGAACCACACCTGCCAGACCAATGCAACTCGGCACCAATGTGGCTACAGACCCCTCCAGCATCCCAGTCACAGCGGCTTTACTTCTGCCCAGCTTTCAGGAAACTCCAAATCTCTTCCTCATTCTCACCACCTTCCTATACCTGGCCCGCCCATTCCCCACCTAACTCACCTTTTGTATCTGTGGGGCTCATTGCCTCACGGCTCACAGGCTAACTGTCTTCTGTGTTTCACAGCTTCATTCAGAACCCCTCCCTTCCCTCTGCCTCTTTAAAGCTGGTCATCACAACTAAATCAACCCTCATCTTGGGGAGTGGAAAGAGAGAGGGCAGTTCCTCAGTTCCTCATCCCTTGATAAGCTCTTCACTACCTAGAATGCCTGCTTACCACGTGTGTGTGGTTATTTGTACTCACGTCTTTCCATGTAATTACCGGCTGTCTGAGGCTGTTTTATGGAAGTGTCTTATCTCCCCATGAGACCGTAAACTCCTTGAGAGCAGGAACAATGTTCATTTTTCTGCAACTCACCCACTCACTGGGCAATCGATCAGGGACAGGTTTGACCTGGATTTACCAAAATTGTGATGTGGAAGAAGAATACACTTGGGGAAATGTGTGTTTTTTTAATAGATGTAAAGAGAAAACTGTAGAATGCAAGGTTGTATTATGGTCTGATCGCCACAGTATATATGTATTCAAATGGGTAAAACTGAAAGGCAATTGGTAAGAAATAGAGTTGTGTTAGAGTTGTTAGATCATGATGATTTATTTAATCTGTGAATATTGTTAGTGCACTTTGTTGATGTAAGAACAAGGCAAACCTGTAGAGGATTTTTATGAGAGGTTATTTGAGCCAAACTGACAACATGAGAAAGCAAGGTCTTAAATCTCTGGAGAATGACAGTTTTGCAGCTCCCTTTATAAATGTTTGTTTTTCTGTGGAATATATATCTCACACACACATTAGAGGCCCAGTGCATAAATTTGTGCACAGGTGGGGTCCCTCGGTGGCCTGCGGGGATCCGGCCCCAGCACTCACCCCCAGGCTCGAAGCTCCACCTGGCATCCCTCTGTTGCCTGGCACCGCCCCCTCACCTGCTCCACCGTGCTGCCTGCAAAATGATTGATAAGGCTGCCTCCTTTCTTCTTCCCCTCAGCTCCCTCAGTGCCTGGGAGCCTGGGAACCTGGTAGCAGCTCTGCCCCCCACCACCGCTGCTGGTCTCCATCTGCAGGGCAATCGGTGGGGTGATCAGGCCCCTATTCGCACAGCCTTGGCCTGGGGCAGTGCACTAACCTGCTCCACCATCCCGCCTCAGTCCCACTTTCTTGGGGGCCCTTTGGGGCCAGCAGCACCTCCACTGCCACCCGCTGCCAGAGCTGTGTCGCCCACGCCTGTCATGTTCAGTGCCACCCTCTGGTGGTCAGTGCATGTCATAGCGAATGGTCAAACTATTGGTGGAACAATTTGCATATTAGATTTTTATTATCTAGGATGGATGGATAGATAGATAAATAGATTTTATATAGATTTCAGAAAGGGAGAGGGGAAGACACAGATAGAAATATCAATGTTGAGAGAGAATCATTGATTGGCTACCTCCTATATACCCTTTATTGGGAAATGGAGCCCACAACTGAGACCAATACTGGGACCGGGAATTGAATTGTGACCTCCTGATTCATAGGTCAATCTCAATCACTGAGCCACACCTTTATACATTTTGGATTAAAGAGGGAAGTAAGAGAGATCACAGAACAGTGGAAGAAAGCAAGGCAGGAAAATCTCTATGATTGAATTTTAGGTTAGATAAGATTATGTGTTACCTAGAAGGTAGTTACACCTCCAAAGGGACTGAAAAAAGAGAATTATTCAGCCTTTCAAAGGTGGACTAACCTAGCTGAACAAAAACAATGGACAGGGCTTGCTTACGGCAAAGACAAACCTTTTTATAGTCCTGGGGTGTGGCTACCCACCGTGACCTACCCGGTTGGGAATTTATTATCAAGTCACTCTGTGAAGTTACTTTCAATCAGATTTATTACAGAGTGCCCTTTTTTCTTTTTTTGTCTACAATTGTTTTATGAAATACAGGAGGACTTTAAGTGTCATGGAAACATTCATCTCTTGTATAAACACATTAAGGCTTCCTGAGAAGGATGAAGGAAGGGGAGTGGGGTGGACAAGGTTGACAGTTCTTTAGAGATTTTACTCAAATAATATTTATACACAAATAGCTGAGCAAAGGGAGATAAAAAACAAAGTTCACGTTTTGATTGCAAATGTTATGTATCACAGGGGATGGGCCAGAAAAAGAAACAGTTTAAAATTACCAAGTGAAATCACATGAGCACAAGGATTTTTCTCCCCAACAAGAATGAGAAGTGGACGCATTCTCCCTGAGTTTCCCGAAGCCTCGTACTCTGAAGCTGCAGCCGTGGGGGTGGGGCTGGGAGAGGAAGAGTCAGCACACCCACCCACGAGGCAAAAACTGCTCTAGACACAGGCATTTTTGTGTGTGTGTGTGTGTGTGAGTCTTTAACCCTTTTTTTTACATGTTTATTTTGTCCATATCAGATGTGGGTTCTCAAAAATAAGGACTGGCTGAAACCAGTTTGGTTCAGTGGATAGAGCGTCGGCCTGTGGACTGACAGTGTTATGCCCGGACTTCGTGATTCCCAAGGACCACCAGGGAGCCGAATGGGATGCAATTGCAGAAAGCCTGAATTCCATGCTTGCATGAGCTCTGTCCCACTCACACCAACAGCATGGCAGACGAGAGAGCGAACTTCCACAAGTCAAGGAGTTTTACAGGGTGGTGATGTCACTGCTTTGGCTGACCCTGATTGGTTGGGTGAGGGCTAGGCTCCAGTTACACAAAATGGAGGATAGCTCCGCCCTGCCCCACAGTACAAAATGGAGTCAGGAGTTATCCTCGCCCTGCCCTGCCCTCTCAAAAGGTTCCCGGTTCGATTCCGGTCAAGGGCATGTACATAGGTTGTGTGCACTTCCCCAGTTGGGTGTGGGTAGGAGGCAGCTGGTTGATGTTTCTCTCTCATCAATGTTTCTAGCTCTCTATCCCTCACCCTTCCTCTCTGTAAAAAGTCAATATTTGTTTTTGTTTTGTTTTTTAAATGAGGACTGTATTCTTCCTGCAAAAGAGATGGCCCCGCAGTATACCTAACATCTAAGAAGAACCTCCTATCAGACACAAGAGGACCACACTCAGAGAATGAGGCATGTGCCAAGGCCATGCAGCCAGAGGTTCTTTTGCCTTGGGGGGTGGGGGGGTGGGGTGGGGTGCGGGAGGGAGGGCTGGTTTTAGAGCTGGGGTGCTCAAGCTTAGCCCTTACTGTCACTGCTTAGCCTGAATACTTAGAACATCCCTCTGGTGTGTATGGAGCACATATCCCCTGGGCCAGAAAGATGGCAAAAGGCCAACCACAAACAAACCATACCCCCTAACACTAAGAAGCTTAGATTCAGAGGGAGGGATGGCCCATTGTTGGATGAACACAGAGCAGAAAGGAGGAAGGATTGCAAGAGGCATGTCAAGGTGGGTCAAGAAAGGCTCTGTCCGCAGTGAGCTGGGTGGTGAAGAGGTCCCAGACAGTGCAAACGAGGTCAGAGGCACCAAACCAGTTGCACTGATTTAACAAATAGTTACCTGATCATCAACCACCACGTACCAAGCAAGGTTCTAGGGAAGCAAATATCTGCCAGCATGAAGCTTGCATTCAAGTAAAAGTGGGAACAGACACTTCACAAAATATATACCACAAAGCAGGTCAGACGGCCTGGAGAGAGTTTGCAATTATGCAGCCACCAGAGAACACAGAATGGCAGTGTGGAGAGGAATGCACAGGGATGACCTTTAAATTAATGTCAGCTAAGTTCAAGGTGACGGCAGGGCTGTTCCCCTGTTTCCACCCGGAAACAGCCTCCCAAAATGTCGAGACTGTTATCAGCACCGATTTCTTATCTTTATCCATGTGCTTGGAATGAGGAACAAATAGGATCTTGACTTACCCAGGTCTGGATATGCTAAATCCCAGGAATGAGGGAATGAATAGGACCTGGGCACACCCAAACTTCTTTGACCTTAAACCCCCCTCTGGAAATCAATAATAAATGCGCTGTGTTGTCTGTGATGGGTGTTGACTGTCCCTCCATCTGAGTGACATCCTCCACCCGGCACCCAGCTTGAGGAATCTATTTCTGCCTCTTGTATCTTTCTTTCTTTTATTTCTTAGTCCCCAGCTCCTCCACTCAGGACCCTGTCCTTCTCCGTTTCCCTGAGGGACAGGGGAAAAAGGAGAAGCACCCTCCTCAGCAGTTCCTCAAAATATTACACATGGAGTTATCGCTCGATCCAGTAACTCCACTTCTGGGTAAATACTCACCCCCAGCAGAAATCTGTAGTAAGAATGGTCCAAATAGAGACCAGCAAGTGCAAAGGCCCTGAGGGAGAAACAGCAAGGAGGTCACTGTGCCAGAGCCATTGCCATGAGAATCCATTGGGTTAGCTCTGTGCCTCTTCGATCAATTCCAATAGCGCTCGGGAAACTACTTAGGAGTGGAGCTGGGGAAAACCTTCCTCAGCCCTGGGGGGAAATGCAGGTGCATATGGCTTTCCTGGCTGAGAGACAGGGAGAGGGACTTGGTTTCATTAAACTGGTATCGAAGTCATTGCTGACCCTAGCCATTACGCTTCTTCTAGAAACATGACCACTTAGACCTGCTTAAGAGCTGCATATGAGCATAACTTCATTTCTCTGGGAACAATTCTGCTAGGACAGAGAATTCTTTCCCCATGACCTCCGGCTGAGTTTGTGTTCTATGAGAACATTGGGTTTTGCATTTCTCATTAACTGCTCTAACAGCTCCTGGGTTTAACTGTCTATTAAACTCTTTTATGGCTTCGCCCCCATGAAACCAAGAATATAGGTAAGGAACTCATCCAATGTAGAACACTCCAACAGCCTGAGATTATTCCTTTTCATAAAACATGAAGTTTCGTGCCAAGGGCATTACAGAAAAATAAAGCCAGAGCAAAGTGCAAATGATAGCGCTACAGACCATGATGTGAGACTCAATCTTTCTTTCAGGATACTATGAGTGCCAGATTGAAAAGATAGTAGGTATTTTTCTTCTGGAAGCTGTGCCAGCCTTGTGGCTAATGCCTAATGTAGTTGCATTAAAGACTAGGACATCTCTGCCAACATGTGCTGGCCAAGAGCCAGTAATGAGTTCAGAGGAGTTTTCTCACCCTGCCAGCCCGCCATCTTGGCTGGGCCTAAAGGCCAGCTGCCTGGCTCAGTCTGATTGGCAGCTACATGGTTTGTTAGTCTGTCCTCGTGTAGGGGCAGAGATTCACAATAAAGTTTTCAGGAAATAAGCGTAAAGTTTAATGCTGTGGGCCCAGTGGTGGTCTCTGGAGAGATCGTCTGTCTAAGGCACAGTGTTTTGGAAAAAGCATGGGAAGGAATAGAAGACAGGAAGTCAGAGGTTTAACCAGGGGTCACATCTGTGCTAGATATCTTTTTTTTTTTTTTAAGTATATTTTATTGATTTTTACAGAGAGAAAGGGAGAGGAATAGATAGAAACATTGATGAGAGAGAAACATCGATCAACTGCCTCTTGCACAGTTGCAGGCACATCCTACTGGGGACCAAGGTACATGACCTAGACCGGAATCAACCTGAGACCCTTTAGTCCCCAGGCCGATGCTCTATCCACTGAGCTAAACCTGTTAGGGCTGTGCTAGATAGCTTTAGTTTGTTTAACCCACCCCAGTGCTACTCCTTACTCTTGTCTTACTCTTGTCTAACCTGGTCTGTGCCCCGGAGAGTGATCTATATGGAGCTCAACAGACTCCCTAGTTCATTTAGGGCCAATGAGGATCTCCCAGCAGGATAGACTGGTTAAGTGTTAGTTCCCCTGATTTCCCAGGTCTCTGCGAGCTGCCATAGCCTCAGACTGAAGGTTTCTCTTCTTAGCTTCTGGCAACTGTGACTTTCTCTCCCCCTCACAGGCCCAGGTAGCTCTGTAGAGCACCACACTATTCCTTGTGGTTTCCCCACATCCTGCCCCCACTTTATTGAAACCTGATGAAATTACCCCTTTAGAGTTTGCCCTCTATGTTCAGCCAGGACCCTGACTGATACAGCCACTAATGATACAGCCTCTGGGTGACCCTGGTCTACCAACATAATCACATGATTTCCTCATCTCTAAAATGGAGATTACAATGCCGGGAGAGCAGCAGGTCATCCACAAAAACCCGCTCTCCAGTCCCCCTTAAACCAACTGCTTACATAGGGTAGGACAAGGATGACATGGGGAAGTAGGGATTACGGGCACGGGGATTTAGGAGGCTGAGGTGGGACTCCATTGTTTGGGCAACAAGGTTGTTAATCTTTCCATGGTAATAGGCAGTGCTTGAATGAGAAGGGTTCCAAGGTTGACTCCCAAGTTCCTGGGGTGCACAACTCCCAGCCAGGTCAGAATGCCCTTTCTTTAACCAACACAGGGTAGTCATGGTTAACAGGCATGATTAATATTTCCCATAACCATAGCTAGTCCCAATATTCTATCTTTGCCCCTAACAGTTCAATTCCAGTCAAGGACACATGCCCGGGTTGCAGGCTCAATCCCCAATAGGGAGCATGCTGAGGCAGCTGATCAATGATTCTCTCATCATTGATGTTATCTCTCTCTCCCTCTCCCTTCCTCTCTGAAATCAATAAAAATATTTTAAAAATAAAAGACTGGAATAGCCCTGGCCGGTGTTGCTCAGTGGTCATGGGTTTCATTCCAGTCAAGGGCATGAGCCTGGGTTTCCGGTTTGTTCCCTGGACCCATGTATGGGAGGCAACCAACCGACATGTCTTTCTCACATGGATGTTTCTCTCTCTCTCCTCTCTCTCTCTCCCTCCTTCCCTTCCTCCCCCCTTCCAATCTCTCTAAAAATCAATGGAGAAAATATCCTTGGGTAAGAATCTAAAAAAAAAAAAAAAAAAAGATGGGCATTGACTTTAAGTGCCAGTCCAGACACATTCTATAGGTGCAACCTTAAGCAAAGCCCTCCATCCCTGTAATGTCTTTATCAGATCTGTAAAAAGGGATGATAGTTGCCTCCCTTATTTACATATGCAATAACAGTAAGAGTACCTGGTAAATGAAAGCAGGCTATTTTGTAATTGCTCTCTTCAAGGCTGGTTTAAATCCTCAGCTCTGATTAGTCTCATCTGATTAATGTAAGTGATGGCTCTGAGGCACTGATGACTAATCTGATTTGAGGGAGGGATGGCTTAGGTCTTGGGGGAAGTCTCTGAGGGAACAGGCAGAAGGAGGGTCCGATGTCCTGATTAACCTAGGATTGAAGAGGTTTTAGCCACTGAAGTATGGTCAGCAGTGAATAAGTCCTTGCCCTGGAGGACTGTACGCTTTAGCAAAGGTGGGCAGGATGGAATCATGAAGAGACTACAAAAATAATAATCCTATATAATAAAGAGGCAATATGCAAATTGACCCTCACATCGTAATGCTGTCACAAGATGGCTGCACCCACAGCAGTGGCTGGGTTCCTATAATGAGTCTAATGAGCAATCAGCAGGGACCTGAGGCTGCATGGCGCCAGGCCGAGGCAGAGGACCTGAGGCCATACCCCCGCCCGGCAGGGCTTGATGGGGGACCTCAGGCCACACCCCTACCTTGGTGCTGTGCTGAGGGACCTGAGGTTTAACACCAACCCCCCACCCCCAAGTGGGGCTTGACAGGTCTGGGTCTCGTGCAATTTCAAAGCACACATGGGTAGGCGGGGACTTGACTCTGGGTCCTGTGGCACACCCCAGACTCTGACAAGAGGAAGATTTTCATATACATTTTACTAATTTTCTTTCATCTCTTACATTTGTATTATAGAGAAATAACAAATAGCAATATTAAAATATTTCCTCTAATTTAATTCTCTTTTAATGTGAACAAATTTAGTGCACCAGGCCACTAGTAATAATAATAATAATAATAAGCCAACATTTTTTCACTCTTTTAAAGTGTGGACAGAAGGGACTATATGCTAACCTGACAAGCTTAGGGAAGGCCTGCATGGCAGTCTTGCAAACTCAAAGACCTAGAGAGTGGTTTGAAATGAAACTTCAACTAAAAGCAGTTATGGTGGGTAGCCACCTCCCTGACAAGGTCAACCTTTACCTTAACTGAGCTTATTGTCTTTTTGGGTCTACTTTAACACATCATCAAAATGGCAGGGTAACTTGTAACTCTCCCTCCTCCCCTGCTACCTCTCAGTGCACAACCAAACGCCCTGGGAGCCAGGACAGATACCACAGATTCCTTCATTGTCATTGTTATCATGTTAGTTGTTGGCTGTTAACTAACATGCACCCACCTAAGTAAAAGAGGGAAGTGTCTATCATTTTACTCTTTATCCAGTCCCAGAGGTCTTCCCCTCTTTGCTTTCTCCGGCCTCTCCAATCTATCACCAATGGATTTCATGTGACCCGCCTATGTCCCCTCCCTTGATTGCAATGTATAAAAATGCCATTTTGATGAAAAACCACCATTTTTGGGAGCTATATCCCAATCCATTGAGATTCTGCTTCCTGGCAATTATCGGCAGTTAATAAACTAACAAAGATTCCTTACAGGTTTGAATGTTTTTATGTTAGCAAAAGAAACCTAAATATTTGCAATATAACCCATGAATTCAGATAGGTTGTTCTACTTCCTATTAAACAAGTCCTTCCCAGAATACCTGTTTTCCCTTTATTTTATTTTATTTATTTCATTTAAATATATTTTTATTTATTTCAGAGAGGAAGGTAGAGAGAGATAGAAGCATCAATGATGAGACAGAATCACTGATCGGCTGTCTCCTGCATGACCCACACTGGGGATGGAGCCGCAACCCAGGCACGTGCCCTGACAGGGAATCAACCATGACCTCCTGGTTCACAGGTCTCTCCTTCAACCACTAAGCCATGCTGGCTGTTTTCCCTTTAAGTGAAGTTTACCTACCCTTCCACACAGGAAGTTTACATTCCTGTGAGGCGACTGCCAAGGCCCTGCAGGTCCCAAATCAGCTAAGGTTCTTGCTCCAGGCCTTTACTACCACTCCTCACACTCTCCTCACCAGATGTGTGTGTTGGGGGAGGGGCATTTTTAAAAAACATTTGAGCTCATGCGATGGATGTCAGAGGTGACCACTGAGGTTCAACTTTGCACTTCTTTCTTCTGTCAGCTTTCCCTTATTATCAGCTCATCCTGCCTGCATGGGTCAGTAGCTGACGCCTCTCTGGCTGTCCAGCCAGCGTTTGGCTTGGCCCAGACTCAGAAGCACCTGGATTGCTTCCCTTTTGTCTCAGGTCCAAGTTGTTTATTTGTCTCCCCTGGGCTGTTTGAGTCATTAAAAGAAATATGTTAGTTCTCCTTTTTCTACTTCTCCATTCCCTAGAATGTGGCTTCCTTATTTTACACAGCACAGGATAGAGTTATGCTGGGTATTTTACAGCAGAATTTGGGAGTGCAGACGGGGGAGGAGGCCTGGTGTGAAGTAGAGAAAGAGGGCATTTTACCCTTTCTTGTTTTGTTTTGTTTTTCAATCCCAACACCTATTGGTACAGAAGATAAGGAAGACACTGGTCTACCTACACATCATGATTTTTGGAGGTTTACAATCCACTTGGTTGGTGTATGTATAGTAATAAAAGTGTAATACTGTATGCTAATTAGCCCCGATGACCTCCCGGATGAAGCCTGGGCTGTGAGGGAAGCCAGGGTCCCGGGTGCCATGGTGCCGGCAGCCAGAGGAAGGAAGGCCTGAGCTTGCACGAATTTCGTGCATCAGGCCTCTAGTATAGAATAAACTCTGTATTCTGGGTCAGGACAGAAGTCTAGAGGAGGGGACGATGGTCAAAGGCTAAGGAGTCAGGGAAGATTTGGAGGAGGTGGGGCCTGAAGGATGGGTGGGACCTGAGGGACAAACAGAGTCATGGGGGCTCAGAAACCCTGGTCTGTGGCTGGCTCCAGGGCAATGGGTCCCGAAACTGTGCTGGAAATGGGGTATGTTTGTTCAGACTTCTGCAGAGATGACCATCGAGGTCAAAAGAGTCTGGGGAGAGCTTTGCACGCCTTGGCTGAAGGCTCTGGATTTTGTTGTGTGGAAGCCAATGAGCTTTGGGGCCTAAAAGAGGGATGTCATGAGGAATCCAGCTATTGTGTAAGGGATTTGCTCTTCGGCTGCTTGGTTTTTAGTTGTTGTTGTTATTGTTTAAATATAGTTTTATTGATTTTTTTACAGAGAGGAAGGGAGAGGGATAGAGAGTTATAAACATCAATCAGCTGCCTCTTGCACACCCCCTACTGGGTATGTACCAGCAACCAAGGTGCATGCCCTTGGCCAGAATCAAACCTGTGACCCTCCAGTCCACAAGCCGACACTCTATCCACTGAGCCAAACCTGTTAGGGCTGGTTTTTAGTGTTTAAAGATTCATCCAGCAATGGTGGGTTAAAATGAGGGGAAACTCGGGCAGGGAGATGCTTTCAGCCCCTTGTGGTTCACGCATGAGGTGAAAAAGGCCCAAACATAATGATGGAATGGGCAGGAGAAACATAGAAGAATTGGTAAGAGTTTGTGGCTGCATGTGGTGAGAGAAAAAGACCGTATTCACCCAGAAGTGGCTGTGGCCTCAGCCCGGGCTAGGTTTAACTAGGGTTATGCACAATTATGGCTTGTTTCTGTAACTTGATGCTTTTTTGATTGATTTTTTTTTTTTTTAATATGGAACACTTCATGAATTTGTGTGTCATTCTTGCGCAGGGGCCATGCTAATCTTCTCTGTATCATTCCAATTTAGTATATGTGTTGCCGAAGTGAGTACTTGACTGATTTTAGAGAGGTGGAAGAGAGAGAGAGAGAGAAAGAGAGAGAGAGAGAAAGAGAGAGAGAAAGAGAGAGAGAGAGAGAGAGAGAGAGAGAGAGAGAGAGAGAGAGAGAGAGAGAGAGATATTTGTTTCACGTATTTATTCATTAGTTGCTTTCTGTATGTGCCCTAACCAGGGATCAAACCTGCAACCTTGATGCACTGGGATGATGCTCTAACCAACTGAGCTACCCAGCCAAGCTATAACTTACTGCTTTTAATAACAGATTTTTCTTACAAACTGCCCCAATTTCAATTTCCAGAGGATCATTTTTTTGAAGCATCAGTGTGCCTTCTCAAAAAGATATGGAATCTCTGAGCTTCCTTCTAGACAGAGAAGCTGGGCCAGGTCAGCCTCCTGAGCAGTCAGTGACCAGACACGTAAGAGTTTCACAGAGAAAGTCACAGCAGGTCTCAGGGATCTGTCAGTGTTCACTGTTCCAGCTTCCTTTTAAATTATTATTATTATTATTATTATTATTATTATTATGGCAACATAAAACCATTGAAGGGAGTGGAGAAAACAGGAAAAAGAATTTACATTCTTGGCTTTGGCAGACAGATTTGTAAATTATCCTACTGACTGAGGCGGCAAAATAAAGTCAATATTTCTAGAAAGCCTGCCACAATCAAGACACTTTGGGATTTGAAAACAACGAGTTCAAAGGCAAGCCGATATCACAAGGAAATGGATGTGTTTAATAGCACTTCACTCAGTTGAAGAAATATTAAAACCTGTGTTATTTTGAGAAGACAAATGAGTTAGTCAGAATGCTTCCCCAGATCTCTGTCTGGTTTCTGCTGGGCTTTGGGTCAACAGCGTCCGCTCCTGTCTGTGGGGCCCTGAGTGATGAGCCGGAGGGAACCCACCCATGTCACACGGGGTATTTTCTAAGTCACCCGGGAGTGGGGCCATCGCAGTGCCAGCTCAGAGCCCATTCTGACAGGTCTGAGAGAACCAGAAGATGAACATAGCAGGGACAGAGGATTCAATTTAGTGTTTTGTGGGGATTTGTTGTTCTTATGGTTAATCCTCACCCAAGATGTATTTTTCCATTGATTTTTAGAGAGAGTGGAAGTGAGGGGTAGAGACAGAGAGAGAAAGAGAGAGAGAGAAAAAAAAAAATCTGAGAAAGACACATTGGTTGGTTGCCTCCCCCACATGCCCGACCGAGGCTGGGGATTGAGCCTGCAACTGAGGTACATGTCCTTGACCAGAATCAAACCCAAAACCCTTCAGTCTACACTCTAACCACTGAGCACCCGGCTAGGGCTCAATTTAATGTTATCTAGATAAGTTGAAAATGTATAAACTTTAGAATCTGGGAAAAAACCCAGAGGAGATCTTGACCCTGGGCCCCAGCAGTCACATGTAAGAATGTTCACGGCAGCACTGCCAGCAACAGCGAAAAGCAGCAAACCACCGCACCGCCGCTGAGAGCGTGGGGAAGAGCACAGCAGAGCATTCACAGAGCAGCATGTGATACAGCTGTGTCTCACAGCAGAGACAAGTGCCGCACACACCGTGAGTGGTGGGGAAAGCAAATCAAATAACTACAGTGTGATCTGATTATTTAAAGAGTATTTTTTAAAAGTAATTTCAGAGAAGAAGAGAGAGGGAGAGAGAGAAACAGAAACATCAATGATGAGAGGGAATCATTGATTGGCTGCCTCCCGTACCCCTTACCCCCACGGAAGATCGAGCCCACAACCCCGGGCATATGCCCTGACTAGGAATCGAACCATGACTTCTTGGTTCATAGGTCAATGCTCACCCACTGAGCCACGCCAGTGGGACTGTATAATTTATTTGACATAAAATTCAAAAGATATGCAAAGCCAGCATAGGCTCAGGGATATGTGTTTTAAAGAGTGAAAATAAGAAGAGCAGCAAAGGACTATCAACAAAAACTAGGAGGGGGCAGAGCTGGGGACAGATGACAAGGGGGATTCCACAGTGTGGCTTTTGACCTGCCTCTGAAGCTGGGTGGTAAGTAGTTGGGTGCTCGTTTTTATTTTACTTTTTTTTTTTTTGGGGGGGGGGGTGCTCGTTTTTAAATATTTTGCTCATATAACCTATTTTTTGTGTGCATTTCATATTTCATTAGATTTGGGAAAACTAGATAGGGCGGAAATCTCCTGCAAAAGACGTAATCACAAAGGCTTATCTCACAATCCCAGAACTGGAAACTCATTAACTCTCTCTTTGTTTAGCAGTTAGACAAACAAAATGAAAAGGCCACGTATATGAAGGAAATATAGAGGAAGGAAAATGACCCAAGGGCTTCAGGTTTCTGACTTCTGGACCTTGTAGGGTTTCTTCGTTTTAGATATGAGACATGAATGTGTGTGTGTCATCCTCGCTCAGGGGCCACGCTCATCTCCGTACTGTCCCAGTTTTCAGTGTATGTGCTGTCCGAGCGAGCTCTAGTGTTTCTTCTTTTTATTTTATTTTATTTTTTAATTTTTTAAAATTTAATTATTATCTGTGTACATATACCAGTGTTTCTTCTTTTTAATATTTCATGTATTACTGTAGTCAAAGTCATCTCTTGCCCTGGCCAGTGTGGCCAAGTGGCTAGAGCACCAGCCAACGCACGGAAGTGTCACCAGTTTGATTCCCTGTCAAGGGCAAGTGAATGGGGAAAAAATATCCTCCGGTGAAGATAAACAAAACAACCCACAAGACATTTCTCAAGTGTCTCATAAGCTGAGCACAGTTTAGATGGTAAGGATCGGACAGCGGGAAGCAGGACAGGCGTGATTCCTGCCCTCATGAAGGCAGAAAATGAAGCAATAAAGATAAAGAAGGTCAGATGCTGCACATGATATGGAGGCCGGGAGAGCACGGGGCAGCGGCAGGCTTGGAAGTTGTACTGGCGAGAGTGATAAGGGCAGGTGCTTATTGCATGCCAGGCCGTGTTTGAAGCACACTGTACATGTTCTGTACACTACCTGTTAATTCACTGAGTCCTCGCACCCTGCGTGAGGTAAGAGCTATCACTGTACCCGTTTTACAGATGAGGAAACTAAGGCATGGATGGCTAAGTGACTAGCCCAAGGTCACACTGCTAGGAAGTGCTGAGCCAAGATTCGAACCCCGGCACCCTGGTGTTCTTAGGCACCACACTCTGCTGCCCCTCATGCTTCCTGAGCAAATGACCTTGTGGGACGAGGAGCCGTCAGTCAGGCATAGAGGAGGGGGACGAGGATTCTGAGCATGCAGGCATGCATCTCTTGAAAGTGGTACAGGAGCCAAAACAGTTTGGCTCAGTGGATAGAATGTTGGCCTGCAGACTGAAGGGTCCTAGGTTCAATTCCGGTCAAGGGCATGTACCTTGGTTGTGGGCACATCCCCAGTGTGGGGGTGCAGGAGGCAGCTGATCGATGTCTCTCTCTCTCTCTCATCTATGTTTCTAGCTCTCTATCTCTCTACCTTCCTCTCTGTAAAAAAAATCAATTAAAAAAAAATATATATATATTTTAAAGTGGTACAGGAGCTGAAGGAAATATTTTGCCACAAGAAGCGTGAAAGGTCGTTCCGGCTGAAAACAGTTCTCCTTCGTGTCTTTTCTTTCCTTTTTCTGGACCGTGACCTAGAAGAGGCAGTGCAGGGTTGAGTGAGGTCTGGGCGTTGGGGGAGGTGGTCTGAGCTCTGGCAGTTTCTCTGGGCAACACCAGACCCCGGTGCCAGGTCCCCAGGGTTTCCAAAGGCCCATGGCAACAACTGCCAGGGCTCCTGGGAAAGTCCCCTGGCATCCAGGACCCCGCGGCCTTGGCAGTCCCTCTGTCCCTCTTGGCCTCATTTCCCAAAAGCACCCGGCAACCATAAGGGGCGAGAACCTGAGGCACGGCTGAGCAAACAGCTGGCAAACTCATTTTAAAATCTATTTTAAAGCTGTAGACGTACGAGTGCCCCTGTATTTCTCTGGAGGGTTCTATCTTTCAAGCAGAAAAAATTTTTGAGTCAAATAAGGTAATCTCTATTTTGATTTCCAGCCCGCCGGAGTGCCGGGCCCTGCAGCTTCAGGGCGGTGCTAATCCTCTGTCAGCATAAGCAAGCAGCAGCAGCTTGGGAATCTGGGTGGCTCCAGGGCCCGGAGAGAAAGGTCAGGACTGCTGGCATTTATTGTGTTAACACTGCTCGGTGTTTGGCTTTGTCTGGCAGAAGAGCAGAAATAGAGACGTGACCTATGGCCGCTGGAGTGGGGGGGAGGGAAGCTCCTGGGATCTGCCTCCCGTTGTCCAGCTTCCTACATGTTGGACTCCCTCTAGCCTCCTTCAGAATAAAATAAATGAAGGACTCAGAAGAAACAAGAGTGAGGAGAGAGCAGGACCCTGGGGCAAGAAATGGAGCAGTGAAGGCAAGCGGGTGCGGGCAGAAAGGGGACGTAGCCACCAGGCCTGCCACACCTGCCTGTCTGACTCAGAGGCTGGCTTTTGGGCGAGCCACAGCTGCCAGATCTTGGCCTGAGGCGCCAATGGTGAGATAAAGCATCTTGTCGGGTGAGGCCAGCCGCACAGCCTATCCTGTGAGGAGGCAGTTTTCTTCCAACAAAACGCCTTTTGCTTCAACAACCCAGATTTATTTGTCTGGGCTTTTCTTCTTTCTGAGGAGTGTGTGTGAGTGTGAGAGTGTGTGTGTGTGTGTGTTTTCCAGTCACTATTACATTTCTTTGTTCCTGCCTCACACTCTTCCTTTCAAATGAACAAACAAACTTGAGGATAAGGTCACCCCAACCCTCCCAATCTGAGTCATCCCCGCTGCAGGTGACAGTTTTGAGTCACTGGAAGAAGAGAGCCGTGCTGCACAGACATCCATGGGGTGAAGTGGGTGGGGGAAAGGAAGGGGGACAGGAAGAACAGAGGGTCCTGGCCAGGCAGATGGCCCAGGAAGAAGGAAGCTCCTGACCCTTGGTGATCTGCTTGCTGTGTGGGACCCAGAGAGGCACTTGAGGAGGTCCCGCCCGGGAAAGGAGGCAGTTCCGTTAGATGAGCAGGTAGGGTGCCTGGTCAGAGGAGGGCTTTTCCATGGCCCTTTAGTGAGACTTCCCAGGGGCACGACCCCAGTGTGTGCAGCCATGACGTGATCAGAGTTTAACTCGGAAGCTCCTGCTCAAGTCTCATCGTTAAAAAGTAATTTTGCTATTGGCCTGTGGGTACCAAGCCCTAAGCACATGCCAAGGTCTGGTGCCCGTAAGTGATCTCTAGATATGAGCCAGTATTAAAATTATTTCTGAGCAGAGAGCTGCCTCCCCCAAATATTTAGCCATTGGCCTAGTCCAGTGGTTGGCAAACTCATTAATCAATAGAGCCAAATATCAACAGTACAACGACTGAAAATTCTTTTGAGAGCCAAATTTTTTTAACTTAAACTATATAGATAGGTGCGTTGTTATTTACTTAATTAGGGTACTCCTAAGCTGGCCTTTGCTAAAAACTCAAGGGGCCAAAGAGCTGCATGTGGCTCTCAAGCTGCAGTTTGCCGACCACTGGCCTAGTCATCTTGAGAAGCAACCTGTCCAGGTCCAATCTCCTCAGCTTTTGTTCCCACAATAAACATCTCAGTGTCTTCTAGCTTACCCGATCCTGCATGGCTCTCAGACATACCGCCATGCTTACCTCTACAGACAATTCACGTTCTCAATGGTCCCTTTTAGTGAGTTTAAACATAGTATCCAGGATTGAATCTAATATTTCAGGTGTTATCTGACCAGCCAAGAGTACAGTGGAAGAGAACTCTGTGTTCTTCCACCTGTTTATAAACAAACCATTATGCCAGCCATATGTGAAATGCTAGAGATACGAAGATAAGTAAACCATAGTGCCTACTATATGCAATAGCCCCAAACGGGACTACTATCACCATACTTGAATGGATCAATAAATTGTGCTCTATTCACACAATGGAATACTATATGGCAATGGAAATGGACTGTCTATGACTGCATGCAACAATGTGAATGATTCTTACAAACATGATGGTGAATGAAAGCCAGACACTAAAGAGTACATACTATTTTCAAAAAAATGTTTAAAAAAAAACAAACAGCTGACATCAATCTATGCTGTTGAAAGAGTAGATAGAGGTTCCCCTGGGGAATGAGACAGAGAGTAAGTCTGGGGTTGCTGTAATGTTTGGTTTCTTTTTTGGTTTGTTTTGTTAATCCTCAACCTGAGAATATTTTTTTCCCATTGATTTTTAGAGAGAGGGGAAGAGACACAGAGAGAAAAACATTGATGTGAGAAAGACACATCGATTAGTTGCCTCCTGTATACACCCCAACTGGGGCTGGGGATTGAGCTTGCAACTGAGAAGTACGTGCCCTTTACCGGAATGGAACCTGGAGCCTTTCAGTCCTCAGGCCAAGGTTCTAACCACTGAGCAGAACCGGCCAGGGCGGTTTGTTTACCTGATTGCATGTCTATGTTCGGTTTGTGAAAACTCTGTGAGCTATAAACGCATAAGGTGTGCATTCTATTTTGCTTGGATGTTATGTATCAATAAGAAGTTAAGGGAGGCTAATACCATTCATAAGTCTAAGCTAATTGGACAAGATGGACAGTGAGATAACTTTAGTTCATCGAGGTAACACCATGTAGAGAAATATATAATGTGTGATACAGTGATGTAGGGGGGAGGAGCCAGTAACTGAGGCTCAGGGATGAAACAGGGTCAGAAGGTCTCCTGCAGAGACTCTAGAGTTAAACAGGAGGCTGGACACTGGGGAAGGAAGGTGGGTGCTGTCTTAGATGCCTTTGTAGAGAGAGGGCTGAGAGGTTCAGACAGGCACATCCCACCCTGAGGGCCTCAGTGGCTCCCTGAAGAGAGGGAAGTGAGATGTGAGACATGAACATGGTGATAACTGGGAATAACTGGGAAGGAGAGCCAGAGCCAATCAGAGAAATAAAAAATAAATTGTGGGCTGGTATGGAAAGAGCCCTGAGGAGGTAGAAACCATGCACTTGAAGTGGGGCCATTCTCATTGGTTGGGTGGCCTTTTCAGCAGCATACACAGAAAACTCAGGTTTGGGGTTTCACTGCGAAGCTGGGGCAAAGCAGAGTGAGAGAACAGCTTCAAACATCAGCCCCAGGAGCAGGGATTATACTCTGCGACCCCACCCCACCCACTGCTCTCCTCTCGGCCTCACCCCCTCGCCTTCTTTCTCTACCCAACAGCCCAGGGTGAGTGATGGCTGGAGTTCCACTCCGCACCGGGCCTGTTTTGTTGGTCTGCAGTGTAGACCAACACCATTTCCTTAGGCTCAGTTTTGACTACTTACCCTGGGCTGATGTATTCTCTGAGCTCCATACCTGCATGTCTATTCAAGATGATCAAATTGAATATTTTCCTCAATTCAACTTTCGAAAATGAAGTTCATTCTTTTCTTCCCTGACCTCTTCTGGTCTTTGATCCTCTACTTCCTTCTGAGTGTTTTCTTGGGCAGCATCGCCATTCATCCAGCTGCCTGAGGCGAATGCCTGGGCCTCCTCACCCTCCTCATCCAATCAGGCATCAAGGCTCTCAGTTTCCCTTTTCAATAACTCTCCTCTCTGGGGCAGTCTCTCCAACTCTCCTCTACGTCCTAAATGTGATGACCAGTTGCCCTGATTCTAGTCTCACATCTCCCTTCCGTCCTCCAGGCTGCTGCCCTGGTGGTCTTCCTAAAACTCAAAGGATCCAGTCACAATGCTGTTATTAATTCAGCTAACGCAGGACTATCCTGTGTCAGGATAAACCATAATCTCCGGTCTAAGGGGTCTCTCTTTTCTCTTTTATGTATCTTTTCATATTCTTTGTTTGCCTTTTTTTTTTTTAATACACTTTTATTGATTTCAGAGAGGAAGGGAAAGGGAGAGAGAGAGATAGAAACATCAATGATGACAGGGAATCATTGATTGGCTGTCTCTTGCACGTCCCCCCCTGGGATCAAGCCTGAAACCTGGGCATGTGCCCTTGATCAGGACCCTTCAGTTCGCAAGCCGACGATCTATCTACTGAGCCAGATCACCTAGGGCCCTTGTCTGCTTTTAAAATATTTATTTTAGGAAAACCCCCGCATTCACATGGCATTAAAAAAAATCAGATATTATAGAAAATAATATGAAAAGCAAAAGTTATCTTTCCCCCTCCAAACAGTGCTACTCCCCAAAAGTCACTACCACTACGTATGCATCTTTCCTGGAAAAAAAGTCAGTGTGTTATCTTTATATCTATTTTTTTAATATAACACAAATAAGATCGTATTGTGGTGCACATTTGGGGGGGGGCGTGTTTTTGTTTTTTTTAAATAAAAAAACACATTTAGGGAAAAAAAGAACAAAAAAATAAAAAGTAAATAAAACACATTTAGAAGATCTTTCCATGTCCACATGAATAGGCCTACCTCATGTTTTAGTGACTGCATACTTTCCCATCGCATCAATGTATTTAACCTGCTGATTGATATGTGTGTGCGTTCCAGTTTTTTGTTATTACCATGTTGCAGTAAACATTCTGGTACATGATTTTGGCATAATGTTGTCAGTATATCCTGTGGGTAAATCCTTAGTGGTAGAATTGTTGAGTCAATGAGAACAAACATTCCAAACGTTGACAGACATTGCCAAATTGCCCTCCAGAAGAGTTGAATCTGTTTACACTCTCAGAAACAGTGGATGAAGAGTGCCTATTTCCTCATAACCTTGTGATCCCTGGGCATTACCAAACTTTCATTTGTTTGCCAGTCTGACACACAACAAATGGAATTTGGTTGTTATGTGATGCATGTCCTTAACTGTGAGAGAGGTGAAGACCTTTCCCATGTCTACGAGCTATTTCTTTTTCTTAAAGACTGCTCATATCCTCTGCCTGCTTGGTGATCAGCTTATGAGTCTAGGTGTTTGAAACCTTGGCTAGTCTCCCATGAAACAATATATTGATATAACTCCATGAATTTCTTCTTTGCCCAAGTATGAGCCTCAACTAATCAAAGAGAACTGAGTGGCCCTGAAAGTTCAAATAAGCACCTACTCTTGGAGCTTCGGTCCACTGGTGCCACTCCTTGCTTCTTATGCAACCATCATCCCCCAAAAGAAACCCCATACCTATTAGCAATCACTCTCTATTCCCTTTTCCTCTCAACCCCTGGCCACCACTGATCTTTCTATGTCTGTAAATTTGCCTATTTTGGACATTTTATATAAATAGAATAATATAATATGTGATCCTTTGTGACAAGTTAAATTTCATCTAGCATGACTTTTTCCGGATTTGTCTATGTCATAGTATGATTTAGTATTTAATTTCTTTTTATGGCCAAATAAAATTCCACTATATGAATATACCACATTTGTTTATCCATTCATCTATCAATAGGTACTTGATTTGTCTCCATTTTTGGGCTGTTGTGAAAAAACTGCTATGAACATTTCTGCATAAATTTTGCATGACCATATATTCAACTGTCTTGGGTATATACCTAGGAATGCAATTGCTGGGTCACCTGACAACTCTGTTTTTTAACTTTCTGAGAAACTACCAAACTGTTTTTTCCATAGCAGCTACAACATTTTACATTCCCAGCAGCAATATATGAATATCCCAGTTTCTCCACATCTTTGTCAAAACTTCTTTGTCCATCTTTTTTATTATAGCCATGCTAGTAGTTGTGAAGTGGTAACAAACCATTGTCTAGTCTAAGATCACAAAGATTTGCTCCTGTTTTCTTTTTTCTAAAAGTTATGTAGTTTTAGCTCTTATGTTTAAATATTTGATCCACTTTTTAAAAATATATGCTTATTGATTTTCAGAGAGGAAGGGAGATGGAGAGAGAGATAGAAACATCAATATGAAAGAGAACCCTCAATCAGTTTCCTCCTGCATACCCACAACTGGATTGAGTTAGCAACCCAGGCCTGTTCCCTGACTTGGAGTCAAACCTTGACCCCCTGGTTCATAAGTTGACACTCAGCCGCTGAGACACCATTCAGGCTCTTTGTTCTATTTTAAGTTAATTTTTGTATATGGTATGAGGTAAGGGCACAACTTCATTTTTTTTGCATGGGGCTACCAAGTTCTCCCAGCATGATTTGTTGAAAAGACTATTCTTGCCCCCATGGAGTGTTTCTGGCACCTTTATAAAAAATCAATTGACAACAGATGTATAGCTTTATTTCCAGACTTTCAATCCTATTCCTCCAAACTTTCTTTGATGTGCTTTATTACATTATATATAGAAAATAAACTTATTGCCCTTGTCTGGTTTGGCTCAGTGGATAGAGTGTCAGCCTGCAGACTGAAGGGTCCCAGGTTCGATTCTGGTCAAGGGCATGTAGTTTGGTTGAGGGTACATTCCCAGCAGGAGAAAGCTGTTCGATATTTCTCTCTCATCAAATTTTCTAACTCTCTATCCCTCTCCCTTACTCTCTGTAAAAATAAATAAATAAATAAATAAATAAATAAATAATCAATAATATATATATATATATTTTTTAAATTGCCTTTGGTGGTTTTGGTTGCTTAGAATAAATAAGAGCAAATTGGAATGTGAGTCTTCAGCACCCACTCATGTGCTCTCAAGTGTGTCTGTGAAAACTTCAGGATGAACACATGGCAGAAGGCCTAGGGGAAAGGTCAGAGTCTGGCACTGGCCCTGGTAGCAGCAGTGGGCCTGGCATGGGCAGGAGTCCAAGGAGAGGGCAAAGTCTGCACACACCAAGCCATACCTGCAAGGGCTTACCCATAGGATAGTTTATGAGAGATGGTTCTCAAGGCCCAGCAAGAGTCCAGACACATGAATGTAGCCCAACCTCCAAGTGAAAGTCTCAATCCAAAGGAATGTCTATGGCAGTATCATTAGATACTGGAATAGACTCTTTGGAATAGAATATCTCAGCATTTTGTAATTTAGACTGGACTGTGGGCAGTATCCAGGATGTGTGTGTGTGTGTGTGTGTGTGTGTGTGTGTGTGTGTGTGTAGGAGAGGGGGTGGGAGAGGGAGAGAGAGAGGGAGAGGTGTCTATTTTTGGCAGATTATTTTGTAAAGTTTGTGTTAGGTCTGATCAAATAATTGAATCAATACCTCCTCCCCTGGGAACTGACCTTTAGGCCACTTCACAACCAACATTCCCTTTTGCTTAGACCACATTCCACTTCCTAAGACCATTATCCTTCCTCTACAGACCTTCCCAAGACTTGGGCCTGCCCAGAGAATTCTCTGCCCAAAAAAAGTCCGCTTCAAATCCTTTAAAATCTCTGACTCTCTGTCCCTGGGTGCTGGCACCATTTGGGGCTCAGCCCATCTGGCATCCAGAGATAAACTTATAATCCCTGACCACTTGGGCCTCGTGCATTCCTCCTTTGGCGACACTAACAGTCTACGTATATTTAAAAAAAATAAAATTCAGTGGTCTCCACGGGACACATGGTTTCAGAAGACTCAGCACAATGGAACGTGAGGGGTTGTCCTTTTCACAAAGGGCTCTGCGGTGGTGCTGGAGCCTCAGAGGCAGGCCTGGATCTGGGAGCTTCCCAAGGGATGTGCACCATAGAAAGTCCTAATCTACCTGGGGCGCTGACCAGATTGAAACTCTTCACCCATCACACTCGACATTCTAGGGATAACTCCCTTCTGTTGCTGCTGTTCGTCTTTTTTTGTTTTTAACTTACAGAGATGATTCTTGCACATTTTTAGAATTTCAAATAACACAGATACAAAGTATAAATCTTAGCCCACTGAAAAGTTTGTAATTAGACTCCCAGAAGTTATTCTATGAATACAGATATATCATATACTAGTGACCCAATGCATGAATGAAGATTTAAGCAAGAATGGGCCTTCTTCCCCTGGCTGCCAGCACTGCCTTTGCTCTGGCTGAAGCAGCCTTTCCACTCAGGCCAGGAACTGCCTTTGTGCCTTCCCACACTGTCCAGAGGCTGGGAGCGGCTGGGGTGGTGCCGAATGCCTGAGTCATCGCCATGGCAATGATGCTAGCATCCCGCCCCCTCCTTGGCCGCTCAGTGCCTATGTATTCAAATTAACCCACCGTATTTGTTGGGTTAATTTGCATACTCACTCCTGATTGGCTGATGGGCATCATGATGGTATAGTCAATTAGCATGTTATTCTTTTATTAGGTAGATATTTGGATTTACACATATACAACAATTTTAACAAAAACAAGATGATAGTTTATATTGTTGCACATGTGTTTTATACAGAGATTATCATGGACCTATTTTCTTTTTCTTTCTTTTTAAAAATATATATATATATTATTGATTTTTTACAGAAAGGAAGAGAAAGGCACATGCCCTTGACCAGAACTGAACTGGGATCTTTCAGTCCACAGGCCGACGCTCTATCCACTGAGCCAAACCAGCTTCAGCTCATAGACCTATTTTCAATCTGCAGATAGTTTGACCTCCAATTCTCTTAAATAGCTGCATAGTATTCCATTGTGAATAAGTAAATAAATAATGTTTCAATTTTCCTATTAGTATCCAATTAAACTGTTTCTACATTTTTGTCATTATATCAGTACTGCTATAGACCCAACATATTTACACATTAAATGCTAATATGTCTTTGGAATGGATTGCTAGAGGTGAAACTGCAGAATACTAGGGAATGTGAATTTAAGTTTGAGATACTAGAAAGGATTCTTGATTTGTAGTACATGGTTCAGCTTCAAAAATTATATGCGGAATTGTGTGTGAGTGCGAGTGATGCATGTTTCCAGAGAGAGAGATCACAGCTTTCTTCAGACCTAAGAAAAGGACTCGGAACCACCGCATCACAGGGAGCTGCCATTTCCCTGCGACTCCTGACCACGGGTAGTGAATGTGCAGGTCTTGAGCAGGTACTTGT
Organism: Pipistrellus nathusii; assembly: GCA_963693515.1. Classification (NCBI taxonomy): domain Eukaryota; kingdom Metazoa; phylum Chordata; class Mammalia; order Chiroptera; family Vespertilionidae; genus Pipistrellus; species Pipistrellus nathusii. The sequence goes on from OY882869.1 coordinate 48,053,719, forward strand.
CCAACAAGGGCCCCTTCCTGGCCAGGCCCAGGACTGCCTACAAGGAGAGGAGATAGTGGAATTCACCAGCATGTCTTGCCCCAAGAGTAAAGGTGAAGTGCCACTCAGATACACAATCATGGCCACAAACACTTCCTGGGATACTGGATGGCATTAGGCTCAGTTAACTCAGGTATATGTGATGTGGTGGTCAGCAGGTGTCCCTGGGTCTCAGGTTGGGAGACCATCTTTAGGCTGCCTGCAGCTTTGCTTCCAGGCAGTGGAGCAGTGGCCAGCCTCGAATCTCCTCACCACCCCTCCTTGCTCAGGTTGCTCCCATACCCTGTGTCCATCAGCCTCGCCAAGTGGGACTACTCCCTCTCAGAGCCAGAGACTCGAGTCTGTGGTATCCACAGCCAGGGGTCTTACACTCTGCAGGGCCATGGCCTCATTTTATAAGACTTTTAGGGGCTTACAACCTCATTCCAATCCTCAAAGGGAATGAAAACAAGGCTGTCTTCTGGACAGAGTACAGGCAATTTGGACCCTGACTTATGAACTTCAGCATTAACAATAATAACCCCACAATGTTTCCAATAGTGGTTCTCAACTGGGGAGTATTTTTTTGTTGTCACAATGTGGAGTTGGGGGGCAGGATGCTACTGGCATCCAGTGAGGAGAGGCCAGGGATACTGCTACATGTCCTTCAATGCACAGACAGCTCCTCACAACAAAGACGTATCCAGCACAAAATGTCAGTGCTGCCAAGTGAGAGGAGCCCTGCAAAGTACTTGATTAATAGCATCCACACACATTTTGGACCAGAGTGATCACACATTTTTGTGGTTATTGTTAATCCTCACCAGGAGGATACAATACTCGTAGATTCCAATCCTGACTGTTTATTAGATCATCTGGTTACTCTAAAATTTTTCAATTAGAGTTGATATATAATATTATATTAATTTCAGCTGTACAACATAGTGATTAGACATTTATATAACTTATGAAATGATCACCCCAATAAATCTTATAGACTTGAGTTGTTTTTATTATTTATTTATTTAAATATATTTTATTGAGTTTTTACAGAGAGGAAGAGACAGGGATAGAGAGTTAGAAATATCGATGAGAGAGAAACATTGATCAGCTGCCTCCTGCACACCTCCCACTGGGGATGTGCCCGCAACCCAGGCACATGCCCCTGACCGGAATCGAACCACGGATCCCTCAGTCCTCAGGCCAACGCTCTATCCACCGAACCAAACCGGTTTCGGCTTGGGTTGCTTTTATTTTTTTATTTTTATTATTATTTTTTTAAATATATTTTTTTATTGATTTTGTATAGAGAGGAAGGCAGAGAGATAGTCAGAAACATCGATGAGAAAGAGTCATCGATCAGCTGCCTCTTGCACACTCCCTATTAGGGATATGCCCGCAATCAAGGTACATGCCCTTGACTGGAATCGAACCCGGGACCTTTCAGTCCCCAAGCCGATGCTCAATCCATTGAGCCAAACCGGTCCCGGCTTGGGTTGCTTTTAAAACATGCCTAAGCCCTGTCCCAAACCCAGAGATTCTGACTTTATTCTAGGGTGGGGTCCAGGTATCAGCTGATTTCAAGTGCTGCAGTTGGTTCTAGTGTGCAGCTAGGGATGAAACCACAGCCATTCCTCCGAATCACCTCTTGAGAAAGGTTGCTCATTACTCTGAATGCTAGCTAGTGTAGTTGTCAGAGCACCCCAGAAACAGAACTTCCAGCTCTGACTTGCACATAACCTAAACCACAAGAACTGGGTTGAGGCCTCCAACCCAGCTAGAAGCCTGGAAGAAACCCTTGTAGGAGCCTATACAGAGAACAGGTTTGTTCCAGTGGGACATACAGGGCAATCACTCTGCCAGACCACCCTCTTTGTGACAGATGCCACAAACCCTTTGGGATTACATATAAAGGGTAACATTACTCCAGATTAAGTTTCAGGGCAAAAACGAGAGTTCTCCTCCCCAGCAGGTGAGATCTCAACCTCAGTGAATCCTGACCATGCCTAGTTTATATTGTCTTCCTCTTCCAGGTCTTTAATCACAGAGGGCAGTGACACCAAAATCTCCTTACATTTCTCCCTTGGGGACTGCCTTTTTCAGGTAAATGGGATTGTGAGAACACCCACAACCAGGCTTCCTGGAGAACAGAGCAGCATGGAGGAATGAAAAGTTGTCAAAGGATGGCAAAAACCTTGTCAAGCATGTAAGGTCTCTGTGAACTATGAAAGCAACACAATGGAGGACAGTCACATGCTCCCAAGAGCCCCACCAATTCAGCATTCTCTCTCATGGGGCAACTGTGTCCTCCCACAGGGCAGAACTGGGCAAGACAAAGGGTACTGAAGTTCCTTCCTACTTCTAGCACAACATCCTCAGTATATCAGGGGCATGGGGCAGGATCTTCTTTTGGCTGCCTGTGGAGGCAATTTACAATGGAAGGATTCCAAGGCCAAATCAGATATCAATGGGAGGCTAGTCCAAATGCACTGAGCCAGAAAAAGGGGGGGGGGAGGGGGGCAGGAAGAAAGAGTCAGGGGTGAAAAGGTAGGTCAGGGAGCCCCAGGGACCAAGCAAACAAACCTGGAGATGGAAGCAAAAGCCAGTAGGTATACTAGCAGGCAACCATCCAGGGGTAGATTCAGCCCTGAGTTCAGGGCAAGTCTAAACTAAGGCCAGTCTTATTATTCCTGAAGTGTTGGGCTGGTGTCTAAAGAGGTGTCTCCAAAGGATATGTCACCTGTGGGGCAAAGCACCAGCCTTCAGATGAAAGCTGAGGCTTGCAGGGGGTAAGTGTACCTGATAGTAAAAACAATCTCAACCTGTCCCAACAAAAATACAGTCATAACTTGGGAGTTATTATGGGTTTGGTTCCAGTGAATCATAATCTTTTTGGTGTTGGACGGTCTTGCCTTCAATTTGTAGAAATTGCAATGCCTATGAAGCTCAATAAAATGAAGCATAATAAAATGAAGATGCCTGTACTGATGACTGAGGATAATAGAGCCACCCTATATAATAAAAGGGTAATATGCACATAGACTGAAGGGTACAATAACCGAACAACCAATCAAAGCATAATATACTAATGATATGCAAAGGCTGTTCAACCGCTCACTATGACATGCACTGACCACAAGGGGGCAGATGCTCCCACCGGGCCTCTCCCAATCAGGACTGATTGGGCATGAACCAGCAGCAGGCACAGTGGGGCCAGGATGAGCAGGAGTGGCAGGTAGGAGCTGCAGGTGGTGTTTGACTACGGGTTTTGGCCCAATCCCTGCAGGCCACCCAGAGGGACCCCACCTGTGCATGAATTCATGCACCGGGCCTCTAGTGTAGAGATAATAGCCAAGTGGTTGGTCTAAGCACCAACAGAAATGGTGAAAGTAAATCCTTATGGAAGCTCCTGATTGCCAGCCATAGCCCTTGACCATAGGTAGATTTGGTTCAATCCTAAAAGTTCCATCTATACTTGGAAGGTGGGGGGAGGAATTGAATCCTAGTGCTTGAACCCTTTACACCCCCATGAATGGCACAATTTAAATTTCTGGAAAGCATCATCAGAATCATGAAGCCAAATTAATGGAGGAGTTAGAGACCAACATCCTATTACTTAGAGACTTCCTATCTTCCATGCACCTTGTTTTTCCTAAACTTATCATACAAATGAACTATTATAATTCATTTCCCTATCAGTGTGGTTGAGCATATTTTCATGTGTTTGTTGATGATTTGCAGTTCCTTCTTGGAGAATTACTCACTAATACATTTTTCCTAGTTTTCATTGGGCAATGTGTCATTTTCTTATCAATTAGTGTTAACCATTTATCAAATGTGTTGCAAATGTTTTCTCCTATCGTTTCTTTTAGATAGTGATCTTTTATTTTTTTAAAAAAAATATATATTTTTATTGATTTTCCACGGAGAGGACGGGAGAGGGATAGAGAACTAGAAATGTCTATGAGAGAGAAACATCGACCAGCTACTTCCTGCACACCCTCTACCGGGGATGTACCCACAACCAATGTACATGCCCTTGACTGGAATCAAACCTGGGGCCCTTCAGTCCACAGACCGACGCTCTATCCACTGAGCCAAACCGGTTTCAGTGTGATCTTTTATTTCTATTTATTAATTGTGTTTTGTTTTTGGGTTTTTTTTGAGAGAGAGAGAGAGAGAGAAAGAGAGAGAGAGAGAAGAAACATCCATCAGTTGCCTCCCATATATGCCATGACTGGGGATCAAAACCTACAACTTAGGTATGTGCCTTGACCTGAATCACCTGCAACCTTTTTGGTGTACAGGATGATCCTCCAATCGACCCACACTGGCCAGGCCAGTAATATTTTATTCAATATTTTTATTTGTGTATTTTGGGTATTCCATCCTGCTTGCAAAAGTCTCCCAAGGGTATAAAAATATCCTCACCTCGCTGGTGTGGCTCAGACCGATGGACCAGGAGACCATCGTTCAATTCACGGCCAGAGCACATGTCAGGGTTGCAGCCTCTTCACCCCCAGCAGGGAGCATACAGGAGGCAGCTGATCAATGATTCTCTCTCATCATTGATGTTTATTTCCCTCTCCCTTCCTCTCTGAAATGAATAAAATATATATTTTAAAAAATATTCAAATAAAAAATAAGATCTTATCATTTTTCATTTGTCATACTAACAAAAATTAGAGAATGGGAGCACTAAGCATTAGTAAGAGAGTTGGGAAATGATATCCTCATAGCCTATGGATAGGAATGTGAGTTTTTACAGCCATTTGGAAAGAAACCTGGCTGTAACTGCTAACATACAAAGTGCACATATCCTTTGTCTCTTTAGGACATGTTTAAAAAAAAATCCCCCCCAAAAAAACATTGGTTTACAAAAGAATACTGAGAATAGAATAAAGAAATAAAATGGAGTCACTTAAGCAAACTGACAAATTACTGAAATCAAGTAGGTTGAGGTATAAGAAAATGCTTCTATTCTTGCCTGGGAACTTAAAATTTTGATTTTCTAGTCCTACATCGATGCCTGGGTAGACACCAAATCTCCAGATAACCTGAAGAACTCAGGAAAGAATGTTCGTGTATCTAGGCCACCTGTCATCTAGAGGATTACCATCTCAGTCCAATCCAGAGGCTAATTATACAGACCTGATTCTTCTCAAGAATGTACTCTTTATCTATGTCTCATCTATTACTATACAAGGATGAAGACCATTCTTAGCAGACTGTCGACATTCTTAAAATGTTGATATCACCCTGAAGGGACACAGTTATTGTGAAGGGCCTCAAGGGCACCCTGTGGAGGAACTTCAATCACATCAATGTAGAACTCAGTCTAATGGAAGGAAAAAGAGACTTCAAATTGACAAATGGTGGGGAAATAGGAACTGTGTACTGTGTACTGTTTGCACTATCTGTAGTCAGGTACAGAACATGATCACAGGTGTTACACTGGGCTTCCATTACAAGATGAGGTCTGTGTATGCTCATTTCCCCAACAGCTTTGTTATTCAGGAGAATGGTTTTCTTGTTGAAATCTGAAATTTCTTGGGTGAAAATACATCCATGGGATTTGGATAAGGTTGGGCGTTGCTTGTTCAGTACCTCAAGTCCTGAAAGATGAGTTAATTATTGAAGGAAACATTGAACTGGTATCAAATTCAGCTGCTTTGATTCAGCAAGCCACAACAATTAAAAAAAAGATATCAAAAAAAAAATTGGATGGTACAGGGAACAGTTCAGCAGGCTGATGAATAAGAACTAAGTTGTCCATAGGTCAGGAGTAGCCAGGCTCAGAGCAGCAGCAACCAAGCCCGCAGCAGCAACCAAGCCCGGAGCAGCCAGATCGAGAGCAACCAGGCCTGGAGCGGCCGGGCCCAGAGCAGCCGGGTTGGAAGCAGCAAGCCCAGGAGCAGCCAGGCCTGGAGCAGCAGCATCGAGGCCGGGAGCGGCAGTGGCCAGACCTGGAGCAGCTGGTTGTGGAGCGGACCAGAGCAATAGAGGCCAGGCCCGGAGCAGCCAGGCCTGGAACAGCTCGCTCCTTGCCTGCCCCCGCCCCAGGGCTGCCTCTCAGAGAGGGCTGGAAACTTTGGGGGGAACTTGAGGGACTGCTTAATCAAGTGATGAAGGCTTAGATCTGGATGTGTTGAGTTAGTATAGCGCTGTGGTGTTGAACTGTAGTGCCTTGTCTCAGTGAGGTCTGGATGAGGTTGGTTGATCTATTTGAAAATTTCTTTTGTGTGAAGGGTATCCTTGGGCATGTGGAGGTATTATTGATTTGAGAAAATGCTAAGTAACTGATTTACTATCTGAAAAATTTAAAGTTCTGAAAGTTTAAGGTCTCTTGCCAAAAAGAGGTTTTAAAGCTAACACCTTAATTTTAATGGAGAAAGGGGAGGACAAGCCCTTCCCACCCAGAACAGGTAATCCAATTTCAACCAGCAGCTATCTTTAAACAATGTGTTCATTTACACTTGAATGGCTACGCCTTTTGATAGCCTAAGGGCAAGTTTACATGTAAACAAGTTTGCTTCTCAATTCCCCCAGGGCAAAAAACAAACAAACAAGGTTTAAAATTATTAGATTTTAAAATTTATTCTTAGAAGTGTAAAAGTTTATTAATTAAAAAACAACAACAACAAAAAAGGAGATTGAAAAACCTGATGAACAATATTAGCTGTTGATTGTAGTAGAGTCGCGATACAGGAGGGGAGTGGACTGACAGTTCTCGAGGAAAGGGGGAGTGGTGGATGCGGGAAGAGACTGAACATAAACTGTGCACCTATGGATGAGGACAATGGGGGGTGGGGAGGGGGCGGAGAGTGGGGTGGGAACCTGGTGGAGGGGGGGAAGAAATGAGGAACCTTTGTAATAATATGAACAATAAAGATTGATTTAAAAATAAATAAATAAAAATAAATAAATAAATAAAAAAGAACTAAGTTGTCCAGCTGCAGAAACAGCAAGATGCCAGATGATTCCTCAGACTTGTTTTTTATATTTTTAAAAATGCAATAAAAACCCTGAATTGATTGAGTGGTGGGAGGAGGGAGAATATAATTTTTTGTTTTATTATAAAGCAAGTTGTTTATCATTTTTTAAATGTTAGAATATTTTACAAGCTACAAATGTAAGAGAAGCTAAATACATTTATATATATATTTTTAAATCAATCTTTATTGTTCATATTATTACAAAGGTTCCTCATTTCTTCCCCCCTCCACCAGGTGATTTATATTTTTTTAAATGTCATCTATATTGTAGTAACACTAGTTGATCCAACCTGTAGAAACCTAAAAAAAAATTAGAAACAATTCAGTTGATCTGGAGGTTAAGTTCTGAAAGTGCTTTAGTTCTGAAATTTATTGTAGAGGAAGAACTGCAGGTGGGTCCATGAGAGGTACATGCATGTACTTTGAAGCTGTGTACATCTTCCTAATTGCTTGCTGAGGTCAATGGGGTATACAAGGCATGCTTTATGTAGCTCACTCAGGCAAGGCACAATTTCACCTAATGAACAGCCTGTAAATGCTGCAGGAGTATTTGGCTAGAAGCAGCTGTTCATAGTACAGTTTGCCAGGCAATAAGCTGCTGCAGTTACCAAGTAGGAATATATTTCAAGAATGGGCCCCGGCTTGGCTCAGTGAATAGAGCATTGGCCTACAGACTGAAGGTTCCATTCTGGTCAAGGGCACATGCCTGGGTTTCAGGCTCAAGTCCCAGTAGGGAGCATGCAGAAGGCAGCTGATCAATGATTCTCTCTCATCATTGATGTTTCTATCTTTCTCTCACTCTCTCTTCCTCTCTGAAATCAATCATATATAGAATGGTTCATCTTCAAGTAGACTGTACTTGGCCAGATTCTCAGTTTGACACACACTCGTTGCCTCCTTAAGGAGAAACTGATTGATAGTTGGCACTGTTAGATCAAAAGCTAGGACTTTAGCTCAGGCCAGCATGGTTCTGTTGCTTGGAATGTTGTCCCATAAACATAAGTCCAAAGTTCAATTCCCAGTCAGGGCACATACCCTGGTTATGTGTTTGATCCAATCGGGGTACCTACTGGAGGCAGCCAATCGATGTTTCACTTTCCTTCTCCTTTCCTTTCTCTCTAAAATCAACTTTAAAAATAGTGTTTGCACCAAGCTGGTATTGCTCAGTGGTTGAGCATTGACCTTTTAACCAGGAGGTCATGTTCAATTCCCTGTCAGGGCATATGTCCGGTTGTGGGCTCTGTCCCCAGTGTGAGATGTGCAAGAGGCAGCCAATCTATGATTCTTTCTCATCATTGATGTTTCTCTCTCTCTCCTTCTATTTATTTTTTTAAAAATTAGGACTTTCAGGAGCAGTAAGGTGTCCCACAAAATAGTTCTAATTTTTTAGTATCATCAGTTACACAAACTCATCTCCTTCAGGTAGATATTTCTTCATCTTTTGAAGTCAGAATAGCTGCTGTTCCTACAAGCTGCAATTTCCCTCTCAGAACAAGCATGCACAAAAGAAACCTGTCCAGGAAGTTGACAGCCAGGTAGAGAATCTCAGCTCATAGCTTATATTCTTCTCTGGCCTCAAATCAGCCTGTCTACCAGAATCATTCAAATGCCTTCTGGTTGTTTCCCTCATGAAGTACACTTTGGGCCTGTATCTTATTTCAGCTTCTCTAAGGCACTGATTAGTTTCTTCACCATTTCCAGTTGCATTTATCACATCTATACCAAAATCTGCTTCATCTTCAGACTGGGAATGGAGAACTGAATCTACCAGCATAGGGGAAACTGTGCTAAAAATCCAGCAGGAAGTGAAGGTCTGACTTAAGAGTTTACTATTGTCTACTTCATACACATCCTGAAATGCTATCCCATCTCTCCTGCAGCTGTTTCTATCCTCTTGCTCAGGTTCATCCGTGTAGATATCCAATCCTTGCTTGGCTGGCACATGAGCCCCCCAGTCAGAGAGTGCTTTCTTTCCTGCTTGAGGGAAGATATTTTCTGATCAGAGAAACACCCCAGTGTTATGATCCCTGCCACAAGTCTTCCTGTGCCGCCCATTCTCAGTTAGCAGGCCTGGCACTGCTCTTTGCTGGGGGATCCTGGCTGAGCTAGGCTCCGTTCATCATCTGACAAGCATCAGGACCTCAGGGCACTGGAGCCAGGACTACTCTGCTCATGGAGCTGCTGAAATGCGTTACTTTAGTCTCCACAGGCTGCTGCAGTCACCGAAGGAGAAACAGACAAACTGGATTAGTCAACCTCTTCCACCCAGGGCTCCAAGGATGAGCGAACCTCCAGTAGGGAGAATACTAAGATGTAAGATCTTCCCTGTATTTAGGAGTGAAAGGAAAGAATGTACTCTTTACTATAACAACTCTTAGCTTTTCTTTCTTCCTTGAAACATTCTGTGTATTGCCTAGTTGTGTTTCTGGTTTGCAAACCCTAGTCCCTTGAATAAATCTTTGTCATTTATTTCTAGCCAAAGCCTGCAGATTCTTTTTGAGTTAATTTGACAGTACAAATGTTAGGACAAGGGCCTCAAGGTTTAGGCAGTTCTTACTAAATACTATCTTGCTAAATGTTAAAACGTAGCAGAGCATTTTGCAGATGCAGCACAGGATGAGCTTGACAGGAACTCAGCAGAATGAGTGTAGCCAACTGCAAAGACATCAATGTGCAATTGACCAAATAGTGTACTAGCATATAAGCAATGGCTAAACCTCCCTTCAGGAAGGCAGAACTTTGGATGTGAATTCTATTTTGTTTGTTGTTGTTTTTTTTACTTGCTAAATAAATAAAACTACCTTTCAACCCACCTCTCTTTCTTGAGTAGAACATCCAAATCTGATAACTCAGTGGAACTCTTTTTTAAAAAATATATATATTTTATTGATTTTTCAGAGAGGAAGAGAGAGGGATAGTTAGAAACATGGATGAGAGAGAATCATCGATCAGCTGCCTCTTGCACCCCCCCCACTGGGGATGTGTCCAAAACCAAGGAATGTGCCCTTGACCAGAATCGAACCCGGGACCCTTCAGTCCGCAGGCCGACGCTCTATCCACTAAGCCAAACCGGTTTCAGCAGTGGATCTCTCTTAAAGGAACTCCCTCTCGGACTGGTAAGGATGCTTGGTAAAAGCAATTGGCAGCAGCAGCTTGTGTCTCCACTGGATGAGGGATCTGTTCTATAGGAGACTCCTGCTTGGTACTGACCATGCAATGGCTACTTGGTCTGCCTCGACAGTGAGCAGAGTGGCCACTTGAACCTGCTTTGTTCAAGTGCTTGGGAAGGGAGGTGGGTAAATCAGCCCCTGTAGTGCTTTAATTCGTGTTTCTATTCCTCGCCTGGATATCAGGTTATCAGAAGCATACTTTATTTATTTTTAATATATTTTATTGATTTTTAACAGAGAGGAAGGGAGAGAGATAGAGCTAGAAACATCAATGAGAGAGAAACATCGGCAAGCTGCCTCTTGCACACACTCTACCGGGGATGTGCCTGCAACCAATGTACATGCCCTTGACCGGAATCGAACCTGGGACCCTTCAATCCGCAGACCGACGCTCTACCACTGAGCCAAACTGGCTTCGGCCAGAAGCATACTTTAATTTCTGGTGCTCTCTTGGTTTCAGGCTGGTTGTGTGACACTGATTTAGGCCCCCACCTAAGTCTCACTTGAGGGTAGAGGAATGCCTCCAAGAATGCCAAAATATCCTCGGGTGACAATCTCTGATCTGGTTGTCTGGCGTCAGGGAACGCTGGGCTAAAGGTTATGAGATCATAGTGTCTACCACACTTTAGTTTTTATCTTGCAGAGGTGAATTTTGTTCTTTGTGTGTATATTTGCATTTGCCTTGTCTTATATGTAAAAGTGCAGCTATGGGAAACTCAAATTCAATTCCCTAGATAGCCCCTTAGGGTGCACCCTCCAGAACTGGATAAAAAAAGCTCTATTTATTTACTTAAAGAGATGAAGGGCTTATACAAATTAATATAAAAAATGGGTCAATTGTAGGAAACCGCCTGTCCTACCCAAGGCAGCCTTGCTTTATTTAGGCTGGGGTCTATTGTGGGTTCAGGGGGGGTGGGGGGGCACTGTTTTTTAAGTGCAGCTTCTTTGCTTCCTAGGGTTCAGCATTCCCATGATAGGATCATATACCTTATACACAAAGGCTTCTCCCCTGCAACCTCCACCCTGCTTCCATCCAAGGAACACCCAGAGCCAAGGTAGAACTCATGGGAAATAGGAATGGCACCCAGACCTTGCAGTTTCCTGAACAATGAGGTTCCCTTCAGATTGACCTTGCTGAGGACAAGAAAATGAGCTCATCTTGCCAGTGGAGGTAATCAGGGATAGAAGCAAGGATCTCTTAACTAGAAGATAAGCAAGACTGAGAGATAAAGGTTTGGCTGTAGGACTTGGGAGCCAGTCTATGGCTAATGGTGCAAAAGATATATGCTTGGGGGTATATGGGAAGAATAACTAGTTTTATCTGAGCAAAAGAAAAAAAAATGAAGCATATTCTTATGCTGTTTTAATGAGACTCCCACTGCTTTCCTTTGTCTGAATGACAAAGGGGAAAAATTATTTGCAACATCTTTCAAAGAGTCTCATTGACATAGAGATGTTCTATGAGCAGGTCTGATTTCAAAAATTTTACCAAATGTGTGTGATAACACAGACCAGTGGTCGACAAACTCATTAACAGAGCCAAATTTCAACAATACAATGATTGAAATTTCTTTGGAGAGCCAAATTTTTTAAACTTAAACTTCTTCTAATGCCACTTCTTCAAAATAGACTCACACAGGCCATGGTATTTTGTGGAAGAGCCACCCTCATGGGCCAAAGAGCCGCATGTGGCTCTCGAGCCGCAGTTTGCCGACCACGGACATAAGACCAAATACCCTAGGAGTATTGAAAACTAAGATTACCTGACTGAATTTGTGTCAAAAAAGGAGAAAGATCTGCTATGATTTAAAAATGTAGGTAGAATCAATCACCTGAATATATTTTGAGTAGCAGAAGCCTCAGACCAAGGCTCAAGTTACAGTTCCACTACTGATCTGACATATGAATTACATGTTAGTTTCTTCATTTGTAAAACAGGGAAAGAATAGTACCTGCCTTATTAGAATTGTTATGAGATAAATATTAGAAGAGTGCCTATAACAATAAGTTATATTGTCATTGTATTATTGTCTCCTTCAGTGTCTTCCTTGTATCCTATGCATTCTTCCATCCCTCACTACTTTGTTGGGATCAACAAAAGATTTGATTAAGTACCAGGAGAAGAACTCATGGGAAATAGGAATGGCACCCAGACCTTGCAGTTTCCTGAACAGTGAGGTTCCCTTCAGAAAAAAAAAAAAAATTACAAGAAGCCTAAAGTTGAGAGGATTCATAGAGTACTTGTTTCAGACCCACTACCGTGTTTCCCCGAAAATAAGACATCCGAAAATAAGGCCAAGCGCATGGAATGATAAGACATCCCCTGAAAATAAGACCTAGCGCAACTTTGAGAGAAAAATTAATATAAGACACTGTCTTATTTTCGGGGAAACAGGGTGGAACTAGCTTGCTTTTGAGGTTGAGATGCTTCTGAGGCCCTTATGGATTGGTACAATTTTAGAGCTACCTGGCCCAGATTTCTTTCTGCTTGGCCTGTATTCACATAGAAGGTACTCTTATAACTCACAGCTTAGGAGCTTTCTTCTGAGCATCTCCACACCTTCACTATTGCTCTTTGATATATCCAGTATCTTCCTCTTCTTCCTAATCAATGGCTTCTTGCAGTGTAAATGCTTTCTTACTAACTAGAACTTTCTCCTTGATGGCAGACTGCTAAGACCTAGAGTTGCTATATTTGAGTTGAAAATTCGTTTATTGAATCCCAACCTGGCCTCTTTCGTAGGACTACTGCCACATTAATGTTATTTGGGTTGAGAAATCTGGAGTCTTTCAGGCAGTGATTAAATCTTTCCTATGTATTTTATAACATTTCACATTCAACAACTCTCATTAATGTTAAATATGAAATAAACCAGTAACTTATCCTGGTTTATTTTACTCTAAGGGCACTAATGTATGGAATAAAAAAAATCATATTCCTGCCCTGCTGATGTGGCTCAGTTGTTTAGCATCCACCTATGAACCAGAAGTTCACAGTTCAGGTACATTCCTGGGTTTCTGGTTCAATCCCCAGTAGGGTGTGCAGGAGGAAGCCAATTGACGATTCTCATCATTGATGTTTCTTTCTCCCCATCTCCCTTCCTCTCTCTGAAATCAATGGAAATATATTAAAATAAAAAAGAAATTGGATTCCTTTCAGAATAGGATGGTGATGAGCTTCCCTGTTAGTAAAAAGCTCTCAATTAATGCTTGTGACTAAAACAAAACAGTTCTTTCATTGATTTTACATGATCTCCAGGGTTTCTCATCTCCGGTCCTTCTTCTGTCCCTTATATATATATTTACTAGAGGCCTGTTGCACAAAGAGATTCATGCAATAGGCCTTCCTTCCCTTGGCTTCCAGCACTGGTTTTCCTCTGGCACCTGGGACCCAGGCCTTTGCTCCAGCTAGTCTGCTGTCTTCTTCTTTACTGCAAACTCAGGTTGAAGTCTGCCATCTTCATCTTTGCTACACACTCTGGAGTCTGCAGTCTTTTCTCGGGACTTTCAGCTCCTGTAGATCCCTTCAAGTCCTGTCCCCTGGCCCCTACCTCTCATAGGAGGCGTCCTGCCCCGCCTGGCCACTCCATGCCTAGAGCAGCTGGGTGGCACCATCTTTAGCCTTCTGACTTGCATACTCAATCTGATTGGCTGTGGGTATAGCAGAGGTACAATTTACATGTTTGTCTATTAGGTAAGATTCTTTCTTCTCATCTCCTTTCCTTCTTATCTACTCTCTCATTCTTAAGCATCTTCTGTGTGACAGGCACTCAGCAACAAGACCACCTTCTCATTGTCATGGAGTTTACACACGTAATGGGAATTGAGACATTCATTAAATAATCACCAAATATGTAATTTCAAACAGCACTTAGTGCCACATAGGAAAACACAAAACCCTGTGAGAAACCTGTTTGTGTAGGCTTTATCCAGGAAATGGTAGCTGAAATGGGATAGTGTGGATGAAAGGGGCCACATGCTAACCTGGCCAGCTCAGGGAAGGCCTGCATGGTGGTTTTGCAAACTCAGAGACTTAAAGTAACCACAAAGGATGGTCTAAAATTAAACTTTAAGAGCAGTTATGGTGGATAGTTACATCCTAGGCCGGTACCTTCACTGACAAGGCCAACCTTTACCTTAACTGAGCCTATTTGTCTTTTTGTATCTATGTGATAACATATCCTTGAAAAGTCTGGGTAACTTGTAACTTTCCTTTTTCTAGATTCCCTTGAGGCACAACCGAATGTGCCTGGGCAGGAAGAAAGATACCACAAATTCTTTCATTGTTATTGTTATCATACTAATTGTTGGCTGTTAACTATCCTGCACCCACTTAAGTATGTTATCTATTATTTTATTTTTTTATAGAATCCCAGGGTCTCCACCCCCCACCCCTCCTTTGTTTCCCGCCCGCCCCCTCCCTGCCTCTCTAATCTTATTATCAATGGATTTCATGTACCCATGTAACCCACTTACAAGCCCTCCTTTGATTGAAATGTATAAAAATAGATGAAAAACCGCCATTCTCTGGATCATTATCCCAATCCGTTGAGATACTGCTTCCTGGCAATTGTCGACAGATTGGCTCAAATCTCACAAAAATTCTTTACAGGTTTGCATGTTTTTACATTAACAGTAGGAAGGATGAGGAGGAGTTAGCTAAGCATGTTCCCCCTTTTAGAGCTACAAGTGGGCAGAGACCAGGACTGTCATAGCAATCTTAGGGGTAAAAATAGAACTTTGGGGCTAGCTATGATTATGGGAAATATTAATCATGCTGTTAAACCATGATTACCTTGTGTTAGTTAAAGAAAGGACATTCTGTCATGGCTGAGAGTTGTATGTCCCCTGGACCTGGGAATCAACCTTGTAATGAGGTCCATTCTCAAGTAAAGACGTTAGCCCAAACAATGGAGTCCCACCCCAGCTTCCTACTTCCCCATACATATAATCCATATTCCACCCATGTAATCTTTGTTTTACCCTGACTGTTGCTGAGGAAGTAGCAGCTACAACATATTCAGGCCTTTCAGGGTATTATAGAGATTTTAGTCTTTATTCTAACAGCAACTGGAAGCCACTGAAGGGTCATCACAGCTAACATTTAAAAAATACATATTACGTGTTACATACTATGCTAAAGATTATACTTGCATGATTTTATTTACTCCTTGAAGCAATCATATGTTATTATCCCAATTTTACAGACTGAGGACACTGAGGTACAAAATAAGTGGCAGAGGCTGGACTCCAAAATCCCTACTCTTCACCAGGATATATTACACTTGTTATGAGCAAGGAAGAGTAGGTAAGCAAGTATGAACAGCTGATTCTAATGTCCTTGGCAGGAACAGCCCCACTGTTGAGTTGGTAGCATAGAGGTATCAGGGTTTAATGAGCTAATCATTGAATTTAACTAGTCCCTTTGTTCTGGCTCCATATTAATCAAATAATCTTGTAATTATATTCTGGCTTCCCATATAGATTTTTCTTCTGGGAGATAATGCAACTGACCAGCCTACACATGCCATGCGCTCCAGTTGACAATTTTATTACTCACTGTAAGTTGATAAATTGGCATTCTGCTTTTAAAAAAAAGGTGAAATACATTTAAAAAACAAAAAAGGTGACATAGTCTTAAATCATTTTCCCCTGTAGTTTGAAAAACAAATCAAATAACATTTACATTATCTCTTTATATTGCCTGCTTTGAGTGAATATGGATATGGCCATGAAGTGTAGAGATGAGCCCTTTCTTTACCTTTGTCAAAGCTCCTAGGCACAGCCCAGATGTTTCCATTGTTTCCCAATCGAAAACTCTCCTCCTCCCTCTTGCCGCTGGCAGGACTGTTCTGAATAATCTACCTAATTCTCTGAGGATTAGCAGCTGGAGGCTGCAAAAGCGGGTCTCCTTGGTTTCCCCGGAGAAAAGCACACCCCACCCTAGGAACAGGCGGGTGCCTAATGACATCATTAAACCCGAGGTGAACGCATCCGGGGCCGCGACCTCAGCTGCTGCCAACCCTGCACCCAGCCCGCAGCCCCAGTCCCAGCCCCAGCCCCAGCCCCTGCCCCTGCCCCTGCCCCTGCACGAGGGCGGCGAACGCCCGCCCTCCTTTCCACTCGGTGGGCTGCTTCCTAACGGGGACTCGGCTCCTGACTCCCTGTTCCTTGCTGGCTCAAGTTTTGCTCTCCCCCCCCCCCCCCTTCTCTCCCTAGAATTCCTTTAATGAGCAAAACTGGGACAATCGCAGGTGGGCGTTTTTAAAGTGAAAGCTGCATGAAACGGACCCTTTCACCTCGTCCGGGGGTCTGCTTAGTCACACAAAGGCTTTCCCCCAGAACAATGTCAGCAGTCTCTTCAACAGAATAGAGAAATGGCATTTCAACACCGACCCCACCGCTCCCTCCAGAAAAAATAAATAAAATAAAAGACGTAGGAAAAGTCAGCAAGCGCAAGGTCAGCCATGCGAGGGGCCTGTTTCTTGGAGGGAGAAGCCGGAACTGAAGGATCAACAAAGGGGAGGAAGGGCCTCGTTCGGAGACTGGAGCGCGGGGTGTGGAGGGAGGACCGCAGTCGTTAACATCGATGACACAACTTTCACTCTTCTGCTTTTCCGCCATTTTCACCGCGGAGGCTTTAACCAAGAAATCACATACAGGAATACATCTTTCTTGCCAGAAAAAAAAAAGAAAAAAAGAAAAAAAAACAAATACAAAACACAAAACAAAAACCACTAGCAGCTGGACGCCCTCTTCAGGCCTGCCTGCCGGCCGGCCGCGACCCACATGGCGGGAAGAGGAAGGCGGTGGGGGACCCGCGGGCCGGCCAAGATGGCCACCGTCGCGGGGCTGCGGGCCACGCGCCGCCTGCCACCCGGCATCCAGACGCGGGGCGGCCGGGGACGCACGGCCAGGGGCCAGAAGACAAAACCTGTCACGATTCCCGCCGCCACCGCTGGGGGACGCGACTTCGCGGACAGAGAGCCCGGCCAACGGTCGGGAGGGAGGTGCCATGTCACGGCACAGGGGAGCAGCCCCGTAAGTTCCCGGTCGCCTTTCCTCTTGCGCCCCACGGGGAGGGCGCGGCGACCCCGTACGGCCGTGTCCCCACTCACGCCCCGTCAGGGGCGCCTCAAGCCGCCCGCGCGCGCCGCGGGGGAGCCTCGCCCAGTGGTTCGGCCCGAGCGCCCGCGCGCGCCGCCCCGGCGCCCCCCGCGCGAGTGGCGCAGCGGCGCGCGGCGCCGGGGGCGGGGCCGGCGGGCGCGCGCGGGGCGCTCGCTATAAGTATTGGGCCGCGCCGCCCGCCGCTCAGTCCGCTCCGCACCGCCGGCCCGCGCCTTGTGGAACTCGGCCTTCTTCTTGCGCAGGTCGCCGCCGCCGTCGTCGCTGCGCCGCTCCTTCCTCAACGTCGCTGTCACTCACCGCCGCCACCACCGCCACCATGAACGGGCAGCTCAACGGCTTCCACGATGCGTTCATCGAGGAGGGCACCTTCCTCTTCACCTCCGAGTCTGTGGGAGAAGGACACTCAGGTGAGGAGCCCGGGCCTGGCGCGGAGAGAGCGCGGGGCGGGGCGAGGCGGGCCGTGGGGAGGGGGCCTGGCCCGGCCGGACCCGCAGACGGCGGCTCCCACACGGGTGGCCCTCGCTCGCCGGGCGGTGAGAAGAGCGGCGGCGGCTGCGCGCCTTCCTCGTGGCGCCGCCGGTGCCCGGCGCGTGTACGCCGCTCCCCTCCCCCCTTCCTCTCCGCTCCTTTCCTTCCTCCCTCCCACTCGGCCGCGCGCTCCGGCACGGAGAAGATTCCAGAAGGGCGGGGGGCCGTGGCAGCTCGTGCTCAGCCCGGGGAGGGCACCATTTCCTCCTCTTCGCCATCCGGAGAGCGCACAGTGGGCGTCCCGCCGGAGCGCGCCGCGCGCCCGGCCCTCGGGAGCGCGCGCCCCGCATTGCAGCCGCAACCACGTGTCCGCCGCGTGTGGCATCGGGGCCGGGGGAGCGGCCGGGGCGCCCGTCCCCGGGGACGCGCGCGCGCTCTCCCGCGAATTCCTTGGCTTGGGTCGCTCGTCGCGGAGAAGGTGGACTTGCCCTTAGGCAGTATATGGTCTCCCCTCGGAGGCAACCGTCTCCAAGTAAATATAGCGCGCGTTGAAGGTTTGCCTTATTTGGGCCATGTTTTAAAAGGATGGGAAGCATAAATTAAAGCGCTAGCTGCCATTGCGTGGTTTTTGTTTTGTTTTTAATATATGTATTTTTTAAATATGTTTTATTGGTTTTGTACAGAGAGGAAGGGAGAGAGATAGAGAGCTAGAAATATCCATGAGAGTTATCGATCAGCTGCCTCTTGCACACCCCTTACTGGGGATATGCCCGTGACCGAATCGAACCCTGGTCCCTTCGGTCCCCAAGCCGACGCTCTATCCATTGAGCCAAACCGGTCTCGGCTGTTTTTAATTTTTTTTTTTTATGGAGACATCAACCAGCTGCCTCCTGCACACCCCGGACCGGGGATGTGCCACAACCAATGTACATGCCCTTGACCGGAATCGAACCTGGGATCTTTCGGTCCCGACGCTCTATCCACTGAGCCAAACCGGTTGTGGCTGCCATTGCGTTTTAAAGTACCTTTGGTGCTTTTACCGTTAGGCAGGGTTTACTTGTCGCTTCCCTATCTGGGCTTTGTCCGCTGGTCCGCCATGACGGGGATCAGTTTACAGGTGAACCAGTGAAGCTATTTCAAGGAACTTGCAATCAGTACTTCACCACCTGGTAAAGATTATTTTGCCGGACTACAGCTGCCCTGAGGTGTTGACCACGATGACAAGTTATCCAGTGGGGTGGTTTCAGAGCCCATTTCTCTAGTAAGTCTATTGTGCCTTTGGTTAAATTCCACAAGCACAACCTAGTATAGGAGAGGACAAAAACCCAAGGTTCTGATGAGTGAAGGTCAGGTGGCTTAATCATTTGTCACAGGCATTTCTAAGTTTGTAAGATTAAGTCGTGAGCTTTGGCCTTGAAATTCAGGAAAGGGGTATTGGGGGTGTTTTGTTCCTCCCTCTCCCAGTTTTTTGTTTTTTTTTTTTAAATTATATATATATATATATATTTTATTGATTTTTGTACAGAGAGGAAGATGAGAGTCATCGATCTCCCTCTCCCAGTTTTTAATAAAGAGAAAACCAACAAGGATTCAGAATACATTTGGGCATTTCCCAGTGTGTTCAGCTCTTGTTTCTGGACCACTCATAAAACTAATTTACCATTTTATTTCCTTTGTTCATAAAGTGCCCTTGCTTTCATTGTTTTAATTCTTTAATTGACATTTTTCATTGTCCTAACTGGTATTCTTCATGATCAGAAAAATGATTTAAAAAAAACACCAGTTTACCTTTTCTGGTTGGTTGGATTTACAATGCAAACTTGAAATTTGGGGAATAAAATGTTAAGTATTTGAAAATGAAAATGGATACTCCAAAGCTCTTACCTAGATTTGTCCGTGGATTTGAAGATAAATCACTTTATTTCGGCCTTTCACTTTAAAAATCTCGATTATGTGGCTATTCTGTTTAACAATGGAATTTATTTTGCTTGGGAACTTAATTTCTCAAAATGTCTGGTATACTGGAGAGACGGACTGAAGACCACAATGGGTATAAAATACATATGCAGTAACAAGTTTAAGTGTATTAAGAAACACGCTGGATATATTCTGCTGGCTTATCTGAATTGGTGAGCTTGTGGTACAGCTATATTAAGACCATGGTGTCAAGTTTTCAAGTAACATGTAACATTACATCCAGCATCTATTCTTCAGGCCAATGGCTTTTGGTAAAACTGCTTTAATTATACAGCGGTTAAGATCTCCATATTTGGGATGCTACTGAATTGTACACTTGAAAATGTTTAAATTGGTAAGTCTTATGTAGGTTTCAACCACAATTATAAAAGGAAGCTCTAGCAACGGATCTTTACAGCTGTGGGTTATAAGAAAAGGGGGCATGGCCCTTGCTGATCTTGCTCAGTGGATAGAGCATCTGCTGGGTGGCTAGGTTGTGGGCTTGATCCCCAGTAGGGGGTTTGCAGGAGGCAGCCAATCAATGATTCTCTCACATCATTGATGTTTCTATCTCCCTGTCCCTTTCTCTCTCTGAAATCAATAAAAATATGTTTAAAAAGAAAAGGAGCCATAATAATGCTTATATTAACAGTAAAAGAAATTGAGCTTAGGAATTTTTTTTTCCAGATAAGATTTGTGACCAGATCAGTGATGCTGTCCTTGATGCTCACCTTCTACAGGATCCTGATGCCAAAGTGGCTTGTGGTAGGTTCACACCATTGCTTATCAACTGATGAGAAAGTTAGCATTATGAAAATTACTTTATAAAAGTGACATTTGAGTGTAAACCTCTCTTTTATTAGAAACTGTTGCTAAAACTGGAATGATCCTTCTTGCTGGGGAAATTACATCCAGAGCTGCTATCGACTACCAGAGAGTGGTTCGTGAAACCATTAAACACATTGGATATGATGATTCTTCCAAAGGTGTGTTTTAATGAGTTGGCTTTTCTAAGTTCTCCCCCCCACAAAAAAAAATATATATATATTTTTTTCAACTCTAGCTCTATTCTTTAGGGTATTCCTGTTAATCTTAAACCCCAGTTGTATAGTTTTACTATCCTTTGGTTCCAGCTCTATTTCATTCTCCAAAAGTACTAACTTTTAAGAATATTTGCCTTCTTTAACAGTACAGGTGACTCTTGAACAACATATAGGGAGTTAGGGCACTGACCTGACCACTGACACCAGACCCCCTCACCCCCAAATAACTGTATCACCTATATACAGCCAAGTGGCAGGTGTATTATTCAAGGATCAACTGTGTTGCTATGGGCTTTTTATGTTTGGTTTTGTTATAGGGTTTGACTACAAGACTTGTAATGTGCTAGTGGCCTTGGAGCAACAGTCACCAGATATTGCTCAAGGTGTCCACCTTGACCGGAATGAGGAAGACATTGGTGCTGGAGATCAGGTATTGACATAGGCACTATTTGTATATCTTCTAACGTTAAATTCTGAGGTTTGGGTTGATGACGTTGGTGACTTTGCTTTTTTTTAGGGTTTGATGTTTGGTTATGCCACTGATGAGACCGAAGAATGCATGCCTTTAACCATAGTCTTAGCACACAAGCTCAATGCCAAACTGGCTGAACTGCGCCGTAATGGCACTTTGCCTTGGTTACGCCCAGATTCTAAGACTCAAGTAAGTGGTAACACATGCTTATTACACTGGCCCAGAATATTAGTAATGTTCAATTAAAGCTAATTTAAAAAAGAATA
Organism: Pipistrellus nathusii; assembly: GCA_963693515.1. Classification (NCBI taxonomy): domain Eukaryota; kingdom Metazoa; phylum Chordata; class Mammalia; order Chiroptera; family Vespertilionidae; genus Pipistrellus; species Pipistrellus nathusii. The sequence goes on from OY882869.1 coordinate 48,075,235, forward strand.
GCATTTGTCTTTGTAACTTAGGGTAAAAAACCAAAAACAAAACTATTGTAGTAGACTGACATTCTGATCTCCTGTGTTGCCTTCAAGGTGACTGTGCAGTATATGCAGGATCGAGGTGCTGTGATTCCCATCAGAGTCCACACAATCGTTATATCTGTTCAGCATGATGAAGTTGTTTGTCTTGATGAGATGAGGGATGCCCTAAAGGAGAAAGTCATCAAAGCAGTTGTACCTGCAAAATACCTTGATGAGGATACAATCTATCATCTACAGCCAAGTGGCAGATTTGTTATTGGTGGGCCTCAGGTAAGGCATTAATGTCAATCCAGTTTTTTTTCTGTGATGGTTACTGATAAAAATTTGGCTACTACCACCTTATTTCTAGGTTTTTGAATCCTACATGTGAATCTTCTGAGGATATTTGTTGAGTGATACAGAATATTCATTTAACAAAGTTGATCTAGGACCACTTACTGGAAAGGATAAGATATAAACTGACTTAAAATCCTTAATAATTTCAGGGTGATGCTGGTTTGACTGGCCGGAAAATCATTGTGGATACTTACGGCGGTTGGGGAGCTCATGGAGGAGGTGCCTTTTCAGGAAAGGATTATACCAAGGTGGATCGTTCCGCAGCTTATGCTGCTCGTTGGGTGGCAAAATCCCTTGTGAAAGAAGGTCTATGCAGAAGGGTTCTTGTGCAGGTATATACTTTTTATGTAATGAGTGATTAAAAGGCATGTTAGCGGGAGGGCACTCGGTAGTTATCTACTTGTCTTTTTTTTATACAATTGTATTACACAAGTGTGTGAGTCTTGACTGATTTTTATATTTGAATCCTTCTAGGTCTCTTACGCAATTGGAGTTTCTCACCCATTGTCTATCTCCATTTTCCATTATGGCACTTCTCAGAAGAGTGAGAGAGAGCTATTAGAGATTGTGAAGAAGAATTTTGACCTCCGCCCTGGTGTCATTGTCAGGTAAAGATGGTAAAGCCTATTGCTAGTGAAAACTATTAAGGGTGTGGGTGTTGTATACCAGAGATACATTTTGATCTGAGATGGTGAAGGAAGACTACTAAAGCGGGGGAATAACTTTAATTCCTAGAATGTGTTAATGTTATCTTTTAAGTTGCCTTCAGGACAGGCTTATATTAAGGAAAAATCCAAAAGTGTAGTGCTCCATGGCTTGACCACCCTAGAGTCCTCCAAACTTGATACTGGGCTTTGTGCTCATCTTACCTAAGATGTTTACTTGAGAGAAATTAGTATAGATAAATGGGATATTCAAGGCTATTGATACAATAACCATTGTAGGGGGTGGATATGTGACTTTGGTAAGTATTTCATGATCTCAGATGAGCTTTTGATTCTTGAAATTTCTCAGAATGACAAGTTTTCATATTTGTTGAGCCAGGGACCGAAAAACAATAGTTACTAATAAGGACTGTGCAAGGAGTTTGGACACCAGGGAAGTAACAAACACTTTTGCAACAAACTTTTTTCCTAGCATACACCAGAGAACTGAACTCATTTGCCAGGAGTCTTGAAAATGAGTCTTGCTGATTGTTTTGCTTAATTTTTAATTAATTGCTACATATTAAGTTACGGACTTGTATATTCCAGGGATCTGGATCTGAAGAAGCCAATTTATCAGAGGACTGCAGCCTATGGCCACTTTGGTAGGGACAGCTTCCCATGGGAAGTGCCCAGAAAGCTTAAATATTAAAAGTGTTAGCCTTTTTTCCCCAGACTTGTTGGCGTAGGCTACAGAGAAGCCTTCAAGCTCTGAGGGAAAGGGCCCTTCTTCCTAAAATTTCCTGTCCTCTTTCAGCTCCTGAGCAGTTGCAGTCACTCTAGTCAATGACATGAATTTTAGCTTGTGTGGGGGACTGACTGTAAGTTCGCTTGCTATTCTGTCCCTAGGTGTTTTTTTTTTTTGTTGTTCACCATTATAATGAATTTAGTGAGCATAGGTGATCCATGTAACTGCCTAGAAACAAACCAACGACACTGTAGTAAATAATGCTTTGAAATTGAACCTTTGTGCCCTATCATCCAACCCCCTTAAAATTCTAATTGCATTGACTTTCTCACCAAATGCTGAAAATGTCCTTGTAATGTGCACGTAAAGTACTAGTAGTTCCATTATTATAGCTTCTGTCTGGCAATACCACAGCCCTGTCAGCATGAATTTGTAATGTCTCCAGCTCTATTATGGATGTGAAGCTTTTCCTTATCCTCCCTATAACATGATCCATTTCTAATTATGTAGCTTTTTGTCAGGGAGTGTTCCCTATTCAATCATTCTTGCATGTAACGCAAGTTCCAGATGGAGCTCTAGCCTGACGGGGAAAAAAGGCAGTTACCATTAAACCATCTCCCTGGTGCTTATGCTCTTAATTGCCATCTCTTAAACAGCACCAAATCAAATCTTTCTACTTACTCAGCTGTCTTGGAGGACGTACGTAATAAGGTTTTATTTAGTAAACCAATCCTATGCATGGTTTCAGCACTAGCCAAACCACCAACTCCTAGCTCTAGAAAAACAGGCACTTGGCACCCTTGTGATATACAGAGAAGTCATAGGGCAGTACCTGAGGGTCTGTAGGTTGCACACTTTGGTACCAGATAACTTTTTTTTTTTTTCTTTTTCTTTCTAAGAAAGACTAAGTACTCCACACTGCACAATAATTCCTCCCAAGGTTTTAACTTTGTTTTGTTTTCAAAACCAGGTCCAATGAGCTTTCTGAACAGCTGGTGTAGCTACAGAGAAACCAGCTTCCTTCAGACAGCAGTGCTTTTGGCGGGGAGGAGGAAAATCCCTTCATACTTGAACATTTTCTAATTGCTTATTTATTGTATTCTGGGGTATGGCGTAAGTACAGAGAAGCCATCACCTCAGATGGCAGCTTTTAAAAGATTTTTTTTTCCTCAACACCATGATTCCTTTAATATGTTTCCAGCATTCCCAGGTAGGCCAAGGTGTCCTACAGAAAAACCTTGGGTTAGACCTACAGGGGTTCTGGCTGGTGTTAACAAGGGAGGGCAGAGCTGGTGCAGCTGGCCATGGAGAAAGCTGACTTGGCTGGTGTGGTACAGAGAAGCCAGCTTGTTTACATGCTTATTCCATGACTGCTTGCCCTAAGCAGAAAGTGCCTTTCAGGATCTATTTTTGGAGGTTTATTACGTATGTCTGGTTCTCAATTCCAACAGTTTAATGAAGATCTAAATAAAATGCTAGGTTCTACCTTAACTGTGTCCATCATTTCTTAAAAGTATTTGATATGAATGTGATCTGAGAAAAGACTCGACCTTGATTAATTGTAATTCCACCCATTGTTTAGGGCAATCGTCTCAATCCTGACTGCAGGCCTTTAATATGTTTAGAAATTCATCTATCCCAGCACTAAGGAAGTTCAAGGTTTGGTTTTTTAAGCACTGCCCTTTTGGCTAATGTGTCTTTATTACAGCAGCCATTGCTACACTGCCAGTGTTTTGCATTATCTAAGATGGAGGGCATAAAACGAACTAAAACAGACTCCGTAATAGATTGTTGTTTCTCCCCCATACACTCCCATAAACGCAAAATGCCTCTTCAGATTCCTGTCAGCCTAAACAGGTACTAACAGGTCTTTAAAAGAGAAGTGGCCTACTGCAAACTTGGAAAGTGAGGGGGATACCTGTATTAAGGAAGTGGTAATGTTCAGTCTTAAAAATCTATAAACCCATTTTCAAATAGGTGTTGGAGGTTGCAAAGTTGAAGTTTCTAAAACAGCAAACGGCTTCCAAGTTAGGATAATAAATGAACTACAATTTATTAAAAAACAGTGAAGGTACAAATTTCCAATGGTTACTATAAATTTGTGGCAGTTTATATATAAAAGGAACTTATTCCACATATCTTTGAGACTTTTTTGTCTAGGAGCTGAAGTGTAGATGGCCATGCGCCAGCTGGCACATGTTTACACAGCACATGTGGGAAGTCAAGTAGTGGTTCAATTTTTACTTTCACCTGCTGCAAATGTGAGACTCAAGGAATGCTTACACTTGCTTACCTGGAGGTTTAAATTTTTAGAGATTGAGGGGTGTTTCTATAATTTGCTCAGAAAAGAGCTTCAACTTTCACTAGAGGGAAAAGCCCCAGAAGGTTCGGAATGCTTAGATAATGCACTGCCATCTGAAGACAGATATGTTGGCCAAGTAAAGGGGATCTGAGGAGTGGACCCTGCAGGATGGAGGGGCAGCAAGTAACTGCCTTCCAGATAACTAGGAAGATGTGTAAGAAGGTGCTTTTCCTCTTGGCGGGGAGGATTTTAAAGATGGGAAGGCAAAGGGGTATGAATCTAGGGAGAAGAGCAAAGGCATGGAGAATGTCCAAAAGTTCATTTGCCTTTGCAAAGTTTTAAAGGGTGACATTGATGGGGGGGGGGAGGGAGAGAATCCAAATGCTGGCCATAGAATACTAAAATGCCTCTAGCTTAATGGACATAGATAACACACTCCCAAAAGCAGCCAGATTTTAGACTGGATTCCTCCTGAAATCTGAATACCCCAGATTTATTACATTGGACCATGTTTACCAATGTTAGGATGGACCACCCTTTCACTATCCCATCCTAGCATTTCCACTGGGAAATCCGGTGGTACACTAGTCAGGGAATAGCAGCACCCTTGTGAGTATCCCCTCCCAAAGGAGAAAGCTGCTATTAGCAAAGGGGAGAGGTTGGTGGGTCTGGGAACAGAAGATAGAACTTGCTGGCAAAGGACATAATGCTAAGATGCATTGCATCAGAGTTGTGCAGTTTCCCCCACACCATTCTTGCTCAATACCTGTGGTGCCCTGTCTGGTGTTGCTCAGTGGCTAGTGCGTTGGCCTGCACACACCAAAGGGTCATGGCTTTGGTTCCCAGGCTTGTACCTTGGTGACTGCTGCTCAGAAGATCAATTCTAGGGAGGCAACCAATCCGTTAATGGCACTGTGGCACAGCCATTGCATACAATGCCTTGTATGAATCAAAGGGACTCACTGCCAGGCCCCACGTGGCCAAACCTGTACATCTGCATGGTAGCCCTGCTCTTATCTCCCTATAACAGATGGAATTAATAGATTTAAATAAGAGGTAGAACTGACAGGACTTGAAATTACAAGAAATGTGAGGAAAAGACTTGAGACTGATGACTTAGAAGGAAAAAAAAATCTAGTTGCCATTCACTAATAAAGGAGGAGCAGGTCTTGAGTTGGAAATGAAGCTAAGTTCTATTCAGGATAGGGTTTGAAAGCTCTGGGCTATCCAGTTAGAGACATACATACAGGTCTAGGGCACAGGAAAGCTAAGCATAACCGAAACCGGTTTGGCTCAGTGGATAGAGTGTCTGTCTGCAGACTGAAGGGTCCCAGGTTCAATTCCAGTCAAGGACATGTACCTTGGTTGTGGGCACATCCCCAATAGGGGTGTGCAAGAGGCAGCTGGTCAATGTTTCTCATCGATGTTTCAAACGCTCGATCCCTCTTCCTCTCTGTAAAAAATCTAAATATATATATTTTTTAAAAAAATCTAAGCATAGCATCACTGGAAACCATAGAATAGTGTGTTCAGTAAAAAAGTGCCTAGGAAAGAACCCTGACCCCACTGTCTTAAGGGGGTTACCTGGGGTAGGGCACGGGAAGATTGACAACAGATGCAATCTTTTACCAAAGTACTGGGACTGCCATTCTGTTACCAGACCATGAGCTCTTTTCTTTAAAAACTGCATTCTCACTTCCTAGCCCAGTGCCAGGCCTTTGAACATTCATGGACCTGAGGAGTTTCCTTGTATATCCAAACTTAATTCCCTTACCCCTCACCAAGTTTGGTTAATACTTTACCTTCTCATTAAATGCTATAATAATGCTAAATGTTAAGCTTGTTTTTAGAAAAATACTAATACCAATCATCTAAATTTCCTTATATTTTAACTTTCTATTATCCTCTCATAACTTCTAGTGAAAAACTTACAGGAAAAGTAGATATGAGAAACTAAGAAGGAACCAGAATTATAGCGAAGAGAAAATTTATGCATTCAGAACCTGATCACCATCCTAAATCATCATACCTATAATTAAGAAGACAAGTTTTAAGTTACATTATTTCAGAATGATTGTGATTCTCAAAATTACAAGAGACAGGGTGAAGGACCTTAAATCAGTCATGAGGTTCAAACCATCCATCCCTTACTAGGTTTATGTCTTTGAGCAAATTATAGTACCTCTCAATGTCAGTTTCTCCAATTGTAAAATAAGACTAATGACCATTAAGGACTAAATGTAACAGTAGGCACTGTGTGAAGCACTGTGCATATGGCAAGCACTTGAGAACACTTAGCTACTATTTTCTTCATGGTACGTAAAATCTCTTTCCCCCAGGAGCCAGTCACTTTACACCTGGCTGTCCCTTTATGGTAGAAGGACCTTTTCACATTGCTTTTAACCCCCTCCTGGCCTCTAAACATTGGATTGATAAAGCTTATCCTTGCTTTACTTTGGCCCCTTTCTCTAAGATATCATCTCTGAATTTAAAAGAGCTATAGACAAGGAAGAAAAATATAAATATCTGTAAAAGTTTTTTCACATCTCCACTGCACAGGTAATGGTCCTGTGACTGGCTGTACCCAATGTCTAACCCCCACCTCAGAACTCTGAGTGGATATGCTCAGAATTTGGTTCAGGAGGATTAGAATTTGAAGAATCTGTGTTTGAAGGATTCAACTCTCCAAGTGGCTCAAAGGGTCTCAAGTTTGCATAAGTCACCTCTTGGGCCAGTTGCTCCAAGGAAGGGCGACCTAACGCCAGATTTCGAAGTGAGATACAAGTCATCAGGAAGCTGAAAAAGAGGAAAAAGGCCACCCAGTCCAAACTGCTGTTTCAACATGGGAATTCCTACCAAAGCCCTTACGGGACACCTGGTCCTACCTTCTCACACAGACACAAATGAGAAATGTCTCACAGGGGCCCCCTTATCCCAGATGGAGGCACCCCACTCCTTATACAGTCTGGTAGGATTCCAGGATGGGGCAGGAATAACCCATGGGGAGGCTGAAGGTAAACTTGGGCAGAGCAAGACAGCAGGCTGTCAGACACATATCATTTACTCTTCCATTAAGTCCTCTCTTGGGACAGAGTCCCTACTATTACTCTCACCAGAGAAGTTACCAAACTTGCAAATATCTGATGGCAACAGTATTGTGGGTAAAACTTACCTGCGGCGAAAAATATAGAGCTTTCGCTTCAAGAATCGGAAGAATCGCTCATGGAAAGGGGAGTTTCGCCGGCGTTCAATCTCCTGGAGCCTTTGCTGGCGTCTAAGAAAGGTCTGAACCAGAGGTATTGGCTCAGGACCTCCTTTTACTTCCCCTTCTAGCAGAGGTTGCAGCTCGGGGGGTAGAGGTCCTGTTTCTGCTCCAAGTCAGCAAAAAAGAGGAATCACTGAGAGAGAAAGAGAGAGGGCATTCTCTCTCCTACATCTCCCCTTTCACCAGCTAGAGGCTTCAAGTTCCATTTTGGATGGCTACATCCTCATTTACAACCCTAACTTCTTGTTCTCGGGGGTTACCTCAGCCCGAATCTTTATTTACTCACCACTTCCATTCTCCACCTTCTCTTTCAATTCTTGTAGATATGCCAGTTCTTGCTCCAGTGCAACTTCCGTCGTGTTGACATAGACGTACATGTAGCAGGAAGGACTGGGTGACACTGTGTACACCTTATGGTACTCGCCAACAGGCAACTGAGCAGGGGATAGAAATGAATATATTTCACTCTTTAAACTTTTCCTAGTCGGCCTATGGGCTCCTAACACCACCCGCTCCCCACACACTGGGCATCTTTTTTCTTACTGTGTTCTGGAGTCCAACGGGACGGACCTCTAGAACCCTAGATGAGGCAATTCACAGCCCCAGGGATCTTTACTTTTTTGAGCCCCCCACAATGTTACTGCTGTGGTGAAACATTGAGTCTATAATAACTCCACTCATCTAAATTCCAGCAAGATACCTGCATTTTTTCTCCCTCCTGAAGAGTATAGTTCTTCTGTTCTGCCACCAGCTCCACAATCACCTCCCCCTGAAGCAGCTGGATGCTAGTGTTGCCCAGGTCTTCATTCACAAAATTCTCTAGGTGCAGCCCTGACAGGGACAACCAAGTTCCCAAAAGCCCATCGTGAGTGAACTTACTTCCAGCCCGAACAGGCACTACCACCTCTCAGACTTCAAAAACATTCCTCCCACCATGAGGACCCCTCCCCTCTCCACCACATGCAAGGTCCCTGACCAAGGAAGCAAGGAGGAAAGACAGCAAAGCCTCCTAGCTTTCTTCCATACCGGGGAAATCGGCAATGAAGACCACCATAGTATAGTTGTCCAAGCTGCTCTTGATCTCCTGTAACTTGGCCCTCCAGGGAGACAGGTCCATCAACAGTGGCTGCAGCCAAGGGGTGGGCTGGAAGGGGGACCAGGCAGCCTGCACGATGTCCACATGAGGGTCAAAAAGCCTTAGGAAAGAAAACCATGTTTTAAAAAGGCCATAGCCACCTACCCATCAGAATGTCCAGTTCTGTTTCTCTCATCACCATTCCCAGAGAGAGGGAACAGGGTTTCCAGAAAGAAAACATGGCCTGTGTCAGCACGTTATGACCAGTCTGAGGCACAGAGGGGAAAGAGATTCTGCAGCACTGGGAAGAATGAGGATTAGTGGCCATCTGAGAATGGTGTTAAGTTTCTAGCAGAACAAGTCATATTACCTTTTCTTCTGGGTGATGGGGCCCCCTGCTGGAAGCAATCAGCTATGCCCACAACCAGTTCTACAGGGACATGCACCAGAGGACAGACAGCCTTTCAAGCAAGACAGCACTGGGGAGCGTGGCCTAATCATCTTGGCAAAAGGAGCTGAATTTAATTTTTCCCCCTTCCCTGCTCCCCTTGCCCACCTCTGCTGGAAGCGTTCATTGATGGACACCCAGATATCAAAGTAGATCTGGGGCTCAGTAACATTGTACTTGGGAAGCAGGCGGCTCAGGCAAGTGGCATATTGCTTCAGCATGTCTGCATGATCCTTCCATCGCCGGCTCTGTGTGAATACCTGTCCCAAACCCCCATATTAGTCCCACTTCATCGTATTGCCTCCTGGATGAGTCATGCACTGCCAATGGGACAAAGAGATCTGGTGGTTTGACCAGGAAAAAAAACACCTTGTTTTTGGGGAAGAATTTTTCCTTGCTGGGCTAGTGGTTTACTTACCTTTCTTAAATCTGATCTCAGTTTAAGGAGGTGACTGACACTGCCCTATTTCAACCCACACAAAAGAAGGTTGAACCTGGCCCCTGAGAAAGGGGAGTGGCCCAAATTTGTTTTATTTTACAATTGTGTTTAGGACCAAACCAGACCCCAAAGCTCAAGGAAGCTCTGAAGAACAATACATTGTCAGCATCAGAAATCTCACCCCGGGGTTAAGGTAGCCCAGCTCGCCAGTGCGGCCATCACGGTAGGTGATTTTCACGTGCTGGTGGGAGCGGGAGTGCACCATCATGTCCCAGGAATAGCCGTAGAGTCCATTTGTCCAGTTGTTATAGCCCTGAGAAGGCAGGGCAGAAGAAATCAGCTTAATGGTTCTTAGGCTAATCCCATCCTCTATCAACAAAGGGCTACATGACCAGCCATTCTTTCCCCGTGGCCGTCACTCTGCACTCTCCACGCGAACCCCAGCCTACACATACCTGGGTGAGGAAGTGGGAATAGGGCAGGAAGAGCTGCTCCAGGAGATAGATCAGGGTGAAGGCAGTGCCTAGCTGATGGCGCAGCCCTGGCTTCTGACTGCCTTTGGCCCGGCTCCTCTTATACACGCAGGAGGCACTGGGCTGAGGGGCAGCCTTGAGGGGCAGCAGTTCTTGCAGCCTTTTGGGGCAGTGAGACACCAGCTTCCGAGGCCACTCAGGGGAGCAGAAGAGAGGGCTGCTGGCCAGCATGACATAGGGGAACATCCCTAGAAAAGCAAGGAGAAAAGAAGCATTTCAGGAGTTCGATTTGGGGAGATGTAGGTAATCCCCTTGACCCCTTTCCCTTAAGAAACCTCTCTCAAGTATCCCACTTCTGATAAAAGAAGTTCTGAAGTAAAGGATACTTACTTCCCAGAGATCCCTTACTACACAGCATACTAGCTGAGCCCAGAAGTCCCAATTCTCTCTTCCCAGTTTATTTCCACGCCACAGTGACTGCATCAGGCTCAGTGTGGCTGCTATTCCCATCATCTCCCAGTCCCAAGCAACGCCTCTGGCAAGCCCCTCCCTGTGGTTTCCTATTTCCTACCGGATGACAGGTACTCACCAATGCTGAAAAGCTGGGAGTTCATGCAGTGGAAGTAGGACACGAAGAGGAGGCCCACGGATCTTGAGGCGTCGAAGAAGAGCAGGAAACCAGCCGAGAGGTCAAGGAGCAGTCCGCACCAGTGCACCACCAGCAGACTGGTCATCTCTTCCGACAATACGAGTCTGCGGGCACCGGGGACAGGGGTCAGGCACCTGCCCACTGGGAGCCTGGCTGACACGGCACACTCACAGCAAATGCACCCCTGCTACCCTGTCCCTGCCAAAGGAGCCTCTCCAGCGGGTGGGTAGAACTCTGCACAAAGTACACCCCAGAGGTTTACCAACCACTGTGCATTTCTACGCCCATTAGGTGTCCAGCTGTTTTCAACATACCCTCTGTCAGAAGCAAGGGCAAATTAGGGCAAATCTGATGGAGAAGTGTGGGTGCTGTGGAAGGGAGGCTCTGCATAGAGGTTACAAATTAGAAAAAATTTTAAAAGGTGAATGCTAGCTCTAGCCAGTTTTGCTCGGTGGTTAGAGCGTCGGCCTGCGAACTGAAAGGTCCCAGGTTCGATTCTGGTCAACGGCACATTCCCGAGTTGTAAGCTCGATCCCCAGTGGGGGACTTGCAGGAGGCAGCTGATCCATGATTCTTTCTCATCATGGATGTTTCTATCTCTCTCTCCTTCTTCCTTCCTCTCTGAAATCTATATGTGTGTGTGTGTGTGTGTGTGTGTGTGTGTGTGTATATATATATATATATATATATATGTGTGTGTGTGTGTGTGAATTTTTTTTTTTTAAAGGTGAATGCTTGACTTGCAGGAGGCAGCCGATCCATGATTCTTTCTCATCATGGATGTTTCTATTTCTCTCTCCTTCTTCCTTCCTCTCTGAAATATATATATATATATATATATATATATATATATATATATATATGTGTGTGTGTGTGTGTGTGTGTGTGTGTGTATATGTGTGTGTGAATTTTTTTTTTTTAAGGTGAATGCTTGACCAATATGATTCTGAAGTCAAACTACAGGAACTGAGAAATACCAAGGAAGAGGAAAAAGAACAAAGCAAAAAAAGAGAAGAAATGGGAGGAGGACAGAAGTCAGAGAGGCGAACTTCTGCTTTGAGGAGAGTTGGTAGCATTGGTTCTGTCAGGGCAGGAACACTGTCCATCTTCTCAGTGCATTGGCTGAGGGGTCCTGGAGAGGCAGGGGTGGCAACCAACTCATTCACCAAGTCACCTAGTTCTAGCTCTTTCCTCTCCTTTTTCTTTTTTTAATGTTTGTATTGATCTCAGAAAGAAAGGGAGAGGAAGAGAGAGATAGAAACATCGATGGGATTGAATCATCAATAGGCTGCCTCCTGCACAATTCTTACTAGGGATCAAGCCCACAACTTGGGCATGTGCTCTGACCAGGAATTGAACCAGAGACTTCGTGGTGTATAGGTTGATGCTCAAGCACCAAGCTTTCCCCTTCCTTTTAAATTTATTTCCCTCCATTGCCACCTACAGCATAAGTTTCACAAGGGCAGCCTTCTGCTGAATGGGGAGATGAGTGGACAGAGGAAAGTATGTTGCAAATTCAGGCAAAGAAGGAACAGCAGCCATTACTGCAGACAGGACAGAGGTGAGCCACCCCCTCTGTACCTGTGCTTCAGTGAGGCCTCTGCCCTGATGGCCACTCACTTGAAGGGACTGAAGAGCCAGTGCCGGGACAGGTTCTCCATGGAATAGCCTTCCACCCAGTCTGCATCCAGTTTTTTCACACCCGCAATGAAGTACACAATGAAAATCTGCAAACACAAAATGCAGAACAAATTTTTAAAAAAATACATTTTATTGATTTTGTACAGAGAGGAAGGGAGAGAGATAGAGAGCTAGAAACATCGATGAGAGAGAGTCATCAATCAGCTGCCTCTTGCACACCCCCCACTGGGGATATGCCTGCAACCAAGGTACATGCCCTTGACCAGAATCGAACCCGGGTCTCTTCAGTCCCCAAGCCGACGCTCTATCCATTGAGCCAAACCAGTTTCAGCATGCAAAACAAATTTTTAAAGAGTACTGGAGACCATTATACTAAGTGAAATAGTATAATTTCACTTTCTAGTCAGAGAAAGATAAATATCACATGATCTCACTCATTTGTGGAATATAATGAACAACATGCTAGTAAAGTGATGAACAAAAAATAGAACCAGAGATACAGAAGCATCGAACAGATTGTCCAACCTATGAGGGAAGAGGGTAAAGGGGTAAGAGATTAACCAAAGAATGTGTATGTATGCATATGAGCATAACCAATGGACACAGACAGTAGCAGGGTGAGGGCACGTGCTGGGGGGTGGTAGCGGCCAGGGAGAGGCCAATGGAAGGAAAAGGAGACTCATGTAATACTTCAAACAATAAAAAATTTAAATTTAGAAAGAGAGAGAAAGTTCTCATCTCAATTGAGGGACCAAGGAAGATTAGTTCCATTCTTCTATTCACTCATCTCAGATATTCACTCATCCAACAAGTATCTACTGACATCCTACCAATGCCAGGCACAGTATTAGGGACCAAGGAGAGTCATAAAGCATAGATATTATTCTCTCTCATGAGGATTCTAACCTGGCAGGGACAAAGCCCTATTTCTTTCCATGACAAGGTGAGATAGGGTTTTGGAAACAAAGAGGAAAGCCAGCCTAGCCTTCCAGTAAAAGGGAAGAAAAAGAAGATCTAGGGAGGCAGAGCAGAGTGCAATCTGCCGTGGGATCGCCATGCTGACAATGGCTGTCGAAGGACACCTCCCTCTTTCCTAAGACCTTGTACCTGGCCACGCAGCACAGCGTAGTTCCAGAGAGGCACGTGGGCATTCCGCTTCCGGGTATTCAGCAGACCATCCACAGACCTACACCAAGTAAGGTAAGGATTGAGGACAGCTTCTGAGTTCAGCCACATTTCCACCTTCCTTTTTAAACGTAATAATCTGTATCAGGACAATTCCTCTACCCTCTCTGATCCTCTGGACTATTTTGACGCCCTTTAGAATTATATGAGAAAATTGGAACAGTGATTATTTTAACTCATAACAGAAATTTAACTAGTGAGTTATAACAGTAAAAAGGTCAGTGTTTACCGTTAGTTATTTAGCAAATTAGTTAGTCCTAATGGGAAAAGTCAGTAAAAAGACTACAATGCTAGAATATGACTGAATTTAGCAAAGAATTTCTTTAAGGAAGTGTTTAAAAAGTTTGAGGTTTATATAAATAGATTAGAAATTTTTTTCAATATCCAAACAAACTGACACCTGTAGACCTGGATGCCAGGATCTAGTGCCAGAGGGTCCCCACTAACAGCCTACCTTGGGAGAGAACGGATAAACGCAGGCTCTAAGACTAGATGTGCTCTGGGGAAGCAGAAGCAAAGCAGCTTTTCAAGAAGACAATGAATGAGCCGAGAAGCTGGGGAAGGGCAGCTTCCACTGGTCAAGAGCACTGGAGTCTACAGCTAAGGAGACTTCTATTCTCACTTGTGCCTCTTGCTGCTGTGTGGCCGTAGGCAAATCTTTTACTTCCCTAAGCCTTCATGTCTTCATCTATAAAATGTGGAAAGCACTATGGACCTCATGGGGTTATACTGAGGAAAAATTAGTATTGAGCATGGTATTTGGAAATTCGTCAGTAAGCAAATGGTATGTATTTTTTTTTTTTTAACTTTCAGCCGAATCCGGTTTGGCTCAGTGGATAGAGCATCAGCCTGCAGACTGAAGGGTCCCAGGTTCGATTCCAGTCAAAGACACATATCTTGGTTGCGGGCACATCCTAAGTAGGGGGTGTGCAAGAGGCAGCTGATTGATGTTTCTAACTCTCTATCCCTCTCTCTTACTCTCTGTAAAAAATCAATAATATATATATATATATATATATATATATATTTTTTTTTTTTTTTTTTTTAATTTTTTTCAGGAGTACTCTGCCAAAATTGTCTCTTAATGATCAGAGCTGGCCATCCTGAATTTTTTTACAAAAGGAGTATTTGTGTGTGTGTATTAGCAAATGAAACTTCATGACTGATAAATCATTAATTCAATGCTTGAGATTTTTTTACGTATACCCAGCTTACTGAGATCTCATATTTGCTTTTCACTTAATAACGGGAAAGATCCTCAAAGGTCGTCTGCCCTGCCATCTGGTTTGCAGATCCCTTCTCCACCTCCCCTGAACGATGGCCACCTAAACCGGAGGCGGAGGAGGTTACCTCCTCCCAGGACAGCACTGCTGAGCAGCCCTGGGGGGCCCTCTCCTTCTGTCACGACTCTGCCTCACAGCAACTTCTGCTCTGAGCTCTAACTCTGCACCTCTGGGTTCACTCAGAGAAAGTCTGCTCCCTCTTCCACATGACCACCCTTGCAGTATCTGAAAACAGCTATGTCTGGCTTTAGTCTTCTCTTCTTCTAAGAAGATTACAGGAAGTGCACAGATCAAGGCACCTGGGGAGATACGGAAAGAGTGAAGGGGTGGGAATGGAGCCATTTTGCTTTTTGTAATCCCAAGTGCCACAACTGACTCTTCCCCCTCCCAAATCCATCCAAATTAAAGTGTGACCTCTGCAAAGCATCGCTGAAATTGTTCTTGCTGGGGTAAATTCTAGGTCCTCAAAGGGCCCTTATCTCTGGTAAACATCCTGACCCAGCCAACCCCTCCCCACTTTTTCCCTAGATTCATACCAGTAGCGGTTTGCATCCATGAAGGTCAGCTGAAAAGCTAACAAACCATACAGATAGGAGTGGTTGTTCCATGACGTCTTGTCCAGGAGAAACACATACCAGTACGGCAGCAGGAATAACACACAGCTTATCCGGTAGCACAGGCCCAGCATCATGCCCAGTGCCCCTGGGATTTGTGGGGGGGAGAGAATTAATAGGTCAAAGGTCACCACAGGCCCAGCTCCCCTGGGACAGGCTATGGGTGGGATTAAGAAAAGTCATCAGACATTTTATAATCAGGTACAACTAAATCAAAATTAAATGTTATGGTAATATTTTTAGAAAGAGCTATGGGGTCACAGCTCAGATGACACACAGGTCAGGAAGATGAAATTATGAGTCACAAGGGAAGTGAATAAGGAACCCAAGACCATGCTCACACTTTATATTTCTCTGTTTGAGATATTCCCTCTCCCCCTCACCCAGAAACATGACGGTGTAGACAAGATACATCCAGTCAAGTGGCAGCGGCTGCAGGACATCCAGCAAGGGGAAGCGGCACACCTCCAGCCCATCCAGGTATCGTCGGTCCAGGGAGCTGAGCCCCCGCTCCTGGGGGATATCGAGCACCATCAACAGCCCTGAGAAGGCAGTTAGACAGGGGCCATGAGGCCTCAGCAAAGGAAGCAGTAGAATATATTTGAGTACAGCCGAAACCGGTTTGGCTCAATGGATAGAGCGTCGGCTTGGGGACTGAAGGGTCCCGGGTTCGATTCCGGTCAAGGGCACGTACCTTGGTTGCGGGCATATCCCCAGTAGGGGGTGTGCAAGAGGCAGCTGATCGATGACTCTCTCATCGATGTTTCTAACTCTCTATCTCTCTCCCTTCCTCTCTGTACAAAATCAATAAAATATATATTAAAAAAAAAAAAAAAAGAATATATTTGAGTACAGTTGACTGAATCTAGCTCCAAGGTCAGCCTTCTTTCCTAACCAGGCTTCACCATTTATTCATTCATCCAACAAGCATTACTGAGTACCTCCTCTGATAGGCACTATGCCAGTTGTGTGATCAGCTACTGTACCTCACTATGCCAATTCCCCATTTGGAAAAGGTTTACAGGGTTACAGAGAGGATTAAGTGATAGAAACATACAAAATGTTTATATAAAAGCTGTTCGGGTTTTGATAGTTAATATTTGCAAAGATCTGTCACACTGGGCTACAGAGAGTGCTCAAGGATGGTGTTTGCTTCTCAACCTTTCCCACCTCCTGGCACACCCAGAAAACAGCAGTATTTGGCCAACACATCGGGGTAAACAGAAGGGGCCACTCAGGTCAGGAAGCAGCTCCAGAGCAGGCAGTGTTTTGCAACCTCAGGACCATTGACATTTGGGGCTGGTTAATTATTTGCTGGGAGGGACTATCCTGTGCATCAAAGGTCCAATAAGCAGCATCTCTGGCTCTTATGTAGATGCCAGTAGCCACCTATCCCCACCCCCCACATATGACAAATAAAAATGTCCCCGGACATTGCCAAATGTCTCCACTCCCCTACCCCCCCGCCAAAAAAAAAAGCCCGAGGTTGAGAACCACTGAGCTATCAGGATTAATATCTCAGCATATCATAACCCATGCCAAGTGGGAGCTCTGAGTTAGGGAGTTACAGCCAACATGTCTGCTATTTCTCTAAAGTCTAGTCCCTAGTGTAATTATTGAACACCTTCATGACATAAGGAAAGTGAATCCCTGTTCCTCTGCCTCTGTATTTCCTTTAGCCTCAGATCAAAGCATTTCTGGCCTCCAAACACTAATCAGAGGAGACAAAGCTGGGTTTGATCCTAAACTCCACAAATACCCTCTTCCAGGACACTGATGTCTCCCGCTGTGAGAAAAGGGGAGGAAAGTCCACTAGGTAAGTAACCAAGAAATAGACAAGGCTGGGAGGCAGTGATACTCCCAAAGCTCATAAGCCCCTGATGCAAGCAATCAAGTATATAAGAGGCCACTCTATGGGACAAGGGAAAAGCAAAGGCTAAGGATCGGAGCAGACTCTAATCCCAGTTTGCAAGTTCTTGGCACTTGACGGTTTCCATCTCCAATCACCTTCCCATTGTCACTCTCCCGCCCCAATCACACCGGTCCCTCCCAGAAGTCGAACTTACCGAATAGAAAACGGAAGACAGCCAGGCTTGCAGGATCCATCGGCCTATTCAGCAGGGCCACCAGCCTCCCCCAGCTGGATACATCTGTCCACTCAAAACCCAAGAGTTTCCCCATGCGGCTGGCCTGACCGGGCCCCGAGGTCTGTGCAGTCTTGTCTTTCCGTACTTTATCTGTAACCAACAAACAGAGAAAGGTGTGTGCACGTGTGAGGTGGAGGTGCTTAAAACCGGCTCCTTCCCCAATCAACAGCCCCAACAATCCGAGGGCTTCTGCCTCCCTCATCTCTACCTTCTGTCCCGCTGACCTCCACCAGGAACACCCTGCAGGGCAGCCCCTCCTCCAGGGCGCGCCAAGGCCCCACACCTCCTCAGACTACAGCACCCCCAAACTGCAGGCTGCAACCTCTGCCTGGAAGCCCCATCCCCAGGACTCACAGGGCAGCCCGTCCTCCGGTCCCCGCCACTCCCAGACCAGCGCCCCTCTCCCCCTCCGCCGCAGGGGGGGCTCTGAGCCTACCTGAGGCGGGCGCGGCCCGCGGGGACCGGGCGGACATCGCCATCGTCCTGCGGGGTAAGATACCCACAGCATCCACCCGCGGGCGAGGGGCCGCTCCCCTAGGCCCCGCCTCCCCGACACGTCAGCCGGGAGCAGCCGGCCGGAAAGCGCTGGGACTGTCGTGAAAGGCCGTAAGCCGGCGGGATCCTGGCTCCCTGCTTGGCGGCAGAAGGCAGGGCGAGGGGTCTGCGGGGCGGGGCGGGGCGGGGCGGGGCGGGGCGGGCCCGGAGGGGTGGGCGGGCCTCACCTCACCTGGTGGTGGAGGGAGGATGCGGGAGGACGCCTCTGAGCCCTCCCGCTGACCTTAGGCCCCTCCAGGGGGTAGTGTCCCTGTAGTGCTCCCTGATGTGAACATGTCGTACTCTTCCCTTAATGGTTGACCGCTGAGTTGAGGACGCACCTGGCAGGGGCTGTCCAGCCCAGAGAAAGTAAACCAGTTCCTTTATCCGCCGGTACCTGCCAAGAACCAGAGCGGTTTGGATGCAGCGGGGAAACTGGAACAGCATCACTGAAGAGGGGATGCGGAAAAGGGGTAGTAGACTGTGGTCCAGCAGGGAAGATTTTTTTTTTTTTTTTCCTTTTGCAATACTCACCAGAGGATGTTTCCCATTGATTTTTGGAGAGGGAAAGACAGAGAGGAATGTCATGTGAGAGACATAAATTGGCTGCCTCCAGCACCTGCCCAGACCAGGGCCCAAGCCAGGGAGGAGTCCTTGATGGGAATCAAACCCGGAACCCTTCAGTCCGCAGGCGAATGCTCTATGCACTGAGGCAAACCGGCGAGGGCATCAGGGAGGTTTTTAGAGAGACCAGTCAACACTGTAATATCTTAACTCTCTGCCCTGGGATTGGGCAGCAGGAGAAGGAGAAGGCATCCAAGGACAGCAGTTCTCACATTTTCTGGTCACAGGACCCCTCTGCACTGTGACATAGCATTGAGAACCTTAAAGAACTGTTATTAATGTGGACTATATTTTTCCACATTGAGGAAAGTTTGAATTGATTCACTAGAAAAATAATAAATCCATTAAATATTTTATAACTAGCATTTTTGTTAATAAAGGTACATTATCACCAAAATTGCATGAAGAGTACTTCAGAATTCAGACTGGTATAGCCATTATGAAAAACAGTATGGAGTTTCCTCAAAAAATTAAAAATGGAACTCCCATTTGACCCAATGATCCCACTTCTAGGACAATATCCCAAGAAACCAGAAACACCAATCAGAAAGGATATGTGCACCCCTATGTTCATAGTAGCACAATTTACCATAGCTAAGATTTGGAAACAGCCTAAGTGCCCATCAACAGGTGAGTGAATTAAAAAAACAGTGGTACATCTACACAATGGAATGCTATGCTGCTGGAAAGAAAGAAAGAAAGAAAGAAAGAAAGAAAGAAAGAAAGAAAGAAAGAAAGAAAGAAAGAAAGAAAGAAAGAAAGAAAGAAAGAAAGAAAGAAAGAAAGAAAGAAAGAAAGAAAGAAAGAAAGAAAGAAAGAAAGGAAGGAAGGAAGGAAGGAAGGAAGGAAGGAAGGAAGGAAGGAAGGAAGGAAGGAAGGAAGGAAGAAAGAAACTCGCCCAGCTGGTTTGGCTCAGTGGAGAGTGTCGGCCGGCCTGCAGACAGAAGGGTCCCAGGTTCAATTCCTGTGAATGGCACATGCCTGGGTTGTAGGCTTGATCCTCAGTAGGGGATGCATGCAGAAGGCAGCTAATCAATGATTCTCTCATCATTGATGTTTCTCTCTGGCTCCCTTTCCCTTCCTCTCTGAAATTAATTTAAAGAACTCTTACCATTTGCCACAGCATGTATGGACCTGGAGAATATTATGCTAAGCAAAATAAGCCAGTCAGAGAAAGATACCCTGTTTCCCCAAAAATAAGATAATGTCTTATATTAATTTTTGCTCCCAAAGATGCGCTAGTCTTATTTTCAGGGGATGTCTTATTTTTCCATGAAGAAGAATACGGTACACATTTATTGTTAAATGAAAATAAAGGAAATGTATTACCTGTATACGGTACGGTAGTACGGTAGTTGTCAACACAAACCAGACAAACTGTGAATCCTACAGTATCAAGAATTTACTCATTTATTCAATGACAATTATTTCATCATCTTCTGGAACATCATCACAACAATCCAATTCCTGAATTTCCTGGTGAATTTCTTGTGACTCCATTTCTTTCAGAATCAGTAGACCAAATCTCTCATGTTTAGCCTAGGGGGGGCCCTTATTTTCGGGGGATGCCTTATATTTCACTCAGAAGGAAATCTGTAAGTAGGTCTTATTTTCGGAGGATGTCTTATTTTGAGGGAAACCGGTATGTATCACATGATCTCACTGATATATGGAACAAAATAAACCAATAAACAAAAATAGATCCAGAGATATAGAAGCATGAGATAGGTTGTTGAACCTCAGAGAGAAGGCGGGGAAGGGTGGGTGGGAAGAGATCAACCAAGTAACTTGTATGCATAACCAGCGGACACAGACAATAGGGTGGTGAAGGCCTGAGGTGGGGGGCAGGAGTGGGCTAGAAGATGTCAATGGAGGAAAAGGGGGGACTTATGTAATACTTTCAACAATAAAATTTTTTAAAGAATACTTCATATTGTCTTATGAGTAAATCTCTTTACTGTGAAGGCTTAACTGAAGACAACTGGATTCTCATATCTGCTTCTGCAATACGTCTCTTGTGAAATGGTATTGGTTGATATAAGTGTGGGAGGGAAATCTGGCTTCACAGATACTTAGCTGGACTAGGGAGAAACTTTTTTTTAATATTTGTTTTTATGGATTTCAGAGAGGAAAGGTGAGGGAGATAGAAACATCAATGATGAGAGTAAATCATTGATCGGCTGCCTCTATGCCTGCAAATCTGGACATGTACCCTGACCAGGAATTGAATTGTGACCTCTTGGTTCATGGGTTGATATTCAACCACTGAGCCACACTGGCCAGGCAAAGAGAAAAGCATTTTAATGGCCTTCTAGATAAATGTGGATATACTTCTTTGACCCAATTTGCATGTGGTAGTTTTTAAAGATTACTCAGATGTGAAATTGAAACCATAACAATGAACATTATGTGCTATAACATTAAAATCTTGCACTTTATAAAAAAATATCTGTATTTTTATTGAGTAAGGGAGAGAGAGAGAAGCATTAATGATGAGAGAGAATCATTGATCAGCTGCCTCCTGTACGCCCCACACTGGGGATTGAGCCCCACAACCTGGGCACGTGTCCCAACTGGAAATTGAACAATGACCTCCTGGTTCATAGGTCGATGCTGAACCACTGAGCCATGCCAGCTGGACCTAATTTGCATTTTAAATGGACATTTTACTCAAGGATGATATTATAAAATCATGCCTGAGTAAAATACTAGAAAACAAAGTCCTTTGGCATGCACTGTTTCCTTGAGTTATGCAGCTTTTCCAAAGGCAGAGTCTCTTCAGTGTTGGGAAGCTGCCCAGTTCACAGTGCCAGATACAAATTCTAATTTTCAAGATAAGAATTTTAGCTTTCACTTGAAAGTTCTCATTTTATCAAAGGCAACAAATACTGTCTAGTGTCTCCCTTCTTTCATTTTTGGGAAAATATCAGTCAAATGTGCCAATTTGAATAACTGTAGTTTGTTTGATGTCCTTTCAAATAAAATGGGGTCGAACATCTTGTTTTATTAAGGAATTGCAAGTGAAAACAACGATGGGAAATGTGCTAGAATGGTTGACATCCAAAACAGTGACAACAACAAGTACTGGTGTGAAGCAACAGGAACTCTCCCTCACGTCTGGTGGGAATGCAAAATGACACAGGCACTTTGGAAGACAGTTTGACAGTTTCTTACAAAGCTAAGCATACTCTTCCCATATGATCCAGCAATCCTGCTTCTTGATATTTACCCAAATGAGTTGAAAATGCATGCTATACAAAACTTACGCCCTAACCGGTTTGGCTCAGTGGATAGAGCGTCTTGCCTTTGGACTGAAGGGTCCCTGGTTCGATTCCAGTCAAGGTCATGTACCTTGGTTGTGGGCACATCCCCAGTGGGAGGTATGCAGGAGGCAGCTGATTGATGTTTCTCTCTCATTGATGTTTCTAACTCTCTATTCATCTCCCTTCCTCTCTGTAAAAAATCAATAAAATATATTTTAAAAAATAAGAACTTCCCGAAACTGGTTTGCTCAGTGGATAGTCATCCTCCGGACTGAGGGGTCCTGGGTTCGATTCTGATCAAGGGCATGTACATTAGTTATGGGCACATCCCTAGTGGGGGGTGTGCAAGAGGCAGCTGGTCGATGTTTCTCTCTCACCGACATTTCTTTTTTTTTAATTTTTTTATTATTATTTTTAAAATTTTAACAAATCTTTTTTTTTTTTGCCCCCCTTCCTCCCTTCCTTACATACCCTCCCTCCCCAGAGTTTTGTGTCCATTGGTTGTACTTATATGCATGTATACAAGTCTTTCGGTTGATCTATTATCTCCCCCAGATCTTCCTCCCCTCCCCACTGTAATTTGACAGTCTGCTTGTTGCTTTACTGTCTCTATATCTATCTTTTGGTTCACCAGTTTATGGGGTTCTTTATTATTCATAAATGAGTGAGGTCATGTGGTGTTTCTCTGTCATTGATTGTCTCATTGACATTTCTAGCTCTCTATCCCTCTCCCTTCCTCTCTGTAGAAAATCAATAATATATATATTTAAAAATAAATAAATAAACATAAATAAATAAAAACTTGCATACAAATGTATAGCAACATTATTTGTAATTGCCTAAACTAAGAAGCAACCAAGACATCCTTCAATAGATGAGCAGATAAACAAACTGTGACACGTTCATACAATGGAATGTTGAGCAATAAAATGAAATGAACTTGTTAGGAACATAAGTGACCCCATCTTAAAACTAATCTGTCATCTTGACTCCTGAGTGAACCTGAACCCATGACTCTCTCCCCTTCCTCTGGGTGAGTTCTGAAATGCAGACCTCTGGGCTGATCACAGTACTCCCAATAATTCTCTCTCAGGGCGAGGAGCCCCAATGTTTCTCTCCCTGGTACCCAAGGCTCTCAGCTCCTGATCCTTTTGATCATCACCCACTCTCACAGATTTTAACATCTGGGGGTGGAAGGTTCGGGGATCCATTCTTCTTATTGATGCCCAAGACTGTTTTCTGTATAAGTTCCCTAATAAACTCTCTAAACCAACAAGCTGGACTTGTCTGCCTCTTTTTTTTTTTTTTTTTTTTTTTGGCTTGTCAGCCCCTTCAGCTTTTGGGGGCTGCTTTTCATACACAGCCCTTTCACAAAACAGAGCTATCAAGTTACTAAAAAACGTGGAGGAAACTTAAATGCATATTGCTAAGTGAAGGAAATCAGTATGAAAAGACTACATACTGTATGATCCAAAGTCTATGCAATCCTAGAAAAGGCATAACTGTAATATGCCATAGGAAATAGTAAAAAGATTAGTGATTGCCAAGGACTGAGGGGAGGGAGGGCGGAATAGATAGAGCACAGGGGATTTTTAGAAAAGTAAAACTATTCTGTATGACAATATAATATGTCATAGTACTTACATGTTATTATACACTTGTCAATGTTGTTCATAGAATGAACAACACAAAGAGTGAACTGAAATATAAACTATAGACTTTGTTAATATATCAGTATTAGCTCATCAATTATAAAAAATGTAAGATGTTAATAGAAACTGGGAGAATGTGGCCCTAGCTGGTTGGCTCAGTGGATACAGCATTGGCCTACAGAATGAAGGGTTGAGTTTGATTCCACTCAAGGACACATGCCTGGATTGTGTGCTTGATCCCCAGTGGGGAGCATGCAGGAGGCAGCCGATCAATGATTTTCTCTCATCATTAATGTTTCTACCTCTCTCTCCCTCTGTCTTCCTCTCTGAAACCAATAAAAATACATTTAAAAAAGAAGAGATAATAAATCCTTAAGATATGGAATGACTCAGTAATTTTAAAAAAAAATATTGTGTCTTTTTTTATTATAAATTTTATTGATTTTTCACAGAGAGGAAGAGAGAGGGATAGAGAATCATAAATCAACTGCCTCTTGCACACTCCCTACTGGGGATGTGCCCACAATTGACTGACTGGAATCGAACCTGGGACCTTTCAGTCTGCAGACCGACGCTCTATCCACTGAGCCAAACTGGTCCCGGCTGATTTAAAAAAAATTTATTAGCCAAATTAAATGGGAACAGAAACAGGTGAAATAAATTTTATCAATATTTTTTTATTTAACTCAATATATCCAAAACATTAATCAACATGTCATCACTATACAAAATTAATAATGAGGTATTTATGGTGTTTTGTTTTGTTTTGTTTTTCATAGTAAGTCTTTGAAAACCAGCATGTATTTTACTTTTACATCATGTCTACGTTCGTACTAGCCCATTTCCAGGGCTCCACAGCCACATGTGGCCAGTGGCTACTGCATTAGACAGTGCAAGTGAAGATCACGATTTTTGACTCACCTCCACTTGGCCGCATTGTAGCCTTTCTATGCATGGGGCAAGGAGTGAGGCAGCCAAACTCTTCCTGTGAAAGCAGGCTGGTATTGTTCATCAAAATTCAGGTCTGCAGCCTTAGCCAGTTTGGCTTAGTGGATAGAGCATTAGCCTGCGGACTGAAGGGTCCCAGGTTCGATTCTGGTCAAGAGCACATGCCTGGGTTCTGGGCTCGATCCCCAGTAGACAGCTGATCAATATTTCTCTTTTATCAGTGATTTCTGTCTCTCTGTCCCTCTCCCTTTCTCTCTAAAATCAATACACAACATACATATACATATACATATAAATAAAATTCAGGTCTGCAAAATATAATAATCTTATCTAACTGGGGATAAGATTACAGTATAAATTAAAATAAAGAGTTTCAAGATGCTACAGAGGCCTAACATTTATTGGACCCTTTAAGAAGTATTTGTTAGAGCAGCTGACATTTCCCCTGTGGAACTGTTACTTCTTCTGGGATGGCACAGGAATGCTTCTCTCCTGCGTGTCCCTGTTATTCTTCTTCTGTCTTTATAAACACTGTCCAGGAAGAGTGGATTTTCTTTGGCCTGGAGCGAGGTTGGTGGAGAAATTCTTTGCCCTGGGCCCCCTCTGTGGTCCCTAGGAAAGTTCTCTCCCCGTTTCTGTTGGGGCTCACCAACCCATCGGGGAGTGCCCCTGAAGGGAAACGCGAGATGATGGAACTTTGAAAGGAAAGGAGGGTGAATGTGCCATCACTTCCTGACTCACACAGGCACTGTGCTGGGCACATTGAACGCCTCACCAGGTCGGCTTCAGCACCGCAAAACCCAGAGAGGTGAAGTGGTTCACTCAGGGTCACGGGTAACCCAGAGCTTTCTGATACCTGAGCCCAGGATGGCGGCACTCCAGACTTTGGGGGATTAGAGCTTTCTGCCCATCTACAGACAAGAGAGCAAGCGTTGTTCAGCAAATGTTCATATCTAAAGATAAAAAATAATAATAATAAACAAAAAACATTTTAAAAAGCAAAATTAAAAAAATAAAAGAAGGAAAGTGTTCATATCTGCTTTCTGCTTTCATAGGAACTAGGCCTGGCAGGGGGCTTACTGTCCCATCCCAATTTTATTTCAATCTCTACAAACTGGAGTCAGATGTTCGGTCATAACCAGAAGCTGGCTGCCCTTTCTCTGTCAGCAGTACAGCTTTAGGGAACCCGGGAGGGCTACTTCCTCTTTCTTTTCTGAGTCCTGACAAGTTCGGAGACTCGGGGTGCCGGGGAGTCCTGTTGCTTTAAGCCTGAGCCTGGGTTAGGGAGGAGACGGGGAGGGCAGAGGAGGGTGCCCGCCTACCTGGGGGAACCTGCGTGAGGTGTGGCTGGAGCCGCTCGGGCTGTCAGGTGGGGAGGGAGGGGGAGGCGGGCTGAGAGTTGGAGCAGGAAGTGAACTCAGGGCCGCCCTCGGAGGAGACAGCCTAGGCGAGTTCTGCTGCTGACTTCCCTGAGCTGCTGAGACATGGTGAGTGAGCTGGGAACTGGGAAGGGGGTGATTTAAAGACAAGCCGGAGGGACTTGGGGATCAGGAAAGCTGAGAAGGTGGCAAGTGAGAGGGCTGGGCCAGCGCTGACAGCTAACGCGAATAGCTCTGAGCTGCCGAAATTGTTGTTCCTACTCCTCTCAGTTCTTTAACCCTCTCCCCTCCCCTCGACCTAGAGCTGGGCCTCGGTGGGGGTGAGGAATGCGAATTCCAGGCCTGGAGTTGCCTGAGGGGCCCTTCATCTCCTCCCCCAGTTCCCGCCACCCTCCCACCAGGCCCGCCCGGCAGGTGATGTGACATTCCTGGGCTGCGCTGCTGTTTCCCAGCGCAGATTCCGGCTCAGCTCCCCCTCTGTCTTTCACTTTGCCCTATAGACTCTGTAGTGTAGAGAAACCCTAAGAATTTGTCTCTCCGAGTCTCCCTCTTTATACACATAAGGAAGGACTAAGAGTTTGTAAAAGAACCAGAACTCGGTTCTCTGCGATACTCTTCTGTGGATCCACACCCCACCCTGTTTTTGGAGATCCAGTGGGTCTAGGGAGGGAGGAGCTTAATAACGTTTTCTCTTCCTTGTTCAAAAGCCTTATCATGAAGCCTGGGGATGAGGCCTTCGGCGGGAAGGACTGGCCCTCCATTTCCCCCAGTGCCCAGGCTGCTGTTTTGACTTAATGTCAACTTACCTGGTGATTGTTTGGTCCCTGTACAAGCCTGTCAAACTCAGAGGCTAACAGGGGCCAAATAAACGAGGCATGTGGCCCGCCGGCAGTGAGTCTGACATGTTTGCACATGGAGCTAAGCTAAAAGGGATTGGGGAGAAGCAGAAGTTGTGGCCCAACGGCTAGCTGTCACGGGCCTGTGAGGAACTGGGAGCCTGGCTGCCGGTGCTCTGGGTCAGGGCATTGGGCTGCCGGGAGGCGGGTGCCAGCACAGCTCTCCAGCCACCCCCGTGGAGAGAGGGAGGGAGGGTTGCGCCAGGTGAGGGTGTTTTACTGGCGCAGACATTTTGTTGTTGTTGTTGTCAATCCTCACCAGAGGACTTTTTCCCCCTTGGTTTTTAGAGAGAATGGAAGGGAGGGGGAGAGACACAGAGAGAGAAACTTCCAAGGGAAGTGAGCTTGCAATTGAGGTGCATTCCCTTTACCAGAATCGAACCTGGGACCCTTCAGTCCTTGGGCCGAAGCTCTAACCACTGAACAACTAGGTAGGGCCAGCACAGACTTTTTTTCTTTTTAAAAAATATATATATTTTATTGATTTTTTTTTTTTTTTTTTTTTTTTTTTTACAAAGAGGAAGGGAGGGGGATAGAGTTAGAAACATCGATCAGCTGCCTCCTACACACCCCTTACTGGGGATGTGCCCGCAACTAAGGTACATGCCCTTGACTGGAATTGAACCTGGGACCCTTCAGTCCGCAGGTCAACGCTCTATCCACTGAGCCAAACTGAGCAAACACAGACGTTTTTAATGAGGACACTGTAGGATCTGGGCATTGGTAAATGGTGGGGTTTTCCATTTTGCAATGTCAGCTCAGCTGTCTCCTCTGACCTTCTTTGAGGAGCAAGGAAGTAGTAGAGAGGAACCCAGCGGTGTGCTTCTTTTCATTGGCAGAGGCCCTGAGAACCTGGAGACATTCTGTTTGTAAACAATTCAAGCACTGCAAAAAGCTAAAGTCCACCTTACACCTTCCCCTCAGCCTCCAATGCTGAGCCTCAGTTCCTCTGCCACATGGCTTAATTAACCCCTGTGTTGCTGCCCAGGAGGAGGCCAGTGGAGGTGCAGGAAATGACCGAGTGCGGAACCTGCAAAGTGAGGTGGAGGGAGTCAAGAATATTATGACCCAGAATGTGGAGCGGATCCTGGCCCGAGGAGAAAACTTGGACCATCTTCGCAACAAGACAGAGGATCTGGAAGCCACAGTGAGATGGGGAGCCCACTGGGGACAAGAGGAAGGGAGGGAGGGAGGATCTTTGGGAATTTGGGAGTCGGAGCAAAATGAACAGGAGGGAAGTCTGCCTCTTCACCTGTTTTGGGAATTGAAGTTAGCAGAGTCCTTGCTTCTGATCCTGTTCTACTCTACCGGTTGGTACTGGTCCAGGGAATAGATCCAATGACCGGGGTTGGTGGGTGGGGACTGACCCATGGAGGCATTTTCTAAGAATCCAGGCATTCTTAGGCTTCTCTCCTTCGAAGTTGGTTTTCCTTTTGAAAGCTACCCTTGACAGTCATTTGAACCTGGCCTCCCCGGGCCAAAATATTGGCTTTGGAAAATCCCCGTAAGGCCCTTTGGCCTTCTCCTGGAGTGAAAACTGCTAGAGTCTTGCTGCGTCAGCTTTAAAAAGAAGCTGGGAAGAGAAGTGACATTCTTGGATGGAGTCCTCTGCGAGCTGAAGGCTAGAATAACATCTCCCACACATCTGCTCGACCTCATTCTTCTCTCTCTCCAGCCAGGTGCTCAAGAAGGGAGTTCCTCTAAAGTTCAGCAAAGGCTGGTGCCTAAAGTTCTTTGTCCACGGGGACATGCTGGCTGGGGCTTTCTGAGTCCTATGTGTAATCGTGGGCACAGTTCTGTGGTCTCCTTGGGACTTAGTGCTTCTTTCCACAGGCCGACCTGGGGAGCATGAAACGTAGTTACTGCAGCTCCAGTTGGAGAGAAAGCACAGTCCCTCACTTCCAACCACTGTGTTGCCCTGGCCCCTCTCCTGCAGCTTCAGCAGTCCCCAGGGGTGGGGGAATCGTGGGACCTCACTCTGTTCTCCTAAGGGGTGGATTGTGCTGCCCGTGTCACACCCCTGGGTGTGAGCATGTGTGAATGACAGTGCAGGGGTAAGCAGAGAAGCGGGTAGGCAGGTGGCCAGGGGGAGTCCAAGATTTCTAAATTTAAGCTTGGCCCGCCAGATGGTTGTGAAGGTATGTTTGTCCAAGTAGGAGGATCGGACATCTTCTATGTAACCGTCTGTTACTTCAACACGTATCACTTACATATGTAGATGGATGGCGTGGGGGCCTGTGTGTGTGCTATTGTCCCAGTGGGAGAAGGAACTGATTCACACTCTGCCTTACCCCCTGCAGTCTGAGCACTTCAAGACGACATCGCAGAAGGTGGCTCGGAAGTTCTGGTGGAAGAATGTGAAGATGATCGTCATCATCTGTGTGATTGTTTTTATCGTCATCCTCTTCATCGTGCTCTTTGCCACTGGTGTCATTCCCTCTTAGGATGACACCCCCCTGCCCTCCTCCTCGAGACATCCCTCCGTGGTCGGGGGGCCCTCTCTCCCGTCCTCTCCACAGGGAATGCTGCTCAGCCCTCCGCCCCTCACTCTGAGGCCCTCTGCTGCCCTGTCTGCCCCAGGGAGTGCCTTGATCCCCTGGGAGGAGAGAGCTGAACTGCGGCCAGGTTCCCCGGGTCCTCCTCGGGGTTGGCTGGAGAGTCCTGGAGGTTCCCAGCATGTGGCTGGGACACTGATGGCGGCTGGAAGGCAATAAAGACCCTTCAGTTTCCCTACCTTGTGAGGTGCTTCCTCCTCCTGCTTTTGGCCTTTGGCCCTTTTCTCCCTGAGCACACCCTGGATCCTCCCCTGTGTGGCCCGAGTTGCGGGAAGGGGGGAGAGTGCATGTTTGGAGAAGAAAGTTGAAGCCTCCCTGGTTTTTACTTTTATTTTTATTTTTATTATTCTCCTTTCTTCCATTCATTGCCACAGGCCTCAAGAACAAAACTTGTCTGGGAGCCTTGGCGCATGGAAAATTCAAGACTTTTTTAGGGTGTTATGCCAGACTGCTAGGTGTCCCTCTTGGGCCTTGCCATGTCGCTTTATTACTTTTCTGCTGGAAGCCTTAACCGGGACATGAGGCCTACCTGGGCTGAGCATCCAGGAACCTGGTTAAGGGCCATCTGTCTCTCCCATCATCGCCACTTCTGCTCTGTGGCCCTGTTGTAGTCTAGGGCAGGGTGTAGAGGAACTGGACTGCTTTTCCTTTTCTTGTGGTTTTGCAAGTTGTATTTGTCTTTTGTCTGTGCCTGTCCTTCTGGGACTTAGCAGGGACTCTGGGTCTCAGCTGACCTAAGGGGGTGAGCGTCCCTCCCCAGGTTTCGTGGCTGAGCACAGTCAGTATCACAGGACAGGGCTTAGGGCCCTCCTTCCCCTCCGTGTACAATGGGGTTCTGTCTGCGCCTCCCTCCTCCCCACTGGGTCCCATTGTCTTTGTCATTCTTTCCCGTGCCCAGTCTGCCTTGCTTTGGGGGAAGAATTCTTGCTATCTATCCCTGTTACCCTCACAGGCTTTCCAAAATGGAAACTAACCTGTTTTGGGGAGGGAGGAGGAAAGCACAGGAGAGACTCATTGGTAATCTTTACCACAACGATGTCCATCCTCTGTCTCCTCAGGCCCCTCCTGTCTCCAGGGCCAAGAAACTTGGCTGAAACCTCTTCCTTGGGACCCGGACTGTCCAGGATGAGGGCTGGGTCTGTGCTCACAGGGGCTCAACCCCAGGGAGGGAGCCCTCAAGAGGGACCACATTTAATACGTTGAGGGTGGCAGGGGCTGGGGTGAAGAGGTGGCTTTGACTTTTTTGCAGCACGAGGAGAGCACACAGGTGGGAGATTCACCTTTGGGAGGGCTCCGGAGGGGTAGCCAACCACCAACCTCGCACAGCCTCTGAGGATGGGGATCACGTCAGGGCAGTGCTGCCCTCGGCCTCCTGGGAAATACAGAAAAGCTAGAGCTGCACCTTTTCCTCGATGGTCTCTTTCCTTTTAATATATTTTATTGATTTTTTTTTTTTTTTTTTTTTTACAGAGAGGAAGAGAGAGGGATAGAGAGCTAGAAACATCGATGAGTGAGAAACATTGACCAGCTGCCTCCTGCACACACACACACCCCCTCTCCCACCGAGGAGGTGCCCGCAACCAATGCACATGCCCTTGACTGGAATCGAACCCGGGACCCCCCCAGTCTGCAGACTGAGGCTCTATCCACTGAGCCAAACCGGTTTTGGCTCTGTTTTCTTTTTAAATTGAGGTGAAATTCTCAGAACATACAATTGAGCACTTAAAAATGCACAGTTCAGTGGCAGGGAGTGCATTCACTATGTTTACTGTGAATAAACTTCAGTTTCGAAACTTTTGGCCCTGGCCGGGGGGGATCCGTTGTCTTCTTACGCCAGGGTTGCTGGGATTCCATCCCAGTCAGAGCATAGGAATGCAGAAGCAACTGATGAATGCATCCATAAGCGGAATAACAAATAGATGTCTCTCTCTTTCAAATCAATCGACTAGTAAAAAATACTTAAAAAACTACAAAACCTTTGGGGGGGAGGGGAGGTCTGTCTGTGTATGGTTACAGGTGGGTGAGATGCACTCACCACGGTGGGCAAGACCCTGGAGACACCTGGCACAGTGCCTGACAATGGTGCTCCTACAGCCCCCTAGAATGAAGGAATCATGCCACCCCAGGTAAGCCGGGTCTACCTGGTCTTGGATGCAGTGCCAGAGAGGCCCTCAGAGCCGGCTCCAGGACCCACGTGGGGCCCTGGCTGCTCCAACTCAGCCCCAATACGGGAGGCTGGGGAGTCTGCAGCTGGCTCCGCTGGCCCGGGAGGAGGCGCCCTAAGGGCCCTGGTCGCCACTGCCGTCTGCTTTCGGTTTAATTTGAACTTGGTCACGGTCGTGGGGAAAGGCGCCCCCCCTCCGCCCCGCCCTGCCCCGCCCCTCCGCTTCCTCCTGGGCTCTGGCACCGGGGCCGCTCTGGGCAGAGGAGCAGCAGCGAGCCCAGCGGCGGCAGCAGCAGCAGCAGCAATGGTGAGGGCCCCGAGGGCAGGGTGGGCCGGGCCAGGGGCAGAGGACGAGCAAAGAGGGTGTGACACTTGAGGGGCTGGGGGCGTCACCCCGAGACTGCAGTCCCCAGCAGGTAACCCTGCCGGGCAGGGTCAACCCCTGAGATTGCCCTGGAGCGAGGGAGGGAGAGTGTGGCCTGAGCCCCAAGCCGGCTGCCTTGGATCCACTTTCTGAGCCAAGTGGTTACCAGCACCGGCTGGCTGCAGGGGCAGGCTGAGTCCAGGTGGCGGCCACTTATCGGCTCTGTGACCCGGGGCAACTCATTTAACCTCCCTGAGCCTCCCTTTCCTCCCCCGAGAAGTGGGTCAGCGATACCTGCCTTGCTCGGTAGATAGGTCCGTGGGAGGTGAAAGGAGAGAGCATGGCAGTACCCACCCACCTGGCACTCCTCCTGAGAAGGGGTAGGTAATGTGCTGACCGCCTCAGCCCTCTCTGGGGCTGTGAGAAGTCAAGCCCCCCGTTAGGAACCTGAGCAGATGGGGCGGTTGGAGATTGAGCCAGCCCCACGGCAGGTTTTTGGGGTGAAAGAGGAAGGAAGTTGCTTAGAAAACCTTCCACTGAGGTTATCCGAGTGTGGCATAGGCCCTCCTTCTAATCCCTATCTGGGGACACATTGCAAAGTTGAGTCATTGCCACGCCGCCACCCTGGCTGCAGATTCTGGCCTCTGTCCTCACTTGCCATCTCCAAGGCAAAGGTGGAACACGTGGTGCCAGCTGCTGCCCTCCCCTCCCCTGGGGAAGAGGGGCCCAGCAGGAAGCAGGCCTGGTGCTTGATGGTGCTGCTGCAGAGAGGCTGGCAGAGGTGGGATGGAAAGGCCCGGCTGGCGGTTGCCATGCCTGGATGGCCTCATCTCCGGGGAACTGGAGGCAGGAAGAGGAAGCTGGGCAGGAAGGTAGTGCTGAGCTGAAAAGGCACGCCAGGAAACTGAGGGAGGCTCTGAGAATGGGACCGAGTCCAGAGCCCACTTCCCAGTGTGCAGGGCAAGGGATCATGCAGGGAGAGGGGTTAGCATTTGGGGGGAAGAAAGAACTCCTGAAATGAAAACTGAGAGCAGGATAATGTGTTGAGGGAAACTCTGGGACTCTCACAGGTTCATTGGAGGCAAATGGTAGATTAGAGCTTGGGAAGAATACATTGATCCCCCGCTCCCTCCCCACCTCCCATCCACCCACCCACCATCTCCCACCCCAATTCCTCTGTTCTTTCCCTCTTGCCCCTTTCTCTGCTCACAGCTCATTCCTTTCCTTTTCCCCACCCCCTTCCCTACCTGGGCCTTCCTCCTTTTCCTTCTGATTCATTCAGTCAAATATTTCCTTGTGTTTCCCGTTGTGCTGGACATAATGATGGCTATCAGGGGTAGAGGAGGAACAGTGACAGGAAAGACGGAAATTGAATGGATAATGACGTGAATTCATTCATCTTTTAGATAGTCCTCTCTCATGTACTGTCCAAAGAATTTGGGTTTTGGCCTTCTTCATATGCATACAAGTTGAGTGGTCAGCATCAAAAGGCCTGCTGAGTTGTTAGCCAGTCAGCTAAAGCATTTGGCCTCCCTTTGTCTGCACTCAGGTTAGCACAAGTGTTCAGAATGTGATCCTTGGAGACTCCGTTGGTTCAACTCTCAGCTCTTTTCCTCACTTGCTCTGTGACCTAGCACAGGTGATTTAACCCCTCTGAGCCTCAGTTTCTCTTAAAACTGGGATAAGAGTACTCTCCTCAATGAATTATTGTGAGGATTAAATGAGATAAAGTGAGCTGACAGCCAGCACAGTGCTTGGCTTTGAGTAGTTTCGGTTGAATGGTGGCTGTTACTACTTCAATAGCCTTTAGCGCCTGGTGGAAATAAACTAATGCAGGTTCTCAAAGGCCCATGTAAAGTTCTATACTTAGGCCCTAACAGTTTTGGCTCAGTGGATAGAGCACCGGCCTATGGACTGAAGATTCCCAGGTTCGATTCCGGTCAAGGGCATGTACTTTGGTTGTGGGCACATCCCCAGTATGTGCAGGAGGCAGCTGATAGATGTTTCTCTCATCGATATTTCTAATTCTCTATCCCTCTCCCTTCCTCTCTGTAGAAAATCAATAAAATATGTTTTTAAAGAATTATAACGTTCTGTATTTAGGTTAGAAACAATTAAGGGCACACATTTACCATAAAGAAGAGCTAGCTTCGATGTATATTTTGTAAAAAATATCTAAAAGATTATATTGAGCACCAGTATTGTGTAGAGCTTGGGATCTGACTGTTAAAAAAAAAAAAAAAAAAAAAAAACCAAGCTAGGAAAAGTTGGGCTAAATCAGTAAGAATAGCTATTATTAAACAAGTGTTTAGGGTGTGTCAGGTATTGTGCTAAAGATGCTATTTATAATATGTCACATGTCTTAGATAACATTATGGTAGATATTATTATTGTCATCACTTTATAGATGAGGAAGTGGAAGGTCAGAAAGTTCATGTCCTTGGTCTGCAGTACTCAGCGGTGAATGGCAGAGGCAGGATTTGAAGGAGAGTTAGGGAGATTTTGAGAGCTTTGTTTTCAAAGGAACCAAGGGCTAAATTTGGCCTGGAAAAATCTAATGGGACATTTGAGTATCCAAGGAGGGATATTCTGTGCAGAGGATAACTGTCTGTCAATAACATTTCCTGTATAACTTCCACTCTCTGTCTGCCAACTACACCGCTCCCTGCTCTCCCCCTGCTCATGTACCTGGAAGGGCTTAGAAGTGCCTCTCACCCCCACCCATCCTATACATTCCCTGCCTCCCCCTCTCCCCACCGCTAATGGACATCTCACCCTGATGGCACTTCTCTTCTCACCCTGTCTGGCTGGCCTCTCTGTTTTAAGTTTTCTCACTTCCAGAAATGCCAGCCTACCACCCACAGATAAGTTATCCTGAAGCATCTCTGCAGTGTCGCCCTTGGCTCAGAGACCTATACCGTCCCTCCCTCCAAATGAGCATTCTCTTCTCTTCTACAATGTATTTGATTATTATTTTATTGATTTGAGAGAGAGAGAGATGGATTGATTTTTGTTCCAGTTATTTATGCATCCATTTGGTTGATACTTGTATGTGCCCAAACCTGCAACTTTGGCATATCGGGACAACACTCTAACCACTGAGCTGCCCAGCCAGGACCTGCACTTCCTCTTCTTGACTTTTCTCTGGCCCACCCTGCCCCTCCACCCTTACCCTTTGCCTAGCCCTCAAGAATGTCCCAGTCCACCCCATTCTTCAAGGCTCACCCCACCCACTCTATGAAGGTTCTCAGGAATCACCCCTCTGTGGGCAGCTCCAATACTCCCTATTTGCATCTCCCAGTGTAACTCTTTATTCTTCTCTACTTGTATCGTATATGTCTCTTTCCTTGGCCTTTAGGGATATATACCCATTTCAGAGAGGAAGAGAGAGAGAAACATCAATGATGAGAGAGAATCATTGGTTGGCTGCCCCTTACATACCCCGCACCAGGGATTGAGACTGCAGCCTGGGAATATGCCCTTGGCCAGAATTGAACCTGGGATCCTTCAGTCTGCAGGCCAACGCTCTATCCACTGAGCCAAACCGGCTAGGGCAGGATCTTCTTAAGAACAGGCACAACTCATTCAGAAAATATTTCCCAAATGTCTCTATGTGCCAGGCACTAGGCTGCATTCAATGTGGCAGCAGGCAGCTTGGCCTTGATCTCTGGCTGCTACCTCCTTCCACATCCTGTGGTTCTTTATAGTTGAATGGGGCCAAGGAGGGTCAGAGACTTGAGCCTAAGACCTTCATGTTCCTTGGAGCAAATGTGTTCCTTCAGGCCTGGGCCCATCTGGGGTCCAGACAGGCCTGGTGCTCAGTGGGGGAAGGAGGCTGCAGACTGCAGTGGGAGGTCCAGCCAGCACTCCTAGAGAATGTGACCCAGTGTCACCCCATGCAGGAGAAAAACAACAGCTGTAGTCTTCAGAGTAGAAAAAATAAATATCCAACGTCCCACCAACCTCTAGCAGTGATTCTCATTTTCAAATATTTGTCCAGTCCCAAGTTTTTGCCTGGGACAATTTGAATGTGTGGGTGCCTTGTACTGTTTGAACGCGGGCGACTCCACATAATGGAACCTTGTAGAATAATCTAGTCATCGTAATAGTGGTCATGATGTGGTAGAGAGGAGTACGGTTTCCCTGCTCTCTTTGTTATTCCTCCCTGTTCCTCAGTACTGCTTCCCCTGGCCGGTGAGTATACCCGTCTACCATGGTTTGCCTCTTGAAG
The DNA here is from genome assembly GCA_963693515.1 of Pipistrellus nathusii. NCBI lineage: Eukaryota > Metazoa > Chordata > Mammalia > Chiroptera > Vespertilionidae > Pipistrellus > Pipistrellus nathusii. The sequence goes on from OY882869.1 coordinate 48,111,130, forward strand.
CAAATAGTTCTTTTCTAGCTCATGAGCAAATATTGACCTGCTCGGGTTTTTGAAGCCACCCCTCGAAATGCCTGCTAGGCTAGATAAACAGGCGGGGGTAACAGCTCTTGAAAATAAGAGTTGCTTTTGGACAGGCTATAACACAAATGACTCACCCACCGAGTCCTTGCAATGGTCAGCACTGTGCTGGTCTCCCGGGCCCTGACTCCAGACAGACAAAGGAAGGGCACTGGGCCCTGCCCTCCCTCTGGGAGCTTGTGGCCCAGTTGGGGAGGTAGACTCATGAGCTGGGGATGCCTGGAGGTTGTGCGCAAGGATCCTGAATGAAGATTCTTACCTGAGTAGGAGGTGGCCCGCTGTAACCACCAGATTCCTTCCCTCTCTGTGTTTTTTTTTTTTTTTTTTTTTAATATATTTTATTGATTTTGTACAGAGAGGAAGGGAGAGAGATAGAGAGTTAGAAACACCGATGAGAGAGAGTCATCGATCAGCTGCCTCTTGCACACCCCCTACTGGGGATATGTCCGCAACCAAGGTACATGCCCTTGATCGGAATCGAACCCGGGACCTTTCAGTCTCCAAGCCGACGCTCTATCCATTGAGCCAAACCGGTTCCGGCCCCTTTCTGTGGTTTTAAGTGGAATTCAGTCAAGTGCCAAAGTGTCTACTGCAGACAATGGACAACACGGCGTGGCAGGAAAGGGAGCTTGGCCAGTGTTCTGTGGAGAGGAGAGGAGAAGAGGGATGGGCTGCGGGGAACTAGGATGGGAGGAGGGAATTGCTGTGGTTTGTTAATCCTCTCGTATTCATCTCCCCGACCTGTGCCTCAACCTGCTCCTGGACCTCCAGCTCTCCAACCAGGACCTCCTGCCCTGGGTCTCTCTCAGCTGCACGTGCCCAAAGCCCAGTTCTTTTCTTGTTTGTGACCCATGTTTTTTTCCTCTCCCCTGTCCTCCCAACCTCCCCCAAATTGGACCCTGCACCTCCCTTACCAATCCTCTGAAATGAGCTGGGTACTTTTGTTGGATAAGATCCAAGCCTGATCTCATCTGTGTGAGTTGGACACCAGGGAAGATCCTGGCTAGCTGGGAGGCCAAAGGTCAGAGGCCAGGAAGCTGAGGTTCCAGGCAGAAAGGGACTTAGCTTCGAGTATTGACGTGGGCAGCGCAGGCAAGGAGGCAGAACTGGCATGACCACTCAGAGGCCCAAGGAGGGAGATCTGATCTCCGTTTGTGTCTTTGTGTGTGTCTGTGGGTTAGGCAGAGGCGATGACGTGCAATGGTCCAGAATTACATGTCAAGCTCTGTGGAATGGGTCTTTCTATCTGGCCTCTAGCTAAGTAGCTTGGTTTCCTCTGCTGGGGGAAGCCAAAGGGCCAGTGTACCATTCTAGAACCATAGATTAGAGGTCTATGCTAGAGCAGGAGAGAAAAGTATCTGCTTTGGTGGAAGGGTGGGGTTCTGGGAAGATCCCATCCTTAGAGGAAGCTGGCTAACCTAGGACCTGCTTTGATGGCCAAGAGGAGGGTCCTGTGAGCCACCCACACCCAGGAGGTGGGCCCTTTACTCCACACATATATCCTTACAGCAGTGTTTCCCAAACTTTTGACATATGTGTACCCCTTCTATAATTTTCATAACGCTGAGTACCCCTCGTGCTCATGAGAACGTAGGATTAGGCGCAGCTAAGCTTGGTGCAGTGCATATCCCCACCAAACTCCGGTGCAACGCGTACCCCCACCAAACGCTTCCCGTACCCCTGGGGGTACGCGGACCACAATTTGGGAAACACTGCCTTACATGAAAGATGCTGTTTCCCCTGCCATACATCACACACACACACACACACACACACACACACACACACACACCAAAACAACAACAACAAAAAAAAAAACCACACCTAGATTTCAGGACTAGGTGAGGGAGGGCCGGGTGGGGACTTCGTTCAGCCCTGACCTTGGGCTTTGTGCCCAGGCAGGGAAAAAGTTGGAGCAGTGCCAGCAGCAGGCGGACGAGGTGACGGAAATCATGCTCAACAACTTTGACAAGGTCCTGGAGCGCGATGGGAAACTCTCGGAGCTGGAGCAGCGTTCAAACCAACTCCTGGACATGGTGTGAGGCCTGGGGAAGCAGGGAGGGAGGGAGGAAGAGGCCAGCGGGAGTCCTGATAGGGAGCTCATAGGCTGTGCTCAGGACCTCCAGGCCCTCGGTGGGACTGGAGGGCCAGGGTGGGGCCAGTGAGTTTCTTGACACCCCTAGCCTAGATAGGCAATGGGAAGGCCTTGGTTTGAAGCTGTGGAGCTTCCTGAAGTTGAAAACTGGCATTGTTAACCGAAGGTTAGCCCAAAGGCCTGCAAGTTAAGGGCTACACCAGGGTCTGAGACAAGGAGTCAGGTTGGGAGGCAATGTGGGGAGAGGGAGCAGGCAGATGGAAAAGATGCAGGAGGAGACTACACCTCGCTGGGGTCAGGAAGGCTGAGGTTCCAGGCAGAAAGGGACTCAATTTTGGGCACTGATGTGAGAGCAGGTCAGGTCACGAGGGTTGGGAGGAGCTGGCTTCAGGTCTATAGGGAACCACTAACTCCTGTCCTGTGTCTGGGGACATCTACAGAGCTCAGCGTTCAGCAAGACAACCAAGACCCTGGCCCAGAAGAAGCGCTGGGAGAACATCCGTTGGCGTGTCTGTTTGGGGCTGGTGGTGGGCGGTGGCCTGCTCATCATCCTGATTGTGTTGCTGGTCATCTTTCTCCCACAGAGAAGCGAAGGCAGCAGTGGCCCACAGGCCCAGGACTCAGGTGCTGCCTCGAGCCCTGGGGGCTGACCCACTTGGGCCTGGAGAGGCTGAATGGCCACACTGGCTGATTCTGGTCCCCAAAGAACATTGGCACCTGCTCCTATCTGAGCCACCCCAAGTGAGCGCCTGAGGGCAGCTCCAAAGTGTGCACCTTTGCATCTCCTATCACGCCACTGACTGGCCCTTGAGGGCAGCCTGCTGCACTGGCCATGCCAGGCCAGCCCCACTTGGAGCTCAGTAAACACTGCTGCTTGGTTAAAAAGTGCTGTTTGGTTAACAGCTGGTGTGTGTATGTGTGTGTGTGTGTGTGTGTGTGTGTGTGTGTGTGTGTGTGTGTGTGTGTGTGTGTGTAGGTCTCCAGGTTGTTCATTCTGCTCTGCTTCCACCCCTTGGGCTGCTTAGAAAGACTACCACCCCAAGGACTCCATCCGGGTGAAGTGGCTCCTTCCTCTCACTTCCCTACTTGATCCAGCCCTGCACAGACAGGTCCTTCTGCAGTGCAGGGATAAAGGCACAACCGCCCCCAAATCAGACCCTTCACCTGGTGTCTGCTGAGCCCGTTTCCCAGAGAATGAAATCTGATATTATTCTGATGTCTTGTGGGGTGCTCAGAGGACCAATGGGACTCCAGATGGGATGACAAAGAGGGAAGCACTTCAGATGATTTTTATATCACAAGGTGAGAGGCTAGGCTTTTTGTCCTCTGAACACTTCCTCCTTCCCAATTTCTCTGCCCCTGGTTTTCCTCAAGCTTTGCATTGGATCACAGATGAGGCAGGTGGTGGTGAAACCGGGAAGGGTTTCTGTGGTGTTGTGATGCAGTACGAAGGATGGCTTGCGGCTTGGGGACTGAAAGGTCCCGGGTTCGGTTCCGGTCAAGGGCATGTACCTTGGTTGCGGGTACATCCCCAGTAGGGGGTGTGCAAGAGGCAGCTAATCGATGATTCTTTCTCATTATGTTTCTAACTCTCTATCCCTCTCTCTTCCTCTCTGTACAAAATCAATAAAATATATTTTTAAAAAAACACCAAAAAACAAAAACAAAAAAACAAAAACAAAGGATGGCTTGGAGTTTGCCCTGTAGGAGAGGATTTGGGCTTTTTAAAGCTACAGGGCTACACAGGGACAAGAAGGCAGTGCCTTCGGGGCCACAGGAGAGATCGTTGGGTAAAGGCCTTGGAAGAAGGAAAGAAGGCCCTGCCAAGACTGTGGATGCAGAGTAACCCAAGCCTGGGCGACTTAACTGCATTTCAAACTCAAGTGTGGGAAGGAAGGAGAATTCAGGGTCAAATGTGTAACAGAAGCAGTTCCTAGTTAAGTAGAGAGAAAGGGCTACTGGAAGAGAAATAAGAACAAACCTGAGTGCTGTGTGGACCCCTCACCAGAGCTCATTGCTTCTTCTTTTTTTAAAAACACATTTTATTGATGTTCTACAGAGAGGAAGGGAGAGGGATAGAGAGCTAGAAACATTGATGAGAGAGAAACATCTATCAGCTGCCTCCTGCACACCTCCCACTGGGGACGTGCCCGCAATCCAGGTACACGCCCCTGACCGGAATTGAACCTGGGACCCTTCAGTCCGCAGGTCGAGGCTCCATCCACTGAGCCAAACCGGTCAGGCTCATTACTTCTTTTAAAAATATATTTTTTATTTATTTTTACAGACAGGAAGGGAGAGGGATAGAAAGTCAGAAACATCCATGAGAGAGAAACATCGATCAGCTGCCTTCTGCACACCCTCTATTGGGGATGTGCCTGAAACCAAGGTGCATGCCCTTGACCAAAATCGAACCTGGGGACCCTTCAGTCTGCAGGTTGATGCTCCATCCACTGAGCCAAACTAGCTAGAGCAAGAGCTTATTATTTCTGAGGTAGGATAGTAAGCTAGGAGAATTCCTTGGCAAGTGGAAACTCAGACAGAGAGCTGAACAAATTGGCCAAGCATTTCCCGTCAAGTTACACAAGGTCACGAGGGCAGAAATCCCCGAGTGTTCAGCAATGAGCAAAATTGGTGCCAGACCTCAAACCCAGGGTGGCTTTTCCTGCCTTGGCATATCGATGGCTGGGATCTATGCAGGTTAGACCTCCCTAACCTTTCCTCCCTAGAGGTAACACCTAGGCCTCAGCTGTATTTCAGCTCAGGCTTAGGAAAAACAGCAAAATCAGATGGGTGACACCAGGACCAGCTTCGATTACTAATGATCCTCTGCCCTGGCACCGACCAATCAGGGGAGACCACAATCCTGAAAGGATACACCTGGAAAAGCTGAGGAATATTCTAATGAGATCCTTCCCTAAAACTTCCCCTAAACCCTCAGCCTTTAAAACCCCCCAAACTTAGGACCCTAGTGTACACTCTCCCTCCCAGGAATATGTCCGGGCCTTTCTTTCCCCGGAGGCATGCATCTCCTAAACCCTAAGGAACCCCGTGAGAATTGTAACCAGGGGAGCACTGGGCAGTGGCGGCTCGTCCAAGGCTAATGCCCTGCCCCGAACCTCTCTCCAAGGCCCCATTTTCTCTGACTCTCCAGTGACAGCAGCCTCTCCTTGGCTCACTTTTTTCTAGAGAGCCAAAGCAGCCCTGCCAAGGCTCTCTCAGATGGCTTCTTCCATCCTAAGCTGTTCCTTGTTTCACTTCCCCCAGCTTTAATAAACATATCCTCAAAAGCACCTGGACTTGCGTAGTGAAATCTTTCCTACACGACGAAGTTAAGAACCCACACACTACAGCCCATGCAGCAAACCAGCTCCGGCCAGGTCCCTGTCTGGTAACACTCCCAGTGAGATTATTACCATCTTCCTGGCCCTGGGAAAGATGGAGGAGAGCACTTGGCCTTCACTTAGAGGCCACATGAACTTGGGCAAGTCACTCCCTTGGCTTGGGTTTTATGTGTGTAAAAGGGATAATAATATTTATTTCCCATATCCATCAATGTAAGGGTTCTAGGTGGCAAATAAATGGTAGCTGTAAATCAAATCATTTAGTGCTGTGGTCCTCAACCCTGCCTCACATTAGAATCACATGTAGAACTTATAAAAATACCACACCCAGGCCTAGATCAGTTAAATCAGAATCTTTGAGGGTTAAATCTAAAAATAATTTTTTTTTTCTCCTGAAGCTGAATCCCCTCTCCAGGAGACTCATGGGTAGTCAGGGATGCAATCTATTAGATCTGATCAAATAATCGAATCGATCTCACCTCCCATGGGAAACTGACCTTTAGGTCATTTCCCAAGCCACATTCACTTTTGCATAGACCACATCCCTTTTGCTTAGACCACATCCCATTTGCTTAGACCACATCCCATTTGCTGAGACCAGTAACTTCTCCTTCGTACTTGCCCAGGATTCGCAATTCCCTGCTGAAAAAACCTGCCTAGAGTCTAACTCCCCCTCTCTGGGTGCTCAGCCCATCTAATTTTCTGATGACCTAATAAATTAATAATTCTTTTTAAAAAAATATACTTTATTGACTTTTTCAGAGAGGAAGGGAGAGGGATATGGAGTTAGAAACATCGAGGAGAGAGAAACATTGATCAGCTGCCTCCTGCACACCCCCTATTGGGGATGTGCCCGCACAACCAAGTACATGCCCTTGACCGGAATCGAACCTGAGACCCTTCAGTCCGCAGGCTGACGCTCTATCCACTGAGCCAAACCGGTTCGGCTAAATTAATAATTCTTTACCACTTTTGGCCTCCCGAGTACCTCCTTCTGGGACCTTAAGACAAACTACTTATTTTATCAAACCGCTAATTCTATTGGATCAAGGAGAGAAGTTGAGCAATGGTCTGAAGGTCACACTGATAGCCAGGAGCAATTAAGGCCCTAGATTCCCCATCAGGGATACTCCCTTTCTTGGTTGAAAATGAGCCTTTAGAAAGGGTGTGTGTGCGTGTGTGTGTGTGTGTGTGTGTGTGTTTTGGGGGACGGGGCAGGGGGGAAGATAGGGGAGGATTCAAGAGCCAACTCCTGAACCAACTAGAGCTCAGGGGGTGCATTAGTGCCCGGTGGGCCCCAGGCAGGGCAGCGGGAAGCGCAGAGTCCTTTCTGCGCCCCCGGACCAGTGCCTCCGCCTGAGAGGCCTTCAGCGTCTGCATTGCCGAGGCCCTCTGAGCCGCAGAGCCGACTGAGGACACCCTACCTCCCAAACACCCGGCTTTTCAGGGCGCCCGCACCTCACTCCCCGTACCTATCCACCTGGGCTCGGATTCCAAAATAAAAGTTTTCTCATCAGCCCCGGCCCCTGCCATTGGCTTTAGCCTTTGGTCACCTGACTTACTCAGGCCAATGAGAGGTGAGAGCGTTAATACTTCCGCTTTCCGTGCGCGTAAACACCCACTGCACCCACCTTTCGGATGCTCTGATTGGCCGCCTCCTCTCACCTCGCTAGTGTATTGGCTGGAGCCGCGAAGCCGCAGTCCGCGGGGTCTGGGCACTGCTGTGTCAGAGATGGCGTCCTACTTCGACGAACATGACTGCGAGTCGTTGGACCCCGAGGGGGATGCCCGAACCAACATCCTGCTGGAGATCGCGAGGTGGGTGCGCGGGGCCGGGCGGCGGCGCCGGGCGCACGTGTCTGGGTCAGGGCCGGCTGGGGAAGGCGGGTTACCCGGGGCGGCAGAGTCCAGGGGAGGACGGATGGATGTTCTGGAGTTAGTCCGGAGGCTCGATTTGAGGGAAAGTGGATACTTTGGCTCGACCGCAGGCCTCCCGGGTAGGGGGTTTCGGGAAGACGAGCTGGTGGATTGGGGCAAGTCGGGCTGGAGGTGGGCGAAGGGAGCCGTGGGGGCGTGGCCGGGCGGAGGAACCACAAGCTCGCCGGCCCTGTCACTTGGAATCTGGCTTCCCAGGTCCTTCCTGCGTGGCCCGAGTAGCTTCTCGGAGCCTGTTGGTTGCCTCATTTGCACAATGGGAATAAACAGCCTGCGTGGTTGGGGCTGTGACAGCAGCTGTAAACCATTTCTCGCTCTGCTCTTAATCTAGTGATTGGGGTACTGATAGGGGTAGCTGTTAACTAGCTGGAGAGGGTGTTAACCTATGGACGCCGGGTAAATTGTGGAGGCAAGGAGATAGTATGGTTTTCTGACCTTGCGTCCTTCTGTGCAGGTCTCTCTTCAACAGTGTGGACTTTGGAAACCTGGGGTTGGTAGATTGGGATGACCACCTGCCTCCACCTGCTGCCAAGACTGCGGTTGAGAGCCTCCCCAGGACCGTCATCAGGGACTCTCGGCCTGGTGAGAACACTAATTCTTTATGCTCTTTGAGGCAGGTCTGCCAGAGTTCACCCCTCTTATTGTCACTCCTCCTCCACCCCCAAGCCAGACTGTGGACTGGCCCTTCAGTTTTCCAGGCCAGGTTGGGGCAAGTGAGCTTTAGGAGTGAGTGGGAGCTGGGAGGTGGGGCTGTCGCAGCTCTCCTGATCAGCCCTCCCTCCTAAAGAGCTCAAGTGCCCCGTGTGCCTTTTGGAATTCGAGGAGGAGGAGACTGCCATTGAGATGCCTTGCCATCACCTCTTCCATTCCAACTGCATTCTGCCCTGGCTAAGCAAGGTACTGCTCACCCTGCCCAGTTCTCCAACCCCTTTATTTTTATGAACCGTTGGGGGAATCAGAGAAGGAAGAAGGGTCAGGATGAGAATTGGGAGCAGGGGATGGATATTAGCTTAGAAAGACCAGACCTGAGCTAGAACACTGCTGGGTTTTTTTCCCCCCAGACAAACTCCTGCCCGCTCTGTCGCCATGAACTGCCCACTGATGATGATACCTATGAAGAGCACAAACGGGATAAGGTAGGGGCTGGTGTAAGTAGCGGGGGTGGCTCCCTCTGGCTGTCCTCGATGCTCTCATCTCCCAACTCAGCAACGCTGGGGAGGCCTCAGGCCCCCTGGGCCCTGGCTGCTTTCTCAGTAACTTCAGTGAAGAGCACCCAGATGCCAGGGGCCCGAAAACAGTGTGAGCCAGTTCCATGATAGCTGGCCCATCCGTTCACCCATAGGCCTTCCGCTATGGCCCCCCGCCTCTTTCCTTCAGGCTCGCAAGCAGCAGGAGAAGCACCGACTGGAGAGCCTGCATGAAGCCATGTACACGTGAAGCAGCTGGGACCACTCATTGGTCCTCCACGTCCTCCTCTTGCACCTCAGACCCTCATTAAAGGTTTCTTTACACACCGTGCGGCTGCATTGCTTAGACTAGGGCCTATTGCACCTTCCACTGGGGCCCTCCTGCTGCTGGCGAAGATGGGCCTGGACTGCAGAAGGCACCAGGCTGCACATCCTTCCTTGCCGAGCCTGCCGGCCTGAGGGCAGTGGAGCCCAGGCCAAGAACCTGGCCACTGGGTCTATGTGTTCGTGGCTGGAAAGCAGAATGTCATGATCTGGCACCCAGTAGATGCGTTCCTTCACCCCTGTAATTTTTAGTTAACCTTGAAATTCCAGGCGCTTTCTTTTTGTTCCTAACATTTTTAAAGTCATTCTTTACATGCTCCCCACCCCCCACCCCCTAAGGAATCAAATTTCAAACCAGACTCTGAGTGGGGAAAGTTTATGAAATGATCAGATAGTTGGTTCTTTAGCCCAAAAAGGGTTTCAAGCCCTGGAGGGATGTTTGGCTAGTACCTGTCATCCTTTTTGGAGGCAGCCCTGCTCTCAGAGCACCTGGCACTCTGGACTCTCCCTACGGGTGTTCTTTGCCTAGGGAAAGCTGTCCTAAACCAGGCCCTCTGACTCTCCAAAACAGACTACAAACATGCAAATCAGAATTATTTTAATAGATATATATATATATATATATATATAAAAGTACTAAAATTCCCACATGGTTCTGCTGTGCTACTTGCCCTAAAGAATATAAGGGGCAGAGTGAAGAATCCCAGTGCAGTTCAGTAGGCCCCAAAGTGGGCCTTCCCACAGACTAAGGTGTGCTCACCACCCCCCCTCCACCCCCCCATCACTATCCCTCTTGCTGTTCCCAGCCCCCAGTTCCTGCAGCAGGAAACCCCAGTGGTCTGACCTGGGCACTGGGTATAAAGGCACCTGAAGGGTGGCTGGGTGACTGAGGATGTGTGACCTTTAAACATAAAGACAGTATTAGAGTGGGGAGCTGCCAGGGCCCGCTCCTCTATGGCACAGGTGGGTGTGGGATGGCCACTCTTCCAAGAGCGAGGAAGCCTATATCCCAACCGAATACTTTCTCAGAATTGTTTTTGGTACAAAATGAATGCAGAGAAGACGTGGGGAGTACTGGGGGCTGGGCCAGCCGCCCTCCCCCGCCCTCAGATCATGGCGATGCTCTCGGGGGCACAGTTGAGGTGAGTGGAGGTGCTGCTGCTCCCGGAGGACTTGCAGGCCCGGCCAGCAGGCTGCAACGCAGCCACCAGTGTCTCTGAGGAGACGGCCCCAAACTCATAGCAGAAGGTGCCGTAGAAAATGAGGATGTCGATGACGAACACCCACTCGCACAGGGCTGCCCCGTGCTGCAGCTGAGAGCTCTCGTGGATGAAGAAGACGCCGCCTGGAACGGTGCTAAGGAAACGTTCGGGAGGACCCGTGGGGACGGAAGACACCCGCCTTCCTGGATATATAACTAGGCTGGGGCAAAGGATGGGCCCTGGACTCCCAGGAGAGGGAGCGGAGACCACCTGGATGGTCTCCCTCATCTCGGGTGAGAGGAGGGCTGGGCTCGAGGAGTTCCTGGCGGCCCTGTCCTGGAAGGATACTGAGGATCAGGACGACAAAGGCGATGGCTGCCAGCACAATCCGCAGGTAGGCCATCGCCAGGTCCTGAGGGGCGGCGGCTCCGTGGTAGGAGAGGACACAGTGCAGGCAGACAAACAGCAACCCGGCGGGGAAGGCCACACCAGCTCCCACGTAGTGCAGAGACTTGGCATGATCCACCTGGGCCCAGGGGGAGGTGCTGAACAGTGAAGCAGCCCTGTCCCTCTCCCCTTCTCTTTCCCTCCCAGACCCCCTTCCCCACCCCCTGCAGCTTGTGTCAACCCTCAGGAGACTAGGAGTCCCTGCAGATAGCCATTTCAGGGGAAGTTCAAGAGGTCGAGGGGTTGGGGAGCGGTATACCTGAAAGTTCCCAACCACCACAAGGCCTGCAGCGTTGGTGCAGCCTGTGATGAGTGTCGTGGTGTTAATCCAGGAATGCCGACTCTGCTCCAGGAGCTGCCCGTAGAGCAGGAGGCAGAGCAGGGCCACTGGGGAAGAGCATGGGTGGAGCCGGCATTAGTGCCTTCCTCTGGCCCCGCCTTGTCCAGGAGCCCGCTTCTCTCACCCCTCCGGACACTTTGAGGGCCAGAGGGAACAGATGGGGGTGGTGAACTGGGTTTCCTCAGGCTGTGTGGGGTCAGCCTCTAGTCTTTAAGGAGCAGGGAGAGAGGTGGCCCTTTTAGCTTTAGCCCTTGGTTGGGCAGGCCGCGTTGAGCAGGGCTTCCTGCGCCCTCCTGGGGGGAAGGGTGTTGGGGTGGGCTGGACTGGGCTGGCTAGGGGCTAAGGGCACAACTCACCCATGAAAGCACCCACGTTGCCAATGAGGCTGAAGAGGCAACTCTCTGGGGGATATGTGCCGCACTTGCTGAGGGGAGGGGGCAAGGACAGAGTGAGAGGGGCAGGCGCACCAGAGGGCCCCCATTCTGGCCCACTTGCCTTCTCTTGCTTCATCTGTGCCCAATTTAAGCCACCGAGAAGGACCAGTGTCTTTCACAAACAAATGGTCCTCAGTGGTACCCCCTCCCCTACAAGAAAAAGCAGAGCTGATGTGCGTGACAAGTTAGCGAGGACCCAGGATTGCTTAGCAAACCCCAAGACTCCTTGGACTCCCTGAGACTGTTAAGGCCTGGAGCTGGTTTGAGCCAGAAGGTGGGCCAGGCAATCAGAGGCCTTGAGCTTAAACGCAGGTATGTCACCTGGCTGGCATGGTTCAGTGGTTGAGTGTCGACCTGTTAACCAGGAGATCAAGGTTCAATTCCATTGGGGCACATGCCCAAGTTGTGGGCTTAATCCCCAGTGTGGGGTGTGCAGGAGGCAGCCAATGGTTCTCATCATTGATGTTTCTATCTCCCTTCCTCTCTGAATTCAATAAAAATATATGAAAAGTAAAAAAATCCAGGCAGCTCCACTAACTAGCCATGTGACCTGAATGGACGACATAACTCAGTTTCAGTTTCCTTGCCCATAAAATAGAACAATAGCTGCGCCAATGCTGGCAGGATTAGTCGTCATACATGTAACGTGTTCCGCACAGTGCCTGGCACATAGTAATTGGAAAGCAGTACTGTTACTAAGTGCTCTTAATATAATTATTGTTCCTGTGAAATCCTTCGGGTCAGGCCCGTTGGAGGGGCTTGGCTGGGAGTCTATCAGGGCCTTGGGTCTCACTGATCTGCCCAGTTCCAGGCCTTACCTGATGAGGGGGACATCGTCCAGGGTGCAGCAGCTTTTGGGACCCCCTTGCTCAGTAGGGTCAGGAGAGCAGGACTCGTTGTAGGACCTGGAGGCAGGACAGAGTAGATTGGGGGAATCCCCTGGCCTGTACATCAGGCCTCTCAGAGACCACCCTCCTGGACCTCCCTTATCGGGCAGGAGAGCCCACCTCCCAGGGCCTGCCTGAGACAGAAGCCAAGGGGGCAGAGGGATGGTGGAAAGCAGTGGGCACGAAGCCATGCCTGGGGGGGCAGGCGCGCCAATGTCAGAGAAGAGCAGTGACCCCGCGTCTCCGTCTGGCTCGCAGCAGCCCCGGCCCAAGAGGGAACAGAGATGAAGGGAGCTTTAGAGTGAGGCTGTCTGCAGAGTACGCCATACCAGTTCTCCACAGGGCACACGTGGCGGTTCATCACGGCCATGGCATACCTGTGGGAACAAAACTGTCACCCCATGACCCCAGCCCAGCCCAGCCCAGCCTTCCCCCTCCGACTATTCTCTTCTCCCTCGATTCTGGCCCCGTTCATAATCATTGCCCCTGCCGGGGACTCAGGTTGGGATGGCCCTGATGCCACCACACCAGAACCCACAGCAATGGCCATAAACAAGAGGCCCTCTGGAAGTTGCCCTGGCTAAAAGTATGCCTGTCAGGGCCACCTTGCTGGACAGCAGTGGTGCCAGCCTGTCCCAAGGGACTTGTCCAGGCATCAGGCCAGGGTTTGGAGACAGCCAGAGTGTCCGGGGGTATCACCCTGCGGCCTGCAACAGGACAAGGGACTTTGTGTGCGCTACCAAGCTCCTGTTGGGTCCTGGTGGGGGCCCTGTCCCTCCTCAGCCTGGGCCCATTCTGTCTCCTAGTCGTCTCCCCCTTCCCCTCTACTCACACAGTCCATAGGCCAGTGATGGAGAATGCTGATAAGCTGACCGGGAGGAGGATCCAGGCGGTCATGAGGGAGGGGAGCCAGGGTGGTGGTGGTGTGGGAGGGATGACAAGAGGTAGGTGGGGAAGAGGGGGGCAGTCCCAGCTACCTTAAGATACTTCGCCAAAACCATCAACTGCCCCGGCCTGGTGGAGAGAGATGGGTCAAAGTCCAGGGTCCAGTGAGTGGTGAAAGCCGCGGGGGCACGGGGTATGGGTGGGGAAAGGAAGGTGGTCATCACCTGATTCCGAGCTCCCGCCGGGACCCGGAGTGCCCACACCGAGCTCAGCCCACGCCAGAACGTGGCCACCCGCTGACACCGACCGGGGGCCTCCGCGTCCCACCCCCAAGTCACCGGCACTCAGGGGCTTAGGTGGCGCGATAACATCTGGACAGCGAGTCCCCCTCCCTCCCCTGAGGAGCGGGGCTGGCAGCCGAGCAGCAGGAAGGACGGCCAAGGGGCCGAGTCAAAGGAAAGCCCGGGGTGGGTGCAGGCCCGGTAGACGGGCGGCCACACGCCCGCAAACCCGCGACCACTGCGCCCTGAAGAAGCGCGGCTCCCGCGGGAAGCCCAGCCTGGCCCCCGCCCGGGGAGGCGCCCGGAGCCCGCGGCAGGCGAGTCCCGGGACCCGGGGCAGGAGCCTCCTTTGTGATCCCTGGAGGGTCCCGGGAAGCAGGGGCCAGTACGCACCTCCCCGGAGCGCCCAGCGGCTGCGGCGCGCTGTCCAGCCCCGCGTGGCGCCGTCCCGGCTGCGGCCCTCCGAGCGGCCCCGGGGGTTTAAAGGGCCGGCGGCCCCGCCCTCGCCCTCGCCTGCGCCCTCCCCCTGGGCCCCGCCGCGGCGCCCGCCGGGACGTGGAGTCCGAGCCGCCGGTGCCCAAGGGCCCCGCGCTCCGCCCAGGACTACAACTCCCGAGGCCCCGCGCCCAGTCCCGGTGGAAAGGGGGTGGCGCCCCAGTTTCGGGGGAACCTGGGCATGGGGGCCGTGGCGTGGGACTCAAGGGCAGCTCTGTCTCCGAGATGCAGGAAGAATAGTCCTGTGGCCCGGGTTCCTGCTGTGGAGGCTTCGGGAGGCGGGAGGCTGGGGGGTGCACCACCTTCCAGCTCCACCTGCGATCGCCCTGGCGCACGTGGCTGAGGGAGCCTGCGCCGCCGCAGGGCACATTCCGCTGCAAGTGCGAGTTCAGGTTATCTCTCCTTCTGGCGCCGGTGCCTGCCCTGTCCCAGGCAGCGGTCTGCAGGGAAGCCTTAGCTATGCCTTCCAGTCAAGCGCCCTGGATTTGGCTTATGCTTTTGATTCCGCAAATTCTGGAGGATGCTACTCGCACCGGATGCATTTTCAAGGGAACGAGCAGACAGAATACTACTGTCCAGAATTCAGTGTCTAAAACATGTTTCCTAACTGCTCAACACTTAACCAATGGATTATCCATTCTGAGTAGAGTAGACCCACATGGCCAGGTATTGGTAGGTAACAGGAAGGTGGGCGACCCAGAGCAATTTGGGAAAAGGAAGCAGACGAGTGTGGGAATAAATTACCCCTCCAGCTTCACAAAAACTTACAGGCCAAGAGTGCCTTCTTGGTTCCTTTCCTAATTAAAAAAGCAGAAAGAATACTTCTTTGCACATTCCAGAAGGTGCCTAGCGCTCTAAAAGGAAGCCCATCTCTTGTCTGTTGAGAGCCCTTCCCAGACAACACTGGGGCCAACAGATCATTTACCTGAAGAGAGCATGGGCCCAGGCTGCCAGAAGGCCCTTTTAGGGAAAGGTTAAATGGCTGGTACTGTTAGGGAAATGGAGCAGATAAACCAGAAATGGCATTGACAAAGGAGAAATCCCTTTGAACCCAGTGACAGTTAAAAATGGGAAAAGGGGCCGAAACCGGTTTGGCTCAGTGGATAAAGTGTCAGCCTGTAGACTGAAGGGTCCCAGGTTCAATTCCGGTCAAGGGCATGTACCTTGGTTGTGGGCACATCCCCAATAGGGGGTGTGCAGGAGGCAGTTGATCGATGTTTCTCTCTCATCGATGTTTCCAATACTCTATCACTCTCTTCCTATTAAAAATCAATAAAATATATATATATTTTTTAAATGGAAAAGGGGGAAAAATTAGTGGAAAAAGGAAACCTGCTGGAGGGCCCTTTGCCAAATCCCATCAGGACAAGTAAAGTATGTTGGCACAGAGCCATTGCTGTACAAGAACACTGGGCTGAACAGACCAGTGGGGAGTAAAATTTAGAGCACCTTCTGCCAGCCATGCTCTGTGCCTCAGGAAAAAGGGGAGCTTCTTTCTAATTCACAGACACCAACTTCTGACTCCGGTGTGTTCCCACTGGTGCAAGCCCAGTTTCTCATCTGCCCAATGTTGTCACGAGCCCTCAGCATTTCCTACTACATTAATAGCTTTGCCATTCATAACCAACACTATATCTTATTGATCTGGGTTTGTGTTCCTGTCCAACCTTTATCCCAGGAAGACCTGTGAGAGCTGGCTGTTTTAACATAAAGTGGGTAGACAGGTGCTCCAGAGCTGTGAGGAGGATGATTTGGGCTTAATATGACAGTATGAGTAAGGAATTACCCCGCTAGAGCGCCCTGTGAGAATGGGGAGTTGGTAGGGGGGAGTTAGACAAGAAGTAGAACCCGAAGTCAAAGTCCCTTCCAGCTCTAAAGCTACGGGAGTTACACTTCCATCAGGACAGTTCTTAAAACAGGCTAAGCAAGAGACGAGATTTCAAGTGCTGATTCTGTGGTGCTGAATGTTAGGAGCAGGCATTTCATCCTCACTTCCCTACACACACAGACGATTTCACAACTCTTGACAAAAACAGTGCTGTAAAAATAATGTTTATTGGTAAAAAAAAAAATTACAGTCTTTGAAAAGTACCTTCCCTTCAGGATTTTTCAAATAATTTGCATACTTTTTATTCATCTATATAGCAGAAACTTTGAAACAAGAAAACAGACTATATGGCTTTTTAAACATTTAACACCATAACGTAATCAGTGCAACCAGTCTGTCATTCTGGTGGCTCTGAGAAGGCAGGTTTTCACTTGTAGCTTCACTCCAATCACTGGGGAAATTTGGGCTGGATGCCTATGGCTCGTTGGCCATCAAATTCCTCAGGAACAGGACAGGAATACAAAGAGAGAGCTTAAAATATTTTGAATAATTTTCAACTTTCTATGGTGATTCTCCCAAAGGCTCCGAGGTAGGAAAATAATGTCTTTATTCCTCTTTCTGTAGTAAAGCCTTCATTTGTACTTATGAGTCAGCTGGGAATCCACTACCTGACCATCCACACCAAATGCACAGCAGGTTGGAACCCACTACCCCAAAGGATTTCTTCCAGCTCTACAGGCTAACCGCTAGTTGGGAGTGCCCCTTAGGGTAGACCATGGAGACAGAATCTCTCTTTCAAAGGCTCTTCCATAGAGAGCATTTGTTAATGCCCACGCTGGTCTGTCCTCCTAATGTCTGGCCAGGCTCCAGATTCCCACTCTCTCTCACTCAATACAAAAAGCTTTACATTCTTTGCTTGCGTTATATTCATCAAAGATTTCCATGTTTGCCAACTGGCTGGAACTCAAGCTTTAGTGTTTATTTTTGCACAGCCCAAGCCCTATGCAAACCCCAGCTTCCTTCTATTTGTAACATTACCCATTTTGGGCCAGGAAACACAAAACCTTAAAATCCAAGGCTTAACTCTCAGTAAGTGAAGGAACACTTAATTTTGGATGGACATGAGATATGCCTATCAGGCTACCAGACTTTTTTTTTTTTTTTTTTAAGACAGCCAATAATGTATCTAGTCAAGAGTGTTGAACCTGAAGCAGCCTGCTGGAAAGCTCCAGCCAGTCCAACACTGCTGCCACTGCGCTCCACAAGGCAGGACAGTCCCCTGCGGGACAGATCTCTAGCCTGTGGAAACGCTCCTAACGTTGTCCTTCATGGCAAAGCACCGATTTTTGAAAACAGCTGCCAGATGCCTGGAGGTAAGTCTGGTGAATAAACTGGTCAATACCATCTTAGATCCCAGGTGACGGGTGGCAAAATAAGCAATGAGCCTGTGCTAAAAAGCTGTCTGCTGGCTGAGGGCCATCACCAGAGAAGCATCTCAGGCACGCCTAGAACAATGGCAGCTTCAGCACCAACAGTTCTGTTCTGCAGGACAACCTTGCATTTAAGTACCAGGCTCAGTGCTTTATATACCCAGACTGCATAAATTAAGAATTAGATCTATCTTGAGTGGAAAATATTTTATATGCACTTGATATGCAGAGTGCAAGAAAAATTCTACACATTAGAGCTCTCAATAGTTTCTTACCTGAGATTACATGACAAACAGAGAAAGACAATAGGGACACACTTTTCTTCTCACAAAACAGGAAGAGAGGCTAAAATCTCTTCTGGTCTGGTTTCTAAATTTTGTAATAAATCCAGGAAGCAGGTCATCCAGCAGTGAGAAGATGAACCCCAAAGTATTTCCAGACTGGGAAGTCTAAGAGTTCCAGCGAAATCCTATGTCCAAGTCAGATCAGTTGAAGAGATGGAAGATTAAAATGACTGGTGCTCTGAGCTGCAGGGAAACTGGGATGATGGCACAGCCCCCCTGACCCAGGCTCTGGAGGGTAGTTAACGTTATGTTAAAAGGCACTTTGATTCCAACTAAATATAGAGGGCAAACTTTCTCCTTTAAGGATACAACGGAGCCCAGGACCGGCAAGTTTAAGGCTTTTAACCTTGGGCCAGCTCTGTGGGTAGGAGTCCTCTGGTCTCTCCACCACCAGGCCTTTCTAATTCACCTCACGGACGTTCCTGGCACTGTAAGCTCTGGCCACCTGCACTTGAATAAGTAGTTTAAGAGTGGCCTCAGATGTCTTTTAAAAGTTGCTGAGATGGACCAGACAGACTGATCTTGAGACCTGATGTGGAGAAACCCCTGGGGCAGGCAGATTTTGGCTTCATGAAGTCTCAGCGCTCATGGGTTCACATAAACCCCAAATTTCAAATTACAAAAAAGGCTCCAATGTACTGGAAAACCGAAGTGGCTTGGAACTGCAGCGGAGATTTCTCAGATCTTTAGCCTGACCCTGCATTAGGAAAAACGTTCACTTAAGTGAAAGCACTGATACTCCTGGGATTTTTATTATAAGGATCTGTTGGGAGACTCTATACTCTTAGGAGGCAGGAAAAGAGAACGGGGCAGGGAAGAGCAGATGAGAGGTTCATTTCCTCTGAGACATTGTTTGGGCCTCGCCCCAACTCCGCAACTAAGGTTCTAAATAGGCAATTATTGCTGTTGAATTGCTCTTTGTATCTATGTTCCAGACTGTTAAATCACATGTGGAGAGGCAGTTTTAAGCATATTTTGATAATTCCCCTTTAAGGGATGAGGCTGAAAGCTAGAATTCTATAATCCTAACCAAGGCAGGTTTTGTTGCAAGAAATCCTTGCAGTTTAGTTTTGGCATCATCTTCTTAGGTCTCCTTATCTAGACAGTGTAAAGCAGTGGCGCATGACAGAACCTGAAAAGGCTATGGCAGGGGAGGGAGACATATTTGGGAGTTGGCCTAAAAAATGAACATCTCTCACTGTGCTGCTATCAGGATTACTGGGAGAGCGTGTCAGAAAGGTAGGTCCTCCCCCTCACCCCCCCACGACCCCAAACCTCCAAAGTCCTGAGCAGCTGGAGGTGCAGTCACATTGGGAGGTGAGGAGCGGGATGGAACTGATGGACGTGGAGACAAAAAGATGAAGGAAAGAACTAAGGAGCAGTTGGAAAAAAAAAAAACAACAACAACACAGATCTAGGAAAATATGAATGAACATGAGCAGAAGCACGGTAGGAAGGAACCATAAAATAACACGGCTCACGGAGCTGGGTGGAACAGCAGTGCCGGGTATCCCAGGGCATATGAACTCAGTGAGAAAGCAGCATGTTGGCATAAGGTTCATACACCTTGGCTCTCCCTGGAATCTCTGCTTCTAGAACACCAAACTAGCCAAACAAAACTCTCAAAAATTCCAACTCAGGATAATCAATGGGCCAATATACAAGGAAGGTGGTCAGGCATTGTCCCTGCAACACCCTTTTCTAGCAGCTCTGGGGTGTGTTTGTGCGTCAAGATCAGCCCAGACTGGTCCTGGCATCCCCAAACTAGGGAGCTCCCTGGGCAGTGACTCCAGCCTGGAGGGAATGCTTTCCGCCCGGTCAGTCTCGGCTCTGGCGCTTTGCCATCTCCTCCTTGATGCGCAACTTGAGGGCCTCTTGCATTGGTGGATCCAGAGGCGTGTGTGCGGACACCTCCTCACTCACCCTTCCTGGATCATCGTCCTACGTGGAGGAAGAGTCAGGAAGCTCAGGGTCTGGCCTCTTCTGGAAAGGCCACCTGCCCTGTCCCTAGACTACTCTCTCAAAGAACTCCATTTGACTCAAACTTGCCAGTGCCTGCTATTTCCCAGGTATCCCCTGGGACAGTGATTCTCAGCTGAGGGCCATGAGCCCTCCCTGTGGCACGCTGAGGACCCCTGTGTGACAGGAGTTGTGCTCAAAAGCATTGCCCAGCAGCTTATGCCCCCAGGTGGAGCAGGCACTCCCCTCTGACCCTGAGGAAAACAGTGGCTTGGGGCTGGCAGTGATTTCTACCAGTTCCAGGGAACCTTCAGGCTGTAGCTGTTTCCACCAGGCGTACCTGATACACGATAACAGATGTGACCTCTCCGCTGTCCGCCTCATATTCTAAGCAGAAGAGCTGACGGCTAGAAGGCTCTGGCTCGGAGCCGCCACTACTGCTGCTTTCACGGGACTCTTCACAGTCTGGGTTGCTGGGGTGGGTAGAGCCATCTGGAAGGATGAACCAGAGTGAGAAGGAAGAGGGGAAGGCCGCTGGAGCCCTGACCACAGAGATAAAAGCCCCAGTCTTTTCCTACGTGTGCCTGTATGTGGTATGTGGTGCCAGTTTCATGTACCTCTGCATTCCTGCTCTAGGCCAGCACAGTCCTGTCACACAGAGGGCATATGATACACATTAGTTTAGTGATTAGGGTTGGAAAGTATAGGAGAGATGGACAGAGCTCCGCCCTGTTCAAATCCAGGCTCTGTCATTTATGAGCTTTGAGATTTTGGGCCTCTGTGCCCGTTTTTCTGATTGTGAAACATAAATAAGAGCTCCTCCTACCTTATGGGGCCTATGATAACTATATGACAACGTACATAAGACCTAACGACACCTTAATGCTCAACAAATCTGGCGTCATATATTGGCTATCGTGATGCCTAGGTCTCAGGGAATCTGGGAACAAAATCCTTTTGCTGGTTTGGGCTTCAGTCCACAATTCTGTCCTATTCAGCTGTGCTGAGCCTTTTCTCTGTGAGGCAGTGGGAATGCGGACATACAGTATGATGGGGCACACTGGCAGACAACTTCTTGCTGGCTCCCCGCTATGTCCTGTAACACTGATGTTTAACTGGGGGCCGTCCGACCACCCGCCCTGTTCTCCAGGAAGCAGCACTGAGCGCAGGCTGGGGAGCGTCGAGGTGGCGGTTCCGGGAAGGGCCGCGATGAGCCGAGCCTTGGGAAATGAGTGGTGTGTGTTTTTCCAGAGAGAGAAGGGGGCGCGTCGAGGCAGAGGGCCCGGCGCCGAGGATCGCGCGGGCGCGGAGGCAGGCAGGGCGGGCGGCCTCACCTCGGCGTCGCGGCAGGTACACCTGCAGGTCGGGCTTGCGGGGCCTGGTGGGCGCGGGCGTGTGCCGCCTCCTCGCCTTCTCCTTGGCCGCCTGCTTCACCTTCTTGTCGTAGTCATCCCTGAGGGGAGCCGAGCGGGGGTCAGGGGCGGCCGGGCCGGGCGGGGCAGGGGGGAGGGCGGCGGGGCGGGACGGTACCGGGCGAGCTGGTTCCGGCGGATGTGGTGCACGAAGCCGTGGCTCATGTCCAGCCGCCCGCCAGGCTTACAGCAGAGACGCGGCCCTGAGTCCGGCGTCGCTTCCATCTGGAGCCCTGGGCGCGGGGCCGCCGCCACTGCCGCTGCCAACGCCGGCGCCGCCGCCGCCCCGGCCGCCTTCCGCCCCGAGAGCTCAGCACTTCCGGCCTCGCACGCAGCACTTCCGCCCCGAAAGGGCTGCCGGGCCCAGCGCCCCACGCGGAGTTCCCAGCGCTGGTGGGCTGCGGGCCGAGGGGAGCTTTTCTTTGTGACACTAAGTAGAGGAACAGGCTCTGGGCCGCCTGCTGTTACGTCTGACAATTCGGCTCCTGCGACGCCACTTGGGTTCGGCGTGGAACCTTCCCGCCCTTCCTCTGGGGAATAGGGTGCAGTGCACCTTGTCACCTGCTGCGTGACCTCGGCTGACTACTGAACCCCGTCGTGCCTCGGTTTCCCCATTTGTACTCGGGGACCGGAGAGCACACGCCTCCAGAAAGCCTGTGAGGGGGCGGGGCCCCGGCCTCGGCTCCAGCTCTGCGGTCCGCCGATCTGGCGCTCACCGGCTGGGTGTCTTAGCTGCCCCCGCGGGAGGGGTGCTCAGGGGTCTGAGCGTGTGCCATTTTCTTCTCCTTAAACACACACACACACACACACACACACACACACACACACAAGATTAGGAATTCGTGATTAGGGAAGGGACACACCGTGGTGCACCCTCACAGCCAAACATCTCTGAGCAACCCAATGGGACGCGCTGTTGACACCATGACGATGAATTTAAAAATAAACTCAGCGGAGGGAAACGGGCAGCGTCCAAAAGGACCCGCCCTGGACTTCCCTGTCTCAGAAACGACAAGACGCCAACTAACTTGAGGCGACAAAGAGGACACTTTTGGGGCTGGTGGGTAGGTTCATTATCTTGATTGTGGTGCTGGTTTTGATGGGAAACTCAAGACATTAAAAGTTTTTAGTTTTAGCCCTGACCCGTTTGGCTCGGTGGATAGAGCATCAGCCAGCAGATTGAAGGGTCCCAGGTTCGATTCCCGTCAAGGGCATGTGCCTTGATTGCAGGCACATCCCAGTGGGAGGTGTGCAGGAGGCAGCTAATCGATGTTTCTAACTCTCTATCCCTCTCCCTTCCTCTCTGTAAAATATCAATAAAACATTTAAAAAAAAAGTTTTTAGTTTTAGATTGATAGTTAATAGGCTTGGACATTAGTGCCGGTAGAAAGCTATTGTTGCAGGGACTGGAATGTGTGACCTGCGCTGCCTTCAGGAGACCCACAGCAATTCATTGTGCCTGGGAGGCCTGCGAGCCACCTAGATGGTATCTGAGCCCGTGTGCTCCGGGGAGAGGGCGCCAGCCCGAGATGAAGGGACACCAGCCCGCAGATGAAGGGATGCTTGGAAAATCACTAGCTGCAGCTTTTATCTGAATAACCTTTCCCCTGAATTCCAAACCCTTTACTTACTTTCTCCTGAATTCCAAACCCTTGACCTATACTTTCCTTCTTGTAAAATGTGTGGCTTGAGAGGAGATGTAAGATGGTCCTGATTGCTGGAATAAAGGTCCATAAAGATGGAAGCCTTGTCTCTCCTTATTGGTTTTGGTAGTGATGGGCAGCACACACCCCAACTTTCCTGCTTTCAGTTTCCCAGTGGATCCCGGCAGTTTTGAGACAATCACACACTTAAAGTGCGGTTTATTTTTATTTTAAAAAAAATTTTTATTGATTCTTTTTAAAAATATACTTTGATTTTCTTACAGAGAGGAATAGAGAGCTAGAAACATCGAACAGCTGCCTCTTGCACACCTCCCATTGAGGATATGCCTGCCACCAAGGTACATGGTCTTGACAGGAATCAAACCCGGGACCTTTCAGTCCCCAGGCGGACGCTCTATCCACTGAGTCAAACCAGCTAGGGCTATTTTGTTGATTCTTTATAGAGAGGAAGGGAGAGAGAGTTAGAAATAAGTGAGAAAGAAACATCAACCAGCTGCCCCCTGCACACCCCTGCTGGGGATGCACCTGCAACCAAAGCGCATACCTTTGACTGGAATGGAACCTGGGACCCTTCAGTCCCAAGGCCGCTGCTCTATCCACTGAGCCAGACACTTTAAAAATTGTATATCAAAGCCCCTCAGTAGATCTGACAAAGAAAGTAGTTCCGGGTCGTGATAGTCACAGGCTGCAGCTTTATTGGTGTGACTATAAGTCCCCCCTGTTCCATGTTTGCACTTCCGTGTGCTACAGGAATAACCCTCTAAATGTGGCCGTAGTTAGAGGCTCCGGGCTGCTGCAGGCAGGGGGTGTTTGGGGGATGTCGTCTGGTTCTCCAGTGCAGGGGTGTCAGTTTCCGAGGCACTGACCCCCTAATTTTGGTTTGGGGGCACAATGCATTTTTTTTTTTTTTTTAAATCCTCACCCAAGGACAATTGATTTTTAGGGAGAGTGAAAGAGATAGGTAAAGACAGGAAAAAATATCGAAGTGAGAGAAAGACATGAATTGGCTACCTCCTGCAAGGTCGACTAGGCTCAGGCAAGGGAGGAGCCTGCCACGGAGGTACATGTCCCTGACCGGAATCGAAGCTAGGTCCACAAGCCGACGCTTTATCCATTGAACCAAATCTGTAGGGCCAATGTTTCTTGAAGAAATCTGGAACCCAGGGACGGCTTTTTTTTTTTTTTTTTTTACCCAGAAATTCTACAGCCAGTAAAAAGTTCCAGTCCCTAAAATAAGACAGTCAATGAAAGAGAAACACCACATGACCTCACTCATTTATGGATAATAAAGAACATTATAAACTGATGAACCAAAAGATAGATATAGAGACAATAAAGCAACAAGCAGACTGTCAAATTACAGTGGGAAGGGTAGGGAGATCTGGGGGAGATAAGAGATCAACTGAAGGACTTGTATACCTGCATATAAGCAAAACCAATGGACACAAAACTCTGGGGAGGGAGGGCTTCTATGGGAGGGTGTGTGTGGGTGGGTGGGTGGGTGGGTGGGGTGGGGTGGGGTGGGGGGGGCAATGGTAAGATATGTACACAGATAATAATTTAATTAAAAAATAAGAAAAAAAATTAAAAAAGAAGCCTATTAACCAAAATGCAAAAAACAAAAAAAAATAAAAGTTCCAGTCCTTTTAAGCTGGAAATTTGGGGCAAATTGGCAGTAGCCCTGCAGGTCGTGCCCAGCTGCGCACGCAGCCGCCAAGAGGCCGCTGGAGGCGCAGCACTTCCTAGTTTTCTGTGGCAAGATTTGTCCCCTTCGGTGACTCGTAGAGGGCCTGGTTGGACACAGCGCCGCTCCTGATTGGCTGCCTCCCGCGCGCTCCTGAGTTCGTGCCCTCCGCGCTGGACGACTTTGCCGGTAGTGGCGATGTCCGGCCGGTCCAAGCGGGAGTCTCGTGGGTCCACCCGCGGGAAGCGCGAGTCCGAGTCACGGGCCAGCTCGGGTCGCGTCAAGCGGGAGCGCGATCGGGAGCGGGAGCCCGAGGCGCCGGTCGCCCGCGGCAGCCCGGTGCGCGTGAAGCGTGAGGCCGAGCCGGCGAGCGCGCGCCAGGCCCCGGCCCCCGTGGTGCCCGCCGTGCGCGTGAAGCGGGAGCGCGAGGCGGACGAGGACTCCGAGCCTGAGCGGGAGGTGCGAGGTGCGCGGGGCCGGGCCGGGCCGGGCGCACTCCCGCGTTCTCCTTTTCCCTCTCCAGCCTTTCCTCCCCGGGGGCTGGGGTGGGGGGTCACACTTCACCGGTGTTCGCGACACGACTCCCGGCTGCGTCTTAAGGATAGTTGTCTGAATGATAACCACAGTTATACACTTTCTAAGCAACAGCAGCAACGGTAGCAGCTTT
This sequence comes from Pipistrellus nathusii, assembly GCA_963693515.1. Lineage (NCBI taxonomy): Eukaryota > Metazoa > Chordata > Mammalia > Chiroptera > Vespertilionidae > Pipistrellus > Pipistrellus nathusii. The sequence continues at coordinate 48,136,052 of OY882869.1, forward strand.
ACTCGATCGAGTGCCTAACACGGGCTAGGTATTGTGTTAGTTATTTTTCAGGAGTCACCTTCAATGTTTACAAAACATCTGAGAAGCCAGTCTTGCTGTAATTTCTGGAATTAGACAATTAAGAGATGAAAGCCTGGACTCTGAGCACCCGCACTGTACTATTTTGTACTATTTTCTATTCGTACAGACAGGAGACCTGGATTCTAATCCTGACTCTGAGTCACTGTGGTTTGGGAAAACGGAGTTCAAGTTTTTGCTCTGGTGAGAGAGAGAGAGAGAGAGAGAGAGAGAGAGAGAGAGAGAGAGAGAGAAAGAAACAGTGATGTGAGGGAGAAACATTGCAACCTAGCTATGTGCTCTGAGGTGGAATGGAGCAGCAACCTTTTGGTGTCTGGGAGGAAATCCCTACCAGCTGAGCCACCCGGCCAGGGCTGATGTACACTCATTAAAAAAAAAAAATAATGTTTTACAGAGAGGAAGGGAGAGGAATAGAGAGTTAGAAACATTGATGAGAGAGAAACATCGCCCAGTTGCCTCCTTCACACTTCCCACTGGGATGTGCCCACAACCAAAGTACATGCCCTTGACCGGAATCGAACCTAGGACCTTTCAGTCCGCAGGCCAACACTATCCACTGAGCCACACCGGTTAGGGCATGATGTACACTCTTAAATCTACCTCATAGCAAGAATTGTGGTCCCACCGGTGGGGCTCAGTGGTTGAGCATCAACCCATGAACCAGGAGGTCATGGTTGGATTCTTGGTGAGGGCACATGCCCTACACTGGGCTCAATCCCCAGTGTGGGGCATGCAGGAGGCAGTTGACCAATGATTTTTCTCTCATTACTGATATTTCTATTCCCCCCCCCCCCCGCCCCCCAGAGTCAATAAACAGAATATTTAAATAATTGTGAAGAGTCTAAGATCTTACCCTGTTTGCTAGCTGCCAATTTAGCCTGTGGCAGTTTCACGGATGCTGAAGGAAGACATGGGACTGTTGGACCTCAGACAATGTATTCTATGGGTAACAGGCAGAATGTAACATTCGTGTCATTTCCCGAGTCCAGAGAGTTTGAGTCTTTGATGAGGGGCTGTGAGATCACCTCCTCCTCCTCTATCCTCCAAGGTGGTTCACTATACAAACGTCTTTGACAAGACAGTCTGGAGCTGTTCGTGCCTCTGGTCACAATATGTGCAGAAATACGAGGCGACCCACAACACTGTTCAGTTTAAGAAGTGGGACACAACCAAAATCATGAGCGCTCCCCTAGGCCCCTTCCCAGCTGTGTCTGCCTTTTTTGCTTAAGTATTCACTTCTGAGTATTTTCTGGTCACTCTGCTTTTACTAGTTATACTTTTACCTTGTATATGTATTCCTAAGTAGTACTTGTTTTATTTGTATTTTATATAAATGGAATCACTATGTAGTCTCCTTATTTGCCTTTTTTTTTTGCTAGCCAGATAGGTATTCATGGCTACACAGTGTTCCATTAATGATGGACCAAAATATATTTCCCCATTTTATTTGTGGTGGATATTTTGGTTGTTTCCAGTTTGGGCTCTTGCAAACATTGCTGCTATAAATATTTTTTAGTAAAGTACTCCTGGTACATGTGTGTAGAAGTTTCTCTGTGGAACATAAATAGAAGAGATTGCTGGGTCAAAGGGTCTGCATGTTTTCAGCTTTTTTTTTTTTTTTTTTTTTTTAAATATATTTTATTGATTTTTGTACAGAGTGGAAGGGATAGAGATAGAGAATTCGAAACATCAATGAGAGAGGGTCATCGATCAGCTGCCCCCTACTGGGGATATGCCCGCAACCAAGAACCCGGGGCTCTTCAGTCCCCAAGCCGACGCTCTATCCATTGAGCCAAACCGGTCCCGGCATATTTTCGGCTTTGATCTTGCTGTACTATTTCCTAATAGGTTGTAACAGTTCTGACTCTCAGCAATATGTGAGTATGCTCATTGCTTCACATATTCACCAACATTTGGAATTTTCTGATTTTATTTTTTCCCTCTGGTAGGTGTGAAGTGGGGTATCATGCAAGGATATTTGTATTTTCTTGATTATTGATGAGGTTGTATATCTTTTCATATGTTTATGGGGTGTATTTCTTATTTTTTGTTGGGTCATCTGTTTTTTTATTGCTTCACAAGATTAAAAAAATGTTTTTATTTCAGAGAGAGGAAGGGAGAAGGAGAGAGAGAGAGAATAGAAACATCAACGATGAGACAGAATTATTGTTTGGCTGCCTCCTGCACACCCCCTACTGGGGATGGAGCTTGCAACTGGGCACTTGCCATGGCTGGGAATCAAACCCTTACCCCCTGGTTCATGGGTCAACACTAACCTGCTGAGCCACACTGGCTGGTCCAGATTTCTTTATGTAATCTGCAAACAAATCATTTGTTGGTTATATCTGTTTCACATATATTCTCTCAGTTTGTGGCTTCTTCCATAGTGGGCTTTTTTGTGTGTTGCCAGGCCACATGTATAGGAGCTCACCCTTATTAGCTTTTCTCATTTGTTTCTTTGTTTTCCTGGCATCTGACAGGTTTCCAATTCTCACAACCTATGATGATTTTCCTTTTCAGCAAAGAATGGCCGAGTGGATTCTGAGGACCGGAGGAGCCGCCACTGCCCATACCTGGATACCATTAACAGGTTAGTAGGACGGCAATGCACATGAAAGTTAGTAGGACAGCAATGCCAAGAGCAGCAAAAGAAAAATGCAGTCTGTGCAAGAAGTTCTTTGGAATGCACGTTGACCAACACATTCAAAAATTTTATCCCTTTTAAAGCTTTCTGCCCAGAAAATGGTGCTTCTTGCTGTGTTTACTAATGTTTGCTCTTCAATGTAAAGTGTCAGAGGGCATTTTGTTTTAGGGTGGGCATAGGCTTTTAGCTCATTTTGAATTTGTGTGGTAAAATAATGGGATCCGCAGTGTCAGTGACAGTAGCAAATATAAATATTTATTGAGCACTACTTTGTCCTGGGAACTACTACTCTAGGTGCCCGTGGTTTATATGTGGCTATTGGACCATCCTCTGCAGGGTGCTGGGTGAGATTGTGGAACACAGAGCCAGTGCTGCTTCACTTGAGTGCTGTCCTAGGCCTCCATCCCTGTTAATTGCTTGTGTTTGGTTTGGTTCTCTTAGGAGTGTGCTGGACTTTGACTTTGAGAAACTGTGTTCCATCTCCCTCTCACATATCAATGCATATGCCTGTCTGGTGTGTGGCAAGTACTTTCAGGGTAAGTAAATGTTTGTATTATAAACTTACTAAGTTTTCAGGTCTGCTCCAAAGAAACTAAGCTGCTGTTAGGTCTCATAATCCTTATCTTTGTTCCCAGGAAATTGGAATACTCAGAAAATCAATAGAAGGTTCTCTGATTGGTTAGAACCCAAATCCATGTGAAAGAGGGAAAGAACTAGTCACGTGAAAGACTTATGTAGGAGATTTCAGAGTCTCTGGATTTTTGAATCTCTGTTGTTTTCTATACTTTTGTCTTTTTCTGAGAATCCTTTGTCTCTAAGGACTTTTTCACTCTGTTTTCTGGAAATTTATTATTTCAATTCATTCAGAACAAACAAATGCTATGTACATAATATAATGGATGATGCAAAAGAAATAAAAATAACATTTCTTGCTCTTATAAGGATCTTATAATCAAGGCTAACACCAAACAATTAGCAAACTCTAAAGACTGTAAAGATTACTGTTAAACTGTGTGGCACTGAGTATAAATAAGGACAACAGGAGTTGAAGTATACAAAGATCTTTATTAGCTGGAGTATTTGTGTTGAGTTCATGAAGGAGGTGGAGGTGGGACTTGAACTGGTAGGACCTAAAGGTTTGAATGAGGTGAAGGAGAGAGATTCTAGAAAGGAGTGCCAACAACGAAGAAAGGTACTTTAGGTGCAGGATTGTCCTGACTATGGGCAAATGGAAAGTCAGGACTGAGTGATGTTAGACTGCTTTAGGATATGTATATGTGCATATCTATGTATGCATGTGCATGTATTATATATCAATATATACATAGATATTCCTAACAAATTTTTATTTCCTAATTTAAAAAAACATGAAATTAACTTGTATGTATATACACATACATATTATATATGTATATATATATATATATATATATATATATATATATATTTAAATATGTATTTATTGATTTCATAGAGGAAGGGAGAAAAAGAGAAATAGAAACATCAGTGATGAGGAGAGGATCCAAGATGGCTGCTCGGGTAGACATCTAGCCGCGGCAGCACACAACAATTTCAATGGAATACAACTAAAATGTAGAGTGGACATTGCCCAGAGCTACAGGTAGTCAACTGACTGAAATTTCTACAACAAGAAGGAAAGAGAAAACCAGAAAGAAAATCAGAGGAGCTGAAAAAAAGCCTAAGGTACGGAGACATGCTGCGCGCGCCTGCCCGCCCGCACGCGCGCACGGAGAGGTCGCAGCCGGAGAGGAGGAGAGGGCGGGGAGCCGCCTTTCCTTCCCTAGCAGGAAGGAAATAAAACCCCCAGCCTGGGCTGAACCCCCGAACCGGCAGTGCTGAGCCCCCCGAACCGGCAGCGCCGAGCCCCAGTTATGGGCCAGACCCTGGGGACCCAGGCTCCGGCGGGAGGAGACGGAGCTGTGAGGCGGAAAAACGGCGAAAGGCAGGGCCCCGGGAGTCGCGCGCAATGCGCGCAGAGGACTGAATGTTGACTCTGATGCTGGGTTGCCCTAGCCGGAAGAAACAAGGCCTCCGGCGGCGGTGAGCCTCAGTCCGGACTGCTCCGAACCCCAGTTCTGGGCCAATCCCTGGGGACCCAGGCTCAGGCAGAGGGAGACGGGGCTGTGAGGTGGAGTCTGGGAAGAGCGGCGAAAGGCCGGGCCCCCGGGACTCTCGCAAACTGCGCGCAGAGGACAGTCTGTGGGACTCGCGCAAACTGCGCGCAGAGGACAGTCTGTGGGACTCGCGCAAACTGCGCGCAGAGGACAGTCTGTGGGACTCGCGCAAACTGTGCGCAGAGGACAGTCTGTGGGACTCGCGCAAACTGCGCGCAGAGGACAGTCTGTTGACTCTGATGCTGGACTTCCCTAGCGGGAAGGAGAAAAAAAAAAAAAGCTCTAGGCTGGGGGAACGCGGAGGGGAGCGGAAGCCCCTGCCGGACTCCAGCCAACCGGGCACCAGCAAGGAGGCGGGCCACGGGGCCCCTGGGGGCGTGGGTGCCCCTGAGCCTTTGACCACTGAGCTCGGGCAATGGAGCCAAGGCCGGGGGCTGCTTCCTGGGCGGCGCCGTCCCGGCAACAGGCTGAAGCAGCACAGGAGCCCGCGGAGAACAAAGGGGTGCCACAGGCCAACCTGCTGAGCTCCCAGGACAAGGAGGAAGAAACCAAAGAAGTTCTCAATGTGAAGAAATCAAGTGAGAGCAAAAAATAGTAAAATTACTTAAGAAAGAATACAAAGAAGATCTTGAAAAATCAAAGACTAAGTCAGAACTCAACTCACCAGCCAACATTGCAACATAAATGCATTTTAAAAAGAAAAAAAAAGGACAGAATGTTGGAACAGCGACGGCCAGGCCTAGAGTGGCCAGGCACAAGGCAGTGGCAGCTAGACCCGGAGCAGCAACGGCCAGGCCCCAGAACAACAGCAGCCAGAACCAGAGCATCAACAGCCAGCACTGGAGTAGCCAGACCTGGGGCAGTGGCAGCCAGGCATGAGGCGGAGGCGGCCAAGCCCAGGGTGGCCAGTCCAGGAACACCCAGACCCGGAGTGGCCGGGCCCGAAGAAGCCAGGCCCAGAGCAGCCTGGGTGGGAGCAGCCAGACCCAGAACAGCAGTAGCCAAGCCCAGAGCATCAAGGTCGGGAGTGGCCAGGCTCGGAGCGGCCGGGCCCGGGGCAGCCGGGCCCAGAGCAGCCGGGTCAGGTGCGGCCAGGCCCGGAGCAGCAGCTGCCAGGCTGGGAGCGGCCAGGCCCGGGGGAGCAGGCGGGTCGGGTGCGGCCAGGCCCGGAGCAGCGGCTGCCAGGCTAAGAGCGGCCAGGCCCGGGGGAGCAGGCGGGGCTGGTGCGGCCAGGCCCGGAGCAGCGGCTGCCAGGCTGGGAGCGGCCAGGCCCGGGGGAGCAGGCGGGGCTGGTGCGGCCAGGCCCGGAGCAGCGGCTGCCAGGCTGGGAGCGGCCAGGCCCGGGGGAGCAGGCGGGGCTGGAGCGGCCAGGCCCGGAGCAGCGGCTGCCAGGCTGGGAGCGGCCAGGCCCGGGGGAGCAGGCGGGGCTGGTGCGGCCAGGCCCGGAGCAGCGGCTGCCAGGCTGGGAGCGGCCAGGCCCGGGGGAGCAGGCGGGGCTGGTGCGGCCAGGCCCGGAGCAGCGGCTGCCAGGCTGGGAGCGGCCAGGCCCGGGGGAGCAGGCGGGTCGGGTGCGGCCAGGCCCGGAGCAGCGGCTGCCAGGCTGGGAGCGGCCAGGCCCGGGGGAGCAGGCGGGGCTGGTGCGGCCAGGCCCGGAGCAGCGGCTGCCAGGCTGGGAGCGGCCAGGCCCGGGGGAGCAGGCGGGGCTGGTGCGGCCAGGCCCGGAGCAGCGGCTGCCAGGCTGGGAGCGGCCAGGCCCGGGGGAGCAGGCGGGTCGGGTGCGGCCAGGCCCGGAGCAGCGGCTGCCAGGCTGGGAGCGGCCAGGCCCGGGGGAGCAGGCGGGTCGGGTGCGGCCAGGCCCGGAGCAGCGGCTGCCAGGCTGGGAGCGGCCAGGCCCGGGGGAGCAGGCGGGGCTGGTGCGGCCAGGCCCGGAGCAGCGGCTGCCAGGCTGGGAGCGGCCAGGCCCGGGGGAGCAGGCGGGGCTGGTGCGGCCAGGCCCGGAGCAGCGGCTGCCAGGCTGGGAGCGGCCAGGCCCGGGGGAGCAGGCGGGGCTGGTGCGGCCAGGCCCGGAGCAGCGGCTGCCAGGCTGGGAGCGGCCAGGCCCGGGGGAGCAGGCGGGTCGGGTGCGGCCAGGCCCGGAGCAGCGGCTGCCAGGCTGGGAGCGGCCAGGCCCGGGGGAGCAGCCGGGTCGGGTGCGGCCAGGCCCGGAGCAGCGGCTGCCAGGCTGGGAGCGGCCAGGCCCGGGGGAGCAGCCGGGTCGGGTGCGGCCAGGCCCGGAGCAGCGGCTGCCAGGCTGGGAGCGGCCAGGCCCGGGGGAGCAGGCGGGTCGGGTGCGGCCAGGCCCGGAGCAGCGGCTGCCAGGCTGGGAGCGGCCAGGCCCGGGGGAGCAGGCGGGGCTGGTGCGGCCAGGCCCGGAGCAGCGGCTGCCAGGCTGGGAGCGGCCAGGCCCGGGGGAGCAGGCGGGGCTGGTGCGGCCAGGCCCGGAGCAGCGGCTGCCAGGCTGGGAGCGGCCAGGCCCGGGGGAGCAGGCGGGGCTGGTGCGGCCAGGCCCGGAGCAGCGGCTGCCAGGCTGGGAGCGGCCAGGCCCGGGGGAGCAGGCGGGGCTGGTGCGGCCAGGCCCGGAGCAGCGGCTGCCAGGCTGGGAGCGGCCAGGCCCGGGGGAGCAGGCGGGGCTGGTGCGGCCAGGCCCGGAGCAGCGGCTGCCAGGCTGGGAGCGGCCAGGCCCGGGGGAGCAGGCGGGGCTGGTGCGGCCAGGCCCGGAGCAGCGGCTGCCAGGCTGGGAGCGGCCAGGCCCGGGGGAGCAGGCGGGGCTGGTGCGGCCAGGCCCGGAGCAGCGGCTGCCAGGCTGGGAGCGGCCAGGCCCGGGGGAGCAGGCGGGGCTGGTGCGGCCAGGCCCGGAGCAGCGGCTGCCAGGCTGGGAGCGGCCAGGCCCGGGGGAGCAGGCGGGGCTGGTGCGGCCAGGCCCGGAGCAGCGGCTGCCAGGCTGGGAGCGGCCAGGCCCGGGGGAGCAGGCGGGGCTGGTGCGGCCAGGCCCGGAGCAGCGGCTGCCAGGCTGGGAGCGGCCAGGCCCGGGGGAGCAGGCGGGTCGGGTGCGGCCAGGCCCGGAGCAGCGGCTGCCAGGCTGGGAGCGGCCAGGCCCGGGGGAGCAGGCGGGTCGGGTGCGGCCAGGCCCGGAGCAGCGGCTGCCAGGCTGGGAGCGGCCAGGCCCGGGGGAGCAGCCGGGTCGGGTGTGGCCAGGCCCGGAGCAGCGGCTGCCAGGCTGGGAGCGGCCAGGCCCGGGGGAGCAGGCGGGTCGGGTGCGGCCAGGCCCGGAGCAGCGGCTGCCAGGCTGGGAGCGGCCAGGCCCGGGGGAGCAGGCGGGGCTGGTGCGGCCAGGCCCGGAGCAGCGGCTGCCAGGCTGGGAGCGGCCAGGCCCGGGGGAGCAGGCGGGGCTGGTGCGGCCAGGCCCGGAGCAGCGGCTGCCAGGCTGGGAGCGGCCAGGCCCGGGGGAGCAGGCGGGTCGGGTGCGGCCAGGCCCGGAGCAGCGGCTGCCAGGCTGGGAGCGGCCAGGCCCGGGGGAGCAGGCGGGGCTGGTGCGGCCAGGCCCGGAGCAGCGGCTGCCAGGCTGGGAGCGGCCAGGCCCGGGGGAGCAGGCGGGGCTGGTGCGGCCAGGCCCGGAGCAGCGGCTGCCAGGCTGGGAGCGGCCAGGCCCGGGGGAGCAGGCGGGGCTGGTGCGGCCAGGCCCGGAGCAGCGGCTGCCAGGCTGGGAGCGGCCAGGCCCGGGGGAGCAGGCGGGGCTGGTGCGGCCAGGCCCGGAGCAGCGGCTGCCAGGCTGGGAGCGGCCAGGCCCGGGGGAGCAGGCGGGGCTGGTGCGGCCAGGCCCGGAGCAGCGGCTGCCAGGCTGGGAGCGGCCAGGCCCGGGGGAGCAGGCGGGGCTGGTGCGGCCAGGCCCGGAGCAGCGGCTGCCAGGCTGGGAGCGGCCAGGCCCGGGGGAGCAGGCGGGTCGGGTGCGGCCAGGCCCGGAGCAGCGGCTGCCAGGCTGGGAGCGGCCAGGCCCGGGGGAGCAGCCGGGTCGGGTGCGGCCAGGCCCGGAGCAGCGGCTGCCAGGCTGGGAGCGGCCAGGCCCGGGGGAGCAGCCGGGTCGGGTGCGGCCAGGCCCGGAGCAGCGGCTGCCAGGCTGGGAGCGGCCAGGCCCGGAGCAGCAGCAGCCAAGTCCAGAGCAACTAGGTTGGGAGTGGCAGTGACCAGACCCGGAGCAGCTGGTTGTGGAATGAACCAGAGCAACAGAGGCCAGGCCCTGAGCAGCCAGGCCCAGAACAGCTCGCTCCTTGCCTGCCCCTGCCCCACGGCTGCTTCTCAGACATGGATGGAAACTTTCGTGGGAACTTGAGTGTCTGCTGAATCAAGTGATGAAGGCTTAGATCTGGATGTGTGGAGTTAGTATAGGGCTGGGGTGTTGATCTGTGAGTGCCTTGGGTGGGGCCTGGATGAGGCTGGTTGACCTAGTGGGAAATGTCTTTTGTGTGAAGTGTATCATTGGGCATGTGGAGGTATTATTGATATGAGAAAATGCTAAGTAACTGATTTACTATCTGAAAAGGGATTTACTATTGGGGAAATTGAGGGAAGAAGAGACTGAACATAAACTGCACCTATGGATGAGGACAATGGGGGATGGGGGGGGACGGAGGGTGGGGTGGGAACCTGGTGGAGGGGGGAAGAAATGAGGAACCTTTGTAATAATATGAACAATAAAGATTGCTAAAAAAAAAAAAAAAAAAAAAAAAAAAAAAAAAAAAAGAAACATCAGTGATGAGAGAGAATCATTGATTGGCTGTCTCCTGCAGGCTCCCAACTGGGGATTGAGCCTGCAACCTGGGCATGTGCTCTTGACTGGAATCGAACTGGAACCCTTCAATCCGACACTCTACCCACTGAGCCAAACCGGCTAGGGCCACACATGTATATTTCATATTCATACATATGAAATTATTTTCTCCAACCAATGTCTTATGCCATCTAGGGAATAAAGTAACTGTTGTGCTATTCTTGCTAACTTTTGTGATGAGAGAAGTTCATGTGGGAGATTCATTTCATGGATGAAATGAATTGTACTTTTTTTTGCTAATATTAACATGTTCCAGTACAAAACAATGAAAGGAAAATCAAACTTGATCTGTGCCTTTCTGGAATATGCCCTTTTCTCTACAGCCTTTCATTCTTCCTTGCAGGCCGGGGTTTGAAGTCTCACGCCTACATTCACAGTGTCCAGTTTAGCCACCATGTCTTCCTCAACCTCCACACCCTCAAGTTTTACTGCCTTCCAGACAACTATGAGATCATCGATTCCTCCCTGGAGGATATCACGGTGTGTGTCCAGAGGGCTGCTTTGGAACCAGTTCTCCTGAGAACCATCCCAGGGATCCTGGGGTCTGCACCCCCTCCTACCCACTCCCAACCCCCTCCCCAGTGAAGAGTCTCAGCCCCTTGGTCTGGAAAGGGTTTCTTTCCCTTTGGGGGGAACCCGGGAAACCAACCAAGGAGGTCAGGATCCATAATTATGGCCTGTAGGCTGCAGCCTCGCCATCATTCTGCTTTTACTATTGAGGGTTGGGACTGAAAAAATATGGCTACTTACTAATTGGGGTGAAAGCGTTTTTATGAAATAGTTATCTTTCCACACTTGGAGAGAGGATGTGAATTGGGCCTGGCATAGGACAGTGCATACCAAGCTGCATTCTGTTCTCGCTGCTTTGACATGATGTGGCCAGAGTGGCCCACCTGTCCCATCTCTGGGCTCCTATTTTTTTTTTTTTTTAATATATTTTATTGATTTTTTTACAGAGAGGAAGAGAGAGAGATAGAGAGCTAGAAACGTCGATGAGAGAGAAACATCGACCAGCTGCCTCCTGCACACCCTCCACCGGGGATGTGCCCGCAACCAATGTACATGCCCCTGACCGGAATCGAACCTGGGACCTTTCAGTCTGCAGACCGACGCTCTACCACTGAGCCAAACCAGTTTTGGTTGGGCTCCTGTTTGTGATCTGTGCCAAGAGTCACTGTAGTTAAGCAGAAAGTGTGGGAAGTCCTCTTGGTCTTTGTTTAATGTTGGAACTTTTTTTTATTTTTTTTAAAGGAAAACTGGGTGTTCAGAGTGTTTGAAATACTGCCAATGCTACTTTTAGCCTATATTTGAAGTTAAAGTGGTTATGGACAGTATTTACAGAGGGAGAAACTGAAGTAAATTCAAGGTTTCAAAGGGTGTTAGTGGTGACCACTGTCCATCCTGTGACATAGCACATGTAGCTCCAGGCCTGGGAAGGATCTGCTCCTGCCCCTCCCGCCTCAGGGGTTTGGAGGTCTCCGCCTCGCACGCTGGGGTGGAGGTGCTCCTGCTCTGCTCTGGGTCCATGTGCTGGCCCTGACCCCACAGAGAGGGGTGTCCTGAGCTTCTGGTAGTGCTTGGTCATGGGTTGGCTGGACCTGTGTTGGAGGATAAACCTGAGATTCAGCAGTGTTGGGTTAAACATAGAGGTCTCCTTCTAGATTAGTAATGTGGAGAGTTTGTATACCCATTGTTGGACGCTCTTTGGGGGTGTGATGAGACATTCATGACCAAAGGGTTTTTTGTTTTTGGCAGAAATTGTGGTTCGAAATATATCTTTTGAACTATGTAGGCAGCTCTAAAACAACTTACAATTGTCTTTTGCTTTGCAGTATGTGTTGAAGCCCACTTTCACAAAGCAGCAGATTGCAAACTTGGACAAACAAGCCAAATTGTCCCGGGCGTATGATGGTACCACTTACCTGCCAGGTATCGTGGGCCTGAATAACATAAAGGCCAACGACTATGCCAACGCAGTCCTTCAGGTAGGATCAAGAAGGGTGTAGTGAGGAGAGGCGTGGCGAGGGAACACTGTGACCCGTCAGTGCATGGGCCAATGCTCTAGCCATGGAGCCATATGGACCAGGGCTTGAATACCTTTTTAAAAAAATATATTTTATTGATATTTTGCAGAGAGGTAGGGAGAGGAGAAAGATAGAGAGCTAGAAACACTGATGAGAGAGACATCGACCAGCTGCCTCCTGCACACCCCACACCAGGGATGTGCCCGCAACCAATGTACATGCCCTTGACCGGAATCGAACCTGGGACCTTTCAGTCTGCAGACCGACGCTCTACCACTGAGCCAAACCGGCTTCAGCTAAAATATTTTTTTTAATTGATTTTTTACAGAGGGGAAAGGAGAGAGATAAAGAGCTAAAAACATTGATGAGAGAGAAACACCGACTAGCTGCCTCTTGCATACCCCCTACCGGGGATGTGTCCGCAACCAACGTACATGCTCTTGACCGGAATCGAACCTGGGACCTTTCAGTCTGCAGACCAACGCTCTACCACTGAGCCAAAGCGGTTTCGGCTACTTCTGACTTTAAAAAAAATTTTTTTTAAATGATTTCAAAGAGGAAGGGAGAGAGATAGAAACATCAATGATGAGAGATAATCATTGATTGGTTCTTTTTTTTAAAATTTTTAAAAAGAAATATATTTTATTGATTTTGTACAGAGAGGAAGGGAGAGAGATAGAGAGCTAGAAACATTGATGAGAGAGAGTCATCGATCAGCTGCCTCTTGCACACTCCCCACCGGGGATATACCCGCAACCAAGGTACATGCCCTTGACCGGAATCAAACCCGGGACCTTTCAGTCCCCAAATCGACGCTCTATCCATTGAGCCAAACCGGTTTCGGCCATTGATTGGTTCTTCCTGCATGCCCCATACTGGAATGGAGCCCCAACCTGGATATGTGTCTTGACTGGAATCTGGGACCCTTTATCCACAGGCCAACGCTCTATCCGTTGAACCAAACTGGCTAGGGCCTTCTGACTTTAGAGGCTGTCGCAGGCACAGCTCTTAGAAGAACTTCATTTGGAAGAGCTTGGCTCCCAGGGGCCTTGCAAAGGGGCTTTGGATTAATCAGGATGTTTGACTTCCAGGCGCTGTCTAATGTTCCTCCTCTTCGGAACTACTTCCTGGAAGAAGACAATTATAAGAACATCAAGCGTCCTCCAGGGGATATCATGTTCTTGTTGGTCCAGCGATTTGGAGAGCTGATGAGAAAGCTCTGGAATCCTCGAAATTTCAAGGCACATGTCTCTCCCCATGAGATGCTTCAGGCTGTTGTTCTTTGCAGCAAGAAGACTTTCCAGATCACCAAGCAAGGTAAGAAGCAACTCATTTACATTTTTTGATTTTAGGGCAACAAATCTTATTTGATGAATAAACTTCCACTTTGCATTGAAACTTATAGTAACTAGAGTAAGTGTCCAGTGTGGTTAGGTTCTGCACTCCTATTTCATCAGCCTTCTTTGGTCAGATTCCCAGGAGGTCTCAGGTGGCTAGAAACCCTATCTAATTGGTAAATTAACATGTATGTCTCGGGTGAAGACCAGGAAGCTGGGAAAAGACACCAACTCTTATTAAGCACCTGCCACCTTTGCTACTCATTTTGTCATGTTGCGGGATAGAATATTCTGATGAGCTATTTTGACTATATTCATCCCTCCAGTTAGTTGTTGCCTCATGAGTAAAGTGAACACTTTGTAGCTCTTAGTACCTGGATCTCATGTAGTGTCCTCTAGCATCCATGTCAGCTTATATACCTTTCATTCATGGTGCTAGTAGGTTTTAGAACTGCAGGGATAAGAATTTTTCTCTTCCAGGAACTCCCATCATAGTGGGAAAGATAGTTATATAAACAGGTGACCATAGGGTGTTAAGTGCTCCGATAGAGGAAGTAAAGTATGCTCTGCTAGGGAGTGTGGAACAAGGACCCCATTGGAACATGTGGGAGGAGGGTTGGGCATCAGAGTGAGGAAGAGACACCTGGGTTTTAGGCAGAGGGGGAGACAGGTCAGGGACGTTCCAGGAAGAGAGGGTACTGTGGACAGATGCATGGAGGTGCCTGGCCCAGACAGAAGACTGCAATTAGCTGGACTCTTTTTTTTTTTTTTTTTTTTTTTTTAATTTATTGATTTTTTACAGAGAGGAAGGGAGAGGGAGAGAGAGTTAGAAATGTCAATGAGAGAGAAAAATCGACCAGCTGCCTCTTACACACCCCCCACCGGGGATGTGCCCACAACCAATGTACATGCCCCTGACCAGAATTGAACCTGGGACCTTTCAGTCTGCAGACTGACGCTCTACCACTGAGCCAAACTGGTTTCGGCTGGACTCTTGTATTTCAAGGGAGAATGATGAGGGCTGAGTGGAGGTTGGGAGAGAGGACCAGATTGTGATCGTCCAGTTTATGTGCCTCTATAAGAAGCTTGGTTTATATTCTGACAATAACGGGGAGTCAGTGAAGGCTTTAAAGCAAAGATATGACATCAGATACATGTTTGAAAAGATTTTTCTGGCTGAGGAGCGACTTAAAGGAGAAGTTCAACAATAGCTTTTAATGAGATACAGGTTTGGAGTAGAGATAGTAAACGAAGGTCCTGATTGGATCAGAGAGTCTCTGGAGAGAGTAAAGATCAGAAGACTAAGAATTTGTCCTTGAGTATTTAATGGCCAGATAGAGGAGGGTGCCCAGGGGATGGGATGGTGTAGCCCAAGAGGAAGGAGGAAACCAGGAGTATGGAGTCAGGCCAACCAATGTGTGGTTTAGGTTGTCACACTGCCTCCAGCTTCACCATGTCCCTCCCTTCTTTTCCAGGGGATGGAGTAGACTTTTTGTCCTGGTTTCTGAATGCTCTGCACTCAGCTCTTGGGGGCACAAAGAAGAAAAAGAAAAGTAAGTCATGTCACTTGTAAAAGGGAGCTCTGTTTTGTTTGCTTACTTTTATTTATTATTATTATTTTTTATTTTTAAAATATATTTTTATTGATTTCAGAGAGTAAGGGAGAGGGAGAGAGATAGAAACATCAATGATGAGAGATAATCATTGATGGGCTGCCTTCTGCACGTCCCTCACTGGGGACTGAGCCTGCAACCCAGAGATGTGCCCTTGACTGGAATCGAACCCAGAACCCTTCAGTCTGCAGGCTGACACTCTATCCACTGAGCCAAGCCAGCTAGGGCTGTTTGCTTCCTTTTAAGAACACTTTGCAACTTCCCATCTGAATCTAATGAACCGTTTACTCTTTTTGTGTTGGGGTGGTATCTATGAACACATGAATTTTGTTCTTGAATAGGCTCCTCTCTATGTTTTTATTAGAATATGATTATAGCCACTAGAATTTTTAATATGTGGAAATGGATGTAATTGTGCTCTAGAAATCCTGGCCCTGCCGGGCTGGGCAGTGTTGCAGACTGTAAAAACTAATGTGAGGACTCGGGGGTGCAATGCCTGGCTTATAAGTTGACTGTTAATGCAGACTGGACGCTGTTCCTTGCCTGAGCCTGTACTTGGAGAAAGGAGGTTGGTCTCCATACCATCTCTCAGACCTGTGCTCCTTCACATCCATGTTGTCTGTGAAATGTTAGATATTTTTTATGAATGCCGATCAGCTCAGAGATTGCTCATGGAGTTAATTAGCTCACAGTGCTGAGTGATTTTGGAGTCCTAATGCATTTTTCTCCCTGTCTTCTTTCTGTGCTCTGGTGGTGCTGATGTTTCTTGATGTGGGATTGTGGCCTGGTGTTCCTTCTACTAGATGGCCCTGCACCTCTACCAAGTGTCCTTGGACTGTGCACTAAGTGTCCTTAGTCCTTAGCCATCTGAGTTGTCTGGCTTCTGTCCTTGAGGATTGTAGAACCATGTTGTGCTTTCTGTCTCATTTTTTTGGTTCTGTTTTCAGTTTTTGTTTTGTTAATCCTCACTTGTTCTCCATCGACCTTTCTAGAGAGAATGAAAGGGAGGGAGAGAGACAAAGAGATACACATTGATTGGTTGCCTCCTGCACATGCCCCAATTCAGGGCTAGGGATGAGCCTGCAACTGAGGTACATGCCCTTGACTGGACTCGAATCTGAGACCCTTCAGTCCACAGGCTGACACTCTAACCACAGAGCAAAACAGTCTGCTCCATTCTTTAGTTTGTCATTTTCCTTTAATGTCCAATGCATGGTAATCATTGTCTCCTTTTGCAGGCAGCATGTGGTCATGGGAAGTTCCTTGGTGTGCAATAGGCCCTTGAGAAACATGGGGTTAGGGTACCACCCCCTGTGCAGTAGAAAATCTGTATACTGGTATAACATTGACTCCCAAAAAAGTTAACTAGAAATTGCCTGCTGTTGTCTGGAAGCATTACCAATGACATAAACAGTCAACACATGTTATGTATGTTATAAGTATTATATTCTGTATTCTTACAATAAAGGAAGCTAGAGAAAAGAGTTATTTAGAAAATCAGAAGGAAGAGAAAACACATTCTTGTATTGTACATACTTATTGAAAAACATTTGCCCATTTATTAAAAAACAAAGGTCAGCTGAATCTTGTTTTGCTTGTGAAATTTTTTGTGTTCATAAATCTCCACACTCTGTAAATTATTCATTCATTTCAAATGCACTTAATTTTTCTCTTATGGTCCAGGCCCTGTGCTAGAGGGACAAAGGACATTTTTGTGGAGATGACAGACATAAAATTATTTACACAAAAAATTATCAAGGCACCATGTTGGCATACATTGCAAAGATACTTCTATGTTTAGTGACAGCTTTGGATCTGATGATTAGAAGGTGTTCTAAATCAGAAATTTAGAAGTTAGGACTGTATTTTGGAAATGTTTTCTAGCCTGACAATTTGCATTTTGACTTCTGTTTGTACAGCTATTGTGACTGATGTTTTCCAGGGGACCATGAGGATCTTCACTAAAAAGCTTCCTCATCCTGATCTGGTGAGTGGGTGGAACATGAGTCTCACACTGATTAGATTGCCTGAGGGGATATAGGATTGACACAGATGCTCAGAGAACCAGTGTGCTCTCTTGCCCAGGAAGAGGTTCTACGATATACCTGCCAAGTGGTGGTTTGCCCTTTAGTGAGCTTAAGTTTGGGAGTTAGTGGTTGGATAGGGCCTGCTTTGGTGCTGGCATGTTTCTTTCAGAGGTTCAGGTAAGCTTTTTAGGTCATTGAAAAGCTTTAAAAAGAGTCTAGTATTTAAGTAAACTCTCTGAAGATGGAAGCCTATCCATTCTTGCATTTGTCTATTCAGCTGGTGAAACTGCCCAGTCTGATTGACTTCATCCTATATAATAAAAGGGTAATGTGTGAATCCACCAAATGGCAGAATGAGTAGTGGCTATGATGCACACTGACCACCAGGGGGAAGACACTCAATGCAGGAGCTGGTGGTCAGGGCGCTCCAGCCCTGTGTATGGCTGGTGAGCACAGCTGTCCGCCTCCAGGGCGGCACTAAAGATGTCTGAGTGACATCAGTTGGACATCCCCCAAGGGCTCCCGGACTGTGAAAGGGCTCAGGCTGGGCTGAGGGGACCCCAACCCCTCCAGTGCATGAATGTTGTGCACCAGGCCTCTAGTTTCAATATAAAAGAAACATAATGTGAATGTAACAAAACTTTATTCTATCTGTGGTGGTCTCTGAGCTGCTCACACTCCTTCTTTCTCCGCCCCCCCCCCCCCCCCCCCCCATTTCAGCCAGCAGAAGAAAAAGAACAGCTGCTTCATAATGATGAGTACCAGGAGACGATGGTGGAGTCCACCTTCATGTACCTCACTCTGGACCTTCCCACCGCACCCCTCTACAAGGATGAAAAGGAGCAGCTTATCATCCCCCAGGTGCCGCTCTTCAACATCCTGGCCAAGTTCAACGGCATCACTGAGAAGGTAGCCCATTTGCGTACTAGCCCTGCCCTACCTCTCTCTTGACTTAAAAAAAATTTTTTTAAATTTTTAGATAGAGAGAGAGAAAGGTAGAAACATTGATTAGTTGCTTCCGACTGGGCTCTTGATTTTTTAATTTTCTTTTTAATATATATTTTATTGTTTTGGTTTTTTTTTACAGAGAGGAAGGGAGAGGGATAGAGAGTTAGAAACATCTATGAGAGAGAAACATCCATCAGCTTCCTCCTGCATACCCCCTACTGGGGATGTGCCCGCAACCAAGGTAAATGCCCTTGACCGGAATCAAACCTGGGACCCCTCAGTCTGCAGGCCGATGCTCTATCCACTGAGCCAAACCGGTTAGGACTTATTTTCTTTTTATACTTTTTATAATTACCACACATATTTAATGAAATCATTATAAAGTGTGTTGTCCAAGTGAGCCTCCCAGAACCCGTGCTGTTTCTAGCTGATCACCCCCTAACTCTTGAGTTATAGTACCCCTCTTATATTTCTCAAATGTCCCTTTAAACCTTTTGCCTCTGATTAGCATGGAGGAAGGAGGGGTATGAAGAACAGTAGAAACTCATAAAGGTAGGAAGAATTCCCATCTTTAAAAAATATAACATCAGTATTAAAGTGGGGAAAAACAAGTAAAATATAAACAAACAATTTATTCTTACTGTATCAAGTTAAAAGCTTCTTTTTGTCTGCTGAGTTGTTGCTCGGTATGATTTCAGTCTTCTTGAATTTAATAAGCTTTTTTGTGGCCTAATATGATCTGTCCTGGAAAATGTTCTATGTGCACTTGAAAAAAAAAAAAAAATTTGGCCGGGACCAGTTTGGCTCAATGGATAGAGCGTCAGCTTGGGGACTGAAGGGTCCCGGGTTCGATTCTGGTCAAGGGCATGTACCTTGGTTGCGAGCATATTCCCAGTGGGGGGTCGGCTTGGGGACTGAAGGGTCCCGGGTTTGATTCTGGTCAAGGGCATGTACCTTGGTTGTGGGCATATTCCCAGTGGGGGGTGTGCAGGAGGCAGCTGATCGATGACTCTCTCTCATCGATGTTTCTGACTCTCTATTTCTCTCCCTTCCTCTCTGTACAAAATCAATAAAATATATTAAAAAAAAAAAAAATTTGGCCCTAACCGGTTTGGCTCAGTGGATAGAAAGTCTGCCTTCGGACTGAAGGGTCCCAGGTTTGTTTCCCATCAAGGGCATGCACCTTGGTTGCAGGCACATCCCCAGCAGGAGGTGGCTGATCGACGTTTCTCTCTCATCGATGTTTCTAACTCTCTATCTCCCTCTCTTTTTCTCTGTAAAAACTCAATAAAATATATTAAAAAAAAAAAAAATCTTGCCGAAACCGGTTTGGCTCAGTGGATAGAGCATTGGCCTGTGGACTGAAAGGTCCTGGGTTCAATTCCGGTCAAGGGCATGTACCTTGGTTGCAGGCACATCCCCAGTAAGGGGTGTGCAAGAGGCGGCTGATCAATGTTTCTCTCTCATTGATGTTTCTACCTCTCTATCCCTCTCTCTTCCTCTCTGTGGAAGTCAATAAAATATATTTTTAAAAAAATCTTTGGGTGAAATATTCTATAAATGTTTATAACTTAATTATAGATGTCTTCAACTTAGAACTGGTCTAATGTTACCTACTATATATTTAAGGCCATTATTCCCATATTAATTTTCTATCTGGATGATTTATTCATTGATGTGAGTTGGCTATTAAAATCCCCTGTTATTGTATTACTGTGGATTTCTCCCTTTATGTTATTTAATAATTGCTTTCTTTTTAAAAACATATTTATTGTTCAGATTATTAGAGTTGTTTCTCTTTTTTCCCTCCATAGCTCCCCTCCATCTGGTTCCCACCCCAACCCATGCCCTTATTCTCCCCCTCCCACTGTCCTAATCCATAGGTATATGATTTTTGTCCAGTCTCTTCCCTCACCCCCCATTCCTCCTCTCAAGGATTGTCAGTCCACTCCCTTTCTATGCCCCTGATTCTATTATATTCAACAGATTAGTCTGTTCATCAGATTTTTTATTCACTTGATTTTTAGATTCACTTGTTGATAGATATATATTTGTTGTTCAGAATTTTTATCTTTACCTTTTCCTCCTTCTTTCTCTTCTTAAATAATATGGTAACTTTCAGCATTTCATATAATACTGGTTTGGTGGTGATGAACTCCTTTAGCTTTTTCTTATCTGTGAAGCTCTTTATCTGACCTTCAATTCTGAATGATAGCTTTGCTGGGTAGAGTAATCTTGGTTGTAAGTTCTTACTATTCATCACTTTGACTATTTCTTGCCACTCCGATCTGGCCTGCATAGTTTCTGTTGAGAAATCAGCTGACAGTCATATGGGTGCTCCCTTGTAGGTGTAACTAACTGTTTTTCTCTTGCTGCTTGTAAGATTTTCTCTTTGTCTTTTGCTCTTGACATTTTTATTATGATGTGTCTTGGTGTGGTCCTCTTTGGATTTCTTTTTTTTTGGGTTCTGTGCCCTTCCTAGGCTTATAAGTCTTTCTTTCACCAGGTGGGGGAAGTTTTCGATCATTATATCTTAAAATAGGTTTTCAGTATCTTGCTCCTCTCTCTTATTCTGGCACCCCCATAATTCTGATGTTGGTATGCTTGAAGTTGTCCCAGTGGCTCCTTACATTATCTTCATATTTTTGGATTCTTTTTTTGTTTTGTTTTTCTGGTGGAGTGTTTTTTGCTTCTTTAGAAGTATTTCAAATCTTTGACTTGATTCTTGCAATCCTTTAGTCTGCTGTTGGATCCCTGTATATTATTTTTTATTTCAGTCAGTGTATGCTTAATTTTCAGTTGGTTCTTTTTCATATCAAGGGTCTCGCTAAATTTATTGCCCTTTTCTAGAAAATTCTTAAAAAATCTTATAACCATGGTTTTGAACTCTATATCCAGTCATTTGCTTTCCTCCATTTCTTTCATTTATGACCTGTTTTTTTGTCTCTGCATTTTGGCTGCTTTTCTGAGTTGATAAAGTGGCTATGTGTGCTAGGTGTCCTCTAGGGCCCAGTGGCTCAGCCTCCCCAGTTACCTGAGGTGGACACACTCTGTGCATCCCTTTATGGGCTGTGTGCACAGTCTTGTTGTAATTAAGCCCTGATTGTCGTTGGTATCACTGGGAGGAATTGACCTCCAGGCCAATTGGCTGTGAGGATCAGCTGTGTCTATGCTGAGAGAACTTCTGTGCTGGAGACACCCTTATGGGACAAGACTTTCAAAAGCCTCTGTGCTCAGTTTGGGTGGGATGGAGTCTCAGGGCGGAGCAAACAGCGATGGCTTTCCATCAGCCCTGACTCAAGAAGCCCTTGGTTTTCAGTGTCCCACGGCAATTCCTGCAAGCACCTCTGAGAGAAAGCTGCCCTCAAGTCTCACCCGCTGCCAGACAGTCCAGTTTCTCTCCAAATGAGTCTGGGTCCCCGGAATCTCACCCGGAAGTGGAGTTCAGAGTGGTTGGGAGCTTCCGTCTCCCTCCTGCTTGAGAAAGCCAGCCGCACACTCAGTTGCCAGCCCTCTCTGTGCACGTGCTTCTGCACCTCTGCCCCCCACAGCTCCTTTGAGTCTTTTCTCTTTCCTTCTAGTTGTAGAATTTCCACTCAACCAGCCTTCCTTTGGTTCTAGATGATGATTGTTTTGTTTTTTAGTTGTAGTTTTGAAATTGTTGTGCGAGGCGGCAGTTTAGGATGTTGCCATCTTGCTTTCTCCTTCTATGTGCACTAGCTTTTAAGCATCTTGGGCTGGGTAGGTTGTCCTGGTCCTCCACCATCCAGTCTCCTGAACATGCTGAGTGAGTTCTCAGTGAATGTTACTTGATAGATTGCACTTGACCCACAAGTCTTGGGACCTTTGAGGAGGAAGGAACATGGCAGTGTGTTGGCACCTCTGCTGGAACACACTCAATGATGAGGGTTTCTCACTGCCACAGAGTACCTGTTCCATGAGTGCATGCATCTGAAAGCCAGGAAGTTCTTCCTTATTTTGAATTAAGTTAAACTTCTATGTTTTTTTGTTTTTTTTTAAATATATTTTATTGATTTTTTACAGAGAGGAAGGGAGAGAGATAGTTAGAAACATCGATGAGAGAGAATCATCGATCAGCTGCCTCTTGCACACCCCCTACTGGGGATATGCCTGCAACCAAGGTACATGCCCTTGACCGGAATCGAACCCGGGACCTTTCAGTTCCCAAGCCGACGCTCTATCCATTGAGCCAAACCGGTTTTGGCTATGGTTTTAATTCTGTAGCTTTTAACGTATCCTCTTTTCACTTGACATTTTTGTTTTTCTTGTAGAAATGGATGCCCACAGTTGAGGTAATTTAGTCAGTTTTGCCCTAACTGGTTTGGCGCAGTGGATAGAGCATTGGCTTGTGGACTGAAAGGTCCCAGGTTCGATTCCGGTCAAGGGCATGTACTTTGGTTGTGGGCACATCCCCAGTAGGAGGTGTGTAGGAGGCAGCTGGTTGATGTTTTTCTCCCATCGATGTTTCTAACTCTCTCTCCCTCTCCCTTCCTCTCTGTAAAAAAATCAATAAGATATATTAAAATTTTTGTCAGCTATAGCCAAAGTCTCCTTCCTACGCTTTATATGTGGTTTCTGGGATCAGGTGTCTTGTGAATTCTAAGTGTAAGGTAATTACATGAAAATCTTAAACCAAAGCAAACCTTGTGCCCCTGCTCTGGTACTCGAGCACGAATTTTATAGTTTTCTTTCTGTCTCTAGGAATATAAGACTTACAAGGAGAACTTTCTGAAGCGCTTCCAGCTCACCAAGCTGCCTCCATATCTAATCTTTTGTATTAAGAGATTCACTAAGAACAATTTCTTTGTGGAGAAGAACCCAACTATTGTCAACTTCCCTATTACGTGAGTATTACCCCGCTTCAGTTCCTCTTAGGGAAGTGAGCCTGCATTTCTTATTTTTGTACCACTATTAATTTTGAACTGTTTAGTTGGAAATTGCAAGTACTAGAGCCTACCTATACTATGTAAGTTAAGAGTTCTTATTTGAAGACTATACTGGCAAATACTTAAAGGACCTCAAGGATAGATCTTTATCTGAAAGCAATCCCCCTTTTACCTTCTTTTCTGATTGCTGGGAATTGTAGTCTTTCTTTCTAGTGAAAGACAGTTGATAAAAATAGAGTAGGACAGCCCTAGCCAGTTAGGCTCAGTAGATAGAGTGTTGGCCTTTGGACTGAAGGGTCCCAGGTTTGATTCTGGTCAAGGGCACATGCCCGGATTGTAGGCTCAATCCTCAGTGGGAGTGTTGCAGAGGCAGCTGATCAATGATTCTCTCTCATCATTGATGTTTCAATTTCTCTCTCCCTCTCCCTTTCTCTCTGAAATCAATAAAATATATTTTAAAAACTGTAGAGTAGAACAGGTAGGACTCTGCCTGGCTTTGAAGATACTCCCGAGCAGTTAGATGCATCTGTTTGCTGGTCATCACGTCTTGCCCACCGCAGTTGGGTGTGGACAGTGGGGATGACTCCAGGTCTGTACTCACAGTCTAAAGTTTAAAGGGAGATACTGTCAAGAAGTGACCACTAGCCGAAACCGGTTTGGCTCAGTGGTAGAGCGTCGGTCTGTGGACTGAAAGGTCCCGGGTTCGATTCAGTTAAGGGCATGTACCTTGGTTGCTGGCACATTCCCGGTAGCGGGTGTGCAAGAGGCAGCTGGTCGATGTTTCTTTCTCATCGACGTTTCTAGCTCTCTATCCCTCTCTCCTCCTCTCTGTAGAAAAATCAATAAAATATATTTAAAAAAAAAAAAAAAAAAAAAAAGAAGTGACCACTAGACTTAACGCTGTTAGCAGGTCTTGTGAATCCTTTCAGGTTCACATTATTGTGTTTCGAGTTGTGAATGCTAGCACATCAGACAGTTCTGCAGAGATTGGAAGTATGATATAATCTCTGTTATTCTACCTTGTATTGTTTAAATTTATATAAACATTTTTAGGCTAAAAAAGTTATATTTTTTCTAAATTTATATAGTTAACATATTCTCTTAATATTCACATTAACTATCAATCTAGTTCCCTATTTAACTATTTGAAAGTTTTTTTTTTTATATATATACTTTATTGTTTTTTTACAGAGAGGAAGGGAGAGGAATAGAGAGCTAGAAACATCGATGAGAGAGAGACATTGATCAGCTGCCTCCTGCACAGCCCCTACCGGGGATGTACCTGCAACCAATGTACATGCCCTTGACCAGAATCGAACCTGGGATCTTTCAATCCACAGACCGATGCTCTATTCACTGAGCCAAACTGGTTTCGGCTTGAAAGTTCTTAATAACTGTCTCAATACAATTTTGTTGCAAAAGGAGGGGGAAGAATAAAACTGATGTCAAAGCAGGAAAGAGGGCAGATAGCTTTCTTAGGTCCTACTTCTCCTGTGGTTCCGGGAGAGGGCAGGATGGCAAGCACTCCGAGGGCTCCTACCAGATCTAGCTCTGGTCTGATTGGCTTCAACCCAGTTTGGAAACCTTTTTTAAAAAAAATATATTTTATTGATTTTTTTAGAGAGGAGGAGAGAGGGATAGAGAGCTAGAAAAGTCGATAAGAGAGAAACATCGACCAGCTGCCTCTTGCACACCCCCTACCGGGAATGTGCCCGCAGCCAATGTACATGCCCTTGACCGGAATCAAACCTGGGACCCTTCAGTCCGCAGACCGACGCTCTACCACTGAGCCAAACCGGTTTCGGCTGGAAACCTTTTTTTGCACTTAATTCCTCTTTTGCACTAAAGTGTCAGGTTGGTTTCTATTTGTAACTACTCCTCTTGGCTAAAAGAAAGAAAATCAAATTAATAAGAAAGGTCCGGCCTGGCCCGAGTGGCTTAGTGGTTGAGCATCGCTCTACGAACCAGGAGGTCATGGTTTGATTCTTGGTCAGGCCACATGCCTGGGTTGCAGGCTCGATCCCCAAAAGAGGGTGTACCGGAGGCGGCCAATCAATGATTCTCTCTCATCATTGATGCTTCTGTCTGTTTCTCCCTCTCCCTGTCTTTCTGAAATAAATTTTTTTTTTTTTTTTTTTAAAAAGCAAGGTTCCAGAAAATCAAAGAAAAAAATAAAACAGAGTGTCTGGTTTGCCATATTGAAGTTGTTACCATGATTAGGTGCAGTGGTAACCCACATAATCATGTGATTGGGTCTTCCATAGCCTGAGGCCGAGCCGGGTGCTATCTGAACACCGCAGCTGCAGCTGATGCCCAGGCCAGGCAGGGGCTGGGCTGTCACCTGTTGTCTCAATCCTCACCGTCTCAGAGATGGTGACTCATTCTCATCGTAGAAGAGCCTTACGTTAGGTAACCTGCTTAAACTCACTGTTGACTGCTAGAGAGGCTTTTAAAATGTGCTTTTCCCATAGAGCCAGCCTTTCTAGTTTGACTCATTTTTATGGCAGATTATGTGAATTTCCCCAAACCTGGACTTCCTTGGGTCTGCAAGCCTATCTAGATCCCAGGTCCTAAGATAGGCTACAGTAGCTTTGTGGTTCATTTGTGAAGGACAGTTTCTCTAACCTGTAGCCTTTGCCTGATGTTCTGGCTTTATTTTCATCACCACAGGAATGTGGATCTGAGAGAGTACCTGTCTGAGGAAGTGCAGGCCGTGCACAAGAACACCACCTATGACCTGATTGCCAACATCGTGCACGATGGCAAGCCCTCCGAGGGCTCTTACCGGATCCACGTGCTTCATCATGTGAGTGGTGCTGCTTCTCGTGCACAGAGGGCACAACAGCTGGTGCTCCTCTGGTATCTCAGAGCGCAGCTCCCTTCACTTTGCCCCTTCTCACCCTAACTGTGGGATTCTGCAAGTATAAGATGTCAGTAATGAGTTTGAGGCAGTGGCTCTCAATTTTGGCTGCACATTCCACTCATCTGGGGAGATTTTAAAATCCTGATATCTGGGTACCACCTCAGGCCAATTACATGACCACCATGTAACGTATGCCTATCCGTTTTCAAATGTGGTAGAAGCCAGGGATGCTGCTAAGTATCCTATAGGCAATCCCCACAGCAAAGAATTATCTGCTTAAAATGTCACTGAGGGTTAAGAGACTGCATTGGAGTATCTGGAGGTGGGAAGCAGGCATCACTGATGTTTTAAAATTCTCCAGGTGATTCCACTGTGAGGCAGCTTTGAGAGCCCCTGTCCTAGCTGCTGCCTAACCACTGAAAGTGGAGTCCTCGGACCAGCAGCCCTCACCTCATGAGAATGTCGTTAGAAATGCAGAACCTCAGGCCCCACCAAACCTTCTGAATCAGAAGCTGTATTTTAACAAGAACCTCTGATTGATACAAAGTTAAATTTTATGAGGTACTTGTCTAGACATTCCCTTTCAGCTAAAAATTTTTGTGAATTTGGCTCAAGCTAAAAGTGGATGAAACATGTACTTAAGATATATTTGGCATTGCACATATTATTAGCACAGGTTGTTCTAATTTGGTTAGTTTTCTGGGACTGTTCTGTTTACCAGGCACCTGGGAAATTCACCAAGTGCTCAATGCATGTTTATTTCATTTATATATCCCTAGCACACCTCCAAAACTGGTGTGTTTTTTTTTTTTGTTGGTTTTTAAAACAATATATTTTATTGATTTTATACAGAGAGGAAGGGAGAGAGATAGAAAGTTAGAAACATCGATGAGAGAGAGTCATCGATCAGCTGCCTCTTGCACACCCCCTACTGGAGATATGCCCGCAACCAAGGTACATGCCCTTGACCGAAATCGAACCTGGGCCCCCTCAGTCCCCAAGCCGATGCTCTATCCATTGAGCCAAACCGGTGTTAATACCACCGTTTACAAGTGAGGAAACCTATCCTCATTGTTGCAGTAATTTATGTCCTGAAGTCAGTAGACTTGGGATTTAAGCCTAGATATTCTTAACCAGGCCTAGGGTCCGGAATGGGGACTTGATATGTAATCCTCAGCTTTTGTTTACGTTTCCTGTATTCTGAACTATTGGACTATCTGGAGTATCTACCGTATACTCTGTAGGATCTGTCTGGCATTTCTTAGAAGTTTGGATGAATGAGGTGGGTGAACTTCCAGAGGTGCCTCTGTCATAATCCAGAAAACTCTTTTCCCTTTGCTTATGGCTGCATGAAGTGAGGTAGGTTTTGCTGTAAAATTTGCAGCACTAGTTTTATTGACCAAAAGGAGTGAGTTAATAGGATGAATAGTGTTCACCAAGGACACTTTTTCTTGGCTATCACTGTGTTCTATGGGGTGGGAGTGGGAAGGTCCATTGTTAGGTTTTTCCAAAGGTTAACACTGTACCTCCTAAGTGAGTGTGTCCAGTCTGTCATTTTGTGGGGGCAAACAGATGTCTTAGGTGAGGAGTAGAGGACTTCTTTCCCTTCTCTTTATTATTTACCTAAATTCTTCTTAAAAGGTAGAAGGTATTTGGACTGTATTATACTTCAAGGAATCTTTGGCAGGAATTGTGTTTGCTGAAATCAACACCCAAAAAGCTCTTTAAATGGAACGATGCCTAGTAGAGGTCATGCACCCTTTTACTTAGGATAACTCCTGCTGGGTGATGTTCTCGTGGCTATTCTGATTCTTCTGACTTCTGACTGTGGTCCCTTCCTTATACACTCTTTTGGATTTAGTGAGCAGACTAACCCAGCCCTTCATACTCTTTGCAGGGGACGGGCAAATGGTATGAATTACAAGACCTCCAGGTAACTGACATTCTTCCCCAGATGATCACGCTGTCGGAGGCTTATATTCAGGTGAGTTGGCCACAGACATGACCAGATGGGTTGTGGGTCAGTGAGGAACGATGTGCATGGAGGCAGGGTGTAGGGTAGGGTTGGAGCCTCACTTAGGCTGGGCACCTGTTGAGATGCTCTGAGGAGTGAGGTTCTATGGCCTTGGAAGTCTGGGAGAGTAGGAGTGTCCAGGGAAGATGGGCAGGCAGGGAAGCATGGAACACTTAAGAGTGAGCAAGGAGTTTGTGTGTATGACCAGGTTAGTCTTGCACAGGTGTGTGATCTGGTTTCAAGGAGGAAGGGCCTGGAATCATTAGGACGTCAGTTAGGAGTCGGCTCTGAAGCTTCCCCAGTTCTCTAGTCAAGGTTAACCCTCTTCTCGACCCCACAGCACTCTGTTCTTTATTGGAGCACCAGCCGTGTTATTCCACCTCCTCTGTTGGGTTGAGAGCTGGCGGATCAGACGGTCTCTGCCTTCTCTTTGTAACTGCCCTAGTGCCTGGTGAGGAAGGAAGACTGAGACTAAGGGAAAGCTGCAGCTTTATCAGAAGAGGGCAGACCTCATTCTAGAATGAACTGGCACCTTTGTCTAAGGTTGTAGGCTTGACTATGAGTTCTTTTTCAGAAGGGAGTTTGGAATGGGAAGTAAGAAGGAGATGGAGGGAAAAGTGAAAATGGCACGAAAGGGTATTTTCTGGGAATTCGTTTCAGGGAACTTAAATGTGTAAGTTGAGCCCCAGGCTATCCATTGCCTAGGTCAGGATAGGTATTTTGTGAATATTTGTTGATTGAATACCAGCTCCTAAATATCTATTGAATTCACTTCTTACAGATATGGAAGAGGCGTGATAATGATGAGACCAACCAGCAGGGGGCTTGAAGGAGAAGCCAGCCAGGGCTTTGCTTCCGGGGGGCTTTGCTGAATATGTAAATAAACTACTGCAGTGTACCCGGCCCTCCCTGGGCCAGCCTCTTTCTGTGGGTGTTGGTTCACACACAGCATCAGAGGGCCCACCTGCCTGGGACGACTTCGATCGGTTTATTGTAGAAGATGTTCTTTCTCTCTCCTGCCTAGCTCCCCTCTGGCTTCAGCAGCCAGTACGCCTTTACAGATTATGTAATTTATTTCTGAGGAGCTGCGAGTATCTGGAGGACAAGATAGTTTCTTATAAGCCTCAAAGCCTCAGGATTCTAGGAAAAAGAGCATGAAGCCAGGAGCATCCTTTTTTCTTCCTAGAATAAATTAAATATTTTCCAGTTTGTAAACCAGCCTCTTGTTTTTTGTCCTTCCCTTAGGCTGCTTTTTTTTTTTTTTTTTTTTTTTTTTAAGCCTCACAAACTGCCTATCCTACAGTCTGTCATCTGTCAGCTTGTGGGTGGCATGTCAGCGAGGATTGCATTTGTCTCTGAGTAACAAAATATCTGACCAAAAGCAATCGATTATCATTGTACTTAATGAGAAGTACAGATGTGAATGGCTTCAGCATATGGGGCAGGGCTGTGAGGGAAGAGGGATGGAAGGACAGAAGGACGGTCAGAAGAGCAGCTGGCTATAGTTCAATTCTGAGAGTCTCAGCCAGGCCAGTGGGAGCCAGAGAAAGCTCGCCTGTCAGAAGAATCACACAGAAATGGCTTTTGGCCAGCCTGTCATTGATGAGAAGCATTCTGGAGAAGTGTGACCTTGGCTGAGCACTGCAGGTCTGAAGAGGTGGGAACTGCAGCCACAGAGCTGATGGCAGTCGGTCCACTACAGCAAGTCCTCTGCCCCTTTTACTTCTGGGCCACAGTACTGTCCTTGCTTCCCTCTGCCTCCGACAGCTTCAACATTTCCTTTGCAGGCTCACCCTCCTCCATCCTGCTATAAAAGTTGGGATTCCAAGCCATGGCCCACGTGGCTCAGCTGGTTGGGCATCATCCGTTTACTGAAGGGTAGCCAGTTCAATTACCTGTCAGGACACATGCCCCGGTTGTGGGCTCAATTTCTGGTAGGAGGCAGCCAATTAAACTCACCCTCTCTCTAAAAGAAAAATCAATAAAAATTCTTAAAAAAAAAAAAAAAAAAAAAAAAAAAAAATATATATATATATATATATATATATATATATATATATATATGTGTGTGTGTGTGTGTGTGTGTGTGTGTGTGTGTATTTTATTTATTTATTTATTTTTTAACCCGATTCCTCATTAGATAGGCCCTCTTTTTCTCACTGTTTATTTTTTCTGTGGGCCACTTCAGCTGTGCTTGTGGCTTCCATTTGTCACTTTAAGGGCTATGACTCCCAACTTAATCCCAGACTTGTCTAAATTTTCGAATTTAGAGCCTACTGCCCACTTGACATATTTTGGGTGTTCTAACGTCAACTCAAACTCGGTGTTTGAGCTTGTGTTTTCTGAGCTTGTGTTTTCTCCTCATACTTGGCCCCTTTCCAGTGGTTTCCATGTAGGTGAAAGGTTCCACCATTCATCCAGTTAAGTAAGCTAAAATGATCCTTCCACCCTCAGTTTCCTTGTCTAATCCGTTACCAAGTCCTATCGATTTTACTTGGTGTTTCTTGAATTTTCCATTTCCATTCTCTGCTAATGTCTAGTCTAAGCTTGTGTTGGCATAGTCCAGGGCTAATCAGGAGAGAAAAACTATATAATAATTTGATCAGGGGGAAATAGAAGTTCAAGGATTGTCAGCAATGGGATTAGAGTACACACACATGCTGCTTTCAGGTGCACACACCAAAGCCCTTTCCTCCTCAGTGTCTCCAGTCTCCTCCCTGACAAAGCTTTAGTGTCAGCCAAAGGAGAAATCTTAAGGGCCCAAATCCTTCACAAAGCAGCCAAAAAGGATGGATTTGGAGCTGAGAGGCACTAAATTGATACTTGACACAGTCTACCTCTGATGACTCAGCTTCCATATGCCCTCTGACACACATTGAACTCCATCATTTCTGCCTAACAAAAGCAGCTACCCTTCTTACAAGTGAGCAAGTTTCAGACTTTTCAAAAGTCGATGCACAGTCCCGGAGTCATGTGTTTGTTGATAGCTATAGTGGTTATTCCTCAGATCCAGTCAGTCCCACTGAATATTACCTACTCTCTATTACCTAGAGACTGAGTTGTAAAGTTAACTTCCAATAAATTTTATATAAAATATAAATGAGAAGAAGAGAATAAATTGTTAGCATATACAAATTACCACGTGAAAGGTTCTCCCTTCCCCCAACTGATGGATGGAGTATGATGTAAACTGCACCTGCAGTCCGAACATTCCTGAGCACCTAACCAGCTTATATGGAATTATTATTATGTGTTAATCCTCACCTGAGGATATTTTTTTCATTGCTTTTCAGAGAGAGTAGAAAGAGGGTGGGGAGAGAGAGAGAAGGAGAGAAACACATTGATGTGAGAGAGACACAGCAATTGGATGCCTCTTGCATGCGTACCAACTGGGGGTGGGGAGTGAATTGCAACCCTGGTATGACCAATTGCCTGGAAATTGAACCCATGACTCTTCCAGGTGCAGACTGATGTTTTAACCATTGGGGAACACTGGCCAGGGCTGGACAGGTTGTTTTTATTTATTTTTTAAAATATATTTTATTGATTTTTTCACAGAGAGGAAGAGAGAGGGATAGTTAGAAACATCAATGAGAGAGAATCATCGATCAGCTGCCTCTTGCACACCCCCTAATGGGGATGTGCCTGCAACCAAGGTACATGGCCCTTGACTGGAATCAAACCTGGGACCTTTCCATTGAGCCAAACCGGTTTCAGCTGGACAGGTTATTTTTAAATGAACAGAGCTGTTTATAAAGCAGCATACATAGGATGTTCTCATTTTTTAAAATTCCTTTTACCTATTTTTGAGTATGTGCAGAGAAAAGTTTGGAATGATCTATAATGTTATCATGATTGTGTTGTGGATTTTAAACCTCAGTCATTAACCAGGGAATATAAATGCTACTGTCTTTATTTCTCTGCAACTGAACTAGTTAATTTTGGCTCTTAAGCCCCCAGGCTTCCTATTTCCATTTGAAAATAACTCAGCCTCTTATTGTTTAACTAGAGGCCGAAATTGGTGCAATGGGGGAGAGGGTGTGCGTGTGTCCCTAAGCCCAGCCTGCACCCTCTCCAATCTGTGATCCCCTAGACATCCCTCTTACAATCTGGGACTTCTGGCTCCTAACCATTTGCCTGCCTGATTGCTCCTGTTTCTGCCTGCCAGCCTGATTGCCTCCTAACTGCTTCCCTGCCAGTCTGATCAACACCTAACTACTCCCCTGCTGGCCTAATCACTCCAACTGCCCTACCCTGCCGGCCATCTTATGACAATATGGGGGTGGCCATCTTGTGATGATATGGGGAGCCATCTTGTGATGACACAAGGGCATGAGGGCCACCTAGGCTTTTATTAGTATAGATGTTCAGCCCCTCCTAAATCCTCCTTCCCCCTCCTGGGAGTGATGTACAGATTGCCCTGCTGTGGGGAGAGGAGCCCGTGACACACCCAGTCTGTGGGTCTCCATCCAGTTATCACTCATCTGGCCCGATCTCCACCTTCTTGTGCCTGCATTGGCTTCACACGTCTGACTTTTGCTCCTCTTAAGGTCTGGGAATTGTCAGCACCTTGTCCCCTCCAATCATGTGTCCTTGTGGGCCCACCATTTTGTTCAGAGCCGATTCTGACTGCCTCTTGGGTCTGGGTGTGGTTGCCTTCCTCTATCACTAGGGGGCACCCTCAGGGAGGTCCTCAGGTTTGTCGCCTCGGCCCCTCCTAAGGCCGTCTCTTCACTCTCATGTGTTGGAGCCAGGCTTCTCCAACCCGAAAGTGAAAGGGCCCCTCTGCTCCTGGCACTACCTCCTCCAGGGCCTTTTGCCCGGACTTGCTGGTCACCTATGTACGCCTCCCTCCTTCAGGGTTGGGTTCATCTTCCCAACCAAGCTTTTAAGGCCATCTCCAGCACTCTTCTTGAAGGGACAGAATGGCTTTCAAGGCAACAGTGTGCTAACCATGTACAAAAGTCTACTTAAAAGGGTAAGTGCAGAGGCGGAGGGTGTGTGTGTCCAGAAGGCCCGCCTCGGTGCCTGCGTGGCGGAGGGGTGGGAATGCACTGACAGTACACATCCTGCTCCTGTGCGCTCTGGACCGGGGGATTGTGGGTGAGTCCTGCTCGTGTTTGCTCTGCGGTTTCTGAATTTTCTACCACAAACATGTATTTTTTTAATAATAGAAAATACGACAAAAATTCTTTTGTACCTAAATGGACACTTCCAGGCATTTGGGTTTTTAGTGCTAAAGGCCTACTTATTTGTTTTACTTTTAAAAAATATATATATATTTTTTATTTTAGAGAGGAAGGGCGAGGGAGAGATAGAAACATCAATGATGAGAGAGAATCATTGATTGGCTGCCTCCTGCACCTCCCTACTGGGGATCGAGCCCACAACCTGGGCATGTGCCCTTGACTGGAATTGAACCCAAGACCCTTCAGTCCGCAGGCTGATGCTCTATCCACTGAGCCAAACCAGCCAGGGCTACTCATTTTCCCCCCTGTATATTTTGAATTTTTGGTGCCTTAAGACCTCACCTCACACAGTGGGTGGATTCTGGGAGAGGGAAGTCAGAGGGAATGGGATGGAAGTAGTGATAAGAGGGAGAGTGATATGGCATCAGCTTCCTCAAGGAGGGGAGTGAGGCTGGCCCCTATTCAGCTACCTCCACGGTGAGGCTGTGGCTTCCGAGGCATCTTAAAGGACAGTGTCCACCAACTGAGCTTGAAGGAGCGAAATCATAGCAGAAATCGAATCAACCTGGAATTTCACATAACAGTTGCCCGCTCGCCTTACAAAAACAAAAAAGAAAACCCCTTTTACATCTTAAGCAGCAGAACATCTCAGATATGAAGGTTTGCCCAGTCACCTTCCCATCATGCTTGAGTCCTTGACCATGCTAGAGATGACTGATTTAAAAAAAAAAAAAAAAAAGCTTAAAGATTTCATGTCTATCTGTTGTGGCACTTTATGTTCCCATTTTTATTCTTCTAAATTTTTAATTTTGTGAAAGTGTTAGAAAAATAATTGAAAAAGCTAGTGTCGTGCATACGTAGAGATGGAGGGAGGCAGGCCCAGCTTCTATCCCACGGTCCTCTGGAGCTGGGGACGGGCTGTGCGGCTGGCCCATTCACCTTGGCCCAGGCCTGCGGGATCCATGGGACCTGGGCTGGCTCTGTGGCGGAGGCGTGGGAAGGCTGGTCTGGACTGGACTGGAGCCCCTCATCCTCCGAAGACCCTCCCTGGTCATGCCTCCCACCCAGAGAGGGTGGACAAGACCGACACAGGACTGAGGGGACAGGCTGCAGGCTCGTGGTCCACCAGCTTAAAGTCCTTTTGAGGAAAGGAGGAACGTGGGAGTGAAGGCTTCTCTTCAGTGAGGGGGTTTGGAGGGGGTGGGGTGG
The DNA here is from genome assembly GCA_963693515.1 of Pipistrellus nathusii. Lineage (NCBI taxonomy): Eukaryota > Metazoa > Chordata > Mammalia > Chiroptera > Vespertilionidae > Pipistrellus > Pipistrellus nathusii. The sequence continues at coordinate 48,169,904 of OY882869.1, forward strand.
GGGTGGGGGTACCCTGGGGACTTGGAGACTAGGATGGCTCCCCCTAGTGGAGGAGAATGAGAGTCAGCGTATCCTTACTGGGGACCTGAGGCCTGCTGATGGTAGAGTTGGGACCAGAGCTGAAGCCTCCTGTCCCCGCACACTGCTCTTCCTGTCTCAGCAGGAAGGACTGGCCCAGCTCCTCCTGGTGCGGGAGACCTGGGCGCTGGGGAAAGGCAGCGGCCCTAGTTGGCCCGGGTCCCACTGCTGTCACTAACCCGGCCCTGTGGGGTAGGTCTGATTGGGGACAGACATCTCCCCATGTTCTCCCAGCGCCTCCCACAGGGGCTTTGGCTTGAGAAGGTGTCAGGAGCAGGGCTTCCCCCTCAGATGGAAGAGGTGGACCGGGGAGTGAGCCTCAGGAGGGCCAGGGACTCCCTGCTTTGCATACACTTCTAGCCCTTGCCCCCCCGAAAGGGGCCCGGCTCCAGGACACACTGCATTTTTAGAAAGTGAGTGAGGTATGACTACATGGCCACTGTGTCAGGGGCTGGCTCTGAGCAGAATTGACTCTGAGCTCAGGAGTGGACCAAGTTCGCTCTCATGGGACTTCTATCCACTGCTGTGTCCGTCCCTCCCAGGGTCACTTTCCTGCCCGAGGCCCCTGGTCACAGGGGTGCAGTGACCCAGCCGTGCATCCTAAGGGGGTGCCACCTCTGACTTAGACGATGACAGTCAGGGAGGGAAAGGAGTCTCGGGAGGGAGGGCCAGTGACGGCGGACTTCCTGTCAACATGTTTGAGCGGCAAAGTCTTCCCCTCAGTGTCAGGAGAGGTCAGCCTTGGCCTGAATGCACCGAACACGGAAGCCCAGGGAGCCAGGCTGAGCTGTGGGGGAGAGGGGGCCCTCAGGAGGAAGAGCTGTGGCCTGTGAGGAGTGGGGCTGGGGACCCATCCCTCTCCCTCCCCGAGGTGGGGCCTGGACTCACCTGGCACGGCTTTGAGTTCTCGTCAGAAGAGGGGTCCCGGGACACACTGGAGGGGACTGAGCTTGGCCGCACACACCCCCAGGGCCTGCGCAGGGACAGCACTGGGCCTCAGGCCTGGCACCCCACCCCCTCTTCCCAGCTCTGAGGGGGACCGAGGCTCTCACTCCGCCTGCCCCCGGGGTGCTCTTCCTGTGGCCTCCGAGGCCACTTCTGAGCCACAGGGAAGTCGGGGCTTTAGAGCCAGAGGAGGTGGGATGGTTCTTGTCCCAGGACACTTTCCAACCGCCCCCCCCCCAACCCAAACACACACAAACACCCACCCCATAACGCACCTCAAACCACACTCCTACTCCTTTAAGCTGCCCCCTCCCTCCCCAGACTCCTCCTCTTTTCATTCTTTCGTAGCTCTTTCTTGAACCCGCTGAGCCTGCCTTTTTTATAATCAAAGGGCAGGGATGGCTGCTCTGGACCCAGGGTGTAGGGTCTCTGAGGATCATGGGGGGGCTCTGGGAGCGGAGGGAAGCCCTAGGACCGCCCGGGAGGGGAGGGCACACCTGGCAGGCGGTGCGGGCATCCCAGCCCCGGGACATCAGGCTCTGCAGCTGCAGCGAGTGCTGTTCCACAAACTGCTCACACTGAGGAGGAGAAGGACACGGTGAGGGAGGGCCAGGCCCTGGGGGCACCCCTGCCTTGCCGTCTGGCCTCTCCATTTTTCTGGGTCACTCCAGGGCTCCCCCTGACCCCATGGAGGTCCAGGCATCAGGCCCTCAAGCAGCTGGCAGGGGCTGAAATTAGGTTTCCGTGGGGAGCACCCAGGCAGAGGGTCAGAATCCTAGCCACCACCAATCCCTCCCGCAGATTTCAGCTCTCAAGAAGCTCTTCCAGCTCATCTGGTCCTAGGGACGCGATGTGGCGTGCAGCGGGGGCCGGAAAGGTGCCGACCAGGCGAGCAGGGGCCGAGCTGCCTCCTGGGGCCTCACGTACTCATGAAGGGAGTTCACTGTCATCGACTCAGCACTGCGACTCTGGGACCTCTCCTTTCTCCTTTTTTAAATTTTTTATCCTCCCCTCAGGGTATGTTTTGCATTGACTTTTAGAAAGAGTGGAAGGGAGGGAGAAAGAGAGAGGTGGGGGATCATCGATGTGAGAGAGACACATTGATTGGTTGCCTCCTGCGCATGCCCTGACCAGGGCCTGGGATGGCACCTGCAACCCAGGCACCTGCCCTTGACGAGGAATTGAACCTGTGACCCTTCAGTCGGAGGGCCTAAGCACTGAGAAAACCGGCTAGGGTGGGATGTCTCCTTTTGTAGGTGGGTTTGTCCCCAGGGAATCACACCGGGAGGGCGGATGGGGCTGGGACAGGCGGAAGAGGAGAGAAGGCCAGGCCCCCTCCTGCTCCAGCTGGCCCTGGCGTTACTCATCTCCTGGTGGATGACTGGTCTCTCACTTCGCCCACGGGGTAGGCCTGCTGGTCCCCTGAGCCTCGCCCTCGGTCCGAGGCCATTCCTGACCGGGGCAGGCTTCGCCCCGTTACAGCCCCATCACTGTTCGGCCCACAGCCCGTCCTATCTGAGCTCCTTCACCCCCGGGTCTGGCCTGCTCTGTGCATCTCTCGTTGGGAAGCCTTTGCTGGCCCAAACCTCCCCCTCGGGCAGGCCCTGGGCCCGAGTCCTGAGACTCCATTGCCTGAGAGTGCTAAAGGCCTACTTATTTGTTTTACTTTAAAAAAAAAATTATTTTAGAGAGGAAGGGCGAGGAAGAGATAGAAACATCAATGATGAGAGAGAATCATTGATTGGCTGCCTCCTGCAACTTTCTACTGGGGATCGAGCCCCGCAACCCGGGCATGTGTCCTTGGCTGGAATTGAACCCAAGCCCCGCACCTTTTGCCTGTCCGTCGTCCAGAAGCGGAGGCAGGCCTGGCGCATCGCCTGCGGCACGGCCTGCTCACTGCTGTTCCCCGCCCGGGCGGCCAGGAACTCGCAGAAGCGGCACTTGGAGTCTTGCTGGAGCCATTCTCCGGGCAGGAGCCCCAGGGGTGTGAGACCTGGACAGGACACAGTCAGAGGCGCCCTGCAGAGGCGCTCGGTTCCTGTCCTCTCTGGGGCGGGGCAGGGGCCTGGGGGCGGGATGAGAGTGGGCAGTGGCGGGGCGGGAGGCCGCAGCTCACCTGGGCCAGCGCCGTCCTCGGAGCTGGTGCAGCGGAGGGCGAGGCCGCAGACCACCTGGGGCAGCAGGCGGCTCAGCAGCACGTCCAGCAGGATGACCGTGTAGCGCTCGGCCAGGCACTGGCAGATGCCGCCCGCCACCAGGGGTACCACGTGGCACACCTGAGCCACGGCCGGGGCCAGTACACCCTGGGGAGGGGCCGAGAGAGGGCGGGGTGGGACCTTCTCCTGCAAGACCGCAGGGCACCTAGCAGACATTCTCTTTTCCCTTCGGGGAGCCAGTATGCTGCTTATAGATGAGGAGGCCGAGCATCGCAGCGTCCGGGGACTTGCCCAGCGCCAGTGGGTGAACACAGGCAGGGCCGTGACCCTCGCTCTGACTCATGACTGACATCGCTGACAGGGTCACAGCCAGCCAGAGGTGTGGGCGCCCCCGAGGGCACACGGCAGCTGGAGGGGGGGTGGCCCACACCTGCGCCTTCCCCCGCCTGACCCACAGGAAGGAGTACAATGATTGAAGTTTCTTTTGATACATATGAATTTGATTCATTAGCTAAAGTTATATGTCACTGGACTTAACTTACTGAATTTCCTATCCTTAAGGGTTTTAGGTTGTGATTGAAGCAAAAAGGACATGTACAGAAATACCAAACTTGAGCAACTGTTAACATGCAGATCATATACCTCTCAATAAAGAGCATCTATGCTGATTAGTCCTGCTAAGCTATGTATAGAGGAAATTGATCAAGTATTGGATTTGAAAATAATTGCTTATGTTTAACAGAATAATGAATGTAAACAATTTATTATGGAAAGCTAAATTATACATCACTGTAACTACCTAGAAAATATGGACATATCTATAACCAAAATGCTAAGAACTTTTATATAGCCTTGTATGAAGGGGGTTTGAATGTTAATAAACACATTTTCCACTTTAAGAACTTAAAAAAAAAATTTCTTTTGAAAGCCACATTTTTTAAACTTAAACTTCTTCAAAATAGACCCGCCCAGAGCCATACGCAAGGGGCCAAAGAGCCGCAAGTGGCTCGCGAGCCGCAGTTTGCCGACCACTGGCTTAGACCTTCCTACTGGCCCCAGCAGGTGCGTCCTCAGAGTCCCCTGCTCAGAGCCTGGCCCCTGCCACCCCCTCGCTCGCCCGCCTGCATCCGAAACGTGCAGGCTGCCCGGCCCTGCCCAGACGCCTGCCCGCGGCCGCCGCCCTGTGTGAGACCTTGGAGGGAGATGCTGAAGCGCAGCGGCCTGTTTGGGGTCGGGCGCGGCTTTGGGGGAGAAGGGGAGGAATGTAACTTGGGGTCTGCCCCGGGACTTACCCAGCGTGGAGAACAGCTCACCTTGGCTGTTTAAGTCTCTGCTCCGAGCCCACTATCCCTCTCTGAGAACCCCCCACCGCCACGCGGACTCGCAGAGCAGGCCCTCGGCCGCCTGGGGAGGGAGGAGCCGGCAGAGCGGCTCCCACATGGCCCCATTTCAGGGTAGGACAGCCCGGGCAGTGCCACCCCAGGTCTGGGAGACTCGGTTGGCACAGGTGGGGGGCGTCTGTGGAAGCTCTCCTTCTGAAACACGTAGTCCCTGTTCTGCAGGGGCCTCTGGGTCTCCCCGTCAGACGCCGGGCTGCTGGACACTTTCTGTGCCGGGACCCTGCCCGTGCCGGCCGGGTGCAGAGAGGGGCCTGATTAGTTAGTGAGCTCTGGGCTGGCACCTCCTGGGCCTGCGCCTGAGCGCCAGGGTCCCTGGGTGGGGGCAGCACAAAGGCCCTCCTCCTGACCTACAGTCCGGCTCTGGTGGGGGTGAGAGGAAGGGTGAGAGGAGGGGTGAGAGGAGGGGAGTGAGGAGGGGAGTGAGGAGGGGTGAGAGGAGGGGTGAGAGGATGAGTGAGAGGAGGGGTGAGAGGAGGGGATTGAGGAGGGGTGTTAGGAGGGGAGTGAGGAGGGGTGAGAGGAGGGGTGTTAGGAGGGAAGTGAGGAGGGGTGTTAGGAGGGGAGTGAGGAGAGGTGAGAGGAAGGGTGAGAGGAGGGGATTGAGGAGAGGTGTGAGGAGGATTGAGGAGGGGAGTGAGGAGGGGATTGAGGAGGGGAGTGAGGAGGGGTGAGAGGAGGGTTGTGAGGAGGGGAGTGAGGAGGGGTGAGAGGAGGGGAGTGAGGGGAGTGAGGAGGGGAGTGAGGAGGGGTGTGAGGAGGGGTGTGAGGAGGGGTGAGAGGAGGGGTGTGAGGAGGGGAGTGAGGAGGGGTGAGAGGATGAGTGAGAGGAGGGGTGTGAGGAGGGGAGTGAGGAGGGGTGAGAGGATGAGTGAGAGGAGGGGTGTGAGGTGGGAGTGAGGAGGGGTGTGAGGAGGGAGTGAGGAGGGGTGTGAGGAGGGGTGAGAGGAGGGGTGTGAGGTGGGAGTGAGGAGGGGTGTGAGGTGGGAGTGAGGAGGGGTGTGAGGAGGGGTGAGAGGAGGGGTGTGAGGTGGGAGTGAGGAGGGGTGTGAGGAGGGGTGAGAGGAGGGGTGTGAGGAGGGAGTGAGGAGGGGTGAGAGGAGAGGAGTAGTGAGGCGGGAGGAAGGGCTGTGTGGGCCTCACCTTGGGAACCGTTGCTTGCACCCGCTTGATCAAAGTCCTGCAGAGCCAGCAGATGGGCAGCGGGAAGGGTAATGTCTGCTCAGCGAGGTCCTGGCGGAGAGAATGGCGTGGAGGGTGGGTGGGCACGGGGCTGGGCACGGGGCTGGGCACCGGAGAGGCACCCTTCAGGCATCCTCTTTCCCCCTCCGGCCTCATTTCCCTCCGGTCCTGCCCCCTCCCAGAGCCCGGGGCTCACAGCCTGGCTGTGCCCGGCTCTCTGATGCCCCCATGGGGAGAGGGGTGGCCCATGCTGGGCCTGCTCACCTGTGTCTGAGGCGGAGCCCGGAGCGCCCGGGGCAGCGCGGCCAGCAGGGGGTCCCCCAGCTCCGGCTCCCGCCCCGGCTCCGGACGCCCAGCTCTGCACAAGCCCAGGTGCCTGCAGATGGCCCTGGGGTTCTGGGGAACAGGAGGCAGTGGTTAGTGGGGGAGGGAACCCATTCGTCAGCTGGCTCCTGCCTCAGGGACCAGGGCCACTGTCCGGGCCTGGGACAGGGAGGGGAGCCGCTGGCTGGGTTGGGGTCAGAGCTCTGTGGTGATGCTGGGGGGACGGGGGATGGTGAGGGATGCAGGGGGAGGGGAGACACATGGTGGAGAAGGGCCGTGTGGGAACTTCGGGGCAGGTGCCTGGGTTGTGTGTGAATGAGCGTGAGCACGTATGTCTGTGAGAATGAATGAGAGTATGTATGTGCGTGAGGGTGTTTGTATGTGTGGGTGTGTAACGGGTGGGCTTTGTGTGAGGTTGAGTGTGTGTGTGAGTGTGAGGACATAGGGTGTGTGTGGTGTTTGTAAATGTGTGAACCCACTGCGTACAGCTGAGCAGACGGGGCAGGGAGCTGGGCACCTGGCTGAGGGGCATTGTGTTTCCTGGGCCAGGTGGGCAGGGTCTGTGTGTGGTGTATGTGGCGTGAGTGGTGTGTGTGGCGGGTGGGCAGGGTCTGTGGTGGGTGGGGTCTGTATGGTGTGTGTGGTGAATGGGGTCTGTGTGTGGTGTGTGTGGTGTGAGTGGTGTGTGTGGTGTGAGCGGTGTGTGTGGTGTGTGTGGTGTGTGTGGTGTGAGTGGTGTGTGTGGTGTGAGCGGTGTGTGTGGTGTGTGTGGTGTGTGTGGTGTGAGTGGTGTGAGCGGTGTGTGTGGTGTGTGTGGTGTGTGTGGTGTGTGTGGTGTGTGTGGTGTGTGTGGTGTGTGTGGTGTGTGTGGTGTGAGCGGTGTGTGTGGTGTGTGTGGTGTGAGTGGTGTGTGTGGTGTGTGTGGTGTGAGTGGTGTGAGCGGTGTGTGTGGTGTGTGTGGTGTGAGTGGTGTGTGTGGTGTGTGTGGTGTGTGTGGTGTGTGTGGTGTGTGTGGTGTGTGTGGTGTGAGTGGTGTGAGCAGTGTGAGTGGTGTGAGTGGTGTGTGTGGTGTGTGTGGTGTGTGTGGTGTGTGTGGTGTGAGCGGTGTGTGTGGTGTGTGTGGTGTGAGTGGTGTGTGTGGTGTGTGTGGTGTGAGTGGTGTGAGTGGTGTGTGTGGTGTGTGTGGTGTGAGTGGTGTGAGCGGTGTGTGTGGTGTGAGTGGTGTGAGCGGTGTGTGTGGTGTGTGTGGTGTGTGTGGTGTGAGTGGTGTGTGTGGTGTGTGTGGTGTGAGCGATGTGTGTGGTGTGAGTGGTGTGTGTGGTGTGAGTGGTGTGTGTGGTGTGTGTGGTGTGAGTGGTGTGTGTGGTGTGAGTGGTGTGTGTGGTGTATGTGGTGTGTGTGGTGTGAGTGGTGTGTGTGGTGTGTGTGGCGGGCGGGCAGGGTCTGTGTGGTGTGAGTGGTGTGAGTGGTGTGTGTGGTGGGCAGGGTGTGTGTGGTGTGGTGGCAGGTGTGGTGTGTGTGGCGGCGGGCAGGGTGTGTGTGGTGTGGTGGCAGGTGTGGTGTGTGTGGCGGGCGGGCAGGGTGTGTGTGGTGTGGTGGCAGGTGTGGTGTGTGTGGCGGGCAGGTCTGTGTGGTGTGGTGGCAGGTGTGGTGTGTGTGGCGGGCGGGCAGGGTGTGTGTGGTGTGGTGGCAGGTGTGGTGTGTGTGGTGGGCAGGTCTGTGTGGTGTGGTGGCAGGTGTGGTGTGTGTGGCGGGCAGGGTCTGTGTGGTGTGAGTGGTGTGAGTGGTGTGTGTGGCGGGCAGGGTGTGTGTGGTGTGGTGGCAGGTGTGGTGTGTGTGGCGGGCAGGGTCTGTGTGGTGTGAGTGGTGTGAGTGGTGTGTGTGGTGTGTGTGGTGTGAGCGGTGTGAGCGGTGTGAGTGGTGTGTGTGGTGTGAGCAGTGTGAGTGGTGTGTGTGGCGGGCGGGCAGGGTGTGTGTGGTGTGGTGGCAGGTGTGGTGTGTGTGGCGGGCGGGCAGGGTCTGTGTGGTGTGGTGGCAGGTGTGGTGTGTGTGGCGGGCGGGCAGGGTGTGTGTGGTGTGGTGGCAGGTGTGGTGTGTGTGGCGGGCAGGGTGTGTGTGGTGTGGTGGCAGGTGTGGTGTGTGTGGCGGCGGGCAGGGTGTGTGTGGTGTGAGTGGTGTGAGTGGTGTGTGTGGTGGGCAGGGTGTGTGTGGTGTGGTGGCAGGTGTGGTGTGTGTGGCGGGTGGGCAGGTCTGTGTGGTGTGAGTGGTGTGGTGTGTGTGGCGGGCGGGCAGGGTGTGTGTGGTGTGGTGGCAGGTGTGGTGTGTGTGGCGGGCGGGCAGGGTGTGTGTGGCATCCCCGGGGGTGGGCGGGCGGCCTCACGATCTGGCTCTGGAAGTAGTCGATGAGCAGCGGGAAGTAGGTGTCGAGCACTTGGCGGCACTTGGGCACCAGCAGCTTCAGGGGCAGCACGTCGCACTCCCGCTCCAGGACCTTCCGCATGGCGTCCTGGGGCCGGGGCCGCGGGGGGGGGGGGGGGGGGGCAGTCAGCGGCCTCCCTGTGGCCGGCCTCCGCACAGGCGCCAGGCCGGCTCCCTCTCCTCGGGCACCGGAGTTGGTGAGCGCCCAGGAGTTAAGTGGTCGGCCCTCCCCCCAGGAACAGCCTCCTCTGGCTGAGCTCCCCCGGAGCCTCTCCTGGCCAGCAGGGCGGAGCCCCAGGCTGACCCTCGCCGGGAAATGGCCCCTTTCAGAGGCAAACCTCTTCCTGCCCTGGCCCCACCTCTGGCCCCAACCTTCCTCCAGGGTCTGGCCTTGTCACCTGGAAAACGGCCTCCTTGGTCATGTTGGTGAGGATGAGGACGATGTTACTGCATTCCTGGCACAGGTTATCCTGGGGATGGGGACCCCAAGGTGGGGACATGAGGGAGGGGCATGCCCCCAGCTCAAGTAGGCGAGGCTCTTTCAGGCATGACAGACAACTACCCACCATCACATCCTACCCCATTCACCCACCCCACCCCATTTCACCCCATCCCACCCCACCCCATTTCATCCCATCCATCCCATCCCATCCCACCCCACCCCATCCACCCCATCCCATCCCATCCATCCCATCCATCCCATCCCATCCACCCCATCCCATCCCATCCATCCCATCCCACCCCACCCCATCCATCCCATCCCATCCCATCCCATCCCACCCCATCCACCCCATCCCATCCCATCTATCCCATCCCACCCCACCCCATCCATCCCATCCCATCCCATCCCATCCCACCCCACCCCATCCATCCCACCCCATCCACCCCATCCCATCCCATCTATCCCATCCCATCCCATCCCACCCCATCCCATCCATCCCATCCCATCCCATCCATCCCATCCCATCCCATCCCATCCATCCCATCCCATCCCATCCCATCCCATCCCATCCCATCTATCCCATCCCATCCCATCCCATCCCATCCATCCCATCCCATCCATCCCATCCCATCCCACCCCACCCCATCCATCCCATCCCATCCATCCCATCCCATCCCATTCCATCCATCCCATTCCATCCCATCCCATCCATCCCACCTCACCCACCCCCTATGGGGGCTCCAATCCCCCAGACTTATCCAGAGTTTGCCCTGCACCCTCTCTCCAGACGGTCAGCCCCGTGCACCCTTGGGTGTACTCACGGGCTCCGCATGTCCCCAGACCTCCTGCAGGCAGTGCCCCAGTGCTCTGCACTGCAATGCTTGCTCCAGGCTTTGGCACCAAAACTCGGGGCCCTGGGCACAGGCCAGGGAGGAGGTGGTCCCTGCAGCTTCTGTTTGGGGTCAGAGCAACCTTTGGATCCAACACCTGGCACCCTAACCTCGCCAACCTCCAAGCCCAGTTTTACTGGCAACGCTTGGCCGTTGAACGCGCTGGAGTCAGGCAGCTCTGGGTTCCACCAGCCTAGAGCCCGGCAGGTGTGTCATCGGACAGGCCCTGGGGCCCCCTGAGCCTCAGCTTCCCCATCGTCACAACGAGGATAACACCCAGACTGGGGAAACCCCTGGCCCGGAGCCCGAGCTCAGGCAGCGGAGAAGATGGCCTGAAGCCCCTCAGCCCCTGGCCCCGGGGCAGGGAGGGGGAGAGGTGAGAGGAGCTGGAGACTCACCAGCACCCGGGCCCCAGAGTGTGGGCAGCAGCAGCAGCCACAGCAGCAGGGACTTGGCCATGGCACCTCCCCAGCCTGGACGCTCTGCCGGAGGTGGGCCTTATAGGTGCGGGCGGGACCTGGGGCCAGGGCCGTGTGGGGCGGGGTGACCTCAGTGTTTGCCCTTGTCCTGGAGGGCCCTTCAGGTGCTTTGGCCCCACCTTTTCCCGGCAGCAACATTCCTGCTTGGCCCCCTCCCCTCCCCTCCCTCCCTCCCCACCTGCTGCCTGTTCCTGCTGCCTTTGCCTGCTGCTCTCACTCCCAGGGGCCCGGATGCCCGGCTTCCTCCCACCAGCGGGCTCGGAGCCTCCACATCTCGCCCCATCTCTCGAGCTGCGGGAGAGAAACTGAGGCAGGCCAGGGCCGCCCGAGCGACCCTTCCCGCCTCCACCCCGGGCCTCTTGGGCTTCCTCTGCTCTTGAGCAATGCCCTTCAGAGCTTCCTGCCCGGCTCTTGACCCAGGGCAAGCACCGGAGGGGCAGGCCGGACCCCCCGGGCCACGTGCCCCCTCACCGCCCGGAGCTCCCCCCAGGAAACGCCTCTGCTTCTGTGACACACGACTGGCTTTAGTCAGAAGTGTTTACGTGAAACTAAGAGGAAACGGAGGGCCAGAGAGCCTGAGACGAGGATGTAGGGCTGAGAACCCCCAAGTGGCTGTGGGACAGACCTGTCCAGGGGACGTGCTGTGTCCTCCAGGAAGGGGCCGGGCACAGCTGGTGGTTCAGGAGAAAGAAACTGGCCTCTGCAGCTCAGAGCGCTCCGGCCAGGCCCCCTGGGCAGGGCACACGCACGGGAAAGCACACCATGTGACCCGGGGCAGACGCGCCACTCGTGGCCACCACTGGGTGATCAAGTTATCTGATGGCTGTGGAGCCCTCTAGACCAGGGGTGGGCAAACTCATTCGTCAAGAGAGCCAAATAGCAACAGGGCAACGATTGACATGTCTTTCGAGAGCCACATTTTTTAAACTTAAACTTCTTCTAACGCCACGTCTTCAAAATAGACTCGCCCAGGCCGTGGTAAATGTGGAAGAGCCACACTCAAGGGGCCAAAGAGCTGCGTGTGGCTCTCGAGGCGCAGTTTGCCGACCACTGCTCTAGACTCTGGGAGGTGCTCAAATAATACTCACGGTGTGGCCGGGTAGGAATTAGAACCAGGATGAAAATAGTTGGACACCCTCAAGGTCACACAGGGATTCGTGTTGGCCTTAAGCCCTTCTCAGCTTGACAACCACAGAGTTGACCAAGGGTGTGTGTCACTGTGTGACCACAGATCGGGAACCCTAGGAGGCTCGAGAGGGTGGGACTGACATGTGCTTGTAGTTCAGCGCTAAACAAACCGTGTCCGGTGTGGATGCCGTCGGGCCTGGCTGAGCAGGAGAGAGGCTCTTTCAGGCTGTGCTGGTCAGGGTCGTCTAGCTGCTGTAACAAAGAGCCCCGGAGTCCACTGGCTTTCCACAGCACATACTTCTTACCCACATCACAGCACGCAGGCTGGCCTCTGCGGGGAGGCTCTGGTCCCCAGTCATTCAGCGTTGTAGGAAAAGGCAAGTAGAGAGAGCTGGCCTGATAACGCCTTTGTGAGAGCTGGGCCAAGAAAAGCCGGAAAAGGCATTTCTTTCCCTGTTGACAACAGGATGTGCCCGGAGACTGCCAGAAACACTTGGGAGCGGGGGAGGCTTTTAAGGGATGAAATTCTTGCAGCAGCTGGGAGGAGGGATCCTAGGAGGTGAAACTAGTACTCTGGTATTGACTCCCTTTTTAAGCCTATGTTGTGATAACCTAATTTATTCATTTTTTTATTCATACACTCAATTAAAAATATATAATCAACACCTGGCTGATATGGGTCAGTGGTTGAGCATTGACCGAGGATTCAAGAGGTCACCAGTTTGACTCCTGGTCAGGGCACATGCCTGGATTGCTGGCTCCATCCCCAGTAGAGGGTGTGCAGGAGGCAGCTGATTGATGACATGTCTCTCTTTTTGATATTTCTATTTCTCTATCATTCTCCCTTCTTCTCTCTCTGAAACTCAACAAAAACATCTAAAAATGAAGAAAAAACAATGTGCCAGACACTCTTCCAGGCACTGGAGATGCAAGACTGAACAAAATGGTAACAATTTTTATTTTTTTTATTTTTAATATATTTTGTTGACTTTTTACAGAGAGGAAGGGAGAGAGAGAGAGAGAGAGAGAGTTAGATGCATCCATGAGAGAAAAACATCGACCAGCTACCTTCTGCACACCCCCTCCTGGGGATGTGCCCGCAACCAAGGTACATGCCCTTGACCGGAATCGAACCTGAGACCTTTCAGTCTGCAGGTTGGTGCTGTCCACTGAGCCAAACCAGTTAGGGCCAAACAGGTAACATTCTATCCTGTAGGGAGCATTCCTCCTCGTGGATGCTGTTTAGGGAGGCAGGTGTCTCTCTAAGGGAACTTTGGGCCTCGGGGGCAGGCATCTCACCTCACTCATATCTACGGCTCTCACAGGGCCCTGAGGGGTTTGTCCATAGTGGGTGCTTTGTCCATAGTGGGTGTGAAGGCATACTTCCTGGGCCAGGTGGTCTCGAAGGATTCATCCTGCTCAGGATATGACAGGTCAACATGGGAACATCTTCCAAATGGCACTTTGTGTTTATCCAGTAACAAGCCCTTTTGAAGCAAAGGATGAGCTAAAATTAACGCGCAGGCTTTCCTAAAGCTAGCAAGAAAAAGTCCGGCTTTGGGGAACATTTTTGCTATTTTTATGTTCATTTATTTCTGATTGCAAAAATATTTGTATCCAGTATTTTAATGTTACAAGTAAGAGAGAACTCAACTCAAACAGACTTACATGTAAAGGACATTTTTGGTTCATGGAATTGAAAAGTCCAGGAATAGATCCAGTACCCAGATCCAAAGCTTGGTCCATAGGCTCACACCATGCCACCGGGATCTGGCTTCTCTCTGTGCCTGTTCTCGATTTCCGGTGAGTCTTCTCCCGGCCCCTGGTGCTCCCCTCGGAGTTAAATGGGGCGGCTGTCCCAGCTGTCACCGCCTTCGCCCACTGTCTAGGTGGAGGTGGGCTCCTCTGCTAGCTCTGATGACGTCAGAGGAAACCTTCCCTGAAGCCCCTGCAAACGTCTCCCATTTCATTGGCTCAAAATGGGGTACGCACCCATCTCTGAACCCATCACTCTGCCGGGGCAGTGGGACTCACTGATTGGCTGACAACAGACAGGGTTCGTCCCTGCAGATGGCTGAAATGAGGGAGAGGCAGTGCCCTCAAAGTCTTGGTACCCACACAGAAGGAAGGGAGTGGGTACTGGGAAAGGACATTGTCATTGTAAGAAATCCAGCCTGGCCGGTGTGGCACAGTGGTTGAGCTTCAACCTATGAACTAAGAAGTCACAGTTTGATTCCCAGTAAGGACACATGACTGGGTTACAGGCTCGATTCCCAGTGGGGAGGATGCAAGAAGCAGCCAATTAATGATTCTCTCTAATCATCGATGTTACCAGCTCTTTCTCCCTCTCCCTTCCTATCTGAAATCAATAAAAAATATATTAAAAAAGAAAAGAAAATAAATCCATGCACAAAAGTGAACAGTGGAAAAAGGGAAAGTTGGCTGTAATCCTAATTTCAGAAAGGGCCTCTGATGACTTTTGGCTGCATTCTCTTCCAGAATTTTCCCATGAATATGTCAACACACATGTTACATATATGTACATTTATTTGTGTAGGAGGCTGAATGCAGCCCCCCCATCCCCACTATGTCCCACTCTAAACCCAGAATTGTGGAGTATGCTAAACTCTCACTCCTCTAGTTAGGTTATTTATATATTTAATAGAGGCCCAGTGCATGAATTTGTGCATGGGTGGGGTTCCTCAGCCTGGCCAGCGATTGGGGCGATCAGGGCGATCAGAGTGGCCGGCTGAGGGCAGGGAGGGATCACAGGAGATTGACTGTGGGAGTGCACTGACCACAAGGGGCAGCTCCTGCATTAAGCATCTGCCCCTGATGGTCAGTGTCATAGTGACTGGTCGTTTGGTTGTTCAGTCGCTTAGGCATATATATTCATAATAATACGAATATTAAGAACAGAGAACTCCAAACTGGTATCAAAAGGGGAAGTCAGAGGGGTTTAAAGTGCCATCGCTGGCTTTGAATATGGAGGTGGCAGGAGCCAAGGAATGCAGGCAGCCTCTAGGAGCTGAGGATGATTCTGGTGGACAGGCTGCAGGGAAAGAGAGACGTTACTGCTACAATTGCGTGGGATGGAATCGCACCAGCGCCCTGGGTGAGCTTGGAGTGGATTCTTAGGGCTCCAGGTGAGAGCCCAGGCTGGCCCGCTCAGACTGCAGACCTACAGGTGAGAGCCCAGGCTGGCCCGCTCAGACTGCAGACCTACAGAACTGTGAGATGTTAAGTGATAGTGTTTTAAGCCGCTGAGCTCTTTGTGATCTGCTATGCAGGACTAGAAAACCAATAAAATGTCATCCTTATTAGATTAAAAGGGATTATCTTATGCCTGATTATCTTATGTTCTGCAACTTAACTCCCTCCCCACTTAGTTTATCCTGAACATCTTTTATAAGTTAGAACATATAACGTTAACTCCTTTTTGTGCCTACATAATGTGTCATGTTCTGAGCTATACCATAGTTTACGTAACCATTCCCCTGGTGGATTATTTTCATTTGTTCAGCACGAGGGATGACCCTCAAAGAACACCCTTCCTACGTACGTCTGTGGACTTCCCTCAGGACAGTTAGGGAAGCTGACTGAGAATCGCTAAAAGGCCAGCATCGTTAAATTCTGGAACGCTGCAGCTAGCTCTCTATAGACGCCTGCTGACCTTCCCTTCCATGAAGGAGAGGCTGCCTTTCTCATCCCTGACACTGTGAATTGCTTCGCTTTCCAACTGTAAAATGCATGTAAAATTTACTGAGGCAAACCATTTTTAAAAAGTATTTTTATTAATTAATTATTATTATTTTTTTAGAGAGAAGAAGGGAGGGGGAGAGAGAGAGAGAAACAGCCATGGAAAACATGGCTCAGATGCCTCCTGGACGCCCCCTATTGGGGACTGAGCCTGCAGCTCAGGCATGTGCCCTGACCAGGAATTGAACCAGCAACCAGAGGATGATGACGAACCAACTGAGCCGCACCGGCCAGGGCTACAGTAAGTGCACAGTTCAGTGGTGTTAAGCATAATCACATTGTTGCGCATCCATCACCATTCTTTTTTTTTTTTTTTTTTTTTTTTTTAAATATATTTTATTGATTTTGTACAGAGAGGAAGGGAGAGAGATAGTTAGAAACATCGATGAGAGAGAGTCATCGATTAGCTGCCTCTTGCACACCCCCTACTGGGGATATGCCCGCAACCAAGGTACATGCCCCTGACCGGAATCGAACCCGGGGCCTTTCAGTCCCCAAGCCGACGCTCTATCCATTGAGCCAAACCGGTTTCGGCTCACCATTCTTGATGTCTAGAACTTGTTCATCTTTCCAAACAGAAACTGTGTACATTAAACCATGCGTCCTGCCTCTATGATTTTGGCTACTGTTCTGGGTACTTCACATGAGTAGACTCACCCAGTATTTGCCTTTTTGTGATTGGCTTATTTCACTGAGCATCAGATCCTCAAGGTTCATCCATATTGTAACACATGTCAGGATTTCCTTCCTTTTTGAGGCTGAATAATAATCTACTCTGTGTGTGTGTGTGTGTGTGTTGGGATCGTGAAACTTTTCAATATCCCTAAATACACCTGTAGGTTGTGGCTGCCACTAGTTTGGAGGGGATTTGCGTCCATTTTCAGTTTATGCTCTTTTCGGCTTTATTGGCCCAGCCTCCAGTTGTCTGGGCTTTGGGAGAAAGGGGTCCAGAAAGGCCTCCCACAGGTACTGGGTCTCTTTCCTCAGGAAGAGCTGCTCCGGGCCTCTCCTCTCCTGGCCAGGCAGGGAGACACGTCAGGGAGAGCCCCAAGGGGGACCGGGGTGGCTATGCCTGGAACCTGGCAAAGTATTGAGGGAAAACGTGGAGCCGAGGAAGGCATCCTGAGGAAGGAGGGGCTGAGAGGGAGCAGACACTCAGGCAGCTCGAGGAGGAGAGAAGGCCAGGGAGCCTGCTGATGGGACTGCCTGGGACAGGGGAGGGGATGGGGAGGGGTGCTGTGCTGGGCACGGTGGTGGGTGAACCAGGGCACAGCCCTGTTCTCAGGAAGCCCTACTATCTTCCTGAGGACATACGAGAGACACCCCACCCACCAGGAAGCTCACTCTTGAGAAACACTGACCCCCAAACCCAAACCTCAGTGGCTTAGGACCACAAATGCTTGTTTTCTGTCCAAGCTCATATGCAGGGCAGAAGACCACGGGCTCTGCTCATCAGTCTCCTGGGAGCGGAGAGACACACAGACGCCGCCTTGTACTTGGCCTCACCCCGTGCCAGGGGAAAAGAGAATTCCGAATGTCTCATCCTGGCTGGCAAGTGCTCCAGCCCAAGGGCACCCCCTTTCCTTCTGCTCAGATGCATCTTCCAGGGCAGGCAGGGCTCCACCCTATTGCATACGGGGCTGCAAGGACATGCAATTCCGCCGCTGGCCAGAAGGTGGCGACCGGGAGCGAGGCACAGAAGCCGTGCGCAGAACCCTGGGAACCCGTACCTTCTTTCTTGATGGCTTTGCTAGGCTGAGCATGAGCCCCTGGGGGTTCATTTCTCGGCACCCAGACCCTCAAGGCTGCAGACGTTGCTGTGTTCTGCTGAGGAAGGCGCTCCTTTAGGGCAGGCCGGTGAAAAAAGCCCAACTTCCTGTGATTTCCTGCAGCACCAGACACCGGGGCTTTACAGCATCTTAACTCTCGTTTCTTACTGTTCCACTCATTGTGTGACTGTCTCCACTGGAACGGGAGCTCCATGGGGACAGGCCCCTCCAGTCTGAGCACTTGGCACAGAGTAGGCAGTCAATTACTATTGCTGAGTAAATGGGTGCGGCCTCAGGCTGGGTTCCAGGGCAGGTTGTGGGGGACTGCCCAGCAAGTGGTCTGAGCAATTGCTGGGAGAGACCTCCTTCGGAGGGGGGACGGGGGAAAAAGAGAAGAGACCAGCTCAGAGCTTCAGCCTGCAGCAGAGCCCTAGCGTTTTGGGCTGCCCCAAGGGTGGGTCAGACATAAAAACAGCCAGGTGTACCCGCCTGCGTGGCTCCGTGGTTGAACTTTGACCTCCTATGAACCAGGAGGTCACGGTTTGATTCCCAGTCAGGGCACATCCCCGGGTTATGGGCTCCATCCCCAGTGTGGAGCATGCAGGAGGCAGCTGATCAATAACTCTCTCTCATCATTGATGTTTCTATGTCTCTCTCCCTCTCCCTTCTTCTCTGAAATCAATAGAAACATATTTAGAAAGCAAAACAAAAGACATCCAGGTGTGTCCCCAGCTCAGACCCCAGGGAACTCTGACCCAGGCCCAGGGACAGATGTCCGTGAGGAAACACTCAAAGAAAGGCTTTAGCCAGAGCGCGGGACTTGTCGGTTCACGTGGCCGAACACATGGAGAAGCCAGAGCAGCATGCGGGCTTCTTCTCGTTTCAGGGCAGACCCGCAGCTTTGGGGTCTCCGGGCGCCAGGGGACACAGCCCTGGCAGGGAGGCCACATGCAGGAAGAGCAGGTGGCAGTGCGGATGGGCAGTGCCCACACCACACTGCTGTGGCCTGACGCATTGGGGAAGGAGTAGCAGTCATAGGTGAGGAGCAATGGGTAAGAGGTGTGAAGTCCTGCAGGGGCCCAGGTAAGAGACAGTAACATGTGATTAAGCACCATTATCCCGAATTGGTATTCCTGGGGAGACTTGAATTAGTAATGAAAAAATGTAAATACAGGCAAAGGACTGGCAGGAGGCATGCCAAGTGGTTGAAAATGGCCATTTCTTGGTAGAATTCTGTGTGATCATTACAAATTGTCTCTGTACTTATAAAAAAAATAAAGAAAGAAAAAGAAAAAAGAAAGAAAGAAAAAGAAAAAAAAGGGCCTGAAAGGGAATAAAACTAAAGAAGGGAAAACTTCCCTCTCTCCTCAAAAATACTAGCAAACAAGATGCTTTTAGGAAACAATTCAGAACCTCGCCGGGCTGCTCAGTGGTTAGAGTGTCGGCCGGCGGACCGAAGGGTCGCAGGTTTGATTCCGACCTAGAGTTTGTACCTTGGTTGCAGGCGAATTCCTGGCCCCGGGTCAGGGTGTGTGAGGGAGGTAACCAATGGCTGTGTCTCTCTCACACCGAAGTTTCTCTCTCTTTATCACTTGCCCTTTCTTCCACTCTTCCTAAAAACCAGTGGAAAAATATCCTGGGGTGAGGATTAACAAAAAAAAAAAAAAAGAAAAGAAAGAAAACAGTTCACATTAGTATAGATTTGGCCCTGTTTTGGTGTGAGCTGTGCTCCAGTCCTATTACAGGAGGTGGCCCTGGGTGTGGCAGGGCTCGGTACCAGGACACCCAGCAGCAGAAGCCAACATCCAAGTGAGGCCTCGGGGGTCATGGGACGGAGCTGGCAGGTGTGAGATGGGGAACAGGGGGGAGGTGTGGAGGGGGGTGGAGGTGAAGGCTCAGAGAGGGCTGTAGGAACCCTGCTTTGGAAGCTTCCGGATCCAAGGCCTTGCCAACCCTAGAAGCCAGAGATGGAAGTTGCCATGACTTTGGAGCTTCCCAAAAGAGGGAACCAGCCCTGGCCGGTGTGACTCAGTTAGTTGGAGTGTTGTCCTGTACACCAAAAGGTCATGGGTTTGATTCCCAGTCAGGGTACACATCCAGGTTGTGGGTTCAATCCCTGGTCGGGTTTTTTTTTTTTTTTTTTTTTTTTTATCAATCTTTATTGTTCATATTATTACAAAGATTCCTTATTTCTTCCCCCCTCCACCAGGTTCCCACCCCACCCTCCTCCCCCTCCCCATCCCCCATTGTCCTCATCCATAGGTGCACAGTTTATGTTCAGTCTCTTCTTCCCTCCCTTTCCCCGATAGTAAATCCCTTTTCAGATAGTAAATCAGTTACTTAGCATTTTCTCATATCAATAATACCTCCACATGCCCAATGATACACTTCACACAAAAGACATTTCCCAATAGGTCCACCAGCCTCATCCAGGCCCCACCCAAGGCACTCACAGATCAACACCCCAGCCCTATACTAACTCAACACATCCAGATCTAAGCCTTCATCACTTGATTCAGCAGACCCTCAAGTTCCCGCGAAAGTTTCCAGCTATGTCTGAGAGGCAGCCGTGGGGCAGGGGCAGGCGAGGAGTGAGCTGTTTCGGGCCTGGCTGCTCAGGGCCTGGCCTCTGTTGCTCTGGTTCGTTCCACAACCAGCTGCTCGGGGTCTGGTCACTGCCGCTCCTGACCTAGTTGCTCTGGACTTGGCTGCGGCTGCTCCGGGCCTGGCCGCTCCCAGCCTGGCAGCCGCTGCTCTGGGCCTGGCCGCACCCGCCTGGTCGGGGTTTGTACAGGAAGCAGCCAATTACTGTTTCTCTCTCACATCAACATTTCTCTCTCTCTCTCTCTCTCTCTCTCTCTCTCTCTCTCTCTCTCTCTCTCTCTCTCTCTCTCCCTCTACCTTCCTCTCTCTAAAATAAGTGAAAACATATCTTACCTAATAATAGACAAACGTGTAAATTGACCATACCTTTGCTATGCCTATACCCAATCAGAGTGACTATGCAAATAACCCAAAAAAGATGGCAGTTAATTTGCATACAGAGGCACCCAGGGCCCATGTCACAGGAACATCCTGGCACCCAGGTCACTGTGAGGTAAGGCCTGGGCAGGAGTGGACACCCTGCAATCCATCACAGGGAGTTGGGGCCGTTCTGGCACCAGGCTGAAAGCATTGGTTTCAGCCTGGTGCAGGATAGGACCCCCTGTGATCCATTGCCTGGGCAGGGAGATTGGGGGTCTGCTTTCGGCCTGGGCATGAGCGGAACCCCTGTGACTGATCGCAGGGAGCTGGGGTCTGCTCCTGCCCAAGAGGCTTTGACCTGGGCAGGCCTGGGCAGGGATGGTGCCGGAGATCAGAGGGAGCTGGAGAGCCCCTGTTCAGGTCTAAAGTTTCGGCGGAGGCTTTAGGCCTGGGCAAAGCCCAACCCTCGGTTGGTATGAACTACAGAGTAAACAACACCTTTTCTGACTGCACATTGGCTAAGCTTCCTGTATGCCACTGGTAATGTTCTTAGTAACTTGGGTAGAAGAATCCAAAAAGGTGACCTAGGGTTTTTCCACCACACTTCTGGAGAAAAAAACAAAGGTCCGCTGCTGGAGGGCTAAGAAATGTCATATCCTGCCCTCGCCGGTTTGACTCAGTGGATAGAGCCTCAGCCTGTGGACTGCAGGTTCCGGGTTCGATTCTGATCAAGGGCATGTACGTAGGTTGCAGGCTCCTCTCTGGCCGGGGCCCAGGTCAGGGCTCATGCAGGAGGCAACCAATCAAAGTGTCCCTCTCACGTTGATGTTTCTCTCTGTCTTTCCCTTTCTCTTCCGCATTTTCTAAAAGTCAATGGAACATATTCTCAGGTGAAGATAAAAAAAAAAAAAAAAGAAAGAAAAAAAAAAAAAGGAAAGAAATGCATGTTCTATGAAAGACACATATTGAAAATGCCTAAAGAAAGTTGACATTTTTTCTTGGTGAAGGGACTGGAGTCTGTGTTGATGAAAACACCCTGGTGGCTATGGTGGCTGGCAGTGGCTGCAGCAGCGGGGTGATGGGGCTGGTGCCTTCCGCTGATCAGCCCGGTTGCTTCCCGCAAAGGGAGGCCAGACTGCGGCTTAGGCCCAATCCCCATCAGTAGGACAGCCCCTGAGGGCTCCCAGTATGCGAGAGGGGGCAGGTTGGGCTGAAAGAATTTCATGCACTGGGCCCCTCGTCTACATATAAAGAGGTGACAATATAGGGGTGGGACAAGAATGGGAAAATTATGAAAAGTCATTTGAGGAATTGCAAAGATGGATATAATGTAGAAAAGGTGATGTAAGAGAATTAACTTCTGAGAGCAGAAGCCTGCTTGAGGGCTGGGCCCCTCTGGGGGCCTGGAAACTTGAGAAATTGGTCATGGGCAGAGGTTTGCTAACCCCTGAGAAACTACTGACCTCTCCTTGTGTCATACTCTGAAGCGTGACTCAGATGGTGTTGGCCTGCAGTCAGGAGCTCAGCCTCAGCTCTGATCAACAAGGGGAGGTTTGAGAGTCAGCCCTCACCGTCGAATCTGTCTTTAGTTGGCCACAGAGATGTATCTGGAGCTTTTGTACAAGACATGAAACAGGTGTGAGGTGTGCTTGTCATTTTTCAACCACCGGTCAAGCTTCCAGAGTCCTCAGGCACCGGAATGGGCTCCTCAGAGTCAGCTGATGTAGGAACATCTGTATAACATCTGTTTGAGAAGGTATCCAGGGAGGTACGTCCAAGCAGTGAGGGAAAACTAGGTCATGTGAGGCTCCTTCTAATCATCCATCCATTTATTCCATCCATCATGCAATTACCTTCTCTCATTTCTTCCTTGCAGATCAATCCCATCTCATCCACCCATCCACCCATCCGTCTGTCCATCCACCCATCCACCCATTCCTCCACCTATCCATCTAAAAGGACACAAGGTGATGGGCATGCTCACTTCCCTGACTGCTGTAACAGTTTCACAGTTGTATACAAGTGTCAAAACTCACTAAGTTGTATACTTTAGATGTATGCAGGTGAGTGTAGTTAATTATATATCAACTAAGTTGGGAAAAAGGAAGGTAATTAGTGAACATCTATCAACAATGTTCCTAAAGAGGTAAAAATACTTTTTTGGAATAACTTTCTTAAAAGAAAACACTATTTAGTAAATAATATCATAACCCTAAAAGATATATTGTAAAAATGTATAAAATTTAGGATGTGCAGGGAAGCTGTCCTGAATCAGAATTCTGTCCCATTTAAAAAATTATGATTCATAATGTAGTTGTAAGTTTTGATTAGTTTTATTGTTCAAACACTAACAAATTATTTTAAAATATGTTTTTATTGATTTTATAAAGAGAGGAAGGGAGCCCAGCTGGTGTGGCTCAGTGGTTAAGTGTCGACCCATGAACTAGGAGGTCAAGGTTAATTCCTGGTCAGGACACATGCCCAGATTGCAGGCTCAGTCCTCCGTATGGGGCGTGCAGGAGGCACCTGATCAATGATTCTTTTTTTTTTTTTTTTAAATCAATCTTTATTGTTCATATTATTACAAAGGTTCCTCATTTCTTCCCCCCTCCACCAGGTTCCCACCCCACCCTCTGCCCCCTCCCCATCCCCCATTGTCCTCATCCATAGGTGCACAGTTTATATTCAGTCTCTTCCTCCCTCCCTTTCCCCGATAGTAAATCCCTTTTCAGATAGTAAATCAGTTACTTAGCATTTTCTCATATCAATAATACCTCCACATGCCCAATGATACACTTCACACAAAAGACATTTCCCAATAGGTCAACTAGTCTCATCCAGGCCCCACCCAAGGCACTCACAGATCAACACCCCAGCCCTATACTAACTCAACACGTCCAGATCTAAGCCTTCATCATTTGATTCAGCAGACCCTCAAGTTCCCGCAAAAGTTTCCAGCCATGTCTGAGAGGCAGCTGTGGGGCAGGAGCAGGCGAGGAGTGAGCTGTTCCAGGCCTGGCTGCTCAGGGCCTGGCCTCTGTTGCTCTGGTTCGTTCCACAACCAGCTGCTCGGGGTCTGGTCACTGCCGCTCCTGACCTAGTTGCTCTGGACTTGGCTGCGGCTGCTCTGGGCCTGGCCGCTCCCAGCCTGGCAGCCGCTGCTCCGGGCCTGGCCGCACCCGACCCGGCTGCTCCCCTGGGCCTGGCCACTCCCAGCCTGGCAGCCGCTGCTCCGGGCCTGGCCGCACCCGACCCGCCTGCTCCCCCGGGCCTGGCTGCTCCCAGCCTGGAAGCTGCTGCTCCGGGCCTGGCCGCACCAGACCCGGCTGCTCTGGGCCCGGCTGCTCCAGGCCCGACCGCTCCAGGCCTGGCCGCTCCCAACCCTGCAGCCGATGCTCCGGGCCTAGCCACACCAGACCTGTTGCTCCGGGCCTGGCCGCTCCCAGCCTGGCAGCCGCTGCTCCGGGCCCGGCCGCTCCGAACCTGGCCACTCCTGGCCTGGATGCTCTGGGCTTGGCTACTGCTGTTCTGGGTCTGGCTGCTCCCACCCCGGCTGCTCTGGGCCTGGCTTCTCCGGGCCCGGCCACCCCGGTCTGGGTGTTTCTGGACTGGCCACCCTGGGCTTGGACGCCTCCGCCTCAGGCCTGGCTGCCACTGCCCCAGGTCTGGCTGCTCCAGTGCTGGCTGTTGACGCTCTGGTTCTGGCTGCTGCTGCTCTGGGGCCTGGCCGTTTCTGCTCCGGACCCGGCTGCCACTGCCTTGTGCCTGGCCACTCTAGGCTTGGCCGCCGCTGTTCCAACATTCTGTCCTTTTTCTTTCTTTCTTTCTTTTTTTTTTAAAAAACACATTTATGTTGCAATGTTGGCTGGTGAGTTGAGTTCTGACTTAGTCTTTGATTTTTCAAGATCTTCTTTGTATTCTTTCTTAAGTAATTTTACTATCTTTTGCTCTCACTTGATTTCTTCACATTGAGAACTTCTTTGGTTTCTTCGTCCTTGTCCTGGGAGCTCAGCAGGTTGGCCTGGGGCACCCCTTTATTCTCCGTGGGCTCCTGCGCTGCTTCAGCCTGTTGCCGGGATCGGCGCCGCCCAGGAAGCAGCCCCCGGCCTTGGCTCCATTGCCTGCGCTCAGTGGTCAAAGGCTTAGGGGCACCCACCCCCCCAGGGGCCCCGTTGCCCGCCTCCTTGCTGGTGCCCGGTTGGCCGGTTCAGGCAGGGGCTCCTGCTCCTCGTCGCGTTCCTCCAGTCTGGAGCTTTTTTTCTCCTTCCCGCTAGGGGAGTCTAGCATCAGAGTCAACAGACTGTCCTCTGCGCGCAGTGTGCGCGACTCTGGGGGCTCGGCCTTTCACCGCTCTCCCCAGACTCCACCTCACAGCCTCGTCTCCCTCTGCTTGAGCTTGGGTCCCCAGGGATTGGCCTAGAGCTGGGGTTCGGAGCAGTCCGGACTGAGGCTCAGCGCCGCCGGAGGCTTTGTTTCTTCCCGCTAGGGTAATCCAGCATCAGAGTCAACATTCAGTCCTCTGCGCGCAATATGCGCGCAATATGCGCGCGACTCCGGGGGCCCAGCTTTTCGCCGCTCTTCTGGGATTCCACCTCACAGCCCCATCTCCCCCTGCCGGAGCCTGGGTCCCCAGGGTCTAGCCCATAACTGGGGCTCAGCGCTGCCGATTCAGGGGTTCAGTCCAGGCTGGGGGTTTTATTTCCTTCCTGCTAGGGAACGCCAGGCAGCATCCAGCCCTCTCCTCCTCTCCGGCTGCGACCTCTCCGTTCGCGCGTGCGGGCGTGCGCGCAGCATGTCTCCGTACCTTAGGCTTTTTTTTCAGCTCCTCTGATTTTCCTTCTGGTTTTCTCTTTCCTTCTTGTTGTAGAATTTTCAGTCAGTTGACTACCTGTAGCTCTGGGCAATGTCCACTCTACATTTTAATTGTATTCCATTGAAATTGTTGTGTGCTGCCGCGGTTAGATGTCTACCTGAGCAGCCATCTTGGATCCTCTAGTGTATAATCCTTGATCAATGATTCTTTCTCATCATTGATATTTCCATCTCTCTCTCCCTCTCCCTTCCTCTCTGAAATAAATAAAAATATATTTTAAAAATAAAAGAGCCCTAACTGGTTTGGCTCAGTAGATAGAGCATTGGCCTATGGGCTCACGGGTCCCAGGTTGATTCCGGTCAAGGGCATGTACCTTGGTTGTAGGCACATACTCAGTAGGGAGTGTGCAGGAGGCAACTAATTGATGTTTCTCTCTCATCGATGTTTCTAACTCTTTATCCCTCTCCCTTCCTCTCTGTAAAAAATCAGCAAAATATATTTAAAAAAAAAAAGAAAAGAAAAAGAGGAAGGGAGGGATGGGGGGAGAGAAGAGAAACATTGATGTGAGACAGAAACATCAATTAGCTGCCTCCAGCAGGTACCTTAGCTGGGGATCAAACCTGCAACCTAGGCATGTGCCCTGACCAGGAATTGAAACCTGCAACCTTTCAGCGCATGGGACTATGCTCAACCAACTGAGCACAGGGCATACGTGAAGTGAAATATATGATTCTTAGGTGGGTAGTGTGATGAGTCCCCTCACCCTCAAATATATTTTTATTGATTTCAGAGAGGAAGGGAGGAGAGATAGAAACATCAATGATGAGAAACAATCATTGCTTGGCTGTCTCCTATATGTCCCCTACTGAGGGGTCGAGCCTGCAACATGGGCATGTGCCCTTGACTGGAACCAAACCTGGAACCCTTCAGTCCTCAGGCCAATGCTCTATCCCCTGAGCCAAACAGCCTAGGGCAATGCGATAAGTTTTTAGATGCATACATCCATGCAATTCACACCCCAATCAATATATAGAACATTTCATCACCTCAGAAGGCTCCTTCGTGCCCTTCCCACATTCTCATCTCATATCTTACCATTTTTTTCTGCTTTTCCCCCATCATAGATGAATTTGTCTGTTCTAGAACTTCATATAAGTGAAATCATATAGAATCTAGTCTTTTGTGCCTTTCTACCTTTTGCTCAGTGTTTGAGATTCATTATTTTGTTACATGTATCAGCAATCATTCCATCTTATTGCCAAGGAGCATTTATTATATACCTTAATTGGTTTATTCTTTTACCTGTTGATGGGCATTTGGGTTATTTATAATTTTTGATTCTTATGAAACATTCTATATGTAATATTCTTTTGCTTTGATTTTTTTAATTGTAGTACTATATATAATAAAAATTTGCCATTTTAAGCACTTCAAATATATAATTCGGTGGCATTCATTGCATTTAAATGTTGTGCCAATATTACCAATATCTGTTTCCAAAAAAACTGTCATCATCTCAAACAGAAACCCTTTCATTTCTCCTCCCCGCAGTCCCTGGTAACCTCCACTCTGCTTTCTGTCCCTATGAATTTGTCTATCCTAGACAACTGATGTGGGCAGTCTCCTATATTGTTCATTTCACTTAGCATGATGTTTTCAAGTTCACCCACGTTGTACATGCATCAGAACTCGGTCCCTTTTGATGGACCGATAGCATTGCATTGTTAATCCACGTTGGGCTGTTTACGCGTTTGGCTCTTGTGAATAACAAACACTGATGTACAAATGTCTACTTGAAGCCGTGTTTGTCATTCTTCTAGTGTGTTCCTAGGAGTGTAATCTCGGGGCCATCTGTCAGTGAACATCCTTTTCCAGTCTTTATATGTCCATCTGTTTTTATCTAGCGCGAGTCAAGGTGTAGAGGCGGAGCTGCTGGGTCATATGTATGCTTACTTCCACGAAAAAGGGGCAACTTAGGTTTCAGCGACCAACCGGGCCGTTTTATGGTCCTGCCAACCATGTGTGAAGTACAGTTGTTTCACATCTTCATCATTGTTAGGTGTGGTTTCCCCCACATCCTGCCCTTTAGGTGCCAAGTGATCAGTGTGATTTTTAACATCTCACCATCTTGCTCGATAGATGTTATTATTTAAAAAAATTAAAATATAATCAACATATGATATTAGTTTCAGGTGTACAACTGCATGTCTGATATTCGCATATATTGTGAAATGTTCACCACCGTAAGTGTAGTTAACATCCATCAGCTTCCTAGTGCGTAGTCACACTTTTGTTTCCTTGTGACGTGAACTTGTACTCTCTTAGCAATTACCAAACATACAATACAGTACCATGAATTATAATTACCGTTACCCTCAGGACTTATTTATAACTAGAAGTTTGCATCTTTTGACCACTTCCACCCACCACCAATCTGCTCTTTCTTTCTATGAGTTTGGTTTTTTGTGTTTATCTGTTTTGTGTGTGTTTTTTTTTTTTTTTTTTTTTTTTTTTTTTTTTTTTAGATTCCACATGTGAGATCTTGGCTTTTTAATTGTAGTCATTTTGATGCCATTATCTTGTAGTTTTAATATAGAATTCCCTTATGACTTATGACACTGAGCACTTTTTCAAGTGTTTATTGGTCATCCTTATCTTCCTTTGGAAATTAACTGTTCACATACGGTGCCATGTGAAAAATTGTATTGCTTTATTATCATGGACGTAGTAGTTGTTACAATAAGGAGCTCAGAGCCGGGACCGGTTTGGCTCAGTGGATAGAGTGTCGGCCTGCGGACTGAAAAGTCCCGGGTTCGATTCCGGTCAAGGGCATGTACCTTGGTTGCGGGCGCATCCCCAGTAGGGGTGTGCAAAGGCAGCTGATCGATGATTCTCTCTCATTGATGTTTCTAACTCTCTATCCCTCTCTCTTCCTCTCTGTAAAAAATCAATAAAATATATTAAAAAAAAAAAAAAAAAAAAGGAGCTCAGAGATAGACCCACATGTACACGGTCAGTTGATTTCTGACCAAAGTGCCAAAGCAATTCAATGGAAAAAAATCCTCCCCTCACCCCCACCAATTGATCTGAAGCAATGGAACCTCAACCCAGCTCATTTGAGACGAATCATAGGCCTAAATGTAAAACTTTTAAAAACGATAAAGCTCCCAGAAAACAGGAGGACATGACCATGACCCTGGAGAAAGCAGAGTTCCCGAAGAAGACCCGGGAAGCAGTGACTTCCATGCGGGAGCTCTGGGCCGGCCTTGACTGGCCATGTGCCAGTCACAGACCCACCAGCAGGAAGACAGTGGGACTTGCCTGGGGGTTCTTCACATGGGCCCTCGAAGCCTGGGTAGAGGCTTGTGACTAACTATGGGGTCTGTGTCCTGTGCCCTCAATACCACAAGCAAGGATTTACTGAAATATCTGAGCTGGTCTCACCGCATGCTCCACAACAAAGACAGACATGAGTCACCTTCCGGGCCTTTTCCCCTTAACTGATGTGGTCTTCACACATGAGACCAGGGTCTCCGCAAGTGCTCAGAGCAGGCCTCCTGCCGTGAAGAGGCCTGATGTCGGGAGGGAGGCGTTGTCTGAGCTGGCTGCAAGAGGGGTAGCCGCTTTGCCTGGACACTTGGTGGCAGGACCGGTGTGGAGTGGGGGAGGACTTGGGGCCTGGCGTCTGATGGAGCTGGGTTCAGACCCTCAGACCGGTCCTCTCAGAGTGGTGTGTCCTGGGGCCTCTCTGAAGCCTGGTTTCCTCGGATGAGGTGAATTGAGTTTGACATCAGTTGACCATTTGGTCTGAGGGCTGTTTTAGGCCTGGAGCGGGGACCCTGCGGTGGAGCCAGACTTGCCCTCAAACAGACCACAGAGAGGGGGAGCCAAAGGCAGCACCTCAGGCTCTGCTTTGCCCAGACAAGCTCCCTCTCCTAAACTTCCTGCCTCACCACCAGCCCCTCAGCCTCCCAGGCCCCCAATATCGCCAAACGTTTGCTTCTCTCCTCTATGTCCTGTATCCCGTTAGCTACAAAGTCCTATCAACTCTTCCTTTAAAATGCCTTTTAGCAAGAAATCCTTCTGTAGCTGAAACCAGTTTGGCTCAGTGGATAGAGCATCGACCTGCAGACTGAAAGGTCCCAGGTTCGATTCCGGTCAGGGGCATGTACCTTGGTTGTGGGCACATCCCCAGTAGAGTGTGTACAAGAGGCAGCTGATCAATGTTTCTAGCTTTCTATCCCTCTTTCTTCCTCTCTGTAAAGACTAAAAAAAAAAAAAAAATATTAAAAAAAGAAGAAAAAGAAAAAGAAAAAGAAATCTTCCTGTAGCCAATACTACTATTGCCAACCCGATTCCGACTCCTGCTTATTCTTCCCAGCAGAAGCCCAACTTTGTCCACTGTGGCAGCAAAAGGGACCCCGTCCCTGTCCGTCCACAGAAGCCGAGCGGAGGCCCTGCAGGGGCTCAGGAGAGGCCCCGGTGTTCTGGACCAGGAAGCTGCATCTGGGGAGGACTCAGCCTGGCGGGCCTCCGGGCAGCGGCTGGGTGGGGTCCTTTGCGGTGACACCGAGGGGTCTGGGGGGGACGTGCTTCAGGGAGGGTCCTGGCGGGTGCCTCTCCCATCTCGGCAGCCGGAGGTAAGAGACCACAAAGGAGGTAGAAGCTGGGGTCTAGTCTCAGAATGTTCTAGTCTGTGTGTGTTGGGGACAGAAGGTACCCTGAGGCACCGCTCCTCCCCCACTTTCTCTCCAAACCGATGCTTGTGGTAAACCCTGTGACGCGGGGAGGGGACCTATCAGAGGAGAAGCCCTGGCGAGGTCAGGCTGCGGGATCCCAGCCTCTATAAAACGGGCGTGGGGGCTGCCCGGGCTGCTGCCCACCATGGCCTCCTGGGTCCTCCTGCTCCTGGCCTCGGCGCTCCTGGGCTCCCCAGGTGAGGACAGCCCGCCCCCCCCCACCCCGGTGTGGATCCCCACGGCTCCCCACCCCCTCCCCAGCTTTCTTGCCATCATCACGGAGGCCTTTCCCTCAGAACCTGGCCCAGCCCAGCCTGACAGAGACCTGGCCGACGGAGAGACAGCCCCCGGGAAGGAGTGAGCCGGCTGGAACTCCAGCCGACGCTGCTGTTTCTCCCCCAGGTCTCCCCTTTTCTGGTGTGACCTCCGAGCACTCCGACCCAGCGATGGCCCCCCTGAGGGACGGAGATCAGCTCTTGCCGGTCCTGGCCCAGGGGGCCCCCCAGGTACCGGGTTCCTGCTCACCTTCACAGGCACGGCTTTCTCTGCTCCATGGACTGGGCCAGGGGCAGGGCTGGGTCTCTAAGGAGCAGGGAGTGGTGGGGAGGTGTGAGCTGCTTTGGTTCACACCCAGGCTGGACCCTCCCCAAGAGGGCCCTCTGGGGTCTGACAGGGGACCAGAAGAGGGGTTCATGCCGGCTGGCAGAGGTGCTGGTCCGGGGTCTCTCACAGGGGTGGGCAGGGGCCGGCCAGCCTGGTTCAGGCCCTTACGTCAGAAAAGTCACAGATGAACCTGTGGCCCGGGAGTGTGTGGGAGACGCCTCCTTTCCTGACAGGCTGACCTGCTGACCACATGGGAGCGGAAGGGCCTCACCTGCCGGCTGTGCCAGGCGATAATGCGGCAGCTGTTGGACATGGTGGGGGAGCAGCCTGACGAGGTGAGGCTTGTGGGGCCTGCGGCTCAGGGCGTGGGGCCTGGGCCGGTCTTCCCTGGGTCCCAGCAGGGGGTCCTGGGCCCCTTGAGTGCCCGTGGGTGGACCTCAGAGAAACCCAGGGAATCACGACACTCCTGGAGTGTGGACGTGGCACCCTGGGGGTGTGGACGTGGCACCCTGGGGGTGTGGACGTGGCTCCCTGGGAGGAGCGTGGACGTGGCACCCTGGGGGTGTGGACGTGGCACCCTGGGAGTGTGGACGTGGCACCCTGGGGGTGTAGACGTGGTACTCTGGGGGTGTGGACGTGGCACCCTGGGGTGTAGACGTGGCACCCAGGGGTGTGACAGGGCAGGAGGGGCGGGCCTGGTTTTGGGCAGTTCTCAGGGCAGAGCTTTGTGAGGCGGGTTCCAGGCCAGGTCAGCCCTGGTAAGTTCCAGATCTGCAACCAGCTGCATGGTCTGCGGAGTCATGAACTCCGGGCTATGTTTTCTCATCTGTGGAATGGCCCACCATGGCCTCAACCATCCCCACCGCACAAGTTGCCTATGCCCTTACAGGAGCAAAAGGGGGTGGGGGTGGGAGATGTGCTCCGTCCCCAACGGGCACTGAATAGATGCCCAGCCCACCCCTGGGCACGCAGATGCGTCTTTCTCCACGGGGACGGCAGCAGAAGATACTTTAAAATCGGAGGTGCCAAGGCTTTAAGCTCTGATCGCCTCCTGACCTTCCCACACACCTCCTCTGACCCAGGAGCCCCCGGGCAGACCCTTTAATGTGGGTCTGGCAGCCACAGACACCATCCTCCACTCAGAAGCCAGGGGGCAGGGACAGGGGGCTGAGACCCCGGCAGGGCCAATAGGCTTCTCTCAAGAGCCCCTCCTGGCCAGAGCCTGGGGTCTGGGAGTGGGAGCCGGGCCCCCCCTGCCCCCCGCTCCCACAGCCGCCTGGCACCAGCTCCCCCCCACCCCCAGCACTCCCTCTGTCGGCGCTGCCCAGGGCCCAGAGCTGGGGGGCCCGCGGGGGGAGCACGGGGGAGGGGACAGGGCTGGGCAGGGCTCCTGGGCTCCCTGGTCCCACCGTGACGCCGCCCCGCAGGACGCCATCGCCAAGGCCGAGTCCCGCGTGTGCAGCTCGGTGAAGGGCGTCCTGAGGGGCCTGTGCAAGCGCATCATGAGGAAGTTCCTGAAGCGCGTCTCCGCCGACATCCTGGCCGGCAAGGAGCCCCACGCCATCTGCGAGGACCTCCGCATGTGCAGGGCGCCGGCCGGTGAGTGCGGAGGGGGCAGCGGCTCCTTCCCGCGGCCCCAGACCGCCTCCACAGCAGGCCTGAGAGGGCTGACCTCACACTCACACACACACACTCACACACACACATTAACACACTCACACACACACTCACACACTCACACTCACACACACACACTCACACACACTCACACACTCACACACTCACACTCACACACTCACACACTCACACACACTCACACACTCACACACTCACACACTCACTCACACTCACACACTCACACACACTCACACTCACACACTCACACACACACACTCACACACTCACACTCACACACACACACACACTCACACACTCACACACACTCACACACTCACACACACACTCACACTCACACACACACACTCACACACACTCACACACTCACACACTCACACACACTCACACACTCACACACACACTCACACACACACACACTCACACACACTCACACACTCACACTCACACACACACACACTCACACACACACACACACACTCACACACTCACACTCACACACACACACACTCACACACACACACACACTCACACACTCACACTCACACACTCACATACACACACTCACACACACTCACTCACACTCACACACACACACACTCACACTCACACACTCACACACACACTCACATACACACACATTAACACACTCACACACACACATTAACACACTCACATACACACATTAACACACTCACATACACACACATTAACACACTCACACACACACTCACACACTCACACACACTCACACACTCACACACTCACACTCACACACACACACACACTCACACACACTCACACTCACACACACACACACACACTCACACACTCACACTCACACACTCACATACACACACTCACACACACTCACTCACACTCACACACACACACACTCACACTCACACACTCACACACACACTCACACTCACACACACACACACTCACACTCACACACACTCACACTCACACACTCACACACACACTCACACACACACACTCACATACACACACTCACACACACACACACTCACACTCACACACACACACTCACATTCACACACTCACACACACACACACACTCACACTCACACACTCACACACTCACACACACACACTCACACACTCACACACACTCACACTCACACACACACACTCACACACTCACACACACTCACACTCACACACTCACACACACACACACACTCACACTCACACACTCACACACACTCACACACACACTCACACACACACACTCACACTCACACACTCACACACTCACACACACTCACACACTCACACACACACACACTCACACTCACACACTCACATACACACACTCACACACACTCACACACTCACACACACACACACTCACACTCACACACACACACACACACTCTCGAACGTCATGAGCAGCTCTTGTCTGCCCCCCCCCCCCTCCCGCCTGCTTCCTTGTTTGGACACATCACTCCCCTCACTTCGTGGGGGAAGAGTGGAGGCGGGGCAGGGGGGCTTTCGCTGGAAACGTGGCCGAAGCTCTGCTCACCAGCTCTGGGAAACGGTCCGAAGGCCTTGGGGCTGTTCCCCCGGCAATCCTGGCGTCAGTCAGGTCTCCGTCTCCCTCAGCTGTGTGACCCTGGGCAAGCAACCTAACCTCTCTGGGCTCTCAGTTCCTCAACCTTGAAGTGTGTGTGTGTGTGTGGGATAATTTCTATTTCTGAGGCTGGAAGGAGGGTGAATAAGATAAAGAGCTTAACCCCAAGGAAATGCCCTGGGACTGAGACATTCCAGTGACGGCAGAGCCCCAGTCAGTGCCAATCCTCAGCCCAGCCAGAGCTTTGGGATGGGAGCTGCGGCCACACACTTCCCCACGACCCTGGGGGCCTGAGAGCCCCCAGCCCCTCCCTCAGCACGTTCCGGCTGTGCCCAGAGGGGCTGGGGGGCCTAGGACTGGCCCTGCAGCTTCTCCGGCCCGCAGGGACACTTTGATGCTGCAGACACAGGGCTGCCCCTCACAGTGTGTGGTCCCCATGGCTTCCTGTCCTTAGATCCCTCGGCGTTTATCTTCAAGCCCCCACAGCCCGCACCGTCTCCTGACCGGCTTCCGGGAGTGGCTGTGGGGTGCTGAGCAGACAGGTGGCTCTGAGTCCCATTTCCCCGTCGACCCCTCACACCCACAGCGGCTCTCCTCTCCCTCCAGGTCTCCCGCCAGCCTCCCGCTCCGCTCCGGGGAGGAAGCGCAAGAACCCCAGCCCTCGCTCTCGGCCCCGCCTTCCTTCCTAAACCCGGGGCCACCTCCCTCCTGTCTCTCTCCCCCAGGAGAATAAAATGTGCATGCTTTCAGACAGCTGCTTTTCCTTTGGTGGGTTTGGGGGTGGGGGGCGGGTGGGAGGGGCGGAGGCACGTCGGGGTGACTCATCCATTCATTCGGCGCCTGTGTGATCTGTGGCCCCACACTTCTCCATGCTGGGGGCACGACAACCTCAGCAGCTCTCACACACGTGATCGTGAGACGCTGATGGAGCACACACTGGAGCCACCGCTGCTACAGCGACTGGGGTTGAGCCTCGGCAAGTGTACCCCAGAAGCGTCCAGAGCAGCCCAGGGAGAGCTCTGCTGGTTCCAAGGAGCAGAGACCACCCTCTCCCCCGGGGGAGAGCGCGTTACTTAGGGTTCCTCTGGCTTCAGCAGCAGCGGCTTTCTTTCACGCTGACTTACATGAAAAGGTGCTCTGTGCGGTCAGACCATGAACACCCCGCAGAGAGCTTCCGGCACAGGACGGTCCAGGAATGCGTGGCGACCCCAGAGCTCCAGCCCCGTGTCTGCGCCATCCTCTCCTTTCCCCCGCCTCCACGGAGGCACGCCGCCCTCAGGCTGCTTCCTTCCGAGGGCAGACCTGGCCGCACCGGCCCAAAGGCGCCACCTGTGCACACGTCATGGGGGGGGTGGTCCTTGGCCCCTGTTTCTCTCCCCCTCAGCCCCGCGGGCCAGGCGCCCCGAACCCAGCCTTCTCCCAGGGGCACGGGCACACCGAGCAGCACAGGGCACATCCTGGGCTGAGGCGGCCCACGTGGCCCTGACCTTTGGGTTGAGATGGACGTGAAAATCTGGGAAAGGTTGTAGCCAGAAGGGGGAGGTAGATCCTGGCCACACAAAGAGCAACGGTGCCTCCGCCAGGGTACACACACACACACACACACACACACACACACACACACACGCCTTCTGCATGTGTGTTTATGTTACCGTTTGTATTGATTTGGCTTAGCAAGTGGCTGGCTGGTGGGGACATTCCGGAGGTGGGGAGGATGTCTGGTGGGTCTGGAGGGAATAAGGAGGAACTCGGCTGTGTCCACGTGAAGCGCGTCCAGCAGATACCGGGTAGAGATGTCAAACAGACACTCAGACAGGGAGGGGCGGCGAGGCCAGGGGGCACCTTGGAAGCCCCGCAGTTGGATGAGATGGCCGAGAGCAGCGATTTCCAACCTTCCCATCCCATGGCTCACGTAAACAGTTGCTACAATTCTGCCGCACACCAAAAAATATATTTCTCTCAACATAGGTATAACTTTGAGTTCTTCCCATTGGACAGCTCTGTAGTGTTGGCTGTTTTTATTTTTAAAAAATATATGTTTTTATTGACTTCAGAGAGAGGAAGGGAGAGAGAGGGAGAGCTAGAGACATCAATGCTGAGAGAGAACCATCGATCGGCTGCCTCCTGCACGCCCCACATTGGGGATCGAGCCTAAAACCCAGGCACGTGCCCTGACTGGGAAGCGAACTGTGACTGCCCGGTCCACGGATCAACGCTCAACCCGTGAGCCACAATGGCTGGGCTGTTTTCTAACTTGACCATCTAAGGGAAGAGAGGTCAGTGCCCCCGACCCAATAGTCAGGTGTTGCATGCTTTAAAGTTTTGCGGCGCTCAAGTTGAAAATCGCTGGCCTAGAGTGATGCAGACGGGTAAAGCCAGTGTCTGAGGAGAGAGCAGCCAGCCCACACGAGGAGGCCTGGGCGGGGAAGGAGGAAGAGCCAGCCAGTGGGACAGGAGGGAGACCAGGCACAGAGCCCAGGAGCCAAGAGGACTAACTGTTTCGGGGACAAAGGCGCGGCCCAGCATGGACCGAGGACCGGCCACCGGCTCTGGGAGCCTTTGGGTCTTGGTGACCTTGGTAGGAGCCGTTTCTATGGCTAAGACGGGACAGCAGCCCCTGGAGCGGGCGTTGGGGTGTGATGTCAGCATAGACGCACAGCTTTGTTAAGGGTTTGCGGCAAAGGGTCGGAGAGAAATGGGACAGAGCTGGGGCCCAGTGGAGTGGGGCCTGGGTTGAAGGTGTTTGCAGGCTGGGAGGCATGGCTGATGGTGCTGATCATCACCGGGAACAGTCCAGGGGAGGCCTTGAGAAGGGAGAGGGTGGGACCAGGGCACAAAGGAGGGTCAGCAGGGACTTCTAACGGCGGGAGAATTAGCGGTTGACTCACCTGTAGGGATAAAAGGAAGCCAAGCCAGCTTCTGGTTGTCGCTCAGAAGGGAGCTTGCGCGCATTGGCCTCACAGTCCAGACTGCTGGGAGGTGCCTGCTCATCCCCAGCCCCTTCTCAGGTCTCTAACATCACCTCTCTCACCACCAGCAGCCCTCGGGGGCCAAGCTGTGTCACCTGACCCCCTCCCTCCCTTCCCACCACTTCAAGACCCCGACCTCAGCTAGAGCAAATGACTCTCTGCTGGGAATTTGGAATTTCCCCCATTTTAGTCCCAACCACCTTAGCCAGCCAGCCCTGGCCAGGCCTCTGCAGCAGTTCCCCCAGGGGCCTTCAGAGTTCCTTCTCCCCCACACCCTTTCCTCCACACCTCACCAACGGCTCTTTTACAAATGCAAACCACTAGTGAGCTGGGAGAACCTTCCAGTGACTTCTCATGGGATTCCGGACCAAGTTCCGACTTCGTGTTAGAATGTGGTGTCAGAATAGTAAGCCAACAAAATACACCACCTGCCTCGTGCAGGTGACTATTAAAAACCAATTAAAACATCGCCTTAAAGGTACCCAGCACACTAAATCTCTGTTGTCAAAAGTAAAAATTATCAACTTAATTAAAGGGCGTCCCCGTCAGCTCAGTGCTGTGTGTGTGTATGAATATGCTGCGTGTGAAGGTTTTTCTAAGGAAAAGCACTGGCGATCTCCTGCTTTTTACTTGCACTGCCTGTTTTATCAGGGAACACTATTTAAAAAAAAAAAATATTTTATTGATTTTTTACAGAGAGGAAGGGAGAGAGATAGAGAGCTAGAAACGTCGATGAGAGAGAAACATTGACCAGCTGCCTCTTGCACACCCCCCACTGGGGATGCCCACAATCCAGGTATATGCCCTTGACCGGAATCGAACCTGGGACCTTTCAGTCCACAGACCGACGCTCTACCACTGAGCCACACCGGTTTCGGCAGGGAACACTATTTTTTAAAAAAATATTATTTTATTGATTTCAAAGAGGAGGAGAGAGGGAAAGAGATAGAAACATCCATGATGAGAGAGAATCATTAATTGGCTGCCCCATGCACCCCCCCGCCCCGAATGGGGGATTGAGCCTGCAACCCGGGCATGTGCCCTTGACCGGAATCGAACCTGGGACCCTTCAGTTCCCAAGTCAACACTCTATCCACTGAGCCAAACCGGCTAGGGCAGGGAACACTATTTTTAAAATTGTGGTAAAAAACCCGTAACATAAATTTTACTATTATAAGTTGCTGACTTGATCTCCATGTGGGAGGCAGCCAATAGATGTTTCTCTCTCATTGATGTTTCTATCTCTGTATCCCTCTCCTTCCCTCTCTCTGAAATCAATAAGAATATATTTTAGAAACAAACAAACAACAACGACAAAAGACAATAGAGCTACCAGGCAGGAATTTTGCAGTTGACAACGGGGTGGATGTGGGAGAAAAAGCCAGAGAGCCCTGCCCAGACCACTGCCCACGGCTGAGCGTGGGCACACCTCGGGGTGCAACTCTGAGGCTTCGCACTGCGAGGTGTGGGGGGACTTCACTGAGGTCATCCAGCCAGTTCAAAGGTCAACGCTCAGCCACTGAGCCACCCCAGCCGGGCTGGCTGCGGGATTGCTTTCAACAATGCCCCAGAACATGCATGGCTTTCCAGTGGAATCTGATAAAATCCGAGTTTTTTCCTGGGGACAGTCCCTGAGGCCAGTGTTTGCGATTTGTTCTGACCCAAGAAGGCTTTCTCACAGCTGTCTCTTTCCCGCTTTCTCTGATGAATTAGCCAGCCTACAGTTTAGCCCCAATCTTCAATGAACCTATTCATCTCCCTCCAGATGCCTGTCGTCACTGCTTCCTCTGTTTTGGAGAGCACCTTGGAGCTCCAATCTCTCCACACTGGGCTGCAAACGGAGCCAGTTTCTTTGGGGAGGGGTTTGGCCTCCTTCTCCTCCGCGGGGAAAGTCTCAGAGCCAAGGCCCTGGGGCTGTGGGCCAGGACAATGCTGTGCTTCTGTCTGGGTGTCACCTCCACGCTGGGAACTGAGTGTTGGGGGGAGGGGGGAGGTGGGAGGGGAGAAAAGGAGCGGGGGGGGGGGGGGGGGAGGGGGGAGAGGAGCACCCTAGGCCTTCTGGGCTTGCCTCCGCTGGTGGGAATTCCCTGCCTATGAGCTGGGGCAAGAGGAAGTTGTAGCCCCAGTATTTTCAGCCACGCCACACTCCACGCAGAGCCCCACGCCCACCAGTGGGGGCTGAGCAGCAGGAGGAAGCCCTACCTCTATGCTGCCCTCACCTGGGATTTAGTGGTAGTGACAGTAGCTAGGGGCAGGATGATATTCTGCCGGGAAGACAGCCTTCTGTCCTGTACATGCTCCTGTCCGCACATGTTTGAGCTGGGAGGGCGTGGGAGGGAGAAGGTGGGTCTTGGTTCGAATACCACAGACCCTTGTGGTTTTTGCTAAGTTTCAGTAGATTTTTTTGGGAAAAATTATTTCTATATTGGGTTTATGTATTGGGTCAATTTCCAGAGAGTTTAAATGGTTGCTTTAAAAATAATTTCCAGCGGTTTCTCTGGGAAATGGGTCCCTTGAGCACCTCGTAGGGGCTCGGAACAGGCCTCTCCCAAACGTGCCACTTTGGAATGTGAGTTATTTTGAGTTGACGGCCGTGGTGATCTCGCAGGCTCACGAGAAACTTTTACCTTTCTCTTAAAGAATGTAAATTAGGTCCGTGTCCATAAGAAAAGTTACACGAAAAGAACTTGTTAGGATCAGAGGCCTCTGTGGATTGGAACTAACACATCCAGAGGGAGGGGCTGCTGACAGCTACAGGCTCAGCCTTCATGGCGTGAGCAAGCAGGAGCTAAGCAGGACCAGAACCACGAGGAAGGAGTGAATGAAAATGAAAATAATAATAATAATTGTGGATTAATAAAATAAAAATGAAAGCTAACTATTTAAAAATATATTTTATTGATTTTTTTTACAGAGTGGAAGGGAGAGAGATAAGAGTTAGAGACATCAATGAGAGAGAAACATCGATCAGCTGCCTCCTGCACACCCCCTTCCAGGGATGTGCCTGCAACCAAGGTACATGCCTTTGACCGGAGTCAACCCTTCAGTCCCCAGGCTGACGCTCTATCCACTGAGCAAAACCGGCTAGGGTGCTATTTTAAAAAAATATATATATTTTATTGATTTTTCACAGAGTGGAAGAGAGAGGGATAGAATAGAGAGTTAGAAACATCGATGAGAGAGAATCATCAATCAGCTGCCTCTTGCACACTCCCTACTGGGGATGTGCCCGCAACCAAGGTACATGCCCTTGCCCGGAATCGAACCCAGGACCTTTCAGTCCGCAGGCTGACGCTCTATCCACTGAGCCAAACCGGTCCCAGCTAGGGTGCTATTTTAAAATATATATTTTTATTGATTTCAAAGAGGAAGAGAGAGAGAGAGAGAGAGAGAGAGAGAGAGAGAGAGAGAGAAACATTAATGAAGGAAGAAAATCATTAATCAGCTGCCTCCTTCACTTCACTTTTCTTTGTTAAAGTTGTGGATTATTTTCCACAGTTTGTATGTAGCTATCAAGTCCAAAGGTGCTTCTGGTCTCCAACTGGCTTGGATGATGTCCTGTGATGATTTTATTACCAAGACTAGTGTCCTGGTGCACAAAATTCTTGCACGTGTGTGTGTGTGTGTGTGTGTGTCCTCAACCCAACCTGCACCCTCTCCAATCGGGACTCCACAGGGATCAGGCCTAAACCGGCAGTCAGACATCCCTTTCGCAATCTGGGACCGATGGCTCCTAACCGCTCACCTGCCTGCCTGCCTGATCAACTCTAACCACTCTGCCTGCCATCCTGATCACCCCCAACTGCCTCCCCTTCAAGTCTGATCACCCCTAACTGCCCCCCTGCCAGCCTACTCTCCCCCAACTGCCATCCCCTGCCAGCCTGTTCGCTCCCACTACCCACCCTGCTGACCAGCTCAGCCCCATCAACCACCCCCTGCCAGCCTGATTGCCCCCACTGCACCCCATACCCCATCAACCTGTTTGTCCCCAACTGCCCCCCCCTGCCAGCCTGCTCACCCCCAACTGCCTCCCCCCCCTTGCTGGCCTGCTTGCCCTCAACTATTCTCCTCTGCTGGCCTGCTCACCCCTAACCACCTCTGCCTCGGCCCCGTCACCATGGCTTTGTCTGGAAGGACGTCCGGTCTCCTAAAGGTCTCCTGGTTTAATTAGCATATTACTCTTTTATTAGTATAGGCTATTGGTATAGATTCACTATGAATCCAATTCAGTCAGTGGTACAGGTGCTGCCACCTACTGGAGGAAAATAACTGTTTCATTTACATAAAAAGAAATTGTAAACCTTTTTCTTGTCTCCCTCATATCAACTGGTATTATTATGGATCAACTTCTCGTAAAAACAATTAGATACCAATAGAAAATGTTGCTTTATTTCCTAATTAATAGCTAATAAAATGTGTAATATTTATCTAGGGCTTCCTTATGCGCTAAGCACTTTACATACATGATCACATTTATTCTCACCAAAATCTTATGAGCTAAATATTATTATCCCTATTTTATATACAGGGAAGGTGAAATTCAGAAAGACTAAATAATTGCTTACTCCCAGTGTCCACCCTATTAAACATTAGGCTGTCTTGACTCACCTTTAACTTAACATTGGATCGTTAGCATTTCATTATTTGACTAAATTAGCACACTTAAAAAAAGGCACACAAATCCTGAAAAGATTTCAAGTGTATTCCATGATTAAACAAATAAGTAAATATATTATGGATAGTGAAAACCAGATTTTCACAATTGAAATTAGAGTAATGAAAATGGGAAGGGGGAGGGTTATAACGCACTCTGTCTATTGAATTAGAATCAGAAGAATTAGATACAGAAATAGACACAGGTGTATATGTAGGCGTGTGTGCCTACAGACATATGTTTTCTAGCTTTGTCCAGTAAGCGGGACTAGAAATAATGATAACCCAAGTATCTATGAGCATACTAGGTCCTAGATCTTACTACTAAGCACCATTCTCTAATAAAAGGAGTCAGAATCCTTGGAGAGAGGGCTGATTCTAGCGTGGGAAAAGGGAGAATATAAATGAGGTTGGAAGATTTGCCGTGTTAGCAGAAAGTGCTTGAAAGTGATGAGGACATTACAAAAGGACACAGAAGCCATATTAACAAGGTTCCCACTGGCCAACCTTGAGAATTTGAATAACAAATTACGATAGCAATAGATCATAATTCATAGAATAGAGCAAAAATCCATGACTCCATATTTTTTAAAATATATTTTATTGATTTTTCTACAGAGAGGAGGAGAGAGGGATAGAGAGCTAGAAACGTCGATGAGAAAGAAACATCGACCAGCTGCCTCTTGCACACCCCCCACTGGGGATGTGCCCGCAACCAATGTACATGCCCTTGACCGGAATTGAACTTGGGACCTTTCAGTCTGCAGACTGACGCTCTACCACTGAGCCAAACCGGTTTTGGCCATGACTCCATATTGATATAAGTAAATAACTGCACAAATAGATAAACGAGGAAGACAGGAAAGCTCTTCCTTACAGTAGACTTCCAGCTGATACACGCAGAAGGAACGGTGAAAATAGGACATCCCCATGTGGCTCACATTGCAGTAATACTTGCTGCAGGCAAGAACCACCAATGGAGCGCTAACAGTAGTGGGTGAAAGTCTTTTGGGGAATAAGACATGCTCATAGTCTCCCGCTATCTTCCCACCAGATGCTTCTTAGTTACAA
This sequence comes from Pipistrellus nathusii, assembly GCA_963693515.1. Classification (NCBI taxonomy): domain Eukaryota; kingdom Metazoa; phylum Chordata; class Mammalia; order Chiroptera; family Vespertilionidae; genus Pipistrellus; species Pipistrellus nathusii. The sequence goes on from OY882869.1 coordinate 48,211,915, forward strand.
AGGCGAAAGCAACAACTGCGGTGGATGGGTCTGTAGGCGCCCTATCCCAGGCTCAGCGTGCCATCCCCGGGAACGAGATGCATCGCCTTCACGGCCTGCAGGGTGTGTGTGAGGCGGGGGCGGGGGGTGGGGTGGGGGGAGAAGCGCTGAGAAGGACATGGCATCCCTTTCGTGACGTTCCTGCCCCAAATGCATAACCTCAGTCCAATCCTGGAAAAACACCAGGCACATCCAAAGAGAGGAGCATTGCAGGGGGTAACTGGCCGCTGCTCTTCAGAAGTGTTATCATCATGAAAGACAAGGACGGCAGGAACCGTCCCAGGTGGAAGGAGACCAAGAGGCCTGACAACTCAGTGCGATGTGTAAGCCTGGGTGGATCCTGGAGCAGAAGAACCTGGTGGGACAGTCGACAAAGTTGGAAAAAGATCTGGAGACAGTGTTGTATCACTGTTCATATCCTGGTGTTTTTTTTTTTTTGTTTTTTTTTTTTTTGTGTGTGTGTGTGTGTGTGTTTAAAATATTTTTTATTTCAGAGAGGAAGGGAGAGGGAGAAGAGAGATAGGAACATCAATGATGAGAGAGAATCATTGATTGGCTGCCTCCTGCACGCCCCCTACTGGGGATGGAGCCTGCAACCCAGGCAAGTGCTCTGATCAGGAATGGAGTCGTGACCTTCTGGTTCATAGCTTTCCCAAGCGTGAATATCTTATGTAAAAACATAATTATCAAAACCAGGATATTGCCTGGCTGGTGTGGCTCAGTAGTTGAGATATATATATAATCCTTTTGTATTATTTTTGCAAGTGTAAATTATTTCAAAATGGGAAATTAAAACAAACTTGTAATGAAATATATTTGATTACACCTACTGATGAATGAGCCTGTGCAAGGGTGGGGGGCTGGGTTATGGGCGTTGAACAGGTAAGAAATGCCTTTAAAAGGCACACCAAAGTCTGTCAGGATTTCGATTGCCAATCGTTTAAAGTCCCCCCCAGGCCAAACCAAGCTCTCTGGTCTTCAGCCTCTGTCTGACCTCTCCGTGTTATCAACACACAGAAGAGAAGGGAAGTGTTTGTGCAAATATTGAGCAACGCGCGTGTAAATGTTCACTAGATGTTTCCGCCGAGTTGTAGCACTCACACCAGGCTGACCAAACCCTCCATTCCAGTTCTGGAATGTTCTGACCCCAGTTCCTGGCTTGTGTTTCTACATTTCACAGACACCCCCCCCATCCCAAGCTGCACCCCGGTGAGGATCACAGGGCTTACACTTCCTGCCTCCGCAAGGCTGGCCCTCGGCGATACCCTTAAGGAGCTGAAGGAAGCAGGCGGTGTCTGCAGAGAGCTTAAAATAACAATGTCGAGGATAATGACCGCGGAGTGGCCACATGCCAGGCAGCGTTCCAAACGCTCTCATGCTTAAACCAACCCGGAGGCAGAGTGTGTTACCGCGCACCCGTCCCTGAGAGGCGAGTGCTTGGCCGGGATCTCCACCAGCAAGTGACCGGTGGAGGCAGGACCCCAAGCCGGCGGCCTCGGAGCCCACGTGCTGAGGAACGAGATGGTGCAGGCGTGGGGCGTGGGGCTGGGCCTGGGGCATGGAGTGCCAGGTTCACCGGGCTGAGCCCACGCCCCGACTGAGTTTGATGTAAATCCTTCTCACTGAGTCTAGGAACAGGGTCTCCGGGAGGGCACCTGGACCCTGCTCTCGCCTTCAGGGCTGTGGGTGTCCCTGGAAGGGGCTGGAGTGAGGACTCCCCGTGACACCGACTCCTTTCTCCTGAGCCACTGAGCACTGGGTCCTGTGAAGTGCCCCTTGGAGACTCTGACTCATGGGGCTTCCGGACACTAGTCCTTCTGGGCAGAGTCGCCCCGGACGCCCAGGGCTCTGAGACCATTCCTCGGGGCGGGGGTGGGAGTCCCGAGTGGGACAAGCACCCCTTCTGGGGTAGAGTGTGGAATGCGAAATCTAAATAGGAACAAACCTGGACAGCCACCCCCTGTCCCCGGAGCTCTCCTTCCTGACAAGTGGATGTCAGGAAGGTCAGGGCCGGACCAGGAGCTCTGCTGACCTTGCGGTGTGACCTTGCGGTGTGACCTTGAGCGGGCCGCCCTCTCGGGGCTTTGGTGAACTCGGCTGTGAATGGGGTGTGTGTGGCGCTTTCTGGAGCCTCTTCCAGCTCCTGAGTCTCATGGCGCCAGGAGCGGGGGACGGGGCGGGAGGAAGCCAGGCCCGTTCCGGGCGGACCTGAAGGTGTTTGGTCTCGGCTCCCTCGGAAGCGCCTGGCGGAGGTGTGAGGGCAGGGCGGCCCGGGCTCCAGCCGCACACAATCGGGGCCGAGGTGACTCAGCCCGAGCACGCCATGTGTTAAAATAGGAGCTGGCATTTCTGAGAAGGGAAGTCCAGGAGCCGGCCAGGATGGGGCGAGGTTGATAAGGAGCCCCGCATTGTTCTCGCTCTCCCCTGAGGCCCGCGCCACATCCGAGAAGAGGAGAAGCCAGGTCCCCGGGCACTGGCGGGGCTGGGGCAGAGTGGAGGCAGAGCTGAGGATGGGGCCCTGCGGCTGTCAGGGGCTGTGGCCAGGAGGAGGCAGCGCGGTGTAGTGGTCAGAAGCGCTCTTGGAGTCAGGGCCCGGGTAGCTGAGAGCCCGGCTTGCTACGTGATTGGGATTCTCACTCCAGCACCAGGGCAGGGTGGAATGGGGCCATCAGAGGGAACCCTGAAGACCTACTAGGTGATTTGAAGCTGCTGTATAAGCCCAGCAACCCTGGGCGCCCCCCCCCCCCCCCCCCAAGGTCTGGGCAAGAGCCAGGGAGGGTAGGTGGGGGTAGGGAGCGGTCCGGTTTAAGACTCTTAGTCTGGAAAGACAAAGGCTGACAGGAATGTGAGGAAACCACTATTTACTCTCTGTAAAAGTGCTCTGCAGAAATGTGTCCTAGAATGTTCCCATTCCCAGAGGATGCTGGGATCATTCCCAGAGGATGCTGGGACAGGCAAGGCCTGAGCCATGGGAACCAGAGATGTGAGTGAGGATCCTGGGCGGACCCTGGGCTCTGCGGAAACCACGCCTGGATTAGGGAAGAGGCTGCCTCTCCTCAAACTGCAGGCCAAAGGTGGAAGTCAAGGTGGCAGGGCTGTGGGCTCCAGGAACTCACATATGAGAGCCTCACGGTGCAGAGGGGTGCTTTTACCCCTTTCCCATCCGTGAGGCCAGCTGCCCCTTAGCAGGGCAGCTCTGGCTCCATTTACCTTAGGTGCCAGGCAGTCTGCAGGCACCCACCAAGTGAGGAGGCTGACACAACCTCCTGCCCCTCAGGGGCTGGTAACAGTGTTGAAAGACAGGGGCGGTGCTCACAGACCCACAGTGAGCTGCACGCACTTGCAGGGTGACTGACCGTCCTGGTTTCCTGGGGTTTTCCCAGTTTGAGCACTGGACGTTCTGCATCTGAGAAAACCCTCGGTCCTGAGCAAAGTGGGGCAGTTGGTCATGCTGCACAGTGGCTCACTGTGGGGAGCGCATGCCGGAGAGATGCTAAGTCAGGGGTCAGCCGGCTGCTCCCAGCCCCTCTCCCAGCCCCGCACCCAGGTCTCCCAGAGGCGCCTCTTATCAGGGTGTTCCAGGTCCTGCTGGTTCTCAGCGCCGGGCTCTGCCCTGTCTTGGAGAATGCTGGCTTTTCTCACACCCACACATGCACATACACAAGCAAAAAAAAAAAAAAAAAAAAAAAAAAAAGCAGGTATTGTTTAAACTTAAAGCAGGTTATATTCTAGGAAAAGGTGGTATAAGTAAAAAAGATAAAAAATTGGATCAATTTTCCCACAGAAACAATACCACGATGAGAAGCATTGAGCGAGGGAAACGGTTCTATAAAAAGGTCTATTCTGGCCATAAAAACTTGCTCTAAACTCCAAGTTTCTAACCTTTCATTTTCTCCCTGAAGCAACACAGAGCAACGTGGTCCCTTAGGCAAATCGGATCCCAGATGCCATGGGCCGAACACGGACTATCTGTGCTCTAGGCAATGCCCGGTCCCTTCAAAGGGCATACACATCAAAGAAAAAAGACCGATCAGTAATTAGTCTCATGCAATGTTATTTTATTTTATTTTATTATTATTATTATTTTTTTTGCAATGTTATTTTATTTGTGAGGGCTCCCGAAGAGCAGCGAGAGCCACGGTTCTCTCCTGTGGCCACGCGCTGGAACCGTGGGGCGCTGTGAAACCTGCTGAGGCGAGGTCCCACCCTGCAGATGCGGAGAGCTCAGTAGGGCTTGGGCGCTGCTGAGTGGCCGCTGCTCTCGGGGCCAAACCCAGCGAGGCTTGCTGAGCGGGAGGGGAGGTGGTGGGAAGGCAGCCTGAGGCTTGTGGTTAAGAAATAGGGTCTTGAGTGCTGGAGCACTGAGCCAGACACTAATTGAAAAATGAAACCTTGGTGGTCACGAAGTCAGCCTTCTCATTGTGCAGATGGGGAAATGGGTCTAGAGCGATGAAGGGATATGTTCGGGTCCCTCAGCGTTTAGAAGTAAAATTTAGAACATGGGCATTCCGACTCTTTTCACATTTTGGTGGTTTTAAGATATGCCCGCAATCGAAACCGGTTTGGCTCAGTGGTAGAGCATCGGTTTGCGGACTGAAAGGTCCCAGGTTCGATTCCGGTCAGGGGCATGTACATTGGTTGCGGGAACATCCCCGGTGGGGGGTGTGCAGGAGGCAGCTGGTTGATGTTTCTCTCTCATCAACGTTTCTTGCTCTCTATCTCTCTCCCTTCCTCTCTGTAAAAAAATCAATAAAAAAAAATATATATATATATATATAAAAAAGATATGCCCACAAATTCCTTGATACTCTTCTCTTTCAAAAGTAGAGCTTACTTCCCTTCCCCTTGATATAAGAATTAGGAAAGAATGAAAGGTGGAGTTTTTATTTTTATTTTTTTTAGAAATATAGTGCTTGTGTTTAAAGGACATCCAATAGGTCCAAGTGAAAGCTGGTAGGACATTCTGGAGCAGACAACCTCCGGAACCTGATGGATGCCTCACTCACTCATTTCTAATGAGTAGACGGTGGGGGGACTTATGGGTGTGACTTCTGAGCCTGGATCATAGATACTCTCGCTCCTCTATGCCCCAAAGCACATGACAAACCTGTCTTCCTGAATCTGAACCTCTGGAATGAACAATGGGTGTTACTTCGAACAAGCGGTTTGGCTCAGTGGATAGAGTGTCGGCCTGCAGACCAAAGGGTCCCGGGTTCTGGTCAAGGGCACGTGCGTTGGTTGCAGGCTCCTTCTGAGCCCGGGCTCTGATTGGGGCTCATGCAGGAGGCACCCAATCGATGTGTCTCCATCACATCGAGGTTTCTCTCTATTTTCCCCCTCTCCCTTCCACTCACCCTAAAAATCAATGGAAACATATCCTTGGGTGAGGATTAACGACAACAACGAAAAGAAAGGCTGTCATGCACAGGAGTAGAGTAGGCAAGCTTCCTGAGAGATGTTTTAACTTCTGGGGAGAAACAGTTGATTCCAAGCTTCTTTGAAGCACTACCACTAGCCCGACAGAGTCAGAAGAGCTGCCCTTCCTTCCTTAAGCCCCCCGAGAGCCTCCCACCGGGGAGCTGTAATCCAAGCTCAAGTTCACAGTCACTGCACCCGCCCCAGAGCTGTGCAGCGCCTGTGGGGCCTGCACGCAGAGAACCTTGGCATCTTAACAGAGCCTGGGGTTCAGGTTCCGGAGGTTGTCTGCTCCAGAATGTCCTACCAGCTTTCACTTGGACCTATTGGATGTCCTTTAAACACAAGCACTATATTTCTAAAAAAAAATAAAAATAAAAACTCCACCTTTCATTCTTTCCTAATTCTTATATCCCCTTTGCTTGCTGTAATCTAATTAGTGGAAATGGACTGGGTGCCGCCTTGTCCTGTCCCATTCAAAGGGACAACCACCTTTGTGGGCTCCTCCCCACCTCCCCCAGCTGCCCGCGCTGCTCTGATTCCCTCACCTGCTCCGGCCAATCCTCTGGTCCCCTCTCCTCCTCCCCGCCAGGCCTGTGGGAGCTCCAAGGGAAGGGAGCCTTGTTCAGAACAGTGGCTGATGAAGCTGGTGGCTGGACCCCCCCCCCCCCCCCCGCCCCTTTCCATCCCTTCCCCGAGTCTTCAGCCCTCTTGTTAGAGGAGGGAGAGTTTGTGGGTGTGAAGACAGTGTTTGGTGTGACCGGGCCATCTGGGAGGTCTGGTGGGGGAGCAGTGAGAGTGTCCAGGGCCAGCGGTGAAAGTGGACGCCACGATTCGTCAGCTGAGGCTGTGGCTGGAGGAGCTGAACTGCTCTCCCAGCACCAGGACATGGGCCGGAGCACCCAGGGCAGACAGTCCCGTGGACGAGACGGCTCCGGGCAGAGGCTGTGGAGCTCTGTAGGCACGTCCTTCCAGAGGAAGGCTCTGCGGGGACAGGCACTGACTCGGGAAGGGTCACTATACCTGAATTCAGGTTCATCGATCAATTCAACATGTGACCTTGGGAGAGACCCTTGACCTCCCTGAGAAACAGCGTTCTGTCTGTGTGACGGAGCTAGGCCCACCATCTCCAATTCAGAAGTGTGGTGAGCCAGCTGGTGTTGCTCAGTGGTTGAGCGACGACCTATGAATCAGGAGGTTATGGCTCCAGTCCCCAGCAGAGCACATGCTCAAGTTGCGGGCTCCATCTCCAGTGGAGGACATGCAGCCGACCAACGATTCTCTCTCATCATTGATGTTTCTATCTCTCTCTCTTCCCTCCACTCTAAAATCAATGAAAATATAGTTTTAAAAAAAGTGCAGTGGGAGGAGAGGGGGTGGAGGCCTGGGGTTCTTTGAGAACCTGATGAAGGAGGGTCTGTGCAGAGGCAGATGGAAATCAGGCAGCTCCAGCCAGGGCCAGAGATCCCAGTAGTGAGCTGAAGGGAAACTGGGACTAGAATCTCCCAGACTCCTCCATCTGTAGGGGACGGAAGCACCCCACCTTGACCTTGGGCTATTTCTAGAGAGCTGGCCAGGCCGCTCTCTCCATGACGGCAGCAGCTGGCTGCCTCCCCACCGGGGCTGGCTGCCCAGTCCCGCTCCTCAGCCCTGGCTGGACCTGCTCCAGCCTGGGCTGTCACCTGGTGAGCTGACGGAGCGGAGGGAGCCTGGAACCCATGCCTAGCCCTCTGGAGGAACCCCAGTGTCTCAGAGGCATTCGCTCCTGAGAGGGATGGGAGACTGTGAGAGGACTTTGGCCCCTGGTGCCTAGGAGGATTCGCCCTGCAGAGCGAGGCTGATTGGCCAGTTGGTCAGTGACATTTACCAGCCCCACCCCCTCCAATGCATCACCCTTTGCAAACCTTCTCCCTCAGCCATTGCTGCGTTCAGCAAATATTCATTGAAGGCTGATGGGAATCCTACAGAGCTTACAATTTTGTGAATAAACAAGTAAATAAAAATGGAAACCAAATGCAACCCCACGCTGTGGTAAGAGCTAACCAGGGAATGAGCAGAGTGTAGGGACGGTGGGGCCTCCCTGAGGAGGTGTCCTGTAAGCTGAGGCTTGAAGGAGGAGAAAGCCAGCCATGTGACTAGCACAGGAGAATGTTCCAGGCAGAGGGGACGGCATATGAGAAAGCTCTGAGTCAGGAAAGGGGCCAGTGCCTCAGAGGTATAATAGCAAGGAGCCGAAGGGACTGGACAGAATGAGTGAGAGAGACAGGGTGGGAGACCAGGTCGGAGTGACAGGCAGGGCTCAGGTCATGCAGGGCCTTGTAGGCTACAGGAAGAAGTTTGGCTATTTCTCAGGTATAATGGGAAGCTGCCAAAGGATTTTAAGAAGGCAGCGATGGGGTCGTATCCTATGTAACAAAGAGCTAATATGCTAATTAGACAGAACAGCAGAACGACTGTCCGGATGACCTTCTGGACGAAGCCGGGGCTGTGAGGAGCTTCAAGGGCCGGCGGAGGCAGCCGGGGCTGCTAGGGCCAAGTCCCTTGCACTAATTTCGTGCACTGGGCCTCTAGTTTATTACATAAAAAGGTTACTCTGACTGTTGTGTGGAGGGAGAGAAGGTAAAAGTAGGAGACTACTGCAGCAATTTGGGTGACTTGGACTATTATATATTAATGTATGAGGAAGGATGGGTTAGGTTGTGTTGCAGTAACAAACAGCTCCTCACCTGAATGGCTTCACATTACAAATATTTACTTCTCTCTCATGCTCAGGTTTATTTTTGGTCAGCAGAGGAGCTCTGCTCATTTAAATCACTCAGGGGTCTAGGCTGACAGGGTCCCCATTTCAACATGATCCCCATGGCAGGAGGAAGGAAAGCGTAATGGCTCTGAAATTCCCCACCAGAATGACAGATGTCTCTTCCTCTCACAAATCATTGACTGAGTTAACCACCGGGCGTGCCTGACTTCAGATGGTGTGGGAAAGGGCCTTCCCACCATGTACCAGAAGGAGAGAAGTTGGACCACACTTATGACCACTACAGGCCACGAGAGTGAAGGTGGAGAAACATAAACAAATGCAAGATATACTTTGAAAGTAGATGTGGCAGATGTTCCTGATGAGACACCTTATAGAGTGAAGAGTCTAGATGGCTCCCGGGTTTGTGATTTAAGCCTCTGGCTGGTTGGGGGTCCCATTTGCTAAGGAGAACACGGGGTGGGAAACAAGCTTTGGGTGGAGCTGGAATGAAAGATTGGAGTTGGGGATGCTCAGGTACAGCAACTGGCTTATGCAAATAATTCCTGAGCTCAGAGAAGAGGGTTGGGCTGGATACACGTGTGGGTGTCATCAAATACAGGGGATCCCACCCTGGGGACGGATGGGCCGGGTGCAGATAAGAGGGTCCAGGCATGAGCCCGGGAAACTCCATCACCGTGAGGGAGAGAGGTGAGCAGCCGGCCAAGCAGAAGAGGAGAAGCCAGAGGGGACGGAAGCCGAGGGGTGTGCGCCACAGACAGCAAGAGGGCACGGGCTTCCAAAAGGAGGCTGCTGAAGTGCATTCTGACAGGACAGAAAGTTGGCCCCGATTTGACATGTGCAGTCTTTCCTCAAGGGGGAGGGGGGAAGAAAAAGCCCCTGTAGTGGGGGTGAGAAATTAAGGGGAGGCCTGGAGGTGTAGCTAGTCCAGTGGCGCCTGATTAGGCCTAAATGATGTCCTAGGAACTATTTCCCCCCCCCCCCCCGCGGCCAACCCCTCGATTCCTAGTCTCTCATCTGACAGGCCTTCTCCAGGAGGTAAGATGATGGCCTCAGCTTCAGTCCCATCTCCTTTGTGTGAGCTACCCTGTTTCCCTGAAAATAAGACAGTGTCTTATATTAATTTTTTCTCCCAAAGTTGCGCTAGGTCTTATTTTTAGGGATGTCTTATCTTTCCACACGCTAGGTCTTATTTTCGGAGGATGTCTTATTTTTGGGAAACATGGTAGTAAGGGCGTGCATTTCTGTCCTAGGAACCCAGTAGAATTGCCGTTGCTTGCATTGGGCCATGCTTCCCTCTTTGCCTGGACTAAGCTCAGAGCCAGAGTTCGGCCTTCTGGTTGCTCCGGCCTGGTGTGTGCTGCCCATGCCCCCAGAGCTAAAGGGTTTCCCATGGAGAGGAGGTAAGCCCCAGGGAGCTGGTGCCCTAACTCACAGCATGAACTGACCCTAGAAGGTGCCACTCCCTGAGGCATAAAGTACATCCTGGCCACTGCTCCGAGTCAGGGGCCCGGGAATGGGTCCCCTGTCTAAGTCACAGAGCTAACGATGCACAGGATTTAGTTTAAGAAAAAACACACAAAAAAACTCAAAAGGTACAGAGGACATGCGAGGAAATGTAAATCTCTGTCCCACCCCCAGTAGCCACATGTTACCAGTTTCTAATGTATCATTTCAGAAATTTTTAGTGTTTATGGGAAAAGTAGAGGCTCCATGCATGAAATTCATGCAAGGGGCAGCCCTGGCTTCGTCCAGAAGATGGTCGCCCAGATGGTCGTCCCACTGTTCGGCCATCCCGTCTAATTAGCATATTATGCTTTTATTATTCTCTCTCTCTCTCTCTCTCTCTCTCTCTCTCTCTCTCTCTCTTATTTTTACAAAAGTGATTGCATCCTATACGTATTGTTTTATTTTTCTTCCTTTCTACTTAACAATATTACTTGGTGGTTGTTTCATCTCGGTACAAATATAGTTATTTTATCCTGTATTGTCTGCATAGTATGTTGTTGGGTGAATGTAACATAGTTTATTTTAACCAGTTTCCTGTTAAATTGGTTGCTTCCAGTCTTGTGCTGAAAATAACGTTGTTATGAGTACTCCAGATCAGACCCTTCTGCACACACGTGAGAGTGTGGGTGGGACGTGAGGACTGACAGGAAGTTGACGGTCCTCTGCCTGCGACAAGACTTGGAGCATCACTGCTTGTTCACTTCTGAGGAGCACAGTCTTGCCTCCGAGGTCAATGTTCCAAATTCTGAGGGGGAATCTGAGGGACCCAGCCCCGGCCGGTGCTGGGTGTCCATGGGGACAGGTTAGCACCTTGGGAATGGGTGGGCTCAGCTGGGGAGAGGTGAGTGAGAGGTGCAGGGATGAGAGCTCCACCACCATGAGATTGGGGAGAGAAAGGGCAGCAGCCAAAGACAGTCCAGTTGAGCGACATCAGCCCAGGTGAGCGATTCAGAAAACTGGACATTTAAGGTTAGAAGCAAAAACTCGGTGATGGAGGAATGCAAAACTCCAACTGCGCACAGAGGAAGAAAGCCTTATGATTACCACATGCAATGTTATCTACCACCTCCACCCTGTTCCATCATGGTCATTCTTTTTTTGTGGTGGAAACAATTAAGACCTAGTCTCCTAGCAACTTGGACGTCGATAATGGAGTATTGTTGACTATAATCACTATGCTGTGCAAAAAAAATTTAAAGCATTGACTTTTTTATTGCAATATGTAAATGTTTCACATCAGCATCCATACACCTTAAACGTACACAACATTTGTTATATGTCAATCATAACTCAATTTTTAAAAAGCAAGCTGACTCACTGCCCAGAACCTCTGATGGGTGCAGGGAGTGGAGGCCCCTCGTTCTTTAAATGTGGAGAGTTGAATGGGGGAGGAGAGGGCTGAACACGATAGGATTGGCTGAAAGTCTGCCTTTGACCCCCTCACCCCTTCTGCAGAAAGCAAAGCCTTTCCTCTTCTCTGGAGAAAGTGAGCCAGAGGGACACGCTTGGGGATTCCAGGCAGGGCCTGGGCAGGGACCAGACAAGGACTTGAAACCTGGAAGATTAAATCAATGGAGGAAGTGGCCATGACCCCATTCAAGAGCGCTGGAGGGAACTGCAGGGTTGACTAGCCCTGCACCCCCACACAGAGCTTCCAATGAGCTTAACCTTTGTAAACTGCAGAGGAGGGCACCACTGTATACACACACATACAGGAGGGCGCCGCTGTATACACACACATACAGGAGGGCACCGCTGTATACGCACACATACAGAGGAGGGCACCGCTGTATACACACGCATACAGGAGGGCACCGCTGTATACACACACATACAGGAGGGCGCCGCTGTATACACACACATACAGAGGAGAGGACCGCTGTATACACACACATACAGAGGAGGGCACCGCTGTATACACACGCATACAGGAGGGCACCGCTGTATACACACACATACCGGAGGGCGCCGCTGTATACACACACATACAGAGGAGGGCGCCCGCTGTATACACACATACAGAGGAGGGCACCGCTGTATACACACACATACAGAGGAGGGCACCCACTGTATACACACACATACAGGAGGGCGCCGCTGTATACACACACATACAGAGGAGGGCACCGCGGTATACACACACATACAAAGGAGGCACCCACTGTATACACACACATACAGAGGAGGGCGCCGCTGTATACACACAGTCGCAAGAATAACCCGACAGGACCGAACATCCCGGCACACCTGCCCCGGGTCCCCTTTTGTGCAGCCCCCCTCCTCAGCCTGTACCATACCTGGGCCTTTGTCTTCCTCTCCGCTCGCCTTTCTCTCTAATTCCACACCCCCTGTCCCTTCCCCATCGGAGCCATGTGCTGCCATGAGCAGGAGCAGCCAGCTCAGGCCGCCTGTGTGAGGAGAGGCCCCTGCGCCCTGGTGGGAGCTCCAGGGAGGAGCAGCTGAACCCAGTCCGTCTGGCCCCCCCGAGAGCTGCTGCGAGGCCCTTCGCAGAAGGCGCCGGTGAGGCCACGGGGATCCTTGACCTGGGGGCTACCAGAGAGCGGATGGGTGTCCAGCACAGTGGTGCCCGGAGGACGGCTGCTCGCTGTGCCGGCCCTCAGCTCCCAGGAGCGGGTCAGAGCAGAACCGGGAGGGGGGGGGCGGGGAGGGGGCGGGGAAATGAGGGCCTCCCTCAGCCGAGCCTCTCCTGGAGGGAGAAGAGGAACTTCATCCACACACAGTCACCACCAGCCGAGTCCAGACAAGCCGCTGAGTCCGGGCCAGACTCCGGGCATCGTTCTGTCCTCAGGTGAAACAGATGGTGCGAGCAAGGCGGCGAGCACCGTGGCGATGGCAGCCTTCCCCGTGCCTGCGTCCAGTTGGCACCCGCTGTCCGCCACGCCAAGTGCCCAGCTCCCTTCCGCTCTTCCGTCCCCGCCGCCCTGGGCTCAGCTCCTGCCCGGGAACACCTGCTTCCTGGTTTCCTTCCGTCCAGCTTGCTGCGGGCCACACCCCCCATCCCCAGCAGCTTCTGGAAAGGGGTGCACTCCAGGTAATATGTGTGTCTGAAAATGCCGCTCCCCCTCCCCAGGCGATTGAGAGTTGGCTGGATTGAGAAATCCAGATGGGAAATAATTTCCCTTGCAACATTGCTTCGTTGTCTTCTTGCCTTTAAAGTGGCTGTTAAGGAGTTTCTCAGTCCTTACCTCCCACCCGCCATGCCCTCCCCCTTACCCCGGGCTCTGAAATGTCACAGTAGTTAGTGTGCCTCGGTGTGGGTCCATTGTTACCCATTTTTCTGGGCACATACAGGCCTTTTCCATCTGGAAATGTACACCATTCAGTTCCACATACTTTTATTAAGTTGTTTATTGATTCTTTCCTTCCCCCCCCCCCCCCCTTGGCCTCTCTTTATGGAACTCAGAAAGAGGGATTTGGATGGTAGACTTCTTGTTTTGGTTTCTCTGATTTTCTGTCTTTTTGCTTTTTTGTCCTACTTTCTGGGAAATGTCCTCAGTGTTTTCTTTCTGTTGAGTATTTCATTTCACCTTTAAAATTGAAATATCTGCTTAATGCTTCTTTTTAAAAAGAGTTTCACCCTGACCACGGTGGCTCACTTGGTTGGAGCATTGATCCATGCACCAAAGGGTCCAGGATTGATATTTCTCTTTTACATTGATGTCTCCCTCTCCCTCTCTCCTCCATTCTTTATAAAATAAATTTTAAAAAAACAACCATATCCTTGAGTGAGGATCAAAACAAACAATAACAAAGCAATCTCTTCCTGCCAAGCCGGTGTTGCTCAGTGGTTGAGCGTCAACCATGATTCAGGAGGTCAAGATTGATTTTGGGTCAGGGCACATGTCTGCGTTGCAGGCTCCATCGCCAATAGGGGGCGTGCAGGAGGCAGCCGATGGATGATTCTCTCTCAACATTGATGTTTCTATTCCTCTATCCCTCTCCCTTCCTCTCTTTGAAATCAATATAAACATCTTAAAAAAAAAAAATCAATTTCTTTCTATTTGAGGAACACAGTAGCTTTTCTCATTTCTCTGAATATGTTAAGGTCATATTATTAAAATTAGTAATAGTCCTCATTTCACACACACACATAGCCTGTTCCCAGGTTGTTTTATGCATGTGATTGTTTTTAAAATTGAGATATAATTGACATGTAACATTGTATTAGTTTCAGGTGTATAACATAATGATATGTGAAATGATCACCAAAGTAGGTCTAGTTAACATCCATTAACTCATATCATTACAATTTTTTTTTCAAGATCTACTCTTTTAGCAACTGTCAGATAACTATAGTCACCATTAAATCCCCATTATGTATTTATTTTATAATTGAAATTTGTGTCGGTTGATCACCACCCATTTCACTTGCCCCCCCCCCCCCCATTCCCTGCTCTGGCAACACCCATCTGTTCTCTATGTCTGTGAATTTGTGGTTTTATTTATTTATTTATTTATTTATTTATTTTATTTTTAGATTCCACAAATGAGTGAGATCATACAGTATTTGTCCTTCTCTGACACAAATGTCAGGATTACCTTCTTTGTAATGGCTAAGAATATTTTTTCTTTAACAATTTATTCATTAATGGACACTTAGGTTATTTCCTTGCATTGTCTATTGCAAATAATGTTGCAGGGACCGTGGAGGTGCAGCTAGTTTTTGAGTTAGGGTCTGTTTCCTTTGGGCAAATACCCAGAAGTGGAGTTGCTGGGTCATAAGCTAGCTCTATTTTTAATTTTTTTTTGAGGACCCTCCATACTGTTTTCCATAGTGGCTGCACCAACGTAACCCCACCCACAGTACTGGAGGGTTCCCTTGTCCTCACGTCCTCGCCAACACCAGTTACTTCTTGCCTTTTTGATGACGGTCATTCTGACAGGTGCGAGATGCGGTCTCACTGTGGCTTTGATTTGCATTTCCTTAGTGATGAGTATGCTTTCAGCTACCTGCTGGCCGTCTGCGTGTCCTCTTTGGAAAAATGTCTGTTTAGATCCCCTGGCGACTGAGTTGTAGGAGTCATGTATAGTTTTTGGATGTGAATCCTTCACCAGGGAGATGATTTGCAAATATTTCTCCGATGAGGTAAGCTGCCTTTTCAGTTAATTGATGTTTTCCTTTGTTGTGCCAGGGTGAGTTTTTTCCCTCTCCGTTTGCTTATTTGTTTATGTCAAGGGCTTTCTGTCTTTCCTCCTGGGCTTCCCAGATCCTGAGTTTTCTAAACTCTCCCACCCGGAGGTAGAGGTCTGGCTGGGTGGCCCCGGGGTGGTGGGGAAGGGGAGTCTGGCCTCGGCGTCCAGCCCACTGGACAGCAAAGCCACCTGTTTCTCTACTGCAGCTCACACCTCACCCGGGCCAGCTAAGCTCTACCCAGAGACCCTGTCTCCTTCTTGCCAGAGAAGACACCACCTGGCTGGGGGCGGGGAGTGAGCAGCCTAGTGTTGGCGGGGAAGGCAGGCAGCCAGGGACCGCCTCTCACTCCACATCCCCCTCATGCCCTGTTCTGGCCTCCTACACCCTCCATCCCAGAGTCACCAGGGGCTGATCTCTTCAGAATACCATCACCCCCTCTTTCCAGATGAGAGAAAACAGGCTTAGGTAAGTGAAGGGGGCCACCGAAGATCACACCACGAGTTAAACGGCAAAGCTCTGAGCTGAAAACCTTGAAGGCCCCGTTCTTAGCTGTTCCCGGTACCTTGTTGCCAAGAGGCATTCCGGACAGCTGTGGGATGGGGGGGCTCCAGGGAAAACTGTCTCTGGCTGTGGGGGGGGGGGGGGGGGATTCCCCAGCCAGCCAGGCCCTTGGAGACCCTGCGCGGCCGCGGCGCAGGGGCCACCAGGGGGCAGCAGAGGCCGCGCTGGCGGCTGCTCTGTCCCCGGCTGACTGCGCCCGCAGCTGTCCTGGTCAGCACCTGAGCCTCCGCGGCCGAGAATAGCCAGGGAGCTTCACGTGGGCACTCCCTCCCCGGGTTTCGAAAGCCCCTCACGTCATCCCTACCATTTCACAACCCCGCGCACAGAGCGCTGCGTCCATCCTCCTCCCACAGGTCCCCTGGGGCTCCCACTCTCCACGGAGCACCCTGGGCTGGGCGCCCGGTGAAAACCGGACAAAAACAGGTGTTGCCGGAAGCCCAGGAGCCTTGTCTCCCAGCAGGAGGCACGGTTCCTGAGCTGAAGCAGAGACAGAGGCTGAGAATTCTGATCTAGAAGGATGTCAGCTAAAAGGTCCCAAGTTGGAAAAAAAAAAATAATTGGATGCTAAGAGAATGCTGAATGTTCTAGAAACCATAACGAGTGCATCTCTAAGTTCTGCGTCAAGGTGTGGGTTGGGATAGTCTCAACCTGAGCTCGGGAAGAGGGTGAGAGGGTGGAGGAGGGTGGCCAGGAGGTTGCTGAGGGGGAGGGGGAAGGAGAGAAGGGGGTTTTGGGTCCCAGCAAAGCTAATGGGGAAGAGAGCCTGCCTTGCCTGCTACCTGGGGCTAGGCCCACAGCAACCAAGGAGGACCAGGGAGCTTGGACCAGCCCTGTGATGAGTTCCTCTCGTTACTGATGCTCCCTCCTAGCTGGATGATCCGAGTGGGGTTCCAGGCCTCCCTCCGCCCATAAATTTGAAATAAGCCTGGCTGGGCGAGTGGCTGGCAACGTGGACTCCTTCTTGGCTGAAACCTGTGTGGTCCCTGACCTCTGGCCTCCCCCGAGTTTGGCCCAGAAGGGCGTGGGGTTGGGAGGGAGGGCGGAGGCACGGAAGACCCCACGCAGCTCTGCTGGCCCCTTGCAGCCTTCAGCCACGCCCGCCCACGAGGACACAGGTGTGCTCGCCACAGCCACGG
Organism: Pipistrellus nathusii; assembly: GCA_963693515.1. Classification (NCBI taxonomy): domain Eukaryota; kingdom Metazoa; phylum Chordata; class Mammalia; order Chiroptera; family Vespertilionidae; genus Pipistrellus; species Pipistrellus nathusii. The sequence goes on from OY882869.1 coordinate 48,228,488, forward strand.
GGAGCCTGTCACCTCGGACACCCCTGCCGCCAGCCTTTAATTTAATGCCCAGGCAACTGCGGTCTGTGCAGGCTAACCCCAGGTCATAGCTGGGATTAGCCTGCGCAGAGAGGTGGGGGAGAGAGGGTCCCATCTCTCCGCCTGGGTGCTCAGGGGCCGGCGGCCCCACCACAAGCAAAACCTTGCTTAATCCTCTTACACTTTATCTCAGAAGCTCACATGCACGTGACCTGCTACTTTTCAGTGTGTCCTGTCACGTTCTAGAATAAAAACTACGTTTTAAAGGACCTGCAGTCCCATTTAAAGTGAGTTCAACGGCTGACTTATTTCCTCAGTTCTAAGATGCTGTCAATTGCAAGAAAGAAGCGCCTGGATTTAAGAACATGCACTTTTATTTCATGTTTGGAGGAGCAAAGGATGCGGCCACATCAAACAAGGGCATCAGTACATTCAGATTTTTAGGAATGTTAATATGTGGGGGGGAAAAAAAGGACACCTTCAAATCAGGGGACATGTTATTGTGATTTTCAGGCTCCAAAAACACGTGAGAGTGGAATGGACTTGACCGGGAGATGGCGGTGGCTGTCCGTGACTTCGTGGCTGCCAGTGCAGCCCAGGCAGCCGGGGCCAGGGACTGCTGCTGCAGCTGGCCCTCGGGTCTTAGAGAATGCTCATGGGCTGGAGTTTTGGTTAATCAAGCCATCCTGGTTAAGAAAGGGTCGCTCTCAATACATTACACATTTTACACCCAGGAGCCAGGAGGTCATGGTTCAATTGCGAGTTAGGGCACATGGCTGGGTTGTGGGTTCCATCTCCAGTAGGGGGTGTGTAGGAGGCAGCTGATCGGTGAGTCCCTCTCATTATTGATCTTTCTATCTCTCTCTTCCTCTCCCCTCTCTGTGAAATCAATAAAAATGTATTTATAATTTTTTTTTACACTCTTGGAGTTAGAGATTGTTCTGAAATAGAATCTCATTAATAAGCATTTAATGAATACCTAATGGGGTCCCATTTCTCTACCTGTATACCGTCAACTGCAGAACATGAATGATTCTCACCCTAACAGTTCACGATTCCACCGAGCTACTCAGGGCCTCTGTAAGGGACACAGTAAAGAAGTGGGCATGGGGCCTGAGGGAGAATCTATGCCATTGGTGTGCTCCATTTTTTGCCCACGTGCTTTGTCACATGTCTCCTCATTTGTTTCTTGTAACAGCACTGGTGATATTACTGCAGATACTCTCATTGGACCAAGGAATACAAAGAGGCTCTGACTGATGAAGCCTCTGCCTGGCACCGTGTGGCTAGTGAGTTCTGTCTTTTCCCAGGCGCCTGGCACTCTGTCCCCACGCCTCCCTCTTCTTCATGCGACTCCTGAGCTGCAGAAAGCATCAGGGCAGCTTTAGTTTTGTGTGTTCCAACAAAATCAGATCCCCCCCCCATCTTTTTCCCACCCAGAGGCAACCTCCAAATAATTCTAAGACTTTGAAGAGAGCGAGCAAGACCTCTGGGTTGTGCGTGGTTCTCTGACCTTCTTAAATCAGTAACTGGCTAAGCCCCAATTGTGTGCCCCAGCCGTGTGTCCCATAGCACCCCTCCAGGGTGTCCCCATGCCTGTCTCTAACCCCTCAAGGGCAGGCTCTGGGACCACATGTCTATTAGGACCAAGTCACCCCTGAACTCCACCTCAGCCCGCCCTCCAGGCGCCCCTGTCTGTGAGGAGATGGGCTGTTAGGCTGTGAACCCACCAGCGTGAGCTGTGGGCAGAGCTGCCGGAGCTCAGAGGAGGGACGAGGGGCAGAGGGCAGGGGCAGCGGGCGAAGGGGAGGTTTACCGCTGAGGAAGTGACCTTTGAGCTGCCCTCTGAAGGACGAAAGAAATTCTGCAGGTGGGTAGAGGGCATTCTTGGCAGGGGAACAGCAAGGCTCAGAGGCTTGGGAGTACGTAGCACTTAGAGGATGGCATGGGTGTGAAAGAACACACACGTGTGTGTGCATATGCATGTGCATCTGTGTGTGTGTGTGTGTGAGAGAGAGAGAGAGAGAAGTGGGGGAGAGAAAGAGGGGCTCTTAGTTGTGTTCTTTCTTTTCCCAGTCTCTGGCTTCCCGAAGTCCCTCCCCAGAGCTCCCGGCCCAGTTTTGAACTCGATGGGCCTCTGGGCTCAGGGCTTCTGCATTTGAACCCACAAGTGCTTCCTTGTCCCCTCAGCAGCTCCTGCCTGACTCGGTTCTTCCGAAGCCTGCCCTGAGCTTGGCTTCCAGGAGGACACTCGATCCCACCTCATGGCTGGCAGTGGGCACGGCCTGGGAGCAGCTGCGTTGACTCCAGATGGAAAGTGTTTGGAGAATTCTGGCGTGACATCACCCCAGCACCACCCTGCGCTGACAGCAACTGATCCGGGAGCGGCCAGGTGAAGTCACTCGCAACCTTGCTCCTGTCAAGGGCTGGCACAGGCCAAGGAGCTCGGCTCGGGGTGGGGGGCTGGGGGGTGGGATGGGAGTCTAGAACAGAGAAGTGGCGCCCAGAGAGGATGTTGGGGTGCCCTGACCATCTTGGAGAACAGCCCGGAGACAAATGAGCCCTTCACACATCCCCCGTGACTGGAGCCCCGTGGAGGCCCTGCACTAGCTCACTGGCTGTGCGCAAGGCCCAGTTTGGCTGCTCCGGGCTCTCCTACGTGCCCCCCACCTGACCACCTCTCCTCACAGGCCGGGCCTGCGGCCCTTGTGATCAGCCCTCCCCGCCCCGCTAAGCCCTCCTCAGCCAGCAAAGCGCCGGGGCTGCCCTCACCGCATGCATGCCGGCGGATGAAAGGGGAGCGCCCTGTCCCAGCTGACATCCGCACCCTGGGCCCAGGCCCAGGTCTTGTCTTCAAGGCACCATCTGTCGCCTGCGAGGGCTGAGGAGGGACGGGAGGCTGTCACTGGGGCCCCGTGGGCAGGGCTGGGAGGCGGGGGGGAAGCCAGGGGCCTGCCCAGTGGTTGTGAAGTCCCCCTGGTGAGAGAGCACCCTTACTGCCCCCTCTTCCTCTGCCACTCTTGCCCACCTGTGCAGAGTTTGGGCCTTGGGACTGAGGCAGAAGAGAGTTCAAAGCAGTCAGTCAGCCCCCCCGCCCAGCCTGAATGTCCCTGACATCTAAGAGCACTCCCTTCTGGGGAAGCCGGAGGGCACAGCCAGATGGTTCCCAGCCCAGGAGAGCATCCAGTGCCAGGCATCACAGGGTCACCACGGCTCATGGGACAGGAGTTGGGCTCGGCCACAGGATGGGCTGCCTGGGCGGTGCACCGGCTGGCTCTCTGCCCACCCTGGGCAGGGAGCAAGCCATCCACAGGGCATGGAGACGGACAGGCCAGAGACTCCTCCGGGTGGGAGCTAACCCCGCTCCTCAGGGCTGCAGGACAGAAACACGTTCCCGGGGACTGGGGAAGGGAAGGGTGGTCGGGCCCTCCCTGCCTGCTCCTGCCACCTGCTACTTTGGAAGGAATAGTGGGTTGGAGAGAAAAGAGAAGGGAAAATTAAGGGCGTGTGAAGATTACAAGGGAAAGAGAGAAGGAAGAGAGAAACATGGGAGGAGAGGCAAGAGGAAGGATTGGGCTACAGGTAACAGAGCCTGTAACAACAGTGACTAAAACAAGATGGTGGTCCCGGGCTAGTGTGGAAACCCGAGCTCCTACCCTTCCCCCCTTTCCCAATAATCTCAAGCTTCAGTGTGAAGGGAGGGGCGGGAGAAAGACACACCCTTCACTTTAGGGACATACATCTCACAGCCAGAATGTCCTGACAAGAGCTACCTCTCGCTGCAAGGAATGCTGGGAAATGTAGTCTTTGTTCTGAGCATGCATGTGTCCAGAGTAAAAGGCTCCAGCAGCAAGGAGACAATGGATATTGGGTGAGAGGGACATTAAGAAGAAGAGAAGCTCTCAGGAGCAGAAGGCAGGAAACAGGAAGGAAAGGATAGAAAGACCTTTGAGTAACTTGCAATCAGAGTCAGTCCTGATGTCTCAGCATACAGATCCCACCCTGAGGTTTGTCAGGAGCTCCCCCGCACCCCCAAAGATTGGTCAATGTGCTATGGGGCCCAGACCTGAAGTGGGCTGGAGTCTCGGATGAGGGTCTCAGAGAAAGGTCTCAGGGAAGGAGACGAAGTGCCGGTTCTACTTTCTTTCTTACCGAGAGGCAGCTGTCGAGTGTCCCTGGTGGGGTGGCAGGAGAGGTGAGCACTCTGCTGAGTCCCATTCTCTCAGGGTCTAAGGAAGAACCCGTCCAGTTGTCTTCATGGTCTATGCAGGTACATGAAGCAGGGGCCATCGCATACGTCAGTTCAATGGCTTTGGGTCACAAGTGACAGGAAACCCAACCCCAGTGCTCAGTAAGAGTACTTATTATCTCTTGAAACAGGAGATCCAGAGGAGGCAGTTCCAGGATGGATTCATTCCACAGCTCCGTGAAGTTCCACTTCTCAGAAATTCTCATGCTTTTTCTTTTGGTTGTGAGATGGTAGCTGGTTCTTCTTCTTCATTTTTTTTTTTTTAAAAAAAGTATATTTTATTGATATTTTACAGAGAGGAGGAAGGGAGAGAGATAGAGAGTTAGAAACGTCGACCAGCTGCCTCTTGCACACTCCCTACCAGAGATGTGCCCGCAACCAATCTACATACCCTTGACCGGAATCGAACCTGGGACCTTTCAGTCCGCAGACCGACGCTCTACCACTGAGCCAAACCGGTTTCGGCAGTAGCTGGTTCTTCTAAAACTGCCTATAGGAAGGAAGTCTTCTCACCACGTCACTTACCTGGGGGAACCTCTCCCTCAGAATGCCCTTTCTCCTGGCTGGGCTGGGTTATCTGTCTCTCCGGGTTAGGGTTAGGGTTAGGGTTAGGGGTTAGGGTTAGGATTAGGGTTAGGGTTAAGGGTTAGGGGTTAGGGTTAGGATTAGGGGTTAGGGTTAGGGTTAGGGTTAGGGGTTAGGGTTAGGAGTTAGGGTTAGGGTTAGGGATTAGGGTTAGAGTTAGGGTTAGGCAAGGGGGAATGGGAGCACCCCTCCATGGTGTGGTTGGATTAGACCAGTGATGATCCATCACCTGGGACCACCTTCGCTGAGCACATTGCTGCTGGATCCTGAGCAAAGACAAATCCTGTTTTCAGATAAACAGGGAGCTGTGGCCCCTGAGCAAAGACAAATTCTGTTTTCAGATAAACAGGGAGCCGTGATTATGGGTTAGGCCTAGGGCAGACATTACTAATCAGTTATGGCTCTCCTCTCACAGGGAGATAAAGCGTGTGTGCCATCTTGGCTTTAGATAATGGGACGGGAGAAGATCACAATCCAGGCATCTTCAGTGAGTCAGTCATCTTGTCACTGCTTCAGGCGGCGTCTTTAAATATGCCCACACACTCTCTGACAGCCCTTCCCTCAGAGCGTTGCTGCGAATTCCCCTCCCTGAGCGGAGTAATTCCTTTCCAGTGAATAGAAAATGGCAGAAGTGATGGCGTGCAACCTCTGACACTAGGTTTCGCCCTGCTCTCTTTTGGGTCATTTGCTTTTGGGGGAGGACAGCTGCCCTGCAGAGACATCCATGTGAGGAGGGACTGAGCCCTTCTGCCTGCCACATGAGGGAGCTGTTTTTGAAGGGGATCTTTCAGTCCCGGGCAAGTCCCCGGAGGACCGCAGGCCTGGCCGCCACCTCGACCGCAACCTCTTGAGAGTCCCCAAGCCAGGACCCCGAAGCTAGCCACTTTCAAAGTCCCGACTCACTGAAACCATGACATAATCAGTGTTTATTGTTTGTGGCCACCACGTTTTGGGGTAATTGTTATGCAGCCAGGACTGGGACTAGGGTGAAACCAGAGAGGGCCCCAGGGCATAATGTCTGAGGGCCAGTCCTGCAGGTGAGCACCTCCTTAAATTTGTGCCTCGGGTTCCTCCCTGGACTCACCCTAGTCCCAATCCTGCGTCTAGCAGGACATAAGCCTCCATCCCCTTCCATTTCCCAGCTTGCATGTGGGGGTCCCTGGGGTTCTGAAGAAGCTGGTTCCATCTCTTGTTCCACAGGAGGGGGTGGGGGCATGTGACAAAGCCCATCAGTACATTCCAGTGCCCTTAGCTCACAGTGATGGGATCCGTGTGGCCTGTGACTCAGTCTTGTCCCACCAGAGGAGATGTTTGCCAGAGCTGCTGCGACAGGCCTGATCCCACTCTTGTGGAGGAACAAGGTGAGTGTACCCCTGAGGACTTCTGCCAGCCTTTTGGGGACCTGTGAGGGGAGGCAGTTTGGGGCTACCGTTGCTAGAAGGATACAAGGAGGCTGGGGCCGTGGCGATAGCATGCAGCTGCTAGATTACCACCTACTTGCAGCCAGCCTCGTTTCTGGACTTTCCAGCCTCGTGAGCTAAGAATTTCCCTCTTAACAATTTAAACCAGTTTCAGCCTGGTTTTCTGTTACCGGCAAAGGAAAGCACAACTGTGATGTTAAACACACAGCGGGGACCCCACAGCGCTTACTCACGCAGATGCTGCCAAGGACCCAGCTGCTTCACACTGTGCAGCGTATCCAGATGTTTCCATTAAAGTGTGCTTGTTTCAGCCAGATGTTGAGTATCTTGTAAGATGGAAGGTTAACATGATTTAATGCTTAAAAGCAAACACCCTTCCCTCCTTCTCCCTCACCCCGTCGGGTGCCTGCCCGCTCACAAGTCCCTTCCAGGTAGCCGCGTCCCACCCGAATCCTCAGGCAGGCGCCGTGTTTCATATCACAATGTCATGTTATCCCCCTTCACCAACCCCACTTGTCCCCTTCCTCCACATTTTGGGGTAAAGATTGGTCCTAGAGAGGCTGGGAAATAACCCATATCTGGCCCGGCACAAAGAGATGATCTGGGGCAAGCAGAGCCTGTCTTTGTCTCTCTGAACTAAGTAAGACGTCCTGAAGGAAGCAGTTACAGGCGGAGCCACGAAGCAGAGATGGGGCCACGGGAGAATGTGAAGCAAGCAAAAGCCATGCAGGAGCAGAAAGGAGGAGCAGGAGGCTCCGAGGAAAGGACTGTCCCAGAGTCCAGGGGGAGACTAAGCCACCGGCAGTGAGAAGGGATGGAGCCGACTCACAGAGAGAACCGGCTTCCTGAGAGAGGGCGTGGGCCCTCAGGAGATGGAGATCAGTTACTCAGGATACTAACAACCCCCCTCTCTCAGTGGCTCAACCCAACAAGAGTTTTCTCTTGACCACACATGGCCTGTCCATCACCGGCCACCAAGGAACACTCTGAACACCTGGACACATGCGTCCACCATTGCCGAGTCAGGGGAAGCAAATTCTGCCCATTGCTCCTCAGCTAATAAGGCTTCTATCCAGAGGTGACACGTGTCCCTTCTGCTTGCAATTTATTGGCAAAAGCAAGTGTCATGGCCGTGCCTAATATAAAGGTAGAATAACCTTTATATGCTGGTGTGCACAGAAAGAGGAGAAACGGGAATATGGGTGACCAGCCCTGCTGATGTCCACAGAGAGGGGAGCTAGACCCTGGAGCTGCCTCAGATGCCACACAAAATCTTCACTATTCTCATTGCCCCACGCATGCCTTGCAATAACTACCACCCTCCACACACACATTTGCTTATTTCTTGCAACTTAGGACGTCCCTCCATGACTTCTGTAAAAACAAATGTTTGTATTTATTTTAGAGGGAGAGAGACTCTGATGTGAGAGAAACATCAATTGATTGCCTCCCACTGATTGGGGACCAAACCTGCGAGTGAAGATGCTATGGCACAGAGAGATAAGCAACCTGGGGGATGCGCCCTGACTTGGAATCGAACTGGCAACCTTTCAGTGCACAGGATGACATTCAACCAACACAACCAACCGAGCCACACCAGCCAGGGCCATCCATGACGTCTTATTTCCTTTGAATGCTCCCTTCTCAACTGGGAACTCCCTCCGTCAAAAGCGTAAAGCCAGCACAAATCACCTTTGGGTCTCTTTTTTATAACAAGGGAGAATCTACAGGCCCCCTGCCTCGGGGATGTCAGCGAAGACTGCTGGAAACTCTATTTGCACACACCAAGAGTAACCTGGAAGGCAAGAGAACAAATGCATAAAGTTTTGTAGAGCTTTCATGTTTTAGTTTTTTTGTTTTTGCTTTGTTTTTTGGTTTCTCGATTTTTGTTTGTTTGTTTTCTTTTGCCAAGCACTGTGCTAAGATCTTTGTCTGGACTCTGCCATTTAAAATACTTTTGCCAGCCAGGCTGGTGTGGCTCAGTGGTTGAATCAGTCACGGTTTGAATCCCTATCAGGGCACATGTCCGGGTTGTGGGCTCTATCCCCAGAAGGGGGTGTGCCCAGAGCTAAAACATGTGATGACAGAGATGATTCTCTGTCATCATTGATGTTTTTATCTCTCCCTCCTCCTTCCTCTCTGAAATCAATAAAAAGATATTTAAAAAAATAAAATACTTTCACCCTGTGCACTGGTTTGGTTGGTTGGAGCGCCATCCAGTACACCAGAAGGTGACAGGTTCGATCCCCAGTCAGGGCATGTATGGGAGGCAATAACCGATTGACGTTTCTCTCTCATGTGCATGTTTTGCTCTCTTTCCCCCTTCCTCTCTTTCTAAAATCAATTTAAAACAACAACATATAACCTCAAGTGAGGATTTTAAAAAATCAAAATACTTTCAACCTCACTTTGCGAACGAAGTGATGGCAGAGAGAGGTAAGAGCAGTTCCCTCGGGGCCTGACTTCATGGCTGTGCTCACACGTTATAACATGGCCCAGGACCGTGGCCGGCAAACTGCAGCTTGTGAGCCACATGTGGCTCTTTGGCCCCTTGAGTGTGGCTCTTCCACAAAATACCACAGCCTGGGCGAGTCTATTTTGAAGAAGTGGCGTTAGAAGAAGTTTAAGTTAAAAAAATTTGGCTCTCCAAAGAAAGTTCAATCATTGTACTGTTGATATTTGGCTCCGTTGACGACTGAGTCAATAACTGGCCCAGACTGAGGAGAATGGTGAGGAGGGTTGGAGGGCTGAAGGGTCTTCCCTGGCGGATGGAGGTTAATCTCTGGGGCAGAGAGAGGAAGGGAGGAGGCTGCCTCAGGTGAGTAGACAGCTTCCCTCTGAGGAGGAAGCAACCTTCCAGATGCTCTTGGGCCCAGACTCAAGTCCTTGTTGGAGAAGATTGAGAGACTGAAAGAAAATAAGCTGTGTTTGACTGAGCACATAGAGTGACCAAATTGTGGTCGCCACACACCTTTTCTCACCGAAAGGAACCAAGGCTTCTTAGAGAACTGGCTATTTCCAGTCCCGGAGCACAAACCTACAAGAGGAGCTCAGAGCATGTGGGACCAGAAGGCAAGACCATTACCCGCCACACGGGTCACGTCCAAAGAACTCAGGTGCCAACGCGAAGGCACTCATCCCAGACAGAGGGGATCATTTGTACATCAAAACCAAAACTAAACCAACAAATAAAAACCCTACACTCAGCCCGGCCCGCATGGCTCAGTGGTTGAGTGTTGACCTATGAACCAGGTCACAGTTCGATTCCCGGTCAGGGCACATGCCTGGGTTACGGGCTCGATCCCCAGTGTGCAGGAGGCAGCCGGTCAATGATTCTTTGTCATCCTTGATGTTTCTATCTCTCTCTCTCCCTTCCCCTCTGAAATCAATAAAAATATATTAAAAACAAAACACAAACACTGCAATGAATTGAAACACATCAAATATTTAAAAAATACATAGGTTCAGCTGAAACCAGTTTGGCTCAGTGGATAGAGCGTTGGCCTGTGGACTGAAAGATCCCAGGTTCGATTCCGGTCAAGGGCATGTACCTTGGTTGCGGGCACATCCCCAGTGGGGGGTGTGCAAGAGGCAGCTGGTCGATGTTTCTTTCTCATTGACGTTTCTAGCTCTCTATCCCTCTCTCTTCCTCTCTGTAAAAAATCAATAAAACATATTTAAATAAATAAACAAATAAATAAATAAATAAAAATAAAAAATTCATAGGTTCAAATGACAATTTTTAAAAAAGGCACTTGGAAGGATGTTGAGAGAAAACTAACTATTCAGAGAACTAAAAGATACAGGGCAAAATGGTTTTGTGTGTGTGTGTTTTTTTTAAAGCTAACGTTGGGGCCTCCCAATGATTCCGTGACTCTGGGGGCCGGTTGGAAGGCTTCTCCTGTGCTCCCTCAACTCTCCTCCTGGCTCTTTTCAGGCCTCAGTTCCACCATCAGAGATCCATTCCTTTGGGGTAAGATTGTCCTGAATCAAAGTGGAAGTACAAAGACTTTTTGGAAGACTTGTTAACTACTTTTCTCACCAGTGGTGACAGGAGAAATGGAAAGTCCTGCAGCTCCGGGGTCAGGATGGCTCGGGTTTTAGGTAGGAGGGATGGGCGGGAAGGGGCAAAGAGCTTGTCAACACCCCGGGGGGCAGGAGAACCCCCTGGGCTGGCCATCCAAAGTTCAGCTCCTCAGTAGCGCAGGCAGAGGGAGTCTGACCAGCAGGTGGGAACGTGCGTTTTATCACACAACCCCGGTGAGTCAGACACATGCTGTTTCTGGGGGACACCGGGCCGTGCTGGACTGTCACAGCTGGGCCCTTCCAGCCTCTGCAACGCCACCGGGCTCCTGGCCCTGGGACCTCTTTACTGCGCCAGGTCCCTTTAAGACGCCAGGCCCTTCCCTGTGTGGGGAGGCCGGCATCACGGAGCAGGGACCCCCTGTGAGCTCGGAGCAGCCTGCCCTCACCCTCTCTCACTGCTTTCCCCACCCCGTCCTGACATGCCCAGCTTTTTGGGTGATGGCCCCCTCACTCCTGGCTCCTGATGCTTGATGACAGTTCTCGGGCTCGGCTAAGCCTGGGACCCTCCGTCTCAGCCCAGCCCTGAGGTGTCCTCAGTCCTGGATCCTTCTCTCCTCACCGGGGCCTTCCTGTGGCCCTTCTCCCCGGGCAAGAGGCTCTCTGCAGCCTTGCTGAGCTGCTCTGTGCCCAGCCAGATGGGTGGCTGCTCTGCCTGCCCTCCAAAGCCTGCCCCACTGTCCTCTCTCCCACTCTGTCCCTGCCCTGGCCCCTGCTGTCCCTTAGGCTTCTAACTGTCCCTCCCGTCCTGGGGTCTGGCCCCAGGCATCCCCGGCAGAGAAGAGCACCCATGGTCCAAGCCTGAGCCCACCCTTCCCCAGCAATGCTCCTCAGCCCACCTCCTTCCTCCTCAGCCCTCCACTCCTCCTCAGCCCTCCACCTCCTCCTCAGCCCTCCCTCCTCAGCCCTCTCTCCTCCCTCCTCAGCCCACCTCCTCCCTCCTCAGCCCACCTCCTCCTCCTCAGCCCCCCCCCTCCCTCCTCGGCCAACCTCCTCCCTCCTTGGCCCTCCCTCCTCCCTCCTCGGCTCTCCTCCTCCTCCTCAGCCCACCTCCTCCCTCCTCAGCCCACCTCCTCCCTCCTCAGCCCTCCTTCCTCTCTCCTCAGCCCTCCCTCCTCCCTCCTCAGCCCACCTCTTCCCTCCTCAGCCCATCTCCTCCCTCCTCAGCCCACCTCCTCCCTCCTCAGCCCTCCTTCCTCTCTCCTCAGCCCTCCCTCCTCCCTCCTCAGCCCACCTCTTCCCTCCTCAGCCCACCTCCTCCCTACTCAGCCCTCCCTCCTCCCTCCTCAGCCCACCTCTTCCCTCCTCAGCCCTCCCTCCTTGGCCCTCCTCCTCTTCCTCAGCCCACCTCCTCCCTCCTCAGCCCACCTCCTCCCTCCTCAGCCCACCTCCTCCCTCCTCAGCCCACCTCCTCCCTCCTCCCTGGGGACTGAGCGCCCAGTTTGGGGCTGACCTTTGGAGCCTGGTCCCTGCACGCCCAACCCATGACTAATGGCCCTGGCTGAGGTTCCCTGTTCTGAAACCTGGCCTTTGCCTGACCCCACGGGCAGGCCTGGGCACCAGCCCCGGCCCTCCCTGGCTGGCCTGTCCCCCTGCCGCCTGAGCCTGGGTTATGACATCTTTCCACCCGGCGGCTCTTATTTTGGGAAGGCAAACACGGTGATGCCCCTAGGCATCCGCACACGCTAATGCACACACACACACACACACACACACACACACACACACGCACACACACACACGGCTCTGCCCTGATGCCTCACACACGGGCGTGAAAATCCGGCCAGCCGTGTTTATTTTCCTTCCTCTCCTTTCCCCTTTAGAACAAACACCAGGCCTGTACCGGCGACCACCCTGGGCCCTGTCCTCCCAGCAGCTGTGAGTGGAACAGAGCGGCTTTTAGCAGGAGGCAGCCGCCTGAATGAACTGATCGGAGCCTCAAAGCCTCTGAGCAACTCAGTGCCTCTCCCCAAGCGAGTTTTCCACGGGCCTCGGCGCAAATGCCTCCCCATCTCACCCCCCTTCCAGATTTTATTTTAGTTCATTTTTGGTCCCAAGCATTTTGTTTTCTGTTTTCTACAAGGGAGCCTGAATCTGGGCCTCAGAAAAACAAGGCCGAGCTGCCAACTGGAAATGTTTGCTCTGGGGGCGAGTTCGGAGGCTGGCGTCAGGCGGGGCCAGATCCGTGCCAGCGGAATGTGATTTGGGGGGGAAGCTGCAGGTCACTCAATCGCTGGCAGCCTGCCCAGGAGCAACTGGATGCTTTCTGGGCTGTGTGTGTGCGCAGGCTTCTCTCCCCTCCTGCACACGGAGCCCTGGGGACGTGGAGACAGAAGCATTAGGAAGAAACTAGACAGGGGCTGGAAAATCAGGGGGACTGGCGGGATTAAGTGGGCGGGGGTGAGGGGAGGGTGCCAGGATCAGGGCGGCTGCTTCATCCACAGCCATTGTGTTCTCAGCCCGGAGCGGGGGCTCTTGGGAGCAAGGGGAGCTGCAGACCAGAGGCTCAGGAGCCCTCTGGAGAAGCAAGGCTCCCAGGACAGGGCCCAGTTCAGTGAGGGAAGACTTCCTGGAGGCGGTTCCAGGTCCGAGCCCTGAAGCATGAAGTGTTGCTTTGAAAGGCAAGGAGAACTCTCAGTGGCTACTGTGGGCCAGGCCCCATGTAAGCCCTTGACTTGGATGATCTCCTTTAATTCTCCCACCAACCCTGCCAGGGGCAGGAATCTTTCTTTTTGTGTGTATTTGTTAACCCTCACCCACGGGTATGTTCTCCACTGCTTTCCAGAGAGAGAGGAAAGGAGGGAGAGAGGGGGAGAGAGACAGAGGAGAGAGAGAGAGAGAGAGAGAGAGAGAGAGAGAGAGAGAGACCCCTTGATGTTAGAGAGACACACCAATTGGTTGCCTCCAGCATGATCCTTAACCTGGGCAGGGATTGAACCTGCAACCCAAGAATGTGCCCTTGACTAGGTATCGAAACCATGACCCTTGATTCGGGGGTGGGGAGAGGGGGGGAGAACACTCTAACCACTGAGCACACTGGCCGTGGCTCTGTCTTTTTTGAAACGTTGAAAATGAGGAAGCTGAGAAACGGAGGCCCAGAGAGATGAGGGAATTTGTTAAGTAGTGACCCTCAGTGAAGTTCAGGCTGCCCGACTTTCCTCTCCTCGGAGGGTCCTTTTCCGCTTAGCCAACTTTCTTGATGAAGGGCCTGCTTTTGTTTTTTTTAATTAAAAAAAATTTTTTTTTTTTCTGTTCCTGGAAAGAGACTGTTCAATGCAAGGTGGGGGTCTCAGATGCGAAGGCAGATTTTGCAGAGGGCAGGGCGGGAAGAGAGATCGCAGAGGACCTGCCCTTTCACACCAAGCCAGGCCTCTCCTGCATCCCAGATCGCCTCGCCAGGGGCCCGGCCCTCCGGCACGCAGCTCCCCTCCGCACGCCAAGGTCTTCACACCAGGTGTTCGCTCTGGGCCTGCCCCCCTGGGGTCCTCAGAGGCTGCCCGCCGCTCTGAGCAGTGCACGAGAGGTGAACCCACCGGATGGATGTGCTCAGGGCGCCCAGCACGACCTTGGAGTCAGGAGACCTCGCGCTGCCACTCCTTCCCAGGGATGGCAGGCAAGGGGTTACGCTGCTCAGGTCTGTGTCCTCCGCCCTAAAGTGGGGAATAGCCAGGACGGCCTTCGAGCTGTCACAGGCGGAAGGCAAGAACCTGAGATGGCCGGCTTGGTAGGCAGGTGCTGGGTGGGGGTGAGAGGAGCCCATCTCAGGTGCCCAGCCCAGGGCTGGAGGATCCTTTGCCCCCAAAAGTGGGTCCAATGCAGACCCAGGAGCAGATGGGGCGAGGGAAGGGGGGGTCTTGGCCAGGCCGTGAGGCCCACGCTTGCTCCGTAGAGATCAGAGGGACAGCAATCTGTCTGATGAGAACAGCTCCATTGGCCATTTAGGGACTTTATGGTTCTGAGGCTCATCAGTTGGTTAGTCTCACCCACTGGTTCTGTTTTTACCTAAATACCACTAGTGACAGGTAAACACCGGCTTGGGGCCACCCGCCCGGATCATCTGTATTGGCTGAACTGACTCCCTAATTCCAGGAGATAAATGATTTGTACCAATTCTTCCCAGGAACCAGGCAATCTCCTGGCTGCACCAAACCCATGCACCGTTTTTGGCTTTTCAGAGACAAACTGGATCTGACATCTTTGGATCTCAGGAGAGACAGGCCACCTGCCCCTCACCAACAACAGCCAGATCCTAGGAAGGCTGGGAAAAACCCTGCTGACAATGGGATCTGGGACTCAGTCTACCCGCTCTGTAAAATGGGAGGATTGGACCAGGCCAGCAGCAGCAAACACCTGGCATGCATGCTGCCACCCTGGCTCGTCCACCCACAGCGGACATTGCTAATCAATTACCGCCCGTCTCCGTGGGACCCCGATGCAGCATCGAATCCTTTTCAACCTGGGGCTTCCTGCAGCCCCTACCAACCCATCCGATTTGGCATGTCTCATAAACAGCGTCTGTCCTCTCCAAGCGGCCCTCCAGCTGTGCTGATTCCGAATCGCAACTGATTGGGTGTCTCGGGAGACAGGCCGCCAGCCCGCCAGCTGTCCCCGAGGCGTCCCAGGTCCGCCGCGCTGCCCCAAGCGGGGCCGGGACTCAGCGGTGCCTTATTAATTTTCCTCACTGCTAATAAATGTGCATTGCGTCAGCTCCGTCCTGCCCCCTCCTGTTCTCCGGCGGCCGCCACCAGCGGGGACTTTTTCAAGAGCCGTAAAAATAGTGGTTTTTTTTTTCTTTTTCTTTCTGAGGAGCCTGCACAGAAGAGGCAGCCAAGCCTTTTTGTTCCCTTTCTTTTCTGAGGGGATGGGAGAGATGGGCAGGGAATACTTCACAGCGAAGGAATGTGCTCCTCGGGGAACTGAAAGTTGTTTTCCTTAAAATAAAATAAAGGAGAAGTTATCAGAGGCCGGTTCCACACGGAGCCGCAGGGCGCGTCCGTGAGGCTGGGCAAGGGCTCCCGGGAGATCAGGCACAAACCGGGTCTCGTCAGGCTGCTGGGTGACAGCTGGGTCCTGGCGAACAAAGCCCACACGAGCCCCTTGCTCCCCCCCCCCCCCCCCCCCCGGCTGGGCCCGCTCCCCCGGTCCAGTGGGCTTGCTGCTCCGTGAGAGAGCTTGTCCTGCCTGCAGGGGAGGCGCACATGGAGGAGAGCTCTCTTTCTCAGAGGGGATGTGCCTTTCCCCACTGTGCTCTGGAGTTTGAAGAGACAAGACAAATGCTAAGAGGCCAGGGATGGCCCTGGCCGGCTTGGCTCAGTGGATAGAGCGTCAGCCTGCGGACTGAAGGATCCCAGGTTCAATTCCAGCCAAGGGCACATGCCTAGGTTGTGGGCTCAATCCCCAGTGGGGGGCGTGCAGGAGGCAGCCCATCAATGATTCTCTCTCATCGTTGATGTTTTTATCTCTCCCTCTCCCTTCCTCTCTGAAATCAATAAAGAAATATATTTTTTTTTTAAAAAAAGAAAGAAAAAAGAGGCCAGGAATGGGCGGGGCCTGAGGTACGTAGGCTTCACTTCCTCCTCACTCTTCCCATTTTACAGATGAAGAAACGGAGGTTTGCAGGGGCTGGGACACAGGGAACCAGGGACGAGAAGGGTGGGTATGTAACGGGTCCTGGGAAGAGGAGGCATTTCTCACCCCAGGACCAGCAGGTCCACGCTGCAGGAAGATCCCACGAGCATTCGCCAAGCTCCCGGAGCCAGAGCGATATGGGCCCCTGTCTTAACAGGCAACACACTGTCCCCAGTCCCTAGGACATAATTATGCCCTTAGGCCTTCGACTTTTCATTTTGATGTGACTGCAACCCAACACAAGTGAATAAATTAATAAACAAAACCACAAAGGTGATGCAATTCACAGAACAATAGTAAGTTCATACGATGGATAGGACGATTTTGCTGAAACGGAACCCGCAGGGCCTGCAGAGGCTCTGGGCTGTGGGCAGAAGCCACCGGAAGGAAGGAATGGGGGGGCAGTCAGTGTCAAGGGGAGAAGGCGGGGAAAGTCGGGTGCTGGTCAGCAGAGGCTCTGAGACGTGGCTGGTTCTGAGTAGCCGTTCTCCCTCCGTAGGAAGAGTTGTCCAGCACCACTGGGCTTGCAGTGTTCCTCCATGGACAGGTCTTCCAAAGGCATCCTGTCTCTTCTCAGCAAACCTTCGGCAGCGCGGGCTGTGCCATGCCCCGCCCCTCTCCTGCCGTCTTACCTGGCAGTGGGAAGAACCGGCGCTGGGCCAGCAGCTCCTCCTGCCACTCACGACCCAGGGCACGGTGCGAAGGCCTGGCGCTTCTGTTGTAAACGGGCATTTAGGGGGGGTCTGACATAGCGGCAGAGGCTTGGGGGTGGGGTGGGTGGGGAGACAAGCCAGGCATCTGTCAGGGAAGTGGGCTGCCTGGCCAAATCCTACTGTTCTTCCAGCCTCTTTCGAATGCCCTTCTTCTGGAAGTCTCCACACTCAGAGCTGACACACTCGGAATTCCCCCAGCGCCCCCTGCGGCGTGCACCACCCTGTCCTGGTCTCACAGCTCTTGTCAGACTCGGATTGTGTCTCCCCAGGGATTGGTGCCTGCCTTGCTCGCTGCTTTACCCCGGCCTCCAGTCCCTCGTACACAGTAGGCACTCAATAAGTACTTGCTAAATGAAGCAAGGCCCAGGGCTTGCTCAGCTATTCTACCAGCCGCGTTGGTAGAAGAAACCAGTGGATCCAGAGACAGTTCAATCGTGTCACAAGAACAGCTGCTCTGACCCCCGGGAACTGGTGGCTGTGTCGAATTCACTCTCTTATCTCTGACTTCGGGTCTCCCTGGCTGAAAAATGGAGTGGAGCCAATAAGTGCTAATCAACAGCCGTTGGTTCATTTGACAGACTTTAGGCTGAGCCTTACATGGGACTGAGGCAATAAAACCAGGAGCCTCCTGTCAGGAGCTCAAGAGCTGAGGAAGATGATCCCCATTCCCAACTGGGCCCGCCTCTGCCAGTTCAGTGCTCATGTGTAGAACACCCACCGAGGCTGGGGGTGCAGCCGTGGGTGAGCAGGAAGCTGCCCCTGGGAGCTGACATTCTAGTGGGGAGACAATCAATCTCTCTCTCTCTCTCTCTCTCTCTCTCTCTCTCTCTCTCTCTCTCTCTTTCTCTAATATATATATATATATATATATATATATATATATATATATATATATATTAGATGATGGTGGTTAGTGCTTGAAAAATTAAAACAGGGAAGAGGTAGGAAATACTGAAGAGGGAGGGAGCACATTTTATATGGGGCATTCAGGGAGGGACAGCCTACTGAGAAGGTAACATAGAAACGGCAGACGTGGGTGAGGCAGTGAGCCATGAGGCTGGCTACCTGGCGTAGCGCATTCCAGCAAAGGGAACTGCCAGCGCAAAGCCCTGAGGCAGAGGAATTGCCGGGTAGGTCTGAGGCGTGGAAAGGAGCGCAGTGTGGTGGGAGCAGAGCGATGGGTGGGGTGGATGGGGGTGGGAAAGAGCAGAGGGGTTGAGGTCAGAGAGGAATGGGGGACCAGAGGTCAACTCTGGCTCTCATTCCAACGTTCCCGTTTGCCTCTGCTGCATAACAAACCACCCCACACTGCAGTGACTTAACATGTAAGTTAGTATTTGTTCCCATGGTTCTGGGGGTTCCCTGGGCTCCGCTGGGTGGATCTTGCTCTGGTTCTCCCATGCGGCTGCAGTCAGGTTGGGGCTGGGGCCGGAGGCATCTGAAGGCTCCACCCATGTGCCCGCTTCGGCAGCACATATACTAAAACTGAAGGCTCCACCCGCAGGTCTGGCACTGTGGGGTTGTCCAGGTGGCCTCTCACTCCTGCACAGTAACCGGCCCTTCTCGTGTGGCGACTAAGGGCTCCCAGTGGCCGGAATCAGCCAGTCCCCGAAAAGCACAGCATTGCTTCCACTTCTGCCGGCTTCAGCAGCCAAAGTAGCTGCTAGTCAGCCCAGATCATGGGGGTGGAGGCATAGATGCCACTCCCTGGGATGCTGGGAGAATAGAAATGGATGGTATCTCCTAACCCCGTGGTCGGCAAACTCATTAGTCAACAGAGCCAGATATCAACAGGACAATGATTGAAATTTCTTTCGAGAGCTAAAATTTTTAAACTTAAACTTTTTCTAACGCCACTTCTTCAAAACAGACTCGCCCAGGCCGTGGTATTTTTGTGGAAGAGCCACACTCAAGGGGCCAAGGAGCCGCATGTGGCTCTCGAGCCACAGTTTGCCGATCACAGTCCTGACCCATCAGAGAAAAAGTAGCAAGTCCCTGGGAGGTTTGGAGCAGAGGAATGACGTGACATGTCCTGTGTTTTAACAGGACACCTGGCCAACTGCGTGGAAACCTGGCACCTTGTCTGCCCATCACGCCAGGCTCCTCCTGCTGCTGACGGAGCACCGTCTTCCCCCCCGGGCCCTCCCCGCAGCCATGCGCTCTGCAGGGAGCCTGCCCGGTCACAGCAGAGACACGCACTGCTGAGAAGGGGCACCCCGCAGGCCTCCTAGAAGGAGTGCTGAAGCCTCCCTCTCTCCTTTCTGTAGCGCCCTCATCCGCCCTGTGCCCTCATCCACCTTGTGCCCTCATCCGCCCTCTGTCCCCTTATCCGGCCTCTGTCCCAGCCCCAAACTCTCCATTTTCCATAATTGGCACTTGGCATGGCCACACGGATAGCGGAAGGTAGAGTGAAGATTGGAGTATAGGAGCTTCAGCTTGGATGTCTCAGCTCCGCCTCTGGATCCAACATCCTGATGGTAATGGTGCAGGGTGGGTACTCCCACTTGGGGGCCACCAGGCGGATGGTATTCTACTTTCTGCTCCCTCCCGTGGCTGGTGGGTGGTCCTGTCCAGGGCTGCTGCGAGTACACCTCCAGGGGGCGCCAATCACATGGGTTCAGCTTCCTTCTGCCAGTCTACTTTCTATTCATTCTCCCTGCCTCACACGGGTGACGAACCCACTTTGGAAACATCTGAAACCAGAAATAGAGACCTCGGATTCAGGGATGTGGAGCTTCATCTCACCTGGCCAAGAAGGCAGCCATCACCGATGCCACCCTGCAGAGCTGTCCTGCCCTCACCCACCGAACGGCACCAGCCTGGATGCCAAGATCTGGGACCCATATGCTGAGACTCTTGAATGTCCAGAGGTGGTGCCTCTGCCATCTGACCTTTTCCTGGAAGGAGTGGAGGGGCACCTGGATCCATAGGGAGACCGCGGCTTCCGTGCAGAGGTGGGCAGCAGAGAACTAACCCAGGCTGGCAGCACACGCAGGGACAGCCAGGCTGCCAACAGGCCAGGCCTATATGTGGCCCGGTGATGCCCCCTCCTCCTGCTAATGGCAATGAAGCACATGGTTCAAAGCTTAGGTTTTGGAGCTATTTGGCTAGGGTGCAAACGCCACTTCCGTTATTTCCCTTCTGTTGGCAAGGATTTCCTCTAGGAGCGCCATCCCCTACCTGCAGGATGGGTTTGCCTCCTGGGTTGTCCTAAGGATTTGGTGAAGTGTGGCAGTCACTATTACCGCCTCGCTTTCCAGCATTTGCTCCCAGCGGCTTAAGCCCTAAGCCCCTGCCTCCCCTCCCCTCTTCAGTTTTCTTACTGTTCCCTGGACCAGCCATCCAGGGGCTGTGGAACCTCCCAGTGGCACCATCATGCTAGCCTCGAGCCGTTGATTCAGTGGGGGATGATTTTAACGTAGGATTTACGTTTTCTTGGTGGGTCTGCATTATCCCAGACAAAGCAGAAAGTGAGACCACCTGAAACCATGAGAGCCTTTTCATCCTGGCAACTCTATGAATTCACGAAATCCATATTACTGTCCTTGCAGGGAGGGCCGTGAACCTGGCTCCACAGTCAACAAGCAGTTCCTTGCCGGAGACCACAGTGTTGTGTGTAGGCCCGGCAGTATCATGCCACCAGGGGGCGCTGCCTGGCTGGGCTCTCTTCCCACTTCTCAAGGAGGCAGAATCCGAAGCCCCAGGCTTGAAGCTCAGACCAGGGGGCTGCGACAGGTGGACCCGGTTTGAAGGTTTGCCACCTGGCAGGCTGGGAGTGGCAACACGGACTCTTCACATCACTCGGGCCCATTACAGATTGCCCCGTTCCCCTAAATGCCTTTCCGTCTAATGACGAAGAGGATAATGCCCAGATGACAAGCCGGGGCTCCGAGAGGGGAAGGGGCTGCTTGCTGAAGGCCACACAACCTATAAATGGCAGAGCAGACTCCTCCTGGGCTGCCTGATGCCAACATCTGGCCAGCAGGAGAGGCGGAAAGGTAAGAGGGGAGAAGCATGCCCTGGAGACTGGAGCCAGACCTGCATCCCACTCTGCCTCCACCCAGCACAGCTGCTATCATCTCCACTTTACAGAGGGGGAAACTGAGGTTCAGAGAGTACCTTAGCAGGTGGAGAGGAGGCTTGGATTCCTCCCAGCTCTGCCACTGACTGGCTGGCTGGATGCATGAGGAGTGGGCAGGCTTGGGATCTGGAGAACGTAAAGGGCATGCGGGCTGGTTGTCTTTCAGCAAAGGTATCCTGGGCACCGAGCGTGGGGGCAGACAGGAAGCAAACAGCAAGCCTCTCAGGAGCTTACAAGCCCGGGAGCTCAGACAGGGCCCCGCTGGAGGATAAGTGGCAGCAGTACCTGTGAGTGAGCATGTGCAGAGGCCAGCAGGGGCCACAGGGGGCTCCAGTAATCGGCCAAGGCTTACAGAGGGCGTGGGGGCCGGGAATGGAACTGTCACCAAACGGTGAGGAGCAGCGGCGTGCCCCGCAGAGGGGAGTGTGGGAGGTCTCTGAGCAGAGGCCGTGCATGAGGGTCCCCGTCCTTCAGGACATAAAGAACAGGAAGACACTGCGTGTCCAGGGAAAGAGGGGCCTCGAGGAGCTAACGCATGATGGTGCTGGAACCCATCTCGGTGGAAAAAATGAGGTTTTGCATTCGCTATCATCAGAAAAGTGCATGCCTCCTCCGTGTGTGTCCCTGTGGGGATGGGGATGTGTACATTGGAAGCCTAATGTCCAAGTCCTTTTACATTCATGATCTCCTTTCATTTGCCCAACTTCTCTGAGAGGTTGGCTGGACAGAAACGTTCTCAAGGACAGATGAGAAGACAGAACCCCCGTGGGATGAAATGCTTGCCCCAGGGTCATGGGCCTCAATGGTTGAAAAGCCAAGACCCCTCTCAGGTTCTCAGTCCCAGCTCTACGCTCCTGCCCCCGAACCTTCTGCCCAGACCCCGTCCTGCCTCCCAGGATTCTATATGCCACAGGCAGGCTTGGGCCGCGGGAGCAGTGAGCTTTGTCACTGCGCTGGTAGGTATCCTAGTTTGCAAAGTGGGGGCAAGGGTCCCCCTAAGGCATGCTCTGGTTCTCCCCTGGACTCTGGACAGGGTGTGAGCCCTGTATTTTCACAGGAAAACTGCCCCCGGCCTGGGGGTGGGAGTGCAGGGCTGAAACCACAAAGATGAAGATGCCAGTGGCTGCAGAGGCCAGAGCCCAAGGCCAGGTCAAGGGTCCATCTTCTCTGTGCAAACTGCTGTGAGCCACCAGCACTGTGGTGAGGAGGAGCCGCCACAGAAGGGTCCCAGGGCAGTGAAGCCTGTGCTTGCTCTGCAGGGCAGCCTGGGAGGAGAGCCTGCTAGCTTGACCTCTTCTTTCCGGGATCGCCAGGGAATGGCGTAAAACCCTGAGGGCCGGGTGAGCGGTCTGGCCCAGGAACAGCCGGCACCTCCACGTTCACTGAGGCCTCACAAGCACTGGGGAGGAAGGTAGCCTTGGAGGCACAGAGAGGGTCCGTCGCTGGCTCAGAGTCACTCAGTTCGTAAGTAGCAGAGCTGGGTTTCGAGCCCAGAGCTAGTCTGCCTCTTATGAATAATATTAACCAAAGCTACCATTTGACTACTATCTCCTTGGTGCCCGGTACTTAAGTTCCTTGCAGTGGGACAGTGACTTAGGCACTGATGCTCTCCACATTTCGTAGGTGAGCAGACCCCGGCTTGGTGGATTACTGGGGGTGAGGTAACTGCAGGTTCTCACAGACGCCGAGTCTGGTTACATCCGAAGCTTGCACCCAATTGGGCTTTGGAAGGCCTGTGTGACTTGCTGTGTGACTATGGGAAAGGACATTCTTTTCAGAGCCTCAGTTTCCCCACCACCTTAGCTGTCTGCCCCTGGCCTTCTTGCCCCTGTAAGTGGCAGACAGAGGTCGAGCTGCAGTGGGAGTGCGGGTCTCAGGACACTCCAGAGCCCTTCCCTCTCCCCCATGGACTACCCCTTTCGCCCTCACACACTCCAGGACAAGCTGCTGTTCCGTTCCCCCCTCACCCCCCTAGCCTGCTGGGTTAGAGTTAGGGCGGAGGGCTGGGCCGTGAGGTGCTGGGTGCATAAGTTCGATGCTGCATCCGGAGAAGTCAAAGTTGAAGGACAGGGTGGAGAAGGCACAGCTCTGATTTGGGGAAGGGCCGACGGCCCCGACACCACGTGCTCGGGCAGTCCTGCTGAGAGCTGCCCGTCCTCTGCCACCGCGCAGCGCTCCCACGTGGAGGAGGCGGCGGGCAGGGGGAGCCCGGGGAGGCCGGCTCCGGGCCGAAGGGGTGGGGGCGGGGGGAGGCAGAGAGGACGCGGACAAAGGAGGCGGCCGGCGGCCCAGCTGTTTTGAAAAATGCTTCCTGTTTCTTTAAAGGCGCTCGCGGCCGGGCGGCCGGGCTGGGAGGCGGCGGCGGCGGCGGCGGCGGCGGCGGGAGCTGCCTGCTCCCCGGGCGGCGGCGCTGACTGATCTGGCGGACCGGGCTTCTGTGTAAACTGAGGCTAAACAAACACAGATGGGGCGCGGCGGGCGCGCTCCAGAAACGCTGGCCCCGCGGCCGCGGCTGCAGAGGACGCTCTGAGCGCCCGGGAGCGGGCTGCCCCGCAGCTTCGCGGAGCCGGCGGCGCAGCTGCCCCGCGCGCGGGGGAGCGGGGAGAGGAGAGAGAGAGGAGCGAGAGAGAGGAGAGAGAGAGAGAGAGAGAGAGAGAGAGAGAGAGAGAGAGAGAGAGAGAGAGAGAGAGAGAGAGAGAGAGCGGGAGGAGGGGGGAGCAGGGAGAGCGCGAGCCTCCGCGGCGCCGGGAGCGCTGGCCGCCGGCAGAGCGGGCAGAGCCGCGTGCAGAGGAGCGCGGCGGGCGCGCCCCGGGCAGCCCCGCGCCTTCGCCCCGCGCGCCGCCCGCGCCATGAAGCACCTCCCGGTCCTCGAGGACGGGCCGTGGAAGACCGTGTGCGTGAAGGAGCTGAACGGCCTCAAGAAGCTCAAGCGCAAAGGCAAGGAGCCGGCGCGGCGCGCGAACGGCTATAAAACTTTCCGACTGGACTTGGAGGTGCCCGAGCTGGGCGCCGCGGCCGCCCACGGGCTGCGGGACAGGACCCCGCGGCTGCAGCCCGTCCCGACCCCGGTGCCCGCCCCGGTGGCGCCGGCCGTTCCCTCCGGGGGAGGCCCGGACGCGGCGGGGGAGCGCGGGGGCGCCCGGGCGCCGGAGGTCCTGGAGGCGCGGAGACGCGGCTTCTCCCTGGGCGCTGTGGGTCCGGGGCTCCCCACGCCGCCGCCGCCAGCACCCCAGGGCCAGGTACCTGGGGGTCCCGAGGTGCAGCCTTTCCGGGAGCCTGGCCTGCGGCCCCGCATCCTGCTGTGCGCACCGCCCGCCCGCCCCCTGCCTCCTGCGCCCCCCGCGCCCCCGGAGACCTCCGCGCGCCCCGCGCCCCCCGCGCGCCCCGGGGAAAGTTCCTACTCGTCAATCTCACACGTCATTTACAATCACCACCCGGATGCCTCCGCGTCGCCTAGGAAACGGCCCGGCGAAGCCACGGCCGCCGCCTCGGAGATCAAAGCCCTGCAGCAGACCCGGCGGCTCCTGGCGAACGCCCGCGAGCGGACGCGGGTGCACACCATCAGCGCCGCCTTCGAGGCGCTGCGGAAGCAGGTACCGGCCCGCAGCCGCACAGCCTCCCCGCGCCCGGGGCAGGGTGCCCGAGCGGGTGGGTGGGTGGGTGAGTGCCCGGGGGACTGATGGAGGGGTAGGGGTGTTTGCGAGGGGCAAGTTGGCCCCGCGCGGTGGGCCCCAGGACCCGGACAGGTTCGGGTCCTCCTGGAGTAGGGACCTTTGCTACAGCGTTGGGACGTTTCTCAGTTTGCAAAATGGGGGGTGAAGGTCCCCCTGAGGCAGGCTCTGGTCGTCCCCGCTCCGCCCGCCCCTCCCCGCGGGGTGACCTGCCTGCGCTCAGACTTCAGCGCTCGCAGTTAACTTTTATGACAGCGAGTGTGTGTCTCCTGGTTCCTTGGGAGCGGCGGGGAGTGGACAGGGGGAATGTGGGAATCTGTCTCCCGGAGGAAGGGGAGAAGACCTCTGCAGGCTGTTGATTGGGTCGGGAAAGATTGCCCGGTGGGTGGGTGGGAAGAGAAGTCCTAGAATTGCCAGAGTGGAAGGGTCCCTCATTCCCTCTTCAGCCCCTACCTCCCAGGAGGGGTGCCCCTACACTCAGGTTGCTTTTGTGCTCTGCACCCCTTGCCCCGGTGTCCTTAATGCCGCGGGCTACAAGCCTGGTCCCTCCCCCCAGGGCGGCCTCAAGAATTGGCTGGGGAGAGCCTTCCCAGGGGATCCCCTCCACCGGTGAAGGAGGCAGCTCTGCTGAGGGACCGGTTCGCTGGGGACCTTCTGAGCCTAAGTCTGGGTAGGTCAGGGACTTCTCAGTTCGTGGCTGGTGGGGGTCGCTCTCACCCCACAATGTCTTTTGCGTTGGATGGGTGGGGGAAGGGCAGTTTTACAATTCCACTTTTTAGACAAGATTACCCTCTGGTTCTAGGCTTCTCATCTTCTTAGAGAGAAAGGAAATCTAAGAAGAGGTGGTTGGTACCCCCCTGCTCCCACCTGCTCAGGGAGGGAATGGGGAATGGGGAAGGGCAGGGGTGGATGGTTTGAGTAGCCAGATTTTTTTTTTTTTCCTTGCTCAGCAGCTGACTTCCTGTGTGATTCCAGGGAAGTTACTCAACCTCTCTGGGCTTTCGCCAGCAACAAAACGGTTCAGAAAACATGATATTCTTTTTGGCCTGCACTCTGCTTTTCCTTCTGTGGGTGGGGTGGGCAGTGGTGCCCGTGTCCATCATGGGAAGGGAATTGACCTGCTGGAGTGGGAGGAAGCCCCATGACTATTGCATGGATTTGGGTAAGATGTTTGCTCAGTGAATTGGGGTGGAAGGGTCATTGACCCACACCAGGCTGAGCCACATGCCAGGTGGGACCCTGGGCCCCATGCCAGGTGGGAATGGCCCAGTGACCATTCCATCTTGCCGTCAGTCAGTAGCCTGCCACTGAATGACTCCCACCTCTCAGGACAGAAGGACAACAGAAGGATGCCCATCTGCTCACCTTGCTTCCCAGATTGGGGAGGCCGCATGCCCAGAGCAGCACAGCTGGTGGGTAGCAGGGCACGGGCAGGGCTGGCACTTAGGTCCTCTGACGGCCAGTCCAGGGCCCTTTCTCTCCCGCTGGCCTCCTCTTTCAGAGGGAAGAAACCGTTTTGGAGGTGGCGAGACGGTGGTTCCGAGAGCTCATGGGAGCCTCACGGGTTTTGCAGGGCAAACCTCCTTGGCATGCCACTCCAGCGTGTGGGTGCCCCCGTGGCACGGTGGGGCCGCAGCCCGCATAGTGTGTGCCACTGTCATTGCGGAGCCTGACTTTGAATCGGCGTCAGCGAGTCACCCCGGTGCCCAGGCTCTTGACAGCTCTGCGCCTCAGTCTGTTGAATGCCCGAGAGCTGTCCGCCCTCGGCACAAGGAAGCCATCCTGTTTTCTCTCCATCTCACTCCACCAGGGAGGGGGCACGGGGACTGGTTGCTCAGCCATCACGGTGCAGATGGATGGGGGCCGGGCCCTTGGGTCTGGGGGGTGCGTGACAGCGAGGCCAAGATGGTGGGTGTGTGGGGCAGATGGTCAGGCCTCCGCACATGCCACCGGCCCAGCTGCATAGGAGGGCCCTCCCCACGCCTCATGTGAAGGCCATGTGTGCACAGCTGGGCCTGGCCCATGTGCAGGGCTGCTCCAGGGCCAGGTGGGAGGGGCTCCAAGGGGAAGCTTGGCCCTGCGGGGTGGGTGAGGGGCGGGGCAGAACCTTCTGGCTCACAGACGGTGCTTACCCTTGGGGCACCTGGCACGTGTGCAGATTGCTTGTGCCCCCCGAAAGGAGGTAGCCCCTCAGCCTTGGTGGAGGAATGGCAGGCAGAGGCCTGAGGCATCAGTGACCAGCCTCAGGACTTGCTGAGGTGCCTCTTCGTGAAGGAGGTGCCACATAGCTGGGGCCTGGGCCCCCTCCTCTGCTGCCCCTAGAATCTCCCCGGAGGTCCTCACCAAGGGGGCTCAGGGTGGCCCAGGATGGGCTGTGGGGATGGTGCCCCCACCCCTGTACCCCTCAGCGTCAGACCCCTCCAGCCATGTCCACAGTCACCAGGGCGGCAGCTTCGGAGCCTCATTGCATTGGGCCTGTGGTTGGGGTTGGGCATTGGCGGTGCTACCTTCCCCGCTGCAGACAGGACACTGACAGAGAGGTCAAGCAAGGGCGGGATTTGTGCCTGGGCCTATCTGGCCCTGGGGCCATGACTTAATTTCTAAGACTCACATGCTCAGGGTCTAGCCTCGTTGCTGTGCAGGAAGTTGGGATTTAAAGGACCCTTTTCAGACGAACTTGACAGGGACCTCGCTCTGTATAGAGGGGTTTTGTGTCAGGAAGTCTGCACTCAACTGACACAGCGGTTCCAAATGAAATGAGCCGCTAAGCTGTGTCCTGGGCGCGATGTTGGAGCTCGGTAGGGCCGGGAGTCGTGGTGGGCTTCCAGGAGGGGGTCTTGGGCTGGGGGAAGGGTGGGCGGGAGCTGGCACAGAGGCCAGCGGGCTTCCAGGCCCCTCCTGAATTGGGTAGGTTCTTGGCTTGACTTCTCCGTGGCACCTCCCGCCTTTGCCCACAGAGGTTCCATTCTGAGGTCTCAGGTATTCCGGTGCCCTTTTATCGGTGAGGTTCTGGACCTGCCTAAGGTCACGTGGACGGCCAGGGGCAGAGCCAGGTGCTCAGGCGCCCAGGCCAGTGCCCTTTTCACTTTCTCTGTTTCCTGGAGCCTGGAGAGGCTCCAGCTTGGGGAGGGCAGGTGGAATGTTCTGAGGGCATATGGGACCTCATGAAATTTCCCAAATCTGCTCCCCTGAAGCTGAAAAGTTATTGTGGAGTAAGCACAAGGCAGTCCCGTTACTTTCCCGGAAGTTGGGCAGTCTCGGGAGTTGGAGCCAAGCCACCCTGCTGCCTCCTCTGTCCTGTGTCCCCCGGCCAGAATGGGCAGACACTGCCCTGGGGCTCTCTGCAGGCAGCGGGTAGCTGGGCATTGGGACTCACTGTGGATGCTCAAAGGCTGGGGTCCCATGGGATCAGCCCAGCACTCTCCGCCTGCAGCTTGGAAGGGTGACCTCCCCACCTCCCCACCTTATGCTGTAGATGCCCGTCCAAACCTCCAAGCAGGTCCTTCTGGCTCATTGGGAAAAGCCCAGCTAAGGTGGGAGTTCAAACCCAAAAAATCTCCCACCGCTAAGGGTCCTCCACTACCCAGTGTTCCTGTAAAGCGGAGGTGATGCTTTCTATCCGTCGGGGCTGTTTTGGCATGGACGTGGGCATTGTGTCAGCATCCTCAGCTCTCTGCCCGCCTTAGGAGAACACCATAAACAGCAAGGGGTGGCCTGGTCCAAGGGGCCATGGAGAGTAGGCAGAAGTTGCCAGCCCCCCTCTACAGATGAGGAAACGGAGGCACTGGCTCCGAGTCACACTGCTGGTAAGTGCCCAGTAGTCAGACCAGCTCTTCCTCACGACCTTGGCCTCCCAGAACTAGACCCTGCCATTGGCTCTCACTCTGCAGTCGCTGCCGGGGCTGGGGTGCCTCCGAGCTGGGCTGTCAGGGCCCAGGTGCTTCATCCTGCAGATCAGGCACCAGAGGATCTGGAATTAGCCAGGTCTGTTGAGGAGCACGTCCTTCCCCTCGTTCCCCCTCGGGCAGGGGGATGAGGGGGAGGGATGTGGCCAGAAGTTGCCTCTGGTGAGGGAGCCCGGAGAACCTGGTGGCCATGTGCCTTCCTTGGGCACCAGACAAGCGTGTGGTTTCAACCAGGTCTTAGCCGTGTGACCTGGGCCCAATATGTCACCCCTCTGCTTCCTTCAGTGCAGATGGGATAATATATTTTTTTTTGGGGGGGGGCATTATTTGTTTATTTATTTTTAAAGTTTTGTTTTTGTTAATCCTCACCTGAGGATATGTTTCCATTGAGTTTTAGAGAGGGTGAGGGGAGACCAAGAGAGAGAAACATTGGCACATTGATTGGTTGTCTCCTGCATGTACTGGGGATGGAGCCTGCACCTGAGGTATGTGCCCTCAACTGGAATCGAACCTGCAACCCTTCAGTCCACGGGCCAACGCTCTATTCACGGAGCCAGACCAGCTCGGGCTGGGAGGAAGATTTTAAGTAGGATAAAACCCCTTATCAATAGCTCCCTCAGTGCCAGCCACACCACCAGAGCTCAACAGGTACTTTTCCTGTTGGCCGTGGACTTTGGCAGAAGCAGTGGGACAGAGTGGCACATCTGAGACAGGCCTGGCCCCGAACCTGGCACAGCCGCCCCTAGGCCGGCCTTGACCTTATCTGCTGCCCTGTATTCGCGCAGTCGCCCTGGATCCCGTGTGCAGAGCCCTCCCGAGATCCCTGCTCCCAACTGGCAGGGCGGCCAGCTGTCCAAGGGCCAAGGGCTCACCGAGCTGAATCACTCGCAGCGCGGCCTCAGGTGGGCACAGCGCGCGGGCCTGTGTCACAGACCCGTGTCCAGGGCCTCGGGGCGGGCACGCCCTCCCCGGGGTGCCTGCCCTGTCTCGGGCCTCGCAGGCCTGTCCCACCGACCTGTTTATTTGTTCGTGTTGATAAAGCAGGATTCTCTGGCCTCTGGTCGGGAACAGGCAAAGTGCATTGTTCTGTCGGCTTTTCTTGGATGGGTTTGGAGCGCGGCCGGGCTGGGAGTGGGAGGTCGGAAGGGGAAATGCATGGGAGTTGGCGCGCTCCCTGTCCCTCCCCGGGTTTCCTAGTCTGGTGAGGGGCGACTCCTCGGCTGCTGGAGCCTTTTTAAAGGTGACAGTGAGCCTTGCTTCTGGTGTGGGGGCGTCTCAGGACCCCCAGGGGGTGGGGGACAAGCGGGTGCTGTGTCCTGGTTGCAGGCCTCCTGCCTCTCGCCCCTCTGGAGCCTGTCTTTGGATCGTGCTGTTCCGCTGAGCTATATCCCGCCCTCCTCTGAGCAGTGCCTGTGCCATCGCATGGACTCCCACCAGGCTGTGAGGCCAGTCCTGCTAGCAAGGTGGCGAGGACGCCAAAGCTCAGAGAGATTCTGCCACTCGCCCAGGGCCCCCTAGCAAGGAAGAGCTAGAGCCAGGAGTTGAAGTAGAGGTCTGTGGCATAAGCTCTAGGCCTGACAGCTAAGTCCTCATCGCCAGCATGAGGGAAGGTTTGGGACCCCAGCTCTATACATCCTGGAGACACCTGGTGAATATGGAGGCAGCTTATTCATTTTCTCATTCAACAGACCCCTTCAGGTGCCTGTGACGGGCAGGACCTGGGCTGGGGCTCTGCAGACAGGGGCCTGATCATTAAATGAGGGGAAGTGGGGGAGTGAAGGACAGAAGGGGTGCTATTAGAGCACTATCAAGGGCAGGTGCACCCCCTCTCCACCTTACCTTCAGCCTCATGGTTGGGGGGAGGCGTGCAGTCAGAGAAAAGAGTGGATGTAACATTCAGGGTCCCCCTCTGAGGTGCCCATCTTGTTGATGCTTTATCCCCAGGGCCTAGAACAGGGTCTCTCACGTCAGCACTGCTGACATTTGGGCCTGGTAGTTCCTTGCTATGGGGGCAACGTAGGATCCTGTGCACGGCAAGATGATTAGCCTGTACCCACGACAGGCCTGTAGCAACGCCCCCCTGCTCCCCTGTAGTGACAATCAAGAATGTCTGCAGGCATTGCTCACTGTCCCCCGAGGGACACAGCTGTCCCTGGCAGAGGTCCACTGACCCAGAGCAGGAGCTGGCGTGGGTGTGTGTGTGTGCTCACTAAATACTTGTTGAATGGATGTGCCTTGGGGGCCCCTCTCTGTGGGTTGAGGGTATCGGGACCAGATACCAGGGGCGGATAGATGTGCTTCGTACAGATCCTGGAGCCCAGAGAGGGGAGGAAACCCGGAGCCTTGGTGGCTGGGCCAGCTCGGGGGCCGCCCAGGTGAAGGATGTCCCCTGGCTCTGATGATGCCCCCCGCCTGGCGACTCGTGGTGACCTTCCCACATTACAGCACAGGCCCTGCTGCAGGCCTCCGAGGTGTCTGCTCCTGCAGCCCAACTGCTGGTGACAGTGTCAAAAAATTAGAGGCTCCATCCCTTGCCCTGGCACACAGCCCGCTGCCATTGGCGAGTGTCTGGTTGGTGCTGAGTCACTGGCACATGTGCCAAGTCTGGTTGGGGCTGTAGGTGTTTACTATGTGCGTGTTGCATGGCCAGCGGCGTCTCGGGTTCGGCGGGCACAGAGAAAAGGAGAAAAGGCAAAGGAAGCCCACCGTGTGTGTGCCCTCCCCCGCTGAGCCCTGTCTGCCACGTTTCCTTCTCGGACGTTCCCGGAGTCCCTCACTCTGTTTTGGAGGTAGGAATCACATTCTTCATTGTCAGAACCTCAAGCGCCAAGCAAAGCCAGCCCCACGGAATGAATGAATGAATGAATGGATGGATGGATGGATGGGAGGAATATCAGAGCTGATCAGAAATGTCTGTCCTCTCGGAGAGATCCCTCTCGGGGAGGTTGGGACAGAGCTCCGTCGTGGCGGGAACACACTGTGCGCTTCATTCAGACCGGCTCTCGGGCATGAGCGGAGCCTTCGTTTCGTGTGCACACTTCCCCGAGCCTGTGAGTGGATGAGCGGAGACGTGTGTGCGGGTGCTCAGAACGGGGCCTGAAACCCGGGTCAGGGCTGAGGCGGCGCCGCCGCCGTCCAGCCATCCCTCGCAGGCGGTGCCGATGTTGCTGTGAGCAGCCCCAGGCCTGCCTGGCCAGCTGCCCCACGGGGTCATGCTCTGCAGGGGCCCCGGCGGCTCCCCCTGACGCCTTCTCGCCCACCAGGTGCCGTGTTACTCGTACGGGCAGAAGCTCTCCAAGCTGGCCATCCTGAGGATCGCCTGCAACTACATCCTGTCCCTGGCCCGGCTGGCCGACCTCGACTACAGCGCCGACCGCAGCAATCTCAGCTTCTCCGAGTGTGTGCAGCGCTGCACCCGCACCCTGCAGGCCGAGGGGCGTGCCAAGAAGCGCAAGGTACGTGCCACGGCTCGGCAGCCAGCCGCCTCTGGGAGAGGCTAAGGGTGGGGGGACAGGAGCTTGGGGTGTCCGCGCACATCCAGGCTCCCAAAGGGCCGGCGAGAGCCGCCTCTGGGGGCTCTGCGGGGGCCGCCCCAGCTCCAGAGCTCCTCACGGCCCTGGGATTAGCACGTGGCCCCGCCCCTGGTGATGGGCTGCTGGGGACCTTGGACAGCCACCCCGGCCTCTGGGCCTGCGTCTGCTTATCCCCGAAACGAGGGCGATGTGTCTCTGAAGCCCTTTTCAGCCTCTGCGCTCCGGTGCTGGTTCCCCACATGGAAGCTGCATCAGGATGGGATCCCCTGAGCAGAAGAGAGTCCCGAGAACCCGTGGGCATGTTTTGGGAAATGGACTTGGCCCGGGGGTTATCTGAGGCTGTGCATGAAGGGAGATAATACTCATTCCCTCTCTCACTCACTCACTCGGGAGGGATTTGCTGAGCCCCAGTTGGAGTATGCTGGGCAGGACCATAACGATGATAAACAGATGGTTCCAGTCCCTACGCATCTCCCAGGATGGTTAGACCCTCCGGCCGGGCAGGGCAGGGCCGTGCGGTGAGGCCTGTGCTGGCGGCTGTGGAAGGCCAGGCCGAGGAGGGACAGGTACCTCTCCTGCCCACGGGAGGTTGAAAGGGCAGCTGGGTGTCAGTGTGTTTGAGCTGGGACCAGCAGGACAGCCAGGAGGCCACCATGCGGATGAGGCGAAGGGAACAGCCTGTACAAAGCCTGGTGTTTGGAGAAACTTGTGCTGGAGGAAAGGTGTTGGGCATAACTGTGGTTCCCAGATGGCCCGTGCTCCCAGCATTTCCAGTTGGGGGCCAGAGCCAGGCCGTGCCAAGCGAGGTTTATGGAAACCCTCCCGACTCTGTTCCCGCGAGGCTAGAGAGAGAGTCTGCATCCTTGAGGAGGGTGGGGAGCTGTAACTGGCACCCTCCATGGTTCCTTCCTTTCTGGCCTGCCCTCCCCCTCCCCCTGACCATCCTTCCCCTCCCCCTTCCCAGCATGTCCTCCCTGGGGGGTCCTCCGGGTTTCCCAGAGGGCCCTGGGCCCCAAGCTAGGGGCCCCCCATGGACCCAACTGCCTACACGGGAGAGCCACGGCATGTCCTCCTCTCGGCCAGCCTTGCAGCTGTGGTAATTGCACATTGCATTCCTGGGAGTGATTAACACGGACCAATTAGAGGAAATCTTCATCAAGTGGGTGAGAGAGGAAGTGCCGGTGGCGAGGCTGCTCCCAGGGCGGCCTCCCCCAGGAGAGGGACGCGGGTGCGTGAAGGGCGTGATGGATGGCTCCGTGCAGCGCCCTGGGACAGAGGCGGTTTGTAAACTGTCTGCGAACCTCCCCTGGCACTCGCCAGGCTGGAGGGCGGGAGGGGCAACGTGGGCAGGCATCTTTTCTCCATCTCTGCTCCTGTTCCCCTGCTTCCACCCCCGTTCCTCCCCTCACAGCCCCTCCCTTCCCTGTTTCTAGATTGGAGCCCTGTCCTGGGCTGGGGAGGAGGCCAACGCTGGGAGGGGAGGAGCGAAGGGAGAGTGGGGGTGAAGATGCCCAGGGAAGAAGAGCTTTTGGTTTCCCCTGAAATCACCTCAGATCTAAGCCACGTTAAAGGCCATCGGGTCCAACCTCCCCGTTGCCCTGATTGGGAGACTGAGGTGGGAGATTGTGGTTAAGAGCACCCAGCAGCTCTGACTTCAAAGTCCTGGCTTGCCCGCTGCCGGCCGTGTCCTCTTAGACCCATTTCTTCACCCCTTTGAGCCTCAGTTTCCTTGTCGATAAACAGGAACAGGGATGATTAATCGTCAGCGATCTCTAAGGCCCTCTCCTGTCTGACTCTCCAAGGGGAGGTCGTGCCTCACCCCTGACGGGCACTGGGCAGCGTGCCATCTGCTGCACCCTCCCACCAGGCAGGCTGTCCTGGAGCTGCCGTCTCCCAGGTGCTGGGCCTGGGCAGACACCGCTGCCAGGAGGACCCAGATGGGAGGACAGGACAGGACAGGACCCGGCGCTGTGGGACCTCAGGCCCCGCATTCTGTCCCAGCAGGCTGGAGGCTCACGGGACTTCCCCACTCCTGCTGCCGTGCCTTCCTGCGAATCTGTCACCATGCAGGTGTGAGTTCCGAAGTGTCCTCAGGGGTGGTCTCCAGTGGCCTGCCCAGGGGACCTGAGTGGCTGGAGTAGGCCTCTGTTTTGTTAACCACACCAAGGGGTATGGCGTCTCTAGAGATTCACTCATTCATTCGTTCATTCATTCAGTGTTAATTGAGCACCTGCAACAAGTTGCACACTGGGGAATTCTATGCTGAGCACATGGGCACTGTGGTGGGCACAGTGGGCGTTACCCTCTACAGTCCTTGTAGACAGAGGGCATGGGTTTGGGGCTCAGATCAAGCCCCTATTCCCCCCTCCCCTGCAGCCACTGAGGGCTTGGACATGGGAAGGGGCCTGGCTTACATCCTCATGAGGGAGAACGAAAGCAAAGCTAGGAAGATACTGGAAGATGTGTCGGTGTACGTGATGGGCTCAAACAAAGTCCTGGACGAATGGCAGCCGGCCGGGGATGACCTCTGAGGCAGGTGGTGGAGACCTGAGCTGTCCCACGTGGGGACGCTCCCTCACAGCCACTGTGCCCAGAAGGCGGGGCCGTCCTCTCAGGCTGCCTCGGGGGAGGTTGCCTCAGGTCCCCTGCGGTCCCTTGAAGTTCGGCCCGTGGCCGTCCCTCCAGTCCTGTGTTAAGAACGGGATTTAAAGTGAACTCGGCTCGCCCTGAGCCGCAGGCACATCCTTTTCCCCACCCAGACCTTTCCTGCGGGGTGGGGACCGCAACCCGGGGACTGTGAGTCTTTCATCTTTGGTCCTCGCAGGACGTGCTTTTGGGGTAGGAGCCCCGTGTGGGAGCCCAGCAGTGCAGAGGCCGTGTCAGAGGCCGCCCAGCGGAGAGACAGGCGGGAGGAGTGGAAGGCCCTGGAGAGCTCAGCTCTGACTCCGGCTGCCATTCGTCCAGAGATAATGCACTTTAAGCACCTGGCTCTGGGCCATGGTTCTGCAGCTCCTGTTTTTAAAGCAGCAGCTCCTGGGAGCTGAGGAAGAAGAGAAGGAGGAGGAGAAGGAGGAGGAAGAGAGGAAGAGAAAGAGAGGAGGAGGGGGGAAGAGGAGGAGGAGGAGAAGGAGGGGAAAGGAGAGGAGAGGGAGGAGGAAGAGTAGCGGGGGGAGAGGGAAGAGAAGGAGGAGGAGGAGGGGGAGGGGAGAGGTGGTGAGGGGAAGGAGAAGGAGGCGACCGAGAGGAGGGGTCCTGGGCTGTGTGACTTAGTGGCGGGAGTATTGTCTCATGCACCAGAAGGTGGCAGGTTCAGTTCCTGGTCAGAGCACACCCAGGTTTCGCCTTTGATCCTGGGTCCAGGAGCCTGGGGGAGGCAGCCTATTGATGCTTCTTTCTCACAGTGATGCTCCCCTGTCTATCTCCCTCAGTCTCTCCCAGCAATCCAGGGCACCCCTTCCAGCGATGTTAAGGCACTGCGTATTAACAACGACAGCTACTAGAATGGATGGCATAGTTTAGGCCAGTAAGTTCCTGCAGTCAAGTTGCTCTCAGGCCCCGGGTTGGACATGGGGAGAGAGAAGAGGAATCCCGATGCCTTGAATGAAGGGCTTGGGCAGAGGCCTGGGCAGTGATCAGGGTCCCCGGGCCATGTGACTGTAGCTGGAACCCTCAGGGAAGGCTGGTTCTGCGGGGCCTGAGGATGCTCCTCACGCCACAGGCGACTGGGAGCCAGAGAGCCTGATGCCGGACAGCTCCTGCTGCTCCCTCTGCTCCTGCTGCTCCTGCTGTTCCCTCTGCTCCTGCTGCTCCTGCTGCTCCCTCTGCTCCCTCTGATCCCACTGCTCCCTCTGCTCCCGCTGCTCCTGCTGCTCCCGCTGCTCCCTCTGCTCCTGCTGCTCCCGCTGCTCCCTCTACTCCCGCTGCTCCCTCTGTTCCCGCTGCTCCCACTGCTCCCTCTGTTCCCGCTGCTCCTGCTGCTCCCTCTGCTCCCGCTGCTCCCTCTGCTCCCTCTACTCCCGCTACTCCCTCTACTCCCACTGCTCCTGCTCCTCCCGCTGCTCCCTCTGCTCCTGCTGCTCTCGCGGGGAAGGCCCTTTGTGCTGGGGGCACGCGTGAGCCTGGCCTGGCTCCTTTGGGAAGAATGTCTCAGGTGCTGACGTCTTAGATTCAGGCCTGGGATCAAGCTAAGGTGGCAGGTTGTGTGGGGCTCGGGGTCCGAGGGATCCGAGTGTTCCGAAGGGCTGCTTACTGTCTGGGTGGCCGAGCCCAGGCCTCCAGAGGGCTGTTTCCGAGCCCCTGAGTGTGCGAGTGGAGTCTCCAGAGCACCCACCCTCCGTGTGCAGGGCCTCTTGTGCCCCCAGTGCGCCCTGTCCCAGCTCCGTCCCCCCCCCCCCCCCCCCCCGCCGTGCACATAGTCACCTCATTGGGGCCTCAGTCTCCCCTTCTGTCGGGTGAGCTGCTGCTGGAAGTGATTTCTACGGCCCTTTCCAGATAGGCCTCTGAGCGGAGGCCTCCGCAGCCCCTTTTGCGCCCCACATGACGAAACGCGTCCCTCACCTGGTCACAGGACAGCAAAGCTCCCCGCAGGGACTGTGGAGACCCCAGTGCCGCGCCCCAGAGCCCTGAGCTCCCCTGGTGCCCTCAGAGCCTGGGTTCCGTGCCAGGCGTGGCGCTTCCTGCTTTCGACACTCCCCCACAGACTCCCCCCCCCCCACAGCCCTGCAGCCTCAGTGCTGGCGTGCCCCCCGCCAGGCGCGGGCCCCCGGGAACTGGCCCAGGGTCACCCGGGGAGAGGGCTGTCCGGGCTCTCACCGCCCCCGTGGAAGTGCGCTGGGTGAGAGGAGGCCGTGTTTCCCAGTTCGCCCGCCAAGCTACGGGGTTAAATACCATTTGCTTTCAGAGCCCACAGAGTGCATCTATGCTGGGAAAATGGGGGGGGGGGGGGCGGGTGGGAGGTGGGAAATCACCATCAAATTTCCTTCTTGTCATAAAAATGGATGCAGTTTATTTTTTCTGGCATTCCAATTACATAGACGTTTGTCACCAGCTGTTTGCTCTAACACGGAGTGCTCTCTCAGCTGCTGTTTCTCCTCTCAATTTGACACCGTGAGCCCACAAGCCCGGCGGGGACTGGCGGGCGGGATCCCGGGCGGGGGAGCCTCCCAGGTGAGCTCAGGGCACTTCCCGCTGCTCTCAGACGCCCCCCGGGTGGCCGGTCCCACGGTGGGGGTGGAGGCTGGGGGCGATGCTTTCCTCTCCCCTTTCATGTTGTATTCACCCCTCTCCTCTCTCCTCTTTTCAAATCGCTCCCCTCCTGACATGGACTCTCAGATCCCTAACGTGCTGTGTACGAAGGAAACGTGGGGTCTCGGGTCTCTGTAATAATAAAAGCATAATATGCTAATTAGACCGGATGTCCTTCCGGACCACCTTCTGGATGGAGCCGGGGCTGCGAGGGCTGAGGCAGCTGCCACAGTGGGGGGGAGGGGGAGGAGGCGGGAGAGGCAGAGGCAGCCGGGGGCACACATTTTGTGCATCGGGCCTCTCATAGTGAATAAGAACTAACCATCAGGGGACGTGGGAGCCCCCTTTAAGGCTCTAACGGATCAGCCTTTGGGATGCAGACTCATCAGAGAGCCCCTGGGAGACCCTCTTTGAGCGGGGCGCCCCCCTCTGGAAGCCCCCGCAGAGGCTGTTCCCTCCCTCCCAGGACCTGGAGGAAGAGGTCTGTGTAGCTGGGGGTCAGGTTGAGAGAACACTGCTGTTCTCCGCTCCCTGCGGTGCTGCCGTTTGACGAAAGGCACACAGCAGGGAGACCCTCGCTGAGACCGTGAAGTAGGTGCCCTGTGGAGTTTTGGGGCTGGGGACCTGCATTTGAGTCCCATCGTGGCACTTCCTAGCGGCGTGTCCTTGGGCATGTCACCTGACCTCTCTGACCCCCTTCCTCTCACTCCAGACGTGAGAGCCTACGCTTTCTGTGCCGCCTTGGCTGGCAGGACTAAACAAGATCCCTCCCTTATGAGAAAGGGCTGGCGCTTTCTGTGAGTGCCAGAAAGGAGATCTCACGAATGTACGGCTACCAGATAGCGCTCTGTGGAACCCCAGGAGGGAACTTCTCAGAAAAGGGCAGTCCCCAGGGCTGGGTGAGTGACCGAGCGGCCAGAATGCAGGGGAGGGCCGGCAGTTCTGGGCGGGGGTCCTTCCCTCGTTAGCACGTTGGGCCGAACCCCTGCTCCTGCACCTTAAAGGGGGGAAGCGTGCAGCCAAACCAGAAATCCCTCGGCTTCTGAAGTTCACGGACTCACAGCAAGAGAACATGCTCTCGGCGTTGGTTTCACACAGAAATAATGCCAATAGACAGATCATACCCCCTCCCATCACACTGGCTGTGTGGTAAGGACCCATCTCTATGGCACCCCGTAGCACAGGGGGAAACTGAGGCTGAGAGAAAGGCTCTTGCCCAAGGCCATGTGGCTAGAAGTGGTGGAGCTGTGACAAGTCTGTCTCTTGGTTCCAAAGCCCGAGCTCTTCAGCTCCCGAGGCCCGTCCGGTCCTGAGGCGCCCCCCGCCCTGAGGGCCCCCTGGCCCTGAGGCCCCCCCCAGCCCTGAGGCGGCCCCCCGGCCCTGAGGCCCCCCCCAGCCCTGAGGCGGCCCCCCGGCC
This sequence comes from Pipistrellus nathusii, assembly GCA_963693515.1. NCBI lineage: Eukaryota > Metazoa > Chordata > Mammalia > Chiroptera > Vespertilionidae > Pipistrellus > Pipistrellus nathusii. The sequence goes on from OY882869.1 coordinate 48,267,036, forward strand.
CTGAGGCGGCCCCCCGACCCTGAGGCCCCCCCACCGGGCCCTGAGGCGCTCCCCGGCCCTGAGGCGCCCCCCCCCCCGGCCCTGAGGCGCCCCCCGGCCCCCCAGGTGGCCTCGCCCAGGTGGCGCCTGGCGGAGGCCGGTGCGGGCCTGGCCGGAGCCGCGGTCTTATGTGAGCAGCCGGCTGCAGCACGCGGAGGCCTCATTAGGCTGCGGGGAGCCAGTACCCCACCGGCGGTGGCGCTGGGGGTGGTACGGGGTGGGGTGGGCCGGGGGTGTCACCGGCCCCGCCGTGCCGCCGGCGAGGCCTGACACCGGGTTAAGCCGCCCGGCGGCCTCCGGCTGCAGCTGGGAGCGCGCCTGGTTCCCATTGGGGCGCGGTGGTTTTGATTAGCTGTGCTGCGAGGCGGGCCTGGTGAGTCCATGGGAGCTCCGCTGGAACAGAGGGTCCCCCGCCCGCCGCCGCCGCGGCCGCCCCCCCTCCTGGCAGCCCCAGACTCCAGATGTTCCGAGCTCTCGCTGGGAAGGCCTGCTGGCGCCACGGAGGGCAGAGGGCAGGGAAAGCACGCGAGCTGGAAGCCCAAGCACTCAGTCACCGCAGGCCTTGGCAGCCCGCCCAGCCCTCTGCTGGCACATTCCCCAGCTCTCCCCTGGCCATCTGTTCCCAAAACACCCTTTCAGAGCCTCATCATCACTCAGGATACAACAGCGCGAGCAGCTGGTCTGGAGGCAGCGGGAGAGCCGTGCAAAAGGTCCTTTGTGAGAGGAAACTCGCTCATGAATAACAGGGCTGGACGCCGTAAAAGCTGGCGGCTGGAACGCCTGTTTCCCAGGCGCCGCTGTTTTCTCTGGACGTTTTATCTCTGGTTTTTATTTTGCTTCCCCGTGTTTTCCTTTTAATGTTGTTTCTTCCTCTTCTGACACCACCGTGACTCCCCTTCTCCCCCCCGAGGTGCCCCGAGGCCTCCTAATTAGTTACCCTGGGTGCTGCTGCTGCTGAACTTTTCTTTCTTTTTTCTTTTCCTTCTTCTCAAAGCTGTGAAAACTGGGGATGGTTGGAAGTGGCTGTGTTTGTAAAACCTCAGCTCGAGGGGACAGGAGAGAACGAGGGGCCTGGGAGGACACAGCGTGGGCAGGGCCCGGGCCGTCAGCCTGTTCAGCAGAAAGTGGGCACTGAGCACACAGATGCGAACAGCGTCGTGTGGGGGGAGGGTGGGGGGCAGGGACAGCAGGGAGAGCCCCCCATGGGCTCATCAGAGAGAACACGGGGCGAGCTGGGAGATCGGTGGCATTAATACACACACCCCAGGTCCTGGGTTGCCCAGCTGATTGCAGAATGACCCGGAACCTTTTTAAAGAACCAGCTGCCACCGCTGCCAAAGCTTGTGGGAGATGTTTGCCTGGATCTGGGCACCTCCTGGGAGTGGTCCCCGGTAGCCTGGTGGGGGCCCACGGGGTACTGCGGCTGGGCTGGCGGCTGGGGTGCCAGCGGTGGGGAGGAGGGGAGAGGCCCAGGCCTGGCCACCTTCCTCGCCCCCTGAGTCCTGGGGGAAGAGTGGAGCGGCAGGCCTGGGTGCCAGTGGAGGTGAGGTGGCACCTCCCAGGTGTCAGATGGAGGTGATGTGATGGGGTGGGGGCTGGGGGCACACAGGTCAGGGCCAGGGGACTGGAGGTTTCCCCTTTACTTTCTGCCCCCTCTACCCCCACCGTTGCATCAGACCCAGATTCTCCAGCAGCCCCCACCCCGGCGGTGGAAAAAGCCTGTCCTCCGTGCTGCTGTGGGTGACCAGGTTTTCACAAGCGAAAATGCCGGGCTTTGCAGGGTATCTGTGCGTTTCATCCGCTCTGTCCACAGGCCTCAGACTTCATTCTCCTCCAGTCCTCTCTGCTCTCCCCCGGTTCCAGCTGGAGAGACGGCCGCTCCAGCAGGACCCAGTATTGATGTTTATCGCAGTTTCAGGGCCATTCCTCTGAGGGGCTCCGTGCAAGCCGGTGAGGCCCCCCTCCCCGCTGTGGCCTCCCCGGGCAGGCGTCTGGGTCCGGACTCTGCAGCGAGCCTGGGCTGCGTGGCTGGGTGGCCTTGCTCCATGTGTTGTCCGGGAGGTGCCCACCTAGCCTCCCGGTTGCTAGCGGGATCCATGGCACAAAACGAATGTGAACCTGTTCTGTGAACTCCACCCTCCCTCCCATGTCTCCTGCCTGCGAGGCTGTTCTTGGGGGGGCCCACGGTGAGGACCTGGGGAAGAGGAGTAGCTTCCGGCCCAGGCCCCTGGCGATGATGTGGCGTTGGCCTTGTGACCAGAAATTGCCTTTAGATCAGTGGTTCCCAACGTGGGGCACACGCCCCATGGGGAGGGGCAGTTTGATTTTTTTAAGGAGGGGGCAATTCGAGAATGAGTTATTATTTTTTGCATTTCTTATGGTTCTAGGGGTCTCATATACAGTATATAAATATACACTGAGTGGCCAGATTATTATGATCTCTGAATGCATAATAATCTGGCCACTTAGTAGTGTGTGTGTGTGTGTGTGTGTGTGTGTGTGTATTAGAGGCCCAGTGCATGAATTCATGCATGGGTGGGGTCCGGCTAGCCTGGTCAGGGGGAGGGGACATGGACAGTTGGCCGGCCTGCCTGCCGGTTGAACTCTTGGTCAAGGGGACAATTTGATATTAGCCTTTTATTATATAGGATATACACTGAGTGGCCAGATTACTATGCATTCAGAGATCATAATAATCTTGGCCACTTGGTGTATATTGTGACATATTTATGCATTTCAGTTCTCTATTATATGTTTTGGGTGAAACTTTGCAATTTTTCATATCACTTCATATTATTATTATTCTTAGCAATCTGTTAGTGATTGCTTCCTCAGCACTTCCACTGTCCTTTGTCCTTCTGTTTTCCTCTTTCATGGATGCCACGTTCTTTGGAGGCTTGTTTAGACCCACTAATGGCCTTCCAGGCTTCCTCCACGTGGATGGGCGTTCACTTTTTGAATAATAAGAATTATACGTCAGGGGGAAGGGTGGCATCAGGATTTTAGGGGTGCTTAGGTGGGGCGTGGCCAAAAAAAGGTTGGGGACCACCTTTCAAGAGGAAAATGAAGGGGGTGGGCAGGAAGACAGGGGTGATTGGGCCTGCCCTGCCCACTGCCTGGCCTTAGTCGCTGGGCCCAGAACAGTGGGAGGCGTGGGACGGGGGCGCCGGCAGGTCCTGGCTCCCGCCTGCCCTGGAGCAGGTGGTCCCCTCTCTACCTGCCCCGGTGAACCAGAAAGCTGGTTGCAGGGGAAGTACAAATCCTTGCCTTCCTTGAGCTCCTGGTACAAATATTTCAGAAAGCAAAGTAGGACCCATTCCCCCCCCTCAAGGCCCTCCGCCCAGAATTTGCAGCCCCCCAGTGGCCAGTCTCCTCTGACAGTCTGCCCCCACCGGAGCCCCTCCCAGCAGCTCTGCTGAGAGCCAGGTCTCACCGCCTCACTCGCCTGCTCAGGACCCTGAGGGTCTCCTCACAGGCCGAAGGTGGAGGCCGGACTTCCTTACAGGACACCTGACCCGCCTCCTCAAGTGGCCTGGCTCCTGCCGGTCACTCCCTGTGTCCCAGTTTACACCCCAGCAACTCGGAACTCCTCGCACAGAGGGGCTATTTATGACCGCTGCGCTCATGCCACCCCTGCCGCCTGGCGCGCCGCCTCCCCTGTCTGGCCGGCTCCTGCCCATTCTGGAAGGCTCCGCTCCTGGAAGCCCTCTCTGACCCCTGCCGCAGCCTCCTCCCGGGGCCGCGTGGCACGGCCCCTCGCCGCGCTCAGGAGAGCGTCAGGTGACCCACCATGAGGTCATGATAGAAAGTGTCCTATTTCGAGACACTCCATTATGCGATACGTTAGCGTTCACGCCTTGTCGTTACATTGGATTATATTTGTAGGCGGCCTGTGACATGAGGTGATGGGACATGACCGATGCCCCGCGTTCCTCGCACCCGGTTAGCGGGGGCTTGCCTCTCGAGCTGGACCGGGAGCCTTTTCATCTGTGTGTCCCAGCTCCTGGCACACAGTAGGGCCTCGAATAACCACACACGGTTCCGTCAGCTCACACGCACACCGTGGGGGCTGCCTCTGCCGTGCTGACGGCAAAGACTCCAGGGAAGGACGAGCCGGGGCCTCCGGATGGAGCCCAGGAGGGCAGGGCTCGCCCAGCCCTCTGCCCGGAAAGCGGGTGCCTTTCCCCCTGGAATCGGCGAGGACAGCTTCGCCTGTGTCACAGAAATCCCTCTGAGCAGCAGCTCAGACCTCCAGGGGCCCTGCTCCTCCCTGCGGGGAAGGCTGGAGGGAGGAGGCTGCCTCCCAGGCCGCAGGCCCTGGTCCTCACCGCGTGGCCGCACAGCACAGCGGCCGCCAGCGCCCCGCAGGCTCCTCCCTCACAGGGCGCCGAAGGCCGGGGCGGGCCTCCCCGCAGAGGGCACATCTCCTCACCAGCTCAGCGGGTCGCACCCGACATCCCCGCCTTCACGTCCCTGCTCCTCCTGAGACCCAGGAAGACATGCAGGTCTTTCGGCTGGGAGGCAGCAGGGTGCACAGTCAGCTGGCTCATCCCTGGAGGGTTGCCCCTCACCTGGGACAAGCCGTTTCCCCACCCCCCACCCTGTGCGGCTAACCAGTGTCATCGCCTCACTCACCGCGGCAGAGCCCACCTCCGCCAGCCTGCCCTCCCTCGCCGCAGCCCTGCCAAGCGAGTCCCGTGGCGAGCCGGCGGCCTGTGCCTGTGCCCAGCCCTGCACCATGTGCAGAGCCCGTTCGTGCCCGTTCTTCTCTGGACTCCCGTGGCAGCCTCCTCAGGGCCCCGTCACGGACCCTGGGGCCGATGCACAGGCTGGGACCCAGATCGCCCAGGTCGCACAGCTGGCGGCTGGCAGGGGTCCAGGCAGGCTCCCGAATCCAGACCTCACTGTCCTCCGCTCCCGGCAGGGGAGGTGTGAGCAGCAGGGGGAGTCTGGCAGTCCGGAGCCTGGAGCCGGGACAAAGGGGTCTGCCGCCCAGCCCAGCCACCCGGGAGCCTTGTAACCTCAGGCTCTTGCCCGCCGCAAGCTCCACACTGTTCCTGAAAACAGGGGAAGTGGTGTCCGCGGGTGAGGAGGGCTCTGGGAAACAGGCCAGGCAAGAGCTTGTTAGCTGGGAGCGCGGCACCGGCCAAGGGCTTCCCGAGGGACTCGGCATGTCGGTCAGGAAGGTGGGCACAGGGACCCCGAGTGTCCCTTCGCCACCCACAGACGTGGAGAGCGAATACCAGGCTGGTTGCTGACCAAGGGCTTGGTTCCGGTGCCAGGCAAAGGTCTGTCCCTCTGTTGTTCGCAGAGAAAGAGAGAGAGAGAGAGAGAGAGAGAGAGAGAGAGAGAGAGAGAGAGAGAGAGAGAGAGAGAGAGACACACGCGCGTTACATACCTGCACAGGTGTGCTGGCACGTCTGAGACCACCATCTGTCAGGATCAGATGCAGGGCCTCCCCTTCAGTGGGCCGAGTTCCCATCCAGCTGGGAAGGGGGTGCACGCTGAGTGGTGAAGGCCTCTGAGGGGTTCAGAGCTGTCCCTCTCCCCCCCGGGGGAGGGTGGGCAGGAACACTTAGAGATGGGCCCACGGGGGGCAGCCCGTGAGCCCTCCCAGACGGAGGACGGCAGCACAGCGCTGCTGAGAACCACCCGCCCCTCCATGACCGTGATACGCTGCTGCACCCGCCCACCACCACGCACGCAGGCCGGGCCGGGCAGCCTGCAGGGCTGTGCTTGCAAACCCACCGCCTCTAACACCCTCCTCACTGCCCACCCGCGTCACTTGTTCTGTCTCTGTAGTCCCACGAGCAGAGGAAGATGAAGAAAGCAGAAAGGCCCCGCACATTTATTTAGGAAGCAATAGTTTTGGGTGTTTGCTACGTGCCAGGCAGTGTTCTGGGTGCCGGGTCCCTCGGAGAACCAGAGAGGCCGGGCACAGCGCGCACCGGCGAGGAGAGCCCGTCGGGACCTACCGCTCGCAGTCTGTGCTTGCAGGCGTGGCTCCCTGGTGTCTCAGGTCGAGCAGCTGAGCAGAAGCGACCGGTTGACGTGGGAGGCCAGCTCCTGGAACAGGTGCAGCGACGGCGCCCGGAACCGCAGCCAGGGGCCTGATCGTCCGGGAAGAAACAGCAGAGTGAGCGGAGCAACGCCAGAGGCTGAGAGGAGCCAAGGGGCCTGGGGCCGTGGGGCGTCGGGGCAAAGGGCCCCCCACACGTCCCAGGGACCTGGAGAGCCTCTGTAGGCCGACACGTCTGGGCTTGACCCTGAGTTGTCAAGAGGAAGCTGAAGTACAGGCGGTGACATCTGGCTGAGCCTGCAGGGAAGCGCATCCGCTCCTGGGAGAGGACCTGCCTGCACTGTTTGGCACGGAAAGCGAGAGGCTTCCTTTCCTCGGGGAAACTTGCTCCCCCCGGGATGTCAGCGTGTGGGTGGGGTGGGGGCTCCGTGTGTTCTGCTCGCCACAGGAGCCCCCGTGCTCTGACTGGAGCCTGGCTTGGTCTGAACACTCAGAAGGTATTTGCCAAATGCCTGGAATAATGGAAGCTCAAGGAAGTAATGTTTCCCAGTTGTCATCCACAATAGCTACTGGGCAACGCCTCTGTGCCCTGTACTGAGTGGGGCCTTGGCACTCTGAAGTGGGACCTAGTGCCTGCCTTGAGGAACAAATGGGGGGGGGGAACACACATGTAAACCCACACACACACACATACGTGTGTGTGCTCTGACATGTGGCTGCCTAATGCTGAGTGCTAGGCTCTGTAGCCACTGTGTTCCTTAATCTTGCTCACTATCGCATGCAGTAAAGACGATTATAATTACCATTTTATAGATCAAGAAATGGAGGCACAGAGAGGTTAAGCAACTTGCTCAAAGTCACACAGCTGGCAGAATGGGGAAGTCAGGATTCAGAGGCTGCCTGCTGCCCTTTCCTGTTGTGGCCTCTCCCTTATGCGTCTGGGAGCTACTTTTGTGTTGTCACTGATGGTCAGGGTGGTAGTGAGTCAAGAGCCCCCAAGCAGAGCTGTCCCATTCCTGGCTCCAGAGTCTGTCTGTGAAGGGCTTAGTGATGGGCAGGGATGGGGGTAGGGTGGGGTGTTTTTCTCATCTTAAAGCTGCATTGTCACACTTTTTGCAGAAACCGTTAGGCTATTTGGGCTGTCCGGGGACCCTGTGGTCTCTCCCAGCCGCCCCATTGTTGCCGCCACTGATCTTGAAATGCCCAGAGCTGGACCCCTCCCGGGGAGACACGCTGTGGTCTGGGCATGAATGGTTTGTCTGGTTGGCGCCCATCACTCCCTCTGTCACTGTGCAGTGAGGCCTGGGGAGGGCAGAGGCGTGATGGGGAGCGGCCGGGCCCTGAGGAGGCAGCCTGAGGGGGACCCAGGGACCCTGTGGCTGGGGGGAGGGGGGAGCGTGTGTGTCTGGGTGGCGTGGAGGCCGGAGGGAGCAGCCTTCCCCACCTGGCTGGCCCCCTGTCTGCACAGCTGTCTGCTCCCCTCCAGCCTGGGGCCTCCTCTGGCTCTGGGCGAGGTCATGGCTCCTTGAGCTTCTGGGTCTGGAAGAGCCGCGGGCAGCCAAGCGGGGTGGGGAGCAGATGGGACGCTGCAGCAGCTGGGCCCCAGGCGTCGCCCGGCCGGCCCGCCCCTCGCGGTGCCCTGCGCTGCGGGTGGATGGGGGGCCGAGGAAGACGGATAGGCTGACGGACGCGGAGAGACAAACACAGGGGAGGCCAAGAGGGAGTTGGCACGGAGACACACAGGCGGACCGGGGAGAGAGGAACAGAGATTGGCAGCCAGCGAGTGTGGCCTGCCGCCCAGGAAGGAGTCAGCGCGGCGGGGCCTCCGTCTCCCTGGCCCCGTGCAGCCCCGCGGGCTCCGTGTGAGCTCTGGCCGGCCCTGCCCGCGCCAGCACTCCCGGGCCAGCCGCCTCCCCTTGGGCTCCGAGGGACAAGGGCTGAGATTTTCTTAGAACCCAGAACGGCGGCGGCGGCTGGGCGGGTGGTTTGGGGACTTGCCAGTCCCGTTTTGTTTGCCACGGAAGACGCTGAACTCTGCAGGGGTCCAGGGTGGCCTGGCCCTGCTGCTTCCCTGCAGGGTGACCCGGGGCGAGGGAGGAAGCTGCCCAGGCCCCATTTCCTAGTCTGCAAAGCGGCAGCGGCCGACCCGGGGGACAGTGTGCGACCCCAGTGCGAAGGGGGGTGCTGGGCCGAGGCGCCCGAATGGTGGTGGCTCTGAGCACTGATCCGCGCTGTTGTTCCCAGGCCTGTGGGGGGGGGGGGCGGCGGGAGGGGATGGGCGTGGAAGACCCCCCAGGGGCCTGGTTGGAGATACATGGGGTGAGCGAGGGAATGATGGCAGTGGCTCCACAATGATTTGTGCACGGAGGGACAGAACATAGGGGGAGGTTCTCCGCCTGCCGTGGAGGTGGGAGCCAGGGGGTAAGAGGCCGGGCTGGAGCCAGCCCTCCCTGCCCTGGACGGGGAGATGGTGGGGGCACAGCCACCAATACCTCTTCCACCTGCAGCTCTCCTTTCAGGGGACGGCAGGAACCCCAAGGATGGTGTGGATGTGCGAGCTGTGCACGGACAGGAACCCCAAGACCCAGCGCCCTCCACGCGCCTTGGCACATGAGGGGCCCCGGGGTCTCCTGCTCTCACCCTCAGCGTTGTCTGACGGTGGCCGTTTCTCACTGGAAGGAAAGCTCTCCTGCATGACACCGCCTGGCCCTGAGGTCTGGGCAAACCCACTGACCTCTGTCAGTGAGTGGCTTGGCCTGCCAGACCCACCCATGCCCAACCTGGGAGCTGGGGCGTGTGGGGCAGGGAGGCCTCTGAGCAGCTCGGGCCACTGTTCCTCAGCCCCCGCTGGTCAGTGGCCTGAGGAGGGGACAGATGGGGGGATGGGCGGACCCCACAGCATTTCCCAGCAGCAGCGGTTTGCAGCTTCCCCCTGGAGCCGGGCTAAACGCGGCCCCGGGAAGGGGACCAGAGAGAGCCCCAGGGCCTGTCACAGAGCTGGCTTCCAGGAGGAACTCAATAAATCTTTGTTGAGTAAATGAATTTTTTCTCCCGATTCATGGTCCCCAGGCAGATTCTCCTGGCTCACCAGGGGCTCTGGCCATCACTTCGCAGTTCGCCGACGCCCGAGACCTCCCCGGGCCCTCCCAGCCCGGACACAGTGCGATCCTTGATTCACGCCATGTTCCTGCCCTCGGCACACAGCGGCCAACTCCGGCTGCTCATAAATTTCCCGCCTGTCACCCGTGGCGCCCGGGCCAGGCGGGCGGAGGCGCTGGGGTGGCCCGATCGTACCTGCGTCCAGTTCCCTGGGAAGCTGGGAGGCCGGACGCCCAAGCCCGCGCGTGTGCCCAGAATAACCTCCGCGGAGCGGCCCTCCGGGAGATGTGGGAGCACATCTGCCAAGTGCAGAGACGCATGGGCTGCCCGGGAAAATATAAACACCCGCTCACGGGGCAGTGTGCACGGCATGATTCCACTTCCATAAAGCGCCGCTTCGGCGATGTCGCGAGGGACAGGGGCACCCAACGTTGTCCGTGGTTTTCTCTTGATGGGGAGATTGGGGTGATTTCATTTTTTTTTTTTTCTGTTCACTCTTCTGTAGTTTTTAATTTTTCTATAACATGTACTACTTATGCAGATTTAAAAAATTGTAACAGCTATGACCAAGATTAGTTCACCCACGTAAAGCATGCCGTTCAGTGGTTTTTCGTGCTTTCACAGATACGTTGCAACTATTGCTGCAGTCCATTTCAGAGCATTTTCATCTGTCTAAAACGAAACCCTGTGCTTTAGCTCTCACTCCCTCCCGCATTCCTCCCCCAGCCCCAACCCCAACCCCGGGCAACCACTCATCTGTAGAGCTCCCTGTCCTAGACATTTTATGGGAATGGAATCAAACAGAGGTGGTTTCTTGTGTCTGGCTCCTTTCACGTAGCATGCTATCTTCAAGGCTTATCTTGTTCTATCATGTATGTTGGTACATCCTTCCTCTTTATGCCCACGTAATGTTCCATGGTATGGGTATTCCACGCGTTGGCTATCCATTCATCAGATGATGAACGTGACTGGATGCGATTTTTAAAATTGTGTTTGTTTTTTAAAAAGAATACATTGGTCGAAACCGGTTTGGCTCAATGGATAGAGCGTCGGCTTGGGGACTGAAGGGTCCCGGGTTCGATCCCGGTCAGGGGCATGTACCTTGGTTGTGGGCATATCTCCAGTAGGGGTTGTGCAAGAGGCAGCTGATTGATGACTCTCTTTCATCAATGTTTCTAACTCTCTATCTTTCTCCCTTCCTCTCTGTACAAAATCAATAAAATATATATATTTTTTAAAAAGAATACATTGACATCAAATCACTCAAGATGGCAGTTGGTTCAAAGTGACTATCTCTGGTTCCTCGCTTTGAGGTTTTTCAGCCTGTCTAGTCTACGTTTTCACATGCCAGTTAGTCAAACCGAGGAGCCAGCTCTTTGCAGGAAAGCAAGATAGGGCGTTCCAGCGCTTCAACTGTACGCCAGGCCCGACAGGGCACAGCTCCATTGTCTCAGTGATCCTTTGTAAATGAAGGAGTGAGTACTACTACTGTGCTCACGTAAAAATGAGGAAACCCAGCCCTAGCCGATTTGGCTCAGTGGATAGAGCGTTGACCTGCAGACTGAAGGGTCCCAGGTTCCATTCTGGTCAAGGGCACATGCCCGGGGTTGTGCGCTCAATCCCCAGTGGGGGGCGTGCAGGAGGCAGCTGATCAGTGATTCTGTCTCATCATTGATGTTTCTCTCTCTCTCTCCTCCCTTCCTCTCTGAAATCAATGAACATATATTTAAAAAAATAAAATGACAATGAGGAAATGGAGGCCTGGAAAGACTAACTAGCTGCCCAGGGCCCCATAGCCCACTGGTGCCGTGGCCAAGATGAACAAAGCCCAGTGTTCAGCGCTCAAAATGGGACACGGGCTCCCTTTTCTAGCCCACAGCCTGGTGGATGTAAAATTGAAAGGTGAAATAATGCTTTACAGTGTGGGTCTCCAGAAATACTTCTCCCATGTCCTCTTTGCTTGTCTACCATAGTTTATTAGCACCACGCTCTAACCAACTGAGCTAACCGGCCGGTGGTTGTCTACCATAGTTTAGTTTTAAAATAACACTTGAAACCTGACTTCTCTTTTTAGGACAAACCAATTAAAAAAAAAAAAAACTTTCAGAATTTCAATCCCATTGGGTAACTTTTTCTGCAGGTCAATGTCTGTGTCTGAATTGCTTAGATATAAGAAAATGTCTAATTTGAAAATAGTGGGGAATGGTTAAGCAGATAAAGTGGACACCAGTGACTGAAAATGAATTTAGAAGGTAAAGTAATGCAGAAAGCAGATGTAATTGTCTTTATGTAATGCCCCGATGTGGCGGAATTACTCTGCAGCACACGGAAGTGATCACAAGAGGAAACCAACCTACTTAAAGCCAGAGGCAAGCTTAGCGAGCAGAGGAGTGGTAATCAGGAACGAGACACTGGAAGTGAACAAGAGCAAAAAAGATGCAGAATTATTTCAGGATTCACAGTAACTACCAAAAGCTCCCCCTAAAGGACAAGTACATCGACTAAAATGCTCAAATGTTATATTTGAAATAGAAAACACACCCTGTGACATAGAAAAGCTCAGTGGTTAGAGCATCGACTGCAGACGGGATGGTCCGGGTTCGATTACGGGTCGAAGGCACATACCTGGATTTCAAGCCCCATTCTGGCCTGGGTCAGAGCTGTGTGCAGAAGGCAACTGATCTATGTGTCTCTCTCACATCGATCTTTCTCTCTCCCCTTCCCCTTCCTTCCACTCTCCCTAAAAATCATTGGGGGGGGGGGGAGGGGGAATGAGAGGAGGGGAAGCTATAGTAAATAAAACTCCTGCAACCAGAAATATATTTTGACTTGTTCACACGTGTTTATTGAGATGCTGCTGTGTGTTGGGCACTGTTCTCGGCACTGAGACTACAGCTGCGAACACGACAGACCTCATCCCTGTCCTTGCAGAGCTGATGTGCTGACCGCCAACGAGCGAGCCAGTGACAAGATGCCTTCTGAGTGTGGTCAACTCTGCCTCACTGACCAAATCGCCTGGGTCCCACTCAGCATGGCAGAGCCCTGAGAGGGGCGGAGAGGCTGCCTGTTTTCAGAGTTTGTGTCAGCGGCAGAGCCGTGTGTGAAGGGCATCTTCCCCGTGAGGGGCTGTGGTGCAGGGGGTTCTGTAGGGCAAGAGCCTTTCCCAGCCATCCCCGGAGCCTGGCCCACAGCACAGACAACGCCCACAGAGGTGCAGGGGGGGAGGGATGGCGGAGGCCCGCCCAGGGGCCGGGGAGGGGGGGCGCTGCCGGGGGTCTGTGGTGTCACTCATTGGGGAGTGTGTGTCAGCCTACTCCCCGTGCTTGCACTTATGTGCACACTCACCCCCCGGCACCCCTCCCCCCAGCTCCTTCTGAAGAGATGGCACAGGCAGGTTTGTCTCCGTTCCTCAGCCAGAGCTGATGGGTCGGCAAACTGCGGCTCGCGAGCCACATGCGGCTCTTTGGCCCCTTGAGTGTGGCTCTTCCACAAGAGCCACACTCAAGGGGCGAGTCTGTTTTGAAGAAGTGGCATTAGAAGAAGTTTAAGTTTAAAAAATTTGGCTCTCCAAAGAAATTTCAGTCTTTGCGCTGTTGATAGTTGGCTCTGCGGACGAGTGAGTTTGCCGACCCCTGGTCCAGGGGAAGAAATCGGGCCGAGGCTGCGCCAGTCGAGGTCTCCCCCAGGCGTTTGGGGTTGGGATGCTGAGAGCCTGGGCCGGCGGTTAGTCAGGCAGGAAAGAAGCAGGTCCCAGCGAGTGGCCTCGTGCTGGTCTGGGCGGGCCCCCCGAGGGACGGCCCACAGACTGCAGACTGAGGCCTGCAAGCCCTCGACGGCCATTCCGAGATTTCCCGGGCCCTTTTGTCGCCTTCCAGAAGCTTTACTTTACCCGAAGGCCAAGTAAGTTTCTCCTCAGGATGCCCTTGCCGTCGCATCTTCGAGCGAATGAGTCTGGAAAACACCGGGTAAATAGAGTCACAGGACTTCCCAGAGCCTTCCCTCGGCGAGCGGACAGAGAAACTTTCCAGAAGGGGCCGTGGTCGGTGATGGTTCCCGAACTCACGAGACCCAGCTCACCTGGCCCATGTGCCGCCGCCGAGCACCCTCTCGGGGTGCAGACCCACAGACGGCCCCTGGCTGCACAAGCCACGGACTGGAAGCACAGAGAGGGAGGTCACGCCCGGAGGTCGCACAGCTGGGTGATCACGGAGAAGGTCCTGGCTCCTCGGGCCTCACCGGCTTCTTCCCACCACGCCCCAACCGACGAAGGCTTCCTGGGACGGACGAGGCCTGTGCTGGGGTTCCGGGGCCCCGCGGGGTGGTGGGGACACAGGTCCGGTGCAGACTCGAGGGAGAGGGTGGGGTCAGGAGTTGAAGGTCAGGTCTTGGCCAGAGAAACCTCATCTGCCTTGCTCTTGGGAGATAGCCCTGGTTTCAGTAGGGCCTGAGAGCCGATAGAGGTCGACCCAGTCTTTCACGCTACACACACACACACACACACACACACACACACACACGCACACACACACCCGCCGTCTTCCCCCCGACCACAGGCCAGCCAAACAAGAAAGGAACTCCACGGTCCTTGGGGCCCGCCCAGCCATCCAGCGCCAGGATGACGTGGGCTGTAAATCACCCCGTGGACCACAGACTCGGTGCCATCCCCACGGGTTTCCTTTCCTGCTTCTTAATCCTCCTCCTCAGACCGGGTAACAAAAAGCAGATTCCTGCTGGGGCCAGCCACGCACCGCAGCAGGCCCGGAGGACGTGAGCCAGCACTCGCCACATCAAGATGCTCCCCGCTCCCGCTTTCCCCGGCGCCTCCTCGGCCTCTGTTCGCCCGAGGACACACCCTCCTCCTGGCCTAGCTCCCTCATCCTCCCTGGACCCCACTCTCAGCCTTGCCCCAGCCTCGGCCCCTGACTGCCTGCTGAGCGGGGCGCCCCAGGACTGTGGCCCAAGGCCCTCCAGCCCTGGGGTTTTGCTCCTTCCGGGCTCCCCAGCCTCCGGCTCAGCAGGAGCAGCCCCCGTGTGGCAGGATTAGCGCTGCCGATCTGGATTCAAATCCCGATGCTGCCAACGTCTGGCGCTTCCTTCCCTGAGCCGGAGTGGGTTGCCTGGCGGTGCTGAGGGGCTGTGAGGAAGGGCCCTGGCACGGTGGAGGTGCCTGACAGATGTTTGGCTTCAAACATAAGTGCTTAGCTGTTTGGTCAGGGTTGCTGCAAACGGGGAGAGAAGTGTTTGGAGCTGCTTTCTTCGGGGCTTGCTGGGCCGTTCGCATGTTTGGGGTGGACGTGGGGCCCTCACAGAGCCTTCCCCACCAGCTCCGACCTCCCCCACACTAACCCCCAGCAGCCCCATGACCTTCCCCACCTCCTGGGCCTTCCCGGGAGCAGGACACACCCTCCGGCCAGCTTTCTCCCCGGCAACACCACGTTCCGCCCCCAGAGAAGCTTCCGAGGGTTAGGGCTGTGAGGACCCTGAAGGTGATGAACAGGGACTTTGAAGCCATGCTCCTCAGCCCCCAGGCTCTCAAGATGCCCAGGGACGCAGTGTTGGAGGGAACACAGTGGGACTCTGGGCCCCTCCCCACGGGTCGCCCTCACCCCGATGCTCCAGGTAGACCAGAACCGTGTGGATCTGTGTTCTGTGTTAGGGTCCACGGCACAGACTTATTTCTAATGCTTAAGAGGAAGGTTGGACATTTCCTGACCTGCTCCAGGTGTCATTTACAGACGAGGACACTGAGGCACAGGAGTCTCAGGTCATCCAGCTGCAGGGGGAGGGGCTGCAACTAGCCCACCCCTTGACACCTGGTGTGGAGCTCTTCTCGCCCAGGGCAGGGAAGAGGGCCAGGGACACCGTCCTCCTGGGGGCAGGCCTGATGGGCATCCCTCAGAGCTGTACCAGGCATTGTGGTCTCAGGACCAGGAGTCCCTGAACTGCCTATAATCCTGCAGCCCTTCCCACTCCCCCACCCAGCACAATCAGCAGTGGCTCTGAAATGCGGGGGTGATGGTGGGGATGGTGGTGATTGTGGTGATGGTGGTGGGGA
Source organism: Pipistrellus nathusii (assembly GCA_963693515.1). NCBI lineage: Eukaryota > Metazoa > Chordata > Mammalia > Chiroptera > Vespertilionidae > Pipistrellus > Pipistrellus nathusii. Next base: position 48,282,248 of record OY882869.1, read on the forward strand.
TGGTGGTGGTTGTGGTGATGGTAGTAGGAGTGGTGGTAGTGGTGATGGTGGTAGTGGTGGTTGTGGTAGTGGTGGTGGTGGTGGGGGGGGTGGTGGTGGTTGTGGTGCTGGTGGTGGGGATGGTGGTGGTAGTTGTGGTGATGTGGTGGTGACGGTGGTTGTGGTAATGGTGTTGGTGGTGGTGATGGTGGGGGTGGGGGTGGTTGTGGTAATGGTGTTGGTGGTGGTATGGTGGTTGTGACGGTGACGGTGACGGTGGCGGTGGTTGTGATGTCGTGATGGTGGTGGTCATGGTGATGGTGGTGGTGGTGGTGATGATTGTGTTGACGGTGGTGTTTGCAGTGATGGTGGTAGTTGTGATGGCGGTGGTTGTGGTGATGGTGGTGGTCATGGTGGATGTGGTCGTGGTGGTCATGGTGAAGGTAGTGGTGGTAGTGGTGACACCGTGGTGGAGGTCAGGTAAGGGGACAATGTAGCCCCAGAAGCAGCCAGTCCTGGGTCCCAATCCTGGCTCCTCCACTTCCTGCAGCCCCTGCCTGGCCCACCTGGGCAGCTGTGATGACTGAGTGAGAGCAGGGGCTGGGGCTGTGCCTGGTCGGCCTCTGGAAATGAGTCAGAATGAGAAGGGGCAGCTCCTGACGGTTGGTGTTTTTTTCCAGGAGTGACTGGCCCTGCGCGGACCAAGGACGTGCTGCGGGCCCTCTTTCCAGCCGAGCCTGAGGGGAAGGGAGCCACCACGTCCAGCTCGTCGTCTTCAAGGTGCCGCCCGATGCTCAGACCACTGCCTCTCAGGGTCAGACAGGAACACACTGCCCCCACCCCTCCCGCCCTCCTGGCCACTCCAGTGACTGCACTTTGCCCTCTGCCTGGCGGGGAGGGGAGAGCTCAGCCTCCCTCTTGCCTGGGCCCGAGGCCCACTTCTGGCTGCAGCGATTCATTGCCAAAGACACCACAGAGACCCTGAACCAGACGTGGTGAGGAAGCCCCACGGAGGAGAGCCACACCGCTGCCCTGTGCCTGTGCCCTCCCGGTGCCCTCCCGGTGCCTCCTTCCGTCTCAAGCCAGAGGCGGGTCAGCAGTTCCACCAGAACTCATGGGAGGATGGACGTTTGGTGATCACTGGGTGCACCTGAGCTTCTGACCTGGACCCTTCTTTCTACACTGAGCCCTGAGCTAGTGGGTTCAAGATAAGCCTCCTGCAGGCTGGAGTGTCTGTCGGGAGTGGGATCTGAGATCCTGGCCCCCTTCTCTCCCTCTAACCAGCTGCCCAGGCCTCTGACCCTGATTCTCAATGTGTCCTGGGCACTGAGCATCATGGGAAGAGGGAAGGGGGAAAGAAGCAATATTGACCACCCTATACCCCACCCCAGGGACCTGGTGTAGGTGACCTGCCTGGGGGGGGGGTGTCTTTGCTCCCCAGCCAACACTCCCTGCCCACGGCCGCCCTCCTGGCCAGGCTAACAAGATGGTACCTGCTTGGAGGCCAGTGCTCTCTTACTAGCTATGCAGGGGGCAGCGGAAGGAAGGGACCAGCAGGATAGGCCAGTATGTGGGGGAGTGGGGCATGTTTAAAGCCAAGGCCTTCTCCTTTCTTTGCTCAAACGGCCAAAGCTGTTCATATCTGTGCTCAACCATCTGCTTCAAATTGAAGTAAAAGCCCCAACGTGTAAGGAAAATGCTTGTGTTGAGTGGACTCTGTGGGTAAGTTGGGGGGGGGGGGGCGCTGGAGGAGGGGAGAGGTGGATCTCTGCCTAGAGATTGGGAGCCCTTCAGGAAGTGGGCAGTGAGTGTGTGTGTGTGTGTGTGTGTGTGTATGTGTGTACGCATGTGTACACAAGGGGCAGAGGGGCACTCACCGTGACCTCTGCCTGCACGAATGACCAGAGGGCCTGACAGGAACATGGGGAGAGCTTGCTCCACTTCACACCTCACTTAATCCATACACAAGTGCCTGAGGGGGGCTGTACTTTCAATCCCATTTTATAGTTGAGGAAACTGAGGCCCCATGAATTCATGGCTCATTAGTGACCAGCCTCACTCCAAAACCTGTGCTCTTATCCCCCTTCCAGCCCTGTCGGTCCCAGCTCCAAGTCCTTGGGCAGTCTTGTCACGTCACCTCATCCCATACACGTGCCTAAGGCAGGGCGATAGGGCCCATTGCAGACAGGGGAGGGAGCTAAGAACCAGGAAAGGGCTGTGTGGAAGGCTGTGGGTGGGGCAGGGCTGCCCAGGGGGAGGGAGACGAAAAGGGAAGAAGGCTGTGCTCATGCTGGATGCACCTCTGTCCCTTGTCCCTCCCGTGTCGCCCTCTCCTGTCTGCTCTGGGGGCTTCTGGGCTGGGGTGTCTGTGGGTGAAACACGGTAAGAAGCCTCCTCTTGCACTCATGGCCCCTTGCAAGGACTAATATCTGGGCAGAATCCAGGGACCAAGATTGCTCAGAGTCCCTGGAACACACACACACACACACACACACACACACACACCTTCTTGTGTGTACATGCACTCCAGACACACACTTATGTACCTTCCCAGGTAAGGGAATTTCATTTCAGATAGATTCAAATTTCATCAGCTCCTGCGAGCCAGCCGGCCGGAGTGGGCTGGAATGGGGGCTGAGAGGGCAGTTAGGAAGGTCAGTCCCCCTGGGACTCCAGACACAGGTCACAGCCTCACCCAGTTGCCCCTCTGAACCTCTGAGCGCCTGTGGCACTTCCTAGGAAAGCAGGAAATGGGGCCAATCAGCATCAAACCTGGCACCAGGGGACCCTCTCTGTTACTAACCGGTGGGGGGAGTACCCCCATCCCACTGCCTGGGGACCCACGGCCTTACCCCCCAGAAGCAGCCCTTGGCCTCCACTGCCCATTCCTTTCCCGTTTACGGCCTTCACTGTCCACGTCCCTTTCACACCAAGGCCGCCAGCGGCATGTGCCCGGGCTGAGTGCTGGCGGTAACGAAATGGACCCCACGGAGCCTGTCTTCACAGAACTCCGGCTTCTGTAGGACAGACCAACGACAATGTTTCACCAGCAGCCTCTAAACAGTTACCTGCCAGCAGCCCTACAAGGAGACCCTCACCCACACAAACACGCTGACAGCACCTGCTATGGCCCCGAGGGGCATTCCCGCACCGGCTGAGGGTTCCTGGGCCCAGAGCCCCCTGCAGGTGTGTTTTCTGCCCGCCCTCCTTGCTCTGTCGTTTGCTCTGGGTCCTGGCCCCAAATGCAGTGATGGCTCCTCAGCCACCAGCCACAGAGGGGCACGGGGACCCTCTCCAGGGGCCTGGGCACCTGCGTGAGAGGCCTGTGTGTGCACCTCTGTGTGCGTGCCTGGTTCCTGCTGCCTCCTCTCGGCGGGAGGAAAGATAAGGGGGTTCCATAGGTCCTTGGGTCCCTTTTGGGGCTCACGGCTTGGCCCGGGCCCTGGGAGGATTCCATCTCCCCACACTACTTCTTCCTGTCCCCATGGCCCACCATTCTGCCCTGGGACCTCGTCCTTCCCCCTCTCACCCTGTCCTCCAAGTGCTGGCCTATTTCTTTTCCTGATTACCCCCCCCCCCCACCCCACACACACACACATACCATCTGCCCTCTCTCACAAGCCAGGGAGGCAGGAGTGGGCAGGTCCCAGGGGCTGAGAACTGGAGAGCAAAGCCCTGGGCAGGGACGCTCGGAGCTGGGGGAACCAACAGAGCTCCCCTGTGTCCGCGATAGGACAGAGCGTGGGCACAGCGGACCGGGCTGAGACAGGCGCCGTGCAGTCAGCATGGGAAGCCGGCGCTGGGGCTGCAGCCCGGACTGCGCTCGCCCTGCTCCTTCCATGCGGCCTCTGGGCCCAAAGGGGACATGCCAGCAGCCGGGGTGACAGAGAGTCTGGCCTTTGGAGAGTCTGCATGTGTTTCCTTCCAGGGGAGCTGTGTGGCCGTTCTCCCTCTGACCTCTCGCTGCCTCCCCACCTGCACAGCTGTGCTCTGCTTCAAGGCTCCAGGGGGACAGGGAGACATGGACGGGGCTCTGTCCGGGCTGGGGCTGGCACGGGTGGGGGAGGGGCAGCTGGCCTCACCCTTTGCCCCATGGGTGTTCAGCTCGCGCACATCCCCTCTGGTCCCCTAGACCCCAGACAAGCCTGTGTGCCTTCCTGAAGCCAGGCGCCCCGAGGAGTTTGGATTTATAAAGTGGGACGGTTTTATAGGTGTCTGGGCACCTGCTTAATCTTCAGATGGCGCCTCCGAGAGGGCAAAGATGGGGCATAATTCACCCCCAAATCCTTGGAAAGGTCTTGCAAACTGTTTATGCTAGTTACTTAGTTAAATTAATGAATAAGAGTGGAACATATGGTAATTTAGGCATTTATGTTCTTCCACAAATAACTACCAAGCAGCTGATTGGTTCGAGACCCTGAAAGAAGGGGACACAGGCCTTGCCCAAGGCCTCCGAGGAGTAAAGTAACTGCAGTGGGCACACCCCAGGCGGACCTCCTGGGCACCACGGGTGGTGTGCCTGAGATTATCAGGATGGCCCTTCATTATTGCTCCCGGGGCTGGGTGGCCACCTCCCAGCTGCCCCGTCCCCCTCTCTGATGCCTTCCTGGCCAGCCCTTGCTCCGCTGTGGCTGACAGAGGTTTATTTCTGAAGGCCCTGCCCTGGGCCCACACCTCCGGGTCAAAGTCCAGGCGCCTTAGCTGCCCATCCGATGGCCCCATCCTCTTCTCAGTGTCTTCAGCACCTTCCAGTCTCCGTGACCTCCAGTTTGGCCATTTGGGGGCACTGGCTGAATCTCAGCCTCGCAGCCTAGCAGCCCCCCTTCCTCAGTCATATCCCAGTTTCCATTTCTCTGGCTGCCCACGGAGTCAGATTCTTTCTGAACCTTACTGGCTGCCGCAATGAAAGAGTCTCCCCCACCCCCCACCCCCACCCTGCCACCCCGTGTCTGTTCTTATCTATTTGTTACTCTTAGAAAAGCTCACTCTGGACTGGACTCGGACTGAGGGAGAAGCTCTCAGAAAGGACAGCCTCTGGCTCTTGGTCTGTTCCCGGAATTTTCTTTGGCCTCTTCATTCTCTTAACCCAAAGTTTAGCATATTATGTGGCTTCTTCCTTTTTTCTACCTACTGTGCTGTTTGTTCAGAGACGTTACACCAACGTTTGCACCACAGGACCTGTGAGTAACAAGATGCTGAATGTCGGGTGGTTTGGTCCGAGGTTTCTTACCTTCTTTGTTTAGGGTTTGTTTCTCACAACATAATGGTGCCCTCCTCCTCCTCCTCCTCCTTCTCTTCCTCCTCCTCCTCCTCCTCCTTCTAGTATATTTCTATTGATTTCAGAGAGGAAGGGAGTGGGATGGAGAGAGAGAAACATGAATGATGAGAGAGAATCATGGATCGGCTTCCTCCTACATGCCCCCTACTGGGTATCGAGCCTGCAACCCAGGCATGTGCCCTTGACAAGAATCGAACCCTGGACCTTTCGGTCCACTGCCCAATGCTCTTTCCACTGATCCAAACTGGTCAGAGCCATCGTTTTCTTTAGAGATTGATAAGTTTGCGGATTCTGCTAGCTCTTTGGGGCCCTAGGCGATGAGGCACAGTGGTATCAGGAAGACCAGAAATATCTCCCCCTGTCCCCTTTTTTCACAATGACCAAGTTGAGAACACTGAGACGGACATCCACAATGCCCTTCCCCCCCTCTCCCCCCCAGCAGATTTGCACTTTCTCTCTCCAGTTCTCCTGGGTCTATAGCAGGAACGCCCCTTAGCAGCAGGCAGGCAGGGCCATGGGTCAAGACCCCTGCTTCATGGAGAAACCCTGTGTGCTCTTCCCACCACTGATTCGAACCACATAACCCCTCCGCACTTCACCCAGAGCCTCGGCTGCAACTTCTGTGCCTAAAAGGTAGGAAGCTTGTATTCATTGTCTATTGCAGTGAGTTTCCGGCAGCCAGAGGCTGGGAAAAGATGTTCAGCTTCACTGCGAAGCAGCTGGCTGCCTCCCAGGCACAGGAAAAAGAAAGGGTCCCTTTTAATCTAACTTGCCCCTGCATTGCACCCACCGGCCCTCTGGTTTCCCTGGAACTCCAGTGCTCTCAAGCCAGAACCTGGGCAGACAGAGACCCTGTTTTCCCCAACGGCAGTGGCCTAGGTGTCTGTCCTCCTGTCCTCCTGTCCTCCATGCTCTTGTTCATAAATAATAATAAAAGCATAATATGCTAATTAGACTGGACAGCCGAAGGACCTTCGGGACATCATTCCAGACGTCCTTCCAGACGAAGCCACGGTGGTGGAAGCCGAGGCAGAGGTGGTTAGGGACAATCAGGCAGGCACGCGAGTGGTTAGGAGCCAGTAGTCCCAGATTGTGAGAGGGATGTCCGACTGCCAGTTTAGGCCTGATTCTGCAGGGATCCCTGAAGGATAGGGCCTAAACCAGCAGCCTGACATCCCCCTGGGTGGGGGGGTCCTGGATTGCAAAAGGGTAGAGGCTGGTCTGAGGGACCCTCCCATTCCCCCTTGCACAAATTTCACGCACCGGCCTCTACTATATAATAGAAATAAAATCATCCCCCCTCCACGCAGTGAGAAGCCCAGCATTGCCCCCGGTCACTGAGGACTCTCAGGGGCTGGTATCCCCATGGTTATCTCTGGCTTTGCTCTCTTGGGTTCTCTGAACTCATCATCGCTCTCTCCACTGCCTCCTATGACTGATGCTTCAGCTCAAGGGAACACGGCCATTAAGCAATGTTTACACTCACACAAAACAAACAAATAGGACCTTGCCATTTTCTTCCCAATTAATTTAGCGGATTTCATGTAATTTTGACAGGTTCATCATGTTTCCTGCAGTTAAAAATACCCTCCCCTCTGGCTCCACTCCCTGACACTGCATTTCTGGGCTGTGACTCACAAAGTCGCCCCACAGCTGGGATTGAGTCCAGTATCCTCCTTTCACTCTAACACCCCCTCCCCAACTCCAGGGCACCCTCAGATCCAGGCCTGCAAGCAGGAGGCTGTGGCCTATGGTCCCAACGGAAAGGTCATGAGCAAACATGGCCGCTGCCCGGGTCCTCACCCCCCTCAGCAGGGGGAGGAGAGACACAGGCCCTGGACCCGCCACATCACCCCAGCTCCGGAGACCCCTGACGGAGCCCCTTTCAAGCCCGTACCCCAAGCTGCCTTCAAAGCTCTCTGGCCCACAGACAGCATGCCTTCGCCCTCTGGGTTTCTCTCCCAACTCCACACCGGAAGTTCCCAGGGAATTTCCCTTTGCGCGTTCGCACATGCATGCTACACACACACTTTTAAAACAACAACAACACCAGTTCTCTGTTTTAGCTTTTAAAAAAGATGTTTTTATTGACTTTAGAGAGGAAGGGAGAGTTAGAAACATCAATGATGAGAGAGAATTATCGTCAGCTGCCTCCATCAAGTCCTCTCCTGGGGATCGAGCCTTGCAACCTGGACATAAGCCCTGACCGGGAATCGAACTGTGACCTCCTGGTTCATAGGTCGATGCTCATCCACAGAGCCATACTGGTTGGGCTTTTTTTTTCCCCCTCAAAATGTTTCCAATACTAGGAAAGAAATCTCCATTTTTTTTTGGGGGGGGGGGGGGGAGGAAAATAGAACGGAAGAGCAAGTTTTGAGGTATACTTTGGGATAGCTATGCTGAAGTTTATTTTCTAAGTAAAAATCAGGGCAAGGGGTTTGACAGTTTTCCTACCTCTTCCATGTGTGAGCGGCATCCTAGGAAGCAAATACTGCAATGTGATCCAGAGCTCTCAGATGGATAGGAGTAGGCCTTCTAAGAACACAGGGCTCACTGATCCCCTCCACGAGGGACCACAGCACAGTGTCTCCCTTTTGTAAAGACTCTGAACAGTCCTGCAGGAGAAGGCCCACCCAAATGTGAGATCGGATTGTCTCCCAAACTTACTTCAGCACTTATTCTAAAATAATAATAATAATAATAAATGTTATTGTGATAAAGTATACCTAACATAGCATTTATACTTTTAACCATTTGTAAGCATGCAATTCAGTGGCCTCAAATGCGTTCACAACGTTGTGTAACCATCACTACTATCTAAATCCCGAACTATTCATCACCCCCAATAAAAACTCTGTAGCCATTAACAAATAAATTCCCCTTCCCACCTCCTCCAGCCCCTGGTAGCCTCTATCCCACTTTCTGTCTCTAGGAAGTTACCTGTTCGACACAATATTTCCCCTTCTCTGTCACTAAGCATACTGCTTTCAAGGTCTAGCCAGAATGTAACATGTCTCCGAGCTTTGCTCTCATTTCTATGCTGAACAATGTTTCATTGTGTGGATAAACATTTGGTTTGCCCATTCATCTGTTGATGGAGGGGGCTTAGCTTTATTTCATGCCCGATCTCTCATGGGCCACCAAGGAGGGTCTCTGGAACAGGTCTGGAGACCGCTGGTGTATGGAGCAGCTAGAATATTTGGATTTGGGATAGGCCAGGATTTTCTTACTCCCATGGTCGGCAAACATGCAGCTCTTTGGCCCCTTGAGTGTGGCTCTTCCACAAAATACCACGGCTTAAGAGAGTCTATTTTGAAGAAGTGGCATTGGAAGAAGTTTAAGTTTTAAAAATTTGGCTCTCAAGAGAAATTTCAATTGTTCTACGGTTGATATTTGGCTCTGTTGACTAACGAGTTTGCCGACCACTGCCTTACCCAGGCAGTTGGCCCAGGCACTGCCAGAAGGGCTCTGGTCTGCTTGGCCTCCAAGCAGAAGCCTGAGGGGGGAAGCCACCGGGAAGGTACCCAGGAGGGGTGGTCAGTGGCCTGTCCCGGGGGCAAGCAAGGGCGAGGCCTCTAGCCCTCTCAGGACACAGGACCCTGCTGTGCGTGGGGCCCCGCGGGCATGACTGACAGCTCAGTATTGGTCACATCTGTCGGGGATGCCTTCTCTGGCTTTGATGACAGCACTGGACAGCAGCCAAGCTTGAGGGGAGCAGTTGCCCGAGAGGCCCTGGCCCCCTCCTGGCAGCCCCACAAGTGCACCCTGTCCTCCTCCAGGAGCTGGACAGGCTGTTCCCAACCAGTGCCCTTTCCCCCCTCCCCCCACGTCTCCCCCTCGGCCCTTCCCGTCAGCCCTTCCCACAGGAACCCCTTTCTAGCAGGCCTGCTGGGGACAGTGGGGTGAGGTGCGTGCCCCCCGGGGTCCACCCCCTTTCAGAGGCCTGGCTGCAGCCCTCCTCTCCCGGGGAGGACCTGGGACAGGAAGTGGGGAGACACCCAGAGCCCTGTGACTGGGCCCCTCTGGGAACCTGGAGGCCTGGGCCAACGTGGCCTGACCTTCAACTCTGAGTGTGACCCCTCTTGGCGGTGGCTCTGTGACCTCCACGACCCCTCACAGCGATTTGCAACCTGGGCCCCCGACTGCTCTGCCTGCCTGCTGGGCCCGGGGCTCAGGTTACAGCTCCCCAGAGCAGCTCTGGCTGGATCTGCTCCTTCTCCTCCCCACAGATTATCTTTTGAGCCAGATAATTATTTGAAGGTGCAAAAACCTTCTGGAGATGCCAAACAAAAACAAAAACATCAGAGCATCTCTGGAAAAATGGTAAATAAGTGAGTGTTCATCCTTCTAATCTGGGAATAGGCCACCTCCCCAGACCCGGACCTGCCTTCCAACTAAAGGTCCTTTACCCTTTGGCCAAACTCCATCCACCGTGGGCCTCCCAGGACACTGCCTCTCTCCTCCTGGCCGTGGTGCCTGCCTCTCCCCACCTTCCGGCTCGGTCTGCACTCCGGAGGGGGTGTGCACCTCTGGCTGTGGCCGCGGTGCAGGGATAGTATCTCCCCCCCCCCACCAGCTCCTCAGACTGAGGCATCCACGCGCAGGGCTTTGCCTGGGACTCTGCTCTGGGGGAGGAGCTGCTGTCCCACCCCAGCCCGAGCCAGAGAGGGGGTCCTGCAGAGCCCAGTGGAGACTCAAAGGCATGAAGTAGACGCGTGTTTGCAGTTTGTAAACTGAGTGAGAAGTGGGAGTTGGAGGGAACCCGTGAGCACTGAGCTTCTCCCCCGAAGCTGTGCTCAGGGAGGTGCCCCCGCAGCACAAGGTGGAGGTGCGCACCCCTCCCGCCGGTCTGCTCGCCCCAACTGAGCCCCGCGAGACCTGCCTTCACAGAGCTCCCGCTCCCTCTCCGCCTGCCCGGCCAGCCTGTCCTCAGGACCCTTTCCTGCCGCAGAGCCCACGCTGCCCTCCCAGCCCGGCCCTGCCCTCCTTCCCCTGTGGAGCTCACCTCGCCCCTCCTGGCTCCTGCCTCCCCTCCCCGCCTGGTGTCTCATGGGGCGTGGATTCAGGCGGCAGCAGCCTCTCCCAGGCTGCCCGGTATGCGGGCTGTCCCCGGTGCCAGGGACCACTCCCTGGCTGTGTGACTCTGGGCGAATCACTCCCTCTCTGAGCCTCGGTCTCTCCATCTGTAAACGGTGTGTTGTGCCCAAGTGTCATAAACCCCAAAAACTACCAGGGAGCCGAATCCGATGCAATTGCAGAAAGCCTGTATTTATTTCGGACTAGTCCGAGCCTAGTCTCACCTACACCAACGAGGGCATGGGTGAGAAAGAGGAAGAACTTAACATATCAATGGATTTTATAGGGAGGGTGGTGCTGCTACCTTGGCTGACCTGATTGGTTGGGTTAGGCCTAGGGTCCAGTTACCTGGAGCTGGACCTGCCCCACCCTGCCCCCTCACCCCGCCCTGCCCTCTCAGGTGCAGTTGGAAGACAGGATGGCTGAAGCCTCGTCCAGCTCCATCGTCCCAGCTCTCCAGAAAATGTCACTCACACCAGGCGGCGTGCAAACACTGCTGAATGTTGGCTCTTAATGCACGTGGTGAGGCTGCCCTGCGCCGCCAGGCATCACCCACAGGGGGAGGAAGAGGCATCTCGTGCCATCTGCTTTTCTCACTCAGGACTGGCCTCAGCTGGCCTGTCCTCTCCCCAGGCCCGGGCCCCTCCCAGGGCTGTGGCCTTCCTCTGGCCAGGCCCTCGGTGGGGACTCATTTCCTCCTCCTCGCCCGCCCCGCCCAGGGCTCTCCCCGGAGCCAGCACTGTCTCCGCTGCCTGGACGCTTCCTCGGAGGCAGGGCCGGCCTCGGCTTGGCAAGCGCCACCTAACTGCTGATGAGACTTAATGACCGTGGGGACTTGCTTTCCTCCTGGCCCGGGTGACAGGCGCCTCCTGGGGAGCTCAAGGACACAGGGTACCGCATTGTTCTCCGGGGAAGCCCAGCTGCCCGCTGCAACTGCTCACCGGTCTGTCAGCTGCCGCCCGCGTGCTCCTCCTTTGCTCTCCGAGGTCGTCCCACTTCCCACCCCGAGGGGCTTGTCCGGGTGCCCATCCTTGGGGATCGGAGCCCTTCCCCTCCCGGCGCTGCCGCCTCCAGCCGTTCTCCTTCGGGATGATGGCCTTGCTGTGAAGTCCACCGACACCCTAGTCCCCAGGACTCGACCTGTGGGCACAGTTGGCACCGCCCATCCCGCTCCCCGAGCCAGAGTTCGGTCCCCCTGGCTGCTCCCGCTGCATGTGGGCATGCCCGGGGGCTCAGCCCTTGGGTCTCTGTCCTTCTCTCTCCTTCCTCACTCAGGGTGCCCTGCCCTTCGTAGGCTGTTCATGTCCAAATGCATGTCTGCATCAGAGAGATGGCTGGATCCCACCCAGAGTACAGCCACATCCTTAGAAAGACCCCCAAGGCCTGCACCCCTTGCCCCGTCATCTCCCTGACCTGCTGCCGACTGCGGTCCCCTCTGTGGTTCATGGACACCCAGACCCAGCCTGCCTCCAGGCCTTCGCATTGGCTGTTCCTCCACCTGGAACGCTCTGTCCCCGTGAGTTGTCCTCTCCTTCCGTTCTTTGATCAAATGCCACCTTTTCGGTGAGGTCTTCCCTGATGACTCTCCTTTAAATTGCAACCCCCACCCCACCCCACTTTCTCTCTCTCTCTCTCCCTTCCTCGCTTTATTTTTCTCCATAGAACTCAGCACCCACTGACAGGCTTTGCCTGATAAATACATCCATTTGTTCACTGAGTGTCTCTTTCCTCTGGGTCCACGGGGTCAGGGGTTTTGGGTTGTTCGGTTCACGGTCTCCCTGGTGTCTAGCACAGCGCCCGGGCACACAGGGGTCGATCACAAATATTGGTTGAGCAAACGAGTGGCTTCTTCCATCGATGTCCCTGAACGGTCATTTCCATGTTCTGGTGTTTTTGTTTTTGCAGAGTAGATCCTGGAAGTCAGGCCATTCTGTCAAATGGTCGTACAGAGTATTTTTAACTTTAATAAACAACTCTAGATTATTTCTCAAGATTATTTTTCCAAGAGGTTGTAGCAATTATGCCCATTTCCCCACTGGTGCTGGATGTCCCCGCACTTGAACTCAGGCCAGCGTGCTGGGGCGGGGGGGGGGGCTCTCATTGTTTCAGGGTTCATTTTCCTGACTAATTAGAGAAGGACGTGTTTCTTGTTTATGGGCTGCTTGGATTTCTATTTCTGTGAGTGTGTGTTGGTCTCTTTTTGCGGGGGGACGGAGGGGTGGGGTGGTGTGTGTGATAGGGGACACAGCTGATCTTCCCTTATGACTTTGTAGAGGGCATCTTCATTTCCTAAAAGCAAACACCAGGTAGTTCTATGTACGAAGGCTCCAAAGCGGCCACTCCAGAGCGAGCACACAGGTTTGCACTGCCTGGCCCGCCCTGGGGTCCTCGCGTGCTTTGGAACTAACGATGTTTTAATGTTATTTCCCCCTGTTGGCTCTCTGTGTTTTCTACAATACTACACTTGATCTTAGCCAAAAGGCCGAGAAGCGATGTGTGTGTGTTTTCTACAATAAACTGGTGTTCCTTAAAAAAGGAAAGATATTTAGAAACAATCGCCAGAAAATCTTGGCGCTATCATGCTATGTGGAAAGAGCATTCACAATTAGGGGGCACGTTTTGATGACAGCTCCATCAAAAGGCTCTCTGGAAATAGAAACGCCAGCAGTGAATCAACCAAAGAGAAAAGGGGGGGTTGTGGGTAGTTCTTTCTCACGATGGGAGGCAGGCCCGGAAGGTGAGAGCGAAGCCTTATGGGGAAGGATGAGCTGTTGGGATGATGGGACTCAAGTTACAACCCAGACGTCACTAACCCATCACTCCGGCGGGTCCTCAGCCCAGACTCGGCCTTTCTCAAGACGCCGTCAGAGCCGGCAGGCAAGGTGCCCCATCGCCCAGGGCAGGAGGCAGTGCTTCCCGGCAGCATCACGGCTGTGCTGGGGCTGCAGTCAGGCGGCTCTCCTGCCCAGCCCTGTGCCTGGCCGGGGCATCTGGGTCTTTTGAACCCACACTGGCTCCCGTCACTTCCTGGATTCTCTCCTCCTCCTCCACCTTGGGGCTTGTTGGAACCAGGAGCAGTGTCCTCAGCCCAGATGTGACTTTGTCCAGACCCTGGCACATCTGCCCCCCTCCCCCCCAAGGCACCACACCTTGGCCTCCTGGCCTGACTCTCTAGCCTGACTTCTGTTCTCATGATTCCTGGCAGGACCACCCCCCACGGTCCCAGCTGTGACTTTGTGCCATGAGGCTGTGGCACATCCTGACTGTCTCACCAGGCCCCTGGCCCTGCCCCTCCTACCTGCCCTGCTTTTGCCTTGCCTCAGAGCTGACAGACTCACCAGCAAGACTTACTGTAGGATGCTCAGGGACTCCTCACCAACCCTCCTTCTCTAGCCCAGCTTGGGGAAGTGGGTTGATTGGAAAGGATAAGAAGAAGTATTTTTAAAAATAAATCTTTATTGTTCAGATTATTACAATTGTCCCTCTTTTTTCCCTCCCATAGTTCCCCTCCACCCGGTTCCCACCCCACCCTCTGCCCTTATTCCCCCCCCCCCCACACACTGTCCTCATCCATAGGTGAACAATTTTTTGTCCAGTCTCTTCCCGCACCCCTACACTCCTTTCCCCCCGAGAATTGTCAGCCCACTCCCTTTCTATGCCCCTGATTCTATTATATTCACCAGTTTATTCTGTTCCTCAGATTTTTTATTTATTCACTTGGTTTTTAGATTCACTTGTTGATAGATACGTATTTGTTGTTCATAATTTTTATCAGGAAGAAATATATTTTTTTAAATATATTTTATTGATTTTTTACAGAGAGGAAGGGAGAGAGATAGAGAGCTAGAAACGTCGATGAGAGAGAAACATCGACCAGCTGCCTCTTGCACACCCCCTACTGGGGATGTGCCCGCAACCAAGGCACATGCCCTTGACCGGAATTGAACCCGGGACCTTTCAGTCCGCAGACCGACGCTCTACCACTGAGCCAAACCGGTTTCAGGAAGAAATATTTTTAAAGCTTTTTCTGTTTGGGGGAAAATAAGGGATGATATGGAAAAGCGACCAGTAATTCAGGCACCTGGAGGTAACCAGTACCCTTCCAGTCCCCGCTGCTTCCACACCCGCTGAGATGTGTGTACAGACATACATGGTCTTAAATGGGATCATGCTGTTACTCAGCTGTGTTTTTCACTCACCCATATGTCATGAGTATCTTAGAGGATGCCAGTGATGGAAAACATGTTTTTCCTCTCCTAGAATGTAAATTATATCCCACAGGATTATTTTCCCTCCAGGCATATCTTCATTTTTGCTTCTTCTGAGGCGGAAACTTTATTCATTCCCGAGTTCTCTACCCTACTAAGAGGTGACGGATTTTCAGTGGGTGTACAGCCACTACAATAAAGACAACATATCCTAGTCCTCTGTGGACTCTGTGGTCCCATGCCTGAGTCCTAGCCACCGGGGTTCAAGCAAATTCAACCTGTATGCACTGTGGTGGTTTTATATAGGTCCACAGGTTTTTGGACGCCCTTTCTTTCATTGAAGGTGAAGCCTAACTCCCTATTATACAGGATATATATTCCCTATGCTGTACTTTATATCCCTATGACTACTTGGTAATTGCCCATTTGGGCTTCTTAATCCCTCCACCATCTCCCCTTTGGCAACCATCAGTTTGTTCTCTGTGCCTATGAGCCTGTTTCTGTTTTGTTTGTTTGTTTGTTTTATTCTTTAGATTCCACATGTAAGTGAAATCATATGGTATTTTGTCTTTTTCTGCCTGACTTATTTCACTGAGCATAACACCCTCTAGGTCCACTCATGACAGGTGTGAGGTGACATCTCCTTGTGATTTTAATTTGCATCTCTTTGATGATTCGTGACCTTGAGCATCTTTTCATGTCCATTGGCCATCTGTACGTCCTCATTAAAGAAATGTCTATTCAAGTCCTCTGCCCAATTTTAAATTGGATTGTTTGCCTTTTTGGTGTTAAGTTGTAAAAGCTCTTTAAATATTTTGGATATATCGGATGTACCATTGGCAACTATCTTCTTCCATTTGGCAGGTTGACTTTTTATTTTGGTGATGGTTTCCTTTGCTATGCAAAAACTTTTTAGTTTGACATGGTCCCATTTGTTTATTTTATTCTCCCCCCCCCCCCCCCCGCCCAAAGAGACATATAAAACACACACACACACATAATTAATAGCAATGTCGGAGAGGAGAGGTTACTGCCTGTTTTTTCCTAGGAGTTTTATGGTTTGGGGACTTACATTTAAGTTTTTAATCCATTTTGAGTTTGTTCTTGCATATGGTATAAGAAAGTGGTCCAGTTTCATTGCTTTTGCACTTAACTTTCTAGTTTTCCCAACACCATTTATTAAAGAGACTGTCTTTATACTCACTGTATTTTCTTGCCTCTTTGGTCACAATTTAATTGACCATGTAGGCATGGATTTATTTCTGGGCTCTCTATTCTATTCAATTGATCTGTGTGCCTGTTTTTATGCCAGCACCATGCTGTTTTGATTAATATAGCTTATAGTATAGTTTGATATCAGGTAGTGTAATACCTCCCACTTTGTTCTTCTTTCTCAAGATTGTGTGGCTATTCCGGGTCCTTTGTGGTGCCATCCAAATTTTAGAATTATTTGTTCTAGTTTTGGGAAAAGTGCCACTGGTATTTTTATAGGGATTGCATGGAATCTATAGATTGCTTTGTATAGAACAGACATCTTAAGAATGTTAATCTTCCTATCCATGAGCATGGTATATGCTTCTATTTATTTTTATCTTCTTCATTTTCTTTTAATGTCAATTTTCTGAGTACACGTCTTTCACCTCCTTGCTTAAATTTATTCCTAGATATTTTCTTTATGCAGTTGTAAATGCAATTATTTACTTAATTTCTCTTTCTTTTTAAAAAAATATATTTTTTATTGATTTCAGAGACAAAGAAAGAGGGAGAGATATAGAAACATCAATGATGAGAGCAAATCATTGGTCTGCTGCCTCCTGCAAAACCCCTACTGTGAAAGAGCCCACAACCCAAACATGTCCCTTTGACTGGAATTGAACCTGGGACCCTTCAGTTTGCAGGCTGACTCTCTATCCACTGAGTCAAACCAGTTAGGGCTAATTTTTCTTTCTGCTAGTTTGATATATGAAGATTCAACTGGTTTCTGAATATTAATATTATGTCCTGTTACTTTCCTTGAATTCATCTATCAGTTCCAATAGTTTTTTTGTGTGTGGGATCTTCATGGTTCTCTCTATATGGTATCATGTCATCTGCTAATAATGACAGTTTTACTTCTTCCTTTCCAATCTGGATGCGTTTTATTTCTTCTTCTTGTCTGATTGCTGTGGCTTGGACTTTCTAAGCATCCATATATTTAAATACCAAAGTCACTCTTACATCTAGAAGCTGTTCCCGATATGCCGGCTTCCAAGCTGGGTGTGTCGCTGTTAGGAATGCATAAAAACCACCCCAGTCATCGCCACTGACATTTCTGCCTCTGTCTTTTTGGTTTGTGGTTTTCACTGATCCATCGCTTTTTATCGGAAATCCCTGGAGCCAGGAAGTTTTTAAGTTTTTTTTTTTGTGTGTGTGTGTGTTTTTTTAAGGGTGATTAGAAAAGGAATATAGTGCTATGGTGTTTATTATATAACCCCCCCACCAGCAGGGTGAGTGGCTGGCGGTTCCCTGTAATCAAACACATTGAGATAAAGATTCATTCATGCGATGTATGGATAGTCCCAGGAAATGGGATAAACACAGCTTAAGATTAAGTGTCAGTTCAAGCCACCGCTTGAGTTCTGTTCAGGTCTGACTTAGCCCCCACATGACACACGTGCGTGGACACACAAGGCTGGTCTCCGGAGCGTTGGGATTTGCGGAGAGAGCCGCGATTGCGAAGTGCAGGCTGAGTACGTGACCATGGCTTCGCCGTGTGAGGCCCAGGCCCTGGGACACGGGAGCTGTGTCCGCAGCGAGCTCCGTGCTCAGCGTGTGGGTGACCCTGCGAGACCCTGACCAGTCTCTTGAGTGTGGGGTTCCCTTGGGGCTCTCTTCCCGCCCTGAAACACTCCTCCCAAAGGGCCTGGCTGTGCAGTCCCAAGCCCTGGAGAGCCTGCCTCCTCCCGCGGGGAAGACCTTGCCTGCAGCCCAGGCCGCTCAGTCTCCCTGCTGGGCGGGCGCTGACGCCCAGCCTCGGGGCTGGATGGAGCCCCCCAGCCCCTTCATACAGATGGGGGGACTGAGGCCCAAAGCGGTGAGCTGTACGGACTCACACAGCCAGAGCGGGAGCCAGACTGGGTGGCTTCAGGCAGGGCCCAGTGCTGGGGGCCTGTTTGTTAGAAACCCTCCCGGTACCCACCCACCCAATAAAGTGTTCGCGGTTTCCAGCCCCCACTTTTTTCTTGGGGCGCAGCGGAAGGACCGGGTCACACAATCCACTCTCCCCCGCCTCCCAGGTCCCACTGACCTCGGCCCTGGGTGGGTGCCCCCCTCCCCGCCCCTCCCTGCCCCCCGCTGAAGCCGGCCTGTGTGTGTGGGGGACCCCCCTCCCCACCGCCGTCCCCTCCCCGCGGGCGGCGGCCCCGTGCGGGCTGCTCTGCGGCGCCGGAGCCGAGCGCGGCAAACCACGCCGCACTGGACGCCATTCAAGCTTTTACAGGCCCTCAAATTGGGGCTGGAGCCGGAGAGGAAACACTAAAACCCTGTGTACACACTCCCGTCTGCGCGCGGCGCCGGGAGCCGGCGGCGGGGGACGCGTTCGCTGCTCCGGGCTCTGCGCCTCCGCCTGGCTCCGCTTTAGAGGCGGCGCCGAGGCCGCCCGGACGGGCTGGGGGGGGGCGGGGGGGGGAGTGGAGGGGACACAGAGGCGGGCAGGGTCCGGGGGCGCCACAAACCACGTTCTGCAGGCCTAGCTCACCCCACACCCCCTCCCCTCTCTGCACCCTGCAACCCTCCCCTCTCTGCAACCCTCCCTTCTCTGCACCCAGCACCCCCTTCCCTCTCTGCACCCAGCACCCCTTTCCCTCTCTGCACCCTGCAGCCCCTCACCCCTCTGCACCCCGCGCCCCCTCCCCTCTCTGCACCCCGCACCCCCCCCCCTCTCTGCACCCTGCACCCCTCCCCCCTCTGCACCCCGCCTGCCCCGCAGCCAGATGCAGCCCACCCGCCCTCTGCAGCTCTGGGACGGTGGGCTCTGCGGATGGCCAGCCGCCTCCCAGGCTCCCTGTGAAGGTGGAGGAGATGCTGGGGGCAGGGACACAGCCCAGAGGCTGGCCCGGCATCTGCGGGCTCAGGGGCCGCTGCTCTCCCAGGAAGCAGCGGGAACAGCTCCCGTGTGGCCGGGCACACGCTGAGTGCCGCACCCCTGTAATCTCATCCTCACAGGAGCCTCCGAGACCAGACTGGAACCGCATGTTATGGGCGAGAAAGGAAAGCGACAGGGACCGGCTGGCTCATGCAGGGTCACACGGCCGTGAGGGGCCGGGCAGTGGGCGCCCAGGCAGCCTGTCAGAGTGGGTGCATCGCTGACGCTCGGAACTGCCGGCCACCTGTATGTGCCCACGGCGTCCTCAGCCTGTCACCGAGCTCCCACACCCAGCACCCAGCCCGCTTCCCAGATTCACTGGTGCCTAAGCACCTCCTACCGCACCCCCCATCCCGTACCCCCCTCCTTTGCATCTCCCTGGCTTCTGAACCCCTGTCCCCGCCCCCCTCTTGGCCTTGGCTCGCTCCTTCCCTGGGGCGGGCGTGTCTCCTGGCTGCCTGTGCCTTAGGCCCTTCTCGCCACCCCTCCGGACAGGCTCTGTTTTCTCTGAGCTGTGCCTCCTCCCTGCTCCCAGTCTCCTAACTGCCTGACCTTGGGCCGTCCGGGTCCGAGGATGTGTTTGGCCCTGAAGCTCTGGCCCAGTCTCTTGTGCAGGGCAGGGTCCCCCTTGGGGAGAGTGGGGGGGATGAATTTGCACAGATGGCAAATCTAGGGGGCGGGGTGACATCTCTGGGTGAAGGAAGCAGAAGAGAGGCCAGGCCAGCTTGCTTTAAGGAGGTGGGGGGCAAGGTGGGCATCAGCTCATGCCCCTGGCACCGCTGCCAGCCCAGGAACAGCCAGGACGGTGAGAGGTCACCTTGGCTCCCCTGCTCAGGGGTGCTGGGGGGCTCTCTGAGCCCTGCCACCGTCACCCCCTTAACAGTCCTGTCAACAGGGCCTCCGGGGGCCCTGCTCAGTCTCAGGGAAGGACAGACACCTCACAGGTGTCTGAGCTCCCTCTGGCTGGGCTGCAAAGGGCGTCTGTTCTCCAGGCCTGCCCATGTCCTACATGACACCAACCTCCGCTCGAGCCTCGCCAGCCTATACTCCGCTGGGCAGATAGCGCCCCCACCCTGCTTCCCCAAACAGCCCGACCCCCCCAGTGCCCACATGCAGACCTGGCCATGTTGTAGGAATCACATGGCCGTAGGAATCGGGGTCTGGGTTCGAGTCCTTGCATGCAGATCCATGAGGTCTTGGCAAGTCGCTTGGCTTGTCCTGAGCCCACGGGGGGGGGGGGGGGGGGGATATTACCGACTTCTCTCCAGATCCAGGGCCCGGAGGGTGTGAGAGGCTCCGGGATACTGTTGGGGCTCAAGTGTTGCTTTCTCCGGTGGGAGTCGCACACTTGGGGTGACCCAGAACCTCGAGATCATCTGGGGGCTGGGCCGAGGGGATGGCCCAGTCATCCGGCCCCGACTGTGAGGAGGGAGGAACTGACGACGGGAGGCCCATGTCTCCGGGTCTGGCCCCTGCAGGGCTCAGAGCTGACGGGGAGAGTGTTCTCAACTTTGACCCCTGGGGGAGGGGTCCTTGTTCCAGTAGAAGCTGCTTTGAGTCTGAGGTGCCACAGATGCCATGTGGGACACCCCAGCCACCAGACAGAGCTGCACTGGTGCCCTGTGGGTGAAGACTGGTTTGTGACCACATGGGAGCCACTCCAGGGGCTTCCGAACAGGGCAGGGTGCTGGGCGGGGTGAAGATCTGTGAGTGGGAGCCTCAGGGGATGCCTACAGGTTGACGATGCCCACAGTTGGTGAGACCTGAGGGTCTGGGGATGGACACCAGCTCCTGCTCCAGGTCGCTGTGCCTTCCGAGGCAAGGATGGGCTGCACGGTGTGGCAGTGCCCTCTGCTGGCCATGCTGGGCCAGCACAGGCTGCTCCTTAGCACTAAGAGCGTCTCCCGAGCCCTGGACTCCGGCAGGAGAGCCAAGCCCGACCGGCAGGGACCCTGGGAGACAGAAGGCTCATTTCCATTTTACAGATGAGAACACGGAGGGCCGGAGAAATGAAGGCAGTTGCTCAGCGTCCACAGCTACTGGACGCTGAGCCAGACCGGTCCCGCTGGGCTCTTCCTGCTCCGGAGAGACTCATGTGGGAGTGACAGGACTCGGGCGCACTGGAAATAGCACTCCTCGTGACTTCTTTACAATCAGATTTGGTCTCACTCCACGCTGCAGGGCTGTGGGAATGTCTTCTCTCTTGCTGTTGGAGGTGGGAGTGGGACTTCCCTGCCTGGGTCTGTGCAGGAGCTCAGGAGTCTTACCTAATGCCAGGAAATGGGTGTGTGTGTGTGTGTGTGTGTGTGTGTACTCCTCAGTATATCGTGACCCTTGTGGAGCTCCATGCCCAAGTCTCAGGAGCTGTGCCACAGCTTTGCTAATACTGGCAGCCCAGGTCACCTTTCCTCTGATGCCCACACAGCCCAGCCCTGCCACCCCAGGTCCTGCCCGCTCCCTGGGGGGCACTGCTATTCCCGGCCATCGACTTCTCCCCAAACCACCTCTCCCATCTCTTTCTCCTGTCCCCAACCTCCAGTCTAATCCCCTTAAACTGCTCGAGATGCTGGAAATAAAGCAGGAAAGTAGGTTGACTCGGGGGGAGGAAAATCAAGATCAAACCGTCGATGATTATCTTCGGGTACGTTCCTCCCCCTCTACACTCTGTGCTGGGAGGTGGGGGCAGGGCAGGGTGTTCTGTGTCCTTGGCGTAACCTTCATGATGCTGCTAAAGCCAAAAGGACCTGGCTTAGGCAGGGAGTAGGCTGGTTGAATCCAGTTGAAGAAAGCTGGGTGGAAGGGGATGAGCATGCTGGCTGCCCAACTCAACCAATCAGATTTGAAAAAGACGTGAGACAGGAAGTTGGATAAGGAGCTAAATGCCCCGAGAGCGTGGGCTGCAAAGCCAACCCTATCGGGAAGGAGTGAATTTGGGGTCCCTGGTTGTCATCCCAGGTGATGATCTGGAGGGTGCCAGCGTGACCCTCTGGATTCTGCAGCTCCCAGATCCACAATCCTGTCTTAAAACTCTGACCAGTAAGTCTCCACCTCGTGGCCATAAACCGCCAGCCTCGTGCCACCAGCGCCCTGAGGGGGGCGCCCTAGCCTGCAGGACATGGAGCATCTACTGCTTCCAGGCCCTTCCCTAACCTGGGGAAGTTCAGGTTTAAGTATGAAGATGGCAAAACAAACGAAGCCCCAAGGACCAAACTTTTATGGTAACAATGTAGGCATAACCTACGTATATTTTATCTTTGAACTATTGCAATAGTCAAGAGAATCTAACATATTTATGACTGACAGACTAACCTGCTGCTTCCAGTTTAAATATGTAATAGGACTTAAAATTGTGGTTTCAAGTTGGAAGAGGAAAAAAAATTGACTCCATTTTTGTGTACATTAATGGGATTTTAGAGAAAACTAGTGCTTTCGTATATTTTATTTCTTAGGCTAGTAAGAATGTATTACTGGGAGATATTGTTATATCTTATTATAATCTTGTTAGGATCATGTTTCCTTTGTTAGGCCATTGAAGTGCTTACAAAGGAAATGCACTGTATTAAATGTATAAACACAGTTCAAAGTGTTTAGGAGAATTTAATCAATTAAGTTTGCAAATGATTCTTAAAGGAAGCTGAGGGCCTGTAAGTTAAGTAAATAGGACACTAATCAAAGAAAGCGGAGGGCCACTGTCCTTATCTTTCCGTGTTTATAGACAAAATAATAGGATTTGTAAACTGACCATAACAGCTTAAGGATAACTCGGTTATTTCTAGTTTAATGAATGGAACATTCATTAAAAACCCAAGTAGGTAGTTCTTTCTGGACTGCCGTCAGACATAAAAAAAAACCAACCAAACACAATTCACAGTGACAGCTGTTAATACAAACAGCTAATGTTTATGGAGTGCTTTACACTGATCGCCTCCTTCAGATAAGAGGCTCTGGGAGGTCGGAGCCTGCCCCAGTCCACACCTCTAGGGAGCAGTGCAAGCTGGACTTGAGCTGGCGCCTGAGTCCCGAGGCTACACTGCTAACCACAGTGTTGGATCACTTTTAGGGTTTGGGCTTCTAGAGTCTGCCCTTGGGATTCCTGGAGAGCGGACCACAACTCCCCTGACGTTAGACCAGTCAGTGCTATGTTGTCAGCACACCCTCCTGCCCAGTAACACCCCCCTGCTCGGTCCTCAACAGAACTGGGAGGCTCTTGCGTGCTTGGATCTGAACCCCAAAGTACCATTTGTGGAACTGCCACGTGTCTGTGTCCGGCAAACACTGAAATTCTGATATCCGCCAAGGCCTGTGAGCAGGTGTGCATGTTCTCTTCCTCGTCGCATACATTAACCATTTTCCCGCCCTAGTCATGTACACAAGCAACGCTAATGGTGCCTGACGTAACAATACAGTTTCTGGGTAACAGAAAATTCAGGGGGGGTTGGTGACTGGACTAGAAGAGGAATTCGCATGGCCCAGAGACAAGGCAGTGACTAGTGGGGTGTGTCTAATATTTTGTGCAGAGGGCAGTGTGCCCTCATTCGTATGAGGTTGCTTCCTGCTAGGCAGACACATGGGGCGCAGTGGTTTAGTCACTTGGAAGGTTCCATGTGGGTGGTCTGGATGTGGAGGGGTTAAAGGGGTGGACTGTGTTTGGGTCATGTCTGTGTCTCCCACTTGCCCGTCTACACCGTCCTCTAGACTGTGGAGGTTGCAAGTTTGAAAACCATATTCCTAGACTGTTAAGTTCTGCCAGTGAGAGGTAATGGTTGGAGATTGGAAGGGGGTTATGGGAGAAGCTTTTGGGGGGAGGGTGGGGTATCTGGTAGCAGCCCTCTCTGTCGCAATAGTAGCAGGGCGGCAGCAGTGACCACAGCAGCAACAGCTGGTGAGTGTGGGCTCTCGGTAACTCTGCTTCCTGCAGGTGCCAAACTGTAGGTATCCTGACCTTCCACTTCTGTTCCGGCAGCAATTCCAGCTCCTTTCCCACTAAAGCTCTGTGTTGAATTCCCTCTGCTGGAGATGTTTGCAGTGGTTTCCGTTTGGTACATGGGAAACTGGCTGACGGATCGCATCCTCTCATTCGCTTTTTGTGCCCAGTTCTTGGATTTCAAGATAGACCCATCTTGCAGCATCTGTGCCAGGTCTGTCATGTCTGACTGCGGGGTACTGAGGGGTGTGCATTGACCATATTGCACCTGCCCCACCCCCAGGGCTAGCACCCAGAGGGCCACCCCACATGCTGTGTTAAATATTCTCACACACGCCCCCCCCCCCCCCCCCCCGCCCAGCCCTCCCCTTCTAAGCCGTGTGGGGATTTCTCTGCAATAAAAGTATACACTCAGGAGTGAAATTGCTTTTGCCAAAGATCTCAGGTACTGCATTTGACTAAGTACTGTGAGATTGTGTTCCTCAATAGCTGCACCTCCCCCCAATATCATTCTCTATATGCCATTTTCTAACGATGTCTCCCACTTCACATAAGACAAAACATATAAACCGTTTCAACGGTGGTAAATGAAGGTATGAACTATAATCAATTTCTATTGAAACAACTCAAACCATTTGTATATATAAAAGCTTAACATGCAAAGTGTCCGCTCAGAAGTTCGACTGACTGGGAGTTTGATCACTTGCTATGACACGCGCTGGCCACCAGGGGGAGGTGTGAAACAAAGGAAGGCCCCGGCTGGCCAGCAGCTGGCAGCCAGGTAAGGGAGGCCCTGGCTGGCAGCCTGCAGCCGCTAGCCTCTAGGGACCCTACCCGTGCATGAATTTTGTGCAGTAGGCCCCTAGTGTTTAAGATAACAGCTTCTGGAATGAGGCTGAAATCCCAGCGCTACCATGCACTCGTTGTGTGACCTTGGGACCATTGTGTAATGTCCCTGTGCTTCAGCCTCCATTTAAAAATGGACGTAATAATAGTACCTACCTCATTCGGATGTTATAAGAATTAATATTAATAAGAGATAAATGCACAAAAAAGTGTTCAGGTGTTTCCTGGCATTTAGCAAGAAGCCAAGGAACACTGGCCATGATTGTTGGACAATTAAGTAATTTCCTTTTACTGCTATTTCTCAACAATGTTTCCATGAGGTTTATGCTTCTCTTGTTATTATTATTGTTGCTGTGGTAAAAGACACATAGTGTTAAGTTTACCTCTCAGGCTGGGGATTCCTACCTGGCAGGGGCTCGGCAGCAGTGTCAGCCTGCGCCCAGCAGCCTTTCACTCGGGACACCTGCTCTCCACAGAACCACAGGCTCGCCCAGGCCGTGTGATCAAGGCCAGAGGCTGGGCGGGCCCTTCCTATGAATTCCTGATTTCTGCTGATCCAACGTCCTTCCCAGGGTTCCCCTGGGGTTGATGAGACTCAGAGATCCAACCGCAGGTCGGGCAGGGGAGTACCTGTGCATCGAACCCCAGGCTCTGCCATTGTGTGTGGCCCTCTGCAATGATGCCACCTCTCCGGACCCTGTGGCCTCGCCTGTGAGATGAATGCTGGCATCCAGACTCATCAGCAGTTGGCAGAGTAAGCTGTCGTTCCCCTTGGGGCCTCAGGTTTGTTACCTGTGAATCTGGGGACATCACACACCTTTACAGGGTGATCGTGAGGATTGGTGATTTTGCAAATTGGTTGGCCCAGTGCCTGGTGGAGATTTTTATTCCGTTTCCATACTGCATGTTCGGTCTGCCTGACCCTATAAGTGCCCTGTGCATGCTGACTGGTTGGCATCCCACCTGCACACTGAATGTAAGGCCCCCAGAGCCCTCCTGCTGTGTTCCAGAGTCCGCCAGAGTCTGTACATCCTCTTAGGAATGCCCTGTGGGGACACCAGGCTGCCTCTGTCCCTGGTCCTGAGGCTGAGACCAAGCCCAGGTTTGGCTGCCAGCCGCTGGGAAACCAATAAGCGCGAGACAAGGGCTGGTGGGGGGAAGTAGGTTTCATCAAGAGCCGGCAGTCTGAGAAGATGGCAGACCGACGTCACAAAGTTGGTCTTAGCAACTTGACCCCAGCAAGAGCTTTGTTGTTATTCCTCACCTGAAGACATTTTTGGATATTTTTTTCCATTGATTTTTAGAGAGAGAGAGAGAGAGAGAGATATGAGAGAGACACATCAATTGGTTGCCTCCTGCACACATCCTGACGAACTGGGAATGGAACCTGCAACCAGGAACGTGTAGGTGCCCTTGACTGGGAATTGAACTTGAGACCTTTTGGTGCCTGGCCAAAGCTCTGCCCATCAAGCCACACCCAGCCAGGCAGAGCCAGGGCTTTTATAACGAAGGAGGAGGAAGAAACAGAAACAGACTAAAGCAATCAAAAGGAGGGGACTACGTGCAAACCACCACGGTCTGTTCAGATAACTGGTCGAAGGTCAGCAATTCTCCCAGAGCCAGAATGTCTGGAGGTCCGAGTCTGCTTCTTTTGAAGTTAGTTCCTAAAATTCTTAAGCCCACAGGCTGTTCATCTGCAGTCACGCATTAGTTAACTGGTCGTTATTTACAGGAAGAATGTTAAAAGATTGGTGAGTGGGTTACAAGGCCACAGACTCATATCCCTGTAGGAACTTTCCTCCTCTCTCCCTCTCTCCATCCTCTCTTTATGTTTCACCCTCGGAAGCCAACCTTCTCCCTCTCCCACACACATGACGAAGACATTGCCTCTCCTCTGCCCACTCCTCAAGGGAACCCCAGAGCTGTCTGCGCTTTGCACTTTCTTTGTTACTCCCTTTGGCTCAAAAAAGCTATTGGGGGATTTCAGCTCCAACATGAAAAGGTCTTAGAACTCATTTCTCTCATCCTCACAAGGGGAGCGCCGAGCAGACTGACAGATGCAGAGGGCAGAAAGTCAGGCATTACATGCTCTGAACACTTTCTGCTCAAGCTCACACAGACCGCTCACTGTGTCTGTGTCCCCCACATGCGGATGGTGAAGCCCTAACCCAGTACCCCTGTATTCAGAGTAGGGATCACTAAGGAAGTAATGAAGGTTAATGAGGTCATAACACGGGGCCCTGATCTGATGCACTTTGTGTCCTCATCATGGGGCGAGCACATGAGCACAGGGCAAGCAGACGGCGCTCTGCAGGCCCAGGGAGGGCCCGTGCCAGACCGGTCCCCGCTGGCACTTTGACTCCGGACTTCCAGTCTCCGGAACTGTGAGAAAATACATTTCTTTTTTCTAAGCCACTAGACCTACGACATTTTGTTATAACAGCCCACGCAGGCTAAGACACCAAGACACATTCTGGGCAATGAAACACACCATAGCAAATGAAAAGAAAACAGATACCACACCCAGGGCAGTTTAAGATGATAATGGAATTGGAGAGAGCCAGGGAAAAGTGAGATCTCCACTGACTGCAGGCCAATCTGCTTCTGCTGTTGACCCCACTTCAGGCAAGACTGGTCAGCGCACCTGGGGTGGGTATCCTCGCAAACCTCTCTATTTCTCTCTCTCTCTCTCTCTCTCTCTCTCTCTCTCTCTCTCTCTCTCTCTCTCTCTCTCTCTCTCTCTCACAGCTGACCCGGCTTCCTGGGCCCAGCCAAGGTGTGACCTGGTAACAGAGGAGGTGTCTGGAGCCAGGGATGAGGGGAAGTGGAAATGGGGTTCATGGTGGTCCTGGGAGGCATCAGAGTCTCTCCTCTGGCCTTGGGGGCCCCATGCTGGCAGGTGCACAAGCCCTTTCTTGTGTTAAAGGATGATGTCATCTCCACAGGCCTTCTGCACTTCGTGGAGCCTGCAGGCGAGCTTCCACTCAGCCTCAGAGTGAGCAACATCGAACCAGATTGGAGGACATTGCCAGGGTGGACCATTGGCAGATGTGCTGTGGCAGCTGCAGAGCTAACTGTCTTTAGTCTTTGAGGCCCAGGACACGTTTTAGAAGGGGAGTCTGGTCCAGGCAGCAGGGAGGATAGCTGGATCATCCTTGGGGTGAGGTGGGGCACGAGGCTGGGAGATTGGCTACAGCTGATGCAAAGGGACCACGCATCCCTGCTGTTGGACCTGCAGCACCTACAGGCCACACAGGGATACCCTGGGTTCCCAGGAGGCTACTGAGCCAATGGAAGGATGAAGAAGCAAATGGACAATCTTTTTATCAGCTTTATTGAGATAGAATTCACATACCCTATACTTTCTTATCCACAGAGAGCGTACAGTTCAGAGGGAGTATTGGTATAGCGTTGTGCATTCATTCATCATAACAATGAATTAGAATGTTTTCACCAATAAAAACAACAACAAAAAACTCAGCACCTTTTAGCCATCACTCCCAATCTGTCCCTCACCTCCAGCCCTGGGAAGCATTCATCTACTTTTCGTCTCTCTAGATTTGCCTATTCCAGACATTTCACATAAATGGAATCACACAATATGTGGTCCTTTTTGACTGGTTTCTTTTACTTCACATATGTTAGTCCATGCTCTAGCAGTACTCCATTCTTCATGGCGATATAATAGTTCATTGCATGGATATGCCACATGTTCCTTACCTGTTCGTCACTTGATAGAACTTCAGTTGTTCCTGTGTTCTGGTTATCATGAATATCGCTGCTATCAACATTTGTACATAATTTTGTGTGGATGGACACGTTTTCATTTCTTTGGGGTATATGGTTGGAATAGATTTGCTGACCGTATGGTAATTTTCTGTTTAGTCCCTTGAGAAACTGCCAAGTTATTTTAAAAACCAGCGGCACCATTTTATATTCTGCAGCACACTAAAAATATATATATTTCTGGCCAATCTGACCAAAAATAGGTAAAGTTTTGTAAATTATTATTTACACAGCATGGTTATTGATATGTTGACTGTTGTCATTTAAAAATATATATTTTTTATTGATTTTTTACAGAGGAAGAGAGAGGGATAGAGAGTTAGAAACATCAATGAGAGAGAATCATTGATCAGCTGCCTCTTGCATACCTCCTACTGGGGATGTGCCTGCAACCAAGGTACATGCCCTTGACTGGAATTGAATCCAGGACCTTTCAGTCCGCAGGCTGATGCTCTATCCACTGAGCCAAACTGGTTTCAGAAAATTGTCATTTTTTTACGTGACAGCCTAAGGGAAAAGAGGTCAATGCACCTGACTAAATATCAGGGATTGCATGTTTTATACATTCTTGCAGCACACTGATGGAAAATTGCTGCCTTAGGACAATTCCCAGGCACTTGAAACTCTTTAATAATGTCAATCAGTTTTGCTTGTTTTACTGGGGAGGGGCTTTGGAGCTTCTCATGCTTTCAAATGGAACCAAAGAATTTTTTTAAACATAAAAGTGGTCTTATACATTATTAAGAAAAAGATAAACACCCCCCCCACACACACACACACACGCACAACATGTGCAAAGAGCAATAGGCAGTTTACTTTCGAAAAACTTGAAATGGTCCATTACCATAAAATATATTGAGTTTCAAAAACATTTGTGACCAAGATATTTAACTCAAAAGAATATATCATTTTTCTGTCATTGAATTGTTGAAAAGGGGAAGTAATAACACATGGGATTGTCAAGGCCGTGTATAAACAGACACTTTCCTACCTCGCTGAGGAGGGTATTAATTATAATAACTATTTTGGAGGGCAATTTGATAATATATACCAAGATTTTAAAAAAATCACTTTAAAAATGACTAGAAATTTGCTTAGGAACATTATCTAACAAGAATTCAAAACATATATTAAAAGTAATACAATCTGCCGAACCGGTTTGGCTCAGTGGATAGAGCGTCAGCCTGTGGACTGAAAGGTCCCGGGTTCGATTCTGGTCAAGGGCATATACATTGGTTGTGGGCACATCCCTAGTGGGGGGTGTGCAAGAAACAGCTGATCGATGTTTCTCTCTCATCGACGTTTCTAGCTCTCTATCCCTCTCAATTCCTCTCTGTGTAAAATCAATAAAATATATATTTTTAAAAAGTAATACAATTTAATTGTCTTTTTTTAGGGAATTGGTTGAATTAATTATGGTGTAGTCAAACATAGATATAAAAACGATTAGGTAGATCTCTATGAATGAACATGTATATTAAAGGCGGCGGGGAGGGGGGTTGTATATCAGAGACGTATGGCCCATATGATTCCCTTGGTAAAATCTACTCTCTATAATCACCCTAAGTTATATATACGGCCCTAGCTGGTTTGGCTCAATGGATAGAGCTTTGGCCTGCAGACTGAAGGCCCGGGGTTGATTCCAATCAAGGGCACAAGTCCTTGTTTGCGGGCTCAATCCTCAGTAGGGGGTGTGCAGGAGGCAGCTGATCAATGATTCTCTTTCAATATTGATGTTTCTATCTCTCTCTCCTTTTCCCTTCCTCTCTGAAATCAATAAAAACACATTAAAAAACAATAAATGATATGTATACACATGCATAGACAAACACCCTCAGAGGGTGTATCTTAAACACCGAATAGAGTGTACCTCTGGATGGGAACCTGGGTGATTTTCATTTTCATATTTTTGTCTTTCTGTGAGAGTATATGTTCAAATGTGTCTCCAGTGACATGTATGATTTTAACCACAAAGAAAACCCACCCGTAGCGTTTCTTCCTGACGGCAGGCCAAGGAGCTGGGGCTGAGGGTGGGCAGAAGGCGGCGGGGAAGTCAGCGTCCAGGCAGAGTGGGGCCTGCAGGGCCTGTGGAGCGCCAAGCCACCCAGTTAACAAGGGACAGGCTGGACGGAGCAGACCCTGGTGAGGAGACCCCCTGGCCTGCCAGCGGATGGACGGACGGGACTGAGTCGTGGAGCCTGGGAGACGCCGTCCTCAGAGAGAGCTGCTCTGCGTCCACACCAGGCGGGGCCCAGCATCGCCGCCTTGGAGTTTGAGGCTGGCTAGTGGGTAGCAGGGGAGGAGGCCACGTCCTGAAGGCCAACACCTGCGCTGGGGCTCTGGAGACAGGGGAGGCCCCCCGCAGGCCGGCCGGGGTATGACGATTAAAGGGGGCAGCACCAAAGTGGGTAGTTTGACCCACAGGAGTGGCTGAACTCCCAGGAAGAGATGACAGCAAGCAGGAAAGAAAGAAGAAAACGGTGACCAAGGACAGAGGCTTGGAGGAGGGAGGGAGCCCGAGAGAGGTGGCAGGCCGAGTGCAGGAAGGAAGGGAGCGCCCAGCAGCCAAGGGGGACCTGGGCCCCTGGACTGAGGCCGCCACGCCCCCGGCACACTCCTGGGGGCACACTCCACACGGACACTAGGTGGCACTGTGCCCGCTCCTTTTAGCCTTGGCCGTTCACTTTTTGTTAAAGAGAAAAACCCATGTGTGCGGAGGGAGGCCCTGAAGTGCCCTGTTTAACAGAGAGAAGCCGGAGAGGGGCATGGCTCGCCCCAGAGCACGTATGGGGGTCACAGGCCTATCCCCTCGCCTCCTGGTTCCCGTCTCAGGGCCTCTCTCCTATCACCCCCAGAGACGAATTCAGAAAAATGCTGGCAGAATCCCGGAGGAAGGAAGCCTGGGGGTCCCGAGGCCCAGCAGACCGAGCCTCCCGCACCACCCTGCTTCCGTCCTGCGCAGGGAATCACTTCCTTTTCCACACCTCTCACGGCACTCCCACGCTCTCCCCACGGGCAGCCACACGATGTTTCCCAGTGCCAGCCCGGCCTGAGCACTCCCCCGTTCACCCCACAGTGGCTCCCCAATGGTCTTTGCCCCATTGTTTCCCTGAGCCTGGCCTGGGGACTGTCCCTCTGGAGGCCACCTGAGCCGTTTGGCTTTTGGAGTTTGGCCTGAGGGTGAAACAAAGATAAGAGGCCTTGATGGGCCTATGACTCAGAAATGACTCAGAAGAAAAATGCATTTGGGGAACAGATCAAGGACAGACACGCTTTGATTTTGTTGCTGCACCCGGACCTTGACCCCCACAGGGAGTTTTTCTCGGGACGCTGACCACTCTGCGGTCCCAGGAACGGGCTGAGCTGTGTGTAACATCACACACAATCAGCCACTTTTATCAGGCTTTGAGCTCCTGAAGGCCGGACTGCAGACGCTACCCTCCCTGTCCCTGTTACACCTGTGGCTGGCAGCTGCACGTGCTATCGTCTCCCACGTGGGTGTAGAACCAGCCATCTGGCAAGGGGGGTCAGAGCAGGTTTTTATGGGTGACCGCCTGCTCTCCCGGACTGCCGGCATTATTGGAATAACCGCTCAGAGGTGAGTCAACCCTGTCTCTGCTTCGTTGGCTTCAGTGGTGACAGGCAGCCCGGGCCTCTTGGTTGTCCGGTTACAGCTCCATCCCCGGCCCCTCTAGCCCCTCTTACCCGCCACGGTGCACTCCCCTTCGCTCTCACCAGCCTCATGTTCACCTCTCTTCTCCACCCTGCACTGCAGGCGGGAGGGAGGACGGGCCCATTTTGTTAGCAGCCTGCCCATCGGGGTCCAGCGGTGGCCCTCGGGACTAAGGACAGCCGTGCTGGCCGAGCAGGAGGGCAGCTGGTGCCGGTGTGACAGGACAGTGTCTTGGGGACAGCCCTACCGGGTACTGCGACGCGGCCACGTGTGTCTGTCGGGCACCGGGGGCAGAGCATCCGCGTTTGAACAAACGGCGTTCGGAACGGAATGTCTGCCAGATGGTCAGGCAGAGCCACAGAGCGCGAACTGCCCATGGGCTCTCATGTTAGCCTCCCGCCCACATTCGGAGACCTGGCGTGGCCTAATGCAGGGGTCGGCAAACTCATTTTTAAACTTAAACTTCTAACACCACTTCTTCAAACAGACTCGCCCAGGCCGTGCGTGGCGTTTTGTGGCCGAAGAGCCGCCTGTGGCTTGCGAGCCGCGGTTTGCCGACGACTGGTCTAATGTGTTTGAAAACAGAGCCTCCTGGGTGGAAGGAAGCTCAGTTCCAACTTTTGGAAAGTGAGGGGGTGCCCCTGGAGCAGGTGGGCCCCGGCATGGCCTCTGTTCTGAGCTGGTCAGCGCTCTCCCAGCGTTGGGACTTACAGGCCCCTGAGCCAGACAATGACAGCTACACTCCGGGACCCACAGAGCTGAGGGTGGACCAGCACCCCAGCGTGGCACCCCGTTTGCGTGGCCGGATCCCAGAACCAGCACTTCAGAACATGTCCCTCCTCTCCCTCTCCTACAAGGGAGCTGCATCAATGTGTCAACCGAGGGTTGTTACTCAAAGGAGGTCACGTGCTCTCTTTATTCACAAAGATGTCAAAAAGGCTAAATAAAGGAAAAATGACCCACACAAGCCTCTCTCCTTTCTATTTTATATCTCAATGCTGAATACTATTTTAAATCTTACATTTTTTCCCCAGGAGTGTTCCACATTGGAATTGGAGTCCCCCGTGTCTGCAGGAAGTTCTGACGTCGGGCGCCTCGGAACAAGGTGGTGGCGCCGGCCGCTGGCCAGCACCTGCCAGTGCAGCCCATTCCGCCATCTTCCTAAGGAGGAAGGCTGCTTCTCTCGGAGGGAAGCTGAATCCGTGTTCACACTCCCACGCGTGAGCAGAGATGGGATGGGCAGAGGGAAAGGAAGGGAGAAAGCCAGAACAAGCTCTGGATGGAGGACAGTCTGGGGAAAATTCTGGAAGCTTTGAGGTTGCTCAGGCTGAGGGAAGTGGTCTCTCCTGAAAGTGACTCCAAAGGTCTCTGCATCAGCACTTTATTTATTTTTTATTTTTTTATTTTTAAATATATTTTATTGATTTTGTACAGAGAGGAAGGGAGAGAGATAGAGAGTCAGAAACATCGATGAGAGAGAGTCATCGATCAGCTGCCTCTTGCACACCCCCCACTGGGGATGTGCCCGCAACCAAGGTACATGCCCTTGCCCGGAATCGAACCTGGGACCTTTCAGTCCCCAAGCCGACGCTCTATCCATTGAGCCAAACCGGTCCCGGCTGCATCAGCACTTTAAAAACACCCAGAGCCATAGCACGTTTGGCTCAGTGGATGGAGCATCAGCTTTCGGACTGAAGGGTCCTGGGTTCAATTCGGGTCAAGGGCACATGCCCAGGTTGTGGGCTCAATCCCCAGTGGGGGTCACGCAGGAGGCAGCCAGTCAATGATCCTCTCTCATCATTCATGTTCCTCTCTCTCTCTCTCAAAAAAATATATTTTAAAAATAAATAATAAAATACACACACAACATAGGTCACCAGACATTAGCATGTAAAACAACGAGTTAGGGGGCTCTATCGTCCAAAGTCAACATCAGAACACTTGACCTCTGATTGGACAGTGTAATTGGAACTGAGACTGCCCACCCCTTCCAGACGAGGGGTGCAGGCTAACGGGCGTGGACCCCAAAAGGAAATGCGTGTCTGTGAAGAAGAGGTGGCACCAGAGGGTTCTTCATTCCCTGTCCGTCTTCCGTGACCGGTGGTGGCCGTGTGGGGAGAGTAGGAGAGGTCAGCAAGAGGAGAGGGTGTCCCCTAGACTCCTCCCTGCCCCGGGGCTCACGGTGCACCCACCCCTGCTCCTACACTCAGGCCAGGTCTGCAGGCAGAGCCGGGAGGGCACGCCGCTGCTGTGACAATCCTCTCAGCCTTTTGTTTAGGACAGGACTCTTGGTTTAGGCGAGAACCTAGCTTTGCTTGTTCAGTGTCGTGTGTGTGTGTGTGTGTGTGTGTGTGTGTGTGTGTACGTGCACGCGCATGTTGAATCTTCCTCATTCTTCATACTGAACGCTTCCCTGGAAGAGAAAGCAGCTCCAGAACACAGCCTGTCAGAAGGTTTTCTGTCCATCACTATTTTAAAGACAGGGCTGTGTACTTCAAAATGATCAGCTCTTAAGCATTCCCCTCTTTTAAAATCGGTTTTTATTGAATAAATTACGTGTAGCAAAAAACCAACAACAAATCAGACAAATATGTGGTGTTATCTCGGTTTCCAAATTCCACATAGCAAACTCGCTGACTGCCTTGAACACAAAACACAGAGGTTTGATGCGGGAGCTACCGTTAGTCTGAAACCTCACCCTCCCTGGGTACTTTGGCAGGTCTTTTGTGTTTGAGCACCCAATTCCAATGTGTGTGTGTGTGTGTGTGTGTGTGTGTGTGTCTCCACACCAAGCAATGCTCAGACACCATTGGGATGGTAGAGAATTCAGCTCAGTTCTGACATCATCTATCCCGGATAGCATCAGCTTCCACAGGCTAAGGGCTCCATCCCACCCCCTATCAGATGCTAATTCCAAGGCCAGGCTTGTACTTCTGACCAATGGGCTACCTCCAGCTCAGGATGCCAACCGCAAATCCAGGTTGTCGCCCACACTCCTGAGGGACTGCTCTCTATTGAGGTTCCCAAGATCCCCCCTTGGGTTCAGTTAATGTACTAATTGGAGATTGGCTCACAGAACCAGAGAAACACATTACGAAGCCACTGGCTTACTGTAAAAGGATGTGACTCCAGAAACATGAGGCAAGGCATAGGGCAGGACATGGTCCTTCTATGTCTCTCCCATGCTCTGTGTTTCCGTGTCTCCATGTACTCATCAGCCAGAAGCTCTCTGAACCCCGTCTTTTTAGGGACTTCGTTACATAGGCATGATACAATCATTGGCCATTGGCAACTGATTCAACCTCCAACCTCTCTCCCCTCCCCAGAGGTCAGGGGTAGATTCTAGACTCAATCTAACACATGCTCGGTTCCACTGGCAACCAGCCCCCATCCTTGGAGGAGTTCCAAAAGTCATCATTAGCATAGCAACAGACACCTTTATCACTCTCACTACTTAGGAAATTCCATGGGTTTGGAGTGTTCTGTGCCAGAAAAGGGAGAAGACCAAATAAATATTTCTTATAAATTGCAACATGGCAGGTCTTTAAAAAGATAAGGTACACACCTATTTTGGATACTTCAGCAATAAGTTTTTTTCTTTCTCAAAATGTATGGATAATATATTCAGCCATTAAACAGGCCTGTTCCCCTTTTGGCATATTCTTTTAAAATATAATTTATATCACTAGGACAATTACACACAGAAAAAGTGGCTGTGTTCATTTATTGCTTTAGTTACCTGTATTCTGTTCCTCTTAGCAAAAGACACTCTTCACCCAGCTTCTAAACTCAAGAGCTCTCCTTGATAGTCAAGCTTAGACTATCAGCTGCCCATCCTTAAATTCCATCGAAGAGAGCCAATGAAATCAAAACATGTTTAATACTTACCACAGGCGATGGCTTGCTATAAATTCTACAGATGGAAGAAAGCATAAAATCCTGTCAGTAGAGTTTATAACTTGGCTATGGATGTACTCTCAAATTCTCATTGCTGTAGGCCTGATGGTCAAGTTCTTCCCACCCCAAATGAGCTTGCCTGACAGCCCATCTTGGGTCACGACTTTTGCATTTGACTATTGTTTTCATTGTTGTTGTTAATCCTCACCCGATGATATTTTTTTAACATTGATTTTTAGACAGAGTGAAGGGAGGGTAGAGATACAGAGAAACATTGATGTGAGAGAAACACAGAGATTGGGTGCCTCCCACACAGGCCTGGACTAGGGTTAAGGAGAGAGCCTGCAACCGAGGTACGTGCCTGGAATCAAATCCAGGAACCTTCAGTTTGCAGGTCGACACTCTACCCACTGAGCAAAACTGGCCAGGGCCAACTGCTGTTCTTAATCACCCTTAACTGGGCCTCGCTGCACCTGCTCCATCCTCAGTCATCTGTCACATTCACATCACTGTCGGGGGGATTTAGGGTGCTCTTTTCAAATCAAGGACCTAACTCATCATTTTTAATATCCATTTCTCTTGGCACTGGTTTTCTTCAATCAGTCAAAAAACAGAAGTCAGGGAGCAGGAGGTAGTGGAAACACTGCTATTTCAGAAGCTGCTGATAGTGCACAGTGACTGGTATTGCTGCCAGGAGGTATCTATTGAAAAGTCAGCTTCTCTAATATTTACATTTTCTGAAGATTCCTGCATTACATCCTCCTTACATCCTCCTCAGCACAAAGGCAACAGCGGCTCCACCGGCCAGGTCTTGGATGCAGGCGACCTGACACCAATGCAGCGCTTGCCACCTCCCTTCTCCCCGACAGAAGGGACTTCATAAACGTGTCTTCCTCTCCACCTGCCTTTGGACACCGCTTGCCGGGAAGTCGGCGTTTGAAAACGTTGGGACTGTATCTCAGAGCATGCCGCATCTCAGAGCATGCCGTTCATTCACTCCTGCTGCACCACAGCCGACCACTGTGATGCTCTTCTTGCTAAATGGGCTGAAATTTAATATTGCAAATTAGTCTAATCTAATCATTTCACTAATGAAGGTCAAACTACTCAGACTGTAATTTCCTTTAGGGGAACATTAATTTCTGGTCAATAAAATGTGAGTGTGTTTGCTTAATGAATAGTTCTTCCCAATATACTTCAGTCTTACATTGAGTGTCAGTTGTAGGCAAATCCAGATAAATGCCATGTTTGTTTGTTTTTTTAATATATTTTTATTGATTTCAGAGAGGAAGGATGAGGGGGAGAGAGATAGAAACACCAGTGATGAGAGAGAATCATTGACTGGAATTGAACCTGGGGCCCTTGAGTCCACAGGCCATGGCTCTATCCACGGAGCCAAACCAGCTAGGGCCAGATAAATGCCATGTTTTGAGAAGACAAATCTCAGAGACCTTGGGCAGTGGGAAAGGAGTGAATAGACCCAGAAGGTTGTGCCTCACCGTCCAGGGGGGCCTGTTTTGGAGAGGGGGGGTGCTCTCTCTACTGGACCTGCTTCCCTTGTTGTCTGGGTCCTGAGCTAAGAGCTGAGTGTTGGTCATGGAGGGTCAGTGTCTGTGAACAGGGCATTAGTCACAGGGCAGAAAACATGGCCCTTTGAGGGAGGTTTTTCTGTGTGTGTGTGTGTGTGTGTGAAAACAAGCCCGGTGTCACGCGGCTCTTGCTCGCTAGTCAAGCATACTAACGGGAGCACTTCATGCCGAGGGGGATCCGGCTAACTCACAGGGGCTGTCCCTTTTCCTCCTCCTCAGTGGACACAATGAAGCGTCCCAAGCAAAAGGTGAAACAATACCCCACATTCGGACGCTGTAAACCTGCCGAGGAGGAGACGGAGTCACCATTTCTCAATCTTCCTACCACGCTGGTCTGCAAATTTCCCGTTGACATCATGTCCCAGAGTGCTGGAGACAGAGGCTGCTAAGACAACGTGGTCCTTGGTTTTAGAAATCTTTAATCGCTGGGGAGACTAAGGTGTGGCCACTATTTTGCTGTTTCTCTTACAAGGAAGCCCATCCACCCCACAAACCGACTGGACAGCTGACAGCCACGAGGAGCCCAAAGCTGGTTTGACAGTTTGACTGATGGGTCCGACAGATGATGAGACACTCCCTCCCCCCAATTCTGTGGGAACAGACATTGTCAATGCCTTGTGAATACATTGTTTGGAAATGAAAAAAAAAAAAAATCAGTGGGGCACAAAAGGAGCAAGGAAGCAGGCATGGTAACACCTAGAAAAATAGGATGTTGTCTAGATCTCAATTTAGCTTTTGCCTAAAAACATGAGAAATATCATTGGGAAGTACCCATCCCAGTGCCACAGCCATTTCCTAAGGCCGGCCTAGGTTTCTGGAGAGACTATGCTTTCTACAAGAGGGGAAAAACCCCACAAAAATAAAGGCACAATAAAACCTAAAGTTCACTAATATTTTCTGTGGCTCAAAGTTCCAGTAAGAAGTATGTCACGCCCTCGCCGGTGTGGCTTAGTTGGTTGGTGTCGTCCTGTGCACCGAAAATTCACCGGTTCGATTCCTGTTAAGGGCATGTGCCAGGTTGTGGGGTCGATCCCCAGTGGGGGCCGTGCAGGAGGCCGCTGACCAGTTTTGCTCTTATCTTGATATCTCTCTTCTCTTCCTCTCTCACTAAAAAAAAAAAAAAATCACACACAGAAAAGCTGTCACAGGACAACTGTGGTCTGTCTCCCTGAGTCTCCATCTTCAAATCTCAAGTCAATTCAAAAGCATTTTCTCTTAAATAAAGTGTCTTATACAGTGGAAAGCAAAATCCATGGGAAATGGTAAGACACAAATCAGAGAAATACATTTTGTTGTGCCTGCTAATCTGAGCCTGCCCAAAGCCCCGAGAGCCAAAGGGAGTCGGCTGCAGTGCTACGACCTTGTTCTGGCCCACTGGCTGGGAGGCGGCAGGGAGGAAGACATGAGTGGGCAGGAGCCCATGCTGCTCTGGAGCTGCAGGCGCAGGTGAGAGACTCAAGAATGGAGATTTGAGGGAGAGGCAGCA
Organism: Pipistrellus nathusii; assembly: GCA_963693515.1. Classification (NCBI taxonomy): domain Eukaryota; kingdom Metazoa; phylum Chordata; class Mammalia; order Chiroptera; family Vespertilionidae; genus Pipistrellus; species Pipistrellus nathusii. The sequence goes on from OY882869.1 coordinate 48,321,113, forward strand.
GCAGGAGCCAGGAGAGGCGGGCGGAGGCACAGCAGCTGTCTCACACTAAGGCTGGAGCAATTAAGAGCTTCACAGGCCTGCTCTCTGGAGGGAGCCACGGCCCACCATCTCTCTGGAGAGCTCACAGCTGCCCAAGGCGAAGCCCCTTGCAGGAAAAGGCAGCCTTCACCCTCGGTCCCTTGGTCCCTCCACAGGGAGGTCTCCCTCTAGCAGCATCCAAAAGGACATTTCCGGTAGATTTTATATATATATATGAGGCTCAGTGCACAAAATTCATGCATGGAGGGGGTCCTTCACCCAGCCTGCACCCTGTTCAGTCTGGGACCCTTCGGGGGATGCCCAACTCCTGGTTTAGGCCTAATCCCACAGACCTGATCACCCCTAACGACTCTCTCCTGCTGGCCTGATCACCCCTAACGGCCTCTGCCTTGGCTCCCACCACAGTGGCTTTGTTGGGAAGGACATCTGAAAGACATCCGGTCTATCCAGTCTAATTAGCATATTACCCTTTTATTTACATATGAAAGCACTCAAATTAACTATACTGTGAGAACTCCCCAAAAACTTTTATTTTTTTTTTTGTTCTTTTGACCAGCACACTGCCTGGTACATACTGCCGGGCAGGCATTCAAAAATTTAAAAAAAATAGGCAATTGCTAATACTGAGAGAATGTCACTTTAATGTTTCAGAAAACATATCATTCTTGGAAAGGGCTTGCTCTTTTACGACTTTGGAAAACAGAGGTTTTGTCCTAACTCTTGTAAGCCTCCCGGGATGGGCAGTGTAACACCTCAGATGAACACAGAAGTGCTTTGGAAGGCGGTTAAAAACGCTCAAGAAATTCAAAGTTGTCCTAATTGCAGGGAAGACGGTGGCCTCCGCAGCCCAGGGCTGATTCGCAGCGCTGCGTGACACGGGACATGTCTTCTGTGGCTCTCCCTGGCGGGACCTTCAGGACAGCCCCCTGCCGATCCCTGCAGGTCGCCTGGCGGGACCAGGCCAGAGCAGGTCCTCCCAACAGGGCCTCTGACCTCGTCCCAGATGTCGGGGTAACAGAACCAGAACCAGGTATCAGGGCTCTCCTCAAAGGCCGACTCCCCTCTCCTTCCACTGACCTGGCACATTCCCTGTGCGCTACACGTGGGCAACGTTCTTAAACTATAGTAAAACGTCATTACACCCAGTTCTCTTCAAAAAGTCTTTCCAATTCAATTCCCAAAATTAACTTACAAAATTCTGTGCAAAAACACCAACCTCAAATAAATACAGGAGGGGAAGGAGGGGGTAGCGGGAGGGGGAGGAGTGAGAAGAGCGAAACTGGTTTTTGTCTTTTAAATTAAAAGTTAAAAACACCAGCTGCATCTCAAAGTATTTGTAGGGGAAACGCCTCAGGGCCAAGAAAAGCGGCCCTCAGAGTCCGAGGAACATTCCCCGTGAGGTTGTCTGTGTTCAGAATTCGCAGTGGATGCCCCCGCTGAGGTCCTTCACCACGCCCGCCTTGGCCAGCCGCAGCAGCAGCCTGGTCTCCGTGGTCACGTTGTGCATGGTCTGGAAGTTCATGGCCCCCATGCAGAGGCTGTCGAAGTAATGCAGAGGTGTTCTGGGTTGGCTGAGGTCATAGCCAAAGCCGGCCAAGCTGACTTCGTCACACAGGTGTGTGGCCAGGACAACGGCAATGACACCGACCGTGGGGACGTTCTGAAAAAGAAAGAAGACCCAACCGTCTGAGCACACTTTGCTGCTCCCCACGTGGCACACATGCTGCGCCGGCAATGAAGGCCGTGATTTTAAACACCCCGCCGATGCACAGAGCACAGCACAGGCCAATTAAACCAGAAGGTCTGGGGTGGGACCCAGGCATCACCTGAGAAGCACTGCTCTGGGAGCTGACTTTATTATCACCCCTAACGTGACCAGAAATGTCAATTCTCACCTCCGTGGCCCACAGTTAAAATGTAAAGAACTTTCCCTATCACAGTGACTTCAACTGTCCTGCAGTCAGTTATGAACATCTGTGTATATAAAATAAAAGGCTAATATGATGAGCACTTGACCATCTGACTGGTCACTATGAGCGCACTGACCACCAGGAGGCAGACGCTCAACACAGGAGCTGCTGAGCTGCAGTGACTTGGCAGCAGCGGTTCTCGGGGGACACACCCTGAAACCAGAGAGGAGGGAGCCACGAGGTTCCACCTTCGGCTGTGGGTTATGTTGTTGCTGGGGCTGTTGGCCCCAAATCTGGTTTACTGCACACTGTGCTTGCCTTCCACACCCTGTACAACAGCAACTTAGCAGAGTGTCCTCTCACACTCCGGGACCCCTTTGGGGATGTGGGAGAGCCGGTTTTGGCCCAATCCCTGCAGGTAAGGCCAAGGGACCCCACCTGCTGGAGGGACCCCGCTCACTCCCCAGACGCCCTTTGAGCCACAGTGCCACCCCAGGTGTGGCTGGCCAGAGAGGGACTGTGGGAAGTTGGCTCCAAGGCGTGTCTGGCCCATCTCGCCCAGTCCCACCCCGCTGGCCACTTTAACTAATTTCCTTTCAATGAGCACAAATCTGTGCACCAGGTCACTAGTCTAAAATAAGATCTCAGTGGCCTAAGTGCTAATGTGCTGACTCTACTAAAGAGATGAGTCACCAGGGACGACCAATGAACACTGAGGAGCCCTGAGCAGTGAATAACAGATTCAGCTTCTCATCATGGCCTAGATTTCCCCACTGAAAGATGCATCTGTGGACACAGCTGAGCCTAAGTGAAATATGTACAGAGGTCACCCCTCAAATGCAGACAAGAATAGTTAAAAATAGCAACAACAACAACAACAACAACAACAACAAAATACATACCTTATCTCGGCCCCAGAACCTGGACTGCGGCTCTGAATACTGAAGGATGTCAAAGGCAGTCTCTTTGATAATAACTGGATTCAAAATCCTGAAATGTTTTGGCTGTAATGGGATTTTTTCTGCCACCTGCTTCCAAAAGAAGAGTCGTACCCAAAATGGCTAAGGAAAGAAAGCAAGCGATCAGTAGGGAGATGTAACCGTCTTCCATCAGTGGAGGGGAGAATGCATCCCCGATGACCAGGCCAAGCGTGGTTGGGACCCCTGGCGGGCATGCATTCTGTAGCAAAGTAACGGATCTCTGCAAAGTCTCTATCTTAACTCAAAAGCTGACTCTAAAGGACCTGTTTTTTTGTTTTTTTGTTTGTTTGTTTTTTTTTACAAAGGCGTTTAGTTTATTCTCATCAGTGTTACTGATGTTCTCATGTTCACTTTCCCAGTGCGCTCCTCTCCTTGCAGTAGTTAATGTGCAATCTCACTTACAGGTGAGCCCAGAGAAGGGCAGGTGTGGGCACTCCACGTGGACACAGCAGCTGGCCTGTCCTACGGGAACAGGGGCGGCCAGAGGCCTCCAGTCTTTTTTGCGTTGGTGATTCTCCATTTGCGCTCTTTCCTGGCTGCCTGGGTGGGGGTGGGAACCATGCAGCTCAGAGCGGGGCTCGGGGGATGGGAAGGAGAGGGGAGGGGAGGGGAGCAAAAGCAGCAGGCCACCTGAAAGGGCAGGGTGGGTGGGCACAGGGGTGGCTCCCGGGGTAAGGCACAGCCCTGTCTTTGGCTCTCCTGGTGAGGAATTCCACCCCTGCCCTAGGACCTGGTTTTTGAAGGTGGCATTGGACAAGGAGAGAAACTACAGAACCAGCTCTTGTTTGCAGAGGTATTGCCTTTTTAGGATTGAAAGCCACCATTCTGCCCAGGGAAGACGAAGCCAATAGAGCCAATTCAAGGGTCTTAGTGCTGTGAGTACCCGCTCTGCCAGGCCCTCACCCAGGGTCCTCTCTCCACTTACTCTGTTTCCTTGTCCCGTGAAGTCTCTTGGTAACTAACTCATTTTGTATGTGCTTCATGTCCCAACTAGAACAACTTCTATTCAGTAGAAAGCCCGGAAGACCATGACAACTTGCACTGAATCAAGCTCTGGAGATACAGTCTCCACCACATGAAGCTTCTGTGAAAAGTCTATGTCCCATTACTTGTGTGGACAGCTAATTTGGGCACATGACTATAAGGCACACACACTCCACGACAGCTGGCCTCTGAAGTTACTTTCATCATAACGGGTGGGACTACAAAGTATGTGATTGATGGCCGAAAAGACAAAGAACACGACCAGGTGAGGCCGTCTCCCCCACGCCTGCCCCTCTGGAATGCTGGGAATTTACTCCTGGGAATTTACACCACCCATCAAAGCAGCTTGGGAGATGCTCCTTGAGAAGACTCCCCAGAGATTTTATGTATATCCTTTTGCATGTCCCCAATAATGGTTTCCATTAACCCATGGAAACCTAATTTCTAGAAAAAGCCCAAAAGCTACGGTAGTTCCAGTCTAGTGAATCAATTGAGTCATCAACCTTAGTAATAACAATTTTTGTCCAAAGCTTGGTATTCCCATTAAGTAATGATCTTAATTTCCAGCAAGGAGTTCTGAGGGGTTCCCACAGAGGGAGTGGCTATTTAAAACACAAACAGGAGTATGCATTCCACCGTGTCTGCTTCAAAGTAAAAGTCTGCAGTCACAGTTAGAGACCCCAAGACCCCCTCGCAGGCTGGGTTTCCAGGCTTACCAGGGTTTCGTTCTGCACCATCGCGTGGAGCCAGTTGAAGTCCACACTCTTAAATAAAACAGCGACAAACAAGTCAGTGGAATAATATTCCAAGTCAGACAGCGGGGCGCCCTCTGGGTAAGTCATCCTTATAGTTGTTTTATTTCCAACGTGCTCTGAGTATCCCTCAACTGGCGCGCTGTTTAACCTATATTATACAAAGGACAAGATAAACAGACAAAGCAGGCCATTAGCTACCGTGTCACACCACCAAAGAATTCCCTCCTCGAGAACTCTGCACTTTTTTAGGACCGGGCCTGGGTAGTGGTTGGGATCAGGGTGTCCCTCCCAGCAGCCTCCCTGCCCTCATGCCTCCACCCTTTCCTGGTGCCGGACGCATGCAGCCCTCCTTGCCCTGCGAGATGCCCTCTGAGGGGTGCCCCGAGCTCATCTCTGAATGTCAAGCAATTTGCTCTCTTCCTGTCATATTCAGGCAATCCAAATATATTATATTTGGGGCTTTTTCTGGGCAGTGATGTTTCCTTGAAAGTCTCCCAATTGCTCAGATACCCGTGGGCTCTTGCCAGAATTTCAGAAAGGTAATCAGAGAGGAAAACCTAGAAACCAGGGCCAGGCAGACACAGAGAGGGTTATACATGGACAGGGTCGAACGGGGTGGGGGTGGGAGTGGGGGCAATGGGCACAGGTGCAGCCTGGTCTTAAAGCAAGGATTTGGGACACTTATTATACAACTGTCAGAGCAGTGAAGGCTTTAGAAGGGTGGTGGTTTGGGAGAGAAGTCTAAGAATCCTTCCCAAAGCAATACCACTGCTCACACTGTTACACCGTTTTGTTGTGTGTTTGGTACTTCACACGTACTACGTCACCTGTATCTGACCTTCCTTCTCTATCCCACTTTCTCTCCTAAATCTCAGACACCTACCCCTGCATTATTAAAAGACTAGAGACCCCAAGCACAAAATTCGTGCAAGGGGCTCGGCCCTCACAGCCCCAACTTCGTCCAGAAAGTCATCTGTTAGGACATCCAGAAGGTCGCTCGGTTATCTGGTCTACTTAGCATTTTACTCTTTTGTTATTATAGATAATATTAGACATGACAACAAAGTGTAAGACATGATCCTAGACCAGCTGTTTTTTCCTTTTCCTTCCTGCCCTCCACCCCCTTCCTTTTCTTTTTTAAAATAAAGGACATTAGGAAAACTGGTGAAATGTGAATCAAGACTGTAGATAAGGTGTGCTCTCTCAGTGCTGACTTCCTAATTCTGACTACTGCTCTGTGCTTCTTGCCCTACGAGATGCCCCGAGCTCATCTCTGAATGCCAAGCAATTCTCTCTCGTCCTGTCATAGTCAGACAATCCAAACATATTGTATTTGGAGCTTTTCCTGGGCAGGGATGTTTCCTTGAAAGTCTCCCATTGGGCTCAGATGCCAGTGGCTCGGTATCTTCAAAAAGGTAATCAGAGAGGAAAACCTTGCTTGCAGCCGCCTCCAAGCCCGGCTCCTGTCCTATTGTCTCCTGCCTTCAGTCAAATCCACATCCTACTCTTGACAAGTTTAATTAAGACCCAACTTCCATCAGGCTCCTGGTTTTGCATATCCTTAAGATCGAGACAGTTTACTAAAGTGTGTCAGGAGCCTTAAAAACCATTCAAATATCACCAACCCAACAATTACAGGAATTCTTTGCATTATTTCCAAGGAAATAGTCAGAGATGTACATAAAGACACACACGAGAGCCGAAGCCGGTTTGGCTCAGTGGTAGAGTGTCGGTCTGTGGACTGAAAGGTCCCAGGTTCGATTCTGGTCAAGGGCATGTACATTGGTTGCAGGCACATCCCCAGTAGGGGGTGTGCAAGAGGCAGCTGATTGATGTTTCTCTCTCATCGACAATTCTAGCTCTCTATCTCTCTCCCTTCCTCTCTGTAAAAAAATCAATAAAATATATTTAAAAACAACAACAACAACAACAAAAAAAACAAGACACACACGAGAACGTGCAAAGTGTTTTCACAATAACAAGGAAACTGGAGACAGTCTAAGTGTCCAACAATAGGAGGGTGCTAAGAAACATAAGACACTTATTTAAAGCGACAGTAAACACTTGTTTAAAGGGACAGTAAACACTTGTTTAAAGGGACAGTAAATACTTGGTCAAGTTTGTTTCCCAAAGACATAAAACGACCTCAGAAACTATTCACCACACTATGTTAAAAAAGCAAAACACTTCATAAGAATATAAACGCACTCATCAGTACGTACGTAGAACCAAAGTGGAAAAAAAATACAGCAAATTAATAGCAGTTGGTTTTTGAGCCACAAGTGGCGTTTTCTTCCTTATATTTTCCTATATTTTTAAATCTTCAAGAATAAATGTATTTTACTTTTGTCATCAGAGAGCATCTTAACCAGCTACGCCAAGAAGGATCCCGGCTGGCTCCTTACGGCCTGTTGCGTGTGGTTTCCGCAGCCCAGCCAGCGGCCTGCAGGACTCACCCACACCAGCCCAGCTCCCAAGCCAAGCACCCCACCCACCGAGTCTCCTGTCCTCCTGGCCTCGCCTGGCACAGGCTTCCCCCTTTGCTGGCTTATCTGAACCTCCCCATCCTCCTAAACCTCACCTCTCTGGAAAGTGTTTTGCCAAACTGGGGTCAGTACCGCACAGTCGGGAGCATCGAATCAAATCAGGTTTCTGTCTTCATTTCTTCAACAGTCAACCCCTCGATGGCAGCAGGCGCGTGCAGGGGGCCCACAGCAGTGAGCTAGCTCTAGGGGAGGCAGGCTGGTCCCTTAACCAACGTACCTTATCACCACGTCGAACTGGTTCAGGGCCGGGCCCAGCTCTAGTCCGTGGAGTATCCCGCCGCTTCCGATGACCACGCAGCGCCTACAGCTCTTTGCTTTCAAGTGCTCAGGAAGGTCGTGCTCGGGCAAGAGGTCGAGGAGGCTCTGCACCTTCCCGGAGAACTGCCGGAACCCGAAGGGAGGGTCGTACTTGTACTCGGCCTCGCTCGCCTGGGGGCCCTTCTTCACGAAGGGCGGCAGGTCCGTGCTGTACCTGCGCTCAAACAGCCGCGCCATGGCCTTCCTGGCAAACCCGGGCCTGCACTCCCTCTGCAAGACTTGCTGCGCGTATTTCTGAGCTCTCTGCAATGGAATCACACCGATCTGCGTTCACAACACGGTCAGGCATCAGAAATACACACTTAAGAGGCGACACTCCCCTTCTGATTGTTGTCTTTTAACACAGAACATCTGCTTTTATTTTTTTATTTTTATTTATTTATTTATTTATTTATTTATTTATTTTTAATATATTTTATTGATTTTACACAGAGAGGAATTGAGAGGGACAGAGAGTCAGAAACGTCGATGAGAGAGAAACACCGACCAGCTGCCTCTTGCACACCCCCTACTGGGGATGAGCCCGCAACCAACGTACATGCCCTTGACCGGAATCGAACCCGGGACCTTTCAGTCCGCAGGCCGACGCTCTATCCACTGAGCCAAACGGGTCCCAGCAACATCTGCTTTTAAGAGTTAATTTATGTGAGAAACTTGAAGGAAAAACCTGGGAGGATCACCTGGTATGAGACAGACTTAACAAGAGTATCCTATCTAATAAAGAGAGAATATGCAAATTGACCATCACACCATCACGAATATGGCGGCGCTCAGTCCCCTCAGCCCTGTCAGAGTCCCTCAGTCTTTTCAGCCCAGCCCAGGGTAGGGGGGTGGCAGGTGTGTGGTGCGGCTGGACCCACCCTCAGCCCCCCAGCCGTCCAAGGTCACCTGAGGCTCAGGTAACAAGGGCTGGCCAAGGCTTGCGCTGCCGGCAGTGGCAGCAGCAGAGGTGTGATGGGGGCGTTGCCTTCCCCTGGTCACCTCCCATCTCTGAGGGCTCCCAGACTGTGAGAGGGGGCAGGCCAGGCCGAGGGACCATCCCCTCCAGTGCATGAATTTTCATGCACTGGACCTCTAGTTTATTTCATAAATGATTATTTATTGTTGTATATAGTTTTAAATGTTTGTTCCAGTTGTGTTTTTTCTCAAAGCAGGAAGGACCCTCCATTTCCTACCACCCAAAGCCTAACCCTATTCAAGTAAATTTGGGGGGATAGACATACTTTGAGGTGTTTAAGATTTCATAAAAAATCCCATCACACCTTACCACATGGATGAAGCTTGAAGACATTATATCCAGTGAAATAAGCCAGTAACAAAAATGCAAATAGTGTATGATTCCACTATATAAGGTGTCTAACATAGTCAAATGTATAAAGCAGAGTGGTGGTTACCTGAGACTGGGGGAGGGGAAAGTGTGTTCCATGGGTAGTTCCAGCTCTATAGGATAAATCTGTTTCACAATGTGAGCTTCAGCTTTGTAAGATGAAAAAGTCCTAGAAATCTGTTTCACCTTGTGAATATATACGTAGTGCTTAAAAAATGCCCAACTAGGTAAATGCTATGTTATGTGTTTCTTACCACAATTAAAATTTATTTCCATGTTTCAGGTCCGAATCTGTGCAGGGTGAGGAAACAGGCTTACCTATCAATTGGAGCAATGAGCTTCATAGAGGTGGAAATCACTCTCAGTGTTACCAAGGAATAATGTCATGTCAACACGTAGTTGCCGTGGTATCATATACCATTTTCCCTGTAGATTAGCATTTTGCATCGACAAGGAACAACTATCTGATGCCAAGTACACTAGCCCAGCTGAACCCACAAGGCCCGGAGACACTGCCCACGCCCCACAGCCTTCCCCCTGCCTTAGTCCCGCCAAATGCCTCCTCGGGATCAATCGCTGGGCGGAAGTCCTCCCTTGTCAGAGAGCTTTTTGTTCTCAAGTCCACCCTCGGCTGCCTCGGCCCTGCCTTACCCGTCCCACCTCCAAACCACTTTCATGTGTGTGTGTGTGTGTGTGTTTGTGTGTGTGTGTGTATAGTCCTATGTTTTTTGGAATATTTTTAGGATTGAACATGTCCTTTGAACTATGACAATACTGGATTACATGGATTATTTATTGCTGTATATAGTTCAAATGTTTGCCCCTGCTACCTTTTTTCTCAAAGTCTTATTATTTTTACTAGATTTTTGTATAACATGTTTTTGGCAAGGTGGTATCCCCCCTCCTCCCCAGTTATACTTGGCATACAGCATTATGCTAGTTTCAGCTATACAACACAGTGATTAGACATTTATGTAACGTCTGAAGCGACCCACCCAGTAAGTCTATACCCACCTGACACCATACAAAGTTATTACAATATTATTATGTGCCCTGAGCTGTGACTATTTTTATAACTGCTCCATGACTATTTTTATAACTGCCACTTGTACTTATCAATCCCTTCACCTTTCACCAGCCCTGAAACTCCCTCCCATCTAACAGCTGCCAATGTGTTCTTTGTATCCATGAGTTTGTTTCTATTTTGTGTGTTCACTTATTTTTTTTTTAGGTCCCACAGGTAAGAGAAATCATATGTTATTTGACTTGCTCTGTCTGACTTTTTTCATTCAGCATAATATCCTTTAGGTCCATTCATTCTATCACAGATGGCAAAATTTCATTCTTTTTATGGCCCAGCAATATGCCATTGTATGTATGTATGGGCCACATCTTTACCCAGTCATCTATTGATGGACACTTAGATTGCTTCCATCTCGTGGTTATTGTGAATAGTGCTGCAATGAACAGAGGAGTATATACATCTTTTTGAATTAGTGGGAGAGGCAGGGAGAGAGAGGCTCTGGCCCTGGTTCTGACAAGGGAAGCTCAGATGAGGCTGCAGACACTATGCATGATCACTGTGTCAGGTCACATCATGATGCCTGAGATACCTGGCAAGACTGGCACTAGCATAGGCACTTTGTGGACTCAAGGCAGCCTAACCATAAGGGCAGAGCTGGCATAGCCTGGGCTAATGATTACCTCCCAAACTCCAAAACCACAGCCTCTACAAACAGAGAGCAGCACACCAACACCGGGGAACAGGAGTCTGAACACGAATCAATATCTTCATGAACAGCCAGTGGGAAAGCCCCAGAGGAACTGGTCCCTCTCGGAGCAGCCCCAGAACTGAGGACCAGCCCCCAACCCCACCTGCTCCCCAGCAGGACCTCAATGTCCAGCCAGAGGGGGCAGGCCAGAGGGGCTGCGCATACCAGACGAGCTTGTCTCTGGACTCTGGGTCTGAAGGTTAGAAACAGTAATCTTTCAAGGACAAAAGTCTAGCTCCTCACTACAGAGTGACATTGCGAGCATCTGGTTTTACACGCCTCTGGGACAGAGCGCCACGGAGACCCAGGGAAGCAGGTAACTGACGCGGGACTGGAAGGAGAGGCGGGTGTCCAGGCTACCTGTTGGGCGGCCGCCTTTTCTCTCTAGAAGCTTCGTTTGGAAAGAGTGACATTTCATTCTGTTTCCATGTTGGCCGAGTTCCACTGCAGGCTTCAAACGTAATCTTTTAGACGGCGAGCAGAGCACAAGGCTTAGCATTGTCTTCTGACAGGGCCCTGGCCTCCGTCACAGTGGGTGCCCTCATCAACCCCTGGCAACTAAATGCTCCCAATGCCAGCAGACAGGCAGAAAGCAACAGCAATTCTTTTCCTTCTTGTGTTTTAACTCTTCAGAGACACACAGCCAGCTGAGGAAGCCCCGAGGGGCAATTTCTTCTAACCAGGAACTCCTAGCCCCTCTTTTTCTTCCAAATTATAAAGCCTCGGAGGAGAATCTCACCTTTCTCGGAGAGGATCACCTTGCGAGGGTGTGACAGAGAGGAAGGCTCCTCTCCTCTCTGCAGACAGCTCCCAAGGACTCAGAAGGGTCTGGATTGTATGCACCGGGGTATGCAGAGCATGGGCGACTCTCAGAGATACAGGATCTCCCAGGCCCCTCGAGTCAAGGTGTGGGAATGAGGGCTTCGATTTTTAAGTTTTCCAGGGTCCTGGCCAGATAGCTCAGTTAGAGCACTGCCCTGATACACCAGAGGTGGGTGTTCGATTCCCGGTCAGGGAATTAACCAGTGAACGCCTAAATAAGTGGAATACAAATCAATGTTTCTCACCCCCCCACCCCCCGCCTTCCTTTCTCTCTATAAAAGTCAATAAAGTTAACAACAAAAACCATCTTCCAGGCTGAACTTGCTGGCTGCCCACAATTAAGAATACAGAGACAGCCGAAGCCAGTTTGGCTCAGTGGTAGAGTGTCGGTCTGTGGACTGAAAGGTCCCAGGTTCGATTCCAGTCATTGGTTGCGGGCATATCCCCGGTAGGGGGTGTGCAAGAGGCAGCTGGTCGATGTTTCTCTCTCATCGACATTTCTAGCCCTTCCTCTCTGTAAAATATATATATTTAAAAAAAAAAATATATATATATATATAAAAGAGACAACTGGTAGTTGCAAATGTCAATGCCTGTGATTTGCCAGGGAAAACCAGGGTGTTTTGGTGTTTTTTTTTTTTAATCAAAGTATGTTGCTTTTTGTTTCATATCCTACATATAAGTGAGGCCATGCCACAGTTGTCTTTCTCTGTTAGACTTATTTCATTCACAAAATGCCCTCAAGGTTCATCCACACCATTGCAAATGGCAGAGTTTCCTTCCTTCAGATGGCGGAGTAGTATTCCCTTGTATGTATACATACAACATCTTTCTCCAATCAAACCACAGTATGGTGGTTCCCAGAGGGGAGGGGGAGGGCCATGTTGAAGAGAAAAGTGCAATTTCACCTCTCAACCATGCTTTCAAAGTGTCTGAGCTTTCCTGCAGAGACCACTGTTAACAGCCTTTAAAAGAAAAAAAACTGAAACCTAACAAAACAAAACCACAAGTGGCACATTGAGAGCCACCCCATCTTTAAATAGAAAAGAGAAAACCCACAACCTACATAGCCGCACACCTCAGTGTGACTGCAGGCCAGGCCCAGAGCAAGCAGAGCACGCTCAGCCAACAGAAGCAGCAGGGCCCACACACTGCGAACTGCTGAAGGCCACCCACTGAGCGAACAGTGCCCCCCTCAGGGCTCGGAGACCCTCTTCTGCTAACGCACGCCCACAATCGCTCAGATCTGTCCGATTGCTTTGGACTCACTCCACCGAGAGCCCGGGGGCGCTGTCATTGGGGGGAGTTCTCATTGAACACCACCTCCCAGCCCCTGAGAAAACTATGGTCGCACCAGCCGGCTTCCTCCACCGTTTCCTCTATTCGGTGTTTCTGTTCTTTGTTCAGTGATGCATGATTTCATATCAAATGTAGGAGCTGCTCAGAGTGTGGCATTTCAGGCCTTGCACTCTGCACCTACGGCACTCCAGCCTCACATTCTGCTATTCCCACCCCGAATCCTCAGCGATTTCCAACTCTTGCCTGCCTCTCATTTGGAAGGCCCTGGGAGGCATCTGCCTGTTGCTCCCTCTGTGTGGGACGAAGCAGGACAAGCTGTGAGGACCACTGTAGCATTTCAACAGGGTCAACAATGCTAAAAAGCTACATTATAAAAAATCTCAATAGAATAAAAGACACCCCTCTTTTCACCATGGTTACTGGGTGGTTTTACTTTTTACGTTAATGATTTCTGAACTGAGACTTTCACAAATGTGTGAATTATTTTTAAAAAAAATATATATATTATTGATTTTTTTACAGAGAGGAAGGGAGAGGGATAGAGAGGTAGAAACATCGATGAGAGAGAAACATCGATGAGCTGCCTCCTACACATCCCCCACTGGGGATGTGCCCGCAACCAAGGTCCATGCCCTTGACCTGAATTGAACCTGGGACCTTTCAGTCCGCAGGCTGATGCTCTATCCACTGAGCCAAACCAGTTCAGGCAATGTGTGAATTACTTAACTGCCCTATTATGCCTCCCTTTCCCCACAAATTACAGGGGACTTTCCACTGTGGTCATTTCTGTATTATCTGAATTTTGGGTGTTATTTTCATAATTGTAAAAAAACAATCTTGAGAACTGGGTTGATGTGGTGGTCACGGTGGGCTGCCTCGGGGGTTTCCACACCTTCTCTGGGGAACCACAGTTGTAGGCTGGCCCTGCCTATCAGGTACCTCCATCATCCTCGTCAGTGATTGGTCAGGAACCCTCACTGGAGCCAATCAGGGCACGGTACTGGCAGCTATTAGAGTCTGTTACCGGCCCAGCAGTACATGTTGGCTCCATAAGCCTCAATGGAGGACTCATATTCCTGTTTCAGGGGGAATTTTCCTGTTTCTGTCTATTGGTAGACATGGAGAGTTGAACAGGAAGTATCTGTCCTACTCCTCCAAGGAATTTTAAACTTTCCTGAAATTTCCTGTTGTTTAACTGGATTTTCTGTACAACGTGGAATTCAAAGATAAGGAAAAAACAACACTGTGGTTTAAGAAATATCTCCCTCTCCCTCTGGAGTTTAATATAGATAAGTACATATTAATTAGTGTAACACATTAGCACACAATCCCTATCTCTCAAGGGCTTGTCTGTTGGATGGTGAGGAAGACAAATAAATAGTCAAAATACCACAGTGGTGGCTCAGTTGGTTTACCCATCCTCCCATACACTAAAAGGTTATGGGTTCGATTCCCAGTGAGGGTACATACCTAGGTTGCGGGTTTGATCCCAGTCAATGCACATGGGGCAACCAGTTAATGTTTCTCTCTCACATCGATGTTTCCCTCATTCTCTCTGTCAAATCAATAATAATAAGAAAAAGAGCATACATCCACACATTAGATTAGTGGGGCATGCCTGCATGCAGAATGGCAGTGAAGGAGCTTTCCCAAGTGGCTGCTGCAGATGGCAGAGAGGCAGGCCCCGTGCTTGATGGCCGAGACCATCTCCTGGGCACCTGATGGCCACCATGGCCAAGCAGGTACTCCTGGGCCAGAAGGTGGTGGTTGTGCACTGTGAGGGCATCAACCTTTCTGGCAATTTCTACAGTTGAAGTACCTGGCCCTGCCACTTCGAGCCCCCAGCCACATCTACCATCAGACCGAGACTGTGTGGAGCCTGCTACTCTGCAAGACCCAGCAGGCCAGGCCGCCCTGGGTTTGACGGGATCCCGCCACCTACAAGTAAAAGCGAGTGATGGTTCCCACTGCCCTCAACGCTGTGCTTCTGAAGCCCACACAGAGGGCTGCTGCCTGGGGCGCCTGGCTCACGAGGCTGGCGGACATAGCTGCACGGAAGGAGAGGAGGGAGAGGGCCAAGGCCCGCGGCCAGGAGGAAAAGCAGCTCCTGAGGCTGCAGGAATGGGCCCAAAAGAATGTGAAGGGGAACTGACAGACACACAAAGGTCCTGGAGACCATGGGCTCCTGGTCTGAGCCCCATTAAAAAGAAAGAAAAGTGGGGCAAGGAGGCATCAACCCGGGGCAATGGGTGAGAGCACGGAGTTCCAAAGGGCAATCTTAGGTCATGATTCCTTTTCCTGATTTCCCAGAAACTACATATTTTTATAAACACTATCTCTGTTCTCAAATAACTTATACTTTAGATGGGACAACAAAGGCTTGCATAAATTATTATAATGCCAGGTGGAGAGTGGCACGTTTCAGAGGAACTTCAGGCACTGCTGAAGTCCAGGGGAAGGTCACTGAGCTGGGGACTAGTGGAGCCAGGCCAGGGAAAGCCCCAAGTCCTGAAACTGGCCCGGCGCTGCAGCCAGGCGCTGGTGCGCTGCCGAGAACCACAGGGTCTCAGGGCGAGAAAGAACCTAAAGGCCCCTGGGCTACCCGCTGCCTGATAGCTGAGTTCTACCCACCGAACCTCCACCACAGCAATCCTGGCTTTGCTTAGAGACCTCCAGAGACTTGCCACAAAGGTGGCCTATTTATTCCACCTTTGGCCGCCTGGGACCGCCAGACCCTTTCAGCTTGGCCCCATCGCCTGGTCTGCATCTCTGACACTGAGGCCACCCAGGCGGGGCGACCCTCCATGGCCCAGCACTCTGGCTGCTGACAGTAGCTGCTATGTGGCCTGTACCAGGTCTTCTCTCCTTCAGGTCCCCATTCCTTCCGAGGCTCCTCAGGGACATGGTCTCGAGTCTCTTCTCTGGTCATTCGCAAACGTTACTAAGATTCCTGGGGGGAGCCTTAGAGAGTGACGGCCATAATGTCCAGAGCACTCATCTGCACCCCGCAGGGAAAGCACTGTAGCTCACGGGAAATGGTGGTAGGCAGCCACGGCACATGTTGGTGCAGATGGTGCCGGCCTGGCACTAAAACCACCAAGCTGATTTTCACCCCACGTGTCCCTACCCCACAGGCATCTTCCCCATCTTGTATGTATGAAGTGGTGTGCTAGAGCCTGGCAGTAGAGAGCTCACCTTTCTCAGCTAATCCCTACTCAAGAGCAATTACCTTTAGAGCTGGTCAACAGTGTGCAGAAGGACGCACCGAGTGTGGAGAGTGCAGCTCACAGAAAGGGAAGTGCTCACAGATACGAGCATTTAGGCCTCTCCCAGGAGACAGACGGAGACCGGACGTCTAAAAACGCTACCCGAGAGAGCTGCGGAGGGCCTTGGAGCGGAAAGGGACTTGGGGATGTCCGAAAGCCAGCCAGATCGGGAGGAGAGGGAAGGCCCGAGCGGTGGCTACTGGACACATCCTGCTCCAGCCAAGCACACGTGCTCATGCTGATGAAATGCTGAGTCCGCGAATGTCAGAGGCAGAAGCAGCGAGGACAGGAAGGCTCCGTGATCAGCAAGACCCCTGAGACACAGTGTCTGCATAGGCCAAGCTGTGTGTCTAACCACACTCTCTCCGTTTACTTCGGTGTCTGCACCACTAAGAGTGTGAGGCACTCAGGATAGAGAGTTTAAATCGGAACCATGGGAAGAAAAACCAGGATTAGTAGAGGGACGTGTGGATATTATCTAACTCACCTTGAAGGACCACCCTACCACACAGATGCTGTTCTCTACATTGCACAGCTAAGAACCCTGGGTCTCAGAACAATGCAGTGCCTTGCCCGAGGTCACCTTGCTCCTAAGTGACATTTACATTTGATTCTACGTCAGGAACTTCAGCTCTCTCCTCTCTGCCCCACACTGTCCACCTCTTCTGGCTTCTTCTCCTGGACTCCCGACCCAGGCAGAGCGCAGGGTCATCAGGAGCTTAGACTCTTAACGATACTGCTGGGCCCAAGCCCCGACTCCACCTCTTACTCGCCATGGTAACTGTGCACAGGTGACCATCTCCTGTCCTCCACGGCCTCAGGTGGGGGATGGGATTAATAACAGTGCCTACGTGCCAGGGCTGTTCCGAGGGCTAAATGAGTTTACATGACTAACGCACTTTTACAAGTTACACAGTGCACACTAAACTAGATGAATTAACTAAACTAGATGAGTTAACTAAACTAGATGTGAACTTGGGCAAGCAGCTTAACCTCCTAGGCCTCCCTCAACTGTAAAATGGGGAGAATAGAGAGAAATCTCCCAGGCACAGTAACTAACTACCACATGAAAAGCACCTAAGTATGCGTGGTTACCATCACGCTACCTTACTTAAAATCATCTCTTCTTTCATCCAAGGCTGGACGTTACTGGATAATTTAAGCACTCATATAATCAGGGAAATGAGCATTTAATAGGTCAACTGACTTAGAAAAATAAATTTAAGAAAAAATCTTGAAATACAATGTGAAATCATTAGAAAGAAGATGAAATACAAGAATGACAGAAGGTCCTAAAATAAATCCTTCCCATTCTGTTTTAAGAATGTGACACTGACTGCACTGGGGCATGCCAACCACATGACAGGTGTCCTTGAGTTCAGCGAGCGGAATGCTCCCTGACCCCGTGACCTCAGTCACAGAAGGATGCTGTGGGCTAGGGCGCAGAGTCTGTTGTGGTTTAGGCTGGGTTGTCCCTAATTCTGGTTTTAGAGTGCTAAGACTAAGTGCTAAGTGTTTTCCCCTCTGTTTATAATTTTAATGAACATTTACTTATAATACGTTAGAGATGATACTACTGTTTAAATGTGTGTTTGGAAATGTCTTCATTTAAACCACAGCAGTGGGATATCTAACCTTGACGCGGTCAGGATCCACATAATGCACTTTTTTCATATCACATTCTTCATTAATATAATTTATCTTGAGGATATAAAGGATCCACACTCCAAACACAAGAAGTATACACCTAGAAAAGAAAAACCAATTAGTTGTATGATGCAGTCACGTGACCATCAAGAGTGATCATGGGAAATAAGTGAAAACCTAACCCAAATTCAGTTTGTCTGCTGGGCAGCGCCAAAGTATTGTCTTTACAGTTGACCTCAGGGTGACCCCTTAAGACACTACCTATTCCCTGAGAAGATAAATTAGTCATTTATCTGGACTTTGTTAAACTTTGCCAGGTTACTGAACATAACAAAACAAAATAAAATCAAGTAATAGATTTTTTATTCTTATTTTTTATTGACAGTGAGGTTCTAAGTAGGTCTCTCTCTCTATCTCTCTTTTAAACATTTTTATTGATTTCAGAGAGGAAGGAAGTGAGAGATAGAAACATCAATGATGAGAGAGAACCATTGATCAGCTGCCTCCTGCATGCCCCCTACTGGGGATCAAGCCTGCAACTGGGGTATGTGCCCTGACAGGAAATCATGCCATGACCTCTAAGCTTGACGGTTTTGTGTTGTTTTTAAAAGAAGGGGAAAAGGGTGTTAAAAGCAGGCCCAGACCCCTCAGTACTGTAACTCCTGGTCATGAGTCTGTCTTGCCCACACTGGGAGGAGCATGGGGTGCAAGTCTTGTCTATTCTATTCACTGCCACATGGCCTGCACCCAACACAGTGCCAGGCATGAACAGGCCTCAATAAATATTGGTTAAATGACTAAAAGGAGAAGGAAAGTGGTATAGTAAGTATTTATGAATGTACATTTCCTTTCCTCACCTTTTTAAATCTATTCCTTCTAAATTAGTGAAGTGAGATGTGAAACCAGATTTCAGAGCTCTGTTTCTACAGTTAGACATGAAAAAGGGGGTAATTTTCAACTTGGTTCAGCTGGTACCATACATATAAAACCAACAAGTTCCTCCTTTCACAATCCCAACACTTATTAGGATGTAAAGGTGACCTGGCTGAGGCACCTGTCATCCTTTTTAGCATTCAATATTTAATGCTATTCAAATGCCTTTAGGGGTTTTTAATTAATCATGTTTTAGATTAACTTAAATAGCTAAGGGAAAAAGCCCTCTTTTGTTATATAACGGCAGGAAGAGCTGTGCACGGTCAGAGCTGCCCTCGTGGGCATCCGAGCTCAGGTGCAGAGCCTGAGGGCCCCTGGTGGGGCACTGCCCTCTTACCAAGTGCAGTCTGATGCACGAGAATCCAGGGCACCCGCACGGACGCACTAATGAATGTGCCTTTAAGTGATCCTCTGACCAAGTGTGATCACGAGTAAAAGTCATCGTTAGGGCTCTTATTGAACGGTATTCCCAGTTCTACACAGCTGACCCAAATTGGGGGATCTTTTGGCCCAAGAGCTCATACTTACTTGAAAATGTCTTTTAACAACATGTTGGGTCTTCGCATCTTGTTCTGAGCTCGGGTGTACCATTGCAGGGAGGGTCTTGTGTAATCGCTTCTCAGTTTCGCACAGTGGTACTCGCTTGGCATCGCTATGAAGAGGGGGGAAGAGAGCAGGAGGAGGGAGAAGAGGGACCGTTTAGGTGAATGATACTTTTAAAGAACCTTCATGTGGCACATCCATACCAAGGACTGCTACTCAGTCATAAAAGGAGTGATCTACTGATACATGCAACAACCTGGATGAATCTGGAAAGAATTATGCTGGGCCAAAGACTAAGAGGTCACATATTGTACGATTACGTTTACACAACATTCTTGAAATGACAAAATTATAGAAATGGAGAACAGATTAGTGGTTGTCAGGAGTCATATAAGGAATGGTGGGTACGACTATAAAAAGGCAACATGAAGGAACCTTGTGGCGATGAAAATGTTCTGTAACTTTGCCTGTATCCCACTTGTGATATGTACTACGGTTTTGCAAGATGCTACCAGTGGGGAAAACTGAGTAAAGATTACACAGGATCTAAAAAAAAAAAAAAAAAAAAAAAAAAAAAAAGCCCTATCTGGTTTGGCTAAGTGGATAGAGCATTGGGCTCCAGACCAAAGGGTCCCAGGTTCAATTCCTGTCAAGGGCACATACCTTGGTTGTAGGCTCCTCCCCTGGTTGGGGTTCGTGCAGAAGGCAATCAATCAATGTGTTTATCTCACATCGATGTTTCCCTCTGTCTTTCCCTCTCTTCCACTCTCCCTAAAAATTAATGGAAAAATATGCTCAGGTGAGGATTAAAAAAAAAAAAAATTACACAGGATCTCACTGTATTATTTCTTACAATTGTATGGGGATCTACAATTATCCCATAATAAAAAGTCTATTTTTTTTTTTAAACAAGCCTTTACCTTTTAGAGATACGTGTGGAAATATCTATAATAATAAAAGTGTGATATGCTAATTAGACTGGAGAGCCAAACGACCTCTGGATGACCTTCCAGGCGAAGCCGGGATTGCAAGGGTGGGCGGCAGCCACTGCGGCTGCAAGGGCCGAGCCCCTTGCACAGATTTTGTGCATCAGGCCTCTAGTTTATAGATAAAAGAAGAGAAATGAGATTTGCTTCAAAAAAGTCAGGAAGGGGCTAAGTATGTGGTGGGGAAACAAATGACACAAGACTAGCTTTACACTGGTTATTGTTGAAGCTGGACGATGGGTACACGAGCTCATATAAATCTCAATAATCTCCTACTTTTTAAAATCCTCACCAGAGGATTATCCCCCAACACCCCCATTGATCTTTAGAGAGGGAATGGAAGGGAGGGAGAAGGGGGAGAGAGAAACATCGATATGAGAGACACACAGACTGTTTGCCTGCTGCAGGTACGTGCTCTTGACCAGGAATCGAACTGCAACCCTTCAGTCAGTGGGCCGACGCTCTAACTACTGAGAAACCGACTAGAGCTCTTACACTTAAAAAAAAAAATTTTTTTTTATTCTTCTTTTTAGAGGGGAAAGAGAAGAGGAGGGGGAGGGGGAGAGAGAGAGAGAGAGGGAGAGTTAGTGGAGCAACAAGAGAGAAGGGGGCCTGGGTCCTTGGATAATCCCAACGGCAGAGCCGCCATTCCACCTTGGACTGCCTGCCTCGGGCTGGGACATGATGCAGAAATAAATTTCTGTCTTGCTCAAGCGATTGTTAGTTAAGTGCAGTGACAGATCTTAACTAATATAGGTACCTATTGCTATAATAAATTTATATATCGATAAGAAATGTCTTTACTATACTTAGTCTCTTAGCCAGGAGGAAGTTCTATCTCATTATTCACTTTATTTTCCCCATTAGGATTGTGCCATTTTGTTTGGGTGCTGGGGGGGGAGGGGGGGAGAATCATCAAACTGACATTCAAGTATTTATTTATTTTTATTAGTATAAACAATCTCTCCCTCAAGACCAATTCTGTGTAGCATAGAGTGTAAGAATTTTCAAAGATATGTATGATTCTACTTGAGCAGTTTCAGAAAGATGGTGCCCAGGACTGCACTAGTAAATCCTTGCTGAAGAACCTACTGAATTCTTTCTTAAAAATAAATAATAAATAAATAAATAAATTAAAATATATATATATATATATATATATATATATATGTGATTTTTTACAGAGAGGAAGGGAGAGGGAGACATCAATGAGAGAGAAACATCAATCAGCTGCCTTTTATACCTCCCCTTTCTTCCCCCTTGGATGTGCCTACAACCAAGGTACATGCCCTTGACCGGAATCGAACCTGGGACCTTTGAGTCCGCAGGCCGACACTCTATTATCCACTGAGTCAACGGGTTAGGGCCTGAACTCTTAAATGAGAAGTTAGAGCTGAGACCCTGGAAGGTGGTCAAACGAACGCCGCTACGTGTGGTTACGGACATTCATGCTCAGCCAAGTGGAGCTCCAGAGAGCGAGGCTGACGGTGGTTCCAGAAAGAGCCCAGCCTCCCCTGCTGCCCATGCTGGTGCCCTTGGCTCTGTACTCTGCCCCTCGGGCTGTAAGCCCTGTGAACAACGTGTCCCAGACCCTGCTGGCCAGCGGGCCGCCGTGAGGCTGTGCTGTGGCACGGACATCCCGGAGAAAGACTGGGAGACAAGAGGAAAGAAGCCGCCTTTCCACTCTCCGGACTTGGCGCTTCGGACAGGACCGCCACAGTAGCAGGCGAGGGGGCTGAACATGTGACTCCAGCAGGGGTGGTGGGCACCTGGCACCCTTGGTTTCGACTGGACACAAGTCAGGGCATGTCCGGGAGCTCTCTGATAAATTTGCACGTCCACCCAGGGTGGCAGCAGCTTTTCGATCGGGGCTAACGCTGCCTCCTCACTTTGGCGGCTACAGGCCTGCCAGCATCTGTAATCAATGCCCTGCAGGAGAGCCCTCTCCGCCTCAAGTGTCTGTATGGTTTCTGGTTTCCTGTGGGCATGACTGGTACATCAGGTGATCCTCCTCTGCACTTTCAGGAAGTGACTCGAGCAAGGAAAGGAGGGGCTCTGGGGTGACAGGAGGATCTGCAGTTCTGAACACGGTCCTCTTCTCACCATCACTGCCACAGACCACGCTAAAAAAAAAGTTGTGGGTTTGGGGTTTGTTTTGCACGAGATCTGTAGCCTGACACTGGGCTCAGCCCCTCCACCACCAGCTGTGAAGTGCTGAGCAAGTGCCTGACTCTGGCAGCTCAGTTTCCTATCTGTGCAATGGGTGTAACATTACCTACCACAGAGGGCTGACTGGGGAGCAGTGGAGGCGCATAACCGGCGCTACCTAAGTGCTGGCCGTGGCTATTGTTACCGTACAGGAGGGGAAGTTACAGGCAGCGCCCAGCTCTGTTTTTCACAACGCCATCTGGCAGGGCTTGAGGGCACTCGCCGTTCTGCAGTTACCCTCACTGCTGGCCACAGGCGTGGGTCCTCTCTCCAGCCCACTCCACTTCCTTTCCGGGATATCTCTGGAGAGGCGGCCTCCTCCGCAAGCCGCTCATGCACTCGGCCTAGGTCAGGTCTCGTCAGGATCCTCTCTCCCCGCTAACACGTTTCTAAATGCTTGGCTTCCTCCACCGGCCCCCGTCTTCCTTCACGCTGTCCGCGCACCACGCGTGGGAGGCCTGGACACGCTTCCTTCCCGACCTACAACCTTCAACCCCCCACACGCACATCTTGTGACGACAGGGCCCCGGTTTCCATTCTCAGCACAATGTTCTCTTTGTCCCACACTATTCACTCAAGATTTAACCTTTTGCCTTTCACGCTCCTCCCCTCCAGGGAGTGCACCTCCTAATCCGTATCTCTAGGCAGACCCCTCCCCCCAGCTCAGACCTGTGTCTCTATCGCCCTGCCTACTAGCTTCATCTCAGGCCAGGTAGCACCTGGCACCTTCCTCTACCATTGCTGCACCTTCCCCTCAGCCATCCACACGGGAAACCTGCAGGTTAACCCCAGACTTTCCCCTTTCACCCCCAGCCCCAGTCACTCCCAGGGCCTCTCAGTCATGCCTTCTTGGATGTCCCATGCCCACTGACATCCCCCTAGAGGAGGTCATGTACCTGGCTCCCCACCTCAATGTTGTCCTCTCAAAGCCGTCTTTCTGAAATATATTACCCGGTTGGTAGTTTCCAGCTCACCTCAGATCCCAGGACGCCAGGTGACACACCTGTCTGTCACACTCTAGCCTCAAAGCTACTGCTGGAAGCCTGGAGGCGCCCGAGGATTGCCTCCGTGCCCTGGCACATGGCCTGCAGCCCCCGTGGGAATCCCTTCAACCATCTGCCTGGTGAGCTACTTTTCATCCTTAAACACCTTCCTCTGTGGAGACTGTTTTTCTTATGCCATAGCTGTCTCGCCGGGCACTCGCGCGCTATCTGTGTACCACAGTGGACTGGAGTTTCTGTTCACATGTCGGGTCACCTCTATCTTTTCACGAGCTCCTGGTGGCTGAGCTGCCGGCCAGAACTTGGTTCGTCTTTGGATCTCCAATGTCTAGGACAGGGTGCAGCACCTAGCAGGCCCTAAGAAGCATCTCCCATTGAGTGGAATGTGTATTGCATGCCTGTTGTCCATCACTGGATAGGATACCCACCCCCAAGTCCCCAAAATGTATTTTCTCAATTATACTTAAGATTAAGACTGAAGTTAAATGTTAAGGGAAATTATAATAGCGAAGAATAAAGCATGTGTTCTACTGAAACATCTAAAATACCCTATAAGAGCTGAAACCGGTTTGGCTCAGTGGATAGAGCGTCGGCCTGCGGACTGAAGGGTCCCAGGTTTGATTCTGGTCAAGGGCATGTACTTCGGTTGCGGGCACATCCCCAGTTGGGGGTGTGCGGGAGGCAGTTGATTGATGTTTCTTTCTCATCGATGTTTCTAATTCTCTATCCTTCTCTCTTCCTCTCTGTAAAAAATCAATAAAATATATTAATAAAATAAAATACCCTGTAAGAAAGAATCTGTTGGTAAATTATGGTACAAACCATATGGAATATGTCATAGTCCCTAAAGCCTGGCTACACGAAGCTAGTGTCTCAGGAATCATACATGTGAGCCTCTTCCACTCAGACTGCCAGAGTGACAGCCTCCACACCAGTGCTTCACGAACCACCTTTATGCAGAAGAGACCTGGGCTCAGAATTACACATTTTCACTTGCACATAAAAATGTAACCGGTTCTTCTTCTTCGATGCTTGCATCGAAGACACAGTTCTTATCAAGGCCCGATGAAGACGGCTAAGGGCGAGGCCCTGCCTTCCTGACCAGGTGTAGCACTGGCACGAACATTTTCAAAATTAAGAATTAACTTTCGGTGCCCGACCGGCATGGCTCAGTGGTTGATTATCAATGTATGAACCAGGAGGTTCGATTCCGGTCAGGGTACATGCCTGGGTTGTGGGCTCAATTCCCAGTGGTGGGGAGAGGGTGTATGTGCAGGAGGCAGCCAATCAATGATTCTCTCTCATCACTGATATTTCTATTTCCCTCCCCCTTTCCCTTCTCTCTAAAAATCAATAATATGTTTTAACACACACAAAAAATAATTAACCATTCAAGACAAGAGCAGACACCACAAAGCGATACGATGAATTGCAAAATTCATTGCACACACCCTTACTAGTGCATGGCACTAACATTTAGGGGGAGGAATAAGCCTACAAATGGTATCACTAAGCCTTGAAAACAATTACTTCATTGGCTTGCTAGCTGCACTTAACCTGCCAAAGGCCACACATGACTAAGGAGCTGAGAATTCCAACCCTCAGCTACCCACCTCCACAGCCATTCCCTTCCACCTGTGGGTGCTTAGGAAAGGTATGTCTCAGAACAGGTGGGTATACACATATGTGAAGGGATTTTTTGTTTGTTTTGCTTTTCATAATGAAGGCATGCCAAGGTGCAGATCATTATAAACAAAAATGTGAAGTTGAGAAAACAGGGGCTGGGAAACTATTTGTGGTAGGAGTTTGTCTGTGCATTATAGGATGTTTAGCAACATCCCTGACCTCTGTCCGTGGGATACCACTAGTATCTCTGGCCCTCCCCCTCTCCCAGTTGTGACAATCAAAAATGTTTCTAGATATTGACAAATGTCCCCTAGGGGGCAAAATCACCCTGACTTGACCCACTGGGATAAAGTCATCTATATTTATAAAAGGCTAATATGCAGAGTGTCCCCTTGAGTTTGACCAGGAGACCGGGGTTTGATTGACCACTATGACATGTGCTGACCACCGGGGGGTTGTGTGAAATGAAGGAAGGTCTTGGCTGGCAGCCAGAAGGCTCCATTCAGCCCTGATAGCCGGCCAGGCCGGTGCAAAATTTCATGCACCAGGCCTCTATTGTATATATTAAAATCCCAACATTGCCGTATTTTTAAAGTGTTAAAAGTGTGATAACTAACAAAACCAGAGCCACCTTAAAAATGGACATCCCAGAGAAACTGCCTCAAATCTTAGAATGTTAAAACTGGGCAAAATAACCTTGGGACTGGGCCTAAAGCAGCACAGTATTCCCAACTACTGTTTTGACTAAGGGGCAAAGATTAAAGACATTCTTTAGAATTAGCATCACTACACTAGCTAATCTACACCTACAGAAATTCCTTCTTTCTGTTCTTTTAATTATCCCCCTTCCCTTTCTCATAAATACCTCTGGCCATCACCTAATCCAGTGTTTTCCAAAGTGTGGTACGTGTACCCCCAGGGGTACGGGAAGCGTTTGGTGGGGGTACACGTTGCACCAAAGTTTGGTGGGGATATGCACTGCACCGTGCTTAGCTGCGCCTAATTCTATGTTCTCATGAGTACGAGGGGTACTCAGCGTTACGAAAATTATAGAAGGGGTACATATATGTCAAAAGTTTGGGAAACATTGGTTCTGCCTGAATCAGCACTTCGGGAGTGAGTGAGTATTCCTTTGGATCTCAAATGAACGCTTGCTGCCTCTCATTTTGGCCTTCTACTTACAGGTTAACAAAGGTAATTAAACTTAATGCAAACACTGAAGACCAAAGACTGTGGTTAAAATTTGATGATACCTGAGCTTCAGTATCTAACCGGGGGCCAACAGACACGCATAGGCCTGCATTCACACGCCACCTGCCAGGCAGAGTTCACAGGTGTGCGGAGGGTGGGAGGACATCATCCCTGGATCCATGCAACTCAAGCGGGGCCCCCTTATCCCATTCCACTTCCACCACCTACGGGGGGTGGGGGGTGGAGGGTGCACTATTTCTCCCTGTTTCCACTGAGTAGGCAGTGTCTCATTCCTCTTTTAAGATGGTGGAATTTCACCCTTGATACCAAATCATCAAGTGCTGGCAGAGCACTGGCTGAGACCACACCCAGTCAGTTCTGACACCTTATTCACCTACCAACGCCTCCATGGAGCTCTCAGCCAGTGATCCTCCCGCTGGACCGCACACGAGAATCACTGGGGGAGGCAGTGATGTGCTCAGATTCCCAGACCTCATCCTCAGGACCTCCCACCTGGCAGGACCAGGTAAGGGCATGAAATGAGCAACGTGAGAAGTTCCCCCCGAGTTGTGTGGGTGCAGCCCTTGAGTAGTAACCCTGCTCTCAGCCAGCTCCTCGCAGCTGTACTCACCACAGATTTTAGCCTAAAGATCCTACCTACCGTGCAACATCAAGAGGACCTGCAATTAAAAATAAGAGTGTTTCTCTGTGAACGCACAATCTACAGTCCACTCATTTTGGCCGCCAACCAAGACGCAAGAAGCACTTCAATGATTCTGAGGCATGCTGTTTGATCTAGGTCTAATCAAGCAGTATTCCTCTAATGTGGAGAATACATCATTTACTAACATCCAGCTGCCTGCTTTTCACATGTTTTAAGTGTGAAGGCACCCTGACCGGTGTGGCTCAGAGTTCGATACCTGGTTGGGGTGTGTACAAGAAGTATTTCTCTCACATCAATGTTTCTCCTTCTAACAAATCAAATTTTTAAAAAAGTGTTAAGACCATTAATCCTGAGTTTTGGAGAATAAAACACATTCTCCAAAACTAGACCATGCCCAGAACTACAGACGGTATTGCTAAGATTTCACCGAAGTGGCCAAGATATTAAGAAGATGGCAGCACCCTGTGCAGGGTCGAATCCAGATCTTCCCTCCCCACCTTTCTTAAGCTCTCTTCCTCCTCACTCCACTTCAGCCTCCCAAGCTTCCTACTGCTCCTCGCACCAATATCTCCCCGTCCCCACCTCAGGCCTCCACCTGTTTCCTCTGCCCGCCTCAGCACTTTTATCTCGGTCTTTGTTGAAAAGTCACCTTCCTTGGCCACCCTCTGCAAACAGCATCCCATCCCCCAAGCCCTGTTATCCACTTCCTTCTTTACTTCTGAGCACTCACTGCTGCTCGTACATCCGCGCCTCCTGTCTGTTCTCCCCGCTGGAAGATTCCTAGAGAAGGGGCCTAGAACAGTGCCTACCATGTAAAAAGCACTTGTTGAAGGGATGAATGAATGAATGAATGAATGCACTGACCTCTCTAGGGTTGCCGATATCACAGGTCCTGGGTGTGTAGGGAGTGTCCACAGTATGCCCGGCGCATGGAGAGCAGGGATGCGGATCCTTTCACAAACAAGGATCACTGTGTGTGTGTTGAGGAAGGAGATGAATGAAATCAAATGACAGTCCCTCCCACCACCGCGAGGGTGGCAGCAGGAGCAACAGAACAACTGGATCCGTTGTTATCTCCTTTTTTTTTCTTCCCAATTTATTTAGCAAGAAAGAGGAAGGGAGGGAGGGAAGAGAGAGAGGGAGGGATGGAAAAACATTGATTTGTTGTTTCATTTATTTATGTATTCACTGATTACTTCTTATATCGAAGGGGAAAATAAGACATGTGGGGGGCTAGCTATCTGAATCTGTGCCAGTAACCTGCCTTCTGACGTACGCCCTTGCTTGCCGATAAACGTACACTCTTGCTTGCCCATAAACTCCATTCTTATAAAATTCCTTTTCTGTGATGCCTGTCCTGCCTTGCAAAACCTGTTTCCTGGCATACTCCCATTTTATAGACACCATAAACCACAAACCATACACAATCCCCGGAGGGGCTGGTGCCAGTGCTGGCATGCCTCTGGGGGTGGTCTCACTTCCCCATCCCAACTCTCGGGGAGGGTGGGGGTCTGCAAAGCCCACGAAGTACCCAGAAGCCTGACCCGTATTTTGGGACCAAGGAACTCAGGGTATAAAGGGAAAGCTTCGTCCACATCCATCATTCAGGGTTTGGAGACCGACTCCCCTGAGTCATGGCACCAGCACAATCTGCAGTAAAGGCAACTTTTCTGAGCTTTCTCTGAGTGCCCGGCTGATTAATTGTGAGTGCCTGGCAGCTTATCTGCAACAGTACGTGCTCCTGAAACCACAATGTGGGGTGTTCTGAGTCAGAATGTGGTCTTGAAAAACCGAAGAATGGGTTCGAGGACAAAAAATGACTGGCGGGAGCCAAGTTTATTGAGAGAAGCCAGTCCTGGAAAAGGCTCAGCTGGAGTAGCCAGTGTCCAGGGCTGCGGTCCATGTTTCAGCAGAGTGCAGTGCAGCATCCAAGTGAATTAAGGTTTATTAGTCCACGTCAGAGTCCCATTCGGCCATCAGCCATGTAGGCACAGGAGGGCATCCCCCTCCGCAGGAGCCTGGAACCTAGCACACGGGGGCGAGAAAGTGTGTGCTTTTTTTTATATATATATATACATGCTTGCTAGCTTTTGATTGGTTCCTTCAAATAATTCTGCCTTCATAACATCATGCCTCGCTGCCTTGTGGCTGGTTATCTGCAAGCTGCTTGTCTTAGCAACACTCAAGTTCACAGCTCCCAAGCACGCCCTCCTATCCCCGCCCAAATGGGTTGCCTTAGTAACTTCCACCAGCTGAGACCACCGGTTCTACTTCCACCTCCCATGGTTCCAACCCTGTCTACCCAGCTTCCGTTTCCTCACCCGGACCAAAGATGGAACCTATAACCTTGGCATATCAGGATGACGCTCTAACCAACTGAGCTACCCATCTAGGGCATTATTTTCTTTTTTTAAGAGGAGAGGAAAGAGGAAATATACTCACTGTCCCGCTGTTGGCTATTGGACTGGGGCCAAGTTACCTCTGAGGATGTTTGCTAATACGTAAAGAACAGGGCTGGGTGAGAACACTTTTATTGCCCCTTCCTCCACTAAAATTAAGTCTCACGTACCTACTTTTCAAAGAGCAGGAAACATAAAACTTAGCTTACTCAATGGATGCTAACACTTGGTGGTCATTTAGGAGTCAGAAACAGGAAGCTGGAAGAAGCAGAAGGAGATAGGTTTAAAAAGATGAAAGGGGAGACACAGAGAGGAGAAAATGTGTGTGTGTGTGTGTGTGTGTGTGTGTGTGTGTGTGTGTGAAGGATAGGACTTCCTGGGAAAGAAGAGCTGGAAGGGAAAGAGAAAGGAGGAACAGAAACAGGGAACACCATGCTTACCACGTTCTGTTCCCCGGGGTGACAAATTCAGAGGAACTCCTCTTTGCAAATTCAGATTAGCAGACCCACCCACAACCAACCTCAGCCCCCAGCTTACAGCTACCCTCCTGAATCCAGGAACTGCCCTGCCACCCCCCCTCCCCCACCGGAGAGATTCCAGCCAGAGCTCAGAAGGTTGCCCTCACCTCGATAAAAATGAACTGGGGGCTGGAACGGGATCCCTCACCCCAAGCAGAACACAGTATCTGCAGGATTTCTACCACAACATACAACATGAGGGTCTGTCAGGCAGGAGAGGGGGTCATCTTTAACTGCCAATGCCAAGCTCTGGGCAAAACACACCCGCCGGGGCCTGGGGCCGTATTTGCTGGAAGGGCTCTTCCAAAGCACCTTGGTGTGGATGAATAAAAGGGGTTCTTTGGAAAGGAACCTCAGAGGTGATCTGATCATAAATTCCTAACTGGGCAGCTCATGGTGTTTAGTCACACCCCAAGCCTGTAAATTCTTCAGTGGAAGGTTTTAAGCCAACCCAGCGCCATTGTTCCTGTGCATCTAGGTTAATACACCTTTGAAATATCAGAAGTAATAATCCCCTGAGGGGGTGTTAACCCTCAAGAGAGCATATGGTTTTGTTAACTGTCCTGTAATCCAACGCCTGCCTTGCTTTCTCCAATTGTCCTTATGTCCCCTCCTTAATTTCAATTGCATAAAAGAAGCTGCAAAACTGTTATTCTCCAGAGCATTTGAGATCTTGCTTCCTGGCACGCACTGTCAGTTTGGCTCAAGTAAAGTCATAAAAATTCTCTACAGGTCTGGACGTTTCTTACATTGACCCTGGTGAAGTAAAATACACTGAATTCATGCACCAACACCCTCAACTGCATCTGAACATATTTTCAAAGTCACATCCTGCCTGGGACGCTGCTTTCACGGGACAGGTGTAGGCCTCGTCTAAACCAGGTCAGTGTGTGGCTCCGAGACGGCTGACCTGAGGACAATCTGCAGGAGTGAAGTCTCGAACGGCAGCCACCACCGCTGCTGCTGCTGCCGCCGCCGCCACCACAGGCAGCTGAAGGAAGAAGCCTTCCTGTCAGTGACTGTCCACCTGCTTTCTGCCGATGCCAGAGGAAGCAAAGCCCTTTGGAGGAGAGCTCGGGTTGTGGGAAATCACTTCAGAACCCACCGCTGGAAGGGCAGGCTCTGAGGGCCCTGATCTAGACTGGCCGCAGCACCATGACCCCGGAGGCTTCTGAACTTTTAAACTTCATTTTTTTGACAAAATCTCACACTTACAGAAAGATTGCAAGAAGAATACAAAGAATTCCTTTAGTAGTATACCCTTTACCCAGACTCCCCAACTCTTAACAATCATCACATTTGCCCTGTTACCATGTTCTATACAGTATATATCCCATGTATTACTTTATTATTTTAAATATATTTTTATAAATTTTTAGAGAGAGGAAGGAAGAGGGGTAGAAAGATAGAAACATTGATGACAGAGAAACATCATCTATCAGCTGCCTCTTGCACGCCTCCTACTGGGGATCTAGCTCGCAATCCCAGCATATGCTCTGACCAGGAATGGAACAGACAACCCTTAGGTTTCTGGATCGACGCTCACCTGCTGAGCCACACCAGCCAGGTCACATATTACTTTTTTAACCATTTGAAAGTAAGCCGAAGACATGATACTTACACCTATGTATTTTAGCATTCCCTTATACGATAACCAAAGGCTATTGTTTTAGATAAAAATCAGGAAATTACTTCTCCTTCAGGAGTGTTATCTACTCTAAAGACCTTACACAAATGACCCTAGTAGTTCCCCAAACAGCCCGAGAGCGGAAAGCAAAATCACATGTGGCATTCAGCAGTCACATTTTTTCAGCTTCCTTTCATCTGAAACAGTTACTTTATCTTTCATGACACGGGCATTTTTTGAAAAGTACAGGTCAATTGTTTTGTGGAATGTCCCTCCTTTGAGGTTTGTCTGTTTCATCATGATTAGATTCGAGTTGCCCATCTGGGGCAGAAATAGCCCAGAAGTGATTCTGTGACCTTCTTGATGCATTTATTCCCAGGACACATGATGCTGATCTGGTGTTAATTGGACCGATTGGTTAAAGTGGAGGTAAGGCAGGTCTCTGTGCAGTCCAAGTTGCAAAGTCCCTTTGTAACTAATAAATAACTTGATGGGAGATACTTAGAGACTAAGCAAATATCCTGCTCCTCACCAAACCTACTTGTTTTACCACCCACTGGTGGATGCTTGCCTGGATAAGGATAAAAATCTGTGTGAGGTCAAACAAGGTCCAACGTCAGGGGGAATACAGGCATGGTTCCCACGGCAGCTGATGAGCATGCGACACTCCTGTACCGACTTAATTCAAACAACTCCGGGTTGTGTCCACTTTTAGCTAATGAGAAAAAACACACACCGTCTCTGGATTTGCTTGAGAGCAGCCACGAATATGCCAGTGTCTCTCACGGTGAGCCATGCCTGCTGGGAACTCAGCCCTTCAGTCCACAAAGTGCCCAGTGGCTGCACAAAGGGCCACCTGAGAGCTGACCATCCTCGCATGGACGCCCCGGTCTCCAGGGGCAACGCTGAGGGCGCAGCTCCATGCTGGCTGGCCTGCTGCAGCAGGGCACGGGGAGCTATATTTAAAAACAAAACCGCCAACTCTCCACCACCCAAGACTGGGTCACCACCAAGTTTGAAAACTCCGATTTCGCTGATTCGAGAAACGTTTTTTTGAAACTCGGTTATCACAAAGTTAGAAGCCAGAAATTAGGCAGAAGCAGAGAGAACACTTTGAAGTCTCACACTGGTTGTTAACACTACAGCCCAGTGATGTCCAGTTGGCATTCCAGTCCATCTTCCAGGGCCTTTTCTCTTTGCACATGCAAACTCTGTCAGGATGGAGATCATGCTGCCCCACCAGCCTTCTGCAGGCGGGTCTGCGCTGGGCAATGAAGGAAAAGGGTTTGAGTGTCTCGGTTCTCCCAAGGATGGTCTGGATTTAAATTCATTCCGGAGGCAAAGGAGGGAAGTTATTCATAACGTGCAATGGCTGCCTTTGAGTCTCAGGGCTCAATTCTCTTGTAGAGCCCAAGTCTACAAGGGCTGGTCGGTACTGGTGTGTAATTGGATGTTTACCCAGTAATACATTAAGTAAGCATTTAACAAGCACTTTCTACACACAGGCCCTGGGAGAATAAAGATAAACAAGACACGGCTCCTTTCCTCTGTAAATGAAGAACCAGGCAGGGTTCTTTATTCACAGAGAATACCCCAAATACTGACGAAGGCCACACTAGAGGCGCAGGTGCACCTGGGATGCCCCGGGCAAGGGCGTGCCAGCTCCATCTCAGGAAACCGGGGAGGCTTTGCTGGGAGGATGAGTAAGAGGGTCCTGGAGGGACAGAGATCTTAGAAGAGGCATTCCTGACGGTAGGAAGGGCATGCCCAATGCCCAGAGAGCCGTGCTCAGGCCAGATCACAGGGAGATGCAACTAAGAAGGAACCAGGCCTCCAAACTGATCCCAAAGGAGGCCCGGAGTGGCCGCAGTGGTGAGCTCACCCTAGGACAAAGGTGACCAAGGGAGAGGGTGGGCGAGGGGCTGCTGAGATCACCGCAGCCAGATGGGGGCGGGGAGCGGAGCCAGAGCAGGGACGGCAGAAGGGTTACAGGAGACGTGCAGGAAGAAGATGCCGCAGGACTTGGTGACGGAGCTGGCAGAGGCTGTTCTTATAGCACCAAGATCAGCTGCTTAATAACCAGTTCAGGCCACTAATGGGGGGGGGGGGGGAAGAACATGCCAGAAGGCTCCACGTACTGCCACCATTCTGAGATGATTTAACCACAGAGGAGGAAAGAAGACATGACATTGAGGTAAACTGAGGAAACTGCTCATTGAACTGCCCCTCCTCTTGGGTCCTCCGAGCTCTAACAAAAGGCCTTAGATTACGGCTCTGGCCGTGGCCCCGTAACAGCAAATTGCATACGCAGAGCATGCTGCACCCATGACAGCCACAAAGAGAGCAAAGTCTAGAAGCTATCTCTTTACTGAAAGATTTCACACTTAATGGATGGGAAATACAAGTAGTCCGGCTGAATACATAATTCTCAGTGGGGGAAAGTGACTGTTTGCAGGATTAAGGATTAACAGAAGCCACTCTGGGACCCAATCCAAGCAGCCTCCACCGCAGGGACCTTCCCCAAACCCGAGTCTAACGGGAAACACAGGGAATGAGATCATGGGACAGAATGTATGCAAATTCTGAAACAGCCACGTGTGGGACTAGGAAGCGGTACTCTGCAGGGGATACCTGGCTCGGTGGATGGATGGCTAAGGGAAGGGGGAGGATTGGACAGGCAGCTTATGCAGCCATCTGGTTGCATAACTGAATAATCCTATTTTCCTATAGGAACGGAAGTACCAGACTGGTTATGTCAAACCCCAAATCAGCAAGTGGTAATGACCTGGCAAAGGGACGGTCATCGGTCACGGGCAACAACCTGGAGTTTGACAGGCCCTGGCAGCTGGGAGCCTGAAGGAGAGGGAACAGTCAGTAGAGAGAGGAGACAAAGGAAAGTACTGTTAGGGCCATTTCAAGCTCAGAACAAGTGGAACACGTTTGAATTCCTAAAACCAACCACATGTATTTCGGTCTGTGGAAGGTACAGCAAAAACATCCAGCTTCCTTTTATACCCCAAATAGACAGCCCTTTTACTCTTTCTCCAAACATTTGGACAAGCAGCACCTGGGCAGGCTCCCAAACAGGGCATCGCCTGGGCAGGCTCCCAAACAGGCATACCTTCAAGCACAAACCCGGTTTTTAATCACGTGGGGAGCATGCACCTGGGGAGACAGAAAGAAGCAACACGGACAGCCTCTTCTTCAAAAAGCTCTCACAACCCCATCTTTAAAACCTGGACAAGTAAATTTATGACCAATTGCCATTATTTTCATAGTATTTCTTCTTAACTTACCCTACGCCGGACATGAAGGCAGTGTCAGGAGATGTTTTAGATTTGGGGCGCGTGTGTCTGTGTGTGTAGGAGGGGGCTTAGAGAAGGCTGCGCCCAGGAAGGAAGGAGTAGGACTGAAGAGGGTGGGCGGGAAAGGCGGGGGCCACCTGAGCAAGGGCGGCAGGCCCAGAGGATGAAAGTTCCCAATGGAGCGTCCGCAGGTCCGGCCCAGGAGGACACAGGCACCGAGAGAGGCTAGGAAAGGAAGCAGTGCAACGGACGGAGGGGATTGTATCCCCACAGGAGCAACCGGGGAAGGGAGAATTGAAGATGGAATTGGATTTTGGAGAGACTTCTCTCGAGGCTGGACCAGTGGCGGAGAAGTCCTCTTGTGCGCTGAGATGAGTCAGGAGGTGTGCCTGGGAATGCAAGACCTGGACCAGGGAACACAGCCATCTCCCCAAGCTCAGCTACACCCTCCCAAGAACCTCCACAGGAGCCTTTCTGAGGAGGGGTGGAATGCACTAGATGCTAAGAAGATGGGACATATTTACTCATTTACCCCTTGCAGGCCAGACTGCCCCGTCTGAATCCCAGCTCTCTCCTCCAGAGTTTCTTAAGCTTTCTGAGCCTTGGTATCCTCATTTGTAACATTGGGGGTGACAACAGAACCAACAGCCTTTGTGAAATTAAATGGACTGACACATATAACATGTCTAGAACAGGTGAGGATGAAGTGAGTCGGTGTTTACCCCTTTTCCTGTTCTATGTTTTGTAGCGTGTGCGTGTGTTGCGGGGAGGGGTTGTTTAGCATCAAGATTGTCCCAAAGAGCCCACTCTCTCGGCCAACCACAAAAACACTGCTAGGTTACCACGACTCTAGAGCAGTGGTCGGCAAACTCATTAGTCGACAGAGCCAAATATCAACAGTACAACGATTGAAATTTCTTTTGAGAGCCACATTGTTTAAACTTAAACTACTAACGCTACTTCTTCAAAATAGGCTCGCGTAGGCCGTGGTATTTTGGGGAAAAACCACACTCAAGGGACCAAAGAGCTGCATGTGGCTTGAGAGCCGCAGTTTGCCGACCACAGCTCTAGAGTCACTCGGCAGATAACTGAATCCCACCGTTGTTAGCTCTCACTCTTCCTTTATCAAGACAAATCAGCTCACTGTTTACTGGCTAAGGTTTAGAGCTGTGCTGTCCGCTAACCACATGTGGTCACTGAGTACTTCAAATACGGCCAGACCAAATTGAGATGTGCTCTACATAAGTGTAAGATACACACCAGCCAGGCTTTGAAGACGTAATTGAACAGAAAATTGTAAAATAGCTCATTTAACAATTTTTATAACTTGATTTGCAATATACTGAACATACTGGGTTAACTAAAATATATTATTAAAATCAATTTCACCTGTTTTTTTTTTTTTAATTGCTTCCTTCTCATCCATTGGATTTATTTTAGTTGCTATGTTCCTAACTCCTTAATTTAAGTGATTAGCTTGTTAATGCTTTTTTTTCCCCTTACTAATATGAACAATTAATACTGTATATTTCTCTCTAAATACTGACTTAGTTGCATCTCAGTTTTTTTGTTTGGTTGGTTGGTTGGTTGATTTTCTTATTAATTCTCACCTGAGAACATTCAATTGATTTTTAGAGAGTGGGAGGGAGAGGAAGAGACACAGAGAGAAACATCAATGTGAGAGAGACAGACAGATTGGTTGCCTCCTGCGCTTGCCCTGTCCGGATCTAGTCTGTAACTGATGTACACACCTCTGACTAGAATCGAACCCACAGCCCTTCAGTCTGAGGGCTCTATCCACTGAGCCAAACCAATCAGGGCTCCCACAGTTTTTTTTTTAAGTCTACAATTCATCCAAAAGTTTTAACATCTATTTTTGTTATTACTTCTCTATCTTTCAAATGTCAATACTTTCAAATTCAAATTTTTTTAAAGTTTAAAAATTATCTCTTAAAATTGTCATATAATTTAGTTGCATTGTGTTCAGAGAGAACTTTGTATAATACTGATTATTTTAAATATGTTAGAACTTACTTATTTTATGACCTGGTTATAAAATTGAAAGATTATACCTTCAATTTTTGTGAAAGTATAATCTTCCCTTGCTATCTCTCTCCCTCTCCCTTCCTCTCTGAAATAAATTTAAAAATATATTTTAAAAATTGATGTTTTTATCTTCCTGAAAAATTCGAACTTTAACTTATTTATTTAAAAAAATTTAAATGTAGCTACTTGAAATTTTTAAATTATGTGTGTGGCTTGGGTTATATTTCCATTGGACAGCGCTGGTTAGGGAAGGATAAGCAAGAAACCTGCACCAGCCACCAAATCCTGGACGACTAAGGAGTTTATTACTGAAAACGATAAGCCAAGAGGAGTGTATTGGCGGCCTTGATAAAGTTCAACACTCTGTTCTCCTCCCTGCTGCCGCCCTCTAAATAGGAAATGAGAACAACATATGAAAAGCAGAATGGAGATGAAGAACTGATAGAAGAGGATCAAAAAGCAGGAACAACGCAAGCAGTGCTGAGGAGAGAGGGAGGCCAGGGAAGAAGGAACGCTCTGTGTGTGGGTAATAGAAAAACTGCTCCAGTTCTAAATGTAACACATGTAAGCCTTAATTATGAAAGTGACACCGAGTCTTAAAAACAGCCTTAACATTCAAAAGGCAGAACTCCTATTTCAGCAAGTAGTTTTCATCAATTTTCCTTCTTAGAATGAATTGAATCATATCATACAATACGTAACTACTGATTCCAGATATTAAAAACTTAAAGAAAAAGGGGGAAATTCATGGGTGTAGAAGTTGATGAACCATTGAATCACTTAATCCTGGCTATTTTTTCATGGCATGTAAGAGGAAAACAAAAATGTCTTATATGGCCCCAAAAGACAAAACAAGAAATGGGCTTTTTCTTTCTTTCTTTTTTTTTTTTTTTTTTTTGAAAAAATATATTTTATTGACTTTTTACAGAGAGGAAGAGAGAGAGGGATAGAGAGTTAGAAACATCAATGAGAGAGAAACATCGATCAGCTGCCTTTTGCACATCCCCTACTGGGGATGTGCCCGCAACCAGGGTACATGCCCTTGACCGGCATCGAACCCAGGACCTTTCAGTCCACAGGCCGATGCTCTATCCACTGAGCCAAACCGGTTTTGGCTGGGCTTTTTCTTTAGGGCAGAGATTTTCAACCTTTTTCATCTCAGGGCGCACACAAACTACTAAAATTCTGTGGCACAAACAAAAACATATTTTTTTTGTCAATCTGATCCAAAAACATAATTTTCATTCACAGCAGATGCCTATTATTGTGTTGGCTGTTGTACTTTTTTATTTGTCAGTCTAAGGGAAAAGAGGTCAGTGCCCCTGCCTAGTCAGGAATTGCATGTTTTACAAAGTAGAAATGCAGAGGAGCAGGGAAGGCAGGCCAGGGAAATAGAAACAAAGTATAGAAAACTGAATGTTATAAAAACAAAGGAGAAGGGGTTCCCAAGCAGCCTTTGCAGTAGGAGGCCAGGGAGCTGAGACAGAGGAAAGCAGTTTGGCCAGGAAGCTCTTGCCTGGAAGACAGAGACTCTTGGAGCTGAAGGGTCCCCACAGCTCAGCCTGTGCCACCGCCTGACCCAGGGGGGACTGGGGCCTAGAAGTGACTGCACTTGCCGAGAACCTACAGGGCTCAGCCAGGTAGGCACTGATGTGATTCCCAATCCAAATCCTGCCTCAGGCATCTTGGTGAAAAGTGATGTTGCCATCATCATCTACTAGTGAGGAGCTACCAACGTATTTACTGAAAACCTGGGATAGAATAGCTTTATCTGTAGCTCTTGAAGCCGAGTAAGCACGCACCAAATTGCAATGCGCTCTTACATGAGTGTAAGATACACACCAATCAGGGTGGAAGGAACAAAAGCTGTATCCATCCATACACACGGGAGCCCCACAAAGATATGAAGACTGAAAGGGCAGCCAGGTGATTCGCATCCTCTTTCACGTCCATTCGCTTCCTAAGAGCCAACCTGCTTGGATAAACGTCCCTTCTTGCTGACAAATAGCCCAGCGAGGAAAGCAGGGGAGAACCGGAGGAGTCAAACCAAAGAACAAAGGGTTTGTTCTTACTCTGCCTTAGAAAATATCTTTAAAGTTCAATACCAATCTGTTTTTGATAACAAGGGACAATTTGGTAGTTTGTGGCAAAATTACAGGCATTTTCAAAATAAAGTCATGCATTTAAGTTTTTTAGAATGTCTGTCTGCCCGCCTCTCTCTCTCTCTTCCATAACCCCCTGCGTGCCTTCTTTCCTCACCCACTTCTTTTGTGCCTGGAGGAAGAAAAGGCTCCCCTTTATGAGCATGGCTCCCTGCATCTCATGGGAGCAGCAGCAGCGCTCAGGGAATGCACAGACAGGCAGAAAGACCCAGGCGTTTGGCTACAGTGCTCTCCCAGCTCGCAGCATTCTCTCTGCCCAGCCAAGCACTGGTGGGGATTTCGGTGATCCCCAGCTCTACCAGGAGGGAAATAAAAATACATTCAAAGCTGTCAACCTGCAGGATATTGCAAGTGAAACCACAACCCTTGTTGAGTCAGTGCCCTTTGCTGGCTCAACAGACAGTGATTCCTCTTCCACAGCTTCAGGACAGGCATCCTTCTGAGGAAGAGGAACGGCAGTCACCAGCTCAGAGCAGATGAGTCTCCTTCCTCTTTATAACGCCAACACCCAGCACCGTGCTTGGCACAAAGAGCAGGTGGGTGACCTACAGGTGCCAGATAAAGCATGGCATGGAAAAACCATTTTCTTTTTTAAACAAAAGAGCAGAGGGTCCCACAGTACACGAATTAAGGCACGAGGGCATAACACTCGTCTTTCAAGTCGGCTGGTGATGCTGCAGCACCTTCTTCACTCCTAAATACATGTTGGGGGTCAGAACCATGGAACCACGTCCCTGGAAGTGACCTCGACCATGAGCAGGTCAAGCCTCCCAGCACAGCGCGGGAGACTGAGCCCCAAAGGGACACAGATGTCGGCCAAGGTCACCCAGCTGGTGTGGGCTGGAGGTAGCACTCCGCCTCTCCCTATTCGCCCAGCTCCTCAAGAGATGCTCCCCGAAACCCTGGTGTCACTTACACACTTAAAAGACGCATCATCCATGCCTACCCGGGTCAGCCCACTGCTTGCAGTTCGGAAGAAGCCAAAGACCACCCGAACACGTCTCTGCCGCAGGGCTGGACGCAGGGTGGAGGCAGGAAAGGTCACTGGCGAATGTCTACCGCAGACATCACACACATTACGCCCTCCCGATGGGCGCAGAGGGTCGTTTCTCCGGGAGCTACTCGTTACCGTGTAAAAAGGGTCCGCCAAGCCCGTTCCTGGGGAAGCGAGTTAACCGGGCTCCGCCGGCTGGGAAGCTTCCAGCAATGCCCTCAGCGCCGCCGAGCGGCTGCAGGACGCCGGGGAAAGGGCCACTGCGGCTGGACGGACTCCGCACCCCGGCCGCTCCCCCTGCGCCTCCCCAGCAGCGCCCCGCGGCCCGAGCCCCCGCCTCCCTCTGGAAGGCGCGTCCGGGGGAGCCGTGCCCCGGGCCGGCGCTGTCCGCGGGGGCGGGGCCGCCATACACGCCAGGCGGGGGCACAGGGGTACCGCCCCCGCCGTCCCCCGCCCGCGGGCCCCGCTGCGCCCCGAGAGGCTGCGCCACGTACCTCGGCCGGCAGGTGCCGCCGCCGCCGACGCTCGGTCCGCGCCCGCAGTGGCCGCCGCTCTCCGCCGCGGGCCGCCCCCGCGCGCATGCTAGGGAGCGGGCGCCGGCCCGCAGCCAGCCCCCGGCGCCGCGCGCGCGCCCATTCAGCCCGGACCCGCGCTCGCCGCGCGGATGCGGAGGAGGGGCGTGGGGGGCGGGGGCGTGGGGGGGGATGAGCATCACGAGGGCCTCGGGAGCCAATCGGAAGGCGCGAAGGCTGCCGCGGCGGCCTCGCCCCCGGGACGCGCAGCCCCGCCCCCTGGCGCTGTCTGGGGGAGCTGGGCGCCCCGGCTCGGGACGCGCCCAGGGCGGTGGGCAGGCGGTCCTGCTGCCGCCTCTGATCTTTGCTGCGGCCGGAGGGCGGAAGGAACTCCGTGCGCTCTAGCGGAGGAGCCAGTGAAGGAAGGGGCTTTGCAGGGCCGCCTGCTGGGCTCACCAGCAGCCGCACCCCAGGCCGACGCCGGTCCTGAGCCTCCGCGGCCCTCCAGCCCAGCCCGGGCTGCACCGGCACGTCTGGGAGCTTTTGGAGCAGCCTTCTCCGAATAGGATAACAAAGAGAGACGAGGCTGGTTATCCGCCAGCTTTACAGATGGGTGATGGAGGTCCAGAGAGCAAGAAGTGGGTCACCCTAAATCATTTAGAGCAGCCGCCTGGGTCAGTATGAGAACCCGAACTCGGAGCGCCCACTTCCATGCCTCCGGAGCCCCCTTGGATTCTAGACTTTAAAACAACATCAATATTAGTGAACCCTAAAATTCTGAAGTTTGAAAGAGTTTATAACGTTGGTAGGTTATTTCTGTAATTTTGTATTATGCGCCTGCGACATATTTGTGCCCCATGATTTGACTCTTCCATGAAGTTGGTCTGCTTTCAGAATTTCCTTTTCATGATAATGAATTCAAAACATCGTGGCTAGGTGCCTGTAGTACCACTTCCTGTTTGAAAAGAAGATCCTAGACGTAGATCCAAATATATTTGCCTAAGCCCCAAGTCTTGTCACTCTCTTATTGCTAGGAGTTCTACACGATTTGCATAACTCCAAACAAGGTTTGAAGGTGTGTGTTCTTCCCTGGGGACAGGGGAGGGGGGTGGGGAGAATGTATCCCTGGGTAACTGAGGTCACCAGGAAAGTCTCTGAAAGGGAAGGGTGGGAGGACTGCCTTCACACCTCCCAGAGAGCTTTTGTCATAAAAATGCTTCTGGGTGATTCTAAGGTGAGGACACCTGAGCGTTTTTTTGTGGGGGCGGGGGGAATAAAGGAAAGGCTGTCACTGGAGGTTTAATCCAGAAGGTTGGCCAAGGCTGGCTAGGCAGAGCAGCTGCCTGGGTCAGTGACAGCTGCGGGGAGAATGCTCAGCACCTCGCCCCCTCTCTTGGAGACCAGCCCGAGGCCTGCCTGCTTGGTGAGACACGTTACCTCTTTGCTTCAGCGACTCTTCCCCTTTTCTCCCAGTTTCTCCTTGTCCATAGAACTCGGCCCTGAAAACACTGACTGGCTAGGAGTCCCCAGTCCTCTAGCTTGGAGGGTGGCGGTGGTGAGGAAGAGGGGGAGCTTCTAGCCTGATAGGACAGCTGTTTAGCTTGTACCCACTCCCTCATCCAGCCCACTGACAGTTACTAGGGAAACAGGCTGACCCACTTGTGAATCAAGACAAGCCCTGACACAAAACATCCTTTTCACTGGCCACAGAGCCATCTTTAGCTACTGTTCTGGATTAAGACAGAGATTTCCCAAACGGTCGATTAGGATCAGCCACTAGATTTCAAAGCCTCACCTGGAATCTCTTCAAGTCAGTGGCTAGTGCTAGCAAGAAACTATAAATCCGGGCCAGGAACCATGATTTTTTAATTCTGCAGTTCCTTATGCTCATCGTCACTTTGGCCATTCTGTCAGCAGGCATTTGGTTGCCCCCAGCATCCATGCCACCACTCCCCTATTAGCTCCGTGAGAGAGCTTAATTGGCCTAAGTCAGTGGTTCTCAGAATATGGTCCATGGACCTCCTCATGGTCCCTGAGGATCTTCCAGGGAATCTCTGATGTCAAAATTAGTTCATAATAATCTACTATTCTCAGTGATGGTTCAACAGCAAAGCTGTGCAAAACTGCCAGTGCCTTCACAAATCAATTGCACCAATTGCACTAATATTCTTTACCACCACATACTCATGTGAAACACACGCAGTTTCACTTAAGAACGTTCTTACTGATGCAGTAAAAACTATTAACTTTGGTAAAAATCTCAATTATTGAACATGCATCTTTTTAATAAATGACAAAATGAAAAGCTGCACACGAAACACTTTTGCTACAAACTGAAGTGTGATGATTATGTAAGAAGTGCTTGTGGAATCATTTGAGTTGCAAGCTGAACGAGCTGTTTGTTTGATTTCCTGAAACACCATTTTTAACTTGAGAAGACATCTGACAAATTATGGTTATTCTTAACTTGGGTATGTGGTAGGTGTTTTCTTGGAAATGAACTAAGTGAGCCTGTCCGCTCAAGGAAAACAATTGATCATCACCAAGGATGGGGAAAAAAAAAATCCCAGTTTTCAAAAGAAACTTAGAATTTTGGAAAATGTATATCATTATGAGTTAGACAGCTTCTCTTTCTGATGGTGAAATTAAGAGATGTGATTTTTGGATAGTGGGTAATGTATAATGTGTCAACATTTGAAAGACTGGCATTTACTTGGCGAGTCAATGTTTTCCAAATGGCTAGTGCATGATGTTCCAAACTCATTTATTTTACATGTAAGTCAGACAATGGATTTTCATTTAACAAAATGAAAAGTTTATAGTTAAGGTTTCAGATCCACAGTGCGAGCAATCTTTATGAAGTGACCTCTTGGAGAGTTTTGGGGTAGTATTAAAGAAGAACATCCACAGTTTTCTTAAAACGTTATTAACATACTCTTCCCTTTTCTATTTATACGCTGATGTGAAGCAGATTTTCTTCATGTACTTTAACCAAAAACAATTTGCAATGGGTTGAATGCAGAAACAGATATGAAAATTCAGCTGTCTTCTATTAGCTCAGTCTAAAAGAGAATTTAATTTCTCTTTAAATATTTCTTTTTAATTTATTGATTTGAGAAAGAGAAGGAAGGAGAAAGAGACAGAGACAGAGACAGACTGACGTGGTGTTTCATTTATTTATGCATCCATTGGTTGATTCGTGTATGTGCCCTGAGCAGGGATCAAGCCCCCAACCTTGGTGTATCCAGATGACACTGACCAACTGAGCTACCAGGCCAGGAATTGAATTTTAATTTGGCAAATATCAAAAGATAAAACTTCCATTACAAATTTTCTCTGGGATCCTCAGTAAGTTTTTAGAAGTGTAAAGGGGTCTTGTGACCATAGTTTGAGACCTGCTGGTCTAAGCCACCCAGAGGCATCCCATCTCCCTGCCTCTAGGATTGGTTCATAGGTGCCCATAGAAACCAGACTGATCCAATCAGAGGGAACCTCAGGAATTATTGGATGGCAGGAGAGAGATGCTTTCATTTCCTGGTAGACAGGAGCCAGGCAGTAAATGGCCTCAGAAGCTGCTGATAAGGCAGCAATTTTAAGTATTGGAAGAGGTTATCTTAGAAAGAGAATAATGTGTGGGAAGAAGGGAGAGAGGTTAGGAAGAAACCATTTCCTTTTTGACATTTTTGAGCCATCAGATCAAACCGCCCCACAGCCCATTCATTCTACTGCTTGCTACACATTCCAGTTTTATGAGCCACTGAATTCCACTGAAGGTTAAACCAGTTAACCTCAGATGCCCCAACTGATGCATTGTGACATGTTTGTGCATATTTCTACCTAAACCAAGTACCTAACGTCTCAGATAAGTAAACCCTGATT
The DNA here is from genome assembly GCA_963693515.1 of Pipistrellus nathusii. Taxonomy (NCBI): domain Eukaryota; kingdom Metazoa; phylum Chordata; class Mammalia; order Chiroptera; family Vespertilionidae; genus Pipistrellus; species Pipistrellus nathusii. Next base: position 48,365,372 of record OY882869.1, read on the forward strand.
GTAGGGTTTACTCATTCAGCCTTTGTCATTAAAACACGAGTTAGCTTCTGAAGTAAAGTTGGAAGGCAGAATGGGGTCTGTGAGGAAAGACTAGCAGAGACAAGTAGGGTCAAAGTGCTAACAACATTTTTGAAAGCAATAAGAAAGTGTGGCATATGATATTGAATAGCAAGATTATAGCAGACACACACACACACACACACACACACACACACACACACACACATATGTCAGAGAGGAAGGGAGAGGGAGAGAGAGGTAGAAACATCAACGATGAGAGAGAATCATTGATTGGCTGTTCCCTGCATGCCCCACACTGGGGATTGAGCTTGCAACCCAGGCATGTGCACTTGACCAGAATCGAACCCAGGACCCTTCAGTCTGTAGACCGATGCTCTACCCACTGAGCCAAACAAGCTAGGGAAGCAGATTTTTTTTTTATTTCATTTTTTATGTATTTCTCAAATTGGACAACATAAGTATGTATTGCTTTTATTTTAAGGAAAAACTAGAACTATATTATTATTATTACTGGAGGCCCAGTGCACTACGTTTGTGTGCTGGGGCGGGGGGAGGTGGGGGAGGACTCCCTCAGCCTGGCCAGAATGGGGAGCGGGTGTAAGCCAGCAGGTGGTCATCCCCCGAGGGGTCTTTAGCACTGTTGCAGAAGTAGGAGAGACTCCCGCCACCACCATTGCGCCACCAGCCATAAGCCTGGCTTCTGGCTGAGTGGTGCTCTCCCTTCGATAGCACACTGACCACCAGGGGACAGCTCCTGCATTGAGTCCCTGCCCCCTGGTGGTCAGCATGGGCAGTCGTTCTGCCTATGGCCAATTTGCATATTAGGGTTTTATTATATAGGATTATTATTGATTGATTTTAGAGAGAGAGAGAGAAACATCAATTTGTTCCACTTATTTATGCATTCACTGGTTACTTCTTGTATCTTTCCTGATCAGAGATCAAA